>OU862917.1:6341245-7609494 GCA_917880885.1 Limnephilus marmoratus
TTATTTTCGCCATTAACAGCTGCTAAAAGTGACGCGCTAATGTTTTAGAATATTCATTTGAAAGCATTCCGAGAAGCTAGATCAATCAAATAAAGTGTTACATCAAGAAAGATGTTGGCGCAAGCGATTGTGATCTTGTCCTTCATACAGTTTCTTTATGCATAAGGGTTAAAATCGCATTTAAAAAAAATAAAGCAAAGATACTTTTATTGTTCCCGCCGGCGGGCGAACCACAGATGAGAGGAAGTAATAAATGTACATGGAAAATAAAACTCTTTAAAACGAAATATCTAGAAATTCTTACATAGTTAACGCCCAAGAAATACAAAAAATAATCAAATGGGCCTGCCCTACCACGGCACCGGAAACTAATAAAAACCTCGAGGGTGCTGTGTTAGGTGTTGGGCTCCTTGGTTCTTCAAATTTTGGACTTGCATCCGTATGCTTCTCAGGTACAGAAATAAGCACTTACTAATTATTTTACTCTTTACGCTTTGCTTTTTTCTATTTGTGAGTTAGCTACTATGTTTTGGAATGGGCGCAATGGGAATAGGTTTTTTTTTTTTTTTGAAATAGGCAATTTACCCTAAAAAGAGTAATTATAATACTTACGTTTGAAAAAGGTATAATCAGTAGGTCATTTTATTTTCTGGTGCATTCTAATTTAATGAGTAATAAAATGCAAGTCTTAGTTTTATTTTTCATAGTTGATTGTATGTTACATAGGTATTATATATAGCATAGAATGTTTTAAACATGAACAAAAAAGTATACATCCATTCGTGGATTGCACGAAGTGTGCATACATTTTAATTTAAAGGCTAATGTATTTATGTATACAACCGCATCTCCAGTGACAATATTACCACTAACATGTTTGTGCAAACGTTTAACATTGGGGCAGGGCATGTTTTTGTTTTCCGTCGCCAATGGAACAAAAAATATTGCTACCCCGACTCGATGCTTGTTTTTGTCCGATGTTTTGAAAAATATTTGGTTGCCGGACATTCAACTTTATACAAACCTTTTTATATCCCGAGTAGTTAATTTGTATGGAAACTCATTTAAGAACTTTAGCCTTTAGCCAAAGGTTACCTTTATTTGAAGTTTACAAAAATATTTAATAATCCATAGTTACTTCTAAAATAAATGTTACATGTACCTTACAGTTTAAACAATATTCTAGTTTCTAAGATGTCCATAAAATTAACATTCCTAAATGTACCACTAGTAATGATGAACAAAGGAAATTAAATGTATTAATATTATCAAATTTTTCTTTCTTTATAATCATTTAACCTTATAAAATCTTAAAACCATTCCTTAGTTATAATAATAATGTAAATATGCATATAATAAACATTCCCAATGTACCAATATTATTGCATGATAAAATAAATTCAATGTATTAATATTACACGCTTTTTACTTATTTTTAATGATAATTATAATCAATTGCTAGCTTTATTAAAGACTTCCTCGACTGAGATTTATAAAATATGGTCTCTCGTCTTAAACTTATAGGTATATTATATAATATACATAATTATTTCAAAGCTTTGCTCGATGAAAATAGCGCTGATCAAAAAATTCCAGACAGAAAAAATTGTGTAAAATTTCATGGTTCAAGAAGTTTACTGCTTAGGGCCAGTTATTTTGCAGAAATTCAAATGTGACATTGTCATCAAATGGTCACAGCGCCATTTTGTTATTTTTTTTTTTACAAAACGCCGATTCTAGGTGCATTTCAGCTTTTTATCAAATTGTAATAAGCAGAAAAGCGTAACCCTTAGCGGAATTGTTATATCCCAGTGATAACACATACAAAAATAACCTAGTGTAGCAGTGAGCTTTTTAAAATAACATGTATACATTGAAGTAACTAATACTGCCAAATATTTGCCCTTGTCAAAAAAATTCATAAAAAGTTTGAAGATCATCATTAAAATTTTGAAGTAAAAAAAAGTCAAAGTTCCGATAAGGGTTAACAACATGATAGTTACTATTTACACCTCTTCTGCTGATCACAATTTGTTCAAAAGCTGAAACTTACCTAGAATCGGTATTTGATAGGGACCTTACAACTATCAAAAAAGAAAATCAATGGCCATTTGATGACAATGTTACATTTGAATGTCTGTGAAACCACTGGCCCTTAGACAAATAGATTCTGAAAAAAATTATGAAACACTGAAAAGTGAGGATGTAGTATGTATGTATTATGATTTTTTAATTTGTAAATACCTACAAGATTCCTTGTTCAGAGTATACCTGCAAAGAAAAAATAATAATAATATTTTTTAATTCAGCTGAATAGAGGGGTGAGTGTAATAATCTGTTTGCCATTTACATAAATGAAAAACATTTTGTAAAATTGAATAAGGGATTTTTAATAATTTTAAATTGTTGACACAGCACTTGTGCTACAGTGGCTTCAGGGAAGTTCACCATGTGTGGTGTAGGGGTGTGGCCGGCCACTGGGCGACAGCCTGGACGAGAGTGCTTTCTCCAATTTCCGGTAGCGCTGACTCGTCCCTCGTGTGGCGCATTAAAGCAGCGAACCCACGCATAAACTACAGAACAATTATTGCACTATAAAAATATTGGGACTACTTGGCCATTCTTCGCAATAGAGTATCAAGGTTTTTGTTTTCATATTGTTTCTTTAATTTTATAATTCTAAATAAATATATAATTTTTAAAGTATATTTTTTTTTAAAAAACAGCCTACGTTTTTTAATGGTTTGTTTGGCTATGCAGGGTTTGTGTAGCGGGCTTGTGTATATTATCTTTATTTTAAAAAACACCCCCCCCCCCCCCTTAATGCAAATATAAAAAAGTTTTAAAAATAGCTCAAACCCCTCAGTTCATCAAAATCATTGTGTCTCCCTTACTATCACGGTTAGAAATATGATCTAAAGAGTGTTAAAAAGAGAAAACACCACGCTTTATAATCAAATCTAAAAGTTAACCTCAAAATAATTAAAATGTAAACCATTATGAAACCAAACATTCGGACCGCAATTTGAAAAAAATAAATAAAACTATGGACATTTTTTCAAAAACAAAAACACCTTTTTTTTACATGAGCTCCACACAGGAGGCCCTGAGGAAAATAATTTAATTTCCCTCAGGGCCTATGTCATCTTTAAAGAAAGAAGTGGAGGAGAGTTCTGGGAAGGAAAAGGGTTTATTAAAAGGGTTTATGTGGGGTTCAGTATGTCCTGGTCATCTGCCTCCAAGACCTAGACAAACCTCACCACATGAACCCGGGCACCCCTGCTAAATCACCAAACGTAGCGAACCACTTGGGGTGACCTATGGCAGAGATGTTGGTTATCCAATAAAGGTTCCCGGGGCGGCGGTACCCATTCTCGCCTCCCAAATTGAATCTTACCTATTTTAAACACCTATTTTATTAGAAAAAACGTAAGGTGAGCCATTTTTTAAATTTTTTTATGTTTGCATTAAAAAGAATTATATGTTTATTTGGAATTATAAAATTTGTGAGCGAACTTCATCACCTTTCAAAAACAGTTTTTAGTTTTCGGATACCCATTTATTTGGATTTTATTGCAGTGGATATATATTAATCTTCCGACAAAATGGGCCCGAGGCCTAGACATATGAATATATCTGGACCTGCCCTAAGTGATAAAAGCGTACTATTTCCCCCTCCCCATAACGGTTCCATGGAGCCAGCTCGGCTTATGAGAGCCTCGCTTGAATCTAAAAAATGTGACGTCATCATTCTTGTCCTGACCAGCGCAGAGTTCGCATCGTACATTTTACGAACAAATGTGAGAGCTTATGCTATACATTATACCCTAGTATATGTGTATATAGCGAATGTGGGCGTTTCTCCAGTGAGCTCGTCGCTGGTTACAGGGGTAAGTAAATAATGAAACATTTGTAAAAGTGTCTTAACTAAATACGGCAACAAAATATTCCTCTGTGAAAAGGGGAGAAGTTTACTTTGCGCATTTGGACTACGCAAATATGTTAATAACGTGGCGGGCAATTCGCGCTCCCATGTAAAAAGGTCTATTCATTCAAAAGCAGATTTTGCTGTTAAGAACTATGTAAATGGTGATATTATAATGTGAGATGCCTATATACTGTCAGATTGATTTTTTAATGAATCACAGTCATCTTTCCCCTCTTCGCCCCCCATAGTTTGGTTTTATCCCTCATCTGTATCTTCTCGTCTATTCATTTGGATGTCTATGGCCCGAGGCCTGAGGGGTTCAAAAGTGAATTCACTTCAAATTCTCCACATAATATTTTTATTATTGTTTGTATACATAATTAAGTTTAAATATCTGAATGGGAATTTTGAGTATGTATTTGAGAAATGCAAGTATGTCTAAGTACATGACAATCACAGCTGTTTCGCAATTAAGTTTCAGAATCTAGGTAGTCGTCAAGCCATTTGTCCAAATCCAAATCATCCGATACTGTGGGGTTCAAAGGTTGGACTGGGCTGGTCACAATTTCAGGAGATTTTGGCGCAGAGCTGTTTGCTGCAAACAAAAAAAATAATAAATATAAACAAAAATTTCATTATGTATTAATCACCAATCTGAATGCTTAGTCCTTCAAACTAGTGGCCAAATTCTTGTGAAGGGATTACAATCAAAGATCTGTTTCAAAAAGTCAAATAAAATGCATATCTGCTAGATAGGTACTAACTAAATGTATATTCCATACATTTTTGATTTTCATCTTTTAAATTCTAATTAAAAGGTAAATAGTTTATTTGAAGGAATCTACTTGGAAAATTAAAATTATTACTTAGGTGATATTTAAGTCCTTCACTCATGGAGAAACCGAAACCAAATTAAAACTGGTTGGCAACTTAAAAAATCTTCTCAGAGGCACAATTTAACTTTACGATTTTAGTAAGTATATCAGCTTGTTTAACAAAAATATAATTTATTAATAATTTATCAACCTTAATATGTAATAATAATTTATCAACCTGAACAAAATCGATATTTTCCTGCTCTGACATATCACAAATTACTCGAAAATTTCCCAGGTAGTGAGGCGCAACCATGGCAACCTGTCAACTGAAATGCGCTGACCGCGGCGACTAGCACTGTGAGTTGCGAGTGGCTTGTTGCGTCGCCATTGACAATCGGTCTTTGAGAAGTTGCCTGTGTGCGGACCGATAGCGATTGAGTTGCCAACTGTTTTTTTTCAGTTGCCCCATGAGCAATTCAGAATGTGCTTAATGTTTGTTTTTACTAACCTTGTAACAAGTCTGATTCTGTATTAATCATTCCTAATATTTCATCCAATTGGTCATCATCTTCCTCAACGGCGATATTTTCTATTTTCTTTACTGGAACCTCTAAATCTTTCTTAGTCTGAACTTCCAATTTTTGCTCTAAAGTTTTCACCGGTTCAATTGACAGTTTAATTTTTATATCTTCAATTATTTCACTATCAAACGATTCCTCACTGTTGATATTTTCATTCTGTAATGTTTTGCTTTCCGCCTCTTTTCCCATTAGTTTTTTCATTAAATTCTTAGAGATTTCTTTTTCCTCTTTTTCAATAGGTAGATTCCTCTTGAATTTAGCCATATTTTTGTTGGCTGTGTTGGTCATTCTTGTCACTTGATCAGCGGAGAAAATGGCTGGATCAAGTCGATTTCTTTCATAAAAAGGTACACACAAGAGCGCAGAAGAGATGTAATTCAAATCCAAGGAGAACAGATCGCTGTACTGAGAAGGCTTCTTGCTACTGGTCCAAGTTTTCTCGTGTTTGAATTGGAAATGACCCCCCCTGGATAATGGCATTCGGAGAAGTTCCTGAAAGAGAAAAAAAGTTTTACTCGGCTGTTGAATCCATCAGTAGCTATGTGATCCACAAAGTTATACAAAAACACCCATATTGGATCAAAAAATGCCGCTCGATGTGATAGAATGTGTTAAAAAGCCAGCATAATTGGGGATTGTATTTCTGAACACCAAATAAATTTTTGACAGTATCTTGTATTATTTTTTAAAGTAAAAGAAAGTTTTGAATTTTATGAAGTCAAAATAGATGCATTAGAAATTTCCCACAAAACTGCCAATTAAAAAAATCACTATTCAACAGTTTTAGCTTCTTTAGTTATACAGATTTCATGTTCATAATTTTTTTATTTCTGTATGTAAATAGGTTAGAAGTAGTGTTTTGTGAACACCTCACTAGGAGAACCTGTACTGAGGTGTTCGCATGTTTTATTCTGTCGTCAAAAGTAAAAATACAATATCCTCCTTGGTATTGTCAAGTAGGGCACTCTGGCCAAACTAACCACGGCGGTAGTATTTTATACAAAAATTAACTACAGTGTAGTACAATATTATGTAGTACAGTGTAGTAAAAAGAAAAGGATTACTATATAGATTAAGATTTACTATATAATAACTTACTAATAGTGCAAACTCATATAACTTATCAGAAAACACTATCACATTGGGCACTTCTCTAATTCCTACAGCAATGGCATGGCGACGGTACAAATAAGCATAAAGCATACCTTCTTTATCACAATAATACTGCATCTCGTTCTTACGCACTAACTATTAGTGAGACAAACGATGTACACATGTCTACTCCCCCAAAAGAGAAATGCAATCATTTTCAAACATCTCCCTCACTTGTATTAAAGAGATGAGATGCCGAAAGCCGATGCAGTCGCCTTAGTGTTACCGTGGAAATTTTAAAAGCTGCCTATGGCCAACAAACATCTTTTATGAAGTTATCAACTTCCATGTTTTGTTTTTTGACTTACCTCAAAGTCAGCGCCATGAGAGCTCTCTTCCACCAGGTCATAATTATCCACAGGCAGTTCATATTTGGTCCAGTTACTTCTGATTTCACGCTTGGAGTATTTTGTAGGTCCATCGCTGATCTGGAGGACTTCATCAGGATCTCGGTTGGAATCTAAAGTAACCGCCACATTTGTGGGAGTTTCTTCTGTTTTTACCGGGCCTGGAATTATAAGCAATAAAAAAATGCATTTTAATTCACAGTAACAGATTTGTAAACTGATATTAATGGCCCTCCCACACTGGCAATAATCTTTTGTAGTAGTATCTAAAATTATATTGAAGATCTAAAACCAAAAATGCTGCCCTGCCGAGCGATTCTATATCTTTTGTGGAATCGTTATTAGATAATGGACGTTATCTCCTGTCAGATTTGTGTAATTTTTTTGGCTAATATTTGCTTTTTTATGTACAACGTACATTAAATGAATAAATAATCACGAATACTTGCAGGAATTCGTGTTTTAAAACGATCTAAACTAAAATATGTGACAGTAAATATGTAAAAATCACACAAATCTGACAGGAGATAATGTCTGTTATCTAATAACGATCCAACAAAAGATATAGAATCGCTCGGCTGATAACCTAACATAAATACATTTTTCTACTGTTTTTCATGTTTCAATATCTAATTTATGTATTTTCATTTTAAATCAAATACATTATAGTGGAAATATTTTTTCAGTTGGCTGTATCATGTAGTCGGGAAATGTTAAGATGTTCATTCAAGGTATTTAAATTAGAAATTAAATCATGGTAATCCACAGGAAAAAAAAAATATTTGGAAAGCGGAATGGCATTTTCAATGTTTTTGCTATTTATAAGTTAGATGTTGAAATAAATTGTGGATTGCACAATACTTATACAAGAATAATTGGGTCGCTAGTGTGGTGGGTCAATTAAAATTGAAGAAATGGAACGCAGCAATAGTTCAATAGTTAATAGACTTAATTTTGATAATTCAATTAATTTTTCAACTAGATAATTCAATTAATTTTAAAGAAAAAGATTACCTCCAACTGGTTTCGAATCTTGGCTTCGTTTGATCAGACTTTCATCTCGGAATGATTTCTTTGGGTCCTTGGATTCACTCTTAGTATTTTTATTCCCCTTGTAAGGTTTATCACTTTTGGCTCCTGGCTGACCCCTGGATAAAAAATATAAATAATAGAGCGTTGTTTTGCAGAAGCTAAATTAAGTTACATTACGCAATGCAATTACACTGTGCAATCAAAATGTAACATTCTTTTATTTGTTTTCATTCGAAATTTTAGAATAATTACACATACCCGTTAGAAAAACCCTGCTTGCCATATAAACCATTAAAAATCGGGATGTAAATCTAAAGAGCCCCTCAAAGAAAGGTAATAGAATAATTACAAAAAAACTTGCCTTTATTCATTTTATTTTCAGGATTTAACCAAACTAGTGCTTACCTAATATGCACAGATTACGTGGTAGTAACGTAACTTCTAGGTCGTCGTTATGTTAGACAATATATCGGGATTAAGTAACAAAATGACAGCAAATGGCCGCAAATTGACTCAATATCAGTAAGCGAGGTAAATTTTCATTTTACGCACTTAAAATTTTAAATGCATTATTTTCCATTGCCCCAAATGCAAGAAGTGCAAATAATAATTAAGGTGAATCTATAAAAATATTCGTATTAAGCGTGACCAGTTCGGCCGAAAGTTTATCCCCTTTTCGGTAAATATCGGTTCGGACTGGCCACGCTTATTACGAATAATTTTTAGAAAAAAACTTTAGATTCGCCTTAATTACTATAAAAGGAAACTTTTTGGCTTTGGGGCGGTGGAAAATAATGCATTTTAATTTTCAATTGCATTAAACCAAAATTCACTTCGCGAACCGACCCAGCGAAAATCCGCGGCCGTAACTGTCACTTTTGTTGTTAATGTTTTGTTAATGTTGGTATTCTTGATAAATTATCAAGAGCTAATACGACTGTAGCCGACTTCGTGAGATAATGCGCGTATTTATGAAATTTGTCTAGCGGGCTTGTTTGTGTAACATGGTTAGTGATACAAAAGAAAGTGCCCCTTTATAACGCCTGCTCGCGTCAACGCAAGAAAAACATCCCAGTTTTCAAGTGGTTTAGCGGCTACGCTAAGTTTGTGTAACATGGTTTGTGATTCGCGGTATTTCATGTAGGTATCCCACGAAGTCGGCTGCAGTCCATAACAGTGACAGCTACGGCCGCGGATTTTCGCTGCGTCGGTTCGCGAAGTGAATTTTGGTTTTATGCAATTGAAAATTAAAATGCATTATTTTCCGCCGCCCCAAAGCCAAAAAGTTTCCTTTTATAGTAATTAAGGCGAATCTAAAGTTTTTTTCTAAAAATTATTCGTAATAAGCGTGGCCAGTCCGAACCGATAATTACCCCCTTTTCTTACTGAACAATTGAAAAAAAAAATGGAACAAACCTGGCCTTCTTACTTTTTGACAAATAAAATTTCAAAACCTGGATTAAAACCTGGATGTGTAAAATATATACAAATTTCACGAGTCCACCATTCAAGAGCTTTTGCTGATTCAGAGGCTTCCGTAAACAGAATTCTGTGCACAGAAGCAATTGCTTCTATTTGATTGTTTATTGAACCAATATGCGTTTTTATTGAATGTTATTATAAGAAAACCTCTACTTACTTTCTATTTCTTGACTTGTCAGACATTTTCTCAGCGTTTTAATCCTGCTCACGTAAGATCTAAGGCTCAATGCTCAATCTGCTTTGAAAACATAAAAACACGTAAACGGTTTTTTTAAGCTCTTAACCTCAAAATATTGTGACAGCAGCTGTCAAATGTCAAACATTTGTTTATTGCCATGAGAGGAATAAAAAATTATTACGATTTTTATTTTTAGTACTTACCTACGCCTTCTTTGGGGTTAGAACACGGCAATACTGAAATTCCCGGGTCATGTACAAAATATCCGGAAATTTATCATTATTATCATCATTATTTAATTAGTCATTACGAAATATCCGGACTCCGGAGAACGAGCGTTCTTTACCAACTTTATCAACAAAAATTTAAAGAGCGTTTTCCAACTCCACAACTCTTTTCACTTCAAACTATATTAAATGAAGGATTATTAAAAAGTGAATTTTTGAAATGAAAATTTGTAAAATGCATACGTATTCAATTGAACGATGGTAGACATTTAATTAAATTAAATTAATCAACGGCCGCTTCAAACTTTGGTTTTATTTTTAATCATCCAAATTTGTTGAATATCATATGAAACTAAAAAAATCTACTTATCTTACAAAAACTGACGGCCGTTGTTCTCAATCCTAATGATCAACTGGTGAGCCGAAATTTTGGCTTAACACTCCTCAAATGCACAAATTGCTCTTTAATCCAGTCTTGTTAAACATGAAAAGGGGGTTGTGCTTGCAAAAGGTCCAGTCGTTCTGAATTTTTTTTATGTTGTTAGGACCTAAACCAATATTTAAAAAAAAACAGATTTGCAATTTCCAAGTGTCATGAACCCAAAAAACATGACATTTTCGGACTTTTTTCAGTTTTTGCTCAACATCAGTGAAGGAAGGGTCTGATTGGTATAGTCGGCCTACATACTTTTAAAGTAGACTAAATTTTCTACAATTTCAGATAAAAATGCAAGCTCTATACAGCCATTGGTTCCCAAGATACAGTTTTTCGAAAATAAGACATTTTTTCCAAAAAGTGAATTTTTTTCAAAATGGTTACTTATTTTGTGAAATGTTTTCTAAAATACGCAGCCCACGTCAAATATTATGTAAAATGAAGTTGTAGTAAAATTAATTAGCTTTCATTTGAGACCAGACTGGTATCTGTTATAAACAGTCATAAAACAGTCATTAGTGGGTTTTGGGGGGAAATGCAAATAAACTGTTCTCACATATTTTTATGGTTTTATTTATCAAACAGTCACAATATATTTATTTGACAAATTGTTTGATGAAAAAAAGAAAGACACTTATCGGGAATTACGTGATCATCAAACATTGTTTTATGTATCTACATACTAAAATGCTTGTAAAAACATCATGGTACCTACTATAAAAACAAATTACATGTACACAAAAAAAGAAAACTAATATAAATCATTCAGGTATTGTATTTTGGTTGTCAAATCGTGCCTTTGTTTTCATCTTAGATGGCTGTGCTTGGGCACGCACGAAGAAGGTGTCTCGATGCCTGTGATGGACGCTGGGAGAGGCGCCCAGTCTGTAGTCGGGTCATCTTCATCGTCCGAGCATTTCAGCCCCCCACATCCGGGACGTTAATGCACAATGACTGGCAGAGGTCGGAGCAGTGGAGCCCAGCCTTTCTGCACGAGCAGCTCCCAGAGCACCCTTTCTTGCGTTTACATGAAATTTTTCGCAGAAAGGCAGGAGGTGCGGGATCCACGGTGGTGGGATGGGGATGAGTCCCCGAGAAGACAGCTTCCACCCCCAATCAGTGGGATTCAAGTTGACTCCCCGCCACTTCTGCACTTGGAGGTAGCACCTTGTTGTATGGTGGCCTGCGGCATCTTCCGTCGGTGGCAAACGGGCGAGGTTTATGCTCGTTGAAGTAACATACCTCAAGAAATCCAAAGTATCCCTCGCGATGTCACTTCCATAAAGAGACACAAAGCCTTGATGCCTACTTCTCTCACGGCTTGTGGGGTGGAGTCTGGCCGAAGGAAGACTACACATGCTCTTTATGAGCATGCTCTTGTCAAATAAATGCCAACAAATAGAGTCGGTCCATTCACTCAGAACTAAACAAAATAATAATATTGCATGCTACACAAATTACTTAAGTATCTTTTGACGACAAAAACGGTTGATTTGTGACCAACAAATCCGAAAATGACTAAATGATAAAAATAAAAGCTAATTTCAATAAAATTTGTTTTCGTTTTGGAAGTAAAGGAAATGTTGGGGATTTTGTGGTGAATCTATTTTAGTGACCATGTGTTCTAAAAACATTCGTGATTCCTATAATAAATCAAGAAGCTAGGTTTTATCGTTTCCCAACGGGCCATTTTTGATATTTTTGCAAAGAACGCAGCCACGAACCGAGATCGGATCGTAGCATGCTCATAATCAAGCCATTAGTTAGCATTTGCTCATTAGTAGCATGCTCTCTTGCTACTAATGAGCATGTCTGCCAGTACCATTATAGTTCAAAGTTTCAGGGATTGTATTTGACTTAGCGAAGTCCTGTTTTAGCTCAACCGTTTTACATCGTATGTTTGTAGGTTCCGTTTCCATTTCAATATGCTGGCCGTTTTAATAGTTAGGTAATAGTTCAGTAAAGATTATTTGAGAGACCGTCGTGTTTGTTTTGACATTCTTATTCGCATTTTTTCAATATTGTAGTGCCTGCCCGAAAAAAGTAAGAAAAAAGAATTGTCATTGAGATAGTGAAGTTTCTTTGAACAAACAGTATAATTACTTATTTAAAATTACAAAAAAGTTATATAACGTGTTAACGAAAAATAGGTAGTTTTTTAGACGCGAGGTTGACCGTTCACAGAACTACTACACAAGAAAGGTGTTGAACCTGGGACGAGACTTGGATGATATAATAATCGGTTATTATAGTGATTATCAATTTGGGAGGCGGGAATGGGTACCGCCGCCCCGGGAACCTTAATTGGATAACCAACACCTCTGCCACAGGTCACCCCAAGTGGTTCGCTACGTTTGGTGATTTAGCAGGGGTCCCCGGGTTCATGGGGTGAGGATTGTCTAGGTCTTGGAGGCGGATGACCAGGACACACTGAACCCCAGATTCCTACCCTCCCCTTAAACCCATTTCATTCCCAGAACTCTCCTCTCCTTCCTTTCCTTAAAAAACCCTCCACACAGCATCCCCAAAGATGACATAGGCCCTGAGGGAAATTATTTTCCTCAGGGCCTCCTGTGTGGAGCTCACGTAAAAAAATAAATTATTAATATAGTAGCAATAAATATTTGTTATGCGCCCTTGAGGCGATTTTCACACGAAAATGACGCTATAAAAATCATCCAATAATAATTATTAAAAGTACTTATATTATATACGTAGTCGTTCGAGCTTGAACCCCCTTTCTTGTGATATTACGAATGACATGTTATTACAGTTAAATCTCCACATCTTTACTTTTATATTAATACTAGCTCCCGGCAAGCGTTGCGAAAAGTGCAATTAAATAAAGATATTGTTTCTCCCTGCGTGTCCTTTCCCATTCGTCCCCGTTCCCCTTCCGCCTCCTCTTCCCCTCTCACGTCCCCCCCTATATTCCCCGCCTTTCCCTTCCCCTTTTCCGCTTCCTCTCCTCGGTTTACTTTCTAATTTCCCGCCTCCCCCTTCCTCAATCCCTTTCGCGCTAATCCCCCCCTTAATTTCCCTCCGCCCCTCCTCTACCCCTCCCGCCTTACCCTCTCTGCCGCTAAACCACACGAAATACATTCTTTTATCAAACAACTCGCGCACCACCTATTGCAAAATTTTTGTACAAATTTCATAACGATAGCACTCACCAGTATTATACAGGGTGTTAAGGGACGTACTTGACTTACTTAAACCAGTGATTCCTGATATTATTTTGAGTAAAAAAATGTAAATTAAATTTTGGTCTCCGGTGACTATTTGGATGACTTTTTTTTTCAATTTTTTTTTTCAAAATTCAACAAAAAAAAAATTCTTCTGCATGTCGTCACTGGTCACTCAGCCGAGTAACCGACAAACCCCAACACCGCCTCCAACTGTCCAAAACCTCAAATTTTTTTAGTGTTTGTGGAAAATAAATCACACCAAAAATGTCGACACCGGAGACAGACTAAAATTTTAACATTTTTTACTCCAAATAATGTCAGGAATCACTGATTAAAATAAGTCAAGTACGTCCCTTAACACCCTGTATAGAAGCCTTCGCGATGTGCACAACTCACCAAAGTTTCATCGCAATCGTTTGAATAGTATAGGAAATAATTTCATAACGCCAGAGCTCACTAAATATATATATATAGAAACCATCGTGGGCATGCGCACATCAAAACACCAAAGTTTCATCGCAATCGGAAAAATGGTTTAGGAGTGCATGAGAGACAAAAAGAAACATTCATTTTAATATATTAAGATTGTGACTTCGAGGAATTCTTGCAGTATTTTTACAAATCTGATTGAAGTCAAAAACGTAAACACGGAAAACCCATAAATTTACTAGTTTCCAGTCATGCGCACCGCAAGTCACACTGTGGGAGGGAACATTTCACTCTACAGTCCAGTCGGGGGAAACTCCTTGTCAGTTCATTTTGCCATTTGCTTCGCGGGAAATGGCCAGTGCGCTTTAATACCATTTTCTTTTGCAAAAATGCTGCATACCGTGTTTGCACACAACCGTAACAAACCCAAAAACAAACCGCTGTTTATTCAGTGAAATGTTTTCCAAACTGTGCATGTTTCAGGAGCTTTGACAACACAATGCATACACAAACTTTGTTGTAGTGATTTTGATATTTTGTGCAGTGGTTTTTGTTTAATTTCAAAATTGATGTATCACTCAACAGTGCGCTTGTAAATTTCGCGTTTTGCAAATTCCTTAACTGAGCGGATTAGAGTCGTGCTGAAATTTCATCGTGATGAAAATATAATTTTCATTGTGTATGAACTGTACAGTGTTTGATCGTGAGTGCGTTGACATAAATAGTAATAAATTGTTATTTCGACATTTCACAGTGTTTGTTTTGGTGTTAGCACAAGCCTCTGAGAAGTTTGAATATTATTTTTATATTTAAAAGCTGCTGTGTTCGTGGTAAGGGACGATTGTTTCTGGGATTGTCCTCCCGAAGCAACCCCCATGCGTTATCGATCGGTTTACCTCCACAACCCCTAGGTCTAGGAGGGTTGAAACGAGAAGAGGACGGAAGCTGCCGTGTGTTGTGTCTCACTCACTGCACAGATTGCATAGTGCATCGCTGTTTATTTCTGGAAAAGGGGAAGCATAAACATAAAGACTTCCTGAAATTGAATAGCCACGCAGAAGGTAGGTTGAAACTATTATTATTATTCAACTTCCTCTCGTTTACCGCGCAGTCTGTGCTCTGTACTTATATGTGCAGTTCGGATAAAGGATTAAGCTCTGTAGTCCGGTGTACAGTAGTGTACACGTGGTAGCTTTTATGATCAATAAAAGCGTCTGCTGTCGAGAGGTTGCACTCTAGTTGAGAGTTATGTCGCGGGGTGCACAGCGTACAATGTCGTAGTAAAATGAATGTGTGTAGAATTTGAGAAGGAGGTACATAGGTACTAATCTCTATTTTATTCATAAAATATTAATTTATTAATATAAATTAATTCACTCTTCTTTAAAATACTTTGATATTGTTTTTTAAAGATTATTGCATCGATACTTTATACATTAAATGAAAACTAATCACTTGGTACACCACTCAAAATTATCATCATGTTTCGAAACTTTCGGTTCCCTCTGGTTCCCTCGTCAGAATAAATTGAAAATTCACCAAAATAACAATGGACAAACAAGTATAGACATATTATAAATGCCTATAAACAAAAAGAAAACATAATGAAGAGTGATGAATTAGTTAAAGCTATCATGAAAAACAATTACATATATAAAATAAAATACACAATTTACACGCGGTAGAGGTGAAATCTGCAGAAAACTAAAGTAGACAAGAGTGGGGAGGCTACGAAACACCGTACAAAGAGGAGACCGATAGGGTATGAAGCACCGCACAAAGAGGAGATCGATTACACTATCTCATTCTCTCGCAGGCTTAGTCCTATAGATGTATGTGTTTGTCTCCTTTTAGTGTCGCTTTATCGTTTTCATCGAGTTTCAAATCACAATGGTGCTAAAGAAGTTTTCACTTCAAAAATCAAAAATTATTTAAGAATAGGTAATAATTGCATGGTACATTTTTTACGGTTTGATGTAGGTATCTATAACAATGATTTCGATTCCTAAAGTTAATCATTCTTAAACTTGGCAATGCCAGAAAACCGATGTCTTTGCTTTTTGTGTTTTCCTTCATGAATATTTGATTTTTTTAGTATTGTTTCAAAAAATTCGTAGTTTTTACGTATCAGTTTTTTTTTTACCTGATCAGTTTTCACAAAACGCCATTTTTAATGGATTCTACTATCTGCTTAATAGCCTTCATTTGTAGAACTTATCTACCTATATCGATGGTAGTACTAATGAACCATTTTTGGAAATAAATGAGTAATAAATATTTTTGGACTTCCATGAGACACCCATGTCAGAGACATCTATTCAGTTTCCGGTATTCTTCCAATCACAGTCCTTCCTAAACATGAAATCACAAGCACCATCCTACAAATTACTCAACAATCAACTCACACTAACACCAAGCTACTTTACAATCAAGACATCCACATTCATAATACTCGAAATAGCAATAAAATCCACGTTCCTCAAACACATCTTAAAATATGGGATAAACGTTCTGAACTAATTGCCTATACACTATTTACTATATAAGGGAATCCAGCAAAATAAAAAGTTCCAGAGTGATGATTTAAAAGAATATTTTTTAAGTACATTTAAGGACGAAACTACGTAATTTTCTCGCCAGGTTCTGTTCCGTCTTGTTGCCTTTTCTCTCCTTTTCTTTTCAATTTATTTGTGATGATCCATATTTCTATAACCTTGTTCTTTTTTCTTTATTTGTTTTTATTGTTGTTTGTTCTACTTAACCCGTCTTTTATTTTTCGTCTATACTGTATGTGAAACTTATATTTTTAATATCAAAATACCCATGTCAAATTGTAACTATTTACTCCCACCTATGAATTATATGTTCCTCCCGTCCTAAAATGAGATCTGTAACTCATCGGGATTGCTCTAGCAAGATATATAAACAATACAAAAATGAATAAATCGCGCTTTAAATCTATCTGCATTTCAAAAGTCGTGTTGAGTTGATTCAGAAACCTCTGAAGTCGAGCATTTCAGAAATGTCTGGAATTCATCTCTAAAGATTGCATGCTTCATTAACAGGTCCATTTGCATATTTCAGTAGATATATTCTGAGTTCAAATGATATAAATATCGGAGATGATTCTCCCAAATATCTTGAGCCTATTTTGGTTTTGAGTGTTGGTCGTTTGTCTTCACCAGTTCTGCTACATTTGCTAAATGGTATTAGATGATATTTCGTAAAGGATGAAACAGTGATAGATTTAGATGTTTTCAATTCGAGTTGAGTATGAGCGGTGCTCATTCTCAGTCAAGTGCTAGATACTTTCGCATTGCCCTTGTGAAAGAAAACCGTTCAGAATCGAAACTTTGCGTGTAATGGTTTTAATTGTGTTTGGCAACCTGATATGATTAGCCAGGTACTTTTTGTGACGTTCCGGTTCTGGTTAAAATTAGTGGCCGTTTTAACAATATAATTTAAAACAGGAGGCAGTTAACGGTTAGAAATAAGAAACATTTTGAGTGTACATTAAAAATAAAAGTACAATAAGGAGGAAACCGAAACCAAACAATTACCGGAAACTTGAGATATATGGCTTATTAGAGTACCTATATTGAAAAGGAGTTAGAATTCATGAGTGGTATGATTTTATAAGTTTATTTTAATGCCTGTTTAAGTTCAGCCAAATTCTGGATATTAGTAAAAGCTGAGGGAAGTTTATTCCAAATGAGCGGGCCATTTGCTCGAAAAGATCGATCATAGTAAACGGCTTGATTTGACCTAGAAAGTTCGATTAAACGATTAGTAACATCTAAATTTTGCTGACCAGAGTAAGCTGTCTATGTCTTAAGTTTTGTCGGACACATATTTCCGATGTATAGGCTCGCGCCATTTCTTGCAACGCTTTGAAAGCAGATCTGGAACTCTTATTTGACAGCAGATCTCTTCCATACGACAATCTTAGATTCACCAAAAATCATTCTCGCCGCAGCATTTAAAACGGACTGGATTTTCTTGAATTGTTTCTTAGGTAGGCCAGCATACACACTATTACAATGGTCCATACTTGAGATAACGAACGAATTTATGAGTGACTTTGCTCCATCAGAGGGATGGCATCGCCTGATTCGGGTAGGTACCAGCAGTCCATTGTGGAGGCATTCACCAGCATACTCCCCAAGTTAAGCGTGCGGAAAGAAGTTTAATAATAAATCTTTTATTTATTTTTATTACCATTTCAACAACCATGCTAAACAACCGACGGCTATTATATGTTTTAATTGGTTATTTCATTTTAATTTTATTCTTTCTCTTGTCCTTTTCTTTCTTTTTTCTACAACACATGTATATAGGACTATAATATGCAAGGCATACAAAAGTTACCAAATGTTTTAACAATCTCAATTTCTCTTAGTTACCTACATGTACCTATTTACCTTTTCTTTTTTAAATTTATATTATTTTAATAACTATGCTAAACAAATAACAGTTACTAGGTTTTAAACTTTTTTATTTTATTTTATCATCTTTTTGTTCTTTTTATTTCATCAATTTTCTTTCTTTTTTGTACAAATACAAATCATGTTCCATTTGTTCATACCCATAATAATTTGACTGTCCTAAAACGGGAATACTCCTAGTTGGGCAGTCAAAAAAATTAATGAATTATGTACATACATATATAATCTTGTACTAAATAAACAAACAAATAAAAAATATTTTTTTTTTTATTAAAATTTACAGATTTTTTTAGGCTATTTTTGTTGTTATTTTTAATTGATAAACTAATGTTTTAGACAAGATTTGAATGCATAGCACAAAGGGTAACAATTATTTATTATAAGCCATAATTATTAGCCTGAAACACTCATCTTCATTGAAAAAATCTCCCAAGAAAGGGTACAGGCTTCCATTGTGGACTGCTAGCTTCGCTTCTTTGGACATTTTTCGGAAACAAAAAACTCATCTGTTTTTCTTTCGACTGGTATGGGTTACGAGGTTACGACACTATTTACTCAATGAGGATACTAATATTTTTTTATAATTTTTTACATGGGTAGAATATTATTAATGAAGCATAAATTGAATCGAAAAAATTAGCTTTGTTTATAATAATTGGTTGTTAAATAGGTACCTATTTAACGCATCACCGCCATCACTAACTAGTTAACTGGGTAGGTACCTAGTTGGTATCTAAATAACAATTTAAGTAATAATAATTGTCTTGTCAGCAAATACCTCCGTACTATCGTCAGCTGTCGTCATCTTGTTGATTGTCTGTGTTTGATTGTGCAACGAACAAGATATTGCAGTTTTAATGAACACACAACGGTGTCAACTGTCAAGTGGCAACTCTCAGCTACGAGGTACCTAACCAAATTAGTTTTCGGTTTTTCCTATTGTGTTGAAATGCATTAAAAACGTGAGATGATGATTTTTTTAATCATGGAAGTGCGTAATATTGCATGTATCTACCTGTATCTACCATAGCTGAAACAACGTAATTTAAAAAAATGAAAGGATCTTCTTCTTCTTGTTCCCTGTCCGTTCAACGAACGTTTACTTCGGCCCGGACTTTGTTTACGTCGGCCCGGAACAGCTGCACGGTAGACTGGCCAAACCACTGTGTCAGGTTTTTCAGCCATGAGGTTCTCTTTCCGGCAATCTTTCCCTGCATTATGAGATGCAGGATCTCATACTTCTCTGGATGTCTCATCATATGTCCAAGATATTGAAGTTTTCGGATTTTTATAGTTTTAATTACTTCCTTTTCTTTATTCATTCGAACCATAACATCTTCATTTGTAACCCTGTCCATCCAGCTTATTTTAAGTATTTTTCTGTAGATTCACGTCTCGAATGCCTCAAGTCGCCTAGTTAATTCTTCAGTAAGCGTCCATGCTTCCATTCCATTAAATAATATCGAAAAATAGATTTAATAAATAAAAACTTAAAATGGGCGACTTCCGGAAAAAAAGTAAAGACAAGCCTAAATCAAAAAAGTAAAGACAAGCCTCAATCAAAAAAGTAAAGACAAGCCTCAATCAAAAAAATCACAGAGGAGAAGGCGGGAGGGGCGGAGAGGAACGATGGAAGGAGTGTTTGGGGGGGGAGGCGGGGAGGGGGAAGGCGGGAAGGTGAAAAGTGAACGCAGGAGGGGAAGGGTTCGCGGGAGGGGAAGAGAAGGCGGAAGAGAAATGGGGATGAATGGGAAAGGACACGCAGGTAGACACAATTTGTTTATTTAAGTGGCATTGTAGGTATCTGTAAATGTAATTTTCATTCGAAATTTATGAAAACACAACTAAAACTAACTAACTAACTAATCATCACGACGTTTCCCACAGAGGTAGGCAGAGAGGACGAACCGCCAAACAACTCGGTCTTGGCATACACTCCTTGCCTCGTTTACATTCATACATCGTCTCACACATGCTCTTCTATTATTCTGACTCTTGACATGGCCCGACTCAAGTATGTAAAAACATAACTAAAACTATCTGTAATACCTTTAATTGATTATTTTTTTTCTTTCTTATAAAATTACTAGCTGGTTCCCGGCATGCGATGCAATGCCATTTAATAAAGAAATTGTTTCTCCCTGCGTGTCCTTTCCCATTCGTCCCGTTCTCCTTCCGCCTCCCCTTCCTCTCCCGCGTCCCCTTCCCCTCGCATTCCCACCGCGCCTCCTCTACCTTCCCTCTCCCCACTCTATCCCCCCGTCCCCCGTCCCGCGAACCCCCTCCAGAGTTTCCCTTCCCCCTCCCAGGTTCCCCTCCCCACTCCCGGGTTCCCCTCCCACTCCTCCCGCGAACCTCTTATCCGAGTTCCCCACCCCCTCCCCTCATCTCCACTCACGCATTCCATACATTCAGTTTTCAAACAGTTCGCGTGCCACCTAATTCAATTTTTTTTATTCAAATTTTATAATGCCAGAGCTCACCCGTAGTTTTATACAAACTTTGTCCTGACAATAACGAACACAAAACAATAAGAATTATCCAATTTGGTGCTGTCGTTCGGAAGTTATGCACGTTCCAAAATTCTGGCGATTAGTTTTTATTTATATAGAAGATTGAAGAAGAAGATAGAAGGTAGAAGGTAGAAGGTAGAAGGTAGAAGGTAGAAGGTAGAAGGTAGAAGGTAGAAGGTAGAAGGTAGAAGGTAGAAGGTAGAAGGTAGAAGGTAGAAGGTAGAAGGTAGAAGGTAGAAGGTAGAAGGTAGAAGGTAGAAGGTAGAAGGTAGAAGGTAGAAGGTAGAAGGTAGAAGGTAGAAGGTAGAAGGTAGAAGGTAGAAGGTAGAAGGTAGAAGGTAGAAGGTAGAAGGTAGAAGGTAGAAGGTAGAAGGTAGAAGGTAGAAGGTAGAAGGTAGAAGGTAGAAGGTAGAAGGTAGAAGGTAGAAGGTAGAAGGTAGAAGGTAGAAGGTAGAAGGTAGAAGGTAGAAGGTAGAAGGTAGAAGGTAGAAGGTAGAAGGTAGAAGGTAGAAGGTAGAAGGTAGAAGGTAGATGGTAGAAGGTAGAAGGTAGAAGGTAGAAGGTAGAAGGTAGAAGGTAGAAGATAGAAGATAGAAGATAGAAGATAGAAGATAGAAGTTAGAAGATAGAAGATAGAAGATAGAAGATAGAAGATAGAAGATAGAAGATAGAAGATAGAAGATAGAAGATAGAAGATAGAAGATAGAAGATAGAAGATAGAAGATAGAAGATAGAAGATAGAAGATAGAAGACAGAAGACAGAAGACAGAAGACAGAAGACAGAAGACAGAAGACAGAAGATAGAAGATAGAAGATAGAAGATAGAAGATAGAAGATAGAAGATAGAAGATAGAAGATAGAAGATAGAAGATAGAAGATAGATAGATATATAGATTTATGTAGATAAATAGATAGATAGATATTTATATAGAAGATAGATTGATAGATTTATATAGATAGATAAATATATATTTATATTTATACAGATAGATAGATAGATATTTATATAATAGATAGATAGATAGATAGATAGATAGATTAGGTATATAGATTCACAAAATAAATAAAAACCACTATTTTTTTATTTTTTTTTATTAATTATTGAGTTAGTTTATACTACATGAATATAAACTAATAAGCACAATGTAACATTTCATTTGATAAATTTAAATATTTTTACAGTAAGCATAACATTTCTTTTTAAATACGTTCATTATTTCTTCATTCTTCATACTTTCAGGCATTTCATCATACATCTTTAGTCCTCTGTACATTAGGCTGTTCTGTGATTTTGATTTCTTCATTTGTGGAAATCGAACTCTGTTTATATTTCTTGTTTCGTAATTATGAATGTCTCTATTAAAACAATTTCATCCTTAAAGTATTTTGGCATTTGGTTTTTCATTATTTTATGCACAAAAATTAACAGGTTAAATAGTAGTCTCTTTTTTATTGGAATCCAATTTAGCTCCTCTCTCATTTGATGAATCCTTGCGTATTTGCCTTTTCCCAGTATACATCTCATAGCTTTGTTTTGTATAACTTCTAGTTTGTTCAAACTTCCTTCATTGGCCAAATATAACATTGTAGAGCAGCAGTCCAAATGTAGAGCAACGATAGTTTTATAAATGAGCTCCGTAGTGTTTCTATTAGTCTTCTAAGAAAATTAACCTTTTTTGATACCTTTTTTAGCACATATTCAAAGTTTGCTGTGAAAGTCAGTTTTGAGTCGAGTATTACACCCAGGTATTTGATTTCATTTACTTTTCCAATTTTTTCACCATTGATTGTCAAATTTAACCCTGTGTTACATGTTTTATTGCCTATTTCCATATATTTTGTTTTGTTTACGTTCAGTTTCAACTTGTTTAATTTCAGCCATTTTGCTATATTTTGTAGGTCTTCGTTTATTTTGTTAATTGCTTCTATGTAATCTTCACACGAAATATAGATTAAGGTATCTTTTGCGTTTGAAACCTCTAGATTTCGTTTGCCTCGAGATTTTTATGCCTTTTAATCAGTGGCGGCTCGTGACTTTTGGGTGTGCTAGAGTGCTGATATTTAAAAAATGGCATTATTGATGTTGTTGTAGCCGGAAAAAAAAATTTTTTTTTTTTGAAAATCAGTTTTTTGTATGAAAAATTTCAGAAAGTTTCAGTTTGGCGGTGCGCCGCACCGATTTCCTGAAAAATCTTCATACAAAACACCAATTTAAAAAAAAAAATATATATATCTATATTTTTCGCATACGACAACATCCATGATGCCATTTTTTAATATTAGCACCCTAGCCACCCAAAAGTCACGAGCCGCCACTGCTTTTAATATATGGCAATATAAGACACACTAAGAATACATACATTTTTGGATTGTGGCTTCCTCTTAATTAATGTAATTTCAAAAGCCGTCAGTGTTATTTATTATGCGTAACCTTTCAGTTACATAATACAAACCTGAATCTGTTCACAAATCTGACTTTTCTTTTAAAGATGTTACGTGGAAATGCAATATTTCGTCTTGGGTAATGGATGAATAATTCTGCATTGGTCGTGTTTGATGAATCGGGTGCAATTATCATTCTTCGTAAAATACAAGTTGGTACCATTGCACATGCACAATGCTCAATGCACATGCACCGTACTGCGTCAATTTTATAATTCCTGATTAACGTAATCATAATAAATGATAAGTCGATTTCATTTCTCGTAGATTTTGTAAATATTACGACAGTTATGCTGAGAATGCTAAACTAACGAATTTTAAAATAATATTACTGGTAAAGTGTCGATAATATTATCGATTTATGCCTGTGTGTGATGGTTAAATGACAACTCAGAAACATGCAATTTCAACACCCCTTTGGAAAACGGAGAAACGTTTGAGCGGCCCGTTTCATACAATTCTTAATTTTGGATATGAGATCGAAATACCCAACCGAACTGAAAAATTATTTTTGCAATCAAGTATCTAGTTCAGATTTGAGCTACTTTATTTAGTTTTGCTTAAAATTACAAATTACTAGCAGACCCAGCCGCGTATTTACAATCCCTACCGCGTTTCAGTCACTTTAAATTTTCAATATAAAAATTTAAATATTTAGAAATAAAATTATTAATTTCTAACATACACATCGGAAAGATTATTTTATCTAGATTTTAGAACATTTTTTGTTTTTGCAATGTGATAAAAATAACCGATATAGAGGTATATTTAAAATGTAAATTGTCGTTATCGCGACTGAATCGGTATAGGTTTTGTAAATACGCGACCCGGCCACACGTTGCGGTGGTTAACAAAACACAACGCCATTACCCAACCTTTATAAAATCCACTCCACCCGCTTGCCAGCTGCCCGCTGTCTGAATTGAATATTTGAATTTCTCATCTTTTCTCTACTATAATAAGCATGTATTATACATATAAACCTTCCTCTTGAATCACTCTATCTATTGGTGAAAACTGCATGAAAATCCGTTGCGTAGTTTAAAAGATCTATGCGCACATACATTTTGAGCGACTTCATTTTATACTATGTAATGACAGGTCATTAAAAATTTGATTGTTTCATGATGATTTTAGAGGTAACTTGGGCAATTATTTGTGAGTAAATAGAAAAATAAATAATTTTTACTGTATTTATTATAAAAATATGGTGAAATATAAACTAAAAATTAAATTTATTAAAGAAATCATTTTGATGGATGCTAATTTATATTACAATTAAATAGGTAACTTGCATTACACTTGAAGTCACATTAGATAATTGAACCCTTAACCGAAAAAATGTTGAATCCAACAATATCCTACTTCAAAAATACACAAAACATGCAATTCTTAAGAGTTTTAATTGAAAAGTCGTCTAGAAAATAAAATAAATTAGAGTTTATTACTAGAATTTATGCTGAATTTTTGGAATAATGTTGTATATGAACACTTTCATACACAACGTTATTCCACAAAACTCTTTTTTTTTACTCCTCGTACCTTACAGAAAGCAACATGCTCTTCTAACATGAATGTACACATGTCATTGATGTTTTCGAGCTTAAAAAGCGAAAAAACCGATATGAATAAATGAAACCATTTATGTCTAAATATTGTCTTGAGATCAACATACAACATTATTCCACAAAACTGTTTCAACGGCTAAAAAGGAGGCTAAATAATATATATTTTTTGACAAATCCGACTTTCCTGCATTCTTCAGCTTTTTGCTTTGAAGACTTTCTAGTTGAAGCCATAAGACGTTCGGTTTCTCCATTTATTTCCATAAATATAACCATGCGCCGTAATTTTGATAAATGGCGTTATACAACCTTCTTCCACAAAAAAACTTTAAAAGGCTGCCACAGGCCTAAATTTTTTTTCATTATCATATTTTCTACCTTAAAAGATGCGTATTGATATGCCCAACATTATTCCAACTCAACTTTGATAGTTTTTTTGGATACACCATTATTCTGGGCAAGGGCTCAATTATTAATCAGATGATTAGTTTTCCCCAATTACCCATAATTAACACCCATAATTTCATCATTTTCAGTAGTACCATTTTTTATTTAATACAGTATTATTTAATTAAACAAGACCATAATAGATCGTGCAATAGGCCTCCCGGGAAAACCATGCTAGAAAAGTGCACGCCAAGTAGGTAAGCTACCTCAAAAGAGGCGTGGAAACATGAAAATATTACGGAGAACCCTACTTTTTGAATCGCTATATCTCAGAAACAGTGGTTTTTAGGAAAAAAAGTATAAGAAATTTTTTTATAGATAATTGCATGATCTACAATTTTTGTCTGACCTATTTTTGTGATAAAACTTACCGTTTGGCTGAAAAATGCAAAAAAAACCCGTGTTTGAGGATCTTGAATATTTTTTTTTGCTGATGTGGGAATCCCAACATTCGTACCAATGTTCAGCTCTATGCGAATTATTGTAACAGCCCCCTATTTTTTGAGCTAATTTGATCGGACCATTAACACCCTGAATATAATTTTTAATTAATACATTGTGGAATAACATAAATTAATCCCTTAACTTTCTGTATAGTACCTATATTTGCGGCGTATTCCAGAGTGGTAGATACTTTCAGTAATTGAAAGACCAACCATAGTTGGTTGCATGGCTTTAGCCGTGTTTGGCCATTACTTTTTCCACCTACCGACAACCCCATCCCTCTTCCTTTAGCCGCACAACATACCCCAATTGGAGACACCATAGTCTCACTGACTCCAGACGGATAGGAGCATTTGGAACTCTTTTGTGGTACTCACATACAAAAAAAATCTATTTCAAATTTCGTCATAAGTCAAACTGTAAAGGTTTTCATTGCTTACATTCGTAGGTAATTATTATTAAACGTGCAATTATTCTGAAGGAGCGTGCAAGGAAATTCATACGTAATGTAATAACTAAATGAGAAGTTGAGCTCTATTTATTTAGAGAATGTAAATAGTCAGAGATTATAACAAATGAGGGGTTACGATTCGCCGGTTCTTCGCACGATACCGACCATCTTTTATGATTCCAAATATTTATTCCAACAATCATTAATGGAAACTAATTACTCTTAATTACATCCCTCAATTATGAAAAATGTGCGTCTTGCATAGCTACTAGCTACTAAGAAATATATCACGTAATAAAAAGGAGGGCACGGCAATCATTACTCTTTTTTCTTATATGACAACACCAAGATGGTTCAAAGTTAAAATGACGCAATTATCTCGGGTTTATCTTCTTCTTCGTGTGCCTTTTCTGTTCAACGGACTATCATGTTGGCTATCATATTGGCTATGCGGACTTTGTTTACTGCGGCCCGGAACAGCACTACAATTGACTGGCCAAACCACTGTCTCAAGTTTTTCAGCCATTAGGTTCTCCTTCTTCCATGGCCCTGTCTTCCGGCAATCTTTCCCTGCATTATGAGATGCAAGATCTCGTACTTCTCTGGATGTCTCATCACATGTCCGAGATATTGAAGTTTTCAGATTTTTGGGGTTTTAATAACTTCTTTTTCTTTATTCATCCGAACCAGAACATCTTCATTCGTAAACCTGTCCATCCAGCTTATTTTAAGTATTCTTCTGCAGATCCACATCTCGAATGCCTCAAGTCGCCTAATTAGTTCTTTAGTAAGCGTTCATGCTTTCATTCCATAAAATAATATCGAAAACACGTAGAATCTGACCATTCGCATTCGTAATCCAAGGTTGATGACTGCAGAACATCTTTTTCATGCGGATAAAGATTTTCCGGATAAATTCTGGGAAATGGGAAATACCTTACTTATAATTCCCCAGACAACATTAAAGTAATCTATAAAACCAAGTTAATTATGTCTACTGCTAATAGACAAATAACTAGAAATCCAATCGACGAAGACGACATGGCAACAAATGTGAAAAATCACGTGATTTTAATAAAATCCTTGTAGACTACCCCCTCCCTCTCCCCCATATGTTATGTATATAAACTGTAGATTTAGAAACATTTGTACCAGTCTGAAGGTGGCTTTAACTAATTACAGTCACAAATAAATTAATTGGAAATAATTTTATGCGTGTTTTATTATATTATTAAACTGCTATATTTAAAAAAAATCTGAGTGTGCAATTCACACGTAGTAGAAGTGAAACTAGAAAGTCGCTAGATGTCGCTTTCTTTTCTTTTGCCTGTTTATTTTAAAGTGGTTTGAAGAATGGATATTGATTTTATAAAAATAAAAACTTTTTTTTTTGAATTTGGTAGGTTTCGAACTTCCTCCATTCACTGGGTGTCTCTCTGGGCGCTGAGAGTCGGGCGCTTCATACCGCGGCGCTGTTGGAGGCCCGTGCGTAGTCGTAAATTTACCGCATTATATTATAACCTAAGGCAGAGAATGTTAAAATGTTATGTGTGGTCGGTCTTGCTGTATGGATGTGAGACATGGACCTTGAAAGTAAATACCATGAACAGGTTAGTTATTGAAATGTGGCTTCACCGGAGAATGCTCAAGGTCCCATGGACCGACATGATCACCAACACAGAAATTCTCAGGCGGGCTAGAGCAGATAGAGAACGGCTTAAATTGATAAAAGTCAGGAAGATTTCATATCTGAGCCACATGCTTCGAGGGGAGAAGTTTCAATTGCTCCAATTAATATTGAAAGGCAAGATAGAGAGTCGCCGAGGGTCTGGTCTCTAGGAGACAAATGTCTTCGCTGCGAAATGTACAAGAGTTGACCGGCATTAGAAGTGTGGAGGAGCTATTCCGGGCAGCACAAGACAGAGAGACGTTTTCCAGAGCGATCGTCAACGTCGGGGGGACCTGATAGGGCACACCAAGAAGATATTATAATCGAGGACCATCAAATAATAAATTTTTGTGACGCATTTCCGTTTCAGCCGAATTTCAAACCGTTAACGTGACTAAAGAAGTTTCGTTCAAAGATCTATTTATGTAAAATTGATATGGGTCTACAAAAATCTCTTTGATAGGTGACATAATTGAGAAAGGAAGCTAATCTGTAACTAAATTATCCGAACGTAAGTTTTCCCATCTAGAATTATTGATGGACACCCAGTCAACTGTTAACGTCAGAAATCAAAGAGTTTAGCGTCAATTAGAATTAGCTAAACAAGAAGTCAACTCACAGCAGATAAATTCTATCGAGTATTACCTGCAAGACAAACTGTCTATTATTTCTCAATCAGTAATTAATCAAAGTTTAGAAATTCTAGTAAATCGATTGATCTGCCGCTGTTAACTATTCTGCAACCTGGCGACGATGGTTTTCGTCACGTATTGCTTGCCCATTTCTGTGATATAATCACGACTTAACAGCGATTATCTTTGATTTAGATGAAAATAATTATCGGCACCTGTACCGGTGAAACACTGGGTAAGAAACGATTCAGCGTAATCAATTAGTACAGTGGTCGAAAACGCTGACGGGACAATTCAACAAAATAGAACTTCAACACCTCTGAAAAGTCATTAAAAGTGATGACAAAAAATGATTAAATAGGTTAGGTTACGGGCTATTTTTTTCATAAGTTTAACGTTTTAATTTAGGAGGCGGGTCTGGCGGGTTTGGCGGGCCGCTCCGGGAGCCATTTATTGTATAATCAACACCTCTGCCATAGGTCACCCTAAATGGTTCGCTACGTTTGATGACCAGAGGTGACCGGGTTCATTGCCCTGTTCTTGGCGGCAGATGCGTCTGCCCACCAGCTGCATGGCAGGCCGGATCGGGAGAGAGAGGTTGAGGGAGTCCCTTTGACTTCTCCAGCCATACTCTCGTAACATAATCTTGCACCGCCGTGGGAGGGATGGATTCAAAGATATTGAAATATACTGGATGGGCTATCTGCAGTTTTTACTAGATGGGACTGCGCTTCCGGGTGTCGCCGATATTGTTTACCAATTAAAAAATAAACTAAATGAACGAATAATTAACGAATAAACCAAATGAACGTTAAACTAAATGAACGAATTCTTTCGGTATTCAAACTATATTGTTAACCAATACTAATCAGCGCCCTTGAGGTGATTTTCCACGAAAACGGCGCTATATAAATTAGCCAATTATTAATGCACACCTTAAAAAATCAACAAATTAACAAATTCTTTTCGTATGCAAACTACTCTGATTAGGTCGTAGTCCGCCGACAGTTGCGCGGACACCATATCATATCTCTTTTGTATTTGAATATCTTTGGATGGATTCATGTGTCCGTCATTCCTGGACACACCTACCCTCAGATTCCAATCCTCCATCATACCCCTTTCTTTCCCAGAAGTTCCTCTCCTTCCTTAGTTGAGTTCATAATCAAAGCAGCCAATGCGGTTAGGTTTCATTCTATCTCATTCTCTCGCAGGCTAAATTCTATAGATACATTTTTTTTCTAATATGTACGTATGTGTTTTTCTCTTTTTAGTGTCGTTTTCGTTTCATCGAGTTTCAAATCACAACGGTAAAGATTGAAAAACTAAAGATTTTTCACTTAGAAAAAAAACTCAACTCAAATTTCAATTTTTCGTGAAGACAACAAACGCTGAAACTTGGTATTACGTTTTTGGCTCGTGATTATGAGCCAAGATTTGACAGGAGCACAGAAGTTCCCAGCAGATGTTATTGGACAGTGTTTAGTTTTCTAGTTTCTCCCATCGCGGGACGCTATTCCTGGACTTGGACTGGTAAATAAACAGCGATTTGTTCCCGAAGCAGTGAGGTGTCGAGGGTCCGGTGGATGTGTTGAATAGTGACGCGATTCGGAGACGTGGCCGTTTCTTCGGTTACTTCAAAGTGCCAGAAAACTGGAGTTGTGGAGATTTATGGGTTGACTGAAATAACTTTTTAGTGACTATTTGATCTACTAAAAAGTTTACACGTGTAGAATCAAAACCGTCCTGTATAAATAATGCTTTTTGACCTGACAGCTAAATGATTGATAGGTATATTTTGTTCAAACATTTTTAAATGGTAGATGTTTATTTATCAACTGCTAATCATCAAAAGCACAAATTTCGGATGTCTCTGCGTAAGCCCTGCTTGAAATCTGGTTCGATGATTTGAATTTAAGTATCATTTTAAAATTGGAACTGATTGTGTGAAGAATTCAGGCTAGCGTTAAGTTAAAATAGGTAATTTTTTCTTTACATTAGCACCACACAGGAGGCGTCATGTCATCCTTGGGGATGCTGTGTGAAGGGTCTTTTTATGGAAAGGAAAGAGAGGAGAAGTTCTGGGAAGGAATAAGGCATGAGGGGTGGGTATGAATCTAGGGGTTTAACTTGTCCAGGAATGACGAACGTATGAACCCAACCCTTCCGGTGCAAGATGTGGGTCGAGAGAGTCCGGTGATCTCCCTCAACCAGTCTCTCCTGATCCTGTCTGCCACGCGTTAGGTGGGCAAACACATCCGTCGTCAAGACCTAGATCAATCTCACCCCTTGAACCCGGGCACCCCTGCTAAGTCACCAAACGTAGCGAACCACTTGGGGTGATCTATGGCAAAGGTGTTGGTTATCCAATAAATGGTTCCCGTGGCGGCAGTACCCACCTCCCAAATTCTACACCTATGATACTTATAATATTTTAACACAAAATATTATATCGTATGTTTGGGGTCGATGTTTTTTGTCTTTGTCAAACGCTTCTCATATTTCAATTCAACATATCACCACGCTGAATTATTTTCAAATACTCGTAGTGGTGGTGGTGAACCATCTTATTAACCTAACCTTAAAAGTTTCTTGTAACCATGTCCTTTTGCCTATCCCACTATTTTTAGGGGTCAAAGAAGGTGACGACGATTCCCCGAATTCTGAGGTCACTAAAAGACAAAGGTCAATGTCTACCTTCAAACAATACACCACACGCTACACATATAGTATGACAGTGTTCCCGGGTCACCAGTCACCAGGCAAGTCGTCAAGGACCACGCCTTGCAGAAAGCGATAAGCGGCGGCGGGTCCATTCTTCCGTGAAATTTTTGCTAATATCGGACATGGACGGAAATGCATGCTTATTGAATATTGAATACAATGTAGTCAACAGCAAATGGAAGGCAAAATTAATATCTGGACTTGAAAATAATTCGACAGTTACTAAACTTCTTTGCTTAATATTGTATGCCAAAAGCTTAGTTCATGAGATTTAATTTTTAGTAATCGTCTTTCCAAAAAATAGACTCGCCTCTCGCCGCGCCGCGACCCTTTCAGGTATTATTAGGCTAGCTTTACACTAAAAATTAAATTTACGATCTACGTTTTTGACAAATTACTCACAGGAGCATTTATATATGCATCCGAATTATGGTAATTAATGCTCACGAAGTTGCGGGAAGTTGTTCGGAAGTTCAACTTATGTAAGTGCTTCTAGCGACCATAGCGATAGTTTACATCTGTAAATTTATATGCGGTAAGATGGCTTCCTGTCAACAACGATTTGCTGCTGTCAAATTTACGCGATTTTGTCAATAAAGTGTTGAAAACAGTTGGAATAAAAGATGGCTTGAGAGAAACTATTGTCATCTCTGACTTGCCATTGAAGTAAAATCATGTATTGGTTTCATAGTGCTTTCACACAAACGAAGTATTGAAATCCGTAAGTCTAAACTTAAACTTTAGGTCGCACAGTTTACACCCGCGCTGTGCAAGCGGGTTCCCCACAGAGCGTCGGACCATCCCAAGGACGGTCTATGTCACCCGCGGTAGGTTTTTCATCTCTGGCTTGCCATTGAAGTAAAATCATGTATTGGTTTCATAGTTTCCACGCACCTTACTTCCGTGAACGGCGGAAATGAATGGAGTTCGTTAATAATAACCGAATGACAACTAGAATGACAGCTACCTTCGAATTCAAATACGTATTGTTATAAATAGAAAAATTGAGATTAGAAATGACTGGACCGATAATTAAAAAGAAGGATGATCCCTTTCAGGCTTTCTTCCAACTGAAAAATAAATGATATCAATCTCTTTGGTTTATGGAATCAGAGAAGTTTCTTTCCGTTTACATTCGTTTTCGTGGGAAGTGCATATTTGAGTTTTATCTAGTGTCACTTTCATTTTTTTACATTAGCTCCGTACTCTGAGGAAAATAATTCCCCTCAGGACCTATATCATCTTTGGGGATGCTGTGTGGAGGGTTTAGGGGTGGGAAGAAATCAAGGGGTCAGTGTTTCCAGGAGTGACGGACGTACGAATCCATCCATCCCACTGCGGTGCAAGACGATTTTCCGAGAAGTATGGCTGGAGTCAAAGGGACTTCCTCAACCGTTCTCTCCCGATCCGGCCTGCCATGCAGTTGGTGGGCAGGCGCATCCGCCGCCAATACCCTTTCAAACCTCACCCCATGAACCCGGACACCCCTGCGAAGCCACCAAATGTAGCGAACGACTATGGATGGCAGAGGTTTTGGTTACCCAATAAATGATTCTCGGGGGCGGACGTACCCATACCCTAAAACAAATTTATCGGGAACACAAAATAATATTTATTATAAAGGTTTTAAAATGTTCAATGAACTCCCTGTAAATGTTAAGGAGGCTAAAAGTCTTGCAGTTTTTCGTGGATTATGTCTTAATGTTGTAAAGTCCAAATTTTAGTCAGTAAGTAGTAAATAATATTGTAGTAGTCATAGAAAAGAAAACATTAGATATAAGATGACAAATTTTATATCTAAATAAAATACACAATAAAAAAATAAAATAATAATAAAATACCCGCCTCCCAAAAGATCCTGATAAACCCTGAGGATTTTTTCCTCGGTCCTCCTGAGTGGAGCTAATTAAAAAAAAAAACATTACCCGCTTTTCCTGGCAAATTTGCACACTAAGTTCACTAAGCCACGGTGGTTTCTTGTTTCTCAAATAAGCACCATTCATTGGACTTAATCTGTGAACGTCATTAGCAATATTTACCTGCCAAACAAAACACACTCTCACGAGTTTGTATCGGGTGACACGAAACTGCCTGATCCAATTTCAGGTACCTACTCGGGTCATAGACCACCGAGGGAGAAAATTTATTCATACCCTTGAGCGTTAACACCCACACACCACTCGTAAATATGTCCACATCACAAACATCCTTGGGGCGTGATTAGGGATGTCGAAAGAGAAAAAAATATCGATGTATCGATATTTATTAAAATATCAATATCGACGTCGATATATCGAGGAAAAAATATCAATATATCGGTCAAATTTTCAAGAGATTTTGCGTTTTTAAAATAATAGTGTATTCAGCTCAATATTATCAAAAGCAATTTTTGTACACAATGTGCTTTATTAATGTACAAAAATCTCAAAAAATGAAGGTATTTTTATCACTATTCATTTTTATTACGTAATAATTACAAAAATATCAAAAACTAAAAAGCTGTCTTCTAACTTATATGTAAACTAAGACGCATACAAAGTTTGAATGCGTCTCAGTAACATTCTATTGGCGTATTAATCTGTCAAAAAGGACTTCGTGTTTCATGTTTCATAATCATAGACAATTGGGAACCAACACATAGGAGTGGCTTAGAAAAAAATGGCAAAAAATAGCATACATTTCTATGTATGTACCTACACACATGAGATAGTATTGGTGATCACAAATACTAATGCAAAGACAAAAGATTTGTCATCATCATCTCATCATCTTCTTCCCCTTATCCTATTCGGGTCGGGGACCCATTGCATCGATAAGGCTCCTTCATATGTCCCTGTCTTGTGCTGATTGTACGCTCTCTGTCCATGGTAGCCCCATCCTCTCCTCACACAGTTTTTGGAGTTGCCTCGCCCAACTGTGTCTGGGGCGGCCCACTGGACGTCTACCCTCTGGAATACAATAGATTTGTAAGCTATTAATAGTTAAAATTTCAACCGCCAGATGTCATGACCCAATACAGTTACTTTTTTCCGTTCGTTCCTATACGGTTTTGGATTCTAGTGACTTTAAATACATATATTTAAAAAAATATCGTTTTTGATACAATTATCGATATTGGATATTTTGCATCGATATATCGGATCAAAATATATCGGCTAAAAATATCGATATATTGAATTAAAAATATCGATATGTCGATATATCGATACTTTTTCAACAAGCCTAGGCGTGATATCGATTTGGTATCTTTTGTAAGTAAATAAAAATATCTTGAACCTTCTGCATTAAGTATGTACATGATTTTTGTAAATTTAAAATTATCGTGCGTTGTTTGGTTAGTGTGACGAATAGCTTTGTATTTGATTTTTAAGCATGTAGGTATTAACCATGTATGATCGTATGAGAAACGTGGAGATCCGCAAATAATGCAAGGCTGAATGGTTCTGAATAGGTCTGCGAGCCAGTCTATGGCCTCAGGCGTTGCCCTGTGGACCTCATCAATCCCGCCGGGGAATGAATGGAGCGGGCATTCGTTGGCCACATGTTCGGTGGTCTGCACCGCACCGCATTCACACGTCGCCGACTCTTTAAGGCCCCATCTATGCATCATGTGAGCACAACGGCTATGGGAGCACCTTATCCTATTGATGGCAATCCAGAGTTTGCGAGGCAATGAGAACCCAGGCTGTCTCTCAGTGGGGTCTTGCACGAGATGGGCGTTTTTGACGTTGGCTGATTGCCACTCAAGCTTCCACCTATCTTCTGGGGTGAGAGGTGTTCGAAGGAGTCTTTCTCCTTCCGTCCAGAAGGGTTTTCGAGACTTTAAGCGGCATGCCGGGTGAGAAACGACATCATCGTGCAAGGGTGTTTCGCTTTTTTGCAGCGCCTTCTTGTATTCCCTCAGTGTTGCAATCTCTCGCCTGATATTTGGCGGGGTTATATTTGCAAGTACGGGGAGCCAAGGAAGAGGAGTCGATTTTAAGGTTCCGCTGATGGTTCGCATTGTGGCATTAAGCTGAACGTCGACCATGGAAGTGTGGGCGCTTCTGGCCCATACTGGAGCACAGTATTCAGCTGCTGAGAAAAGCTCAGCAGCAGCAGTCGCTCCCCACAAGACCAAGGGCCTCCTGATGAAGGGCTCTCTCAGTAGAGCAAGAAATCCTACCATCAGAATGGGAGATTCTAACATCCGCTTTTTTGAAACAGTGAAATATTTAGGAGTTACTCTAGATCGATCGTCCTCTTTTCTGGCTCACGTCAAAGAAGTATCCAGCAAGGCCCAGGCTCTCTTCTTGAAGCTGAGGAGACTCTCCACAGCTGAGTGGGGATTGCGTAATCCGGCTCTGCGAAAGCTATATAGGTGCGTGTACGTGGCGCAAGTCTCGTATGCCGCCTCTGTGTGGGAGCACCGCCTGGACAATTCGCTGATTCTCTTAGCTCTCAGGCGAGGCCAACGAACCCCCTTGCTGGCACTCTCTGGTGCGTATAGAACCGTTGCTTCGGACGCTTTACCCGTTTTGGCTGGCATTTTGCCAATCGATCTGGAAATCAGGGAAGTGCTCACTAAGCAGAAATTAACCAGAGGAACCCCGGCCACTCACCTAGGCGTTGTTCTGACACCGGGCGGGCCGGGGACTCTCCCTGGGCTGCTTCGTCAAATGAGGGATCTGTCGCTCCAAGAGTGGCAGGTCCGTTGGGATAGAACGAATAAGGGAAGATGGACTTTCTCCTTCTTCCCATCAGTTAAAGTCAGAATGGAAGGGGTCTTTCTCAAGCTGGACCACCACATCACCCAGCTTCTATCCGGCCACGGGGAATTCAGGGGGAGACTTCACGCCCTCTCCCTGTCCCCTCACCCCAACTGCGCCTGCGGGTGCACGAACCAGTCGGCGGAGCACATTCTGTGGCAGTGTGAGATAATGACGGACGCAAGAGAGGAAATGCTCGATGGTTTGGACGTACCTATCAGACCAGTGTGGAACACTGATCTGGTATCGAACAAGAAGAACTTCGAGTGCCTGAGGAAGTTTACAAGGACCTGGGTTGAGAGATGGCCTGAGCTTAGAGTCGCTGATTAGTAGATTTTGACACCAGGTGTACTTGTTCCTGACTTATCACGGACTTTCTTTGCTTCTTCTCTACGACCAATATTGCCCAGGATGTACAGTATTTATGTTTTTTTTCATGTTTATTTGTTTTTCATGCCCTGCGTCATTGAACGCTCATGTTTTTATTTCAGGTACTTGGTTTAATGCCTTACACTTTTATGTTATTTTGTAACATATACTTTAGTTATGATTACTTTTTTAGTTTTTTTAGAAACGATTATTTTTTTTTAGTTATGATTACCGCGTAGAACTGAACTCAGTTGTTTGTTCTGTGCCGTCCTTCTCCCCATATAAGGGGTTGGACCCTGGACCGAGTCCCCGCCTACTGACCATGGACGGTCTTATGGAACTGGTGGAGTTGCACCTGTCTGCCGCGCCACCCCCCGTGACATGAAGAGGCTGGGAAGAAGGCTGAACGGCATCCGAAAGCTGTCCGACCCGCCTCCGGCGACCCGACGCTTTTCTCCCTAGGGTCTTCTTCTATGATTTCCAGTTACTTTCGTCTAGGCACCACCGGCTAGCTGGCTTAAGGACGACGCCGCCGGTTATCGGGAGGCCGGACAATTAGCCTTCTTCATTCTCTCGGGAACTGCCGATAGTCAGGTTGCGGTGACACCAGTTCTACTCTGTATATACACATTATTTTTCTTTTGTTTATTTTTTCTTTTATGTACAGTGCCCGGTGCTGCCCACCGGATTGTGTGTGGTCTTTCGCTGTCATGAGCTGATTACTCATGACGGCTGCTGTCATTTTGGATTACTTTATTTTTTTTTTTTTTTGTTGATGTTACTAACAACTTGTTTGACTGTCCATGAGGCTCACTGCTTTTGCATTGACACCTCCATGGGCTTTAGAATTGTAGAGATTGACCATTACAGTACAGTCCTGTAGGCGCGTCCGCATACCGCTACCTAACACAGTATGAGGGGACATTGAAGGTCTAGATTCGTTACATTAAATGTAGAGTCGTTTATTAAAAAAAAATTAGATTCTTGCGAGAACTCCGAAGGGGCGACCATAAGTTGCCTATACCGGGGTGGGACAGTGGTGGGTACTTCAATGCTGAGAAAACCAGGGCAATGGATGCTGTTCTGAGGGCACAACCAAGTGAATCAGATACTTGAGCCGGGCCATGTTAAGAGTCAGAATAATAGAAGAGCATGTATGAGACGATGTATGAATGTGAACGAGGCAAAGAGTGTGTGCCAAGACCGAGTTGTTTGGCGGTCCGTCCTCTCTGCCTACCCCTGCGGGGAAACGGCGTGATGGTTAGTTAGTTAGGTATTATATGATTCCATGACAATTGATTCCCCGACAATTGACCCCCGGCATGTTTATACACAATATGCAGTCGATTTATGGAAAATACAGTATACCTACTTACACAAAATACACTTATACAAAATAATACATAAAATATATAAAGCTAGCTAGGAAGGGGACGCGGGAGGGGAAAGGTGATTCAGGGAGTAACTATGTATTGCATTGAATATGGCATATAAAATTTTCTATACCAACTTATTATTAAAGGCATTTTCAAACTCGATTTCTCGATTCATTTGATATTGATAAATAATAGACAATTTATTTTTATTTTTATTATAATTATAATTTCGGGGCGCCAACTGTCGGTGGATCAACTATCGGGTTACCATGTTATATTTAGTTTGAGACTACTAAAAAGACTTATGAAGTAACGTCACATGGCAAAATGCATTTATTTATTTAATAGATTTTAATAAACCTACTAGATAGGTTTTTATAATTTCATCTTGTTGAAGGGAAAATGACAACAGATTTTTACTAATCATAAAACTTAGATAAGGATAGTAGTTACCTATCCATTACAATAAACATAAATATTCCGTTTCATAATAGTACTCGTCATAATTAAAACCTTTCTGACTTTCGCGCATTCTAGTGTACCACTTTACGGTCTCTCGTTTCGTCATTTCTGACAGTTTTCTTTTTGGGAAAATGTGAAAGGAGTATTATAGCAAGGAAATGGAGTAGAGTGTCAATTTCCTCAAATATACGAATTGATGTGTTACCCTTTAGTAACGTACTTATAAATAGAAATATGTTCTTTAAAGGTAAATGCGTATTCAAGTTCTGCATGTGGTGATCCACTAGTCAATGAAAAATTCGAAATATGAATCCACGCCTCTTTTTGGGAGAGATTTAAAAATACTTGAGAAGACCTTTTTGGAAAGGTTGGTTAAGGTTTTTGGGAGCTGTTTATTGCAGAACTTAATTGGATACATTATACAATAAAACTTTTTTCGAAAAGGGATTCAGTAGTAAGAGATTTTGCACTTGAAAGTATGTTTATAGGCCTGATATATGTTTTTTCCAGACTTGCCAAAAGACTCAAGAAAAAATACTCGATTATATCTAAGATCAAGATGTGTTGTACTCATGATAACACACGATTTTATATGATTTTGCATTATTTACCCTTCAGTAACGTACTTATAAATAGAAATATGTTCTTTAAGAGTAAATGCGTGTTCAAGTTCTGCATGTGGTGATGCACTAGTCCTTGAAAAATTCGAAATCGGAATTCCCGCCTCTTTTTGGGAGGGATTTAAAAATGATCGAGAGGACCTTTTTGGAAAGGTGGGATAAGGTTTTTAGTGAGTTGTTTTTTGCACGTTGATTTCGTAAAAATTCATTGTTTATTATTGTTATGATAAAAAGGAAATATAAAATCAACTTCACGTAACAAGGCACGTAGAGTCTAGGAACGTCCGTTCGGCGTTCGGCGTTCGGCGTGAACTCATTCAAAATGAACATAGTATTTATGCCGGATCGCATAAGGTTTAATTCTCAATTCGAAATTTTTTGAACGCCGCCCATTTTCATTCATGTTTCGTTTTATTTAGTGAAATTCTGGCACTAATTTTAAAATGCTTTCCAATCATTTTCTAAAGAACTTAATTTTCCACATTATCCAAAAAGGGATATATTAGTAGGAGATTGTGCACTTGGAAAGTATTTTTTATAGGCCTGATATTTTATTTTTTTTCAGACTTACACACACACTTATTGAAAAAATACTCGGTCAAGGCCAAGGCCAAGATGTGTTCTACTCGCAGTATTCAATTGATATTTCTATGCGATAAAATTTTCAAACCAAAAACACGTGATTTTTAATGATTATACATTATTTTGCATGACTTTATTTTAACAACTTTGTTGTAAGTATAGCGTTGTCAAAAGTTTCATTTTTTTAAGTTCTTGCGTGGGTTACAAAAACTCCACCTTTAATTTCACAGCAGCAGTATAGAGGAATTTTAGGGAACGCTAAACACTTTCAAAGTTTATTCACCCCTATCTGCCGCAGCACTTTTTTGCAATTATTTTTAAACCCTTTATCGCTGTTGGACACGCACGCGAACACGAGCACCCATTTACTGCGTATGATTTGGTTCAATATGTCAATTGCTGTGGCTGTACCTACCTTAGATGAATTAAACGAGAAGATATGTTACTGAGACAACACAACTAGGTCCTGTGGACCAACTTGGGATTTAATGTGTTAAGAATCGCTTAAAAGTTTGCACATCACATAAGCTCTCACTAGCTGCCACAAATACGTCGCTCTGGGTTCTTTATATTTTTTTCAATACTCGTGCTTTTGAGTGGTGCAAAAATCATTCTCGAGCAAAAAACAAATCTGATGGTGTTTCTTAACTAACTAACTAACCATCACGCCGTTTCCCCGCAGGGGTAGGCAGAGAGGACGGACCGCCAAACAACTCGGTCTTGGCACACACTCTTTGCCTCACTCACATTCATACATCGTCTCATACATGCTCTTCTATTATTCTGACTTTTGACATGGCCCGTCTCAAGTATCTGATTCACTTGATCGTGCCATGTCTTCCTCGGGCGTCCCCGACTTCTTCTGCCATTCACATTTGCATCATATATTCTTTTTACACTGTTTCTTTCCATTCACTACACACAAATCACTTATTATTTAAATAAATATAATTATTCAAGGTTTTTGGCTACCCGAAATCGATAAATGTCGGAAAGTGAAGTAAAGTGGGATAGGGAACGCAGAAAAAAGTAGAAAGGACAAGCATCGTGACATTACGTCGTATTCTAACTACGCTGCGCATTTTCGGCTAGTGGGTGGCTTGGTCTGGATATTCATTTTTTTTTATTTACATTAGCACCACACAAGCGGCCCCGAGGAAAAAAATTCCCAGTCTAAGTCATCTTTGCAGGGTTTTCATGGAAAGGAAATTCTGGGAAGGAAAACGGTACGAGGGGTGGGTAGGAATCTGGGGGTCAGTGATTCCGTGTGTGGGACGTATGAATCCATTCTTCCCACTTCGATGCAAGGCGATGAATCGAGGTAGTCCGGCTGGAGAGATCAAAAGATCTCCCTCAACCAGTCTCTCCCGATCCGGTCCGCCATGTGCTGGATAGGCAAATGCATCCGCCGGCAAGACCTAGACAAACCTCACCCCATGAATCCGGACACCCCTGCTAAGTCATCAAACACAGTAGTACACATATATGTAAAGGCACTCTGGGCGTTTAAATAAATGAATGAAAAATAAAAACAAACGTGATATATATTTTTTGTTCGATTAGTATAACTGTAACCTGCCTTCGTACTTATTTAGTCTATGGGCAATACGTTACGTAATATATACATGTTATATTTACCTACGTATCAACTCGATTCTTGACATAGTTTTATATGAAGGGGGTGAAACAAGTCTGACCTCGAATCTCTAATAATATGTTTGCCGGTTAACTGTGTTTGGAAAGGGAGGGCAGTAATTCTTCCACAAAATCAATTAGACGTGAAAGGCGGAGTGTTTGGCATTGACCTAGCTTTGCTAACAGAGTTTGCACAGTAGATTTCCGCTCTTTTATAAGTAACGCCAATAGATAAAGGAAGTTTTATCCGCAGTCAATCAATTTGAAAGAAAGAGGATACAATTAGTAGGCACTCTCATTGTTTTGTTTTTTGTATGAACGTTTGCGTGTGGGTATTACTTGTACAGTCCGTTGGGAAGGAATGAAATTTTATAGCATTACTTTCAATTTTGATTTTATTAAATCAATTTTGACGTTTATTAGGTACTCGTATATCTGTTATGGTATCTCCCAATCAATGGTTAACAATTTGGGAGGCGGGTATGGGTACCGCCGCCTAGAGAATCATTTATTGGATAACCAGCCCCCCTGCCGTAGGTAACCCCAAGCGTTTCGCTACATCTCTGCCCACATACTGTGTGGCGGGCCGGATCGGAGCAAAACCTCCTAGATCACAAGATTACAAATAATGTAACACTGAATCCAATCAACTTTCTAACTTGTATGTTCAACCCTCTAACCACAAAAAAAAATTATTTAATTTTTTTAAATAATCAAAATATTTTTAAATAATTAATAAATAACAATAAATAGAAAAAATAAAGTAAAATTAAAATTTTTGTGGGATCCCGTACAAGTTAGGAGGCTGATTTGAATGAGTGTCCCGGCCTTGTGATCTAGGAGGTTTTGATCGGAGACACTGGTTGAGGAAGACCTTTTAATCTCTCTAGTCGGCCTCTCTTGAACCATCACCTTGCACCGCAGTGGCAGTGACGGATTCTGTATATACAATTATATCAGGCTTCCGTCACTCATTGACACTAACTCCCAGATTCCTACCTACCTACTCCTCATACTATTTTCCTTCAAAGAACTTTTTCTCTTTCCTTTCCTGAAAAAGATTCCCCACACAGCATCCCCAAAGATGACATAGGTCCTGAGGGAAATGGTATTCCTCGGGGCCTCCTGTGTGGAGCTAATGAAAAAAAAACATTAGAGGCAAAGTACGTGTAGTAAGTCACGAAAATAAAATAAATCTTTAAAAATCTACCAAATTAAGAAAAATACTGAGCTATTTTATCTGTCGTAATGCAAAATTGTGTTTTTGAATGATATGAATACAGCACGGATCTCTTCTTTTTAAATCTTTTTATTTTATGCCCGTTCTAAACTTCCTCCCAGATAAACCAAGGGAATATCATTAGGTTGTATACAAAGTTAAATTATTTTCATGTAATTTTATTACTGTCAATTTTATTACCAATCCAATTAGCAAAATTGGAACGAAATCACGCAGTCCTTACACGCAGACGGCAATAAGGTTTACACTGGTCGCCTGTTTTGATTTATAATGCAAAAAAATATCTCCAAAATACACATTCAATATTTTTTTCTGAATTCGAAGCTCAGGTATAAATATTTAAATGTTTTCCGATCACACTCTAAAAGAACTTAATCTTCCACATTATGCAATAAAACCATATCCGAAAAGCAGTTCCTAAAGAGGAAATTTTACTCTTCAATGCATTTTTTATAGGCCTGATATCTTATCTATAATATTTCTAGGCGATCTAATTATCAAAACAAAAATACAAAAAATAATGATTTTGCATTTGTTACTTTGCGTGAAATCATCGCCATCACTTTATTGGTTTGATATTTACAGTAATCAAAGAAGGGATATCAGTTGAAATTTATTGGAAAATAACAACTTATCAAATTTATTAGAGTAATAAAATAACAAATTATCAAATTTATTGAACTAACAAAATAACGACTTATCAAATTTATTGAAGTAACAAAATAAACTTATCAAATTTATTGAAGTAACAATATAACAACTTATCAAATTTATTGAAGTAACAAAAGAACAACTTATTAAATTTATTGAATTAACAAAATAATAACTAACAAATTTATCGAAAAAACAAAATAATAACTTATCAAATTTATTGAAATAATAAATTAACCACTTATCAAATTTATTGAAATAATAAATTAACAACTTATCTAATTTATTGAAATAACAAATATCAAATTTATTAGAGCAATAAAATAACAAATTATCAAATTTATTGATTGATATTGTGGTCCCAGGGAGCAATACGTCGAAGTTCCAAAAGACATATACATATCTGGGACCGAAATTATATAATAAAATCCCCCCAGAATTAAATATTAAAACATGCAAAATGACATGCATCGGTTCAATAATAAATAAATGGTTGATTGGCTTGGGTAGGGTTGAGTCTGAAAAATTGTTAAATAACGTCACTTAAAACTTAAAATTTTAAATGCTTAACTATTAAATGCCACAATCAGTAAGAACTTAGTATATATTTGAAGTATATATTTAACTTAGTATAACTTAGAATACATTTTTTGCATTTTTCACCAGCATTTGGTTCCTTAGAACGGGCAAACTGCCTAGCTAGGAACTAATATAGACAAACATGACATAATAACACTTGTACCCATTTAAATATTTACAGTTATTTTGAAATATTATTATTATGTTATTTTACTGTATAAATGTATCTTATGTAATAAATAAATAAATAAATTAAACTAACAAAAGAACAACTTATCAAATTTATTGAAGTAACAAAATAACATAGTATCAAATTTATTAAGATGAAGTCATAGTAAATAATGCAAAATCATATGTTTTTGTTTTGAAAATTTGATCGCTTAGAAGTATTGTAGATGCTTCAATTAAATACTGCGTGTAGTACATACCTTGGCCCTTAAAAATATCGGTCATTTTTTTTATAAGTCTTTTAATAAGCCTTTAAAAAAATAAAGTATAAGGTCTAAAAAACACACTTTCAAGTCCAAACTCTCCTATTTATAAATCCCTTTTCGGATATGGTTTTATTGTGTAATGTGGCAAGTTCAGTTTATTTTATAATAATCGCAAAAAAAGTTGATATTTATATCCAATCTTCCCAAAATAAAATAAAATATGCGTTTTCGCGTTGTTATTTTACAATACGGCCGCTAGTCGACGAATTCGGTTATTCAAAGTGACCCCTATGGCGTCCACCGAAGAACTACTGTCCACGGCACAGTAGTGAACTAGTGAATCGCCTTAAAGTTACAAAATAACAACTTATCAAATTTATTGATGTAAAAAAATAACAAATTTATTGAAATAACAGAATAACAACTTATCTAATTTATTGAAATAACAACTTATCAAATTTAAATAGACCAGTCAGTGGCAGAGTTGAGATCGGGTCTAACTCAGGCGTCGTGTGTTCAATTCCTCGGCTGGCTAAGTCCTCCATCACGACACAAGCAACATTTTCCCGCTTAATGTGGTGGTAGTAAATAATAGTAACCTGACATAATTCATATATTGCCAGGTTATTCGTAAGCTGGGAATATTTGTCTATAATTTTATTCTCCGGATCTGACGGCGGTTATATCCGCCCCCCAACTGCGTGGCAGACCGGATGGGGAGAGACTGATTGAAGGAGACCTTTTGACCTCTCCAGCAGGACTCTCTCGGAACATCGCCTTGCACTGCAGGGGGGGAATAGATTCATACGTCCGTCACTCCTATATACACTGAGCCCTAGATTTCCACCCTCTCATGCCTTTTTCCTTACCAGAACTTTCTTTCTTTCCTTTCCTAAAAATACCCTCCGTACAGCATCCGCAAATATGACATAAGCCCTGAGTGAAATTATTTTCCCCGGGACCCCCTGTGTGGAGCTGATGTACTACAATAAACAATGTAACAAAAATATTTATTCTAACCTAGACTCAAACATTAAAACTCTAACCATTTTTCTAGATTTAAAGAAAGCCTTTGACACAGTCAACCATAAAACTCTTTTAAAGAAAATGACCAACATTGGAATTAAAAATAAATGCCTCATGCTGTTACAAAATTACATATTAAATCGGCAACAATGTACAAAAATTGGAACATGTTTGAGTAATTTTGACACAGTAAAACATGGAGTTCCACAAGGGACTGTATTAGGGCCGCTGCTCTTTTTAATCTATATAAATGACTTGTGTAATATTGTTATACCTGGTAAAATATTCTCATTTGCTGATGATACTGCAATAACAGTCCAAGGAAAGACATGGGAAGATACAACTAATAAAGCTAACAAATGTATTTCTATTGTCAAAGAATGGCTAGATAGAAACCTTCTTACTTTAAATTACGAAAAAACTCTATGTATTCCTTTTTATATTACACAGAAGTCAGCTCCCAAAACTAATCTCAATTTAAAGTTTCATAATATTAATTGTAACCCAACCACATGCTCTAACTGTGAAGAGATGAAATCAGGAAAAATGATCAAGTACTTAGGTGTAACCATAGATTGTCAACTTAAATGGACCAACCATATAGAAAATACTGTTAACAAACTCAGATACTTAAATTATATTTTTAAAAGAATGTGTAACATAGTAAATATAAAAACCATAAAACTAGTTTATGATGCACTAGTCCATTCATCTCTTTCCTACGGAATAATTGGCTGGGGTGGAGCTTACAATAATCATGTAAAACCTTTAGAAATTGCCCAAAAATCAATTATTAAGATTATGTACAAAAAAAATAAATCGTATCCCTCCAAACAATTGTTTAAGGAAACTGATATTTTGGACCTTAGACAGACCTATGGACTTCAATGTCTTAAATTTATTTACATGCGTCCAAATAACTTTCTAAAAAATTCAAATCGTACCAGCCAAAGACGTGGCACATGTGAGTATGCAGTACCCCACTGCAAAACTAGGTTGTCCCAAAGGCATATTAGTTTTATAGCTCCAAAAATGTATAATTTACTATGTACAATCTTTAAAGAGAACATATGTCAAAATCTTCAATCTTATAAAAAATATACCAAAATTTGGCTAAAAAACACTGAAACAGATATTTTTTTCTTATAAGTTTAAATAAAGCCATTAAATATATCTATCATTGGACAGCTTTTAGAGAAGATTTATAATATTGTTTGCTAGTTTATTTTGTCTGTTTTTTTTTTTTTATGTTTTTAAATTGCACTTGTAACATCTATTCTTACAAAACTTACAAATACAATAATAACAGTGCAGGCTGTTATTATGCTGTAGTTTCTAAATGCATTTATTCAGTTACTTTTTTTTTTTAAATCCCTTATTTATGTATACTTAATATATTCACTATAACCATAGAAATAAAAGTAAAAAATCAATATTATACCCACGCACAGGCATTGCCTTTGTGGGATTTTTTTGTTCATACATTAATTATATTAAGTTTTTTATATACTTTTCATTATTTCATGTATGTATTATATGTATTGTATCAAAAAATTTCAATAAAAAAAAAAAAAAAAAAAAAAAAAACTAAGATATTAGTGGGAGGGATAGATTCATACATCCGTCATTCCTTTCTCCACATCCTTTACTAAAAATACCCTCCACACAGCATCCCCATAGATAGTAATGGTCAAAAAATCAGGTTAGTGAAAAAATTTATGATATTTAAAAAAGTTAATTTTAAATTGCACATTTCAACATCACAGCTCTTTCTTCTACAAATATTGCTTAACCTTTACGATTGCCTGGCAAGAGCTCTTGCAGTGCAACTGCTCCGTCATCGAAGCTACTGATAAAAGTTATCCTGTTTTGACAGATGATTTTACCAGAAAATGTTTATTTTGTTATATTTATAGCCAGCTGTTTACAGTTTACGGCAGTTCATCTTCAACAGGAAGGATGTTTAGTTTAATTTAACTGAGCATTAATGAACAACAAAACAACCTTAAATTTTAACTGCAAAATGGTCTGAACTAAACATAAACACGTGGGCGGTGGATGTGCTTATATCATGCTGGTTACTTAGGGAAAAGCTGAAAATAGCCATACACCTTGTGAAACGATGAAGTGAAATGAAACAGGGCGTTGAATTTTATAATTATTTGACAGTAAAGAAAGAGGTGAAGCTAGAAGTCCAGTACTGTCCAGTAAGTCCAGATAAGAGTACTGACACAAACCCTGATATATAGCAGCGAAGCATGGGACTGGCTGAAGAAGGCTAGTGAAGGTAGACTGAATGCTATAGAAATGATATCTCCAAGGCGTATGTGTGGTGAAAGTATTATATTATTTATTTGGTAGGCAAGTATGGGAACCGCCGCCCGGGAACCATTTATTGGATAACCAACACCTCTGTCATATGCCACCCCTATGCATACCCCGGTGGTTTGCTTGGTGACTTAGCAGGGGTTCCCGGGATCATGGGGTGAGATTTTTCCGGGTCTTGGCGGCGGATGCGTCTGCCCACGAGGTGCATGGCAGGCCGCTTCGGGAGAGAATGTTTGAGGGATTCCCTTTGACTTCTCCAGCCCTACTCTCTCTGAACATCGCCTTGCACTGCATGGGAGGAATGGATTCATTCGCCCGTCACTCTTGGACTGACCGCCAGATTCCTACCCACCCCAAATACCCTTTTCTTTCCCAGAATTTCCTCTCCTTTCTTTCCTAAAAATGACCCTCCATACAGCATCCCCAAAAATGACATAGGCCCTGAGGGCAACTATTTTGCTCAGGGCCAATTGTGTGGAGCTAATACACATCACATGCCCAAAGACAATACTCCTACTTAGGGCCTAAATTGTTCAACTTCATACCCGATGCTTGGAAACTGAAAAGTACAAGCATTTTACGGAAATTGGTTAGCAATTGGCTTCTGGATATGGGGAGAGTCGAGAGCGAACATATGCTAACACAATCTCACATACCTAATATGTACTAAAAAGTTTATGTTAATGCTTAAAATATATATATATATATCCTTTTGCTCTGTTTTTTTGATCCGTGTAAAATAACGACTGTTTTTTTATTCTTGAAAATAACGACTAGACATATTAAAAATAAGTTTTGAAATTTAATAGTTTGGAAATTTATATTCATATATTCTGGTTTATAAATGGGTAATTTCTATTACTTAGGAAATTCTAAAAAATTGTAGTACATTTATTAAAATTTAAATAGTCATAAATGCATTTCGAATTCATATGTCATAATATGTTGGTGTATAAAAGTGTAAATTCTAATTATGCAATTGCAAATGTTCCCCAAAATAACCTGGAAAACTATTAATGTAATTAAATGTAAGGCCTTTGCAATTTCATAGAAAAAAAAATTGTTAAATTTTTTTACCTAAAATATTAAATTCAAAATTGATAGTTCCGTACTCCTGCAACTGGTAGAAAGAGGTACAGGTGGTAGGTACCTTCGATACATTGGCTTGACACTAAGCGAAACGTCAATGTACTTAGGTGTTAAAGACAATATGGTTAATGTTGCAATTTTGTAAACCTTTGTTTGATCACTTACTTTTAAATTTTCGTTGGTTGTATTTTTATATTATGTACGTATTTTTTTATCGTAACATATTGTTATTATATATCTCACTGTACAATTTTTTTTGCTTATATTTTTATTTCATTTGTATACTTTTATTTCCATTCCTTTGTTAATAATATTATGAACTGAATATACAATTTGGCTGTCCTGAAACGGGTATCCTTCCCAGTTGGACAGGCAAAGTTTCATTGTGTAATGTTTTGTAATATATATGCATGTATAATTAAATAAAAAAAAAAAAAAAAAAAAAAAAAAAAAAAAAAAAATAATACAAAAAAACATATTAACTTTTTTACCAAAGATCCGGAAAGAATAAAAGAAATGCATACTTAATGGATAAGATTAAGAACGGGACGCTTACATAGATGCTTTGGTCATGTAGAATAGATGCACAAAAGCCACAATAATAATAATGTTCGCTATTGTTAACAATGAAACAATTCGACTTCTAAACAAATAAAATTTTATGTGATGATTACAATTCTGATATTTAATGCTCTTTTCGTAATTAGCTAATTACCCTGTCAGAAGTTAATCTAATACTTTTCACTTCTGTTATTCATAACAGCAAAAAACTCCGGTGTCTAAATATGTCAAACACACATGTGGTGCGAATGTAACTTTTGGTGTCAGCTATGCCCTGCTCACAATCGGAGTTTTTCCGACCAAGGAGTCATAATATTTTAGCCAATACTGCCCTGTCTTGTTCACATTAATACAAAAAAAGAAAGACATAAATAACCGAGTTACCAACAAACTGACAATATTTAAAAAATCTTCGACGTGATAAAGGACTTAGCCAATCGAGGAATTATATTTACTACGCCAGCGCCTGGATGGGAACCCGGCGCGTTGCCCACTCAGCCACCGACGGGTATTGACTATAAGCTCACAGCATGTAAAAAGGTACATATCATAGCCTACCATTTTAGCTATTACATTTAATTAATTAATCATTAAAAACGATGTTATCAAAGACGGAGAAGTCCACGTATTTTTTTTTAGGTGATACGGCACAAAATTTCAACTGGCCATAATAGTACTTGGTACACCAATTTTGGGGTAGGTACGTTTTGAGGTTAAAAGATGTAAGAAAAGAGAACTAGAAGTTAGTAAGAGTAGGTTGATAGAAGTTGGGATGCATCTGATTATTCAAATCTGCTCACAGATCTGAATGGGCATCGCGTTTGGGTCCCACCGCGTCGCGTGTTCGTTTCCTCGGTTGGCTAAGTCCTCCATCACGACATGAGCAACATTTTCCGCGTAGTGTGGTGGTAGTAAAAAATTTAAAAACATTGTTTTATTATTTGTTACCCCGGAATGTTTGTCTTTCTTTTTATTTGTTTGCTCTGGAGATTGTTCGGATTTATTCCTGCATTCCTAGTACCTAACCAGAAATGTTGTACGGCACCTACCCAAGGTTCTTAGAAAATGCACAAGGTTAGCTCATACGGGCCTGTTTCGCAAAAAAAACTTATCGGGCGGCTTTGAAATTTCGAACGCGTGACGTAGCTTGAAGTAAAACACTGCCATATTTGTGTTACAGTTAATTCAGATCTCCCAGTGGAAAATGGACTTCAAGCTACGTCACGAATTTTTAACCAATCACCGCTCTACCCCCTCGATGAGATAACCTTGTTTAAGGGCCCGCAACCCGGATTTGTACCGATTTATTACATATTTCCCTTAAACACGGTAAGTTTTAAAGCTCTTAAAAAATATATGTTATTCTTGAAGATAATATCTAGACTTTGCCCGCGCCGAAACGCAAATTATATAAAATTCCCTCGATGGAAAAAAATCGCAAAGTATGCTCCAAAAATTATTATTAACACGTTTGTTTCAGTTATTTTACAAGTTATATATACGAAAAAATTCACAGTTTTTCTTTCAATGCTGTTTAAGATAATGCCCGCGAGATTTTTGCTCTATTTTAAACGAGTCGTGTTTTAATAAACATTTTCGCATCGATTTTGTCGCTGTAAATGTTAGTGCTCTCCTCTAACATTCGTAATTTCGTATCTCTCCATCTTCTTCTTTTCGGGCCCGTTTGCAGAGCCTTAACGCATTTTCTACGAACCTTGGTATCTACCCATTAAAACAAACACTCATCTACGAGCGTGATGAGTCTATGGTTTTACAATCTCGATAATGTGTTCATCCGGTTCCAGGAACGTCAGTGCGCCATACGAATAACAAACTAAACAAACAATACAAAAAGTTTCCTCTCTTATTCACTGCGTTATGAGTCTGCGCCTGCGATAGTTTGCAGGGCACATCAAATGCAATAAAGGCAAGTCCTGGCCCAAGTGAACATAAAAACTCAATGGAGGGAAGAGAAAAAAAAACAAATAAAAGAGAAAAACCGACAGCTTTGGGCACGCGCGGTTAGTGCTGCAGGACAAAGGCAAGACCCTTCTAAATTTAAATTTAGGATACCGCGACCGGTTTGGTATTTAAATTTGAATTTGTAAGGTCTTGTTATAATCAGTTTTTTATCCCTTTTATGGTTGTTCGAATAAGTGGATGAAATTGAAATGAATTTACTATTGGTTTTATAATATATTTATGGGTTAAATAAATCTCAATTTATTAACATTTTAAATCCTCGCATCAGTAACTTAACTAAATCTTCTTTTGACGCTGGTTACGTCTGCAAAATTCTTCAATATTTTACAATAATTAGCAATTTATTTTATATATTTATTTTTTCAGGTTCTCCATAAAACAGTTATACACCAAATTATTACGGAGAATTACAAAATTTAAGAGAAAAAAAATGTCAAAGAGGGCAGTTTCACTATGTTGAGACGTATGTCAAAAGATAGTTACTGAACTCTCTATAGGTAACATTAGATCTCCCACGAGTATACGCGTTAGGGAAATATAGGTTAATCTCCTTCAACATAGGTGGATTCAGTACAGTGCCGGAGATCAGCTTAAAAAAATGTTTCCCCAAAAATATTTTTCGGCGGGCTTCTAAGGTATTAATATCGAGCATTCCAGAACATGGATACAGGAATGGGTAGTATGTGTATTCCCTCATATACAGGTAACGCATAAACCTTTTTTGTGCTCTTTCTATTTCTAGGATATGGTTTTGTTCAGAGGGTGCCCAAATAATGGAGCTGTATTCCAGGATGCTTCGGACAAGTGCTTCATATGTTCTTCGTATTGCAATTCCATAAATTCTTCCAATTGCAATTTCAATATGGCGACCTCCGCCAAAAGGAAACCTGGCGGCGTTTTGTGCATACAAACGTATTTCCCTATTCCTCTCTGGATTTTGATACCAGTAAAAATATTGAATGTAATAATCTAATGTAAATATCAACCACTAGCACGTCCCTACCTTTTGCTTTTTTTTAATAAGTTACTTCTTATCGGAGTTAGGACCCTCCAAAAATCCTTAAACTTGTCTGGTTTTGATCGCCATTAATAGACGTTCAGTTTTCAAATTTTACAATGAATCAAAAAACAACACCAACAGACATCGAATATTTTCTTCTAATTTATTTATTTATTTGTTTGTTTACGCCTTGATGGCTTTTACGTATAAAATAAATTGTACAGGAGCATTATAACAAGTATGCAGTATCATAAGTATACAGTACATAAAATGATAAACAGAGCTAGAAAGATATAAGTAGGCCTAACATAAGTAGGTATCAGTACTCGAGTAATTGTTTACAAAAGGAGTTCAACCAGCGGATTCGTATTTGGGCTCATGCTACATTAGATACAATAATTATTGTCACAATATCACACAAAATGTGCTTCCAAATATACTCGAAGCATACCGGTATTGCAGTGGTGTAAAACATTTTTAACGATTAATATAAAAGTAGGTAATTTTCTTGTAATAAATTTTTTTTTGTTGTTTATTTATTTTTTTAATTATTTTTTTTTTGCTATCATAAATGTACGTATGTTTGTTATTATTATAAAAAAGAAAAAATAAATAAAAGGTACACAGTAATTACATATATAAATAAGTAAGTAGGTACAATGAATGTAGTTAGGGAACGTACCCATACTACGTGACCAACTTTTTGCAATTTTTAACCCCCCCCCCCCCCCGGTGACCAAAATCCTAAGCAACCCGCCGCTCATTTGTATGGAGCGTGACATTTTGAAGACCCCCCCCCCTAAACGTGTCACGTAGTATGGGTACGTTCCCTTATCATGAATGTAGTTACAGAGCAGTGAGTATTAAGTTTGTTACTGTTGGATTTTTACGTTAGTTTGTTATTATCAAGAAAAAATAAAATAAAAGGTTCACAGCAATTACATATATGTATAAAGGAGTAAGTATGTACAATGAAAGTAGTTACAGAGCAATGGGTATTAAATTTGTTACTGTTAACAATCTGTATCATTTAAGGATTTTTACATCTGCATACATATACGCTTTTTGAAGGAAGCGATGTTTTTATAAAAAAATATATCGACAGAGCAAGTTTCATTCCCCACACGATGCAATCTCTGAAGACAAGAGTTAAACATAAAATTAGTGCGAGAAGCAACTACGTTAAATGGAGCATGGAGTCTGGTGTTATAATTGTTAGGTACTTGATAATTTATCATGTTCACAAGTTCAGGGCTATCCAAATATCTGTTGATAATTTTAAATAACAATAAAACATCACAGATTTTTCTTAATAAAGTTGATAAAAAAATCTTTGAAATCGGCCTAGTTTTGGAGGAGATACGGCTTTGCACGCGGAGCACATTATGTTTAAAACACTGAAAATTGCATGACTTTACATTTGATACCCTCATCACTGTTGATATTACATTAATAAGAACATTAGTGCCAAAAGTTGAGTAAATATTTATTTTGAAAAACTGGAGAATAAAGGACTCTTTAGGACTGGAGAATTTTTAGGAAATTACTTTTACAAAAGCTTACAAATAAGAATTTGCTTACATTTTTACATAATTAGTTATTTACAATGTCGCGGGCTGTGAAGGTGAAGGTGAAAGATTTTTGACATTATAGATATGATTGTCTGAAAAGGTGAGCTTTAATACACACAATGATATAATAAAGTTTTATACATAGATAATGTGTCTTGCATATCGCATGCCGCAATTTGATACATATACATCGACACTTAAAGGGTTAAAGGCATACCGCTGATAGCTCAGTTGTAATTTCTACCTATTTCTCATAATAAACACACGTAACAAAAAGAGCGGTCACAATGGAGCTCTCGTCGGCAGAACCTTCCTGCATTGACAGGAACGGCTGATGGGCCAAAAGGTAAATAGATTAGCCTGTCAGAGTTGACAGTTACGACGTTCTAAGTGCATTTACTATCTGGTTAGTGTGGGCGGGAGCTTTAACCTGCGAGTGGCTCCAAGTGCGGGTGCTAGTTGCGGAGTGCTAGCTGTAGTTAATTATTGGTAATTTCTGTCAGTAATGAAGTGCACTACAAACAGAAGAACGGTCTAGAGTTGCACAGGAGACTATCAATGGCTTTCACCAATCAAACATCATCTCAAAAAAGACAAAATGGCAACTCACATACCTACTCATTAAATCAGAGTAAATTAAATATAGAAGATAAATACACCAAAGTGTAATTCTGTCTTTGGACAATAAATCTCTGAATTTTTAGCAGTAAAACTAACTAACTAACCATAGCGCCGTTTCACCGTAGGCAGAGAGGACGCACCGCCAAACAACTCGGTCTTGGCACACACTCTTTGCCTCATTCAAATTCATACATCATCTCATACTCTTCTATTATTCTGACTCTTGACATGGCACGTCTCAAGTATTTGATTCACTTGATCGTGCCATGTCTTCCTCGGGCGACCCGACTTCTTCTACCATTCACAATTGCGTCGTATATTATTCTTACACTATTTTTTTCGTTCATACGCTCTATGTGCCCAAACCGTCTGAGGGTCCCTTTGTTAATCTTACTCATTACGCTTACTTGCCTTGCATTCTTTGCGGTTCTCCACATTAATTTCTAACACGATCATACATGGTTTTACCACACATCGCCTCAGAGATCTCATTTCAATAGCATTCAGTCTGATTTCATCCTTCCTTTGCCGGTTTCATGCCTCACTGCCATACAGCAGGGTAGGTACCAGCACTCCATTGTGGACTGTAAATTTTTAATATAAGCAGTTCACAGGGATCGGTTTCGATAGTTTCCGGTTGGGTGCGTTGTAAATCAAATTGTTTTAATCGGAGATAGAAAATGGAACCAATTTTTTTCTCTTCGTGTCTCAACTAATGACATGGATAGTCCAAATTCTCTGAAAATCGTATCCAATTTCGAAAATGGCAAGTAAACTAATTTTCTGTTTAAAATAATAAATTATAGGTAGGTACCTACTTTATCGCTTATGTGAATTCTACCAGCCAACATTTTCAGTTTTGAAAATTAAGACACAATAAAAGCAAAAGTTTTAGTTTAGGTAGGTACTTTATCGCTTTTGTGAATTCTCTAAGCCAACATTTCCAATTTTGACGACACAATAAAAACAAAAGTTTTAGAGATTAAACTAGAGTTACGGACAGAGGAATAACCGAAATTCGTATTATTTTGAATTAAAACTGTCTTTAGTTTTTTCCGTTTTTAAAAAAGGATCTAGGATAACATTTCATAATATTTTCAAACTTTAAACCTACGCGTTTCACATCTTAATCTTGGCGCCCACACTCTTACCACCCAACAATACGACCATAATTGAGTCCAAAGCTAAACTTTGCTAGACATCTCCACACAATACCCACTAATACTTCTTGAAGCTCACTGGGTAAAAAGGTTAAATAAAAACATTGAGTGGAGCAAAGACCCCACCGACTTCCATATAAGGATCAAAACGAGGTCTGTAAAAGATCACATACATCATCAGCAAAATTAAAGAACACGTAAAAAAGACAAAAGCATTTTACCCAAATTCTGGACAACATCAAACAATTTGTGCAACATCTTGATAAAGTCTCGAGAAATATATTTTTTCTTCTACCTTAGACGGTATTGGTTGTTTCAAATATTTCAAACAGTATCGTGGAATTTTGTCTTGGTGTAATTTTCATCGCTTTTGCTTATTGTGTAGTGTTATAGAATTAAACTGTGCTTTTTGTACAGTTGCCTTTTTTGGTTTTGATTGTGGTTGAGGATTGACAAGGTCTTTTGGGACCAAGGCTAGTCGCCTACGTGGTCTGCCCTACAATCACCAAACCTTCAGGACTCATTTTCGATGAAGATAAATACCTCGTAAATACATTTAAATGTTCAAACGTCATGACTCCCAGTGGCGTCAGCAGTACGTCAAATAACCACATTTTAAGACAGATTTATGATTTTTTTTTGGGGCAGTTTGTCCCATTATCACGGGGCAGTCCCGGCGAGAATGAGCGGGCGAGCGGCCTGGTCGCAACGTGCCCAAACGCCCGCGTCCCTTAGCTAGTTTAAACCCTGTTTTGTAAGCATTGGTATGCGTCACACACAGTGTTTTTCAATTCTCTTACGTGACTTTAAACAGTATTGCAGTAGGTAGGTACAGACTACAGGGAGTGTTTTAGAGCTTTTTCGGAGCCTAATAGATTATCATACGGAAGGTGACTTTGCGGATTCATAGGCGTGTTCTCAAATTACATAGGACAGAAAAGTAATAAATGTAGAGGTTCTTCATAGAATGGCCAAAAAATTGTGAAATTACCTATACATAAATATAGTTTTTTTTACCTTTACATTAGCTCCACACAGGAGGCCTTGAAGAAAAAAAAATCCCTCAGGGCCTATGTCATCTTGTGGGGTTTTTTTTTTAAGGAAAGGAAGTTCTGGGGAGGAAATACGTATGGATAGGAATCTGGGGGTCAGTGTGTCCAGAAGAGCCGGAAGTATGAATCCATCCCCTCAACTGCGGTGCAAGACGATGGGTAGAGGGATTCTGGCTGGAGTCTCTCTCGACCCGGTCTCGAATCAGTCAACGGCCGCCAAGACCTTGACAAACCTCACCCCCGGGCACCCTTAGACACCAAACGTAGCGAAGCACTCTGGGTGACCTATGGCAGAGGTGTTGGTTATCCAATATGGGGTGGCGGTACCCATATCCGCCTCCCAAAATGCGATACTAGAAATTAAAAAAAAAAGATATCTTTTGGTTTGAATTAAGTCAATTTAAGTGGCCGGTATGATTGCAGTTCCACTTAGTTGTTCTCGCAGCAGTCTGCAGAATGAAGATTTTCCTAGATGAGAATAATAACTATTAAGGTATTATGAAACCGCTTATTTGTGTGTTTTACTTATTTGTGTAGTGCTCTCTATTCTGCAATGTCGATCAATACCTCTTCTTTATCTGATTCGCTGTCCTATCGGAGATTGCATATTGCAATATATTAAAAAAGGCTTCTAAGTGATGCCGTCAGATGCCAGCAGGGATAGAGCTTCTATCGATGGCCGACAGGGGTACCCGAGTAGACAGTTGCCGCCGGGACTGGCTCTGGCGAGCGAGTACAGCAGCATATTCAATTAGCCACTAGTGTCAGGTCGTGAGACTTGCAGCATTATTATTGTAAATACGTAAACTCATAATAAACCAGTTTGTTATCTAGAACCTAAAGTTATTGAGAAGTCCCCCACAGAACTAATAGTGAATGAATGTAAATAATACCCAACATTACAACTCTAACAAGAAACTGTATCATAACTAGAGCAACTCTATTTCTAGCGAGTATAATATTTTATTTGATTTGTCATATTATATGGTATTAACTATTTTCATAAATCCCAGCGAAAATATAAAGGAAATGTTTTGCTTTTGTCTTTGCTTGCTAAAAGTGTTCAGATTACACTGTTTGATTTATGCACAGGTGACTTTATCTCTTATCATTTACACAGATTTATAAATACCACAGCAATTTACACCTTTATCGGTCGATGTACTATATTTGTAAAGGATACAATGACATTAAGAGCTTGCCTGAAAAGTTATTCACATTAAAATGCATGTAATTCTTTTACTTCTATTCAATACAAATATGAAAATTTTAATTAGGATTTCGACTCAATAGTCGGTATAGTAATATTTTTAAAAAGAATAGGAATTGAAGTAATTCTACTTGGAATTTGGTAGTCACCTCTGTTATGGAGCCCTAAAATATCATAAAAAATCCTTGACTCTGCAGAAATGGACAATCCGTTTTATACAAAGGTTTTTTTTAATTTTATTTTTATAATGTGAACAAAAGCAACACAACACAAAAAAGAGACAAAAAATATTATGAGTCAATTAATATATTACCTGTTCGAGGGATGTTATGGTTTTAAATTATATGCCAAAACCTATTGTCGGACTCAATATACTAAGAAAAAGTAGATCATACATATGGCACTAGATTTATTATAAATGAGGGGTTGTCCATTCCGAAAATTATAAATAAACATGAGCAACGGACGTTCGCTTATCTTGTCCCTATTATATTTAATAAGATTCCAATGAACATAAAGATCGAAGCAAATTGCACCACCGATCTAAAAAAAATATTAAAAAAATGGCTAATAGATCAAGACTTTTTTATATTGATATTGTTTGTAATCTTGTGTATAGGTAATATGACTGAGTAATCTTCCTAATGTAATTTTTTGAGTGTCATATCTGTACGTTTCATGCCTTTACATATATTGTAGTTACCAAAAAGTTATTCTTCTGTATCACTTTTCTATATTGTGGTTTCTTGTTATAATTGTGTTTTAGTGTTATATTAATATTGTTAAATTGACCTGCTGACAATCTGCTTTGGCAGTTTAGAGGGTGCTTAAAATGAAGAATAATAAAAATAAAAAAAAACACCGCCAAAGAGTCCCAAACTTAAGACCACGTGGCTAAAAGTTGAAGGGAGGGGAAGGATTTGGGAAGAGGAAGGTGGGAAAGTACCTCAAGTACCTAGCTATTCATATCTAAACGTGGCTAAACCATTTCAAGCAACATTTCAATTATGACTGGTGGTCTTACACCAGGGCGACACTGAAAATATCTTTCATTCTGGTACGTGCCGAAAATATAATGTATATTATTTTTATTGAATAAATTGTGAAATACCACAAATATTTGCAAAAGCCCTATGAGCGTTTAATAAAAAAATAATAATTTATTTGCGCACTCCGGGACTTAAACCCGCGATCTCCGGATTGATACTCGGGAGCCTAAACCCTCGACGACGGAGGACGTCGGCCGTTGTTGAATATTCAACTGTTGAAGATTCAATCGAATAAATCAACATGACATTATAGGGTGTTTAAAAGATAATTTAAATTATCATCCTACAGCTCCACCCCTGCTGAACTCAGTTTGCTGTAATATTTTATTTCTTATCCGCAGTAACACCCCTGGTTTTGACGGGGTTGCAAATTTTCCACCCCAAGGGCTTTTATTAGAAAAACTTCTGATTTCAATGGCGTACTATTTCATACATTTTTTACTTCCTAAACTTTTATTAGCTTTTACTTTTAACAAAAGGAAATAACACGTTATTTTTAAGAATAATTCAGTGGTAGATACCCAACATTCTTAGCTCTCAGTATCCACCCTATTTTATAATAATAACAATACAAACATTTACTCGCCAATAAATTTTTACAAAGTTACACATATTGTTTATTTTTATAACATAGATGCTATTGAAAAATGGGTCACAGCTCAGCTATACATTCAGAATTTCTCCCGGAATGTAGCTGCTTTTCAATAGTGTCTCTAATATAATACACACATAAAAAATAATTAAAATGAAATAAAAATAATTTAAATGAAAATTCAAATAAAATAATATAATATTAAAATTTAAATTAATAATATAATCACACACAAGTCGGTATATTTAATTTTTTTTTATTTATTTAATGACAATATAAAAAAACAAGGTAAAGCAGTTTGTTCACAGTCCTCTTCACTAGGTATTCCTGTTCCGAGGCGGACTGTATGTTATGTTGTTGTAAGGGTGCTGATCATGATTGCCTCATCTTTTGTTGATTTTCACTAAATAAACAATAAATAAAATAAAAAGGATTTATGTTTGTTGTCTGTAGGTTGCGTTGGGGTTACTGCATAATTTAAATTATTTCCTCATATTCATGTTTACTTAGCCATAATTTGATGTCTTTTTAAACTTTGATGTTCTTAATTTAACTCCATGATGTTCTTAATTTCAATTGGAAGGGCATTATATAGTTTTGTAGCATGGAAATTATGGTTTCTCTGGCCAAAAGATGTATTTAATTTCGGGATGTTCAGTAGTTTTGAGGATTTCGTCCTTGTAGTGTAGGTGTGTTGGTCAGCAAGGTACTCAGATTTTTCTTTAAATGAAGTGCATTTTTTTAGTATAGTTCAGTAATGCTGAACACAGCATTATAAATACTATTAACTATGATGTTGTGCGGTTGACTGTGCAGTCAGCAATCATTCGCAGCAGAGCTTCTTGAAGCACTGCAACGACGTCGATATTCAAACAGTGGTATTTCATTTAAAAGTTTCGATGATGAATAGCTGAAACTACCATCAAACACAGCAGTTGTATGTCTGTGGAGAATGAGTAAATGGCCTCTGCCGTGACTATGTGCATGAGAGTCACGGGATCTCTGCACTTACGAACAGATAGTCAGGACCCTTCGGATTCATCAAATTGTGTATTTGACACATATGATGTAACTTCCTTCTGTTCGACATATTATTTAGAATCCGTTGCCGATAAAGATATGCACGCGTCTCGAGACATTGTGGCAAAATCGGACACATGCATGTCCAACGTTAAAGATTCTTATCCGTGTTTGAGTACATCCAATTTCTTCCTCTCCTCACTCCATTTAGTCTCACAACATACCCCAATTTGATTAGAACATGGTAGATTGAAATTTGCTAGGTAACAAAGAACAAAGTCAACATCATTTTATTAGTAGATGACGAATTACTTTTAGATAATTGGTACCCAGCATCTAATCGGTAAAACGTGTCCCCACTGTCGCGATAACGAGTAATGAGTAAGTGTATGATAGATGAAATGAGTTTACACAAACAATGACTAAAATAATAATAACCACCGTTTGCACACGTCTAATGTTTACACGAAAGAAAAATCTATTCATCCTGTTTTAATATCAGGTATATTTGGCGTCGCATTGTTCTCATCTTGTTGATATGACTGAAATCAGAATATCACAACAATAAAAGTGTATGGTTACATTTAAAAACAATTGATAGGTTAATTAAAAACAAATAATAGGTACATGAAACAGCAACATGAAACCAATAATAGAATATTATTTTTTGCGATTTAAATAAGGTAATTTGATACCTGTTTAATTTAGTACCTGCGTATCTTATTGTTTTGAAGATATTATTATGCAATTACTAAAGTATTTTTTTAAGTTTTCATGGCCTGAATTCATCATTAATATAGAATGAAACAATTACTTTCTTTATAAACTACTTTATTTTTATTTATATTTTTCGACCGGTTTCGGTTGAACTCAACTTTCTTCAGGACAATAATAGATATCATCATTAATAGATATTATACACAGTAAATCGAAACGAAATGAAACAGAACAACATACGAAAAATAAAGAGGTAACGGTCTCAATTGGGATTTGATCCCGGAGCCCTTTCTTACCGAGACAACGATAGTGGCATAAATTTATTAGTAATGATAGGGTCGAGTATCAATTTAGTGGGCTCAGAAACAAAATACAAGTATCTCGGTACGATAGTTTATTTTACAAGTTACACAGAATATCAGTTAAAGTTTTTTTTTACAGTCTCACATGACGCTTCTGAAAAAAAAACTCCTATCTGTCAAAAAAAGAAAAATCAAACAAAACAATTCAAATTCGAATTCTGGTGCGTTTAAAAAAAAATGGATTTGTGTAACCACCGTACGAAAGTACCTAGACTACACTGGGTAGCTCGATTCGAGCCGTGACTGATTCCCTTTGCGTTTATTTTTTAGTGACGGGGTTTTGGGTCACTCTTCATGCTCGTATCAATCCACCCGGTCTTCTTGAGTCAAAACCTCGTTATCTTGATCCTCCACCCGGACTTCTTGGATTGTTGGTACCCTTTTTAATTCATCTGCGTGGATTTTAGTGGGTTTACCTCTTTTGTCTACCCAGTATATATTACCTCTTCCACTTTTTATGAGGATTTTGTGAGGTCCACTCCATTTAGGTGCAAACCCTGCGAAATTTCCTTCTGGAGACCCAGATAATTAGTGTTCCTTTACTAACACCTCTTCTCCTTGTTGGTATCTAAGTAAGGCTTCCACCGCTGGGGCGTGTTGGAATATTTGATGCTGGCAACACTGATAGTTCCGGAACAATCTTCTTTTGTTATTTTTCTTCTGTTTGAAATTGTGTCAACTAGTGTATTGTTTACCTGACAATAAAATACGTTTGTACCTTATAATTGAGTATATTTAATTACAAACTAACAGGTTATGGGCCACATCATGCTTAAAGACACTGTGTTGTGATCAATGACTTTTAGTATAAAATTGTGATTAACATTTGAATCGAACAATGTCGTTCCAACTCCCTATTGAAAAGCTGAGGGGCCGTGAGAACTATGACATCTGGAAGTTCGCAGCTCAAGCATATTTAGAGGACCAGGAATTATGGGAATGTGTCGAAGGTACGGAATCAGACCAGAAAAAGGTTAAAAAATGTCGTTCCAAGATTGTTTTGTTGATTGATCCTGTTAACTATGTTCATGTCCAGTCTGCTACAACCGCGAAAGAAGCCTGGGACAATCTTGCTACTGCTTACGACGATAAAGGTCTTACACGGCGCGTCGGGTTACTAAGGACCCTAATTACAACAAAGTTAGAAAACTGTAAGTCTGTTGAAGATTACGTCGATAAAATTATTACTACTGCCCTGAAATTGACTAATATTGGTTTGAAAGTTGATGATGAATGGATAGGTACCATTCTTCTTGCGGGGCTTCCAGAAAAGTACACCCCCATGATTATGGGCATAGAGAGCTCTGGAATAAAAGTGACTGGGGATGCAATAAAGACAAAATTACTACAAGATGTTTCGCATAATAATTCAACATTAGAAAATCCCAATGACATTGCTATGTACGGATCTGGCTCGCCCAGATGGGTAAAATACAGTGTTTCTGGATCGGGTAGTCGCAGTTCCAGAGAGGCGGCAAAAAACAGTTCATCCAGAAACAGATCGGAGGAAATAATTACTCCCAACCCTGCAGATTATAAAAAGGGACTCCGCTGTTACCGATGCAACAGAAATGGTCATATAGCCCGAAACTGCGAGGTGACATTTGATACAAAAAACTGTGGAAACAAACAAAGTTCAATGTACACTGCTTTTCCGTGACTTCTAAATCAGCTGATGAATGGTTTCTCGATTCGGGGGCTTCTGCACATTTAACAATGACTGATAATAATTTATTAAATAAAATCAAAAAATCTTCCCAGTTAGGTATCACTACTGCCAATGGTGATCAAATGATCAGCGACACAGTTGGAAACCTGCAATTAATCACACCTTGTGGAGAAACAATAAATGTAAGTGATGTGTTTTATGTTCCACAAGTGAAAGTAAATTTGCTATCTGTTAGTAAAATTGTTAGCAAAGGTAATTCTGTGGTTTTTAATTCAACTGGAGCAAAAATTTTAAATCGTAACAATCAAATAATTGGAACAGCATCACTAGTGAATAATTTATTTAAATTGGATGTGCAAAGTAATGTTGGCTTCGCTATTCAAACAAAAGCTAATGATAGCACTCTTTGGCACAGAAGAATGGCCCACCTAAATTATGACAGTTTAAATAAATTGAAAAATGGATTAGTTCATGGAATTCAGTTTTCCTCGTGTAACCCACCAGATGTATGTGAAGTTTGTGTGAAAGGGAAGGGCCACAGGTTGCCTTTCCAATCGAGCAACTCTAGAGCTGCAAGACTACTTGAAGTGATCCACTCAGATCTTGTAGGACCAATGCAGACAAATTCATTATCTGGCTCTAGATATATTCTCACTTTTTTGGATGATTTCAGTAGAAAATCCTTTGTATATTTTCTTGTGACAAAAGATCAGGTGGCAGAGTGTTTTGAAACATTTAAAAAACATGTTGAAACGCAAACTGGAAAGAGAATCAAGACTCTTCGTACTGATAATGGAGGTGAATTTTGCAACAAGCGATTAGACAAAATCCTGCGTGATTGTGGTATTGAACACCAAACCACAGTTCCATATACACCGGAACAGAATGGTCGGGCGGAAAGACTGAATAGATCAATCCTGGAGCGTGCCAGGTGTCTTTTGATTGAAGCTAACCTCCCAAATATTTTTTGGGCTGAATCAGTCTTCACTACAGTCTACTTGATGAATCGTTCGCCCAGCAAAAATGTGGATAAAACTCCCGAGGAAATGTGGTCAGGAAGAAAACCTACTGTAAAACATGTAAGGGTATTTGGCTGCAAAGCCTATGCACACATTCCGGATGCACACCGAAAAAAGTTAGATCCTAAATCAAAACCATGCATTATGATGGGATATAGTCTTCTGTCCAAGGCTTATCGTTTGTATGACCCTAACAATAATTGTATTTTTGCATCAAGAGATGTCATTTTCTCTGAGAATGAGGAAGGAGTTTCACTCCTCACAGGGAAACAGGATAATTCAAGAGAATCTTTCTTTCCTGCAGCGGAAGATGAATGTTCCTCAATAAATGAAGATATTGTATCTAAGGACTCACCCGAAAAAGTTGGCTCAGTGGATTCAGAGGACATTGCGGATATACGGGATACTGAAGACTTCCTAAATCCGCACGTTGCAGACTTACAGTCTGGTCTAAGAAGGCAGGACAGGGTTAGGAATCTTCCCAAAAAATATGATGATTTTGTAGTTTATACTGGTGTTAGTGATGAACCCTCAGATCCCTTGACCATTGAGGAGGCAATGGAGCGATCAGATAAACAACTTTGGATTGAAGCAATGGACCGTGAAATGGAATCACAAATGGATAACAACACATGGGAACTGGTCGATCTTCCATCTGACAGAAAACCTTTAAACAGCAAATGGGTTTTTCGCACAAAGAGAGATGCAAATGGGGATATAGTCCAGCGTAAGGCTCGTCTAGTAGTGAAAGGTTGTGCTCAAAGAAAGGGTTTGGATTTCGAAGAAACCTTCTCATCTGTGGTTCGATACAGCTCCATTCGATACTTAATGGCATTAGCGGCTGAACTTGATTTGGACATAGATCAGATGGACGCTGTTTCAGCATTTCTCCAGGGCGATCTTCAGGAGGAAATCTACATGTACCAACCAACAGGATACCAAAAGTCTGATAAAGTTTGTCGCCTAAGGAAAAGCCTATATGGATTAAAACAATCAAGCCGTGTTTGGAACATAAAATTGGATTCATGCCTGAAGAATATTGGGTTTCAAGAGTCAATATATGATCCATGTGTGTATGTGAAAAATGAAAATGCGACTGTGTTGATCATTGCTGTTTGGGTGGATGATCTACTTATTTTTTCTAGCGACAAATCACAAAAATATGCTGTTAAAAATCAGCTCAAAGAAAGTTTCAAAATGACTGATATCGGTGAAGCCAAATATGTGTTGGGATTCCAGTTGACTCGAGACAGGCAAAACAAGAAGCTGTGGATAAGTCAACAGAGCTATATTGAACAGGTTCTGAAGCGCTGCAATATGTATGGATGCAACCCTGTGGACACACCACTAAGTCCTAATGAAAAACTCTCGAAACAGCAATCACCAAAAGATGAGAACACCTCAGCCATGATGAAAAATATTCCGTACCAAGAGGCAGTCGGTAGTTTGTTATTTGCCTCTCAAGTTACCCGACCTGACATTTCATTTGCGGTTAGTTATGTGAGTCGTTTCAATAACAATCCACGTCAAGCGCACTGGGCTGCAGTCAAACGAATTATGCGTTACTTAAAGGGTACTGCAGATTGGAAACTGGAGTTTGATGGATGCACACCCTCTTCAATTGTTGGTTTCTGTGATGCTGATTGGGCCAGTGATTGTGACGAAAGGCGATCTGTGACAGGCTACATTTTTACTAAATGTAAAGGAGCTGTTTCTTGGGGGACAAAAAAACAACCAACTGTGGCGCTATCGACAACCGAAGCAGAGTACATGTCCATGTCTGCTGCGACACAGGAGGCATTGTGGTTAAGAGGTCTGGCTCAGGAAATCGACAGTGCAGTATATGACACTCCTACAGTTATCCACGTGGACAACCAGGGAGCGGCAAATCTAGCCGTGAATGGGTGTTACCAAGCCAGAACCAAACATATAGATTTGCGACATCACTTCCTTCGTGAGAAGATCCAGTACCAACTAATTGAATTCAAATACATCCCTACAACTAAAATGGTAGCCGACTCTCTCACCAAAGCTTTGGATAGAGAGAAATTGATGAGATGCATTTGCAATCAGGGTATCATCAAATAGGGAGGGTGTTGGAATATTTGATGCTGGCAACACTGATAGTTCCGGAACAATCTTCTTTTGTTATTTTTCTTCTGTTTGAAATTGTGTCAACTAGTGTATTGTTTACCTGACAATAAAATAAGTTTGTACCTTATAATTGAGTATATTTAATTATAAACTAACAGGGCGTACCTCTCTTGGTACGCTGCTTGATTCCTTCTTATTTCCTCATCTGCTGGTTCTCGCTGATGGGGTAAAACGATTGCCTCGTTCGCGTTTTCTGGGAAAGCTTGCCACTCTCCTGGTCGCGGTATATCGTATCCCAGTAGTGCTTGACTGGGTGATACGCCTGTCGCTTCGTTCTTTCTGTTGCGGGTCGTCATTATTACTCCCGGTAGTTTCTCATCCCATTTGTTGTGAGGTGAATCTCTGAGGAGAATTCTCAAGCCTTTTTTGATTTCCTGGTTTCTCCTTTCCGTGGGGTTTGAGCGTGGGTGGTATATAGCTGTTGTCCAATGATTACATTGCCATCTTTCTATTGCGGCTAACCATTGGCGGTGGATGAACTGTCGCCCGTTATCTGTGAGAATGCGTTTCGGGTAGCCGTACCTTGGAAATACTTCAGTTTCTAACTGGTGGATTATGGTCTTTGCTATACTAGACTTAATCGGAAATGCTTCTACCCATCTTGTGAATAAGTCTGTTACTACAAGAATAAATTTGTTTCCATGCAGGGTTCTTGGGTACGGTCCCATGACGTCGGCGGCGACCACTTCAAATGGTCTATTTGGTTTTGTGCCTCCTTGAGGAGCCGCAGGTCTATTTGGGCCACGTTTTGATGTGGCACATGTCATGCACTGGCGTACCAGTCTGCGGATCTCTTCGTTCATTCCTGGCCAGAAGTAATGTGCTGATATTGCTCTCGTTGTTTCTGCTGCTCCCGGAAAATATTGCCTCCAGGCGAGGCTCCCTTTGACACACGGCTATGTTAGCGAGTTTTGTTGCTAACATTTCAAGGATTCGTGTCGTCTGGGTATCTGTCGTGAAGGTGTCTCCATTTGGTACATCCGCTGAGGATCGAGCTAGAGGACTATTATCCTCATTCTCCACTGTGGTAGCGTTGCCCGCTGTTGTGCTACGTGTTTGTGGCATTTTCAGTGTTTTGAGCCCACTTTTGTTGCCTCTCTTGTCTTTGAATTTATTCGTTAAATTACATTGATCTGACAAACACGTTGGGCGCCAATTGATAGGGTCGAGTATCAATTTAGTGGGCTCAGATACAAGTATCTCGGTACGATAGTTTATTTTACAAGTTACACAGAATATCAGTTAAAGTTTTTTTTACAGTCTCACATGACGCTTCTGAAAAAAAACTCCTATCTGTCAAAAAAAGAAAAATCAAACAAAACAATTCAAATTCGAATTCTGGTGCGTTTAAAAAAAATGGATTTGTGTAACCACCGTACGAAAGTACCTAGACTACACTGGGTAGCTCGATTCGAGCCGTGACTGATTCCCTTTGCGTTTATTTTTTAGTGACGGGGTTTTGGGTCACTCTTCATGCTCGTATCAGTAAGTATTGTCGTCTTCTTCGATGATTCACATTACACTGTATGACGGGAATAACCCAAAAGTTAATCAAACGAAATTGATAATTTTTTTTAAATTGTAAGTCTTAGTTTTTGGATTTCGTGGAAACCTTGTTCAGGCTTTGACTTGAATTTATCTTCTTTATGGACATTTTGTCCTACTGTTTGGTCAATGTTATGCTGCATATATGCATGCACGAGAAAAAAAGTGTTATAATAGCTCTCCTATCCCTGTTACCTTTTTTTTCCGTTCATGTGATATTATATATATAGTTTTTTTTTAATTACCTCCACATAGGAGACCCTGACGTAAAAAAAAATCCCCCAGGACCTATGTCATCTTTGGGGATGGTGTGTGGAGGGTCTTTTTATGGAAAGGAAGGAAAAGAGATTCTGGGAAGAAAAAATGTACGTTGGGTGGATAGGAATCTGGGGGCAATGTGTTCAGGTGTGACGAACATATTAATCCATCCCTCCCACTGTGGTGCATGGCGATGGGTCGAGAGAGTCCGGCTGGAGAGGTCAAAAGGTCTCCCTCAACCATTCTCTCCCGATCCGGCCCGCTACGCAGTAGGTGAGCAAAAACATCCGACGTCAAGACCTAGATTAACCTCACCCCATGAACCCGGGCACCCCTGCTAAGTCACCAAAAGTAGCGAACAACTAATAATGACCTATGTAAGTACCTAGGGGAGCTGAAAATAATGGTTCCAGAGGCGGCGGTACCCATAACCGCCTTCTCAATCTGTATCTCAAATTAACAAACAAAATAATAATTTAATAAACAAATACTGCAATGTCACTATACAAAACGGGCCATGTACAAAAATTTACGCTAATTAGTACATTTAAGAATGCAAAAAAAAACTCATGCCGCAATGTGACGTCACCATCAAATTATATTAAAAGTCTTCCAAAAGAATGTACTCTTCCTCTTTGGTTCCGTCTGCTATAAAGATGTGGAATAAAATTTACAATAAATTATTATTATTATTATGACAATTTGCTGACTTATAAAGGCCCCTGGGTGCGAGAGGGACGCGGCTAGAGGAGTCTGGAGCGAACCCGCAGCCGCACCTTTCTGACCCGGAACACTATGAATTATTGAAACAGGGCTGTAGTCAGAATTATAAAAACCATTTTTTTTTAGATAAATTGATTTTTGCCAGTGCTTTCTGGGCTGGAATATAGGGTGTGAGGATGAGGATCGCCCTGATGGTAGCCAACCTTTGATAGGAGAGGGCACCACAAAAATAAGGTTCTTTTAAAGGTTTTTTAATGTGATTACTGATAACTCAAAGAGTCAATTTGGGAGGCGGGTATGGGTACCGCCGCCCCGGGAACCATTTATTGGATAACCAACACCTCTGCCGTAGGTGACCTATGGCAGAGGTGATCCGCCCTACGTTTAGTGAATTAGCAGGGGTGCTCGGGTGAGGTTTATCCGAGCCTTGCGGTGATATACCACCAGCTGCATGGCAGGCCGTACTTTCTCGGAAAGTCTCCTCGCACCGCAGTGGGAGGGATGGATTCGTACATTCGTCAATCCTGGACACACTAACCCCCAGATTCGAACTCACCCCTATACGTCCCCTATAGTCCCTACTACGAGCTGTCAAACCGGAATAATCAATATTACAAGGTTACATTTCTTTGGATAAGAGAATCTTAGAATGAACTTATCTACTGTTCACAAAACTACTAATAATATTTGGCTGATTTATACAGGGTGTCCTGGGGTAAAATGCATTAACTTTGGGAGGTGATTCTACATGATATTATAAGTAAAAAAAAATAAATAACTTTTTTAGAAATTCCAACTTTTAAGGGTTGTTTTGTGGTAAAAGATAAAAATAGACCGGCGTGTGCCGCCAGTTTTATTATTTTCCGCTGTTACGATACGACCCATTCACAACCATGCAATGTTGCCACAATCGTGCCCGGCGGGCGCTCAGCAAGCAAGATCGTACTTCACACTAAGGAATTTTAGTAGGTACGTCTTTTTGTATGGGAAAAAAAGGTAGAATTTCGGAAAAAGTTGTTAATCTTTTTACTCCTACCATCATGTAGAATCACCTCCCGAAGTTAATGCACTTTACCCACGGTCACCCTGTATAGCACCGTTTCGTGAAAAATCTCCTCAAGGGCGCTGTTTCGTAACACCAACTTAAAGTAAACTAAAACCAATGCCATTTTAATTAATAATAAAAATTCATATCACGGGTGTCACTACAAAAATTGTAAAAATATATGGAATTTAATAACTACAATTTTAACTAATTTGACAATTCCTATAATATATTACTGCCACCGAGATTCGTTAACAATATTCGAAAAAATCATTTAAAAATAAAATGAAAATATTATAAAATGCACAGTTGCTTCGGCCCTGTCCCACCCCACACAGACGTCTACCCCAAACGCAGCACACGCCACAACGAGTCAGTCGATACAGCTGTCTGCTTCCGACGGCCGCCAACTACTATCGTTTCCTTCCCAGTACCAAACTAAACACGACCATAATAATAAATTAATGATACCTCAAATAACTTGCGAATATCTAAAAATACTAAATTTAAAAAATAAGATTCGAATTAATTTTGGTACCATCACTATTTATTAGGTATGTTCTTACCCAGCCAATTAAAAAAAGTACTTTGTGCATTTATTGCTGATTTGGAATAAGCGCGTTCGAATTTTGAAAGCTCAAAAGCGCGTTTGTTTACATTTGGCGGCGAAATTAAATAAATAATTGATAGCCATTTTATATGGTTTAATTTCAGATCTTTTACTTCATTGTTTTGAATTAAATAGTGTGTGTTTGATTTATAAGTTTTATTTCTACAGTTTTTTTTTTTGATATTGTGTATTTCATAGTAAGTAGTGCGAATATCCTGAAAGAAAATATTATAGTAACACAGGTATACGTCGGTCGGCACAGTCGGCGATCGCGGTAAAATAAATTTGTGTTTTGTTTCATCATAGTTGTGGAATGTGCATTTTGGTCTTCTGAAGATCGTTGTGATTGATTTGAAAAGTGTGTGAAACAGTGGGATTTACTATTCGAGAAATCTAGAGGGTAAGTTGAACAATATAATATTTTTTTAGACAGGTCGATTTCGGAAAAAAATGGATTAGTTACCTACATACTATCAACGGAACTTTTATTTAGAATTTTAGTTGTTTTTTTGGTTATTCAGAATTTTAACATCACTTACAAACATGCGTTTTTCTCATTATTGTTGCTTCTTGTCTTTTTTGACAATTTAATGGATGAAATTTGGGGGGGCGGGTTTGGATACCTCCGCCCTGGGAACCATTTATTAGATAACCAACACTTCTGACGTAGGTCACCCTAAGTGGTTCGCTATCTTTGGTAACTTAGGAGGGGTGCCTGGGTTCATGGGGTGAAGTTTGACCAGGCCTCGGCGGCGAATGTGTCTGCCCACCAACTGCGTAGCAGGCCGGATCGGGATAGACTGGTTGAGGGAGATCTTTTGACCTCTCCAGCAGGACTCTCGGAATATCGCCTTGCATCGCAGTGAGAGGGATGGATTCATACGCCCGCCACTCTTGAAGACTCCAGATACTAATATCTACAGCCTGTATGTCGGACGAATATCTACAGCTCATATGTTGAACTAATATGTACGAACTTCAGAGTGTTGACTAATATCTACAGAGATAAGGTCGGACGAATATCTATGACGGTCCCAGTGTTGACTAATATCTACAGAGCATAGGTTGAACTAATATCTACAGAGCGTAGGTTGGACTAATCAGCTAAATGTGTCCAATTGTCCGATATTAGGGATTTTTACATACATACTTACATAAATTAAGTTTTTTAAACTGCATACGCAATTTTACGTTATTCAAATATGCTATACATAATTGCAAATCCAACCTCTGCCAGTGCAGTAGATATTCGTCAACACTTTGGTTCTCATAGATATTAGTCAGCAGTTTGAGCTGTAGATATTCGTCAACACTTTGGTTCTCATAGATATTACTCAACAGTTTGAGCTGTAGATATTCGTCAACACTTTGGTTCTCATAGATATTAGTTCGATTTTTTCAGTTTTTGGAATTTCTGTAGATATTAGTAGACGCCTCCCTCTTGAATACACTGATCTCCAAAATCCTACCCACCCCTCATACCTTTTCTTTCCTAGAGCTTCCCCTCCTTCCTTTAATAAAAATACCTTTTACGCCGCATCCCCAAAAATGACATAGCCATTATAAGGGGAATTATTTTTCACAGGGCCTTCTGTGGGGTGCTAACTTTAAAGAGAGTTCAATAGCGCTTGATAGAAATGACTGAATGGGAACTGAAAATAAATGGTTTAAACTGAATATCACTGACAAATTTCACGATACCAGTGCTTACCGTTTGGGAGTTCCTGTAGGTTCAGAAAACAAACGTTTTTATGTGAATAACGTATAAGAGTCCCAACTGCTCCCTGCTAACCGGAGCCAGTGAAAAATTGTGGTAAAATTTATTGGGCTATGTTGTGTGGCTGAAGGCTGTGGAGAGAGGAAGGAGCTGGGGAAGAGGAAAATAGGAAAGTACTAATTCAGATCTGGTCACCAAACTCGGCTAAAGTAATTTCGAGCCACTTTTCAATCCATTCTGAAGTGTTCCTCTACAAGGGCGATACTGAGAGTATGTACCTAACACGTCTGTTTTATATTGGGGAATCTAGATACCTCAGAATAATCGAATGAATTTCGAATACATAGTTCAATCAATTCGATGAATTCGCATTAACTTCAAGCCAAAAAAGAAAGATTTCAAAGGGGTCCAATATACTTACATTTTTTTAAATGTCAACATTTTGAACCTTTGCTACAATCCTACCTTTATCTTTTACTTCCTCTTCTCAATGACTTCTTTCTGCCTTAATAATAATAATATTTTGATGATTTGTGTAGCTTTATATATTTGTCACTTCTAACTAACCATATTATAAGAATTATTATAAGAACTCATGGCTAACAGATTGCATCCACTGGTTGACGCAAAACTAAATGTAAAATTAATTTGACGAATAAACGTGATGCTCCGATTAAACTTACATATAGATTTATGTATATTCTGTATTGGCAGATAATATACAAGACCACACCTACCTCCCTACCTGGGAGGTCACTTGAGACTAAAGAATCACATTGTTAATTGTTTATTAGACAAATTTAGACACAGTTTGCACGCAGAGGACACAATTATTGGAAACACATATTATTGGAAATGCTATTATTATTTAATCCTGGTAATAATAGACATATAACACTATGGGGGTTTTTCACCATCCTCCCAATAGCTTATCCACACACATAATGAATATTTTGGATTAATTCTACAGGATTTATTTATTTAAAAAGTCTGAGTTTACTATTCGGTACTTGAACCTATGAACAATGGCTACATATAGGATAAATTAGCCGAAGTTTTTACCTGTTGCTAGTATTTATTTGTTTTTTTATTCATATTCGTTATGTGTATGGATAAACTATTGGGAGGATGGTGAGAAACCCCCATCTCTAATTAACGTGTTTAGAAAGCAAAGATAAACTTTTATGATGGGCGGTACAATAGTGCAAGGATTTGATTAGAATATTTATCTTTCTAAATGTGATTCGTCCCACGGTAACAGATTCAGTTGTAATGCTTTGAATAATGTTAATCCAATAAGAAAAGTGTGATGAAGATATATTACAGACAATATAAGAATTTTACTCTCAGGTAGTTAGTTATATTTTATGTGTATGAGAATCTAAAAAAGGTAAGTTTTTAGTTTCGACCCGAATTCTGTTGGCTTGTTATGCATCTTCATGAATTTTGCTCTTGCGGCTATTTCGTAAAACCATATTATGCATAATTATTTTCAAGGGTTTCCCAAAATATGCTTTTATGATAAGTGTAAGGTTTCTGATATCGCATCCCAACCCCTATTTTTATAAATTCGTTCTGAAACCAATTAAAACCCTAAAAAGGGTAAACTTTCCGGATAAATTGCTTCGTTCTACCAACCAAATGAACCCTAAAATAGGATCACCATAAAAAATCGTATAAATTATCTTTATGTGTGTTTAAATCTGACAAAGGTGTGTTTCGTTCCTAATTTAAATTCCATTGTCATATTGTACACACGTCTCATAATGCTAATGCAAGGATTTATTTATAAAGAATGAGTGAATTAATTACTGTGTATAATGTTTATTCAGCTTAAAATTCCTAGTATTGTTTCCGGTTTGATTAGGTGACTATTAACAAGAGGTTGTTGGGAAGCTTTTTGCTTTATCTTGCATTACTTAATTTATCAAATGATTGTAAGTTCATTCGTTAAGTCATCTGGTGCCCTTTCCTGCCGACGGTTGACTATCATCAGAGCAATATGCACTTTGCGCGTAGCACACTATTGGCATGAACAACTTGTATCAATCCAGGGTATCTAAGTCAAGAGGTGCGAATTTTTGCTTTACAACGTCGTAAAATAGTATTTTTAATCCTTCAGACTCATTAACCAGCCAGCGGCCGAGAATTCAAATTTCGTCCAAAGATGGTCTTGCGATCATACCATTGCAACTCTACAGGGCGGTGCTTATGAGAAAGATTGATTATTCTCATGTACTCTATAATCTGTGCCCGAGAAGCGTACGGATGCAAGTCCAAAATTTGAAGAAATGAGTTTTTGATGCAGACTTATAGTAAACTATCATGTTTATCAGTAGCAGAAAGTCCTAAAGAAAAACAGGATTTTCAAAAATGTATACCTACTATGGATGCAACTACCTTTGATGCAACAACTATCTTACGGAGCAGAAAGATGTACATGGACTTGCATCTTTATGATTTAGTTGCATTTTGAGTATTATGACTCAAATCCATTTGCATCCTTCTGTCTCTAACATTACTACGCTTTCTATGGAAGTAAACAATTTTCAAACATTGATCCTTTCATGTACATACACCACATGACATAACAAAATATTCCATTTCATTTTGAAGCAGAAGGACTCAAGTCCGTGTTTTTTTGTTTCCTTTTTTTAAAACAATATTTTTAAAGGCTTTACATATAAAATGTTTCGTTTTATTTGCTAAAACTAATTGATTTAATAATTACTTTTTTGTTATCTATCAGCATGGATATCCGAAGAAGTTATGAGGCCATAGTTACAGAAAAAATAGTTTTTTGGCTCTCCTGAACATTTACCATTTTGGACTTGCATCCGTATGCTTCCGGGGTGCAGGAAAATATGTAATTATTTGTTGATAATAAGTATTTATAATTATTCAATAATATCTTGGCAAAATAATTGTGTAAAAATATCTGAAATACATTAGTTTGTAGTACTGTAAATAAGTACACAAACTGAAGTATTTTCGTCGTAAAACAGATTTACAGAAACTGAGGAAAATCCTTTAAGATATCGTTCTGTACCTTAAAGCCTTAAAGGATAAACCACTTAAGTCCATAGCAATTGCTATAGGATAAACCACCTTAGTCCATAGCAATTGCAATCCTTAATTGCACCTTAAAGTATAAACCACTTAAGTCCATAGCAATTTCTGTATGATAATCACCATAGCAATTGCAATCCTTAATTGTACCTTAAAAGATAAACCACTTAAGTCCATAGCAACTACTATAAGATTGCAATTGATATGGACTAAGGTGGTTTATCCTTTAGCAATTGCTATGGAATTAAGTGGTTCATCCTTTAAGGTACAATTAAGGATTGCAATTGCTATGGACGAAGGTGGTTTATCCTATGGCAATTGCTATGGTCTTAAGTGGTTTATCCTTAAAGGTAGGTACAGCATTAAATACGAAAAAAAAAATTTATATCAAGACCATTATCAATTGAATAAAATATTCACGACGTTTTTTAAAATGGCTGAAAGCAAAAAAATGAATAGTGAACTAGCCTTATTTCGCAGACAATAAAATGTGAAAAGAAATAATCTATATAAGTATATTATTTTTATAAAACGGGACTAAAGTTAACTGAATGGGTAGACAGTATAGACCCGATCTTATTTCAGTTTAAATAAAACGAACACAACAGTGATCCAATTCAACAATAACCAAGGGGGCGTTCAAGTATTACGGAACGCAATTTTTTAAGTTTTTTGACCCCCCTCCCCCCCTGTAACGCGCCGTAATGTCATTCTGTACCCTCCCCCCTTCCCCTAAACGTTACGTAACGCTCAAGTGATGATTTTTACCTGAAAGTCACAACTAAGTTGCGCAAAGTACTGGAAAGTCGCTTAAATACCTTTTTTCTTGTTTTAATCGCGTTTGCGGTAATAAATAAAACAAAGATATTTCGAGAACGAAAAGCTTTGCCAACATGGAAGATTTTAATTCCCTAGTTTTTTTTAATCTAAATAGAGAGAAACATGTTACGTAACGCGTTGTTCGAACCCCCCCCCCGTAACGTACAGTAACGTTTCACAACCCCCCCCCCCCCCCACCCCCAAGTGCGTTACGTAATACTTGAACGGCCCCCAACCGGAACGTTCAGTTCAATTTAGATGACTACCTATGCATTTTAAAGAAAACAAAAAAAATTACGCTAAACATTTACAATTTTTTTATTTGTCAATAGAAAGCCACAATTTATTGCTTCGCAAACCGATTGTTTTAAGACAATTTTTTCATACCAAGGCAGGAACAACGATTTTTGAAACTTCCGGTTGAGATATCCTTCGACAGAATTACAAATGAGGAGATCGAATGAACTGCTAAGCTGACGTAAGCATAATGAATACGTTGAAGAAGGGACGCTTATTTCGTTTTAGCACGTACTTTAGAAGAAGGCAGAAAAGAATTGACAGGTTTACGAGTACACCAATGTTATGAAAAGGAAGTAGATGGAAGGATAAGTCTAAACGTCCCAGGAAGACACGGCGTGATCACCGGAATCAAATAATGCCATGTCAAGTGTTAGAATAACATATTATGAAGTTCCCTGTTGCCCAGCACGTTTGAGAAAATACATGATTTTTATTTCTTGTTTTAGTTTCTTGGTTCTTTAACGGTTCTTTTAACATTTGACGAGCAGGAACAGGGTTCCGGTTTACTCCTGCCAGAAATGAGAGCACTGACCAAGAACAAGTCTTTACCACTGTACCAAGAAAGCTGTCATATTACAAAGAATACAAAATTTATGGCCAAATCAATAAATTCATCTTTATGCTCAGGTTCTTGCAAGAAAACTGCCAGGCATACCGCTGATAGCTCCGTTGCAGCTTCTCCATGGTTTCTTATAAGCGAGGCATGTGGCAGAAAGAGAGGTTACAACAGCAGCAGGACCACAGACCTCAGTAGGTATTGCTAAAACTGAAACATGAAGGAGCTCTTTTGTTCGATTTTTTACGACCTGAGCAAGATTATTTATCGAGTGGTTCGAAGCAATATTATTCGTAAGCGTTCTCGACTCAATAATAGTCTCGAGTGGAACAATTGAAATAATTTCTCGCTCCGTTTCATGAAACTGAACATTTGCCAATATTTACACATTTTAAAAGAACTTTTACGACTTCTCTTGTGCACATTCCGACCATTTCGAGATTAGGCATAGTGACTAGTTGTGTACTTTTTTGTGCAACGGATAATGATTCAGCAAAGTATGGATAATTTATATTGCTTCCCTAATGATGGATAGGAATTCGTTAACTGGTTATCAACAACGTACACACATAATGATTTTTTTTATCTTAGCCCATTAGCAACAAAAAACGTTTTAGTCCACTACGACGTAGATAGGGACGTAGATAGGAATTTAGTTGATAGCATTTTTTAAAAGTCTTTTACCTTATCTGTGACCATCTGTGCCAGTGCATGTGGTACTCCCAGTGGGGTATGATGTTATGAGACTGAAAAGAGTAAGGGTGGGAGGAAGATGTGGGAGAAGAAAGGTTGCGAAGATCTTGACTATTTAAATGTGATCATTAAACACGGCTAAATGCTTTTTAATCAAAGTTTCCATTCTGGTTGGTAGTCTTTCACCAGGGTCATACTGAGAGTATCTACCACTCTGTAATGCGTGACAAATATTTATATTATAATATAGACAACTGAATTTGATTTTTTTAAATTAGATCTTTTGACTCGTTGGCCCCAGAGAGTTGAAAACGTATATCACCCGAAATAATATCAATTTGGGAGGCGAGTATGGGTACCGCCGCACTGGGAACCATTTATTGGATAATTACAACCCTGCCGTAGGTCACCTCAAACCAATCCTGGGTCGGTCGTGAATAACCCGCTCATTGAAACCCGCTCACGGACCACCAAAGAGCGAGCGGGTCATTTTTTCGTCAGCACCCGGGTCTCGCGACCCACTTCTTGCAACCGCTCTACTACTGCAACCTGGGTTTCGGGTGCGGATGTGGCGGGAAGAGCGACGATAGATAGAGAGCGAACGGACGATAGAGAGCGAACGGGTTGTCGACACCCGGGTTTCGCCACCTGCTCTCTCGACCAGGTAGTAGAAAGTAGCTGGGTGAAGCGTAATCGAGTTTCCTATTTTGTGTCGCGAAAAGAGCGGGTCTTCGCGACCCGCTCGTGAAGCCAGTGTGTCGTGAGCGTCCCGGGTCATGTAAAACGATTGATCGACCAAGGACTTCACCAAACGGTTCGCTACGTATGGTGACAGCATGGGTGCCCGGGTTCATGGGGCGAGGTTTGTCTAGGTCTTGGCGGCGAATGTGTTGCCCACCTACTGTGTGGTGGACCGGATAGGGAGAGACTGGTTGAGGGACATCTAACCTCTCTCTAGCAGGAATCTCCCGACACATTGCCTTGCATATTAGTGCGAGAGATTAATTCTAACGTCCACCACTCCAGGACCTATTGATCCCGTCATACCTTTTTCTTTCCCAGAACTTTCTTTCCACAAAAAGACCCTCCACACAGCATCTCCAAAGATGATATTTTTTCCTCAGGGCCTCCCGTGTGGAGTTATTGTAAAAAAAGATAATATTAAACCTACTTTGGGCCCACAGACACGACCACAACATGCTCTTATCGCGTCATCTCTGCGGTGATGCCAAATGATTGTTTTTTTTTTAATATTCATCTGGATAACAACTATGACACCAACTTTTGCTATGCCGTTTTCCCCGGGAGGAGCTCAGAAGCGTTCATGGGAGTTTTATAAATATGATGTATTCTTAGATGCATTATTATCGATCATATCATTCCCCGAAGTTCAAATCTTCTGGGGGTTACGCAATACGCCAATACGTAACGTACGACTTTGGCTGCGGCTATTATTAGACGGAAATCACCGTCCGAAATGGCCGGCCGATACCCGTTTCCGTTGCGCACTTCCTAAAATGGCCAACAGTCCCACTTCCAGTTTCAGTCCAGAAGAATGCCACCACTGCTCACTGCCACCGGCCTCCGTGTCACATTCACATCAGCCAGACCTCTTCTTCCCCTGTATCCTCGTTCCCTCATTCGCTTTCAACTACTGTTAATATACCTTAGGATGCAGCTCAGCGTTGAAAATCAGCAGCTTGGCTCTTCTTTACAGCCAATCCTCATATTTATATCTATCCTCGGTTTTCTCAAATTACCTTAAGGGTGCAGCACAGCTTTGAAATTGTTTGACTCTCTTCGCTAATCTTTTTTGTTTCCCCAGATAATGTTTATGCCAACAATTTTCTCTTGTCCCCTTTTTAACAATGACAGTTACACAAAGATAACAGAATACAAGGCGGATACTTAAGCGTAAGAGAAGGCGTGCAGTAGTAGTTCACAACACAGGCAACACACGAGAATCCACAGTTGAAGAGGCTGATGGCGTTCTTCTTGCCCCATATCTTTGTTTCCTCGTTCCTTTTAACCGTCGATGCGCAGCTCTTAGTTGTTTTTCTCAAAACTTGGTCTTTCTCCAGCTTAGGTTGGGGTGTTTCAAACTCTCTTTACATTTGATGACCATCGAATCCAGTATCACCAACGCTAATTCTTCGCCAATTTTGGCTTTTGATGAAAATGTGATCAGCTGAAAAGTCAAAATCTAAACAGAGTTGTCAAGTCTGGACAATTCGAAATTGGTTTTTCTATGGCAAGCCTACCAAAAGGCTAAAGAAGCAGATATTAAATCAATCCAGGAACGTTCCTTGCACGTTGAATGGTTCGTCTCCATCATTAGCATGCCACCCAAGTCGTTGTGGAATTTGGCTTCTTCAGCGATAATAATTTTTGTTCTTCACTGTCTCTAACCATTTGCCCTCAGACCGGTCTTACTTAAATCTTCATCCACGCAGGTCATGTAAAATAATAATTTATAAATAAAAATTTATCTAGATTATGCCAGTTCAAAACAATAGCATTAGGACTTGCTAGAAATTGTGACTGTACTTACACGTTTAACTACGAGTATTATATACTTATGTCCAGTTAAGAAAAAATGATCTACGTATGTAAAAGCATGGGTGTTTAAGTAAATAAATATTTGGTGTAGGTACCCTTATTACAACATCCAGTTTTTCTTGCATCCTCCCAACTTCTATAAGTCTCACAGCTTTTCCGAATTGACTTCATACCATCCGAATTCAAGTGAGAGGGATTTTTACTAAGGGAGTTTCTGGATCATACGTGTTGCACGTCCAAGAAGTTTGTTCCAGTTTAATAATGTAAACTAAAAGTGAGCGTTTTTTGTCATGTATATTATTGAGACTTTTAACTCACACAATGTTGTCGTTTTTTTAAAGTGCAGTGGTACACACAATTCGATATCTTGTGTCGAAATTTTAACAATTTCTTTATTTAGTACTGCAAAGGACATCAGAGTCTTTTAAATGTTTTGTTTATCAGTTTTATGGTATTTTTTATCCTTTGCCTAGTTCTTTCGTCGTTATTCTCAGTCATTGCCGTCACGCACGTCAAGAGTCGGGTTCGCCGAAGACTTTTATCTTTTACGCATCGCCTCTCCGTTCTCGGAGCCGTCGAAATATTTCGCCTCCGTCTGTCGTTTTTGTTTGTAAAGAGTTATTTCCGTCGCGGCATTAAAAATGCAATTTGTCCCTTTCTTGGAGGAACCGATACAGTCCCACATTAAACGCCGAGCTTTGTAATACTGCTCACCAAAACCAGTCCCGACGAGAGCTAGAACGGACTTCATCGACGTTCGTACTCTTCCTTTTCACGGGTCTTGTTTGAAAACAAAAATCACAGAAGATACTAGAACGATGACGTCACATCAACATTAATTAATACTACTACTAATTGTCTTAACCTTCCCTTATTAACCAATTATTGAACATAATATGGCAACAAGTTTTATTTTTAAGGGGTTCAACGGATTGTTAAAAGCGCCATAACTTAAGTGACTATTTATTTTTTCTCCCAAACCGGGACACCGAAAAAAAAGGTACATAGGTACTTAATAATAATAATAATTTTGAACAACTTATACAGCGCTGTTTTCGCGAAAAATCGCCTCAAGAGCGCTGCACAAAAGAGGCTAGATTACAATTCATGTTGCAGCTACCAATCGCATAGACGATTGGAATAAGGAAATTATTAAAAAGTCCATTTTTAATCGGATCATAGAAACACGCCGTCACGTTGGTATTATTGAAATGTTTAGTGGTGACGTTACTGGACACCGTAAAGTCATTGTATGGGAATGTAGGTATGACACAAGCCATCGTATTAACAACGTTTCATCTTATTCGTTTATTTACATATTGTTTATAGAGATTTAGTTGTTGTGTTTATTGAAACATTATATGTATAGGCTTAAATAATTCAGTTTCAAAAATAAAGGTATCTCTTATTAGTTTATCTCTATTATTGAAAATATTCAAAATGAACAAAAAAATAGTTAATTACTCTAGGGAGAATACTTCGAAATCTGAATTTCAAAATGGCGCCAGTTGAACAGCTGATTGCCCGATCTTGTAGTAACTTTTCGGGAACGATGACGTCACACGATTCACTACAAATACGGTGATTTTCGGGGGATCATGAAAAATTAAAACTTTGACATTTATTTTAACTATTAAAACTAACTCTAAAAATAAAAATAAATATGCAGATATTTAAGTTAGAAGGTAATTAATTATTCATTAATAAAAAACAAATAAAAAATTGGACTGGAGTTCCAATTCTAGACCCTTGTTCAAAATTTAAAGAGATTATTTTTTATTAAGAGAAAATTTAAACGAAATAAAACAATATTTTAAAAATGTTTTTGACTAAAATTAGCATGGATTTTACGAGAGAATTTACTTTACTATGTAGGTAGGAGGCTAGGTCACAACTCGTCTTGCAACTACCAAGCGCATGGATTATTTGTTGGAATTCTAACCCCTTAATGAATTAAATAAAATATCTTATAAACTTATTCGTTTTAGGAGCCTTACACTTTCATACAATACAATTGACAAAATTGCAAGCTATTTTATATATTTATGTATTTCAATATATATTTATGTGTAGGCGCATAATGGTTTCTTATCGAAAAGAGAACATTTTGGCGTCCCGAAGCTGTGTTCGGAGACACCGGGACACACTGCCTGAAAACGGGACTGTCCCGGTGAAAACGGGACGTCTGGTCACAATAGCCATAACGCCCATAACTAATATAGAGGCTGTAGCAAGCTGAAAATAGCTGCGATAAACCAAAAATTCCACTTAGAAAAAAACTGTTTCCATTTTATGACGCTTGAGCTCACAGTTCGAGAGTTTTTATCGGTATAATTCAGTCGAAAACATACTAAACCGATATGTATAAATTTATTTTTATTTTATTTTTTATTATTATTGTACAACAGAATAATTCCAATTACAGTACAATTTAGTTACCCTATCAGTATTTAGGCAAGTGACTCTTCAATAATATTTTTAGGCATATAAAGAACAGTCACTTACATCCAAATGGTTTGCAATTTCATTGAACAGCACCCCTCCCCTCGTCATGCTATGCTTTGCCCAGACGTGATTTCTTGGTGAACGCAACTCTTTTTTACCTAGGAACGACGTAACACATAACCAACCGTCTAAGAAAAAAATAAATCTTAAAATTCAAATATTTTGTTAAAATAGGTCAATGTAAAAAAATGGAGTATGGGATAAAACACTAAACTAAAACATTCGAGTAAACTTTTGATGAGTTGATACAAGATAAAAACCTTATCAAATGACATCAGATTAATATGAAACATGGATTTTTGTTAGTTCTGTGAATCACACTGAACCAGGATAACAGTGTATTGACTATAAAAAAAAAATAGAAGTGTGTTATCTTGAAGGCAGGTGACCACTGTGAAATTATCATTGGCCCGAGCCACTTGACCCTCGTGCATGTCGACTCTAATATGGCTCTCGCGTAGGTGCATCGCTATAGCCCATTAGGCGGGTGTCTTGCATCTCTGTGACAAAGGATCGTGGACTAATTGCAGAAAGGAATGCATTTATCATTGTCCCATATTAAAAATATAGAGTATCTTAAGTATCAATTTATTTAATCAAATTAACATCATTACATGTACACTCCATCATCAAGATATGGCACGATCAAGTGAATCAGATACATGAGTCGGGCCATGTCAAGAGTCAGAATAATAGAACTGTATATATGAAACGATGTATGAATGTGAATGAGGTACAGAATGTGTGTCAAAACCGAGTTGTTTGGCGGTTCGTCCTCTCTGCCCACCCCTGCGGGGAAACGGCCTGATCGTTAGTTAGTTAGTTTTTCGACATTATTATTTTATTTTACACACAGCCATACAGATTTAAGGTGATCCAATAGTCCAGGAAAAAATCGAAATCGGAATCCACGCCTCTTTTTGCGGAGGGATTTGAAAATATTTGACAAGACTTGAGAAAAAGCTTTTGGAAAGATTGGAAAAGGTGTTAGAGAGTTGTGTTTTACAGGTTGATTTCGTAAAGGCCTAAAGGAAATTTAAAATTGATTTCACGGAACCAAGCGACGCGGAGTCTAGGACGTCTATTCCCCATCACAGATGGGGCGGAAGGCGGAACTAATACAAAATGGGTGTGGCAAGTGTGTAGTCTTAGGTGGACGGCATAAGGTTCACTTTAAAATCCAAATTCGTCGAGTGCCGGCCATATTGATTGATGTCAAAAATAACTACTTTTAAATAATTTATTTGATTTTGAAAGGGCGTAAATACCATTTTTTTGCGATTATTATAAATTGAACCAATTATTTTACGAATTATTATTAATTAACTGAATTTGCCACATTATACAATAAAATCATATCCGGAAAGGGGTTTATAAGTAGGAGAGTTTTCACTTGAAAGTGTTTTTATATAGACCTAATACTTTATTTTTTTCTAGGCTTATTAAAATACTTTTGTCGAAGATGTTTTGTAGTTGGTTGTTTATAAAGCCAAAATGACCAATGCTCATTGAAACCCATTGTATGTATGACAGCTGATCTGATCAGTGAACCGTGTTGCAGATTATTTTGATTGTGTTGATTTCAATCTCTAATCCATTGTTGCGGCCTGCTGATGTGGCGTTTGCTCTTGGTTCCCGATTCGTGATCGATTAAACGTTTATTAACAACATGCCTCACCAAGCCGTGTTTGGGTGTGATTGTGTTTATTATCATCGTTGCTATCATGAGCTCTATTGTATATGGCGTGATGATGCATATAAATGGATGGATCATGCCTTTTGGGAAGTTATCGACTGTCGTTAAAGCACGTTCGTTTTGATAGTTGATGATTTCCTCATCTCTGATTAACGATTTGTGTTACTTTGGGGCCATTATTTTAAATCATAATATATTCAGGATCAAAGTTCATAGTAATAATGGGTTCAGTATTCATTGGGACCCCATCCGAAAATTTACCTTTCTTTGGGCGTACGGACATGCTCACGACACAATTCTATCGTTTTATGTTTTCAGTGGTCTGGAAAGAATTTTAAATAATATGAATATAGAATTCGAACAAAAAGCAAAAGTTTTGATAATTTTCTCGCAGGCTAAATCTCTAGACGTATTTGTTTGTCTCTTTTGTCATTATTTCGTTTTATCAAGATTAAAATGCAACGGTGCTAAAGAAGTTTTCAACTCGTTCGTTATTTTCCTTTTCTATACAGGTGCTGAATACAGGTAACGCTAAGAAATTAATGTAGGTAAAGAATTATTTGCAAATATATGCCCCAGATAGCCGGCTGATTTGAAACTCGATGAAACGGAAAAGCGACACTAAAAAGCGACAAACACATACATCTATAGGATTTAGCCTGCGAAATAATGAGATAGGTATAATCGGTATTCTCTTTGTGCGGTGCTTCGTAGCCTCCCCAATCTTGTCTACTTTAGTTTTCTGTAAGTTTCACTTCTACCGCGTGTGAATTTGAAGGAATTTGAAGAGAAAACTTCTTTAGCGCCGTCGTGATTTGAGACTCGATGAAACGTAAAAGCGACACTAAAAAGAGACTATAGGATTTAGCCTGCGAGAGAGTGAGATAGTATAATAGGTCGCCTCTTTGTGCAATGCTTCGTAGCCTATCGGTCTCCTCTTTGTGCGGAGTTTCGTAGTCTTCCCACTCTTGTCTAATTTAGTATTCGCGTATGAATTGCAAACGCTGATTTTATTTTTTCTCTTACTTTATCTAAAATTATATTAATTTTTATAATTTTATTTTATTTCATCATGTGTTGTGATTTTAACGAGTTTGATGTAACCTTGAAATATAATGAAAACACTTTTATCTCGGTATGAATATTGATTTATAATAATAAAGTTGTTATGGCGAATAAGTTCTTCTGTGCATCTATGTATGTTGATTATTTTCGCCGTTGAGTACATCAGCCGAAATAGCTCAGTTGGGAGAGCGTTAGACTGAAGATCTAAAGGTCCCTGGTTCGATCCCTGGTTTCGGCATTTCTTTTTGTTTTGCGAATGAATTCTTTTTTATTATTATTTGTCTAATGAGAAATCGACTCTTGATTTCTGATTAGCTCAAAAATGAATAATTTTTCTCGCGGTGGAATATAAAAAAATACATGTTTTTCGAAATATTTTATTTTTTATATTCATATAAGTATAATAATATTGTATTATTTATTACCTTGAAGAATAATATTAATAGAGTTTGTATTGTTTATTCAAAAATGTATATTGCGCTTTTTCTCACTTTTTGATAAATACATATAAATAAATGAGTATTTCAACGCTCCATAACTCTTGATGGATTTTTTTTGCGTACTGATTTGATAATACCTAGTTCTTTTGATCTAGATATTCTCAAGTAAAACGAATAAAACCGATTTATTTTATGATTTTTTTTTTACGTTAACTCCACACAGGAGGCCCTGAGGAAAATAATTTCCCTCAGGGCCTATATCATCTGGGATGCTGTGTGGAGGGTACTTTTATGACTTATGGCACAAGAAAGTGGTAATTATTATTAAAATTTCTTATTTTAAATTATCCCAAATAATTCGGTTGTGTGATGTAACTCCGGAACTCGGATTTGCTATGGATTTAAGTGTCATTTTCAAAATTGGAACTGATTGTTCGAAAAATTTGGACAAGCGATAAAGGAAGCACCTACCCATATAAATCTATAGTCCCGCGACAACTCAACGAAGTTGGACTTCAACACCCTTTGAGAAGTCATTAAAAGTGATGAAAAAAAATTGCCCATAACAACCTAACGTAACCTATTTAACCTTTCAAAGGCCAGGAACGCGCCCGCGCGCGAGACTGGAATTTCAAAAAAGAATATTAATTCAAATAATTTGGATGCGATTTTAAATTTTATTCCATTAATTTATAACATAAAATAAAGCTTAAAATAGCTTCCTCCATTCTTGTTATTAAGGTAATTTAAAAAAGGTAAGGTAAAAAACCCTGGCCCTTGACAGGTTAACCTAGTATTTTTACTTAATCATTTTTAACGATGCCTAAGAATGTCAATAGAACAACGACGTCAACAAACAGAAAAATGACGTCTACTTTTTTACTCCAAATATGCCCAGTAATCGCTGGTTAATACCTTAGGCCTCGACCATATTTTGGCAGAGGGTCGAAATATTTCCGCTGTGCAATTAAATCCAAATAAATTTAATATTTTTGAGCATATCCGAACTGTTTTTGATATAATACGCTATTAATTTTTATAAACCAAAATAAACGTATATTTTTTCAAGTGTAAAAATGTTGCATGCAAACATAAAAAAGTTTTAAAAATGACTCAACTTACCTTTTTTCTAACTTAAATTACTGATAAGGAAAAAAAACATTCACATGTATGTATTTTATTAGACAAATATTATGATAAACATTATTCTGTCCTCTATTTTTTGTTGTTTCCATGTAAAAATAATTAATAAAAATTTCCCAGAGTTTCATAAATTCTCTTCAAATTGCGATCCGAAACTTCGGTTTCAAAAAGTGTACATTTTACTTGTTTTGTGACTAATTTTTAGGTTTGAATATAAAGCGTGGTGTTTTCTCTTTCTAACGCCGTTTATATCATATTATGTCTAACTAAGATAGTAAGAGAGACACAGGGGGGTTAAAATCCTTCGGGTACGTGCTGTTACATCCTGTATATTATTTTTAATTTTCATGGTTTTTCACAGATCTGCACTAGTAGGTATTATAATAATAAATAATCTTCTCTACTTCTTCGTGTGGCAGAGATAAGTTGATGGCTTTCATAATGGGATGCAGAGATTATTCAATAAGTCAAATAAGGAATCACTTATATTATAGTTCAATACCTAAAGATGTGCCTCCGTGAAACTGTGGACAATATAGACATTCTTCCACAATATGTTCTGTAGTGTGTAATGTACAAATTCACTCAATTCCGATCCCATTATAATCAAAATAATTCCCATCTGCCGACTGCATGCGCACTCCTTGTCTAAAAACTTTCCAGCCATTTAAATTCTGCTGAATTTTATTGTTTATTTTTGTTCACCCTAATTCTCGGTCCCTTTGACTTATCGCCTACAAATAATTAAGCGTCTATTCTCGTCTCCCCTACCAAATAAATGGAAACTGTATGGCTTAAGGGATCATCCAACGAAACAGTCGCGACTCTCGCTGACGTGCAAGTTGCCAGAATTGTAATCCAATGCTAGCTTTCTATAAGGGTAGGGTTACTTCAGTTACTTGGAATATATTGTGACTATTTTCGTACTAGGGCTTCTTCTGTCTGAGAACTAAAATATGATACCAGTTTGTTGTTTGGAAGGGAGAGATTTTTTAACCCCTGACTTTCTAAATTGTATGCAGTGTTAAATAGCCATCTTAAGTTGCACTATATAGGTACTGGGTTACAAGTAATTTTAGTATTATTTCTTCTATTGAACTTTTGACACTTTTGTCCTGACACTTTAGCGTAGGGAGTGTGGCGAACCCATCGCTCAGGGAGTGGAAACACAAACCTGCATAGCCATCCCAAGCCAAGGTGTGAGCTATCGTGCTCAGGCTGAATGTCCTGGGGAACAGTGTCACGAACGGTACCTCTGAGAAACAAGGTCGCATCTCGGTGTATTTAGACCTTACTCCAGCACTCGGTGCTCTGCTGGAGTGGACCTTCTATTTCCCTGGTAACTCGTGGGACAAAAAATTGGACCATTCGAAACTAGAAGCCTTTTGGGAACCTAGGAGTGCTGCTGAGGCCACCTCTGTGGATTTCCTTCCTGGGGCCAGTAGGAGGAACCATGAGGAGAAACCGTGGAGAGGTGAGCTGAGGCCACCTCTATGTATTCTTCCCTTGTGGGGCCTTCAAGGTACCAAGGGGAAGGGCATTCTTCCAGCGCGGGGCCTTTGTGGAACCAAGGAGGAGTGAAGTGGAGAGATGATGTCCTCTTCCCATGTGGGGCCTTGGGGGAACCATGTAGGAATGAAGAGGAGAAATGAGGCCATCTCTGTGAACTCTTCCTCTGTGGGGCCTCAAGGGAACCAAGGAGGAGTGAAGAGGAGAGATGAAGTCCTCTTCCCTCCTGGGGCCCTTGGGAAACCGAGGTGAAGTGGACTCTTCCCTTGTGGGGCCTTTAGGGAACCAAGGGGAGGTGGACTCTCCGTCGTGGAGCCTTCGGAGAACTAAGGAGTGGAGAGGGGAGATGAAGCCCTCCTCTGTCGTGGGGGCTTCAGGGAACCAAGGAGGAGTGGAGAGGGGAAATGAGACCTGGGAAGTCGCATTGTCGAACCAGAAGATATAGCCTCATTACCAATGACAATCCTGGTGAACTTTATAAAAGGGACTGGGTTTCTGTCAAAGGAATGAGGTAAAATGGGAGATAGCACAATGGGTCTACGGTCTAAGTGCTCACGGGAACTATATATATGTAAACCGTTTCCGCTTAAATTTAAATAAAAAAATTGTCTTGTTTCTTGACAGTTCAATGGACATTTCGACGCTACATTTCCCACGACACGTTACAATAACCTAACATTCCAATCGGAAAAACTTTTCAAATTTCATAACTTGCTTACCCTCTGAAAACGGAAGCTTTATTCCTTATTACTCTGAAATAACTAATATCGGAAGAAACTGTAAATAATTTACATGCAGCCTGTTTTTTTTTTGACTAAACAATGCCAGTAAAATAAAGAAAACACAAAGTACAATAACATGTTTTATATCTATTTTTTTTTAAATCCACCATTTTAAAATGAATTTAAGTATATATAATTTTCTTTTTCACTGCCCTTAACTTTTGAGAGTACAGTTTACGAAGAACCACTTAATGTTTTGTTAATGCACTTGTCTATGGTGACAACTGACAACACTGCCAAGTGCAATTTCAACGAATTTAGGTATAAATGTGGCCTCGTTCAATGTCCTTGTGGGACGCCGGTTCATGCCCGTTGTAAGTCCTAGTATATCCGTGAGTCACATATCATTGGAACCGATTTAAATGTTTCCTATACGGACGACTTCTAGCGGCAGGTTATTTCGAGAATCCTAATACAGGAGCTCCCGCGAAATAATAATATGGCAAAGACATTCCTTTCGACAAAATAATATTGGTTTTGATTCACTATTATTATTCGTGGAAATTTTTAACTGAATGTTATTTTAAATATTTAAATGGATCTTGACAGGACTGAACACGTGTGGGTGATGTTTTATTTAATTCTCTTTTTCATCTTGGATGGATCTTTTAAAACTGAAAATTAGAATGATTCGTATTTTATTTATAACATTTTAATATACTTAGCAAAATTTACTAAAAATTGGACAGTAACAAACCAATTTTTTTTTCAAATTACTAAAACAATTGATCTTTTTCTATTCATTTTACATTCGGCCATGACGACCTCCGTGGTCGAGAGCGAGAGGTAAGGCTCTGAACTCGCAATCCGAAGGTGGTGGAATCGAATCCCGGCGTGGGCAAATAAATTTTATTTGATTTTTTTTTTGTTATTTCATAATTAATTAAATAAAAATAATATATAGTATACCATAGACCCGGCTACGCGTTGCTGTGGCTAACGAAACCTTTATAACCAACGCCATATGTTAATCAAATCCACACCATTTGTCGGCCTGCTGCCTGCTGTCTGCTGCCCGCTTGGCCAAATATATTGTGTATTTCAACTAATTTACACAAAACCTTGACAAATTATATACTTACCTAAAAACCTTCCTCATGAATCACTCTACCTATTGGGGCACATACAGCATGAGCGACTTCATTTTATACTTAGAAAAGATAAAGATATGCGGCACGTTCCAGAGTGGAAGATAGGTACTATCAGTTTCGCCATGGTGTAAAACCGCCATACAGAATTGAATCTTTGCTTGAAATGGGTTTATTTCTCCACTTTCCTCTTTCCAATCCCCTTTCCCCTCCCCACTATCCATTTACTGTACAATATTTGTCATATTTTTTTTTTTTAACATTTGAGAGGTTAACCATTTTAGTAAGGGAGACAACGATTTCTGTGCGAGTTGTAACGATGTGAGTTGTTACTAAAACCGAACAAATTAAAGGGGTTAAATTTGCAACAAATTTGATTTATTTCATACTATTCACTGTATTCCTATCGTACTTAAAACATTTTAACCCGTTCAGTGCCTATCACTCCCATGGGCGGACCAATCCAATGTACCTACTTTTAATGTTAATAAAATAAAACTGCTGGCACCGAAAGAGTTAAGACGCCTTTGTTAATTCACTTCAAATCATTTGATGTATGTAATATATTGCCATGTCCATACTAGTGAGTTTTAGTAACACTGCATTAAAAATCTACGAAACCATCTAAGATTTATTGTTGAACAATTTCACCCACCTTAAAATTATAAAAAACGAATAAATTTGATTTTTTCGTCAATAAAGTAGATAGTGGTTAGAGGAACGAGTAATTTAATTTAGTTTTTATTACCTGCTACATGATTTTATGGTCATATTACAGGTGTAAAGTTGATCTCTGGTGAAATATTTTACTTTCCTGGTGTCATGGTAAAAACGGAATATAATTTACATGAATAATGGACATACATTCATGATTGGTTTTACGTTAATTGGTATACAGGGATAATAAAATATATATTTGTTTCAAATGATTTTTTGTAGTACATTAGTTCTACACAGGAGGCCCTGTGGATTATAATTTTCCTCAGCTGAAACACCTCCATGAAAAGTCATCAAAAGTGATTAAAAAATATATATAATAAATTGGTTAAATTTGGTTATGTGCTATTTTTTAAAATATTTTTATCATAGCTTGACTTTTCGAAGACGTGTTAAGTTGACTTGATTTTGAGTTGGCATGGAACCTGAAAAAACTGTATAAAACATTTTCGATCTTGAAAATAAATCACTCTGAAGTAGGTTGGAATATTATTTAGTTGTTGGTATGTCCGATATGTCCATCTTCACCTGACCGCTAGGAGTTCATAGAAAACACCCACACCTTAACGTCGAACCATGCGAGTAAGATTATAAATACGTTCAAACAAGTTGTACTCGTATTTTATAGAAACTGACTTATAATGTATTATGTACGTTTCATTGGTTGTCAAACGTTTTCACGCTATTCCAAATAAACGTGTCGTGAATGCACGATTTTTAAAACGTATTTCGCGAATGTATTTACATTTATTTTCCGGCAAATTATATGCCATTCCTTCTCGTGACAGATTACATGGTTTATATTACGTGACAGTTTATATTTCGTGATTATATCACACGGTTTACATTTCGTGAGTAATGTAAAATGAAAACTCCAAGATTTTTTCTCAATGTTTTTAAAATATTTGATCAAAAATGGGTCTTAAGTAATTAATTAATCTTGTAATAAATCTAAGTAATTAATTCATCTTAATTTTTTCTAATTTTTAGGGTATAACTAGGTATATATCGTGACTTGAAGTTTGGTGTCAAAAAGTCTTTCAAATTGAATATTATCTCAATTTTGGCATTAATCTTCTTATAAATGTAAAACCAATAGTGATGAGGGTAGCAAAGACAAAATCATGCAATATCCAGTGTTTTTAATATAATGTCCTCCACGTGCAAAGTCGCATCTTCCCCAAGCATAAACTTTCTATTAAAGTGTGTTTATCGGAAGGGACCTGCCAGGTAAGTATGTTTCTGTATCTATTTGTAAATAATAAAGTTAGATAGAGCCTAAGAATTCATAATAAATTGTAAAGCGCCCTTGAGGTGATTTTTCACAAAAACGGCGCTTTACAAATTATCCAATTATTATTATTATTATTCGTGGTATATTTAATGACTCTTACTGTGCAAAATTTTATTGACGTCTATATAAAATGAATTTCTTCACGTTTTGTTAATAACCTAAATTTAGCTCTACGTATTAAACACAATATAAAAAAAAAACGTGTCTGAAGTTTCCACGCGGTAGAAGTGAAATCTTCAGAAAACTAAAATAGACAAGAGGCTACTAAGCACCGCATAAAGAGGAAACCGATTATACCTACTATCTTGTTCTCTCGCAGGCTAAACCCTATAGATGTATGTGTTTATCTCTTTATAGTGTCGCTATTTTTCATTTCATCGAGTTTCAAATCACAACGGTGCTAAAGAAGTTTGTTACTTCAAAACACTCTTCACCAGTCTTGATTAGTATTTTTTTAAGTATCGAAAAGGTACCAAAGAATTCATATGATAGGTACATTAATATTACCCAATTCTTTTTTTTGAAGTGAACACCTCTTTAGCGCTGTTGTGATTTGAAACTAGTTGAAACTAAAAGTAGCGACACGAAAAAAAGTCAAACACAGATTCAGACTGCGAGAGAATGAGAATAATCGGTCTCTTCTTTGTGCAGTGCTTCGTAGCCACCACACTCTTGTCTACTTTAGTTTTCTGATGGTTTCATTCCTACCGCATGTGAACTGCACACTCGTATTTTTTGTTTGTGTTTTGGGGGTATGAACCATAATAATAAAATAAATTTCTTTCACGAAAAGAGAGCTAATTATCGTTTTGAGTTTCCTAAGAGTCCTAACCATTTTCCGATCAAATACCTCGATCATCAACTTAAATATTAATTACAATTTTGCATTACTTAATTGTTCACCATTGTAAGAGTCTTATGCCAGATAAGCGATTTTTTGTTGATAATAATTAATAATATTAATAAAAATGTAATTTACTCGACCCACGGTCTGGGAGTCTTACCACCCGACACGCCCCCTCCCACGTGGTTCTGACAGCAGACACACTAACTGCTTACCTGTCAAACTGTTGCGGTCAGACACCGCCAGATGGCAGACAGCATTGTAATAATTTCATATTATAATTCCTGACTGCCTGCCTGGTGTAATATAATGTTTCGATAAATAAATAATTTTATTTATTCACTGTTTTCGGACCAACGCGCAACACAATGTAACAGAACAACGCAACATTAAAAGATTGAAAATCAATTTGGATATACACCTTCACATGCCTATCTCCGCAGGCGGCTAAAACACGAACTAACTAACAAAAGTACTCTATTTTAAATTAAGATTTTTTTACATTAGCTCCACACAGGAGGCCTGGAGGAAAGTAAAATTCGAACGGGGCTAATGTCATCTTTGTAGTATGCTGTATGCAGGGTCTTTTTAGGGACAGGAAAAAAGGATGAAGAGGAATGGGAAGGAAAAAATGTATGAGGGGTGGGTAGGAATTTGGGGATCAATGTGTTCAGGATTGAAGAAAAATCATTCCATCGTCGAGAGAATCCGGCTGGAGAGGTTAGGTTAGGTCTCCCCATTAATCGCCCAGAACTAGATAAACCTCACTTCATGAACCTGGGCATCCCTGCTAAGTTACCAAACATAGCGAGTCACTTGTCGTGACCTATGGCAGGGATGTTGGTTATCCAATAGATGGTTCCCGTGGCGGCTATACCCATATTCGCCTCTCAAATTAAAATTGAAATGAATGAAACCAAAAAACAGATTGACGTATCTGTTCTGCGACTTTTCACGGAAAAAAGTTGTGTCAAATGCACACAAAATAAAATAAATTCGAAGAATAACAGCTAAAAAAATACCCGATAAAAACATACTAACCTTTAAATTTCTGAGCAATGTATTAGTTCCCAAGCTTTTTCAATCAAAATTATTGTATATCCGATTATTGACAAATAATATCGTGTATACATGCACTATCACACCTTTCCCGGAACTCTAATAACTAAGTCCCAGTTTTTTAAAATCAAAATAAATTTATTTAATCTTGAAACCCATAAAATATAAATTTTTTTCGCTTGTAAAATTCGGTGACCTGGAAAATTCATTTGAGAAGTCATTTTACATTTCATTATCATACTCTATAATTAAAGACAATGAATAAATAATTCTGCCTTTGTTTAATTTTGCATGAATTTGTTCAGGACCGGGGCAGGAGCGAAGTTACTCTGGGATGGACCTCAGGCGCGATATTTAGAGAGCACAAATCCTGACTAGCCTTAAAGACACAAAGCTTTCGGAAAGCAACATGAATAATCATAATACTCAATTGAAGGTCTAATCCCCAAAAAACGAAAGGGTCATCTCTTTTTTTTCGATGTGGTTGTGATCGTCGACTGATGCTCAGATTTCGTAAACCTTTTTTCAAGTTTTCTCGCTGCATAGAGAACCGTTATTATCATTAAATTATATGAAATTATGAAGGAGCATGAAATTATTGGAATAATGTGATTTAATTTATTTCTTGTTTCGGAATTTGGGAGTTTAGTGCAATCCCACACATCCCATAAAGTATGGGTATATGCTATTGGAATAGATATTATCAAATAATAAATAATACCTATGTAAAATATTAAATAAAATATAAACATTTCTAAAAAAATCAAGATAACTACGTTTAGTTTGAAATGTTTGAAATACATCAATTTTTCTGATTATTTTTAATGGTTCAATGAAAAACATTTATCTTTATAATACAAAACTGTGGTTTCTAAATTCAAATAGGATGGAGATCTACGATATCAGGCGAGTGTAAGTGAGACGGAACGCTGGGCGGTTGGGCTAAGGGACCATCCATAAATTAGGTCACACGAATTTCATGATTTTTGACCCCCCCCCGTCCCTGTCACACATCGTCACCATTGCGAGACCCCCGTTCACGTCACATATTTTGCAATTTTACCCCCCCCCCCCCTTAAGGTGTGACGTAATTAATGCATGACCCCTTAATGGAACATTTGTAACATTCAAATTAGTGTTGAGTACCTCATACAAAAGGCACCTCAAATGTCCCATGCAAACACGTAAAATGTCCCCCCACCTCACAAAATGTATTTGTACCAGCTCTTTTTCCTTGTATTACTACAAATGTCATGTCACGTTGTCGCGCATGGGACAAATACGAAGTGGGAAAAATATGAGGTGTGAGGTGGTTGGTTTATTGGACAACATTCATGTCATGTTACGTATGGGACAAATATGAAGGGGGGACTAATTTGAGGTGTGAGGTGGTTGGTTTATAGGACTACATTCATGTCATGTCAGGTATGGGACAAATATGAGGTGAGGTATGAGGTGGTTGGTGTATTGTATGACATTTTTGTATTAGAACCGTGAGGTGGTTGGGGTGAGCCATTCACATACATATATTGTGAATACCGCACAAGCGTCCCAACTGCTCACGATTTTTTTTAAATGTGTTTTTTTATTCTAAATTACTGTTAAGTGAATATCGCACAAGAGTACCAACTGCTCCAATTTAAAAAAAAAATAATTATAAATTAGTGTTATGTGAATACGGCAGAAGAGTCCCAACTGCTCAAAAAATCTTTTTTTCTAAATATTTTTTATTTTAAATTATGTATTGTTATTACGTATGGAATTACGCACAAGAGTACCAACTGCTCCAAAAAATAATTTTATTCTAAATTATTGTTAAGTGAATACTGCACAAGAGTACCAACTGCTCGAAAAAAAAACTTTTTAAATATTTTTTTATTGTAAATTATTGTTATGTGAATACTGCGCAAGAATCCCAACTGCTCAAAAATTTTTTTTTTTCTAAATACTTTTTTTATTTTAAACTTTGTATTGTTAAGTGAATACCGCACAAGAGTCCCAACAGCTCCAACCTGAGGGAGTGTTGAGATGAGGTGGAGGGGGTTAGTGAGGGGGGATCAGAGGCGGGTGCAGAGGTGGTGGAGGGGGGGGGGGAGAGGGTGGAAGGGGTGAGAGAAGGAGGGGGGGGGGGGGTGGTAGGGTAGGCCTTTTTTAATATCCATTTTTCATATTACAAAAATAACAAACACGGGAGGCGGGTATAGGTACCGCCGCCCCGGGAACCATTTATTATATAAGCAACACCTCTGACATAGGTTACCCCAAGCGGTTCGCTACGAGAGTGGTTGAGGGAGTCCCTTTGACTTCACTTCTCCGGTCTTACGCTTGCACCACTGGAGGGATGGATTAATAAGCATCCCCAAAGATGACATAGGGTCTTAGGGGAATTTTTGTGGAGCTGATGTAAAAGAACACCTTCCCTGAAATTCTCTAGCCCCCCCCCCCTCTCCCCCCTGTAAGCTAAAATATTTTGTAACACCTCACCTCAAATGAGGTGGGACACCTCAACACCTCATTTCGATATTTGAGTACCTCATACAAACTCATCCTGATGTCGTGTCCTACCCAACACTAATTCAAATTTGTATGGTGGGTACTTTTGGTGTTATATTCTTTATTCTATGTTTTTTTATGTGAATACCCTACAAGAGTTCCAGCTGATGCCGTCTGGATCCAGCGATACTATGGCATCCCCAATATGTTGTGGGGCTGAAGGTAGTGGGGAGGGGAAGGAGATGGGAAAGAGGAAAATGAGGAAGTACTTGGCTGTTCAGATCTGGTCACCAAACTTGGCTAAAGCCATTTCAAGCAAAGTTTCAAAACTGAATGGTGGTCTTACACCAGGGCGATACTGAGAATATCTTCCATCCTGAAACGTGCCGCAAATATACTATATGTATATTATTTTAAATGAATCAATTGTGAAATAACACAAATTAATCAAATAATATTTATTTACGCGGGATTCGATCCCGTGACCTTTGGATTGCGTGTCAAAAGCCTTAAGGCTCTGCAACCGGGCCCGAAAAGAAGAAGATGGAGAGATACGAAATTACGAATGTTAGAGGATAGCGCTGACATTTACAGCGACAAAATCGATGCGAAAATTGCGAAAATGTTTAATAAAACGCGACTCGTTTTATTTTATCGAGCAAAAATCTCGCGGGCATTATCTTAAATAGCATTTAAAAAAACACTGTGAATTTTTTCATACATATAACTTGAAAAATAACTGAAACAAACGTGTTAATAATAATTTTTGGAGCATACTTTGCGATTTTTTTCTATCGAGGGAATTTTATATAATTTGCGTTTCGGCGCGGGCAAAGTCTACATATTATCTTCAAGAATAACATATATTTTTTAAGAGCTTTAAAACTTACCGTGTTTAAGGGAAATATGTAATAAATCGGTACAAATCCGGGTTGCGGGCCCTTAACAGTAGACCATGGTGGCAGATATTGCCACTTTCTAATTTGTATTTTATTTTCTTTTTATAAACCCCAAAATAAAAGGAAAACGGTAATATCAATAGTTTTTCAAAAACATCAAATTGTCCCGGTGTGATGATTTAGGATCTGTGATGCCAGATGTCAAAATAAGTGATTCCGGTCCTGCGTACATTGTATTTGATAATACATTTTAACATTGTTGTGGCTTCCATCCAATAATGGTCGTCACCTGGCGGATTGGTGATTGGTGCTGGTAGGTTGGTAGTTGGTACTAACTTGCTCTCTTATCTGGGGTGTATTCGTTTGAACAGCTGTCAGAAATTTTGTAATAATATGAGGGTCGCTTAAAAGGTTGGCTATTAGGTACTCACTATCAGATTTGTTGATCTAAATCGGACTTTGCCGTAAATTACTGCGAAATGTAATGGAGGGTGCGTTTATTAAAGTGCATCATAGAATATTTCCCCGATAATTTTGTTATATTATATATCTAGCTGTTTAAATATCAGGCGTGGTCATTTTGCAGTCCTTCGGCCAGAATTTTTAAGGATTTTAAAGGCCATCTTCGGCGTAGTAGCTATCGCGTAACTATACAACGTTAAAGTATATTGGACTTATATATAATATAAACATGATTCAAGATATTTATTTTTGGCTCTATGGTAGTTCATCCGCCGATCTTATATCTATACTATGTGAACGTTGTTTAGGGAAAATACGGTATACCTATTTACAAAAATATAACTAAGTGATCCCGAAGGGATGTGCAGAGAGGATGTACCGCCGAATTACAAAGTATTAAACATATTTTCATTCAAATGCATCAAGGAAAAATCTGCTTCTCTATATACTGTGTTTACCAGCGCACAAATACAAAAAAATCGACAGTGTGAATAAATTCGTTTGATATTCTCATACCAACATATTAATAAGGGTATTTTCGAAGTCGATTTTACTTTCGAAATTGGTAAATAATGCACAAATAATTATAATTTTATAGTAAATATCACTTCGGGGAGCCAACTGTCGGCGGATCAACTGTGGGGTCACCTTATTTTTAACAAATGGAATTTGTGAAAACATAATATTATGTAGTTTATGTAGATCTTTTAATACAAAACCTAGTAATCTTAATAAAAGAGATCTACATAAACATAAGTCTATACAATTATATCTACGTATCGTTTAAACTTAATGGCTCACACTTGAAAGTTAAGAAACACAATTCTGTCAATATTTTATAACGAGTTTCTTCGCTTCAAAATATTACACTTCGCAACATTGTTTTACACTTCGCAACTTCGTAAAACTTTTCAAAGTTTCCTCCGTGATAAAATTTGCTACGATTAGTGAAATTGCTGCAGTTTCAGTACTTACTGAGTTGTTGATTTTGATTCTAGTTGAAATAAGTGTTTCGTGTCTTCTGCATATTAAAAACAAATCGTTAATTTAAAGTGTTTAATTATATTTGCACTTAAAAATTACATAATATTGTGATAGTTATATGTGGGTAATTTTTTTACAATTATAATTGATGCAGGTTTTTATTTGTAAATTTTTTGTCATTAATCAAGACTTTTTGATTGTTGCAGATTGTCTGATGATGGTATGATCATCGAAACCTTGATGCATTCACGATCGTAGAAGGCAGTAAACTTTTCTCTTCAAGTTCGAGGGGTAAGTCAATTTGTTTTGTTCACGAGATGGGTTTATTTTCATATGCAATGATTTTTATTTATTTATTGTACTCAATGTGGGTAAAAGGTACGCTATCGAGAATAATTGTTATTCGGCACAAAAGGTTTACAATTCGAATCACGGATGGCTATTTTGTATGCAGACTTCGCACTTCTATTTGCGGAGTAGCTAGACTGACAAGTTAAGGGGTCGACAAAATGCAGAACTCGAACGGAATAAAAATACTGCAATACGTTACAGACCTTTTACAGACGAAACCTCTATTAAATAACATATTTCATGTAGTTGGTTGTCTTTCTTTCTCCTGATATTATTATAAAGGCATAAAAATTTGGGAGGCGGATATGGTTATCGCCTCCCCAGGAACCATTTATTGGATAACAAACACCCCTGCCATAGATCACCCCAAGTGGCGCTACATTTGGTGGCTTAGCAGGGGTGCCCTTGTTTATGGGGTGAGGTTGTCTAGGTCTTGGTGACCAATGCGTTTGTCCATCTACTGCAAGGCGGGCCGGATTGAGGGAGCCCTAACCTAGACCTCTCCAGCTGGTCTCTCTCGACACATCGACTTGCACCGCAGTTGGAGTGATGGATTCTCACGTCCGTCACTCCTAGACACACCGACCCCCAGATTCCTACCCACCCCTCACCCCCTTTTTCCTTCTCAGAACATCCTATCCTTCCTTTACTTAAAAAGACCCTCCTCAAAAGGCCTCCCGTGTGGAGCTAATGTAAAAAAAAATAAAGACTATCACAAAAAATCTAAAATTTTCAGAAATAATACCTCGAGGTATGTATACTTCACGAGTTATACCTACTACCCTAAAGAATCATCATCATCATCACTATTGGCAGTACAAATCTGGTGGGTCTTGGCCTCCTCAAGAGTCCTCCTCACTCATCTCGGTTTTGTGCCAGCTTTCTCCAGTTTGGAAGCTCCAAGATAGATAAGTCTTTGAGGACGTTGTCATTCCATCTTAATCTTGGTCTTCCCAGGCTCCTTCGCCCTATTGGTCTTGGTTCAGCAAGGACTTTGGTGCTTGATGCTCGGTCATTCTCTCCACATGACCCAGCCACCGAAGTCTTCCCAGTTTTATAAATTTTGCGACGTTTAGCTTCTTAAACAAAGTATAGAGCTCATACCCTAAAGAATAAGGTTGTTTTAAAAACTTCGTGACTTAAAAATTAAATGTAGTGACGTACATGATGTCAATATTATTGCGACGAAGAGCTTTTTCATAACACTTTTGAAATTCTATTGAATTAATTTGCTGAATACTTTTGCCGCGTTTGTTTCCGAAGTTTGTCGACCCCTGGTCTAGGTCATATTTTGGCAATCCGAATACATATAAAACAGATAAAGTAGATTGCAAAGAGGTTAAAGTATAAATTAACATTAATTGCTACAAGAAAGGAAGCCTTTGGGAGAGACACACACGATTCGCAGAAGGTGTTTTTCTTTTAACACGGCACAATTTTCGTCAATGATAAAAAAGCTCTTTCTGTGAATGCGATTTTTTGTGAATTTTGTGAGTGGGCATTAGCGTGTCAATTATTTCATCTTTTGAATTCAGATACGCCTGGGGTCTCAAAAGTTGCGTCTTGCAAAGAAAATGAGAACTGCATTTAATTTTTTTTTAAAATGGTTATTAGCCCGCTAAAATGCATTGAAAATCAGAAAACAAACCTAAAACCATTTTTTTTTAAAATTTTTGATGATTTTTTTTTCAGTAATCTAACCTTTTAACGTTTGTTTATAATTAAAAAATGCGTATAACTGACAAAAATTAAAAAAAAAGTTCAGCTTTATGAATACAAGTAAGTCAACAAGAATTCTGATGTTTTCCAGAAAAAGTGTAATTTTCCCCTTTTATTTTTTTAACCAACACATCACATATATTTAAAAAAAAAAATTTCGTTGTTCTTTGTACTGCAGTTATGTAATGAAAAATAAGTTTGGTACAAAATATAAAATATGAACCCTTTGTTTTATTTTTTTTCCAAATCACGAAATGTATTTTTTTTCGAAACTTCCGGCCATTTTAGCGGGCTAATAGTGAACAATAATTTCATTTGTTCTACGTTTTCGAATAGCTTCAGATCATACGAAACTTTTGAGACCCCGGGCGTTTAAATATAAGGCCATTTGTTTTCTCTCTATGGAGAGCGACATACGCTAGTGGGCATGGGTATACCGCAGCCCCGGGAACCATTTATTGGATAACCAATACCTCTGCCTTAGGTCACCCCAAATGATTCTATACGGTTGGTGACTTATCAGAGGTGCCCGTTTTCATCGGGTGGGGTATGTTTAGATCTTAGGATCGAAAGAGGTCAGATTAAGGGGGACCCTTTGATCTCTCCAGTCTCTCTCGACCCATCGTCTTGCACCGTAGCGGAAGGGATGGATTCATATGTCCGTCACTCCTGGACACATTGACCCCTAGATTTATACCCACCCTATCAAACCTTTTTCCTTCCCAGAACTTCGTCTCCTTTCTTTGGTTAAAAAGACCCTCCACACAGCATCCCCAAATAAATATTTTAGAACATATTCTTAAATATGGTAAATATATGTACTATTTTAGTATTTTCGTTTAAAATATATTCAATTAAAACACTTTACACGAGATTCAAACTCAAAATCAGAAATCGGTAAAAAGATTATGAGAAATCGTCCTTGAAAAGTTTTCCACCTTATATCTCAGACCAAAGTGAAGTGATGTCAGTACCCTGTCCAACCAAAGTTACGGTTTGTTGAACCTGAGATTTGGTTAAAAATATATTAGGTAGTAAACCTAAATTATTATACTAAATTAGCTGGTACCCGGCATGCGTTGCTATGCCATTTAATAAAAAAATTGTTTCTCCCTGCGTGTCCTTTCTCATTCGTCCCGTTCCCCTTCCGCCCCCCCCCCCCCATTCCTCTCCCTCGTCCTATTCCCCTCTCGCGTTTCCATTCCGCCTCCTCCACCTTCCCTTTCCCCGCTCCACTCCCCCCTTCCCCCGTCCCACAAACCCCCTTCCCACAAACCCCCTTCCCCCTCCTAGGTTCCCCTCCCCCCTCCCTGGTTCCTCTCCCCCCCTGCCGCGTTCCATAAATTAATTCCCGGTACATATAGTTTTCAAACAGCTGGCGTACCACCTATTGCAATTTTTTTATACAAATTTCATAATGCCAGAGCTCATCAGTAGTTTTATACAAACCTTGTCCTGGCAATAACGAACACAACAAAAAAAGAATTATCGTATTTGGTGCAGTCGTTCGTACATTTATTTAGCGCGTACGTACATTTCGGCGATTCATTTCTATTTATATAGAAGATGGAAGAAGAAGATAGAAGATGGAAGATGGAAGATAGAAGACAGAAGACAGAAGACAGAAGACAGAAGACAGAAGACAGAAGACAGAAGACAGAAGACAGAAGACAGAAGACAGAAGACAGAAGACAGACGACAGAAGACAGAAGACAGAAGACAGAAGACAGAAGACAGAAGACAGAAGACAGAAGACAGAAGACAGAAGACAGAAGACAGAAGACAGAAGACAGAAGACAGAAGACAGAAGACAGAAGACAGAAGACAGAAGACAGAAGACAGAAGACAGAAGACAGAAGACAGAAGACAGAAGACAGAAGACAGAAGACAGAAGACAGAAGACAGAAGACAGAAGACAGAAGACAGAAGACAGAAGACAGAAGACAGAAGACAGAAGACAGAAGACAGAAGACAGAAGACAGAAGACAGAAGACAGAAGACAGAAGACAGAAGACAGAAGACAGAAGACAGAAGACAGAAGACAGAAGACAGAAGATAGAAGATAGAAGATAGAAGATAGAAGAAGAAGACAGACGGTAGATAGATTATAGATTATCCAATTATAGAACTCCATTGTACATTTTTCATGATAATTAAACTACATTCCTACATATTGAACCTGCTTATATCCTTAATTTCAGTTTATAATATTATACACTACATACTTGTAATTATACTCCTGAATAATTATATATCTATTATAATGTGTTACTGTAAAAGCCTTCAAGTGAATAATTAAATAAAATAATATGAAACGAGTGGCATTTAAATTTGCGTTACAGCAATTAATTTACAAATATTTTTTTAATGATTCTAAATATATATGTCACATTATAATGATGATGGTTATAGACGTGTAAAATATGATTCATTATCAAATAATTACCAGTCACTTCCCTGCCTGTGGTTGGCACACATATTTTATTTTTCTCCAGTCAATATAATGAGTATTTCATATTGTTATGGCTTAGCACTTTTACCGTATCAGTGGCGTGCAAGGAATTCTCAATAGGGGCTAAACCTCTAAAACTAGATAAGTAAAAATCACGTGCCTAGCGCGCGACCATCACATACGTGAGATTCATTTATTACAAAAATGTAGACAGGTGTTTGAAACAATGAATGCTGGTGTTAGAATTTGTCGGAATGCGATTTAGTTGAACTGTTTTAACTCCCTTATATATATTATGCTGACGCCTCTTTTAGAAGTGGCCATAATGCTTGGCATCGAGGCTTTTGTGGTCTTCGTAGTTTGTTCCTATGAATGGTCCTGCCACTTAGAGCTCTGTTGTAATCTCTCTGTCTGATAAATAATAATAATATTTGGATGATTTATATAGCGCCGTTTTTGTGAAAAAATCACCTCAAGTACGCTGTACAAACTTGTAATACATTTCTTAAATCTAGAAAACTACAAGCTAGTCAAATAATTAAAAATAACTTGAATGAATACAGAACCATACTAACCTGGGAGATCGCTTGAAATTAACAGTGTATATTGTCTATTTAAAGAAATTTAGATAGAGTTCGCACGCAGAGGACATATTTGTGAACACATGTTAGGGAACGTACCCATACTATGTGACCCACTTTTGGCAATTTTTAACCCCTCCTTCCCCCTCGGTGACCACGTGTAGTACCTATATTCCAAGACCTCCCCCTACAGTTTTCACGTAGTAAATCATAAATATGGTTTAGAACCATTTCTTGCTAACAAAAAGTTTAAAAAAATATTTGGCTCATATTTGTCTTTATTAATACGGCACTTGCTGCGTGACGTCAAGAGAGCATGCATACTATAATTCATGCATACTGGGTATGTTCCCTTATTTAAACTTGAAAAATATTTTAATATTAAAATGTAATATATTCTTTAATGATTGTATTTTGGAAAGTAAAAGCAACATTTAATAGCGGGCGGTGCAGTAGTATAAGGATTTGATTGTCCTAAATGTGATTCGTCAGGAGACAGATTGATGTGTAAGGATTTGAGTAATTTTAATTCAGTAAGAATTTTATCAGCTTTATGTGTAAGGATTTGAGTAATTTTAATTCAGTAAGAAAAGTGTGATTAAGACATATCATAGGTAATACAAGTATGATACTCTCAGATTGGTGTATTTAAATTAAGGGAATGATAGTCCACATACCTACATAGTACTAAATAATAATATCCCCTAGTTTAACTGATATAGGTCTCATAGAAATCGTTGTGTCTCCCTCACTATCGTGGTGAGAAATATCATAACTACAACACCACGCCTAATATTCAAATCTAAAAGTTAACCACATTAAAATATTAAAATGTACACCATAGTAAAACCACCGTTTACGACCGCAATTTGAAAAAAAAAAACTTATGACGATATCGTCTATGGTAAATACATTTTTTAATAAAATATTTTCGGTTTTTAAATCAATTTTTTTCGTTACCAGTAATTTTAGTTAGAAAAAACGTTCGATGAGCCATTTTTGAAAATTTTTATGTTTGCATTAAAAAAATGTATTTACAAAAGAGTGTGAAATTCACACGCAGTACAAGTGAAACCAGAGGGAAGGCTACGAAGCACCGCACAAACAGCTGACCGAGAAGTTACGGAGCACCGCACAAAGAGGAGACCGTTTATACTATCTCATTCTCTCGCAGGCTAAATCCTATAGATGTATGTGTTTATCTCTTTTTAGTGTCGCTATTTTTCGTTTCATCGAGTTTCAAATCACAACTGTGCTAAAGAAGTTTTTACTTCAAAAATTATATGTTTATTTCGAATTATAAAATTTGAAAGCTTATTTTATCACTTTTCAGAAAAGTTTTTATTTCGAATTTTTTTTTTTTTTTAAATCCTCTATTTTTCCCAATTTTACATTTTATAGTTACATATTTTAGATATAATAAAAATAATGGGAACCCACCAAAGATATTCTAATACAGAAGAGATATGCTATGGTGTCCGCGCAACTGTCGCCGGACTACGCGCTAATTAGCGTAGTTTTCTTACAAAAAGAATTTGTTCATTTCGTTGATTTTTTGAAAATGTGCATTAATATTGGTTAACAATATATTTTGAATAAGGAAAGAATTCGTTCATTTAGTTTAACGTTCGTTTGGTTTATTCGTTAATTTATTGTTCTTTTAGTTTATTTGTTAATTGGTAAACAATATCGGCGACACCCGGAAGCGCAGACCCACATAGTAAAAACAGCAGATAGCACATCTACTTATATTTCAATATCTTTGGAACCCACTAATGCGCAGCCTGTGCGTGGGTAATATTATAGTTAAATATATTTTATTTTAGTACCTAGAAAAAACAAACAGTGGTATATGAAGCAAAAAATGATAGGTATTTTACCCAACTGAATATCACTGTCGCTTTTACACCCCCGAATACTGGGCGAAAGGGACAACTGCACCTCAGGCTGATAATCAATATCTTGCCTCTTAATAATATTACAAACGCCAAAGTTTGTTTGGATGTATGTGTGTTTGTTACTATTTCACGCAAAAACTAATGAACGGATTTTAATTAAATTTTACAATAATATAGCTCATAAATCAGAATAACATATTATAGTCTATAATTTATAAAGCCAGCTAGGAAGGGGACACGGGAGGGGAACGGGGACGCACGGGAAAGGTGATTCAGGGAGAAAAAATGTATTTCTTTGAATATGGCATAGCAACGCATGCCGGGAACCAGCTAGTATATTGTAAAAGAGAGTAGATATACAATTGCGTGCTTCCCGCCAAAACTCAGAAAATAGTCCCGGTACTATCAAGGGAGTTATATGGTGTGGTAGCCCTTTATCCCCCATCCATGAAGAAGGTTCTTGTTTTTACCTGAAGGGCGTGCTTTTGAAGATATAAGGGCTGGAAGTTTCGCCCTCCAGAAATTTCTAGAACAGTCCAGAACATTCGAGAGCATTCCACAACATTTCAGAACATCCCGGAACATTCTGGAATGTTATGGAATGTTCGCGAATAGGGAATCGAGAACGTCAATGTGGAATTTCCAGAACACTATCGAATGTTGTGGAATGTTCTGGAACATTGTGGAATATCCTGGAAGATTTTGTAGTGCGTGTTTGATGGGCGTGGATTTTTTTGCTATTTCGAGTATTGTGAGTTTGGATGTCTTGATTGTGAAGTGGCTTGATGTTAGTGTGAGTTGATTGTTGAGTAATTTGGTTAGTCCTTCTCCTTCGTTCTACTCTCTTCCATTTGGAACACAAAAGCATGACGCTATGTTTATGACCAATAACACATATGCGTGTAATTCAAGTCACAAGTTAACATAAAGCTCACGTACCGTGCCCAAGTAGGCAGGTAGATTCTCAAAGGTGTGGCAGTTGCAATGCGCATGCGTCGCATCATCGTCTGTTCTTCTACATCCTAGAGCCTTCTGCATAATATCATCGTATATACCAGTGACTCCCAAATTGGCGATATGGAGAGATCCAGGGCCCCTAAGGCCTCACAGACCATGGATCTAAAAACATTTGAGATGAAACTATACAATACTCACACAGAAGTGAGGAGAAAACAATTAAATACAGTGCCGGTTTTGGATTTTCAATGTTTGAATGTTTTCGATACGAATGTATGAACCACGGATTCAAATCCCGGCGTGCGCAAGAAAATTTTATTAGAAGAATTTGTGTTATTTCTTTAAAATAATTATTGTTTATTGTGGTATTTTAAATAGGTACATAGTTTTTTGTATTACTTGGGCATTGACTATGTAACAATTTCTAGACATTTTTGTTTTGAAGAATTAAAGTAACAAATGTACATGGAAAATTAAAACTCTTCAAAACAAAAAAGGTACATAGTTATCTATGTTCTAGTACAATCATTATATACACATACACTTAAAATAACACATCTATACCAAATCAATCATATATACTCGCAATTTAATTTTAAATGCCTTTACGCTCTCTTCCAATTTTATTTCTTCTGGTAATTCTCCAAATATCTTCAATGCTCCGTACATCAATGATTTTTGACTCTTGTGTTTTTTTCCTGAAGGGGAGTTTTAGTTCATTTCTTTTCCTCGTCATTCTCATGTGTATGTTTGCTTTGTAGTTTATCATTTTTTCTTATGAATTCAATAGACGTATGGCCATTGATTATTTTGTAGATTAACAATATAGTATTGAAGTAAATAATTTGCTAAAGGCTCTGCAACCGGGCCCGAAAAGAAGAAGATGGAGAGATACGAAATGACGAATGTTAGAGGAGAGCGCTAACATTTACAGCGACAAAATTGATGCGAAAACTGCGAAAATGTTTAATAAAACACGACTCGTTTAAAACAGAGCCAAAATCTCGCGGATATAACTGATTTTCATACATATAACTTAAACAAAAAGTAAAATAACTGTAACAAACGTGTTAATAATAATATTTGGAGCACACTTTGCGATTTTTTTTCTATCGAGGGAATTTTATATTTCGGCGCGGGCAAAGATATCGATAAGATATCAAAATTATCTTCAAGAATAGCATATTTTTTTTAAGAGCTTTAAAACTTACCGTGTTTAAGGGAAATATGTAATAAATCGGTACAAATCCGGGTTGCGGACCCTTAAATGACAAGATATTTAACTCTTTCAACATTTTCTTGACTGAAGTGTACCTATTTTTCTTTAATATAGTTCTCATAGCTCTGTTTTGTAGAATTGTCATTTATTTCATTAATCAGTCGTTGGCTAAGAATAGAATGCTGCTACAGTAATTTATGTGTGGTACAATGATTGCGTTGTACACATTTTTACTGGAGACTGTCAAGGAATCTTCTTATTCTTCCCAACAGCGAAATTTTTTGCTGAAGTCCCCAGCCTTGTCTGGACTTTACGCAGAATTTTTCGAAATCAGATGTAGAATCTAATTTTTCTATTATTTTTAAGGTGAAGTTAGCAAATTTCATTAAGAAGTATCAAAATTCTGCTTTGAGGGGTGGGAAAAGATTATGGGGTGGTTTTTAAAAATCATGTAGATGGTGAAACTGTAGATTTGTACAAAAATCAAATCCATATATAAAATGAAAATAGGTGGGTACGACATGTTTCAGATTGTTTTATACTTTCAGTATCGCCCTAGTGAAAGACTACCATTCACAATCGAAACGTTGCATGAAATGGCTTTAGCTGTGTTTGGTATCCGGATCTGAATAGTCGGGTACTTCCCTCCTTATTCCTCTCCCTACTACCTTCGGCCACACGACAAACTCCATGATTTGATGATTTTTTCTATATTTTTGTCGCCGAATTCCAGTGCACCTTTTCCTACATATTTGGTCATGTTATAACTAGTAATATTTGTGTTTTCTTCTTCGGAGTCGCTAGATGTCACATTCTTTTGTGTATTATTTTGCCTGTTAATTTTGGAGTGGTTTAAAGATTGGATATTGATCGTCAGGCGCTTTATACCACTGGACTTAAGGAGGAATTCGCGGAACCGTGGATTTATCATATTATATTGGAACCGAGTACCCGTGCAATAAATAATATGTTGCTATCTCATTCCCTTGCAGGCTAAATCCTATAGATGAATGTGTTTGTCCCTTTTTAGTCTCGCTCGCTTCTGTTTCATCGAGTTTCAAATCACAACGATGCTAAAGAAGTTTTCACTTCAAAAACTGATGAGATTATGGCATTCCCAATTTGAAGAACCTATATTATGATTAAACAGTGATAAGAAGTGTGGTGAACGTATGTCTTGCAGTATGAAAGAGGCATGCGTGTATGAGTGAGACAGCATGAGGAACATATTATAAAAGGGTGTGATTTTTGTCCATTGTCCTCTTTGCCATTAAACACCCTACAAAACACCATTGTACAATATCTCGGAATAAACATCAATAGTCTACCTACGACTTATTATTGCTACACCCTGTACTGAGATCATCAGAACATATTCAGAGGAATCTGGATCCATCCAAGGGGAGTCCAGATACATGTTGATAACCGGCCACGGTCATCACAAGAAGTAGATTGGAAAGAAAAGAAACGGTTGGGAAGATGAACGAAAGAAACGATAGAGCTTTTTGAATGGATTGGGAACATCGGTATTGGTCGATGATTGATTGTGGATGGTAATGTATGATTAGAAAAACAATATCTTTTAAAATGGGAACTTTGACTAACAAGTTCGGGAAACTTTGCTATACATCCTTGAAAGTCTGCATATCTACTTGCATTCATTAGAATCGTCCATCATCCTTGACACCGTCTGGTTTTCCCGTTCCGACCACTTCGCATTCTGAGCGAGCACCGGCTGTTACTACTGTACTACAGAATATTATGTTGTGCAGTGCACACAGTAGGTTAGCGACGTTCAGGCAGTAAGTACGCTGAAAGAATATGGAATAAAGCAATCGATTTTTATTGAAACTTTCACCCGAAATGCCTTTATTCGTTGTTGGCGATTTGAGGCAGCAAAATAACTGCTACGACCGCGAACCTACGACCCTCGTAAACATCATCTTTGTCATAGAAGGTTCTACAAATATTCAGGTGGAATATTTGTTTTCTAGCCGCTAACCTCGACGGTGCTAAAAATCTGAACTTAAGCTAATTATAATTATTGATGAATTTTATTTAAAAAAATACTCCGTGCAGTTCACACGCGGTAGAATTGATACCTTCAGAAAACTAAATTAGACACGAGTGGGGAGGTTACGAAGTACCGCACAAAGAGGAGACCGATTATTTACGAAGCAAAGCACAAAGAGGAGACCGATAGATGTAAATGCGTGTTTGTTTTTAGTGTCGCAATTTTTGGTTTCGAGTGGCGGCGCGCACTAAAGAAGTTATCGCTTAAAAAAAACTACATACATATAACTAATTAAACCCATTTAACATAGTCCTTAGGAAAATATTTTCCCTCAGGGCCTATGTTATCTTTGGGGATGGTCTTTTAAAAGGAAGTAAGGAAAGAAAGTTCTGGGAAAAGGCATGACGGGGTGGGTAGTTACCTGGAGGTCAGTGCGTTAGTTACCTGGGGGCCAAGTCTCTATCTTTTATTGTTTACTAACAGCCTGTTACTTAACTTGGTGATTTGAGCAAAGTTGTCGCAAAAAGCTAACAGTGGTAGTCAGGAACTATTCTGATAACGATCTGTTTATTTTCGGCGTGTCGGCCAGTTACGAAACATGAAACTCTATGCAAAAATGTAAATTGTCTATGAATTTCTGACGCATTGCATCGCATCTTGCTTCAAATTCTACGACACGCATTATGGATTTTGAAGTTTTAATAAGCAGTTTTAAGTTTACCTCTTCCATCTTCCTCACTACCTACAAGAAGCAACTATTTACGTCGGGAAAAGTGAAATTTGCATCAAAAATCTATTTTTATTAGAGTTTCCTCAAAAAAACGATCTCTTCACTGCATTTGACATTTGACGTTTTCTAAAGTTTCACTTTAATCTAAATACGCACAAATAACTCAAACTAAGAACCTAAAACCTATTTTTGGATATAAATAGTGATTTCTTGTAGTAATTGTTGAAACGAAGTGTATTTTTCATAAATGATTAATACACTTCGTTTATGTGCCTAAAAGTTTGGAGGTTAGGTAAATATTTCGTTGAGGTATCGTTTAATTCACAGTAAATTATATTACTTACCTTTTAAAGAACTAAATTCGAATTAATCAACTTTGAAAAGTATGCCTTTCGGCAATGCGACACTTCTAAATATTCCCCTGTTACCAAACGGGAGGTCGATCGGCCCTTTTAGCTTGACGTGAAATTCAACGTTAGTAAACAGCAAAATTTATGACATTCCGTGGTATAGACTACAAAACTTAAGGAGAACTGTCAAAATACAGGGGCGTTAACAGGCGTCGCCCGTTAGCTAACCATTTTTTTTTAAAACTGTTAAGTAACCATAAATTCCGCATTACGAATTAATAGAGACTACAAAAAATAGCGTTAAGGTCAAAATACGTGTTTGTGACGTAATTAATGCGCTAACAGACGTTAATAAACATTAATAAAAGATAGAGACTTGGCCCCCTGGAGGTCAGTGCGTCCAGGAGTGACGTTTGAATCCATCCCTTGGGGTTGAGAGAGTGCGAATGGAGAACGGTCAAAATGTGTCCCTCATCCGGCCTCTCCCTTTCCTCTATCACAGCTACCAAGATCTGGACAAGTCTCACCCCATGAACCCGGTCACTCCTGCTAAATAACCAAACGTAGCGAACCACTTGGGGTGACCTATGGCACAGCTGAATGAATGAATGGTTCCCTGAGCGACGGTACTAATCCGCCTCCCAAATAAACGGCAAGCTCTGTTAATGCTGGTATAGTTTTTTTTTCCTTTAGTTAATATGTACTTTAAAATTATACAAGTTATTCAAAACGCTTTATAGTCACAGTTTTGTAATTAATGTTTTTGAAATTATAAAATGAATTGTATTAAAAAATATCTACAATTAGGGACGTGACAATTGGGTACACGATTTCAGAATGCAGAAATAGGTGGAAAATATTACATGACCCAACATTATATCCACTTGATCGCGATATGTCTCTTTGGGGTTGGGGTATCTCCGTCTTCATCAATTAAATTTTTCGTATACTTTTTTTCAAATCAATTTTACCATTACTGAAACGATACACCATAAAAATATAACATAATATAATATGTGATTTTTCCGTCATTTAAATCGACCAGTATCCTAATTTTTGAAAAGGCCACGATAATCTAACCTTCGAAAATTGATGCTTTCTAAATGTTATAAATTTATCCATTAGGTCCTTCAAAATTTTGATTCAGGAACCAATCATTGTAAATACATATAAAGGAACATGTAAATTAATGATGTCTCATTTTATGGCCTTCAAAAGAAAGCATCGCATTACCAATTCAAAATTAAAGCAGGCAATAAAGATCTAGTCAAATGATTTGTCACTCCTTTGGTATCATCAGTATTCTAAAGCAGGTGAGCGTGAATTTGGGTTCAGGTCACGTGGTTTTTGGGCCCACAGAGTTTTAGCGTCTCATTGTCTACTTGGTCTGACATACTTAAAGTCACAAATGAGTGTGCTCGTTTTTATTTGCCTTTGATCAAAACAAGTCGTTATAGGAATATCAAGTATTGAACGTAATCATGACAAACTCCGTAGTCTGAGCGTCTAAGGCACTTTTCTTTGAAGACACGTAGGTATCCTTTGGGTTTCGTATTGACTCCCGTCGAAAGGCAATTAGATCAATTTAACGACCCAACTACTAGCGACCATTTTCTTCAAAAAGTATTGCTAAATGTAATATTCAATGGTAAATTTACATAAGTTTATTTGAGTAATTCAATTATTTATAATTTTATAATCTTTTTCCAGGTGCCATGCCATTACAAATACAACGACAATAAAAAAATGTATAAAGGTATGCATATGATCACGAAATAGAACTAACGAATGGAACTATCGAAAATGTAAAACGTGATTTTTTTAAATGTTGGTCCAAATTTACGTGAAAACTGTATATTTTCCAAAAACAAATTAAATATGTTATTTAGGACACCACAAAATTAATGTGATAAGTCTAAAATTCATTTCTACATCGAACTTTGATTGATTCAATGTAGAAATGGGAAATGGTAAAAATGCACTTACTTCTGATCTAAATAATTAATTAAAAATATATTCAGGTTGGACAGTTTTTTTTTTACATTAGCTCCACACAGGAGGCCCTGATGAAAATAGTTTTCCTCAGGGCCTATGTCATCTTAGGGGATGCTGTGTGGAGGGTATTTTTAAGGAAGGGGAAGGATAGGAAGTTTTGGGAAGAAAAAAGGTACGAGGGTGGCAAAGAAATTCAAATTATTTCAAATACAAAATAGATATGCTATGATGTCTGCGCAACTGTTCGCAGACTACGACCTAATCAGGGTAGTTTGCATACGAAAAGAATTTGTTCATTTCGTTGATTTTTGAAGGTGTGCATTAGTATTGGTTAACAATATAGTTTGAATACGGAAAGAATTCATTCATTTAGTTTAACGTTCGTTTGGTTTATTCGTTCATTTAGTTTATTTGTTAATTGGCAAACAATATCGGTGACACCCGGAAGCGCAGTCCCACCTAATAAAAACTGCAGATAGCACATCTATTATATTTCAATATTTTTGAGGGATTGGTAGGAATCTTGGGTTCAGTATGTCCAGGTCATCAGCCGTCAAGACCTAGACAAACCTCACCCTATGAACCCGGGCACCTCTACTAAGTCACCAAACACAGCAAACCACTTGGGGTGACCTATGGCAGAGGTGTTAGTTATCCAATAAAAATAGTTTCCGAGGCGGCGTGGCGGTTCCCACATCCACCTCCCAAATTGTATTTAACTGACTATTTTACTAAAAAAAGGAAAATAAATGCGGATATCAAAAATCCGAGTATGTAACTTTCCAATATTCTACAGTACATAATTAAGAAAAATCGTGGGACGTGTCAAAACGCAACGTACAAACTTTGGGCGAAAATGCCCATGTGGTTTATATTCCCGTTAGTCCAGTCAATGAATGGTCCAAAAGGAGGTGTAGAGTGCGGGAGCAGGAACCTAAGCGATTCCTTCAGAAACTTGTTCAGGGTGCGTAGGGTGTGAACGTACTAAAAGTCCTGACGTCTAGGTGGCGAGCTAGGGTGGGGGGAGAAGGTCTCAATTTTCGGGTTTCCACTTATACCTCAAAAACGCTGCGTTGTAGAGGAAAATTTTCTGAAAATAAGTAAAAGCTCATAAAATTATCTACAACTTTTATTCTAAACGTAATCTTCGAAATCCCAGCCGTTTTTGAGTTACACGCTCCACAAATGTAGACATTTTCGAAAAAAATCATTTTGCCTCACATTTTTCATCCAATATTCCTTCATATCGTCCAAAATATTCACCAAACAAAGAAATTTATGAAGAATGAATTTGTGAAGATTTTAATTCCCTTTTAGAATATATATACACATGCAATTAAACTCCAACCAGTAAATATTTACGGCAATTCCAAGTTTTTCGTAAAATATCGTCATTTTCAGAAAAAGCTATTTTTCCTAAAGAAAATTTTTAAAGCAATTTTTTAAAGAATATTTTCCTCTGCGATGCACCATTTTCGAGATATAAGCGGAAACCCGAAAATTGGAACCTTCTCCCCCCCCCCTAGCTCACCACCTAAAGGTCAGGACTTTTAGTATGTTCACACCCTAAGCACCCTGAACGACTACATGTATTCTTTGCCTCATGTAATGTTCCTACATTCATATATAGTTACTCTTTTGTTATTCTGACTGTTGACATTGACATTTTCACGCCTTCCTAGAGCGTCCCTAACTTCTTCTACCATCCACGTTCGCATCATAATAATATATTCTCCTTACACTTGCCATTTAATTTAACTTTTTACCTCTTACCTCCCGCTAAAACTGTTTTAAATGCATCAAAAGCCAATTCTGCTAAAGCCGCGGATAATGACATCAAAAGACGAGTTGGTATTTGAAACCATTGAGAAATTGTAGAATTTCCTAGAAGAAGGTCACTCGGATGTTGTTTTGTACGTATTTGTACTCCCAGAGAATGAGGTGCCAGAGAGGATCTTAAAATAAAGAATTAATGCGAGTGCAAACACTTTCTGCATGTAAATATACATAGCCAGTCTATTCTCTATTTTATCTACAGGCCGTGTCGTCCAACCGCGACCTGTATTGACCATAATGTGTATTATGTTTACTGAGAAATGTGCATATATTTAGAATATTTGCAGACTGTGTTTGAAGAATATTGTCGTATTGTTTTTTTAGTTCAGGGTAAACCTGTTCAGAAATTATCGCTCGTTTTCTTACTTTCTTCATCACACTTTTTGGTATTTGTTTCTCTTGATCACACTGTGTTTTCATGGGACGTTTCGGCGTCTTTTTTGAAGTGAAAACTTCTTTAGCATAGTGACACTAAAACGAGACATACACACACATACATCTATTACATCTATACATACACATACATTCCTTGGCTCCTCGTACTTGCAAACATAACCCCGCCAAACACTAAGCGAGTGATTGCAATACTGAGGAAATGCAAGAAGGCGCTACAAAAAAGCGCAGTACCTTTGCACGATGATGTCGTTTCTCACCCGGCATGCCGCTTGAAGTCTCGAAAACCCTTCTGGACGGAAGGAGAAAGACTCCTTCGAATTCACCCCAGAAGATAGTTGGAAACTTGAGTGGCAATCGGCCAGCGTCAAAACGTCCATCTCGTCCAAGACCCCACTGAGAGACAGCCTGGGTTCTCATTGCTTCGCAAACTCTGAACCGCCATCAATAGGTTAAGGTGCTTCTATAGCCGTTGTGCTCACATAATGCATAGATGGGGCCTTAAAGAGTCAGCGATGTGTGAATGCGGTGCGGTGCAGACCACCGAACATGTGATCAACGAATGCCCGCTCCGTTCATTCCCCGGCGGGATTGATGAGGTCCACAGGGCAACGCCTGAGGCCCTAGTCTGGCTCGCAGACCTAGATGTCCCCCTCTGACCCCCCACCATACGAAAGAAGAAGAAAAAGACATACATCTATAGGATTTAGCCTGCGAGGGAATAAGATAGACTAATTGGTCTCCTCTAGCTTCGTAGCTTCCCTACTTCCCTACTCTTGTCTACTTCAGTTTTGCTGAAGGTTTCACTTCTACCGCTTGTGAACTGCACACTCTGATTTTTGAAGCGACACTTCTTTAGCACCGTTGTGATTTGAAACTCGATGAAACGGAAACGACACTAAAAAGATACAAACACATAGGTACTCGTACATCTACAGGATTTAGCCTGCGAGAGAATGAGATAGAATAAAACCTTACCGCATTGGCCGTTTTGATTATGAGCTCACTTTTCAAGGCTCCTATTGGTGGAGATTGTGTGGGTGTAGGTTTCACTTCTACCGCGTGTGAACTGCACTCGACTTTTTTCATCTAACGAAACTATTTATCAAATAACATTTTGCCTTAAAATATCTAATTATTTCAATGTTTTTTCTCACCCCACGCTACCAGACAGCATTGCATACGTCTGAATATCGAAAGCAGTAAAACATCAAACAGTGAGCTCTGGAGTCATGCAAATTGGAAAACTTTATTGGGCCATAATTCAAAGATCAGCGTTAATATTTTGGGCGGTGAATCTTTGAAAAACTTATGAAACTCTTGAAAATCAGTCAGTTACTACTAGTATTTAAGCACGAAGTACAAAGTGGCTGAGTTGGCATCGTATTTGGGTCCTACCCAGGCGTCGTATGAACGATTCCTCGGCTGGCTAAGTCCTCCATCACGACATAAGCAATATTTTCCATTTACTGTGGTGGTAGTAAGAGATTTAAAAATATTGTCAGGTTATTCGTGACGAGGGATTATTTGTCTTTAAAAAAATCTGATTGCTTTCGTTATTATCGTTAAATTTGCACAACTTTTTCTGTCCGTAATTTCTAGGACAACTATTTTGCTCGCAAAGCCATTTTAACCACTATTGTTAAAAATTGGGTGAAGCCGGATATTAACTACTAATTTAATTAAAAAAAAAATCGATTGTTAAATTGTACAATGTCAACTTAAATTATATTGTTAAATTAAGCCACTGAAACGAATGTCACATGCAGATAATCGAAAATTCCTTTCGATTATCGGCACATATCAAATATGTGCAAAACCGACCGTCAATTCTATCCATCTTACTAAAAAAAATCAATGCAATCAAATAACAATTTAAGGAAGTCTACAAAGTACAGACAAGGCCGTCGCGTCGTCACGCTCGAATGCCAAAGTGTCCACATTTTATCATACAACTACTATTAGTTATACAATATTGCATGTTTGTGAACTCATAACTATTATTATAATACTTGTGTATAAAATTACACAGCTTACCGTGACTTTTCGTGCGTAACTGTTGGCACTACATCGTTTTAATTCCGAAGTTAAATCTAGGTATTGCTTACTTTGTTAATTTGTTACGTTCGTGATAATTTTTGCAGTGCAATGGTTTGAAACCCTTTTTGGGTACTTAATAACTAAATAAAATTAAAATATTACGTCTTCTTCTTCTTGGTATGCCCTATCAGGTCCCCCCGACCGAAGTTAGCGATCACTCTGGAAAATGTCTCTCTGTTTGCGCTGCCCGGAATAGCTCCTCCACACTTCTAAAGCCAGTCCACTCTCGTACATTTCGCAGCCAAGACTTTTGTCTCCTACCAGGCCCTCGGTTACCCTCTATCGTGCCTTTCAATATTAATTGGAGCAAGTGATACTTCTCTTCTCGAAGTATGTGACCCAGATTTTAAATTTTCCTGACTTTTATTAATGTGAGCAGTTCTCTATCTGCTCTAGCCCGCCTGAGAATTTCTGTGTTGGTGATCATGTCAGTTCATGGAACCTTGAGCATTCTCCGGTGAAGCTATATTTCAAAGCCTCTAACCTCCAACCTATTCATGGTATTTACTTTTAAGGTTCATGACTCAACATCAATACAGCAAGACCGACCGACATCCATTCAAAATATTACTAATAAATCTAAACGAAACATGAAACAGAATAAGACAAAGAAAAATGAAAAAGGTAACAGTCCAACTGGGAAACGAACCCAGGATCTCTGCCTTGCCTTACCCGGGACCCAGTGTCTTAATCTATTAATATTTTACTTCGTTTTTGCCTATCTCATATTTTAAATTCAGAATTATCAATAATGTCATCAGATAATGACCGAGTTGGTTAAGGCACTGTGTCCCGTTAAAAAAAGATGTTGGGTTCGATTCCTAGGTTTTTCTGTTCTTTTTCTGTTTCGTGTTTCGTTTAGATTTATGAAGATTTGTCTTCTTTTTCAATTAATTGTCTTTTCCGATTTAATTAACCCAATTTTTTGTTCAAATCTACAAATTTGTTTGTTTTGAATTTAAGATTAATTTTCAAAATGGGAACTGATTTGTGAAGAATTTAGTCTATCCCGTGAATTTTCACCGGTATTTTTTTAACATTAGCTCCAACAGGAGGCCCTGAGGAAAATATTTCCCCTCAGGGCCTATATCATCATTCGGGATGCTGTGTGGAGGTTTTTGTTTTTTTTTGGGAAAGGAAGGAGAATAAGTTCTGGGAAGAAAAATGTATGAGGGATAGGAATCTGGGGGGTTATTGTGTCCAGGAGTGACGGACGTATGAATTCATCTCTCCCACTACGGTACGTTGAGAGAGTCCGGCTGGAGGTAAAATGTATCCATCAACGAGTCTCTCTCGATTGGGCCCGCCACTAAGTAGGTGGGCAAACGCAAGTGCCGTCTAGACCTAGACAAACCTTACCCCATAAACCCGGTCACCCCTGTTAAGTCACCAGACGTAGCGAACCTCTTGGGGTGATCTATGGCAGGGGTGTTGGTTATCCAATAAATGGTTTCCAAGGCGGCGGAACCCGTACCAATAATGTAATAAAAATAATGTGTGGAATTATTGCACTACACAATGTATAGTACCTACACATCCCTGAAATAATAAGTATATTTTTCTGTTATTTTTTCATCATCCTTTGGGAGGGAGGGCAATTAGGTCGGTTGGCGTATTTTGTGCGATGGTATTATTATTTGTTAAAAGAACCAACGGTTTTCGATCCATGGTTTGTCCAAACTTGCCATAAACCTATATGTAAACTTCGTAATTTGAGGGAGTGGTTCAAAGCTTTGATTTATTGTTATAGTGGTTTGTTTTCAGGGTACAGGGCTTGGTCACTGTTTATTGTTAAAATTGTGTTTGTAAACCTCATTAGATAGGGATGACTTTGGAAGGGATATTGCATGTTGCGGTGTAACTATTCATTTTGACCTGATTCTGTCTAATTATTGTTACCTGACAGCTCAAAAAGAGGCTTTTACCCTTTATCTTCATTCACGTCAAACGAAAACATGTTATAACTACGGTAGCTATCTGCTTGTTATTACAAACTGCCCTGGGAATGTTAAAAGAAGTTTAAGAAGTCTCAGAAGCGAGAAAATCGTATTTTATCCGGTCGGAACAAGGGAGATAAAAGCAGAATAAAGATAAGGAATTGTCATTAAAAAGTCATAGTTTATAGCTGTGTGTTGTGTTGCATAAAATAATATGATTTTAAAATGCTTTATGTTGAAAAGAGCGTATATACTTGGTCGATGAAAAGAGCACATTTTTTCTGCGCTTTTATTAAAATTACCGTGACGATTCACGGTAACAGGGTGGTGACAGCAAAAAAGGCAATAAACATAAGTTTCTTATCGCTATAATGCTGTAACTCTTTGAAAAGATGAGATACACAATGTACATAAGTCTGTTTCCTCCAAAGTAAAAAAGTCATCATTTTCTTGCATCTCTATCACGCACCGCACCGCCCCCGAGACCCCTACCAGTACTACTAGCCGTGACAATCATTTTTAAAGTATGGAATATGGTTACAAGGATAATATTGAAGTGTGGGTGAACTCCAAAAATTCAAAACGTCAAATGTCAACGCGTTAATGTTTTTGCTTTTGTTCTTAAATATATAATGCAGCCGCTCTTTCTTACACGCTAAATAACAACAGTCTAAAATGAGACAAACGGTGAACGTATGTCTGCATTCCCCAAAGGAAAAGAAAATGAAATGCTATTTCCGTCGCAAAAAGCACTACTTTGGAGGAAGCAGTCACACGTATTTTGTGTGTCTCACTATTACTTAACGTGTAAGAAAGAGCTGTAGCATTATAGAGATAAGAAAGTATGTTTATTGCCTTTTATGCCGTCACGTTAAAACATGCCACGACCAAGTGATCAGATTCCTGAGTCGGGCCATGTCAAGAGTCAGAAAAATAGAAGAGCATGTATGAGACTATGTATGAATGTGAACGAGGCAAGGAGTGTGTGCCAAGACCGAGTGTTTGGCGGTCCGTCCTCTTTGCCTACCCCTGCGGAGAAACGGTGTGATGGTTAGTTAGTTAGTTAGTCAAAACTTACTTTTTAACTTTTTTTCATTAAGCATTTTCTGCTTCGTGATTAAGTAATGCAACAGCAAAAAAAACAATTGGTAGGTACACCGCGGGAAATAAACGGAATTCCTATAATGTCTGCAATTTTATAAATAATCTAAAACCCATCCCATCAACTGTAATCTTTTGATTTTTTTATGTTATATTGGTGCCTACTTACGTTTGAACAGGCAGATTAGTATGCAAAAAGAAAGCTACAAATATAATTAGAGAGAATTTTTATTGTTTGAATTTATTTTCATGGCTTGCAAACTGCATAGGGGTGATAATTTTATGTATTTCCATGACCCTAATTCCGTATAGAATGTAGGCACTTACACCGAAATAATACGGTATTTACGTAAGTACCATAAGAAGTACTTACACAAGTAAAATGAGCATAATTACAAGGCTCACTTGATTAATAAATTGGGTTTATTTATAGCCAATTTGCCTGAAAACGAATAAAATTTTATTGATATATGTATGAGACCTTCAATGATCTATATATATATAAATCAAAATATGCTTGCTTGGGTGTATATGAGCATGTGAGAATATGAGATGTTTATGCGCTGCTAAACCATTCATCCGATTGCGATGAAACTTTGGGGATTTGATGTGTGCATGCCCGTGATGGTTTCTGCACATAATAGTGAGTTATGGCATCATGAAATTAAACATCGCTAACGACGCTAATCATTCATCCGATTGCGATGAAACGTTGGGGATTTGATGTGTGCATGCCCGTGATGGTTTCTGCACATAATAGTGAGTTATGGCATCATGAAATTATGCATCGCTAACGACGCTAACCATTCATCCGATTGCGATGAAACTTTGGGGATTTGATGTGTGCATGCCCGCGATGATTTCTGTACATAATAGTGAGTTATGGCATCATGAAATTATGCATCGCTAACGACGCTAACCATTCATCCGATTGCGATGAAACTTTGGGGATTTGATGTGTGCATGCCCGCGATGATTTCTGTACATAATAGTGAGTTATGGCATCATGAAATTATGCATCGCTAACGACGCTAACCATTCATCTGATTGCGATGAAACTTTGGGGATTTGATGTGTGCATGCCCGCGATGGTTTCTGCACATAATAGTGAGTTATGGCATCATGAAATTATGCATCGCTAACGACGCTAACCATTCATCCGATTGCGATGAAACTTTGGGGATTTGATGTGTGCATGCCCGCGATGGTTTCTGCACATAATAGTGAGTTATGGCATCATGAAATTATTATTATAATTTATTATTATTATTATTTATTTGATTCAATATATTTACATTTTATATACAATTCAATGATGTTGGCCTCACTGGGTGGTTTACCCGTGCTGAGGCCTCCATTTCATAAACAAATTTTACACAATACAATATATATATAATATTGGTGAAAAAAACGGAAAAAAGTAAATAAAAAACATACGATAATAATGATAATAATAATTAAGATAAATTAAACTTAAAAAGTAGAGATTTAAAATTAACGTAAATTTAAAAATAAAATAATATTATATAAGGTTAAAAACAATATTTTTAATAAGTGTTGTGTGTTTGTGGGTGATTGTGTTTTATATACTGGTTATGTGTGTGTGTGTGTTTTTTTTTTATGCTATGTTATTTTGGTAGTATTGTCTATTTTGGTCTTTAATCCATTTTGTAATTTTGTGTCGGAATTTATTTTTGTTTTCCTCAATTTTATTTTCAAGTGTTAGACTGTTGAATGCTTTTATAGCGTGATATTGGTAGTGTCTTTGTCCAAAGCTTGTATTTACCGTCAGAGTTTTTAAGTTTTCTTTATATGCTTGTCTAACTGGTCTGTTTGTGATATTTTGTGTTTGTTGAAGGTTGTTTTTTTGGTCAAAAATGTAATTTAGTAGCGATTTAACATATAATTGTCGTATGTCTAGTACGTCACAACGGTTGAATATTTGGTCTGTATCAGTAAGTCTATGTTTTTTAAGTATTACCTTTAAGATCGTTTTCTGAGCAATTTCCAGGTGTTCGATAGCTGAGTTTGTTGCTCCTCCCCAAGCAATTATTCCATATTCTATTATAGACTGACATAGAGCAAAATATATTGTTTTCATTTGTTGTATTTTGTATATGTTTCTTATGTTTAGGAAAATGTGTATCGTTTTGAGGAGTTTATTTATGACTTGTTTGATGTGATGTGTCCATCTAAGGTTATGGTCAATTATGATTCCTAGATACTTTATTTGTTCTTTTTTTTCTAGAGGAGGGCAAACACAGATGTTGGTGTTTAGACATTCGTGTATTTTTATGGTGTTTGTGTTATTTTTTGGCTGTCCTGTGCTATTTATACTGTACGTTGTGAATTTTGTTTTCGATATGTTTAGTGTAAGCGTGTTTGAGTCTAGCCATGATTTCACTCGCGTGATTCCTAAATTCGCTATGTTGTATGCATTTTTCCAATCCTTAGATTTAAAGAGTAAAACTGTGTCGTCTGCATAACTAACTATTTCACCGTCTATTTTCATGCTGCAAAGTTCATTAATGTAAATAGTGAAAAGAACGGGCCCTAGTATGCTTCCTTGTGGAACTCCATATGTAATTGGTAGTGGCTTGCTAATATAGTTGTTAATTTTTACTTGCTGTGTTCTGTTACTCATATAACTTTTTAATAGTTGGAGTTCCTTGCCTTTGATACCAATGTTTTCTAATTTTTTTAAAAGCGTTTGGTGGCAGATTGAATCGAAAGCTTTAGCTAAATCTAGGTATATCGCAATGCATTTATACCCTTGATCTAAATTGCTATGAATATAGTCTATTGTACACGCCAAAGCTTCTTTTGTGCCTATTTTTTCTCTAAATCCATATTGTTTTTCCGAGATTAATTTATTTTCTTCCAGGTATATTATAATTTGGTTTTTTATTACTCTTTCGAAAATTTTTGAAAGCGAGTTTAACAATGTGATAGGTCTATAGTTAGTTATTTGCATTTTGTCTCCGGATTTGTAAATAGGGATCACCAGTCCTTTTTTAAGAGTACTAGGGAAGCAGGAGTGTGTTATACTTAGATTGATTAAGTGTGTTATGGGTTTTAAAATTTCTGTTTTTATTATCTTAATGCAATCCGTCGTTATCTCATCTAATCCAGGAGCAATACGGTTTTTTAATGTGTTTATTATTTTGTCAATTTCCTCTTCCGAAGTTGTTTTTATTGCAAATTTGTGTTGTGTCGGTTGTGTATTGATGTTTGAACTGTTTGTTTGTGTTATTGTGTTTGTGTTGAGAAATTTACGGTTCGCTAAGACTTTTCCTATACTTGCGAAGAAGTTATTTACGTGATTTGCTATAGTTTCTTTATTTGTATTGGCGTCTACTTTTTTTGAGTTAATGTTTAGATGTTCGATTGTATTTTCTTGTTTGAATTTTTGTGTGTATGTAACTTCTTTCAATATTTTCCATATTTCCTTTGGGTTATTGTTTTCTTTTTTTTTAAGTTTTTCTCTAAAATACAACTCCTTAGCTACTCTAATAATTTTTGTGCAGATGTTTCTATATCTTTTGTAGTAATTAAGTTGTTGTATGTCATACGGCGTATGTTTAATTTGTTTGTGAATTCTGTCTCGTTTGCGAATACAGTTTAATATTCCCTGTGTTATCCATAGTTTAATTTTTTTAGCTTTGTGTGTAAGTTTAACTTGTTTTAGAGTAGTGTTATTATTTATTTCTTGCGCTAAAATTGTTGTAAATTTGTCCCAGGCCTCTTCGACCTTCTCCATTTGGTATACTGTAGTCCAGTCTATTTTTTTGAGTTTTTCTTTTAAGTTTGTGTAGTCAATTATTTTTTTTGTGAATATTTTATGTTGGTTAGGTTTTGTGTTTTCGGTATCAATTGCTATCATATTCATTATGCATCGCTAACGACGCTAACCATTCATCTGATTGCGATGAAACTTTGGGGATTTGATGTGTGCATGCCCGCGATGGTTTCTGCACATAATAGTGAGTTATGGCATCATGAAATTATGCATCGCTAACGACGCTAACCATTCATCCGATTGCGATGAAACTTTGGGGATTTGATGTGTGCATGCCCGCGATGATTTCTGTACATAATAGTGAGTTATGGCATCATGAAATTATGCATCGCTAACGACGCTAACCATTCATCTGATTGCGATGAAACTTTGGGGATTTGATGTGTGCATGCCCGCGATGGTTTCTGCACATAATAGTGAGTTATGGCATCATGAAATTATGCATCGCTAACGACGCTAACCATTCATCCGATTGCGATGAAACTTCGGGGATTTGATGTGTGCATGCCCGCGATGATTTCTGTACATAATAGTGAGTTATGGCATCATGAAATTATGCATCGCTAACGACGCTAACCATTCATCTGATTGCGATGAAACTTTGGGGATTTGATGTGTGCATGCCCGCGATGGTTTCTGCACATAATAGTGAGTTATGGCATCATGAAATTATGCATCGCTAACGACGCTAACCATTCATCCGATTGCGATGAAACTTTGGGGATTTGATGTGTGCATGCCCGCGATGATTTCTGTACATAATAGTGAGTTATGGCATCATGAAATTATGCATCGCTAACGACGCTAACCATTCATCTGATTGCGATGAAACTTTGGGGATTTGATGTGTGCATGCCCGCGATGATTTCTATGTATATCAGTTTAATTGTGCTGTGAGTCTAAAGGGAGTGGAGGGGTAAGGAGATGAGGTATGGGCAGGCGGAGAAGTTCCTGGCTATTCAGACCGGTCACCAAACATGGCTAATACCATTTCAAGCGACCTTTCAAAATGGTATTTCTTTTACCAGGGCGATACTTACATCATCTCCTGACGAATTTAGGAACTACGTGGTTTTATGTTTTATTATGTTTAGTTTTTATAAGTTATAAGCATAACGTAAGATTAGATTTTATTTGTTAACCGGGTTGCTTTACCCTCTGCTTCGTCAGCCAACTCTTCACACCGCCTCGCATGTGACACGAGCTTATTTATACGCCAGTAGTAATGCCCTGCTTAGTAACTATCTTTCAAAATCGAATCATTGCTTGACTTGTCACAGTGGCTGTATTCCCCAATGTGTCAGGTTCCAATCTTTGCGTTGAGAGTGAATTCCTCAGCTGGCAAAGTCCTCCACCATTGCACAAGGGACATCTTCCACTAATAATGGCGGTAGAAGAGTTTTTAAAAATAATAATGTATAAAAAAAATGAAATAATACAACTTTGTATAAACCACTTATATAATGTGCAAATCCGACTGGTTTCGGAACAAACGTTCCTTCGTCATGGAAAGCTTATACTAATTTGACAGTTTCGAACAATGTTTTATTATGGTAGGGGTGGAGCCGTTGCTAGTTAATAATGTAGATTGGGTGGGTAGGTATTAGTCTAGAGTGGGTGGGTAGGGGAACAAATCCATGATTGGGCTATATGAGAATATTTTTCGTTTGTTGATAATAGATTCATTATTTTTAAGGGATTTTTTAATTTCCAAGGCTTCTAAGTTATCTAAACGTTTTCCTTTATGATTAAGAGGAAATACTAGCTGCGCTTTTCTATACAAACGTATTCCCCGTTTATCTCTCTGGATTTTGACCCTAGAGCAAAATTTTTTTTTACATAATATAGATATTGACCACTAGCGTGTCGGTACGTTTTGTTTTTTTTGATAATTTACTTCTCATAGAAGTTACGACCTTCCAAAAATGAATAAAATTGCCTAATTTAAACGCCGTCAAAAAACGTTCAGTATACAAACTAAACAATGTATTTTGAAAAAAAGCAAAACGTACTGACATAGAATATTTTCTTTTAATACAGTTAGTGAAAAAAAAATTTTAAATCCGTCCAGTTTTGGAGAAGAAAAATGGGGAATACAAAACATCGATTTCGAAGATTTTATTTAGGTATTTTCGGCCCGACGTGCAGGTGTCCCTTTCGCTCATTTCTCCTGAGGGGGGCCGGGGAACGTGGGTTTTGACAAATACATACATATAATGCGAAGTAGTGATGTAAAGAATTTTATCGGTAGACTAGTGTTGTCCTTGCCCGAGTAATCGATATTTTTAATTCGTTTTTTTTCTGTTTAGTGACTCATCGCGGTATACCAATACTGACCGAGCTTTCATACTAAAATTGTGCAAAATTAAATTTTTTTATGTCAAGTACTATAATAAATTTTCAATTTGGGAGGCGTTTTAGGTACCATCGCCCCGGGAACCATTTATTGGATAACCAACACCCCCGCCACTTGGTCACCGCAAGTGGTCCTCTATGTTTGGTGACAGAGCCTGGGTTCCCGGGTTCACGGATGAGGTCTGCATGGGTTTTGGTGGCGGATAATTTTGTCCACTTACTGCGTGGCGGGCCGGATTGGGAGAAACTGGAAGAGGAAGATCTTTTGATCTCTACAGCTGGACTCTCCACCATCATTTCATACTTTTACCTACCTTTTCCCTACCCAAAACTTCCTTTCCTTCCTTATCCTAAAAATACCCTCCACACAGCTTCTCCAATGATGTCCAACAACTTCTCCAACAAAGTCCCTGAGCGATTATTTTTCCTCGGTGCCTCCAATGTGAGGTTTATGTTTTTAAAAAAAATCTGTTTCAAATTTTTAGTTGAGAGTCGCTTACATTGCCTTCAGTGATTAATTGAAATTTTTTGTTTGTAAACACTTTATTGTACAAAATTTTTTACCACTATACAATGAATTTTAAACAATTTATGATTTAGATCTTTCTCTCGCCGGTAAATTTCTTGATATGCGACCGTCAATTGTTTCTGGTAAAAGGCATTGGTGGTAGAAGTTTTTCTAACAGTGGTTCAATTTTTTGCCAGATCGAATCGTCCCTTTCAATTTTTTCATACGGCAAACCTTTAGGACTCCACACGACAAAATAACAGTATTTACGACGAGTAATGTGTAACTGGCCTTGTACTTGGTAGAAGTAATTGTGATTCCGTTTTAATGTTGAAGCATTGTCTTCAATTTTACAGTTATCAATTTTTTTTGTTCAAATCCTTCTTCTGGTGACATATTTACTATACTATATGGGCATTTCACTTCAATTATAGAATCCTTGCCAAAAAGGCCATCCGGACTTGCCGCTAAAAAGTTTTTGTTTTCATCGATAAATAGTCCACAGGCGAATACCTCTAATTTTGTTTCTTTTGTAAATTGCTCAATTGCTTGGTTTTCATTTTCTTTCCCATAATTTGTGGCCATATTTCCTTTAAATTGCGAGTACAGTAGCGAGTTTAATACTCTCGCAACTGAAGTTTTTGGCCGTAGCTTACATATTTTTGTCCAAAGTTAGAAGCTGTAAGCCGCTTACGCCTTTCAATTGTCCACAAATTATTATTGCTTTGGCCCACCGTATTCCTTTCGAGTTCATCCTTATTCGATGGAGATAATTCTTTGAAAAATTCCTCTTTATCGTTTCAAATAATTCAGCTGGCATATCTGGATCTAATTCCAATTGACCATAATTTTCATCAGGCCCTGTAACTTTTTTTCTCTTTTCTGTCGTGTTTTCGTAATACCTTAGTTTTATTTTTCGACACCTCTGTATTGTCTCCTTCGAACGTCGTTTTCTTTCAATAAAATGCTTCGTGTAGTTGCCAGGACTGTGGCCTTGGATTTTTTTTGTATTCGTGAATGGGTTGTCATTTCACTATTCCACGAAGTTACTGCTCAAGAAGCTCAACTGCTGAAGTTATCCCATTTTTGTAAAATTTGCTCTTTTTCCGCCTATAAATTTGGCTATAACGTTGTTGAATTGCTCCACAGTGTTATTTGTCACGTTAATAATAAGACTTTCAGCATTTGCTATTAGAGACGACAATAATTGTTGAATATCAGTCCTGTTCCACAATCTTGAAGATCGCTTACTAAATTTGGATCATTAGTATACTTCTCCGACTTGCAATAGTATGACGAACATTTTGTATGATCACCAAAAACATGGTTTGCGGCATTTTTTTGTCCATTTTCAGATTTTTTACTTTATCACTTTGTGCCGTGTTTTCTTGCTCTTTTCTGTAATTTACTGCTCAAACTATAGCTTTTCTCATACGTAAAACGTTTGCTTCAACCTTTTTCCTTATGTGAACTGGTACAAAGCCTTTAGCGTTGTTGGTTTTTTTTCTAAGTGCTTTTATTTTATTGCAAAAATTGCGAAGTAAGTGATTTTTGCACTTTTTTTGGTACTATGAAGTTGGGCCTGAAGCCTTGGGTTGAAGTTTCGCTAATATTGTCTTCATGTAATTAAATATTACAATTTAAGGTTTTATAAAGTTGAAAATAAAAATAAAAAGTTTTGAAGTTTAAAAAAATTATATATTTGTTTCCTTTATTTCAAACTGACTGTAATAAATATTTTAAAAAAATGTGTAGGTAAATCTATCTATAGGTAAAAGACCAACATTTTTTATTGAATTTTGAACGAACTAACACATCCTTTTTTGTATTTACTGCTTAAAGAAACTCAAAAATACAGGAGTACAAATCAAACCTCAGCAAGCGATATATCTAACATTTTAAACATTATTATTTACAAACATGTCAACTCACACGTATGATACACACAACACAATAAATCCATTTAGATTTAATTGTCTAATAAAATATGTAAGTGCTTTTATCTTTTTCGTTATCGTAATTTTAATTAGAAAAAAACTTAAGGTGGGCTATTTTTAAACCTTTTTTATCTCTACATATTATAAAGTAAAGTCCCCCGCGCCGTCTTTCTGTCTGTCTGTCTGTCTGTCTGTCTGTTCGCGATAAACTCGAAAACTACTGAACGGATTTTCATGCGGTTTTCACCAATAGATAGAGTGTTTCGTGAGGAAGGTTTACGTATGTAATTTGTCAAGGATTTGTGTAAATTGGTTGAAACATAACGATAATTGTTAGAAGTGTCGGAAAAATTCCAGCCGCCTGGTAGCTTTCATCGAAAACGCTGCCTAATCCTTTTGGGATATAACAAAACAACGCTTGGTGGGATATTCCTCTTTTATAGATCTACAAAAAAGTCCGCGATGGCATATATCTATCTTTTACTATACGCATTCTATCTTCTTATCTTATTATTCTTATCAATTGCATTTTAGATATAATGTGTATAGTAAGCTATCCGTAAAAGATAGATATATGCCTTCGCGGACTTTTTTGTAGATCTATAAAAGAGGAATATCCCACCATTAATTGTTTTGTTATATCCCAAAAGGATTGTGCAGCGTTTTCGATGAAAGCTACCAGGCGGCTGGACTTATTTCCGACACTTCTAACAATTATCGTTATGTTTCAACCAATTTACACAAATCATTGACAAATTGCATACTTAAACCTTCCTCACGAAATACTCTGTATATTGGTGAAAACCGCAGGAAAATCCGTTCAGTAGTTTTCGAGTTTATCGCGAATAGACAGACAGACGGCGCGGGGGACTTTATAATATGTAGAGATAGAGATAATCGGTCAAAAATACATTTTTGTTGCATATGCATTTTTGAGTTTTTTTTTTAATAAGATAGGTAAGTGCCAAATTATATGAGTAGAAATTTAAGTTTTGTGGTATCATCATCATTACATAGTATAAAATGAAGTCGCTCAAAATGTATGTGCGCATAAATCTTTTAAACTACGCAACAGATTTTCATGCGGTTTTCACCAATAGATAGAGTGATTTAAGAGGAAGGTTTATGTGTATAATAAATGAGGCCCCTAGAAACAAAGACGGAAGTGTCCACTTTGTTAAATTGTTGGCAAACTAAAAAAAACGTTTAATCAGTCCGTTATTCATCAATATGGAAGGAATATTTAATAATATGTTGTTAAACCGGTTTAAGAATAATATTTCAAATCATTTATGCATCTGAATGCCATAGTTTCTTTAAAAAATGCATTTTTTTGATGGACACTTCCGTTTTTGTTTTAATCATTTGGACACTTGCTGTTTTGTTTCACAAACGTTGGACACTGCCGGTTTTGATTTAAAAGACGATTTCGAAGATGTTGCAGTCAATGTAAGAAAACAATATTGAAAAGAAGTTTTTTTTTTAATAATTTTTTTATTTGAAATGGAAATAACATGAACAGCTTAGTTCACTTAATGATTTTATAAAATTTAGAAATATTCATAAATTCCGAGAAATAGATGTTCGATTTTTTTTTAAATAATGAAATTACATCCAGTATGACATAGAAAATTTAACTAGATTATAAAATAAAACAAAAATTAACTAAATCATTAATGAGCATGACACGATTTCTGCTTATCCTTATTTCTGCTTATCCTTATTAACTTATGTGAATCTTTAACAAATAATTAAAAAAAATAAAATTCAGTTATTATTAATTTGAAATATTATATGAAATAATTTATTTAGGTCTAGTTGTCAAAATACATGGCCTAGCTAACTCGATCCATATTCTTACAAAAAAATGTGAATAGATTCAGATAAATCTTCAAATGTCATATTTAGACATTTGCCTACAACATAACCGCGAATTACCTTTTTTCTTGGTAATGTTTGCCTTCCATTTGTGTGGTTGTTAGACACGTTTCCCCGCTGATTCCGGTGGCAAAACATGGGGTAAAGCTTCCATTCTTGGAATATGTAACGTCCACTAACAAAAAATGATTATTACAACCCAAAAAATAACTTATCAATGCACGATTCATTGACGCTTTTGCAGGAATTTGTATGGCGGCCATTATGAATAGAAGCATCCTGATTGGCTATTTGAAAAACTGCCGCTTTTGTTTCGGAAGGAGGTGGACACTGCCGTATTTGTTACAACAACGAAACTTTAAAGCCAAAATACTATGGTTTAATGACGTTTATGTTAAAAACAGATATATTATGGAGAAAGAATGAACTTTTCTCTATGAAACTGCATATTCAACTCATTTTTGACGTGTGGTGGACACTTCCGTCTTTGTTTCTAGGGGCCTCAAATGCTTATTATAGTAGAGAAAAGCCAAGAAATTCAAATATTCAATTTAGGCAAAGGGCAGCGCGCAGCGGGCAGCTGGCGAGCGGATGGTGTGGATTTTATAAAGGTTGGGTAAATGGCGTTGTGTTTCGTTAGCCACAGCAACGTGTGGCCGGGTCTGCTAGTTATTAATAAAATAAAAACAAAATTATATGTTTATTTCGAATTATAAAATTTGAAAGCGTATTTCATCATCTTTCAAAAACAGTTTTTAGTTTTCGGATGCGTTCACAAATATTAAAGTTATTTGGAATTTATTGGAAAGCGGAAATATTTTGACTTTTCGAAAAACAGGCCCGAGGCCTGAGAGGTTAATACTAATTTTCAATAATAACTAATGTATCATAGAGAATAATCATATGTATGTATATAATAATTCGATGTAGTTGGTTTGACTGCATATTTATAAACGCAAATACAGTGAAAACTTTAAAACTACTAACCTACATAGAGTTCTAGTAAAATAATTCGTAATTTGTCGGTAATAAGCGTGAACAGAAGACATTGTTACAATACCTATCGACGATATTTATAAATAACCGACAATAGCAGACCTCGTGCGTTTAAAAATAATGGGCCCTTTTTCTGTCACACCGCAAGGCCGATTCAAAAACTTCATTAGCGACGAAATAAGTCGAAACATGCTTTATCTAAACAGAATATTGGATATGGCGGTATGAGGCGAAAGACGGTAGGCATGAGACGCAGGGGGGGCGAGAGGGTGTACAAGCCAAACACTCACGTGGTCTCACCAACACATCGATAGCTAGTTCTTTTTTGAGCGCGGTGCGATAGCGAGAATTTTTTAAAATACCTACCGTCGAGATTTCTCACCGGTGCTATTACCTCTTAATATGAAGAATATTTATCCCTGACGAAGGAACGTTTGTTCTGAAACCGGTCGGATTTGCACATTATATAAGTGGTTTATACAAAGTTGTATTGTTTCATTTTTCTATAATGGATAACCACAAAGTAATAGCTACATTCAAAAATATAATAAAGTATCTCTATTTAATGAAATTTGCAACAATTATAACTAAGAAAGTACATGTTCAGTATAGTTTATGGTTTTTAAACATTGATAACTAAGAAAGTATATGTTCAGCGAGTTTATGTTTTTTAAACATGTATGACTAAGGAAGTTCATGTACAGTGTAGTTTATAGTTTTTAAACATTTATAACTAAGAAAGTATATGTTCAGAGTAGTTTATGGTTTATAAATTACGTTAGTACAAAAAGTTAATAAACCGAAAATAATATTGGTACATATGAACAGTACGTTAAAGGTACGTTAAAGAATACAAATTTATAGTTATACATTTGACGATTATTTCTACCAGCCTCATTATGCTAGTCTGTGTTGAGGCAGTAATTTTTAAAGTAAATTTAAAATACTAATAATATAAATAAAATATTATATGTTTTAAAGTACAATATTACTAGATACGAATTACCAGGAACTTCCGAATGTTCTTCTTTCGCATTTCCTTCAACCACACAACGTACCCCAATTTTATTTATTTTTTATTATTTATTGAACTCGTTTGTACTACATTCATACATAAACTAATATGCACACGATAACATTTCATTTTATAAAATTACTAGCTGGTTCCCGGCATGCGTTGCTATGCCATTTAATAAAAAAAATTGTTTCTCCCTGCGTGTCCTTTCCCATTCGTCCCGTTCTCGTTCCCCTTCCTCCCCACCTTCCTCTCCCGCGTCCCCTTCCCCTTTTGCGTTCACACTCCGTCTCCTCCACCTTTCCCCTTTCCACTCCACTCTCCCCCTACCCCCGTCCCGTGAACCCCCCTCCAACCTCGCACCCCTCGCATTCCATATATTCAGTCCCGGTACATTCAGTATTCAAACAGCTCGCGTGCCACCTATTGCATTTTTTTACGCAAATTTCATAATGCCAGAGCTCACCAGTAGTTTTATACAAACCTTGTCCTGACAATAACGAACACACAAAAAAAAAGAATTATCCAATTTGGTGCAGTCGTTCGGAAGTTATGCGCGTACATACATTTCGGCGATTCATTTTTATTTATATAGAAGATAGAAGAAGAAGATATTTTGACAGTATGTGTAACAATCATTTTAAAATACATTAATTCTTCATACTTTCAGGCATACATTTCATCATACATCTTTAGTCCTCTGTACATTAGGCAGTTCTATGACTCTGATTTTCTCAGGTGCGGCAATCTAACTCTATTTATTATATTCTTGGTTTCATAATTATGATTGTATACCTATTAAAAACAATTTAATTTCATACTTAAAATATTTTGCTATTTGGTTTTCGTATCTTTATCTTTTTGTAATTCAATTTAGCTAATTTGGGGATGCGTTAGTTTCATTGGCTTCATGCGTTTGGTCTGGTGGGGTCTTAGCATAAAAATAAATCTCTTACAAATAGAAAGCTCAAAATAATCTTGCTGGTTTTGGTAGTTACTGGGGTATTATTGGATGTCGTAAGACTTACATTGTGTGAAAAATCAGTTAAAAAAATATTTTGCAAATACCTCCAAAATAAAGCCGATTACCATCTTACAATAGGTGACAAAGGAATTACATTTCGTCATATCCCATAACGTGATATAAAATAAATGTTCCTAATCATAATATCCCCACATTGACAAATTGTCAGATAAAATATTCATATTGTTTGCCAGTAATAAATATAATAACGAAAACGAGTATGAAATATTGCGACGTTATGTCAATCGAACCACAGAATTTACAAAAGATCTATCTTATATATAAAAATCTCGTGTCACGGTGTTTGTGGTTGCACTCCTCCGAAACGATGTGACCGATTTATATGAAATTTTTAATGTATATTTGGTAGGTATGAGAATAGGTTTTGAAGTATATTTCATACCGCTAGGTGATTAGGGTGTCTATCAAAAAAAAAAAAAACTTTTTTTTTTGCAAAATTTTTTTTCGTACTTTTTTAAATTTGGCATCAAAAAATTCCTATAACCTCAAATTTTAACCCTCCCACCCCCCCTCCCATTTTTTTTATCGCGGATTTTAGTATTTTTGTGTGAACAAATTAAACCGTCTCTCGTATTTCAAACAGAACGAAATTATTTATCTCGTTGAATTACAGATGACGCTACGTCCGATTCATCGAACTTTCATCAACACATGCGCAAGACATTCACGAGAAGCGTCGCGTCATTTTGATATCTCATTCGGCATCATTTTCTGGCGTGGGCAAAGCATCGAGCTTATTCGTGTTGGCTAAAGACGGACTGACAAAAAATATCGTACACTCAATTGCTCTTCAAAATTCATATTGATTTTCTTTATTACATTTTCCTACTATGGTTGGTGTTTATTGGTTTTTATGGGCGGTCATCGTTTAGAGCGCTTAATTCCTTTCTGTCATAGATCCCATCCCCACACAAATTTTTTTATTTGACAATCAATCCGTTATTTTTTATTTAACAACCAAAATATTCACTAGAAATAATTTGTATGGCAGAACAACATTTGTCGGGTCAACTAGTGTTTTATATTTTATTTTGCTTATTAGTATTTCTATTGTTTCACTTGTAGCATCTCAACGTAGTAATCTTGATTTAAGCAAGCTGTGAATATTTTTAATGCACATCCCAATGGCAATCAATGTAATAATTGTTAACACTGTAAATTCACCGGTCAGTGGCTGAGTTGACATCGCGTTTGGGTCCCACTCAGACGTCGCGTGTCTGGCTAAGACCTCCATCAAGACACAAGAAACATTTTCCGTTTAATGTGGTGGTAGTAGGAGATTTTCAAAAATTTTCAGGTTATTCGTAACTTGATAATGTTTGTCTTTCTTTCACTAAAAACATATACAATAGATTTTCTTTATTTTATGATGTTTAAAAATAATATTTCATAAAATAATGGAAAGAAAATGATAATAAGTTTGAACAGAAAATAGATTGAAAATCAGAAAAATAAAACATAAAGTTTCTGCAGCAATTTTTGTGTGAATAGTTTTTTGAGCGTTCGTAAATAATATTTTCTGGAAGGAAGTCATTGTAAACAGCGTTGTTGATGATCTTAAATTGGAATTTTGATCGGATATTTTTCATCTATCTTCTAGTGCTAAAGTAAAATTTATTTAATTTTTTATGTACCGACCAGTTTCGCTTTACACAAGCATCTTCAGGGTATAAAATTAAACTTAAACTCAGTTTAATTTTATACCCTGAAGATGCTTGTGTAAAGCGAAACCGATCGGTACATAAAAAATTAAATAATTAAATCGTGGTTACAAAGTTATTGTTTTATTTACATACTTATTTCTTACTTATTCTAAATTATTTTTAATGACAATTATAAAATGTCAAACCACAAAGTCACTGCTTTTTTTTTTACATGAGCTACACACAGGATGCCCTGCGGAAAATAATTTCCCTCAGGGCCTAATGTTATCTTTGGGGATGCTGTGTGGAGGGTTTAAGGGGTGGGTAGGAATTTGGGGTTCAGTGTGTCCTGGTCATCCGCCTCCAAACCTCACCCCATGAAAACGGACACCCCTGCTAAATCACCAAACGTAGCGAACCACTTGGGGTGACCTATGGCAGAGGTGTTGGTTATCCAGTAAAGGTTCCCTTTCTATCAAAATATAAAATTTATTTGATTAAATGGTGTTATTTTAAAATGTATTCATTTAAAATTATATATAATATGTTATTTTAAATGATTTATTTGCGGCACGTTCCAGAGTGGAAGATCCTCTCAATATTGCTCTGGTGTAAGACCACAATTTGGAATTGAAACGTTGCTTGTAATGGCCTTAGCCGTATTTGGTGACCTAATCATAGCCAGGTACTTCCCCTCTATCTTTTTTCCCATCTTCCTCACCTCCCCACTTCCTTCAGCCTCACGACATATCCTAATAGGGGATGCCATAGTGTCACTGGCTCCAAACTCCTCTTGTTGGGTCTCTTGTCCGCTATTTACATAAAAAAATGAACTTGTTTAATTTGCACCACAAATAACGTAATATTTTTGATTATTTCGTGACCCCCAATTTGATACATGAAATGAAAATATTCGAATACTGGCTAGCAATTAAATCGATATCCTGCTGTTAGCGTTTTTATATCTTCAATTTTAAGTGTCAGGCCTCATCCGAATCCGACATCGTAACCCGTAACTCCTCGGTTGATGGATCGTAAACAACGGGGTCTGATGCAGTTGATGCTGCGTGGTTGCCGGTTGATTGATGGATGCACCCATCGTGCATCTTGAAATCATGATGCAAGAAGTGATGGTGGACAGCTTGTCTGTTTTCTCATGCAGGCTCGGAGTCCCATTGACCTTGCAGGTATTTTTGGAAATTTCTCTTTCGATTGGAAAAAGTAATCACTTGAGAGAACAGGTGAAAGTATTTTAAATTTATTTATTTTTATTTGATACTGTAGGAACTACTCGAAATTAAACCATTAAATACTGGCAATTTTCAATCAGTTGCCACACTCTAACGCACACGCGTTGGACCACGCTTCTGAATGACATTTTTTAAACCAACCGTTATTCAGTTTCGAGTGTCGCTCGTAATAACATCGTAGTTCATACACATCTAACCTCCATGTTTCCAACCTTTTCTGATAACATCTACTGATAATTATTATTAACTCAAAAAATTTCCAAAGTTGCTTAGAAAATCATGAAAAATTGAATTCTTTTATAATATAAAAACACAATCAATAAAATATCTCACTTCCATATTAGATATTACCCAAACCTTTCGATTTAAAGAACGTATTTATTTGATTGGGCATTTTGGTCTAAAATGTACTAGCTGACCCGGACACGCGTGGCTGTGGCTAACGAAACGCAATGCCATCTACTGGTTGGTTACCCAACCTTCATAACCAACGCCATCTGTTAATTTGCATGCAAATCAAATCCACATCACCCGCTTGCCTCCCGGCTCCCCTTATATATTATATATTTCAACCAATTTACATAAAACCTTGACGAATTATATACCTTAACCTTCCTCATGAATCACTCTATGTATTGGTGAAAACCGCACGAAAATCCGTTCATTAGTTTTTGAGTTTATCGCGAATAGCCAGACAGACAGACATCTTTAGTCAGAGGACTTTAATTTATAATTGATTTACAGAAAGGCCGCAAAGCGAGGTCTGTAATTCTACTACCTAGGGACTAAAAGCTGGAAAAAAAACTACTTGGATTGCATGAAAACACTCTACATTTCATTAGTTAGATGTCAAGTAGAATATAATTCACCTATTTGGTCCCCTTTCTATAAAGTACACTCTAACAAAATAGAACGAGTTCAACACAAATTTCTTAGGTACTTAAATTTCAAACTCAAAATTCCAATAGAAAACATTAATTATTTAAGTTTAATGAATCGACTAAATTTAATTACGCTGTCTGACAGAAGAATCATTTCAGACCTAATTTTATTGTACAGAATTATGAACAACCTAATTGACAGCCCTGCCATCGTTGCTACTATTAAACTTCATGTACCGACAAGAAATACTAGACAAAATATAACATTCTTTTGCAACACATACACAACTAACTATCAATCACACTCACTTACCAATAGGTTGCATTATTTAGGCAACAAGTTTGGTGGTATTGTACATGTATTCGCTGATTCCCTTTACATTCTAAAATGCAATTTAAACCAACACTTTGCGGAATCCTACAAATTATTGTAACAAGGGTATAATATATTTAACGATTTGATTTGTTATTGTAATGTTTATATTATATTTTGTTCTATGTTATTGTTAAATATTACATTGTTTAAAATATTTCACGGTTTTCCACAAGATTATACAAATTAATGTTTTTTATTGTCTTTAAAAACTACTTGTATATTCTTAAAAGTTTTTTCACTTTTATAACTTTTGGTATAAATTCTATGTTGTGTAATCCTCGATATCTTAAATATTATTTTCTAATCTATTTAAAAGCCCCTACGGGCGTATAACAACAATAAATAAATAAATAAAAGACAAATTTGCTTCTAAGTCCGATATCTTGCAACTTTCTTATGGCAATGGAAACATTGGAAACAGAAAGTGAACAATATTGTTTTCAAACCAGACAACAAAATACGATACCAAATCAAAATGAGATAGGGTTGTTTATGCATTCAATGACACTTCATATCTTTGGTCTTTTACTTTCTCTTTCTATTAGAAGTTGAGAGGAAACGATGTAGATTAGATGAGACGAACCAGGAAAGTGGAATAAGACAATGACAAATCAGACAGTCACATCTCTTTGTCTCTGGGAACAATAAGATATTACGACGATTATGCGAATTACATTTTTCTCTGGTAGCGCATTGTTTTCACAATTCGTCGAGATGAAATTAGGATGCAAGCAGACGATTTCTAAGACTAATTGGCATACATCAGAATGACAAATTTTCAAGTAGTCGAGTGGTCCAAAGATTGGGTTCTCATAGTAGGAGATTCGAATATTTATTAGTTACTAGCGAATTGCCGGCATGCTTTGCAATGCCACTTAATAAAGAAATTGTTTCTCCCTGCGTGTCCTTTCCCAATCGTCCAGTTCCCCTTCCCTTCCTATGTCCCCTTAACCCCTCTACCACGTCCCCCCCTCTCCCGCGGTCCATATATTCAGTCCCCGTACATTCAGTTTTCAAACAGCTCGCGTGTCACCTATTGCAATTTTTTTTATAACTTCATTTTTCATATAGTACAAACATTGATCAAACAGTATTAATAAGCTTGCATCTGCGTGGTTGAATTCCAAAACCCGACTGCCATTGCATGTCCGACGCCACGCCTTATGCGCTGCGCCACGTGAAATTTCAAGCAAAGCTACCGTTGTAATTCGGTTTTTAATTCAAGAATCTGCCAAAAGATGTCGCTACTTCCGTCAGCATCTCGCGTATGGACGATTATTCCTTAGTTATACATAAGTACTAGGATTTATAGGCGGCTACATGAAATATATATTACATATGGTGTTATTGCGTGTCTCGGTTACTTTGTCACGGTTACTTTGTCTCGGTGACTAGCTGTCACTGAATCACAGTGGATCCGAGGAACGGGCTATTTTTGGAACTAGTTCCTATCGGATTTATAAAATGGTAACCAACACTCAAACTGGGCGAAGCCGAACTAAAAGCCGCCAGCAGGGCCTAGCAGCAAAAAAATGCGGAGTGAGTTTTTAACTGCTTGTTTTTATATATTATAAGAAATACCAATCAAATTTGTTACATATCTTGATTAGATTCAAAGTATTTGATTTGGGTGAATATCATAGGTGAGCATTTCAATTATTTAAATTCATTAACATTAAGAGTTTATCTGAAAACTGAATTTCGAATGAACAATCGATGATTTGCAAAATGTCACTTACAAAGTGTGACGTGGTTGACAGTTTCATAAGAGTTTTTGTAATGGTTAAAAAAACTTTTCAGGTGTATTGTCATTTGGTTGTAATATTAATTGATTCAAACATTTACTATGCTTAATATAGCGATACATACAAGACAAATAAACAAACAAACAAGCAACCAAACATACATTCATTTTTATATGGATAGATTTTTTATTGGAGTAACTTGTTATTTGAAGGTTATCATCAATGTAAAATATCACTAAGAAAGAAGATAATACTATTAAAACTAAACGAAATATGAAAAAGAACAAAATTCAGGATCTCTTGTCTTACCGGGACAAAAGAAAGACTAGGTTTTTCTTAACATCTGCCCTGATGATGCACACTGCAATGCTGTGCGAGACCTTGGGTATGGAAGGAGGTAGCAATACGCTATAATAACCCAAAAATATACCACGAAAATACTTTTGGTCGTGAAAATATCAACTCATATCTGAATGTTTTTTTGTTGATGTAAATAATATTTTTTTAATAATATTTTTCACTGGTATTCTTTACGAAATCGTGTGGAGGATACATACAGATTCTTAATTTACTTGTTTTGTACAGTAAGAAGGTATCTGACAAAATCCTGTGTTTATGTGACATACAAGCAGGTTGACCTTTTTCCCCACTTTGCACAAGTCGTACCGGGAATTAAACTATTGGTTCACCGAGGCAAATCGACTAAAATCCTATAAATGTGAGTAAAAAGGCTGGTTTACACGCAAAAGGACTTATCGTACGATTTATCGGTCATGTAAAACGGAAGACAAATCGTGCGTTTTGTGAAGTTTACAAGATAACATCTTTTCCTCTGTTTTCCATCTTAGTTCTCAGTTCCAACTTAAAATACAATAATAATTTGACGTTCTTGCAATATTCAATGTCCAACATCATTTTATTTACACTTAGTCACCTCATCAGGATAGGGTTATAACTTCAAAATACCTTGTTAGATATGAGGTGTCAAAGTTTGCAAAGACGATTTCTCATAATCTATTTACCAATTTCTGATTTTGAGGTGACTCTTGTGTAAAGTATTATAATTGAACATATTTATAATAAGCTGGGCATAATAATTCATTGCATAAGGTTGTACTTACATTTCCCTAATGCAATTCCAAGCTAGGGTCACGTTTAAATAGTTTAAATTACAATATGATAAACTAAAATACTTTATACAAGATTGAATATCAAAATCAAAAATTGTTAAATAGATTAAGAAAATTCGTCTTTGAATTTTGAAAATTTGAAACCTCGGAACATGGTAAGGCAAAGTTAGAACCATATCTTAACAAAGTTACGAACTATAATGCAACTTGTAACAGTGATCAATTCTCAGATACAAACAAAATAAAGGGTGGAAGTGATCTTAGAAGTTTGTAAAATAAATGATTATTTAGAATGCTGATTTTAGAACTTTGTCTTACTTATATCTACGAAAATACAACAGCAATAGATGGTTCTGAAGGGTATTGAAATAAGCAAAAGAAATGTCATTGCATTCAAAATGAAAAAAAAAGAACTGAGCCTAATTGACGTGAATTTGTAACATGTGTAGTGTAGTTATCGTAAAATAATACCTCTCCTGTCATTTCTAAAATTTTATCTTGGTTTTCATTCCGATTCGATCAGATGAAAGTTTTACTGTTTACACGAACCGTTTTACCTGATTTGTCGAAACCGATAAAACATGCGATAAGTCGTAGCGTGTAAACCACCCTTTATATATGTACTAAGAATGCCTATTAATCGGATTGACACGTTTTCATACAACAATTTGTTGAGATTTAATGTCAACGCTCTCTTGACTATAAATCAGAAAATATGTTTGAATGTTTCTGGAAAATTGCAACCAATATATGTCTGGATTTTTAAAATAAAAAATGTCAGCTTTTTGATGTGAATACAGCACAAGAGTCACTGGAAGCTGTGAAGCTGAAGATAGCAGAGAGGTGGAGAAGACGGGGGAGAGGAAGGTGGGGAAGTACTTAGTTAGCTAATAATAATTGGATAATTTGTAGAGCGCCGTTTTTGTGAAAAATCGACAAGGGTATCTTCAATCAATCAACGGTGCTGTAAGTAGATACCATATCTGGTCAGGTGACCAGACAACTCAGAATGAAACCAACTCAGAAGCACCTCAGAAAGGACATTAAGAGTGATTATAAAAAAATATTAAAAAATTGGTTGAATAGGTTAAGTTAGGTTAGGGTTACCGGCTATTTTAAAAATATTTTTTAATAGCTTTTAATGACCTTTCTGAGGTGTTTCTGAGTTGGTTTCGTTATGAGTTGCCGTGGAACCATCTGGTCAAACATGGCTAAAGTCATTTCGAGCAACGTGAATAGTGGTCTTTCACCGGGGAGATCTAATCGAATATTTCATTGTTAGGTACACGAAACGTCAAACGTATTTTGTAAACCTCTACAATAATAAATCTAAAAGTGTGATAAAAAGTGAAGTAGACCATTACAATCAGTGCAGTCCTGCGTAGTTTTGAACGCGCTATCGACGGGTGTTTATGCCTTTTAATTTTTCCACACGGAAGTATCAAAATATGTGTTTTTGAAAAAATATAAAACGGCACGCCAAAGTTCACAGTTGAATTATTTCAAAGAAAAAACGCTGCTGTTTTCTGAAGACTGGTAGAAGTAAAATTAAATAAAAGTGAACAATCCAGTTACGGTGTTTTTTTTAAAAAAAAAAAGAAGTTAAACAATTTGCAAAAACATTCTAGTGCGACAATAAGACAATCAGTTACTTGACGCGCTATCCGCGTGAACCGTCACACAAATAAATACGAGTATTCTTCCCGGGATTTCGAATAGGGCTCGTGGCCTTGTGGGCCAACGCGTCGGAACTGCTTTTTGCCCGAATTAAGAGAATAGCTGCCGCGCTCGGTTCGAAACTCACACCGGCGAAATTTTTCAATTTTTTATTTATTGAATTTTTTTGTTTTGTTTTTAATAAACATGTAAATTCAATTACCCCACATCCGAAGGAGTGAACAAATCTAAATATGGAGGAATTTATAGAAGACATAAGAACTGATATTAATAAAATAACAACTGTTAAAGACTCTAAAATAAAACAAAGTTTAGAAAATAATATCAAAAAGCTGGAAGAAGCAATAAAATGCGAACATTTAAAACTACAAAATAAAATAATTCAATTGCAAGAACAAATAATTCAAAATAATGAAAATTACTGCCAAAAATTAGAAAAAATAATTAAAACAAATCAAAATGTTAAAACATACGCTGAAGTTAGTGCGCAACACAAATCCCCGGTTTTATATCCCATCATTATAAGCTCAAAAAACGAAAAAGAAGATATCAAGGAAATAATAACTAAGAACGTAAAGATTTCTAAAACTGGCGTTGGTATTGCTAGCATCAGAAAAACATCGAAAAACCAACTTATTATCAACCTTAACAAAGAAGAAGACAGGATCAAGACAAAAAACGAAATTGAAAAAATGAACCTTGAAGGAATTAACGTGGGCGAATTAAAGAAGAAAAGTCCGTGTATGATCTTTAAAGGAATCGACGAGAACTACAATAAAGAAGAATTTTTAAATGACTTAATCCTACAAAACGAAGACATAAACATATTAAATGTAGAAGAAAAAATCAAAATAAAAGGAATAATCAACATTAAAAAATATAAACATATTAACATTATTATCGAATGTAGCGGAGACATTAGAAACTTACTATTAAAAAAAAAAAAAGTAAACCTGGGTTTCTCCCAAATTAAAGTGGAAGACTGTAACCCGTTAATGCAATGCTACCATTGCCAGAAATACGGCCACACAGCTACGCGCTGTTTAAGAATAAACGAAAAACCAATTTGCCCTCACTGCGCTGGAGATCACGGACTCAAAGACTGTCAAAATAAAAATGAAGTGCCAAAGTGCATCAACTGCACAACTAACAACCTATTAAAAAAGAGTTCTTATCCAACAAATCATAAAGCCAACAACGAAGAATGCAAACAACGCATAAAAATGTTACAATTTGCAAAGGAACGAATCGACTACAACTAAACATGGATGATTACATTACAAAAAAAATCGACCAAAACTACAACATTACAGAAGAAATATGCGAAAACGTTAACGAAATTAACAAATGGTGTCATAATACTGATTCCGCTTTTCTAGTGCTAAACATGAACATAAGAAGCCTTTCAAGAAATCTAGATGAATTATTAATAAACATTAATAATTTAAGCACATCACCGGTGTGCATAGGGTTAACTGAAACACACTGCAACAGTGATCAATACATAAGTGCGCTACCCCACTACCGAGGAATTGCAACTAAAATATCTATAAACAAAAATAGTGGAATAATTATGTTCGTACGCGACGATTGTGAAGTGTTAAACACAGAAGAAGTGAACATTGAATTTGTCAACTGCTTAAAAATAGACATTAAATTTAAAAATTCTATTTATAGAATCATAACAATATACCGTACACACAAATCAAACATAACAAATTTTACAAACGAACTTTATCTATACCTGAATAAATTAACAAAGATTTTTACGATTATATGTGGAGACTTTAACATAAATATTTCTAATAACCATAATTCAATTGAAAAAAATAACTTCTTGAACATGATGACTCACCACAACTTCAAATCGTGCATTAATAACTATACCCGAGAAGTACCAAATCAAACGCCATCTTGTCTAGACCATATTTGGTGTAATGTAAACCTGAATTGTATAAAAAATGTCAAATCTACGATTTGGAAGATAAACATAACTGATCATCACGCAACACTTTTTAACTATGAAACTAAAAATAAAAACAAAAAAATACATAAATTAAGTACCACAAAAACCACATTAAGCTACGAACTTTTAGAAAAATCACTCTCAACAGAAAAATGGACTGAAGTAATAAACAGTAAATGCGCTAATGAATGTGCACATTTTTTTGAAAAAAAATTATCAGAACACATTTTAAATGCCTCTGAAATTAAAAACTTGCATCAAAACTCAAAAACAAAAAAAATTAAACCCTGGATCACTAACGGATTAGTAAAAGCAGTTAGAAAAAAAAATAAACTTTTCAAACTAGCTCATCAACCGAATGCTAAAAAATCAATTATTTCATATTACAAAAAATATAAAAACATATTAACAACTTTAATTCGAAAAACGAAAAATAGCTACTACTCCCAACAAATTATAGAGGCCAAAAATAATAATAAAAAAATTTGGACTACAATAAACGAAATAATAAATAAAAATAAAAAGAGAAGTTGTATATCCGAAATTTCAGACGGGGGAAAAACGTACAATGTCCAACTCGACACTAAAAAATGCTGTAATATTTTAAACAACTATTTTGTAAGTGTTAGAAAAAATCTGGCAAACGCTATAAAAACATGTCCCAACAATAATAAAAATAATCCCCACACTCCCCAACACCAATATAATAATTTCAACAAAATAACAGAAACTGATGTTGGAAAAGTTATCGATGATTTAAAGGGGGGCTCTGCTCCCGGTTATGACAACATAGATGTAAACATATTAAAAACAATGAAACAATATCTAATTTGCCCATTAACTCATATAATAAATACAAGCCTTATAAAAGGTGTATTTCCAAATAATTACAAAAGAACAATAATAACACCGATATATAAAGCAGACTGCCCAAAAGACCCACAAAATTACCGCCCTATATCCCTTTTATCTAATATATCAAAAATATTCGAAAAAATTGTAAAAAACCAAATCTGGGCCTTCTTAGAACAACATCACATTATAAATTCTAAACAGTATGGTTTCAAAAAAAACACCAGCACCCACGATGCCATTGCGAAAATAACAAACTATATATATACCGCCCTAGACTCAAATGAAAAATGCATTGGAATATTTATTGACCTTAAAAAAGCATTTGATAGTATATCTCATACTAACTTAATAAAAAAAATCAAATCAATTGGAATAAATGGACTGGTGCTATCCTGGATTATAAGCTTTTTGGAAAATAGACCACAACAAGTAAAATTATTAAATGAACTAAGTGATTCTGAAAGTAGCAACTTCTCAATACCACAAGGCACAGTTCTAGGACCACTTTTGTTCATATTATATGTAAATGATATATTTGAAGTTGCTAAATACGGGGAAATTATCTCATATGCAGACGACACAGTGCTTCTTCTAAAAGCAAACACATGGTTAGAACTGACTAAAAAGTCTAACATAGACATAAATGAATTAAAAACATGGTTTGACAATAACCTACTAACATTAAACTCTAAAAAAACACATTACATACCATTTTTCACAAAAAAACCAAACACGCCGTATGAAATAAACATAAGGATCCATTCTGCACCACACACTCAACAACACCACTGTAACTTATTGTGTACTAATATTGAAATGAAAACTTCAACCAAATATCTAGGAATCACTATTGACCAATGTCTAAAATGGATACCGCATATAACCATTCTTAAAAACAGAGTACGAAAATTGACATATATTTTTAGCTGTTTGAGACACATTCTAAGTAAAGAACTACTGAGAATGACGTACTTCGCATTCTGTCAATCCATAATCCAATATGGTATAATAGGATGGGGTGGCGCCTATAAAACTCACACACAATCTCTCTACATTGCGCAAAAACTAATAATTAAAATAATATTAAAAAAATCATTTCTATATCCATCTGAACTCATATTCAAAGAATTTAAAGTCAGAAAATTAAATACTCTCTTCCTGTATCATTCAACCTTACAAGTTTACAAAGAGGATATCCTAAACAAAACCATACCTTTCAAAAACACAGTAAATCTCAGGCAAAAATACATGTTACCAATTCCCATTTGTAAAAAAACTTTGGGTCAACAAAACTACAAATACTTGGGAACAAATTTCTTTAATAAATTACCAGAAAATATAAGATCCCTTATGGACAGTTTCAAAAATTTCAAAACACAATTAAAAAAATATACTGAAAACCTTAACTAAAAAAAAATAAATAATAAATAAAAATTTAAAAAAATGTATACATATATACACATAAGTTTCTCTTATTCTTTATATAAACTAAATTTCAAAAAAATAAAATCTAAATAACCTAACAAATAATACTTCCTCCCGTACACACAAGCATCTGCTTATTACGGGAGAATATTTAAAAAAAAAATGTATATTTGTATTTAATAATTGTATTGAGTTTTATTTTTTATATGCTTTCATTATATTTATATATCTATTGTATGTACTGTACCAAAAAAAAAAAAAATAAAAAAAATATATTATTTTGAAGCAAGTTAGCTAATTCTATTACATTATCATCTAGTAAGTTTAAATTTGCAATATTGATTTCCCTAAGATTATGAATAATGTCTAAGTTATTTGAATCTACTCTAATATCATTGGATTCTTCTACTAGAATATTAGCTAAACTATCTTCATTCAATGCATCTAATATAACATTACTACTCGTATTAATTTGATCTAAATTATTCTCCAATTGCAATCTATCTGCTACTTCTTTTCTTATCTCATTTAATGTTACTACAGGAATTAAATTATTTTTGAAAATTGACCTTTTTTGGTCAGCTAATCTTTGTTCGTTTACTTGGGCAACCGGATAATTTTGTGAGAAAAGTAAAGGTAATTTTTTCCTATACAATAAAAAAAAAAAAAAAAAAAAAAAAAAAAAAAAAAAATAGGTCATACATATTATTTTTTTAAATCGGGCGTAATGTACCTAAAACAAACTTATTACTATTTTCCTGGACAACTTATCTACGATAATTAGTGACCGACCGAAGTTCGGTTTCGAAACCGAAACCGAAGTTCGGTTTCGGTTTCGTCTAGGTTCGGCAAAAAAATCTAGTTTCGGCATCAGTTTCGGTTTCGGCAGATTTTCTGCCAAACCTTCGGTCGCACCGAAACTCTGCAAAAGATCTCAATAAATGGTAAATTTAGTCTTAAGAATGTTGTGATTGTAAGCGCAATTAAAATTAAAATACTCAATTTATTTATTTATTTTATTTATTTTACAAAAGAAAGTACAAATAACATATTGGGAAGCTTTGCCTGTCCAACTAGGAAAGTTTCCCGTTCCAGGACAGACTAATTGACAGGTTTAGTTCATATTATGCCAAGAAATATACATAATTACATAACAAACAAAAAAATAGAAAAGTAACCTGGTAGCATGTAGTATTATTCTCGGATTTACCAAATTAACCTGGTAACGCAAAATATATTCGGATTTACAGTGTGAGATAAGCAGGTAAGTTAGTTGTAAGTATTGAAAAGTATAAACCAGGTGCCTGATAACAAGTTGGAGGAAATTAATGAGGTCCTTCCTTTATAATGTACATAAGTGCTGATTTATTGTCAATTTTTTGTTCCGAGAAGTAGTTAACATGTTTGTTAATTTTTTGTAATATCAGAAAAAAAACATTTAAAAAAAATACGCCAAATTTCAGTAAACAATAGATTTTAACACGTCTAAAAAAGCTTCGGTTTCGGCCGAAACTGAGACAGCTACCGAAGATTCGGTTTCGGTTCCGATAGAAAGTCCTGTTTCGGTCGGACGTACTTGTAAACAAGTTTTTAAGGTGTGAATAAATAAATAAAAGAACAACACAAATAAATCGATTTAAAAATAATACACCCCTCTTTAAGTTAAATTGTTATTTTGAACAGATTTACTACTTACGAATAAGATTTACCTACTCAAAAAACCTCTAAAAATAATCGCTGGTCAAAGTTTCTCGGGTGTGCCTTGTACACCCTCTACAAGTAGTTGAATAAAATTATGTTGCAATAGTTGTCATTCCTGTCACATTAATAATTGGTATATTTGATCTTACGAATTTTTGATTTTTCCGGGTTTTAAAGTTGGTATAATTCTAAATCGTAGGACGGTTACCATTTACTAAACCCTGGTAAATAATTCCGATCGTGATTTCGCGTAGGAGAGTCCATTTCACCAGATTTATCTAAATTATTATTTATGGCACCGATTTGACAGAGATAAACTTAATATCGTTATATTGATCAAGAAATTAAATATTTCTGTATTCAAACCATCGATCTGTACAGTCTGTCAACAAATTCTAGACAGTTAGTATAATTGAACTTTTTTTTTTCAATATTTCTATCTTCAATACTGTCTATATGTGGTGGAATTCCATTATAATAATATAATAAAACACTTATAACTTATTACCGCTTAATTTATTTGCGACTGTAATCAGTTTCAGCCTGTTAAAGCCATCTTCAGACTTTAGGCTTTAAACATTCTAACATTCCTGATAAAGCCATCTTCAGGTTTCAGACTTAAAGCGTGAACACATATAACACGGGCATAAGCCTAGCATGGTGATTGAAAAATCCACAAATAATGTAACTATAATATTGAAAAGATTTTACAACATTCTTCCAGACAGAATAAAAAAATGTGATTCCCAAAAAAAATTCAAAGATAAAAATTTGGATCAAAAATAATGATAGGACCTTTATCGGTGCACTCACCCAAATTCAAAATTATTAATGATTTGGTATTATGCATTGGAAATATACAAGCAATGTATTGGTTGCTTTTATTTAAAATTATTATTAATGTAACCAATCTATTACGTGATTACATTTTAATAAAAGTGTAGGTATGTTTATAAGTATTTGAAATTGATTTAAAAATTACTGCCTTAACACAGGCTAGCCTAGTGAGGCGGATTACTGAAAAACCAAAATTTATAACTATTTTCTATTCTTCATTTATCTACTGTTCATGTTTATATTTTTTTGTTGATATCTTTTGTACTTATATAATTTTAAACCACTTTAAACATTAACACTGAATATGCACTTTTTAGTTATAATCTTGCAAATTTCGTTCATAAAGATTTAAATGTCCGGGTTAATTTTTCACCATTTCCCCACAGAAAAAACTAAGCCCTTTCACACACTTCCCCAAATGATCATCTAGTCAATCCACGCTATGAATTGCACTATATAAGTATTATAAATACAAAACAATACAAGAACAACAAACCTACCAGAGACCAAATGGGAAAATAATTCCGACTCCCCAGATATTTTCATATCAGAGGGTTCGGCTCTGTGGAATTCCTAATTGAACCTATAAATCCTACTGATCCCTCAATATAAATATTTAAAAAATCTTTTGTAATCCTACATGTATTTAAAATGACTGATTTTTGCATTTTTATATATAAATTCTTTGACAAATCTAATATGCCTAAATTTTGAATAAGAGACCTAGGTATAATGCCAGTAGCCGAAATAACAAATGGTAATATTTTTATAATCTGAGAAAAATTATTATAAAGTTATTATTATTATTAATATTTATGAAATGAATAAAGCAAAATTAAAAAAAAAATGTTTTGTACCAGTCTGAAGATGACTTCAATAGGCTGAAACCGGTTACGGTAAAAAATAAATTAAGTGGAAATAAGTTTAACATAAGTTCATTTTTTTCAATAATATTGAAACATTGAGAAACAACGATTTTAAAACTTTTTTTTAATAAAGTTTTAAAAAATAATATTTCAAATGATTCATGGGGTTAGGTTTATCTAGGTCTTGCCGGCGAATGCGTATATAAGTGACGGGCCAGATCGGGAGAGACTGGTTGAGGGAGGCCTAACCAAGAACTCCAGCCGGACTCCCTCTACCATCGCCTTGCACTGTTGACACTCAGATTCCTACCACCCCTCAAACCTTTTTCCTTACCTCAATTTCCTCTCCTTCCTTTCCCTAAAAAGACCCTCACCCAGTATCCCCAAAGATTATATAGGCCCTAAGTGATTTTAAAATGGTCTACTGTGAGGAGCTAATGTAAAAAAAAATACAAGTGTGCTGTTCACACGCGTTAGAAGTGAAAGCTTCAGAAAACTAAAGTAGACAAACGTGGGGAGGCTACAAAGCACCGCACAAAGGAGATCGATTATACTATCTCAATCTTGTATGTGTTTGTCTCTTTTTAGTGTGGCTATTTTTGTTTCATCGTGTTTCAAATCACAACGGTGCTAAATAAGTTTTCACTTGAAAAATAGTCTCCTTTTAGTAATAACCGTACACAACTAATAATAGTACACAACTGCTAACCCTGTACAAATCACAAGTGCGCCCCACGGTTGAATTTGGCAGCCACCTCTGGTATGGAGCTCCAAAATACCTGAAAAATGCCCTCGACTCTGTGCAGAAACGGGCGGTCCGTTTGATAAATTCTACCATCTTAACAGACGGATTACAATCTTTAGAGCACAGGCGTCGGGTGGGAATGCTGTCCTTGTTCTACCGATATTACAATGGAAGATGCTCCGAGGAACTAGCATCATTGATCCCTCATTGACATTTGTCACATGAGAACGGGTCGTTTCTTCGACTCGTTCTTGTGTTCAACAGCTCGGCTGTGGAATGATTTGCCGGCCTCTGTGTTTCCACCTTCCTACAACATGGGTCTCTTCAAGACCAATGTTCATTCCTTCCTCTCCTCAAAAAGACCCTCCCCACAGCATCCCAGATGACATAGGCCCTGAGGGAAATTATTTTCCTCAGGGCCTCCTGTGTGGAGTTAATGTAAAAAAAAAAAAAACAGTATTGTTTTTTTAAGTTACATTATTTTTAATTTTAAGCATTTAACGATCCCAGCGCCTCCATTTTTGACTTCTATTTGTTGACAGATTGTACGTCAAATCGTAACGCTCAAACCGTTTCTTAAATAGTTCCACCTACACGAATTCTTACGTAACTCCACATTATTTCGTATGGAAAATGCCGAACTGGGAGGTAGAGCTGTCGATTGTTTGTGCATTGCAATGGTATACGTTTCACTAGATGTATTCACACATAGAATCAAACTGAATTGCTTAAAAGTGTATTTTTACTATGTGGATGGATGAAAGTTGGTTACCCGATAGTTGATACCCCGGCAGTTTCCCCCCCCGAAATTAAAAATGTTATAAAATTATAATTTGTGTCGAATTCTCCAGCGATGGTCGGCAAGACGGAGAAATTGATCGAAAATAAGTGCGGAAAGCAGTGTATTGCGTCCTCTCTACAGCTCAGTGATAAGAAAAGCTGAGCTCAGAATAAAGACAAAGATGGCAGTTTCTCACTTACGGCTACCAGACATGGATGCTAAATGAACGAACACGCTTTAGAGTCCAAGTTGCCGAAATGAGGTACTCGAGAGGAGTGGCAGGGGTTACGAAATGGGATCATATAAGAAACTCGACAATCCGAGATGATCTAAACATTGAACCACTGCTACTCTTCATGGAAAAATCGCAACTGAGGTGGCTTGGGCATGTACTAAGAATGTCTGATGACCGAATTCCGAGGAACATACTGAATGCGATTCCAGTGGGTAGACGTCCAGTGGGCCGCCCCAGACCTAGTTGGACGAGGCAACTCCAGAAACTGTGTGTAAAATAAACAAAAATTTTAACAAAACAAAAAAACGACTTCATAAAATGCATTAAAAAGTAAAAAAATAATGTCGTATTCTTCTACAACTTCATAATCAACTTACTTTTTCTAATCATCAATATGTAGGTACGATTGTTACTTTTGGGGTCGGTGTCAGTCAAGGTAGGTTTGTAACTATATACATAGTTATAGGTGAGATGTGCTTGTGTCGCCCAAGCGAATTGACGAGGCGAGAGGCGAGAGCGGGGCCGCGGCGTGAGGGGAGCTGTCAAGTGAATACGCCTGGCCGGTTACCTTTGCTGACACCGACTCCAAAAATAACAATCGTACCTACATATTGATGATTAGAAAAAGTAAGTTGATTATGAAGTTGTAGAAGAATACGATAATATTATTTTTTTACTTTTTAGTGAATTTTTTGAAGACGTTTTTTTATTTTGTTAAAATTTTTTGTTTATTTTTATATTTTTAGTGAATCTGAAGTACACTGTCTGAATATGGGTAGACCTACTAAACGTGCTGCTCATATGAGACAGACATAATTTGACCATAACGACGTTAGGGTCAAATTAAGAGATTCGGCCGAGTTTCGTTAATTTGTCATGGATCCGATAATCAGAACCTAACCAAACTCTCATCAAATTACCCTTGAATTACATCCTTTCTAATAAAAAAAGAATCATCGAAATCGGTTGGCGTGATATTGAGTTATTCGTCCATTTGTCGCGCACATACGTAATACAAATTTAAGACTTATATGGTTTTCTCATGGATGCCATTGTCAGAACTGGACCAAATTAAAATGGGACCACACGGAAAGTACCAGCTTTCAATTAAAAAAAGAATCATCAATATCGGTTCACTGAGTTCAAAGTTCTGAGGTAACAAACATAAAAAAAAAAAATACAGACGAATTGAGAACCTCTTCCTTTTTGAAGTCGTTTAGTGAGAGGATGGGTCTACCATGGACGGAGGCCGAACAATCAGCACAAGACATGGACGTATGGGGGAGCCTTGTCGATGCAATGGGTCCCTGACCCGAATAGGACAAGGCGAAGAAGAAGACGATGATGATGATAAAATTATAATTTTTGTCATTATTTCTCAATTACTATATATAGATAAGTAGTTTTATCCCTGATGCTTTCAAATGAAAAAAATGTTTTACGCTTTTGTTATTCAGCACTACATCCGCTATGCATAACTCTCTGGGAATACTTAGTTATATTTTTTGTAACTAGGTATACTTTATTTTCCCTAAACCAACTGCATATTTTTTATAACTGGGCTGTCTGGGGATCAACTGTCTTGATTTTTTTGTTATAAACCTAAATGATTTTTGTCGCTCACTTTTATATTTAATTTAATTTTAGCAAAGTCATGACTTGACACTTCTATTATCACTTCTATTTTCTTATGTTTATCTCGGTTTTGTCTTTGCTTTCATATACCATCCTTTATTTTTACAGTGAACATTTTCCCAAATTTCGTGTTATTTTATTTGTGTATTTGTAAGTCCGTTAATAAATAAATAAGTATCATTTAGGGGGCCCAATTGTCGCGTCACCCTTAATACTATACTGCCTCCAGATATTTGGAAGCAGTTGGTATTTTTGTGCGGCATTATTATTGTAATAATTTTTTAATCGTAATAATAGCATATAATATCTTCGATATAATGTACCATGAAATACCAACCTTAACATCCTATGCCGATGGTACCCAACTGTAGTATACGTACTTTGGTTCACGATTAACATTTAGCCTGCAGATCATACTGTCATCTTGTCTTTTAAAGATCACCTGCGTTCTATTTCTGATCTCCTGTTGCCTGATGCCTGACGCTGGTATGCCCTCGATTCTACTCCAATTGGGATGAACCTGAAATCAATAAATCACAATCATTTATTTGCAGCCTTAAATAAAATGCGATACCACGTTTTGTCTTGCCTTTATCGTGTACGGGTGGAATTTATCGCTTATAAAAAGGATTATTTATCAATAAAGGTTATCAGACCACGTTTCATATTGTGAATATTGCCCAAGAGTCCCAATTGCTCCAACTTGTCCGAAGCCAGTTGGACTGTGGAAATCACAAGGGGGGTATTTTTTTAGGCTGAAGAGAGTGGGGAAGGGAAGGAGATGTTGTAGAGGAAGGTCGGAAAATATCTACCTGTCGTTTTGGATCTGATTATCAAACACGGATGGTCTTTCAATTTATAGGTACCTACTAGATTTTGCAAATAAAGAATATAACACTATACATTTGTTTGAAAACAAATATTTATTTATTTATTTTATATTTATTAACGCCCTTTTTCAGGGCTTTTACTTATGAGTGGTAAGAAATATACAGTATTTATGGTACATAACTGAACTGCCTCAGTAACAATATTTTAATCTATTTAAAGGTAAATTGAAGATGTCCACTGACTTGGTATAATTGTTTCCCTCCATTAGTGTTCTGGGCAAAGAGGAATACATTTGGTAGTTGGTCCCAGAATTTCTACAATGAAATAAATCCTGACTTCTAGTGTTACGTAGTGGTATCCGGAAGCTTATCAATTCAAGCAATACCGATCTATCAACTAAATCATTTAGAATTTTATATAGAAATACCAAGTCAGTGAAAATTCTTCGGTCCGACAATTTGAGCATATTCATATTATTTAACAAAGTGTTGTAGTTAAACATGAAAACGTAATAATTTGTTTTGTATTCTTTCAATAGCTTGTACATGTATGTTATAATGTGGGTTTCAGGCGGAAGAATTATACTCATGTTGACTTCATACATAGACAAAATATAACAGTTTAATACACTTTATATTGTTAAAATTTCTAGTTAGCCTGGTTATAAATCCCAAAATTTTTAAGCCCTTGTTACAGATTTCGGTTTCGTGGTTAAAAATGAAAGATTTGATTGAAAAGTAATGTCTAAATCTTTAATTTGTTTTAATGTCTGAAGAGCATTGTTATCAATATAGTAATTAAAGATCACTGGATTTTTTATTCGAGAAAATCAAACTACGAGTATTTGACTTATTACACCAAATTAACAATTTATTGATATTATCTTGAAGAATGTTAAATGTGAAAATCGTAGATCTCCACCCCATTTAAATTTCAAAATTACGGTTTTGTATGAAATTATGGGTCCAAATTGGGTCTTTATTCTGCGACAGATTGAGAATGATATCTTTGTAGGCGACCAGGGGTCCTAGAATGGTCGATCGATAAGGGTTGATAGGATAATTTTCGGTAATCATTCCCTAGGAAAACTGAAGATCGCTAAAGTACAAACAACAGTTGACATCGAATATATTAAGAACACTTAGTCATTGTGAATTGATACTTATTCATTGGAGATCTGCAGTCTTGCTAGGGAACGATGAGAAATTATCGAAAATTATCCTATCGAATCCTTATCGTACACTAATTTAATTGTTACCCGACTATCGAAATAATTTTAATTTGGATTTCTACAAGCTTTATGATATAAAGCGATAAACAGCGTGTAACAGTCCGTACCCGAAGGATTTCTGAGGATAATTGGAGTAAAAAATGTAGGTGTCGTTTTGCTGTCTGGTGATATTTTTTCAATTAAAAAAGTAACCGGGAATTGCTTAGCGGGTCACTCGATAAGCACTTCGTCTCGCTCCAAAAGCACGTTACATGTAGGAATGTGATCAGTGGCGACGTGTGATTGAATTTTTTTTGTTTTTTATAGATATATGGAAGATAAGATGTGTGGTGTCATATAAATTAAATAAGCAAACACTGTGTTTACAACTTTATTATAATAATTTACATCCGTACAATAATTTATGTTTACAAAATATTCGTAAGTGTATGAAATGTGGGAGCGAACAAGAAGCGATTTACCAGCTGTTACATCGTCGGCAATCCGAAACAGAATGGTATCTGAAAATTGGTGAAAATAATGAAAACGAATTGATCTACGCAATAACCTCTCCGAAATCAGATGTTTTAATCTCTCCCCACCAAGAACTTCTATTACATTCTTCGTAGGAAAGTAAGACTATTGCTGGAAATAAGTTAGGTAATATATTATTATTATAAAATAATTTGTTTGCTGAAACTGAAAGGTGCGTGGTGATGTAGATTGGAAGATTACATTTTGTCACATCGTGGAAAGCAGGTTTCTCGCTTTCAGGTAACTTGCGCATAACCGGCGCCCATAATCCTATATATTATTATTTACCGTAAATTATAACATATTGTAACCGCCAATTAGCAATGCACACATAAACATAAATACAATGTGGTTGCACATTTACGTCACTTTATATCTTTCGATTAAATAATAATCAATTTAATTAAGACGCCGTTACCCGAATTTCTACCCATTTCTTGCAAACCTCCCTTAAACATTTGAAGTTTTTCGTCGCGCCGAAACGCAAATTATGTAAAATTCCTTCGATAGAAAAAAATTGCAAAGTGTGCTCCAAAAATTATTGTAAACACGTTTGTTTCAGTTATTTTACAAGTTATATGTATGAAAAAATTCACATTCTTTCTTTAAATGCTGTTTAAGACAACCCTCGCGAGATTTTTGCTCTATTTTAAATGAGTCGGGTTTTATGAAACATTTTCATAATTTTCGCATCGATTTTGTCACTTTAAATAGGTACTAGGGCGCTCCTCTAACGTGCGTAATTTCATATCTCTCCATCTTCTTCTTTTTGTGCGCGGTTGCGGGGCCCTAAAGAAGACAATTTTAAGTGAAACTCTATCGAAAATCTGAAATTGAAAAAACTGAAATAGGAATCGAACCCAGGAACTTGGACTTGCCGAGGCGGTGCTCTACCAACTTAGCTAATGTGTCTCTATCCGATTCGGTCTATATAACATTTAGTTCGGATTGAACTTGCGTTCATTCATAAAATAGCAGCCAATTATGCATTAAGAAAATAAAGATAATGTTGGTAGTTCTTAGTCGAAGTGTGAAACAGTTGAATATGACCGAATCGGTTAAGGACACATTAGCTCAGTAAGATCTGGGTTCGATTCCTACATGTTACCTCATCTTTTTGTAATTTTTCTGTTTAGGTCATATTTTCGATTGAGTTTCGCTAATATTGCCTTCATTATCAACTTACGTCGGGCCATGTCAAAAGTCAGAAAAATAGAAGGCTATGTATGAGACGATGTATGAATGTGAATGAGGCTAAGAGTGTGTGCCAAGACCGAGTTGTTTGGTCGTCCGGCTTTTCTGCCTACCGCTGCGTGAAACGGCGTGATGGTTGTTAGTTAGTCTTTCTCTTCAGTTATTATTTCACATAACTTTCATTTATTACTTAGTGTGTCAATTCCACAACATATTTGTCCAACATTTCCTATCATTTCTCTAACGTCCTTATTCCTATTATTTTCTCTTGTAAACAGTGTTTTCCCTTAAATAATCGACCTGTCAACATCGACATCAGCAGGCATGAAAAATTTCCCGTCCGTTACGCTATAGTAAGAACTTTAATTCCGAGACAACACTAATAGCTATTGCATAACATTTGTGATTACACTGATTACTGAGATCAATGTAGATGCGTATTATCGACGTTTTCTGCATATGCACAATATTCTACAGTGGCGTAGCCATCAACAGGCAGTTTGGGCAACCGTTCGAGGCTCAAATATATTATATGACATTGTGACATTCAACAACGCAAAATCATGTTCACCTACAAAAATCTTCTTTGAATATACGCATTATCCTAGGGTTAGGCAATAACATCGAAATGCTTGTGTGCAATGAACAACAACACTATTTTTATATACTCATATTGATATTACAGAAAATACAAAATGCTTTTAACCCGTCAAGTCTCTTTTTTCGGTTTTCGGAACAACTCATACAGGTTACTCATACGTTGTGTCTCCCTTACTATCATGGCTAGAAATATGATATAAAGATGTTAGAAAGAGAAAATGCCACGCTTTATACTCAAAACTAAAATTTAACTTCAAAATAATTAAAATGTACATGTAGTAAAAATGTTTCACAAAATTATAACGTAAAAACTTTATTCAAAAATATTTTATTTAAACTGAAAAAAAAAACATATATGTATACTCCACTGCCCAACATAAATGCTCAACCAGGGCAGTAAGCAATAACATCCTGGTTTCTCCCAGTTTGAACACATCTTTTGGACAGAGAAATAATAAATTCCATGCTATGAAATTATACAATGCTCTACCAGATCAAATCAAAAATATAAAGGAAATGAATATATTTAAAACAAAAGTAAAAACATGGCTGAGAGATCAAAGTGATAATAAAATTACAAACATCATGAAGACGATATAAAGACAATCCATAACCAAATACAAATATTTTAAAAAACTACAGGCCACCTCAGAACAGGAAATCCTAGTGAGGAGGTCTGTGAAAAAAATTGAATCTATACTTATACTAAAATACTATACATTATACATACATGTATAAACCTTGCTATTGAAACTAATAATAATAAAAAAGCATATATAGGCGTATAATAAATAATGGAATTGATGATGATTAAAAGGAAGATTAATTACAATAACGGGCCCGTATTTGCGATAAAAAAATAATCATATTATGAAAAAGAGGATTGAAAAAAAAACTGGCATTTAAATACAATGTTGATAAATACTGTGAAAATTTTGTTTAAAAGAAGGCTGGGTTTGCATCGTAGCAGGGTAGTACGAGATAGGGGATATCCCAAGGGCCAGGGGCTCTTAAGCATGATGCTACGCCACTGTCATATGCATAATTTTGCACTTATGATGCATCACTAATATGCGGCACGATTATGCAACACGATACAGGAAAGAAGACGCGACGGATTTGTAATCAAAGGAATTCCATTGCGAAACCGGTTAGTTTTTATTGTCTCTCTTACGCATATCATTTCCTCATAGCCTCAATAGGTCCCACATCGCGGAAGAAGTATTAAAGATAAATTATTGACTGTTTAATACTTTGTTGTAGTATTGTGATATGCTAATTAGAATCTACTATGGACGTCTCTCTCCATTGTGTTGTCATTTTCACATAACTGCATTTAGTTATGGGAGACGTTTCGACGGTGGGACATTAAGGATTAGTGACATTAGCACAGCTCGGCGATTACCAGTTCTTCAGGGAGAAAGATACTGTCGTTACTGTCCTGGCTTAGCGGTTGAACTATCATAATACGAAATTGAAGGGTTACTTTACAAATCCCGGCGTGCGCGGGTAAATTGGGGTTGTCCAAGGATTAAAGATCATTGCTCGTTTTCGGCCACATTTGTTCTAAAAATATGACAGCACTAGCGTTTTCAGACTTTCCCCTAAAAATCGAGCGGTGATCCGGCTTGGTAGCTGCTTCAGTGCGATATATGCGTCCATTTGAGATGGACGCTAATCTTCTCACAAACTTAATATCAATGTAATGATTTGCATATTTTACTTCACCTGAAGCCACATTTGGCCGGAAAACCTTTGGGTACCGACTAGGAAGCGGAGGGAGAGGTGAGAGCATTTTTGGTGACGACGAGGGAATCAAGGACCTAGCATGGTCGATCGATATAGGTTTTATCGAAAATGTCGGTAACTTGACATCGCTCCTGAGCACGACCGCAGGCCGCTAACGAAGAAACAACAGTTCACAAGGACTAAGGATTCCTAATTTATTTGATGTAAATTGTTATTTGTTCGTTAGCGGCCTGCAGTCGTGCTCGGGAGCGATGACAAGCTACCGACATGTTCGATAAAACCTATATCGATCGACCATGCTAGATACCCTGATACCACGGCTCACCAAGAGCATCGGGGACTATGTCGAAAAATAGCGGGGATATGTACGTAAAATGTCATCCGATTTTTTGTAAATTTTAATTTTTCCTCATTTTTTAAATTAGAAAGGCCTTTAATTCCTGAACAACCCTAATTGATCTATATAAGTACCTACACATAAAAAATGAATGTGAATGAAGCGAAATTACGGCGGTCCATTAAATTAGTTACAAATCCATAAATGTTTTTGGTTATAAAAAAGTGAGGTTACGAGCATTGTCTCTGAGAATTTCTCCACTCAACGCAGATTAACACTGGGAATAAAATTATGTTTTTTACCTGCGTGTGAATGTTAGAAAGCGTTCATTTTAAAATTAATTATAATTATCAAATGGGTCAGCACTATTAACAGCATTAAAGTACAGTATTAAGTATTGCATCACGCTTACCCACGAGCTTTGAAGGGTCATCTATCATACGGTAATTGACATCCCAAGGGATTGTCCAATGTCCAGTGCCGATATTCCTAATATCTCTACCGGATTACACGAATAGCGGTTCTCTAGGTTTTAGGCCCACGCTACGTATGAATGTTTAGGAAATACGATCTGTTTAGAAGATCTCACGACTAGATATTGGAGATTAGGTCACTTTGTTAGCCCAACCTTAATTTCTTCACAACCAAATACAAAAAAAAACTACAGGTATTATTTTTTTAATGCACGCATAATTTTCTACAAGCCGAAACTGAATGTGTTCTTGGTGTGCCTTATAACGCCACAAAACGAATCTAGAGGTCGCGATTTCAAGCGCAAAACTCGTTTTTTTGTTTTATTTTTTTAATAATTTTATAAAAAAGAAAAAAGTTAATCTTTACAAATAGTTTTTTTTTCTATTTTTTAGTCTGTCAGTAAATTTATTTGCAAGTTACGTTACCGTTTCATGGTGGTGATCGTTTTAATTGTTCGGTAAAGTTTTTTTTTTTCAAATGTGATAACGTAGTGTTTATTTGAACCTTCTTAATAGATTATTTTTAATGTACCTACCTAACTGCTTGAAGAAAGTTTGAAAAAATAAAAAAATATTTTTTTTAAATAAAGCAAATGTTACAAAAAATTATATAATTAAGTACCTACTTACAAATCTTACGGAGGAAATTTTGATTTATTAAATATTGTTTCTCCTTGCATGTCCTTTCCCATTCGTCCCGTTCCCCTTCCGCCTCCCCTTCTTCTCCCGCGTCCCCTCACATTCCACACATTCAGTCCTCAAGCATTCAGTTATCAAACAGCTCGCGTGCTCAATTGCTCAATCGCTATTGCATTTTTTTAATATAAAATTTAATAATGACAGAATTCACCAGTATATATATATATATATATATATATGTATATATATATATATATATATATATATAGAAAACTTCGCGGGTGTGCTCACATCAAATCCCCAAAGTTTCATCGCAATCGGATGAATGGTTGGCAACGCATAATTTCATGATGCCAGAACTTACTATTATATTATATTGAACCATCGCGGACATGAGCACATCAAATCCCCAAAGTTTCATCGCAATCGATTGAAAGCTTTAGTAACATCTCATATATATACACCCAAGCAAGAATATTTTGATTTTTATATAGGTACATGTATAGATAGAAGAGACAATTAGAAACTTTTTTGGACGCGATGCAATCTTAAAATTAGCTAGGTATATTCTTTAGTAGCCACTCAACAATTTCAACATTGTCTTTTCTCGTTCTACACTTGAACACTTTCCACATTGTCTCTCTTCGTTCTCCACTTGAGACTTGAACACTTTCAACAACACTCTACTTCCCCTTTTTGAACTTCGAGTGCATTCCTCTGTCGCTCTTAACTTCATTGGTTTATTGTCGGTTCTGATATCTTACTTAGCACCTTTCTCAACTATTATAATGTATGAATTGCATCCCAGCTTAATTAAAAAGCTTCCGAATAAAAAATGTTGATTCTATCACTTGACGTATGGATTCTCGGACTGTTTTAAATTCGTCTCTTTTTACTCGGTTGAAGATTTTATTCCATGAGTGATTATAATTTCTAGTTTAGTGAAGATGTTTTGTTGTGTTCATGTTTTATTGCAAATGTATGATTATGCATAATAAGTACTCTGCTTTCTAGTTTGTTAACAGGATCCTAAAAGTTTTATTGTCCTACTAAAAGCTAATGAACAATGGAAACATGACAATAATAGCTACAACGTCTTTCTTCATCGAAGAGGAACCATTTAGAAATAAATTTAAAAAGAAGCCGAGACGTAAACATAACGAGACTAATGGGGTTTTAGACGATTCTTTTTTCGGTGACCCGACAATTGGCCCACCGAAATTATAATTGTTATGAAATTATTAATTTTTTGTGTATTATTTTCCAATTTCAAACCTAAAGTCGACTTCAAAAATACCTTTCTCAATAAGTTGGTATGGAAATCATTTTTTTTACAGTGTTGACTTTTTGTACGTATACACTGGAATATATGTATAGTACAGTATATTGACTAGTAGTTTTATCCTTGATGCATTTGAATTAAAATACGTGTTATACTTTGTTATTCGGCGGTACATCCTCTACGCACGCCCCTTCGGAGACACTTAAATAAGTATATTTTGTGTAAGTAGGTATACCGCATTTTTTCTAAACCGACTGCACATTGTTATAGTATATAGTTATAATAGTTTGTCTAGCCCATAGGTTCTCAACGTGGGCGATAACGCCCCCTTGTGGGCGTTTGAAACTTTCAGGGGGACAGTAGAAGACCCAAAGAAAATTAGCGGCTTTGAGATGGCACAGTGAGGGCATGGGCCGGTAAAAAAATATATGATCTATAAAATGCAAAAAAAACACCCTAATCACGTACTAATAAAGCAAAGTAAACTTTAACATTGGTTAATTTTTGTTATTGTATGAATTGTTATCACTTTTATCACGTTTGCGAAAATTCACATATTTCGGTAGTTCGGGAAGTGGATGAAAATTGAACTGAAAGATTCCATTACATTAACTTGGATATGAATTTTTAATATTTTTTATTATATACTATGATCATCTTACGTGTATTATTATTATTAAGGATTGACTATATTATGAATACAAGAACGAAGAATGTAGCAACCCGGTACTTGAAATACAAAAGAATTTGCTTTTTAACTTACTAAATAAAAAGGTATTACAAATAATTTAAAGTATTTTTAATCGAATTATTGATTCCGTGACAGTTAACTCCTCCCCCCATAATTAGAAATAATGGGGGGCTCTAGAAAAAAAAATATTCTCAAAGTGAGCGTTTGACAAAATATGGTTGAGAACCTTCGACCAAGTATAAGGTCGGTATTGAGAAACTATGGACTCTTGTCTGTAGTTAGTAATAAGATAGAGAATTGTACAAATATGTTATAAATTTGTACAGCGCCTTTTAGGTGATTTTTCGCTGTATAAATCATCCAAATATTATTATTAATATAAAGTTTTTATTAGTCCATTTTGTACCAAAATAACTGTAAGGCAACTAACGTTAGGTACCTAAAACATATTACGTAAAAGGCGCATTTTATTTACGATGGTCTGTGTATATTTTAAAGTTGATCTAACAGCATGTGCAAGCCATGATTCAATATGCATGCGTAAGACGCCTATTTCGGTGCAGCTCTCAGCCAGATTCGGGCTTACTACGGAAACTGCATTAGAGCGACGGAGGTGAATAATCAACAAAAGGAAGAGGAAGAAATTGGCGGCGGGAAGGCGCGTGCGGTGACGCAGATGACGCGGCGAAGCAATTCCTATATTTAACACGTGGCGCCTCTGACCCATTGGTCATCCAATAATAATAATAGTAATATTTGGATTATTTGTAAAGCGCCGTTTTTGTGAATAATCACCTCCGAGCGATGTTTGAATTTATGATATATTTCTACAACCTTACTTTTGACTAGAGACCGGACAAACCAGCAACTTATATTATGGCTAAACTATTGCATCCACCGCACCGGTTCGTTGATCATTGATACAAAACTATATATATAGAATGCATTTGACCAATTACCGTGATGCTACGTAAAAATGTACATATTTTTATTTAGACTCTTTGCAGGCAGAAAGTATACGGGACCGTACTTATCTGGGAAAACACCGTTAATTTAGAGAAATTCAGATACAGTTTGTACGCAGAGGACATAATTGTAGTTCATTTTATGAAGTTTATTCTTCGACCAGGTTTATCGACTTATTGATAAACTTACCTAGGGTGCGAGCAGGCTCGATAATCTAATAGGATTTTAATCGATGATATCTGTCAAATGTCGTGGGCGATTTACAGTCGTGCTAGCAAAAAATGTCGACTAACTACCGATGTTATCGACTATTTACATATAGTTTCGACTAATTGTCGCCATAATCGACTAATTACTGATAGTTACGATGAATTACCTACAATATTAATTGCCGATATCACTGAAAACCTTTATCGACTTGTTGAGATGTTGTCTTTCGTATTTCCAGTAGATATCAAATATATTGCCAGTAAAGTCCAATCATCTACTCCTGCACTCCATCACCACATCACCATCATCCTGGCTGGTTTTCAAAATAGCTGATGATATCTATGTCGCAGGCAAATCGTAAAATCAGGCCGACCATGATGTACCTGAGACACTTCACGATCTTGCCGCCAGGCACTTCACGAAGTAGCTAGGCGCATCATGATCTGCCTACGATCGGCCGCCGACATCTACATTCTACATCAGGGCTAGAAGGCACACAGTAGATAGTTGACACCGCATCGAACCGAAACTTTCACAGACGCAGGCTCTTTCTACATAATATAATATCCGCCACTACTCTCTGCGAAAATGCCTTCGACTTTAAATATTCAGGCTATCAAACTGTTGAAATTGATCAGAAAGTGGCATTACGCACTTACAAATATATTCATAATGTAATTTAAATTGATTAATAAAGCCTATTCATTAAGTACAGTTCTTACTACAATACTACCTATAAGTTTTAATACCCGATTCAAAATTTAAATTTATTAAAAACTAGCTGGTCCCGGCATGCGTTGCTCTGCCATTTAATAAAGAAATTGTTTCTCCCTGAGTGTCCTTTCCCATTCGTCCCGTTCTCCTTCCGCCTCCCTTTCTTCTACTGCGTCCTCTTCCACTCTCGCGTTCCCTCTCCGTCACCTCCACCTTCCCTCTCCCCACTCCACTCCCCCCTTCCTTCCCCCGTCCCGCTAACCACCCTTAAGAGTTCCCCTCCGCCCTCACACGTCCGCTTCTCCTCCAGCAATCCCCTTCCACCTTCCCCGCCTTCCTTCTTCCCTTTCCCGCTCCCTCGTCCCGCCAACCCTCCTCCCGCGTTCCATATATTCAATCCCAGTACATTCAGTTTTTAAACAGTCCGCGTGCCACCTTTTACAATTTTTATTCAAATTTCCATTTTTCATGTAGGTATATTAAATTTGGTACCTAACATAGGTACCTATTTAAAATATCTAAAATTCTTGATTCCATTCAAACTATTAGGGGAGTACCTACTTTAAATAAATTTATCAACTTGATTTTCAAAAGTAGAATCCTGATTTAACAATTTTATTGTTTTTCAAAATGTCATTCTCCGACACACGAACTGTCAAACGTGCGGGTTTTCTTAAATTATTCAATTTTCTGCCCAATTTTCTTAATTTTTCTCTCCGTAAGAACCATCTTCGTACTTCAAGGAATAGTCTAAAAAAAGAATTAGCGAAATCGGTTCAGCTGATCTCGAGATTTGCGCTTACCAACACATTTAGCGATTCATTTTTATATTATAGAGATGTTTCCGAACATTGTACAGAAAACCATTTTATATTGTCTTTCAACGGATTTTAATATTTTTTCCAGTATCTTTCTTTCTTAATGAAAATTAAGCCACACACAATATGGCGTTTTTCTCAAATATATTTTAACAAACAGAATGATTTTTTAAAGCTCCATGTTCATGATTGAAATAACGAAGAAGTCGAAAACTTTTGCGTTAGTTTAGATCTGTGCAATTTTCATATCGCCAGTGTAGAGTTTTTCATGTCGCTCACCATTCACTTGATTTATATTGATAATGTATAGAGTTTTTGTTACATCAGTTAAACAGGACTGTTGAAGGCAAGGTGCCATATTTACAAACTCAAATTTGCAGGGAAACAAGGCAGTAAAGCTGGTAGACTGGTAGCTGGTGACTCAACGAATTTCAAAATTAAATACTGTTCTTGAAAGCAGGCGCAAGACTCTTTCAGATTTGAGTGTTTACTGTTTACATATTTTTATATAGTATTTAGTAGTCTAGTTATTTATTATTTTTGGAATGACATAGGTATAAGTATCCTCCACGTGCTCCACTGTTTATAATGGCCTCCACGTGCAATTTCGTATCTTCCCCAAGCTCTATAATAAAGTGTGTTTATCGGAAGTGACCTGCAGGTAAGTATGTTTCTGTATCTGTTTGTAAATAATAGAATTAGACAGAGCCTAAGAATTCATAATGAATTGTAAAGCGCCCCTGAGGTGATTTTTCACAAAAACGGCGCTCTACAAATTATCAATTATTATTATTACAAGCAATTAAAAATATTAGAATTTTGAATTCGAGCAACGATAAACTTCTTAGGACGCCTACCGATGTAATCTTTAATTCATACACGAAATTTAAAAAAATACTTTTTTAATTCGATAAAAGTTGTTGGCTATTCATTTTTTTTCATATAATAGAAAAATATTTAATTAAATGAAAACAATATTAGCGAAACTCAATCGAAAATGTGGAGATAGAAAAATCAGAAAAAGATATGGCACCTCTGGGACTCGAACCCAGGACCCTTTGCTTACACGGCAACTGAGCTAAGGTGTCAATATCAAATTCGGTCACTTTTAACTGTATCACACTTCGACTAAGAACTACCAACATTATTTTCATTTTCTTAACGCACATATTATTGGCTGCTATCTTTATATGTACCTATATGATTGAAAGATTCAACCCGAACAAAATGCTAAAAAGAATACTAAAAGAAAAATATTTAGTTAACAATTTGCAAAACTTTGACAATATTTTTATAGACTTTATAGACTTATTTCATTTCAGCAGCACTTATGGTAAATTTTTGAATGAAAATTGAAAGCGTGGTATTCTCTCTTTCTAACAATGTAACACCTAAATAAAAAAAGGCTGGGAAATATACATATTCCAAAAAGACTACGATTGTTGATTGTATGTATGTGTCTATCGCGGGATGTATGTGTTTATCTCTTTTTAGTGTCGCTATTTTTCGTTTCATCGAGTTTCAAATCACAACGGCGCTAAGGAAGTTTTCACTTAAAAAATCAAAGTGTGCAATTCACACGCGGTAGAAATGAAACCTTCAGAAAACTAAAGTACACAAGAGTGCTACGAAGAACCGCAAAAAGAGGAGACCGATAGGCTACGAAGCACCGCACAAAGAGGAGACTGATTATACTATCTCAATCTCTCGCAAAATGTGAATCTCTCTAAATCCCATAGATGTATGTGTTTGTCTCTTTTCAATGTTGATAATTTTTCGTTTCATCGAGTTTCAAACCATAACGGTTCTAAAGAAGTTTTCACTTCAATAAAGCTAAAGACTTATTCCATTTCGTGTCTTCTACCAGCCTTGTATTATAAATTAGATTCCATCTCGTTACGAATGATTAATGTATTCCTATCAATGCAAGTATCAAGGCTTTGTTTCTCTTTCTGATTCATGCCCTAGGCTTTCTCGCATTGTGATCGGTCAAGTTTCCCTTGCCTATTTTAATGTCGTTTTCTGTCATGCCTTGTCAGTGCATACCGACAGCAACAACATTAACATTGCGATCGTAATCTCGTTGGAGAATGATTTAGCTATAAATATATACCAAGTTCTCTTGCGGATCAACGGACGTACAAGTTGATTTCAGCTGGATGGCTGCCGGAACTGAGTTTTGCCAAATGCAGATAAATTATTTTGAAGTGCAAATTGCATTATTATTATAAAAAAGTAAATTGTATATGCATACATTTTTTGTACATTAACGCCCTGAGGAAAATAATTTCCCTCAGGGCCTATGTTATCTGGGATACTGTGTGGAGGGTCTTTTTGAGGAGAGGAAGGAATGAACATTGGTCTTGAAGAGACCCATGTTGTAGGAAGAAGGAAACACAGAGACCGGCAAATCATTCCACAGCCGAGCTGTTAAACACAACAACGAGTCGAAGAAGCGACCTGTTCTCATTAGTCCTGGGTCGATCGATCGTTTACACACTGGCGTCACGAGCGGGTCGCGAAGACCCGCTCTTTTCGCAAAATATGAAATTCGATTACGCTTCACCCAGCTACATTCTACATTCTACTACCTGAGTCGAGAGAGCGGGTGGCGAAACCCGGGTGTTGACAACCCGCTCGCTCTCTCATATATCTATCTATCGTCGCTCGCCCCGCCACATCCGCACCCGAAACCCAGGTTGCAGTAGTAAAGCGGTTGCGAGAAGTGTGTCGCGAGACCCGGGTGCTGACGAAAAAATGACCCGCTCGCTCTTTGGTGGTCCGTGAGCGGGTTTCAATGAGCGGGTTATTCACGACCGACCCAGGACTGGTTCTCATGTGACAAATGTCAACCGTGTACAAATGTTGGGCACGCGTTTGGCGTGTTTCCCGACTGTGCACCGGTGCCGAAGGGATCAATGACGCTAATTCTTCGGAGCATCTTCCATTGTAATACCGGTAGAACAAGGCTAGCATTCCCACCCGACGCCTATTTTTTTTTTTTTTTTTTACAGTGAATACCGCACAAGAATCTCAACTGCTCCCGTCGGGAGCCAGTGAGACTATGGCATCCCCAATTGGGGTATGGTTGTGAGGCTGAAGGTAGCGGGGAGAGGAACGAGGTGGGGAAGAGGAAGGTTGGGAAGTACCTGGCTATTCAGATCTGGTCACTAAACACGGCTAAAGCCATTTTCAAGCAACGTTTCAATTCTGAATGGTGGTCTTACACCAGGGCGATACTGATAGTATCTTCCACTCTGGAACATGCCGCAAATATACTATATATTATTTTTAAATGAATTAATTGTGAAATAACACAAATTAATCAAATAAAATTTATTTGCGCATGCCGGGTTCGAACCCGCGACCTCCGGAATGTGAGTCAAGAGTCTTAGCCACTGGACTACGGAGGTCGTCGCCTATGCTTTAAGGATTGCAATCCGTCTGTTAAGATGGGAGAATCTATCAAACGGACCGCCCGTTTCTGCACAGAGTCGAGGGTATTTTTCAGGTATTTTGGAGCTCCAGACCAGAGGTGGCTGCCAAATTCAACCGTGGGCATACATGATGTTGGCATGTCCGCGTCTACGAATTAAGCTCAATTTTTCCATAGTCGGCTGAAATCCTTTTTTTTTTCCTTAGAATGCTTACAAAACCTAAACAATATAAATCACATGAATGATTCATAACAGTAAAGTCATTATTAAACAATTAAGGAAACCTTAACACAGTGGTTCTTGACTTGGGTTCGATCGAACCCCAGGGGTTCAGTGAGTCACACCCCCGACTCATATGATTCGGTTCGATTTCCAATTAAGAAGGATTCGGTGAATGCGCATATGAAACTGGTGGTAGTCTGTACCTCCAACAAGGTTAAGAACTATTTAACATTTAGTGCGGGGAAAATAGTACTCCCACATAAATTATCATTTTTTTAGATTCGTATAAATAAGTCGTCTCAAAGTGGTTTAACCACAGTTTGAAATTGGCCGAAACGGCTGTAACAAAAATACTTGCAGAACGTGAAAATAACATTATTAAATTTAATTTAAATTATATTTAAAAAAAAAAACGAATTAAAACGCTGAAATCCTTTTCAATTCTGTTATCGTTTGTGGTAGATTTGGCTCTTTCTTATGGTCTGTTTATCTGTCTGATGATGGACACTGTAACGCCATCCGAAATGTTGGCTAAAGAAGGAAGCGCAAGACACCAAAATAAACAAATAAATCTAAATATATAAATCAATATATGTTTCTATGTATGTGAGTTGTTTATGCATTGGCTATATTAAGCATAGGAAATATTTGAAGGTTTCTGGTTTATTACAACAACATGACAATACATCTGAAACGTTTTTTTAATCATTACAAAAACTCTTACGAAACTGTCACCATTTGAGAATGACATTTTGCAAACCGTCGATTATTAAACTAAAATTCAATTTTCGAATACTGTATAAATTAATGAATTTAATCGAAGTAACTTACCTATGGTACTAATCAAAATCAAATACTTTGAATCAAATCAAAACTTATATTTTTTGTTTTAAATAGGTACCTATGTTAGGTACCAAATTTGATTGATTGTTCTTATGATAAACAAAAATAAATGTTTGTAATGTATGAAAACTGAAAATTTGTAAAAAAAATTAAAATAGGTGGCACGCGAACTGTTTTGAAAATCTAAATGTACCGGGACTGAATATATTGAACGCGGGAGAGTGGAGGGGATCGCGGGAGGGTGGTTCGCTGGAGAGGGGAGAGGGAATGCGGGGAAGGTGGAGGGGGAACGCGTGAGGGTAAGGGGAAATGGGAAGGGAATGGGAGCCGAAGTGGATCGGGACGAATGGAAAAAGACACGCAGGGAGAAGAAATTTCTTTATTAGTGGCTTTGCATGCCGAGAACTCGCCATTCATAAATAAATCACGATAATGCTTTTGGCCATGAAAATCATAAATTCATTGGCATTTTAATAAGAACAGAATTTATTTTGTTTTCTTGACAATAGTTTTATAAGTATACATTCAGTTACAGTTGACTAATTTGAATGCCATTAATTTTATTACTAAACCTTTGTTTGCGTGTAATTGTAGGTACTTAGATTTGCATTAATTTATTATGATTAATAACTAAGATAAGTAAGTTGAATAATAGCGTACAATTTATTACGTGGATTTTATTAGCAAGATGTATTAGTAAAATCTAAGTAAGTCTTTAGTAAGAGTTACCTTGGTTCATAAATATACCAAACCACCCTCCTTGGTTGTAATTTGTAAGATGGATTTAGTTTGGATTAAAATTCTTCTAGTTTTGGATTAAGTTTCTGTACACAGCACAAAGTCAAGATATGTAACAATAACTCAGGCTTCCGATCTCAGGTGCGTTCTGCTTATTAATGCAGATGCCTCTGAGAAGACTAATTAACGAATTACCAGTTTAATTGACCCCTTCGCAGGAAATGTGAATATTTTCCCCATGATTTAAATAAAAAAATCATTTTTAACTTTGTATGTATGAAATATATTTTCCATCGGTTTTACTGTATTTTAGTCTTTTGTTAACTATTTTTGTAAAAATAAAATCAAACTTAAAGTTTTGTGTCTTATCATATGGGGGATGCAGACATACGTTCACCGTTTGTCTAATTTTCGAATGTTGTTATTTAATGTGTAAGAAAAAGCTGCAGCGTTATATGTTTATACGGCCGGCGTATTCCAGCGGAAAGGCTCTAGCCTTGCACTCCGAAGGTCGCGGGATCGAATCCCGGCGTGGCAATAAAATTTTATTTGATTAATTTGTGTTATTTCACAATTTATTCATTTAAAATAACATATAGTGCAGCACATTCCAGAGTGGAAGATACTCCCAGTATCGCCCTGGTGCAAGACCACCATTCAGAATTGAAACGTTGCTTGAAATGGCTTTAGCCGTGTTTGGTGACCAGATCTGAATAGCCAGGTACTTCCCCACCTTCCTCTTCCCTATCTCCTTCCCTTCCCCACTATCTTCAGCCTCACAACATACCCCAATTGGGGATGCCATAGTCGCACTGGCTCCAGACGGGATCAGTTGGGACTCTTGTGCGGTATTCGTGTATAATAAAAGTATTGCTACATTAAAACATTAAAAACAACTTAGAAAAGAATTCAACAAATAACAGTAAAAAACTTAAAATTGACCATTTCGGTCTCAAAAACCAATTCAACGCTAATAGTATCCGTGACCTCTGGAACAAAATACCAGTTTTTTGTCCCCGAAAATTGACAAAAATAATTCACACGCCATCACGATCACAATTTTTCTTCATTGTATGAAGTAATAAGTATTCCCATTTAGTTCTCCCCATCATACCTCATATCGTTATTGTCTTTTGCCCACCTCAAGAGAATAATTTCTCAGGCAATGATTACCGCGTTTATTTCAATTCTTTTTGTCTCGTTCCTTTTGGCAGTTATTTTATTTCCCAGTTTTGCCTTATTTTGCCCTATTACTTTTGGCAGTTATTTAATTTCCCGGTTTTGCCCTGTTATTTTGGTACTTATTTAATTTCTCGGTTTTGTCCATTTCCATTTGCTACCCCCATCACTATTAGTGTTACATTTATAAAAAGATTTTTGGCAAAAGTAGAGTTGATATTTATTTTGAAAGAATGGAGAATTTAAGACTCTTTAGGGCTGGAGAATGTTCATGAAATGACATTTATAGACGACTAGCTGGTACCCGGCATGCGTTGCTATGCCATTCAAAGAAATAAATTGATTCTCCCTGCATGTCCTTTCCCGTGTATCCCCGTTCCCTTCCACCATTCCCACCTTTCCCCTCCCTCGTGTCTTCCCTCTCCGCAAATCCCACCTTCCCCTTGACTTTCCTCCCTGCCGCTAAAATATATGGAATACACACATTTTCATTAACAGAAATTTCATAACGCCAGAGCTTACCATTATATACAGCCTCTGCTAATCGGGATTCATGTAGACCTATATTTAAAAATTTGAAAATTCTTACAGTCACCGACATATATATAATGGAGTTATGCATGTTAGTGCGATCATCTCCAGAAAAGTTTCCACAAAAAAACTCTACACATAAACACGATACAAGGTTTACAGAAAATTTATTAATACCAAAAGCAAACAAAACAATTTTCCAAAAAGGACCCTTTTCCATGGCCATTAAAGTATACAACAACCTTCCACATGATATTAAACAAATACAAGATACACTCAGATTTAAGTCATCACTAAAAACATTCCTTCTGAACAGGTATCATTACACATTAAGTGAATACCTCACATAGGTACAACTGTTTTTATATTTATGTCTATATAATAAATTAAAGCAAATTCACTTTGTATTACACCACTTTTATATTTATATTTAATTTGTGTTCAAATCTGTACAACATGTTAGGTTAACTGAAAGAAATAGGATATAGGTACCTATAAGTTATACCTTTTGTACGTAATGTAAATTTTGTACAATAAATGATTTTGATTTTGATTTATGTTACTCGCTTATAATGTAGCTTTCTATTGGAGAAATAATTTTTCAAATTGGTTCAGTTGTTTCAGAGCCTACTCCATGCAAACGAACAATCAAATCTTTCCTCTTTTTAGTATTAGAAAGATTACAAATAAGATTTTTTTACAAATTAGTTATTTACAATGTCGCGAGAAAAAACCTTTAAAAACCTTTCACCTTCACCTCCAATGGTGAAGATGAAAGGTTTTTAAACTTATGGATTCTACTGCCTGAAAAGGTGAGTTTTAAGTTTTAAGTCGTGTGGCAGTCTATATCAGGCTTTAGGTCCTGACACTCCGAAAGCACGCTCACCGAACTTAGTACCAGGTGTGCGCTTTGGTTCATTTAACCTTCCGATAGCTGATGACGCTGCTGACCTCAGGGATGATTGTCGAGAATTGGAATTTTCTGGAATACACAATTCCGGTAAGTAAGCCGCAGCCATTCCGTTAAGGCTTGAACTGGATTCTTTCAGGACATTTGAGATAGTAAAGATTTTTGAGATGCTCTGAAATATGGGTACCTATATTTAGAAACGCCGGTGATAAGTCTTGCCGCAGCGTTGAAAACGGATTGTAATTTGTTGATTTGATATTTTGAAAGGCTTGCATAGATATATTCCGTTGCAATAATCTAGACGTGAAACAACAAATGAATTGACTAGTAATTTAGTCGCATCTATTCTGTTGGCAGTTTTATTATTACTGCTTTAATTTGCCTTAATTGAAAGAGTGATTGCAATCCCCGCGATGATTGATTTAGTATTAAAAAAATTGTTAATTTTTTTCATTAGAAATAATTGGGCTGCATAACAGATATGCCTTGCGATCATTGGAGTAAAGCGCTACGCCACTGTGTAGGCTGTAAACATACGTTTGAGATCTTAATTGTAGGTAAGAGTTCGCGATAAATTTGCACGATATATTTATGTCTCGTATTCCGATGCAATCATTAATTTGTGATCTCGGGTTACCCAGGCCTGTGCAGCTTTCATTTCTGTTATGCTTTCTTCCTTCGTGTTTCAAACTCATCAAAGCTATATGTGCGTTTAGAATTTCAAAGAACAGGGTTCATTGCATTTGTATGTAGGTAACAATGCGAGCAAATCATTGTACCTTAGTTTCGTGTCAGCGATTAATGAACCGGTGGATGCAATTTTAGCCATTAGTTTGTAGGAAGTAGAATTGTAGAAATATATACAAGTTTGTACAGGGCCTTTGAGGTGATTTTTCACAAAAACGGCGTTATACAAATCATCCTAATAGTATTACGTATTATTGATTGAAGTGGTCAATAGCCCGGCGGGTGGAAGCTTGGAGGTTGGATTTTAAATATCACAACAATTTTCTTAGATGCCTACTTGCTTTTCAGCATGAGGTATGTTGCTTAGGAAATTTTTTCAAAAAATTTGAACAATTCTTAAAATATTTTAAGTTAATTTTCACGTTCTGTGTAAGTTCTATTCAAGCTCTGTCATAATATCATTGTAGGCCAGTTGCTTCATAATACTGAAATGATCACAGAACTTGAATAGAACTTTCACAATGCGTGAAAATTAACTTAAAATATTTGATGAATTGTTTGAAACAACCTACCCATAATAAAATTGTTTTGGTCAATCAGTTCAATCTCCAACCATTTTTTGAAGTAAAACTTCTTTGGGGGGTAAGCTGGTGAATGCGTTACGAAAAGTGGTAATGTGTTACGAAAAGTGGTGATGTGTTACGAAAAGTGTGATGTTACGAAAAGTGTGATGCGAACAGTAAACGATGCGAACGGTGATCGATGACGAGGCGAACAGTCGGAACTTTACGCACGCTGGACTAGGGAAGTGATAAGGATAAGGATAAGGATGGTCACCCCAAGGTCGTAGATCACCCCAAGGTCGTAGGTCACCCCAAGGTCGTACGTCACCCCAAGGTCGTAGGTCACCCCAAGGTCGTAGGTCACCCCATGGTCATATGTCAACCCAATGTCGTAGGTCACCCCAAGGTTGTAGGTCATCCCAAGAACGTAGGTCACCCCAATGTCATATGTCACCCCAATGTCAATGTCAATTTCATATGTCCTTTTATAAGTTAGTGAAGTTTTACTGCAGTCATGTCAGTCGTGTTGTCTAAAGCACACATTGGTTTTTTTCTTGTCATGCTTCTTGGTTCACACTATCAGTTCCAATTTTGAAAATTGACAGGTCATGTAAACTGAATAAATTTACGCGAGACTTGCGTGGGATTGTGGATTTATCGTATTATGTTGGAACCGTGAACCCGTGTAATAAATAAATATTTTTTTGATACATCATTTTCTCTTACAGATGTATGTGTTCGTCTCTTTTTAGTGTCACTCGTTTCCGTTTCATCAAGTTTCAAATCATAACTCAGCTAGAGAAGTTTCACTTCAAAAATAAACAACATCATGTTCACACAATTATCTTCAAAAACGCTTTACAAATTGAGAGCGTAGATTATGATTGTCGTGTGAGATAGTAACTACTCTGGATGGAATGTCCAACGTAATAACGTTACCCACGACGTACCTATTCGATCAATATAATATTTAATGAAGTTACGTGCGAAGTAAATGCATGACTTACCTTACAGACACGATTCATATTATACTTTTGGTTGCATTGTGTGCTGAACGTAACATGTACTTGTAGGCATTATGTCGTATCAGTATCGACTATATCCGCTATCAATTTTCACATTACGTTCGTATCCAAAATAGAGCATTGTGTATTACGCTTTCTCACTTACGGTTTTCAAAATCGTAACTCTGAGGAGTGTCCGTTATGTATTAACCATATTATATTAATTTAGGAGGTGGGTATGGGTACCGCCGCCTCGGGAAACATTTATTGGATAACCAACACCTCTGCCTTAGGTCACTCCAAGTAGTTCGCTACGCTGTGTGACTTAGCAGGGGTGCCCGGCTTCATGGACTGAAATTAGTCCGGGTCTTGGCGGTGGATGCACCTGCCCACCAGCTGCATGCCAGGCCCGCAATGGGAGGCATGGATTCATACGTCCGTCGCTCTTGGAGACACTGACCCTCAGATTTCCACCCACCTCTTTATTATACATCTTTTCTTCCCTTACTTCATCTCCTCCTTTTCCTCAAAAGACCCTCCCCACAGCATCCCCAAAGATGACATAGGCCCAGGGACGGATTTACACTTTTCATAAGTATAGGCCACTTCATTTGCGCCGCCTCTTCCAACTTCTTAGAAGTTGCCTCCTATCATAATCACTCACTTGTAGGCTGCCGTCCCTAGGCCGCGGCCTATTGAAAAATCCAGGACTGCGTAGGCCCCAAGGAGAATTATTTTCTTCAGGACCTTTTGTTGAAGTCAAAGTTAAAAAAAAGTTTACAGACATTTGTTATATGTCGAAAAAGATTTATTAGCAAATATTGTCAACCTAACCTAACCTAACCACGTATTGAGCTTGATATTTTTTCACTGATGGCAGCATTCCACTTCTGGCAGGGTCCCATTTATAAGCGATGGAGCCACTTCCTGATGACCTAGATAACAAAAAGTTGACTTTTTTCAAATTTTATTTTTATTTTTGTATTATTATTATTTTCTTTTATTTATTTCCTTTCATTATGTAAAAAAATCTTGAAATATTTTAATTTAATGTATTATATATGTATAATATGGAACTTGTGGGACTGCACCACCCTCCCCGAGATCTGGAATAAACAAAAAAAAAAAAAAAACATAATATATAATGTCCAAATAATTTTTTAGTTTTTGTTTTTGATGATAACCCAATATTTAAAAAGCACCCCCTTTAATTAGATATTTCTCGTTATAAACGCGGAGATCCGGAAAGAATTCATGGTTGATGTAAGCGTAATGACTAAGATTAAGAAAAGGACGCTTAGATGGACTACACACGTTGAGAATATGAATGAAAAAATGAGAGAAAGGAGAATATATTACGCGAAAGTAAATGGTAGAAAAAGTCGGGAATAACCGAGAAAGACGTGGCAGGATAGAGTGAATATCAAATACAGAAGTTGGATAATGTCAAGAGTCAGAATATCCAAAGACGATGTATTTTTTTATTATTTTTATGTGAATACCTCACAAGAGTCCCATTTGCTCACGTCTGGAGCCAATGGAAATATGGCATCCCCAATTGGGGTATATTGTAAGGCTGAAGGTAGTGGGGAAGGGAAGGAGATGGGAAAGAGAAAGGTGGGGAAGTACCTGGTTATTCAGATCTGGTCACCAAACACGACTAAAGCCATTTCAAGCAACGTTTCAATTCTGAATGGTGGTCGATACTAAGAGTATCTTCCACTCTGGGAACGTGCCGCAAATATACCTACTATATATTCTTTTTACCGGAATTAATTGTGAAATAACACAAATTAATCAAATAATATTTATTTGCGCACGCCGGGATTCGAACCGGAGACCTTCGAACATGAATGAAGCGTAGAGCAAGATATATTTTGTGGCGGTCCATCCTCTCTGCCCACCCCGGCGGAAACGATGTGATGATTCGTTAGTTATATTAAAACATTTCAACAAGCAAAGCCGTAAATTTACTAAAGATTTGGTCTACTTTTCATGGGAGATTAAGAAACATTACCAATAAGGAATTTCACATTTAAAAACGAACGCAATTTTGTTGTAACTTTTTTGATTCGATATCAACAGTAACAGTTATCAGTGAGACAGATCTTTCTATGGTTCTTGGGCTCTTGGTCCATTACCAAAGTTCAAATCATGTCTACACAATGGCTTGCGAAATCTCCAATAATAATAATAACACAAACTTGTTAACTTATGACTATGACATAAGGTGAATGAGTTATTTGTGTCGAAACTGACGATGGCTGTAACAAAGACCTTAGATACTTTATGTTATAAAGGTAACGTTATATTTACGATGCTAGGTACGAAGTATTGAAGGACAAAATGTACCTACAAGCCATAAAAATAGTTGGAAGTTTAACTTACGTAAATTCTCACGGCGACCGCTACATAGGTACGTAATTTATGCGTAATTTTATTATCGGTAAGATGGCTTTCTGTCAACGACGATTTGATGCTGTCAAATTTACGTAAAAAAGTTTAAACGATTCTCCACGCGCTACTGTTGACTCCAGATACTAATATCTACAGCCTATATGTCGGACGAATATCTACAGCTCATATGTTGGACTAATATCTACGAACTTCAGAGTGTTGACTAATATCTAGAGAGCTAAGGTCGGACGAATATCTACGACGGTCCCAGTGTTGACTAATATCTACAGAGCGTAGGTTGAACTAATAGCTACAGAGCGTATGTTGGACTAATATCTACAGAGGGCAGCTGAGCAAGAGGTTGTAGGTACGGAAAAGCATAAATTACTTCAATTACGTAATTACTAGTTACGTAAAGGCTTAAACGTTTAAAGTACGTACATAAAGTTTTTGCATAATATTACGTATTTTGCTGTTTACGAGGACAATAATTTATTGATCAAACATGGAGGTCATAATATAAAGATATTTATTTATTTCGAAATACACGGAACCACAACCTAACCTAACCTAACCTAACCGACATAGAAATGGTCATGGTAACAGACTAAATAATTTAGAAACACTCGAAATAAAGAAAGCTGTTAAAACAAAACCCAAATCCTTAATATTCAGCTAAATGTGTCCAATAGTCCGATATTAGGGATTTTTACATACATACATACATACATAAATTAAGTTCTTTAAACTGCATACACAATATTACGTTATTCCAATATGCTATACATAATTGCAAATACAACCTCTGCCAGTGCTGTAGATATTCGTTAACACTTTGGTTTTTATAGATATTAGTCAGCAGTTTGAGCTGTAGATCTTCGTACGCACTTTGGTTCTCATAGATATTAGTCAGCAGTTTGAGCTGTAGATATTCGTACGCACATTGGTTCTCATAGATATTAGTCCGATTTTTTCAGTTTTTGGAATTCCTGTAGATATTAGTAGACGCCTCCCTATTGTTGCGTTAACGGCGGAAATTAATGGAGTTCTTTAATTTTATCTTAATAACAGCTACCTACATGACAGCAACCGACTTCTAATACAAATACGTAATGTGACAAACAAGCATAGAGTTTCGAAAGGATTAGATCGATAATAGAGAACTCCCGTCCAATTTTTTGAATGAATGATGACCTTCTAACTTAAATAACTGCATTTTTATTTTTATTTTTAGAGTTATTTTTAATAGTTTAAATAATTGTCAAAGTTTTAATTTTTCAAGAACCCCCGAAAACCACCGTATGTATGGTGAATCGTGTGACGTCATCACTCCTGAAAAGTTACTATAGGATCGGGCAATCAGCTGATCAACTGCCGCCATTTTGAATTTCGTTGTTCTTCTCCCTAGAAGTAGCATTACTATTTTTTTTGTGCAGTAGTTTTTGAATATTTTCAAAAATAGGGATAAACTAATAAGAGATACCTTTATTTTATAATAAACACAACATCTGAACCTCTATAAACAGTATGTAAATATACGAATAAATTAATATGATGGCTTGTGTCACAACTACATTCCCATACAATGACTTTACGGTGACGTCACGACACGACGAACAGTGACGTCACAACTAAAATTTCAATAATGCAAACTTGACAGCGTGTTTTTACGACCCGATTGAAAATGGACTTTTTAATAATTTTTTAAAAACTCCGCGTTTAATATTATTAAATAAAACTTATATGTATATTCAGAATCAGCGTTTATTGGTCTTTGTGAACATATTTTTTAAAGCAATAATATTTTTCACTGGAGTTCCTTATTAAATAAAAGCTTATTTTCAAAAAGCCTTTTTCCACCTGAAAAACAAATGATATCTCTTCCGAATTTGGAATCAGAAAAGTTTCTTTCCGTTTACAATCGTTTTCGTGGGAGGTGCTTATTTGAGTGTTATTTATTTTTTTATTGTATTCGGAGGAAAATAAGGTGGGTAATTATCCACCTAACCTGGTCAGATTTTGGTAAAAATAATAATAATACAACCAATTTTTATAGGAAAAAATCGTACGAAAACAACTGTCTACCTTTTAATTTTTGATATCTTGCATCGGCGCATTTTGGTACAATTTTTTACGGTGAGCGTTGAAATTTATCAAACTGATTTGAAAATAAGCTGTGAGAAGACTGAAAATTCATGTGGACGCGATTAGACTTGTCAAAAAACTTACATAAGATCAACTTCTGTAATTTGCTATTAATTACGGTAAGTGACTTTTGATGTCGTTGGTAATTTGCCATAAGTACATTGGTAATTTTGCCATAAGTAGCTTACGTGAGCGACTAACGGGAAAAAACTTACGTGTGTAAAGGCAGCCTAAAGCTAAAAACTTCGGAAATGTACCGTCATAATATGCCGTCATTTGCCGATTTATAGCGTAATACGAATTACTGTTTCATTTCAACCATCTCCATATGCTTAAGAATTTGCATTCTTAATTATTTCGAATCAAGTTCCAGTCACACTGTACACAATGTAGGTACACGTGTAGAGCACGTAGTAATTGTGAAGCAATGACGTTTTGATAATGGATCTGTAATCTATTGGGTGTTGTAAATTCCTGACAGAATGTAACGTGAATCCAATTTTCATTGTTTTTCACTAAGATATATGTGGATTTTACCCATGAGAAATTACGGTAAACCTATCATCAATGTCTTAAATATTTTCATAATTATTAAATATGCTTTACCTTCATAAAGGGACAGATAATGTCCATAATTAAAAATAGTATTTAAAAAAATACAGAGTGCGCAATTCACACGCAGTAGAAGTAAAAATAGAAAGTCGCTAGATGTCGCTTATTTTTTTTGGCTGTTTATTTTAAAGTAGTATCAAGATTGGATATTGATTTCACGAAAATATTTTTTTTTTTTGGATTTGGTAGGTTTCGAACCTCCGTTCGCTGGATGTCTCTCTGGGCGCCGAGAGTCGGGCGCTTCATACCGTGGCGCTAATGGCGGCCCGTGCGTAGTCGTGAATTTACCGCATTATATCAGAACTGAGGACCGTCAAATAATACATTTTTGAGACCCATTTCCTTTTCATCCGAAGTTCAAATCGCTAACGGGGCTAAAGAAGTTTCACTTCAAAAATATATACAAGTAGTATGAAAAATACAAAATATACACGATAAACACCCAAAGTTCAAAGACATGCTGGCTCCATCGTAGGTTTCATCAAATTAACTTTATGCTTGTTCTGATGCAATCGATAATTTTAATTACAAGGTGGCTATAAATAATACTGGAACATCTCTAATTTACTGCGTTGTTGATATGGGCGGTATAGTATGCATATGGTGGTGAGTGTATTGTGTTTTTGGATAAAGGTTAGAGATGGTCAGTTCAGTTTAATGTTTTAAATAACCGAAACTGTTTTAATTTTTCAAAATAACCGGTTACTCAAAAATGTTTAAAAATATTAATTACCTTACTAATAATATTCGTCATTAACATATTTTACAATTGATAGACAACCGTGTAAAAACCTTATTAAAAAACGAAAAAGATAAACTGAAATTTAACAGCCATAAAATAGTTCATTCGATATATATTGTTTATACAGCTAAAGAGGGTTATTTATCTGTTGTAAAATAGTTAATAATAATAATAATTTCTCAAAGTATTTTGCAATTTTTCCAAGGTATTATAATAATTATATACATTTCTTATTTTCTATACTAACTTATGCCCCCCTTTACTAACTTTACTAACTTATGCCCCCGGCTTCGCTCGCATATTATTAGGGAGCTTCCCACTCCGCCTCCTCCACCTTCCCTATCCCCCTCCCTCTCTACCCCTTCCCCCTCACCTACCCCCACCATACCCATTACATTCATTTTTCAAACAGCTTGCGTGCCACCTATTAAAGCGTAACAATCAAACACATGCAGTTTCGCATTTATAATATAATATAATATTAGTATTTTATACATATTTGAATTCTAACTATCAAAGGGATCTCCATGGTAAACCTAAACAAATAACAAAATGACAGCGCACGTCAAATAATTACTTATAAGTTACCAAGCAACGATTTGTTTTGCTTTTCGTCTGGACAATAAACGTATAATAAGTATTTTCGGGCGAAACGTTCTTCTAGAAAGCAGTGCACTTAAAGCGTTTCGTCGCAACGGGTTGCAACCATTTCGGAACTTAAACGGTTACGAAACAACTGTTTCACGTTATTTTACCCAACTCTAATGTTAGAATTTCTCCGATGGCCTTGATTGTTTTTCCCACGCGCCCTGGAGATGGTCCAAGCCTTGGGGATATACATATAGATAATATTATATTTTGTTGTACCTAGCTGCTGGCCGACTTAACAACGAAGTGACATGCCTTTAGCTACATAGTTTAATATGTCATATAATCGTATTACTTATTACTACTCTTGTGAAGACTAAACGATAATTCCACCGCTCGGAGCTCTCTCTCTCTCTGGTTTCAATCGTGGGATTGGGTTGCAGCAATTTCATCTATACGTTTCTTCCACTCTTCCCTGTCTTGTGCGGCTCTTTTGAAGTCTGCATATGATGAGCAGCGCACGTCCACCAGCAGGTCCTCCAGGTACTCTCGGCGTGGGCGTCCCCTAGCGTTTGTCCCCTCGGTCATACCCTCCATTATGGCATGCAAGAGGCCTTCTTGTCTTATTACATGGCCGATCCATCTTGCGCGCCTTTCGGACAAGGTCCTGAGCAGGTGTCTTCCTCCTTCGATTCTTTGGAGAACCTCCTCATTTGTGATGTGGTCTCTCCAGGAAATTCCTAATAGTCTTCTATAAGACCACATCTCAAAAGCCTCTAGTCTCTGTTTATCTCTTTCGGATAGGCACCATGATTCGCAGCCGTACATTAAGATACTCCATACATAGGTCTTGATGAGGAGTATTCTCAGTTTTAGGTCTAACTCGGAGCTAGCACACTAGAAAACCAATTGGACCCCGAAATTGAGTGAAGTTGTCGGTTATAGGGTTAACATAATTTAAGAAGGGGGCGGAGAGGTAAGGCGTAAGGAACTTTGCTATTCAGATCAGGTTTTTTAACGCAGGCATTTGACAAAACTTTTCGTTTGATCGTTACTATTTCATAGGCAAATTTTCATGATTGTGAAAATCAACGAAAATGTGGGGTGTTAGTAATATTGATTTTATCTTTCATATTTTAGAATGGCGCATATTTAATGGATAAATTATTATTTGAATTTTTTCGGATTTTGAACCCACGCACTGGGTTCAACCTCTCACCTCTCTGCCACGAAGCTACATTTTTAACGTTAATTTTAAAGGCTTGACCATGTTTTATTTTTGATATTTTATCAACAGAGTTGTTGGTAAAACTAACTTATTTCTCTAATATAATTGACGAAACATAATATAGTTTGTAGGGGATCGCTTGGGGTCTACCCATACTAAAAATCTACGCCATATGATGATATATTTTAAAACAATTTAAATATTTTATCCCGTTTTCTATTTATTGACTATTTCCTGTTTCATTCTATCACGGCCATCTTCAGACTATGAAGAAGATGATGAAATTGGTAATGGTAAAAAAAAAAAAATTATGGATGAAATTTTTAAATTGTTTCAATTTATCATAACATTGGAATTGCATCAAGAATTTATTGTCAGCATCAAAAAGAGGAATCTATTGCTTCGTTTTTATCAACGGTTTATCGAAAGATTTCATTTTTACGTCCGGGGGTCAGATATACTACATATTTTAGGTGCAAGAGGTATTTTCAACACAAATTTACCATAAGAAATTGTTTTAGTAGACCACTGAAACGGAAAAATTGTGGAGTCATGTAAAAATAATTATATATACGATGGTTTTAATACAAATGAGAGAGCATCTTTGTAAGAACAATAATGAACAGTTCCGTTATCGAGATAACATTTCGTTACCACATCTGCTGATTATTTCGTAATATTGCGTTTTGCTGGAATTTTCATCAACAAAAGGTGTAAAAGAATGATAATCCAAAAGCGAAATGATTATGGAATCGTCATTATCATCAATCCATAATCCGAGATGGAAAAGATGCTGCTAGTTTCCAGTTACGAGATGCAGACGTAACGAATTAACATTTCTAATTATCATTATCTTTGGAGATTTCGAAAACCCAATTTAACGTCTCAATTCTTTTTGCACCACCTAATGACGAAGTTCATAGGATGCAGCAAAGCGATATAGTTCAGTACATTAACATTGAGACATTTTATACCGTATTATTCATCGATCAATTATTATTACATGGTCTAGAAATGAATTTTTGGTTTGGGTTTTCGGGGTTTTGAGAATGAACGAAGAAAGGAGTGTAATGTGAATATATTTATTTATTTAAGCGCCATAAAATTGTTTTCACATTAAAGTGATATATGAGATTATAAGTGTACCTACGGGAGGGTATATAAGTATTATATTAAGAACAAAATAAGAATGAATGAGTACACAAAACTAATATAGAAGCACAATGAGATAATACTTAAAAGAAATATGTACTCGTGTAATAAATAATAATAAAATAATACAGTAGGTTTATAATATAAAACCTGACATTAAACCTTATATGACGCAAATGTGCTTGGTAGAAGAAGTTGGGGACGCCCGAGGAAGATACAATCAAGTTAATCAGATAATTGAGACGCGCCACGCCAATAGTCAGAATAATAGAAGAGTATGTATGAGACGATGTATGAATTTGAATGAGACAAAGGGTTAGTTACTTAGCTTGAGGTATTTTTTTTTACAAAAACGGCGCTCTACAAATTATCCAGTTATCATTATTATTAACACACAGTTTGAAATTTTATTACATGACTGTGGAGGACGAACAAAGGACACTGATCTGCATCGTCCGGCCACCCGATTGGTCCCTCAGGCACCAATTGGATGCAGACCTTTCCTCAAGCAACTGGCCTCGCTTGCATCAAAAACTAACGATTCATTCTGCTTTAACTCTCGGTCAGGGGGCCTAGTCACTAATTTTTGTAAACCTCCGTTTCATGAAGTTACGGGTTTAGCTACGTCACATACCCGTATTTTGACAGATTCGCCAACTTAAATAACAACAACAATGGGTATGTGACGTAGCTAAACCCGTAACTTCATGAAACGGAGGTTTACAAAAATTAGTGACTAGGCCCACAGGAGTAGCTGGTCTTTAATATTTGTTCGCCCTTCACATTACTTTATTATTGCATATATTTAAATTGGAGATTTATGTGTCTGTAAATAGTGTTAATAAACTTGTAAGTATTGAATCGTCTTACTTATTCGCTTTGCCATCTACACACTTACACAATAAACACATAACCCCCAAATGACTTTCCTCGGTTCCACTGTATTTTGATATGTTAAGTTTAGATAAAATCAATAGAGTGAAGACATATCACTGATAGAAACGCACCTAGTTTCATTGAATTAGGTCCAGTGGACATAATTTAGTGGGCCGTTCATATAGCTATTTCATTCGTACACACGTATTATTTTAATGGCTATCCTTTTCATTAGCAAATCTACATTTTTTGTTCGACTAGTATGAACATAACGTGTCTTGTATTTTAGAATTTCGATGGTGTTGAGTCGCATCTAAGCATCAGACACAAACACCCAACAAATACAGCACACGGACGATCTCACAATGTCTAAGTGTCTTACAAAATTTATTATTAAAAAAAAAAAAATTAAAATTCATGATATTATACCCATCCGTGGCTTTATGCTAAAGGACCTATGTCAATTTTCTGAATCACTCAGGGATGAAGATTATTTATCGATTTCTTTTGGGTAAAAAAACTCTAAATCAAAATTTTTACTTGTACAATGGTTAGGCCACAAATTCATGAATCTAGATCACCTGCCATAGGTATGCATGCTATTAGATTAAGGGAGGTTTTAGAATTCTTTCTGGTATCTAAATCAAATTCCCCAAACTGATTCAGGCACTTCTAGCAGCATTAACCCCCAGACATAATGTGTGAGGATGGTGAAAATTGTAAATATAACGATATAATACGTCTTATGATGTCCCTTATCGTTTCTTCTTCTTTGGTCTGCTAATGTATCGTTTCCACTGAGGCAACCACTTGATCACGATTTTTCCGGGCATTCTTTCCATCTCAGTTTGAGAATCTCACGATAGTTTCCTGCTCAATTAGATTCTCAATCTCATGGTAAACTTTAATACTAAAGGACCCATAATCTGTTGCAGCCTAACGAAAATAAAGTTATGCCTAGTACTTTAATAGCGAGCAGTCCAAATGACTTCAACTTTTCATATCTCGACTACTTGGTACCTACGTAAACCATCCATAAAAATAATGTACCTTTTTATTGGGGGTAACATCACACCCAAAAGTATATAAGGGAAGATAAATTTGAGGAACACAATCCAAAATTGAATGGAGCTGCATAAGTTTTTTGTTGTCGTTATTCGTGGATTTTTTGATGTCAAAAACAAGAAAAATATAATTTTCCATACCCTCCCCCTATCCCAGTCGTAGACTTCCAAAAATTTGTGTGAAACAATAAAACAAAATTGAAAAAAATACAAGTCCCGTGGTTCTTCTATCATTGGTAACAACTGACAACGAACCCAATGTCGCAAAGCCAATTCGTAATAAATTACGATTCTTTCATAGACCTGCTGTAAAGATACCTCTTTTACAATCAGAGAGAATGCAGCTGGTTACTGGCTACCTGTGGCCTGTTGACTCTGTTGTTAGCTGGCTTTTTATTTTATGAATATAATATTTTATTTCTTTGAAATTATGATTCTGCAACCATTTATCGCCTTAACCACATAAATGGCATGAGCCAACGCAATGCGTTGCCATTATACTGTAAAATTTATTTATGAAACAATTTTGATTTGAAATAATATTTTCTTAATGATTTGATGATTTGAAATATTATTATCTTTCATTTTGGGAGGTGGGTATGGTATGGGTATCACCACCCCGGGAACCATAATTAGAAAGTCAACACCTCTGCCACAGGTCATCCAAAGTGGTGGAAAGCATTTTTATATTTATTCCAGAATTTCACAAAAAAAACAAAACATTGCAATTTCGCGATGTGTTTTCGGCGTGAATCAAAATGGACGGTATATATACTATGTGCATTTTGTATCAGTTAACTCCCCAATAAGGTGGGGAACAGACGTTTCTAACTAGAGTCTTCGTCGCTTGGTTCCGTGTAATCAATTTTAAATTTCCTTGTTATTATAATAAACAATGAACAAGAAAGGAGTTAGTGTTTTTACAACTAACACCAAAAAACATCTCTAAAATACCTTCTCCAAATTTTTCAAAAAAGTCTTCTCAAGTATTTTTAAATGCCTCCCAAAAAGAGGCGGGGGTTACGATTTCAATTTTTTCAAGAACTACTGGATAACCTTAAAGGTAAACAGATTTTCCCATCGTTAATTAGAAACTCGTAAAAATTAATTAATGTAAATTATGACACCAAAACTCATACGCATGCTTTTGCATATATCTGAATTATAAATAAATCAACTTGAAATATAACACGCATTATGTGAAACCTTATCCGTTATTTTTATAGATCTACCAACAATTCCTTTAATGTTTTGCGAAGCGTGTTAACCCCAACAATAAAAAATCTGGTTTGTATTTCAGTGTCCGGTGAATATTGCAATGGGGTCATCAAACTGCACGTATTCCTTCCTCCTTGCCTCAGTGCAACGGTACCTTTAGTAATGCCTGCACTCATTGCGCTGTCAGTGCAGTCTGTAATACGATGCACTTACAGAATACAGATGCAGACGGTGAATTATAAATAATTGTATGCATACCTTGCATGTTGGTGTGACCTTCGTATTAGAATGGATTTTACTGCATTACGGGTTCTTCTCTTATTGGTTTTGCGAAACTGGCCCATAATGGAATAATACACGGAACTTGATTATAAAATTTGATAAATTGTTCAAGTTCTCTAATATAACTGGCCATAAGATAAGTTCGGAGATCTGCTTTCGGAGTATTCATCCTCTTAAGTCGGTTTCTCTTCTTAGTGACTCCTACTCCAATTTCCATGTTGGACAAGGCTCCTAGAGGATGCCAGTGATACTTGGTAACTCCAGCGCATTGGAGACCTTCCTCTGGTCGCTTCTTTTGCCTTCCACTTTACCAGTGTCTATGAGTTTCTCGAAGTTGGAGTCCTTAGTTTGGCGCAGTGGCGTAGCTAGCATGGGTGGCACCCGGGGCGGAAAACGCGGTGTCACCCCCCCCCCATAATTTTTTTTTAAGAAATTCAAAACACAAATTTTGACTTCCTAAAATATCAAAAATATTTCTAGATAGTCAAATATGTAAAAAAAGTTGTTATCCTCAAAATTAAAACACTTTTAAAAACACTAACAGAATAACAGCTTTTTCAACAATCGATAGGTGATAATGTCCTTCGCGAGTTCCCGTCAATCACAATGTACGAACGAAATGAGAATGACACAGAGGAAAAGCGAGGAATATTTCACGGGAATCCCCAATAAATCAATAGTAAGAGCTAGGAACGAAAATAAAATAACAGAATTTTTGGGGAATGCTGACCGACCGAGCCATATAGCTACAAATAACAGAGTTCCGTGTGGAGTCTTCAATTCTAATATGCTGCAAAAATCTGAAGAAAATCATTTGCTGTCATGAAAACGTAATAACCAATACTTAGGTTAAAACCAGTTTTGTGTTCAGAGTGTAACGATAAAATTTCAATCGTGAAATAGTAAAGGGGGCGTTCAAGTATAACGTAACGCAATTTTTGAAAATTTTTGAAAATTTTTGACCTTCTCTCCCCCCATGCAACGCGCCGTAACATTTTTCTGCACCTCCCTCCCCCTAAACGTTACGTAACACTCAAGTGACTATTTTTACCTAAAAGTCTCAATTAAATTGCTCAAAGTACTGGAAAGTCGCTTAAATACCCTTTTCTTCTTTTAATCGCGTTTGCGGTAAAAATAAAACAAGTGATTTCAAACTCGCAATAGGTCCATTCGTATATTGTTTTAAATTGTAATTCATAAACAAATTGGGAAAATATTATTATTTTTATCGGCCTTTCATTCCTTCCGGATCTCCACAATTTAATACTGTCTTACCTTTAATACACCTACATGGTTTTACAACACATATTTCGTTTTACATTAGCTACAGTGAGGAGGCCCTGAAGAAAGTAATTTTACAAAGGTTTCCATATGGAGCAACACTTTACTACACTATGATTCATAAGCTTACTCAGGGTGGAATAAAACCTTTTTCATGATCTGAATGCAGTTATACAAGTCCTCAAAACGAAGATTTAAAAGTCCACAGTATGATTCACAGAAGAGAAAAACCTTTTCATGTCCTGATTGTAACTATTTGTGTTCTCAAAAGGGATACATAAGAAGTCAGTTGCTGACTCAGTGTGGAGAAAAACCTTTTTCATGTTCGAACTGCAACTATTCATGTACTATGAGGAGAAATCTAAAAATCACATGTTTACCGACAGTGGAAAAAACCTATTTCATGTCCTGACTGCAACTATTCTTATTCTCGAAAAAAATAACTAAAACGGCACTTGCTAACTCACAGCGATGAAAAACCTTTTTCTTGTCCCGACTGTAACTATTCATGCGCTACAAAACGGTATCTAAAAATTCACACGTACCTACCTTGTTTTTCAAACTGGTCTTTCAGCACTAATAAACACGCTAACACAATAATAACTTCTTCACTAATTCACGTTAATCCATAGATAACAATTTACTTCACGAGTCTACGTTAATCACAATATTAGTAAGTTTAAAGATTGGTGCGTTCAAAATAATTTATTCTTAAATGTAGAAAAGTGCAAAACCATGACATTCTTCAGAAATAAAAATCCTGTTTTATTCGAATATTCAATCAATAACACAGCTTTAAAAAAAGTCACGGAAATGAGAGATCTTGGAATTATTTTGGATGAAAAACTAAGTTTCGCCTCGCCAATCATATCCACCAAATTGTAAACAAAGGTATGAAAACACTAGGCTTCGTATTAAGAACAACCAAAAACTTTAATTCCATACAAGTCATTAAATTATTATATGTATCTCTAGTTAGAAGCCTAATGGAATATAACTCGGTAGTTTGGTCTCCATCTTACAAAATTCACATAAATAACATTGAGCGTATACAGAAAAAATTTCTGCGTTTTATAAATTTTAAATTAAATATCCCACTAGAAGACTTGAATTACAATTTATTATTAAATATTCTAAAAATACACACACTAGAAGACAGACGTAAAATAAACGACTTAACATTTTTATTCAAAATACTTAACTCTAAATTTGACTGTTGCGAACTACTGCAACTCATAAACTTACGAATACCGACAGTAACTACACGACAAAATACACTATTCTACTGTAGCATTCATAAGCGGAACTACATTGCCCACTCTCCGATACAACGATGTCACACTACGGGAAATCAGTACTTAGGTGATATTGACATATTTAACATAAACTTGGCGAATTTTGTTAATCTTGTAAAAAACTTATTCCAAAACTATTCCTAAACACATCTGTTTTTCTGAAAACCTATGAAATCGCTGTATTTTTGTATTTTTTTCGTAAGTTTTTTCTCCACTTCGAGTGTCACCCCCTCCTCGGGTGGCACCCGGGGCGGTCCGCCCCCCCGCCCCCCCCTCGCTACGCTACTGGTTTGGCGAGCAACGTGTCCAAAGTATCTTTTTGGTTCGTGTTCAAAGTACGTTGTAGACAGATAGCTAGAAGCCTATTGTGGATGCCTAGCTCTTCCAGAATGGACACATTTGTGCGTCTGGCTGTCCATGCAATCGTGAGCATTTTTCTCGAGCACCATATTTCGTAGAGGTCTATCCCCTTTTTTACGCTGACTCAATTTTTTTCAATGTCTTTTAATTTAATATTAATTTTAAAAATTGAAATTGAGAGCGAAATGAATTAAAGCGAATACAACACTTTAGAAAATCGTAAAATTATATAGTTGAATACATTCTGTTGCAAATCTGAACCCTTTCATAACCTGCTTTATACGTATATAATGCAGTTATAATATATGCATAATGCATCTAAATATCAGTTTATTTTGTACAATCCCTGACCATTCACCGACTTTGAGGTGATATTTAAGAAAAAAATCTTTATAAGTAGGATTTTTTTGCATTTATCAACGTGTTTTTATTGCGGAAAAGAGATTGCTCCACAGGCGATTTTTTTTTTCAAATAATATATTTGCACATATTAGGTATGATATTATTCTGTAATAAAAAGGTAAATTTAAGTTTATCTTAAAATTCGAGGACAGCAAAAAACGTCCATTATATTTCATTTAGATTGGAATAAAACATTAAATCTAAACAAACTTAAAGCTTAACAAACTTAATATGGAGTGTTATGATGTGTGATTGCTTATAAATCAGATAATCATTTAATACTGTACGTACAAGTTTATTATAACAATTTACATCCGTTCCAAAATTTATATTTACAAAATATTCATGTGTGAAAAGTGGGAGCGAAGTGTTATGTCTTCGGCAATCTGGAACAGAATGGTTTCTCTTAATTTATCCCGGTAGACGGGGACTGTGAGCCAATAGGAGTGATTCCGCCGTTAAAAATAGCTACACCGTTCGCTACCACAACTACGTATTTTCAAACAACTAAATTAATTAACTATTTACATGGAATTAAAGAATTTGAAAATAGATTTACCGTTACTAAGTTCCAACTTGGTGCATAATATTATAACCTAGACAGGCTACTATCGTTGGCAAAGTTGTCATGAATAAATGAATATATTGTCCTATCATTAATTAGCCTTTATTGTAGTGATTAGCGGCAGATTCACGTGGGTCGCACTTAAGAGATGGTACCTAATATGCATATCTAATTTACTGCTCACAATACTCGTAGGCGAAGTGATATCGTGAATATATCTTAAGTTAATGGATATTTTTTCTTCTTATTTTATTATAAATTCAAAGATGCTTCTTGGACACAAAATATATTTCTATTTTTTAGATGGTGACATTTTTTGCTTTGTTTATTGAATAACGTTTTTTTTTTCATTTTCTTTTCAGGTAAGTTCGAGTTTCTAATACGGACAATTAGATAATATACAAGTCGCTCGAGATCTCAGAGGAATTGACATCAAAGCTTAAAAATCATCACACGGGTGAGTTATGTGACAATTTTTATTATTTCTTGAAATTGGCTTTTGAATTATCGATTATAAGGTATGATTTTAGATTTTCACGGCTAAAATATTTTCGTTATTTATTTTTGGGGTGTTATGCTGTGTTGCGCTACCTCTTTCTTTAGCCAATATTTCGGACAACCTTACAGTGTCCATCATCAAGGCAGATGTACCCACATCTGTTAAAAAAGATTATATTAAGAGTTGTACTATATCGTTTAATAAAATACGTTTTTTTTTTCTTTCTAATTAATTAGGAAAAACATGATGTTTCGGAAATTTCGATTCTTAAAATGTTTTCAACAGTCGAAATGTTAGAAATAAGTTTCTAGTTTTATTTTGTTAAATTACACTTTAAAGATTTTTTTAATTCTTAAGGGTGCAAGTCAATCTGTTGTCGGAGCGGTATGATAAAAAATGTAGGGTTTCTTCAAAAGATTACTCGACTGTCAACATGTTTCAAAAATATGGTCTGTACTTTTTTTTTTTTTTTACTAGAGCTCCACACAGGAGGCCTTAAGGAAAATAATTTCCCTCGGGGCCTATGTCATCTTTGGGGATGCTGTGTGGAGGGTTTTTTTAAGGAAGGGAAGGAGAGGAGAGTTCTGGGAAGGAAAAGGGTTTAAGGGGTGGGTAGGAATCTAGGGTTCAGTATGTCCTGGTCATCCGCCTCCAAGACCTAGACAAACCTCACCCCATGAACCCGGGCACCCCTGCTAAATCACCAAACGTAGCGAACCACTTGGGGTGACCTATGGCAGAGATGTTGGTTATCCAATAAAGGTTCCCGGGGCGTCGGTACCCATTTCCGCCCCCCAAATTGTATACTAGTATAGACAGGTCGTGTTACTTTAGCACGTTTATTTTAAATACGTAAACTAATAATAAACCAGTTATTGAGAAGTTCTCCCCAAAACTGATAGTGTTTGAACGTGAATAATATGAAACTTTTTGTAATATTCTGTTGCAACGACCGAAGGAAATAAAAGCTAACGAACGCATCGTGACCACATTTCACGTGTCATAAAAAGTCCAAGATGACGTTCATGTTTTTAATGGTGACCCGACAATTGATCCGGCGACAATTGGCCCTCCGACAGTTGATTCCCAGATAATTGATCCCCCGACAGTTGATCCCTCCGACAGTTGATCCCTCCGACAGTTGATCCCCTAAAAGATTATTTTTTTCAAGTAAGTTTACAAAGAGGATGTACGACTCTACAACCGAAGTCGATATGTACCTATATCTGCAAGCATCTTGACTGAAAATCCGTTGTGAAATATTTTTACCAACAATAATTTCGGCTCCGAAGGAGTATAAGATAATAACAAAATACGTCATACTTATGCAGTCGGCTTAGCAAAAAACAGCTAAACACAGGAGTCCCAACTGCTCCCATAACCGTCTAGAGCCAGTGAGACTATGGGATCCCAAATTTTGGAATGTTGTGAGGCTGAAGTTAGTGGAGAGGGTAAGGAGATGGCTATTCAGATCTAGTCACCGAACACGGCTAAAGCCATTTCAAGTTATAAGTCTTCCCGTAAGATTTTCACTCAATGGCATTCAGATATAAGCATATCCACTTTGGTTGTACGGCCGTATATCTTTTTTGCATACTTACTTGAAAAAATAATCTCTTAGGGGATCAACTGTCGGAGGGATCAACTCTCCGTCGGATTAACTGTCGGGGGGGCAATTGTAGCCGGATCAACTGTCATGGAACCGTTTTTAACGTATAAATAAGTTGTTTTAATGTATCAATAAGATGCATCAAGCATGCAGGTGAATCAAGTACCGGGTTTCCTGCGAGACAAACTAAAACGTAGTATTGTAAATTCTCAGTCATTTGGTGGCGCCATAAATTAAAATCTGATCACCCGGATGTACTCGTGTACTTGGTATATGTTTATTTTTTCCTGGTGACCGTAAAAACGAAAGTTCCCCACACGGCGCAGTTGCCCTGCAATAAAACACTTCTTCATGTGGCGCCAGCAAGTTTGTCAATCAAGCTTTCCAAATGTAAGAAAAAAACAACAATTCATCATATTTAATTCTTCTTCTGATTATCACACTGAAATTTGTCAAATTTCTGTATCATTATTTTTTTAAATAACGACAGGTTACGAATAAATGTTAAATTCCTCCACATGCTAACATCATTATAAGCGGAAAATGTTGTTCACAAATTTTGAAGGGCCTAGCCAGCCGATGATAAAACCCACGTTGTCTGGATTGGATCCTGGCTTTGAACTAGTCGGTCAAAGGGTATTTTTAATATCACTTGTTATTATTGCGATTCATAATTTGCTAAAAAATGAAAAAAGTAAATGATTGATTAATGGAGAAGTAGTAACCTAATAAGTCAATATTGGAATTTAGGATGGGCAGAAATAAAGTAATGTATTGGACGTTTTGTTTTTAAGAATGTGTGGTTTCTTTTCTTTATGTCTACTTCTTTCTTGACTCTTCCTGATTCTTCTTGTATTTTCTTATTTCTTCTTGATTCTTTTTATTCTTCTCGTTTCTTCTTGCTTCTTCGTGACCCTTCTTGGCTCTCCTAGTCTCTTCCCGCATATGCTTGCTTCTTCCTGCCATCTCTTGGCATTTTTTCGCTCTTCTGGTATTTTCATGCTTCTTACGTGTTCTTCTTCTTCCCACTCTAGACTCTACAAAAAAACATAAATTTTGGTTAAAAAATCGGAATAAGTTAAAAAATCCTTCCAATATAACGTATCAGATGTGTAAGTAAGTACCGTATTTAATTTTTTGATCTAATTTAATAATAATATTTGGATGGCTTTTATAGCGCCGTTTTTGATCTAATTAATTGGATGACTTGTATAGCGTCGTTTTTGGGAAAAATCACCTCTAGGGCGCTGTGCAAACTTATAATACATTCCTACAATCTTATTTCTAACTACACTCTAGACAAACCATTATAAAAACTTATGGTCAAAAATTGCATCCACCGGTTCATGGATCACTGATGCAAAACTACGAGTATATGTACAATGATTTGACCAATAAACGCGACGCTCGCACTGCGTAAAAATGTACTGTACAGGCAGAAAAAATACAAGACCATAAGTTATAGCTATGTCGAAACTATTTCGAAAAGCGCGTAGATTCATTTTCGCAGACGACACTGCACTTATAGTATCAAATGAAAATCCACAAATAGCGATTCAAGAATTACAAACCGACTTCGATGAACTGTTAAAATGGGCACATGATGTAGGATTAGTTATAAATGTAAAAAAAAAAACAAAATGCATGTATATCAGATCACCAAGTTTGAAAATATCCTAAATAACCTTGAATGCATCCACAGGAAAATAACAATAAACTGCCAATGTGAAAAAATAGACTTTGTCAAGGAGTATTCTTACCTGGGATTAAAAGTAGATAACACATTTAAATGGGATAAGCAAGTTAATAAAATATGTAACCAGTTAAGAGCTCTAACGAACAATTTCTATAAATTAAAATTTGTCTTGCCTCATAGCACACTCAAACTAGTGTATTTTTCATTGGTGGAATCTATTCTTAGATATGGAATTCGAAGCTGGGGAAATACAAGCATGACTTATATTAAGTACGTACAAAATTTGCAAACCTCTATCATAAAACAAATTGTATCACCAAATATATATTATAGACAAAGACACAATGTACAACTCTTATATTGTGCTGAGGGCCTGCTCTCAATAAAAGGTATATTTTGGTTCCTTACCATTAAGGATAACTGGGGAGATAATACTTATAAAAGACCACTGGTGCATAATCACAGCACACGTTTCACAGAAAAAAAGGCCTGAAAATACCTAAAATATCCAATAAGTATGGAAGCCGAACGCTGGAGTACTGTGTACCAATGATTTTTAATAAGCTCAAAAATAATTCTTTTTTTGAGGAAAATGAGAATTTTAGCACGAAAACTGTAAAAATGTGGCTATAAATGAAAAATCCATGTATCTGTAAAATAAAAGAAAGATTTTTATTTTAAATGATACCAAATCTGCTATTTTATGAAATTCTTCGGGAAGATTATTAAAATATTGTATCTCATTGTATTGGTTGTTATGTTATGTATTGGTTGTTATGTTATTTTATGTATTGGTTGTTATGTTATTGTATTATCCCATTGGTTGTTATGTTATTTTTTTTAAATTACATTTCATTTTAATATTTGTAATCGTAAATCTTTTTACAGAGGTCTACAATTTTCTCTACACTTTTGAAATTACACATATTATTTTATTTTACAATAACGAGTGTATATTGAGGTAGAACCTGCAGACAAGCAGCCGTGTGGCAGCTTCGCGGGACTACCGATAAATTGTTTAAATTATATATTTATGTATACTATGTTTTTGATGGAAATAAAAAAAAATTAAAAAATTTACCCGGGAGGTCACTTGAGATTAACACTGTTGTTGTTTATTTAAATAAATTAAGGCCCAGTTCGCACGCAGAGAACACAATTGAGTACTATAATATACAGGATATCTGGGGGTAAAGTGCATTAACTTCGGGAGGTGACTCTACATGATAGTACAAGTAAAAAAGATAAATAACTTTTTTCGAAATTCCAACTTTTAGGGGTAGTTTTGAGGTAAAAAGAGAAAATTAGTCCGGCGTGTGGGGTCAGATTTATTTTCCGCTGTTAGGATACGGGCCGATCACAATCGAGTCGGCGCCCAGCAGGCTCTCAGCAAGTAAGATCGTACCTCACACAAAGGATTTTTAGTATGTACGGGAAAAAAAAAGTTAGAATTTCGGAAAAAGTCGTTAATCTTTTTTACTCCTACCATCATGTAGAATCACCTCCCAAAGTTAACCCCCGGACACCCTGTATATTAGTTGTTCTTCCTTGAGCGTATTTTGAAAATAAAAGCAAAATTCTATGATGGGCGGTTCAGTAGTACAAAGATTTGATCAGAATATTTATCTTCGCAAAAGGGATTCGTTCCGCGGTAAAAGAAAAATTGATGTGTAAGGATTCGAATAATGCTAATTAGATTAGTAGTACTCGAAATATTTATAGTAAGTTGCATTTTGCATCAAATTTAACCAAAAAGTACCAACTCGTATTCTTCAGTTTTTCTCTAATAAGGCCGGAGAGTTTATCACTTTTCGTCCTACGTGTTGCAGTGAATGAAGTCTATTAATTCACTTTCCCTGTGGCGGAGATACCTTCATTAACCGGTAGAGTTCACGCAAAATTGAACACAATATTTAAATATAAAACCCATCGAAATGCTCGGTCACTTTCTTTTTTACACAAAATGTCACATTCCTTGTAGTTTCTTACGAGAGCAGGAAAACCTGAAGACATAAACATAAATTAACGAACTACGCAAATGTAGGTTCACGATGAATAAAAAGTAAATTATTCATACGATAACATCACCAAATGAGCGTTAATACTGGCTGACAAATTGTTTGAATAAAATTAATTTAAATGAATTAATGTTGTTAGTGCAAAAAACCGTGTTGACTTTTGTTATAATTATGTTTTATTGAGATCGACCAAGAATGATTGACTCTTTTAAATGTTTTGAGCCTGGAAGACTTCATCCCATAGAAAGTTACATTGCTTATAAATCTTGGTAATTTTCGTTTATTTCAGATTATAAAAATAATGAAATAAAGTTTTGTGCCCTTTTCGAAATTCAAATAATAAAATAAAGTTTAGTGCTTTTTTCGAAAATCTAATAGTAACGAAATAAAGTTTTGTGTCCTTTCGAAATTCAAATAATAACGAAATAAAGTTTTGTGTTCTTTTCAAAAATCAAATAATGATGAAACAAAGTTTAGTGCCCTTTTCGAAAATCAAATGATAAAAAAATTGAAATAATAACGAAGAAAAGTTTTGTACTCTTTTGACTCTCAGATCAAAGAAGAAGAATAATATTTTTCAAAAATATTTAATTTTGCATCAATTTGCAAATTTGGAACTTTAGAATTTGATGGAATCTGCCAGAACACAAATTTAAGACAGTTTTTAATGAAATTCAAGTATATACTTTTGTTATTTTTGACTAAGCCTAGCGAAGTCCTATTTTAACTCGACAATTTGGAATTTCATTTTGCCTTCAAAATTGATCGTTTCGTTTCGATCCCGGATCAAGATGGTGGCCATGTTAGACACTATATTTTTATCCCGCCATGATCGTGGTTCCTACTACGAACTGTCTAATCGGAATAATCAATATTGTGGTACATACCGACCTGAAGAAAGTTCGAATAAATAATTATCATTGAGATGACATTCATTTGGACAAATTGTATATTTGCTTATTTGATATTAAAAATAATGTTAAGAAAAATAGTTATGTTTTATAATTAAGTAGGTTGGTAGGTATTGAAGCACCTACATACAAATCTCATGATTGAGAGGAAATTTCTGTTTTGATTTATTAAAGAAGAGAAAATTAGAAACATACTTTTTTGAACGCCAGGTCTGAGTCTATTTCGTCGAAGGTCAAAATATTTCCGCTTCACAATAAAATAAAAAAAATATGGAATATTTCTGAACGAATCCGAAAACTAAAAACTGTTATTGAAAGGTGGTAAAATACGCTAACAAATTTTATAATTCGAACGAATCTATGATTTTCGAAATATATATTTTTTAATGAAAACTTTAAAAGTTTTAAAAATGGCTCACCCCGTTTTTTTTAACTCAAATTACTGATAGCGAAAAAAAGAAAATCACGCACACATTTTATTAAGCAAATGTTTTATAAACGTTATCGTCAACTCACTTTTTAATCGTTTCATGTGAAAATCATTTTAAAAAAAATCCCAAAGTTTCAGAATTTTTTTTCAAATTGTGGACGGAAATTTGGTTTCATAAAGGTGTACATTTTAAGTGTTTTGAGGTTAAATGTTAGATTTGAATAAAGCGTGTGGTTATCTCTTTCTAACACTGTTTAGATCATATTTCTAACCATGATAATAAGGCAGATACAACGATTTCTGCTAGACCTATATGAGTTGTTCTGAAAGCCGAACAAATAAGCCTGATGATTTTTTTCAAATTTACCACTCACAAAAATAAGGATCCCAACATATTAGGTATAAATATTAATATACGAAAAGGCTATCTAAATTCTTCAACTCTTCTTATTTGACGACGTTAATTACCGCCAAAATCTAAATTAATAACTGATACTGATATGCTTTCAAGTATAATTTAATATTTCGTAAAAAAATATACATTTCTCGCCTCCGATACTTTCTGTATAAACATTTCATATACCGGTCAATACTCCGGACTGAACGACGGAATGTCAGCAGAATTTCAAGTGGGAGGAAGGTCGTATGGAGCATCGTTGCTTTATTACAAGCTGTCGGACATAGCGCTAAATATCACTGAGATTAGTTGTGTAATAAAATGGCGGAACTAAAATCATTTATGCAACAGTTTTTTGTGACAAAAATGTTCCGTTATGTGTTATGTCATGGAATCTTGTGCAAACAAATATTTATTGTTTGTTTTAAATAAGTCTTCTTTCATTTACTGGAGTCATGTATATAACATATGAAATGCACTGATATTTATACAAATATGTTCAGATTCTGTTACTTACGTGAAATGTGGTTGAGGTTAGTGGGAAACGTTGATAAATATAAAGCATTATGGTCACTAGTAATTAATAGGGAAGTATTTCAAATTTTATTTCAGTCTAAGAGCGAGGTCGACAGCCGTGTACACCAGGCTAGGCTTGCATTCAATAAAAGGTCGAAAATAATAGAATCGAATAATATAGACCTAAAACTGAGAATACTCCTCATCAAGACCTATGTATGGAGTATCTTGATGTACGGCTGCGAAACATGGTGCCTATGAGAAAGAGCTAATCGGAGACTAGAGGCTTTTGAGAAGTGATCCTATAGAAGACTATTAGTAATTTCCTGGAGAGACCACATTACAAATGAGGAGGTTCTCCAAAGAATCGAAAGAGGAAGGCACCTGCTCAGGATCTTATCCGAAAGGCGTGCAACCGTGCAAGATGGATCGGCCATGTAATACGACAAGAAAGCCTCTTGCATGCCATAATGGAGGCCGGAGGGTATGACCGAGGGGACAAACTCTAGGGGACGCCCACGCCGAGAGTACCTGGAGGACCTGCTGGTGGACGTGCGCTGCTCATCATTTGCAGACTTCAAAAGAGCCGCCTAAGACAGGGAAGAGTGGAAGAGACGAAAAGAGGAAATTGCTGCACACCAATCTCAGCATTGAAACCAGAGAGAGATTTCAAATAATTTTTTAATATAATATACTTATCGACCTCTAGTATGTTGGTACGGTTTGCTTTTTTGATAAGTTATTTTTCTTGTAGGAGTTATTGTGTGTTATGACCATCCATATTTGTTAAAATTACCCGGTTCGGACGCCATTAATAGAAGTTAAGTACACAAACTAGACAGTGTATTTTAAAAAAGCAAAACGTAGATACAGACATAGAAATTTAATAGAACAGTTGCTGAAAAAATCATTAAAATCGTTCTAGTTTTGGAGAAACAAAAACTTCTGGAAATGGGGTGAGGAAGGAAGGGGGTAACACTCGTGTTATTGAATCGTTCGCCATTTTTGGACATATTTTCTTCTTCTTAAAAAGAAATACAAACATTCCCGGATTACGAATAACCTGGCAATATTTGAAAATCTCCTGCTACCACCATAATAAGCGCAAAATTTTGCTTGTGTCGTGATTGAGGATTTAGCCAGCCGAGGAATCGAACACGGGACGCCTGGGGGGACTCAAACGCGATGCCAACTCAGCTTAGATAAAAAAATATTGATAAATATTTAGGAAAAGTAGTTAATTGCAAGGGATTCAACAAAAACAAAAAAATCTTTTTTTAAAAATACTGAAATAGATATTTCGATCATTAACGCAGGTACTCGTTAGATCATTTTAATGCTACATTTGAAAGAAATTTGTAATAGTATTACATAAAAGTTATAAGAACGTTAATCATTTTTGAGACTCGTCCCAATTCAAAAAAATGCAGCCAGGTTTGGCGCTTTTCCACGCGTTCATGAATTCACCATACAACCGACAAATATTAATTTAAAATCTTATTCTAGATTAAAATTGCAACAAAAATAAGTACGTAATACTAGCTGAAGTCCCAGCGCCGTTGCCCGGGCTTAATACAGATTTTTTCGAAATCTAATATAGGCAGACACCTTCCTTTTGTTTTGTAGGTCAATTGTACAAAATTTCGTCTGTCTCAGAATAAAACTGTAGGCAATTTTTATTTGTATATCAATCTAATTCACGCCGAACGCCACATACACTATTTATATGAATAGAAGATGTCCATATTTAGACCTGAGTGCCAGGTAAATTCATTTATTGAATTATTAAATATGAAGATCAACATATATCATTGAATTTCCATAATTTTGCCAATCATCAAATGATGATTCACACAAAGTGCATTGTAAATAAAAATAATAACAAACAGGGTAAGTAAGGTAAACCTTATCAACATACCCGTTATCAACAAACCAAGCAAGCAATGCCTTCGTTAACCTGCCCCCACCTGGCTGTCACAGTCACAAGGCGCACAGGTGTTCCCCCGACCGCCTTTACACCGAACACCGTACCTGACCGCGGGCGGCCGGCAACTCTGAGCGGCGCGCCAGTTCGATACCGCTTCGCGAGAAGACGCCACGTACTCGAGCGTCACGTCGCTTTATCTCACGCCAGTTCACGTAGCGCCGCGAAAAGTGCGAAAGATTACGGCCCAAGTTTTAAGTTTGAAATCAAATCGACGCCGTTCGAAAAAAAAAACTATAAAAAGTGGATTTTTATCGCAGTGCGTTTTGGATTATTTTTGACACCAGGAGATCATCGCAATGTAACACACAATTTTATTTATTTCTTAAGTGACAGCTATTACGCCTTGCAAGGACAGAAAATAGCTGGTATTTGTTTGTTAAAATATTGTTATATCTGATTTTAGATTTTCACGGCCAAAAGTATTTTTGGTATTTATTTTTGGGGTGTTATGCCGTGTTAAAGGAGGAGGTAGCGCAACACGGCATAAAACCTAAAAAATAAATACTATAAAATGTTATACCTGTCTTTAGTTTTTTTTTAAAATTTCGTATATCAAAAAACAAACAACGGTGGCCTCCGTAGAGCGTTGATGAATGCATTAAAATTTCAGGTCTGGGGTTCACGAGCTCAATTTCACATGCACAATAAATGCATTTTTTTAATGCGTTTATATATGCCTTTCCAATCTTGACGCCATTTTTTGTAAATTATTTTTAATTTATTAATATAAAATATCATTTTAAATAAACTTTAATTTTCGTAGTCTAATAAACTTAGACCTTAATAAGTAGATTTTTTAAGATTTTAAGTAACACCCGACACAAAAATCTGATGACTTTGAAACGCCTGAATAGATTTTCATGAATTGTAGCTAAGTAACATCTCGATCACGTCATTTCATACAAAAAAACCGCGTCATGATCGGTCCATTCGTTTAGGAGCTACGTAGCCACAGACAGACACACAGACACGTCAAACACCTCTCCTTTCGTCGGGGGGTTAAATATTAAAGTTATACCTACTGTATAAATCAGTTTTCCAAGTTTCCTGAGGTATTTGAGTGACTACTTAAGAATTGTAATGTAGTGTTTTGAGTAGATGCGCGTTTTTTTGTGCGATTCCACTTGTGTTATTGAAATTCGTCATGTTTTTAAAAACACTCCTATGATGGAATTGAAAAAAATGCTTTGCTGAAATAATAATAATTATTATTATTATCGTGTGACTTTACGTTGAAAAACACACCATTTGATTGACAAATATCACATTTTTATTGATCGACAGTTTTAATTCCTATATTATTTTGCAAAAATTGAAAATTACACTTGCAGAACTTGTGTTTTGATTTACTTTAAATAAAGAAAAATGAAAATTAAAGGGATTTCTATGAATTTAATAAAATAAAAATACGAACACGTATATGGGATGTTAAGGGACCTACTTGACTTACTTTATTCAGTGATTCCTGACATCATTTGGAGTAAAAAATATAAACGATATATTGGTCTCTGGTGACATTTTTAATGTTTTTATTTCAACTTAATATAATGGTAATAATTGTACGTACTGGACAGGTAGTATCGGGGTGATGGGTTGGTCGGTTACTCAGCTTGACGAATTTTTACTGATGTTTTGAAAAAAAAAAACACCACAATAGTCACCGGAGACCAAAATTTCATTTACGTTTTATCTCCAAATAATGTCAAAAATCACTAGTTAAAGAATGTCAAGTACGTCCCTCAACACCCTGCATAGATAGATGTACACATATTTGCTGGGTAGACGCATCTGATCCCGAGACCTGGACCAACCTCACCCCATGAACCCTGGTACACCTGCTTAGTTACCAAACGCAGCGAACCACTCAAGATCACCTTCGGCAGAGGTGTTGGCTGTTTAAATTTAACGTTTATTATTACTTAAGGGTGTGTGATTGATTGGTTCCTTGATGTTTTATCGTAATGAACGGTTTTAAGAAATTTACTAGAATTACGTGATATAGTCGACCGGTCAGTGGCTGAGTTGGCATCGCGTTTGGGTCACACTGAGGCGTCCCGTGTTCGATTACTCGGCTGGCTAAGTCCTCCATCATGGCTAAAGCAAGAATTTCGGCTTATTGTGGTGATAGTAGGTGATTTTCAATTATTGTCGGTTTATTTGTTACCTAGGATTGTTATTCTTTCTTTTGAAAAATTAAATAATCTCTATAAATCTATCTATCTATCTTCTTCTATCTATCTATCTATCTATCTATCTATTCTATCTATCTATCTATCTATCTTCTATATAAATAAAAATGAATCGCCGAAATGTATGTACGCGCATAACTTCCGAACGACTGCACCAAATTGGATAATTCTTTTTTTGTTGTGTTGGTTATTGTCAGGACAAGGTTTGTATAAAACTACTGGTGAGCTCTGGCATTATGAAATTTGTATAAAAAAATTGCAATAGGTGGCACGTGAGTTGTTTGAAAACTGAATGTACCGGGACTGGATGAATGGAATGCAGGAGCGGAGTGGGTAGCGGGCGAGGGGAGTGGGGAGAGGGAAGGCGGTGTGGGAACGCGAGAGTGGAAAAGGGACGCGGGAGAGGAAAGGGAGGCGGAAGGGGAACGTGACGAATGGGAAAGGACACGCAAGGAGAAACAATTTCTTTATTAAATGGCATAGCAACGCATGCCGGGAACCAGCTAGTTAAATATAAAATTAAAAAGTTTTGAGTAACTTGGCCATGAACTTTTGCTCTTAAACACTGATAAAAGGAAAACGTAGATATTACGTATGTTAGCCAAAATATCTTCAAAAAGAACAACAATAAAAAACTTGTTCATATTTACAGCAATCTATGATAAAAATAGCATTTCGGATTACAACACGAACTCTTGAACAGGTAGATATAGACACATTGTTGCACTCTGTTATTAAGTAGGTACCATAATTACACATTGACGTTTTTGTGGAATTCTTAATACCTGTGTTACTTTTTCACAAACGTTTAAAGCGCCGCTTTGACGACCTTCAGTCGTTTGTGATTTGCATAGACAACACAACTGCTTTTTACCTCGTACGAAAGCTGTGTTTTTTTTTAAATTTTATTATTTTATGTGAACACGGCACAAGATTCCTAATGGCTTCCGCCTGAAGCCGGTGAGACTATATAGCATCCCAAGGGGTTTGTTGTGAGGCTAAAGGAAGTGGGGGGGGGGGCGTGTATGACATTGTGAAATAACACAAATTAATTAAGTAAAATTATTTGAGCACACCTGGTTTTGAACCTGCGACCTTGGGATTGCTAGTCGAGAGTCTTACTCCGCGATTACGGAGGCCTTTACGGCACGTAATATATCGTTTTTTTTTAAATTATTAGATATATTATTAAAAGTATTTATGGATAACTGGTGTCTCCATAAATACAACTGCTCCATTATCTATATACCAACTATTTTACTTATTTTTTCCGCGCCTCGTTTTTAGATTGTTAGCGTATTACTTACTTTCTGATCTTTTTGTATTCTGACCATTTTGAAAGGTGTGTCAAACACAGTGTCGATTCAGGCATTAGGTTCAAAACTATTAAAAAAGCTTCAAATAATTGCATAAAAACTTCTATCTTTGATATCATCTAGTTACAGCTTCTTACGATAATGATACATGGTGAAAATGCTTTCCTCGCAAAAAAACACTCTTTAAAAGTAAAACATAGCTACACATGGTCTTTAGTCATGACTAAAAGTTATTGCTAAATAAATTGGAGATAACTTTTTTCGTCCCGAAAAATAAATGAAATACGCATTTTAACGGTGAACACAATTAGTTTTTACTTTGGGTACAATTAATTTGCAGTGTGACACGGTTCAATAGCAAGAGAATATTTTAAACTTTATATGTCAAACGAAACATATTTGTACCCTAAATCGTTTGTTTATCCTTTTGCCAAAAAGGTTGCAACGTGTGTATTCACTCTAAGTTAGTTGAAATCATTTCAGTCCTGCCAGAGTTTTACCAAAATGCGCGGTAAGCAACTTACCCTCTAGAATTAAAACATGATCTTATATCGATCATCAAAGGTGTGTCATCCCTTCCAAGGTCAACACATCTGTAAGCCTGAGCGGCGGGGTAAGAATCTAACCAATAGCAACCCTCGCCCCTAATTAGTAAGAGACGAAGTGATGTGGTAATTGGAAAGAACTCGAGATCAAAGAACCAATCAATATACGCTCGGTTTTTTACATAGGTACTTTCAAAATTGTTAATCGTCCTCGGTTTTTATTTTTCATTCTTTGATTGTGGAGGTTTTATAGCGATACTTGCTCAGGCAGTTGGGACTTGTGTGTCATCATCACATAAATAAATAGTGCAATACATATGTAAAGATAAAATAAAATCATTTGAAAGTGCTTAAGAAATGTAAGTCAAAAAAATTTCAATATATCTCCACCAAATGAATAGAAACTTCAATCTCACTTATACAAGACATAACGTATAACGCATACCAATGAATCCTTATAGTATCCAAATCGCTTTGATCCAATTGAATGTTACGAACCGGATAAAGCCGAAATTGAAATCAAACTAAAAGACAAACAAAAAGCCGAACAATAGAACTTCCAACAATATATTTTATAGGAACACATTAGCGAAAGAAAAGCATTTGGCGAAAGTGGTTTGTCATTGTGACAATCGATGTATATAGATGATAAATCAAGGCTAGTTATTTATAAAAACATATTTCGATACCTAGATCAATTGATTATTTTTATTTATGCAACAACAGGAGATTTTTTGCAACGGAATTCAGTACCGCCTATCTTGGCATAGAGCGGAATGTCTGCGTTTTTTATTTGATTTTTGCACTATTTCTGGATAATTTTATGCACAACTAGTATCAAGCACTACACTTCCTGATTGATAGGTACCTACGATATAGGATAATATTAGAATATATGTCAAGTGGTTATTATAGATATAGATTATAAAAAAATATTAATTGACGAGTGCACTAGTGAATTAGTGATAATTTTGAGATTGGTCCGAAGCCCCAACAGGACTATGTGAAAAAATTGGCAATTCTGTTGATATTTGTGTTTTTTTGCCACTTTTAGAATATAGACGTCAGTCGGATTAAAATTTCGAAATTTTTATTTTTACTGGTGTTGCAATGAAAGATTTTCTATTCAAGATCAAAAAATCAATGCATTGGACCTGACGCATTTGACGACCTACGTGGTCGAGGGACAAGGCTCTCGTCTAGCGATCCGGAGGTCGCGGGTTCAAACCCCGATGTGTGCAAGTAAATTTTATTTGGCTGATTTGTGTTTTCACATTTTAATCATTAAAAACAATATAAGGTATATTTTAAAATAATTATATCTGAGATAACTTTGCATTTCATTATTGTGACATACTTTATAGCGCGTTACGTACTATTCTCCAGGTTATTGTATTGAACCGTGTATTATCGGTTGGTTAATCTCAAGCCCGTACATTTTTCGCATTGGTGAACTTATTGACTTATTGATTCCAATCGGACATTGATAGAATTGTTGACTGGAGTAAACGGAATCAGATTGAAGTCAATATCTCTAAATTTTTCATTCTTTCTTTCATAAGGCGTGTCATACTTGGTTTTACAGGTATACTATGAGAGCTCAAAATTTAAAACCTGTCCGCACTGTGAAAGATCTTTGTATTGTTATGATTTTAGATTGCCATTTAGATGCCAAAAGTATTTTTGTTATTTGTTTTTGGGGTGTTAAGCCGTGTTGCGCTACCTCCTCCTTTAGCCAACGTTTCGGACAGCGTTACAGTTGTTATGTTGGTAATAGTAAAGCACCACCAGCTGTCAGATGCTGATAGTTGGCAGGTCTGTCGCGTCACTTGATAGATAACCTTGAACTTGTTAACAGCGTCAATAAACGTCTTATATATGAATCGGCTTTCTGTGTTTCATTATAAACCTCAGACACTGTAACGCTGTCCGAAACGTTGGCTAAAGGAGGAGGTAGCGCAATATGGCATAACACCCCAAAAACAAATAACAAAAATCTTTGTATTGTGTTTGATAGTAGGTTAACTTTTCATGCTCATATTGTAATGACGTGTAAACTGAGAATGCTGGGTTTTGTCCTACGCACTGTGAGAGATTTCAGAGACACCCGGGTTCTCACAGTACCTACTATGTATATACATTGCTTTGGTTAGGATTAGGAGTAGGCTTGAGAGTGGATCGGTGGCTTGAAGCCCGCACCATGTGAAGTATTCCCTCATATTGGAGAAGGTTCAGAAGAATTTCTCTACCTGAGGGAATATACTTACTACCCTGGTATGAACCATTTACCACGGGTCAGAAGGGATGTGCTCACTATAACACATTTCTTCAGACTGATTCGTGAATGTTTCGAAAATTCGACTATCATGGAGAGCATTAGTTTCTATGTTCCCGATAGTTATCTACGTCACCGACACAGCATAGACTGTTTTATCTCCCGGCTTGCAGAACTAACTTGCCAATGGTCGTGCCAGTCGGGAGAGCGTTGATAAATAGAATCACTTCGAATATCGATATATTTAACATCAATGAAGCACAATTCAAACGGCAAGCTTTGCTGCTGTTAGTTTAAATCTTATTAACTATTATAAAACGTTTTAAAATTTTAATTTTGCAATGTTTTTGAAATGAATAAATTGAATTGACAGTCTCTACTATTAGAGCGAATTGTTTCGCGAATTCTTGAATTTAAAAATACTTCGTAAAAAAATTGTATGTTATTATTATTCGTTCTGATTTATTGGATTTCCATTCTCTCTGAATCGCACTTAGCTATTTGTGCATAAATTATCCACGCACAGTTTTCGCTTTCATCTCAAGCCAATTTGTATTGAACGATTTATCTCGTAATTTATAGAACTTGCTCGGGTTACGTGAGCGTTGTATGGTCGGAATTATCTCTAGAAATTACGACGGTATGTTTCCGCCAAGATAACTGAAAGGCGAAACATGTTTCTAAATAAAGTAAACATGGATTCTACGGCACCATTAAGCAGTTATATCTTTATAAGTATATCATTTTTCGTTAATAACGTCGTTTGTTTGTGATTATTACTTATAGGTGGAAAATAATGAAAAATATTGCCAAAACAATATTATTGCATCTTGAAATTGTCTGGTAGGTAGGAAAAAGTATTTCATAAACTCACAGAAACAGGATAATGGTGTCTTTTATTCAATTTCCACTTTTCTTACAGCGATTTATACTTATTCAAGAAAACCAAGTTATCAAAGAAGTAAAATACTGATCATAGAACACATTTATATTAGCTCCACACAGGAGGTTCTGAGGAAAATAATTTTTCTCATGTTCTATGTTATCTTAGGGGATGCTGTGTGGAGGGTTTTTTTAAGGAGTTCTGGGAAGGAAATAGGTTTGAGGGGTGGGTAGGAATCTGGAGGTCAGTGTGTCTAGGAGTGACGGACGTATGAATCCATCCCTTCAACTGGGGTGCAAGGCGATGGGTCGAGGTATTCTACCTGGAGAGGTCAAAGGATCTCCTCAACCAGCCTCTCTCGATCCGGCTCGGCACGCAGCAGGTGGGCAGACACATCTTCACAGACCTTGACAAACCTCACCCCATGAACCCTGTCATAATATTAACATGTCTTAAGTTTTTACTGTCAACCCCTACTAGAGCAATGTTAAGCGTCAAACACCCGTAGAGTCTTTTTGGGAGATATTTCTCCCAGCCTATCACGAACTCATAGCATGCAACTTTCATGCATTTTTTTCTTACTTTTGATGTATAATTTAAGCGGTGTTAGTAGGAGAAAGCACCACGTTTTATATTTGCATTTAAAATTTAACCGTAGACTCTAAAGAAAAAATTGAAATTATTCTATGAAAAAACATTTAGCATTTGAAAAATATTTATCAAGTTTTGCAAATTTTTAAGTATATATTTTTTAATTTTTATTAGAACAAATATCCCTTTTTATAACTTTTGAAGGTTATTCCCATCAATGTAATACATCTTTAATGCAGAAGATAACCCGCCTCCCAAATTGTGAACCTTTATTGGATAACCAACACCTCGGCCACAGGTCTAGTGGTTCGCTACGTTTGGTGATTTAGCAGGGGTGCCCGGGTCCATGGGGTGAGGTTTGTCTAGGTCTTGGAGGCGGATGACCTGGTCACACTGAACCCCATATTCCTACCCACCCCTTAAACCATTTTCCTTCCCAGAACTCTCCTCTCCTTCCTTTCCTTTGAAAAAACCCTCCGCACAGCATCCCCAAAGATGACATAGGCCCTGAGAGAAATTATTTTCCTCTGGGCCTCCTGTGTGAAGCTCATGTAAAAAAAAAACGAAAATATATGAAAGAGAACAAGACACAGAAAAATAAAAAGATAACGATCGCAACTAAGACACGAACTCAGAATGTCTCGTCATGTTATCTTTCATATTTTCGTTTAGATTATTAATGAAATATATTTTTTATATTAAACGAAAAATGTGAAGTGATAATAACTTTTGTAGTACCTTTGTCTAATTAAATGTGTTTTTTTTTAGTTTTGTTTCTTGTAAAGTGTTTCGTGTACAGTTTACACGATAAAATAAGCAACATTACAATCTGAATCAATACATATATGCGTTTAAATTTTTTTTTTTTTTTTGCATATTATTTCGATTTTTAAAAATAAAATATGAAAGAGCTATTCTTCTTTCAAAATTAGTATTTTTCGTATGCTCATACATCGATTCTGCATTTTGACAATTTACAATACAATGAGAAATACATTGCAAAATTCCGTGGTATGTCAGGGGTTAAATGACCCTGGTTTATGATGGAAATTTGCCGATAATATTTGCATTCTCACGGTTAAGAATTTAAGCATTATTTTCTATTATAAATTCCTCAAATTAATAATGTAAGCAACTTCTGCCAAACCTTCCCAGCTTTTCGTGGCATTTCGGATGAGGTGTTTGATTTAAGATCGCAAATGTCAAGAGTTAAAGGTTAGATTAACTAAGCAACTGTAGGTTGGGCTAGGTTACAGCGAGGTTATGATGTGTTAGGTTAGGATATAATGTGTGCGGTTTTTGTAGGAGTGGTTGATTGTGTCATTGCTTAAAATATACTTATATATTAGGTCCTTACATATGAAATTGGCGTTTTGTATGGGAGGAACATAAAGTCGATTTTTTTTAAATATAATGTATTTATTTAATCAAAGTATGTACCATTGCTATATATGCACTTTTGCCATCTCATAGGTAGTTCATCGATCCCTTTACTAAAAAAACCATTGGGACGGGAATCAATAAAATCTTTGAAGGCGGTTTGGTTTGGACTGCCCCATCGGAGTTGAATTTTTTCCCTTGCAAGAAGTTATCCAAATTTCGAAAAAATTGTAATCTGTCCGGAGAGTACGGTGGATGTATTAGACATTCCAATTGAAGCTCCTCTAATTTGGTAGCCGTCTGTTGTGCAGTGTGTGGTCTAGCGTTCTAACGCGCGCTTGTTGATTTGCTTCACTCAATTCGTGAGATACCCACCTTTCAAGCTTTTTCACATTCCCAATTTGCTTCAAGTGGATTAAAACAGTTTTATCACTAACACCGCTGCCTGCAGCTAACTCGGACGTGGTTTGCGATGGATCCGCTTCCACAATAGCCTTCAATTCTTCATTATCAACTTTGGTCTCCGGCCGTCCACGGGGCTTGTTCTGCAGGTCGAAATTTCCAGAACGAAAACGTTGGAACCAAAAACGCGCTGTGTTTTCTTTTGCGGCACCATCACCATACACATCATTAATCCTTCGAGCCGTTTCTGCAGCACTGGAGCCACGGTGGAACTCGTACTCGTAAATAACGCAATATTTCAAGTTTTCCATTTTGTAAACTAAGTGACGCAAAGAAAAAAAAAACAATTAAGGAAAAAACAAATGAATTATAATTTTCGAAACACAAATACATGAGTAAATAGCTGTATAAATTTGAATTTGGAATTCCTAACCAAAGAGAAGATATTTGAGATCAAAGTTGCCAGTACGGCAAAACGCCAATTTCATATGTAAGGACCTAATATATTATACACTGAAAATCAAACGGTCGCTTAATATTTTAAATCGATTAAAATATTAGTTAAAATAAAGTATAAACAAGAAATATGATTCTGATGTTTTTTTGTTGTTATTTTTGCTGCGTTCATAATTCTTTGGTTGATGTCCTTGCAGTGATCGTATCAGTAATTCAATCATATCCTTAAATGTACATATCATACGAATCCAGTTATCTTTTTTAAATACTCGTTAACGTTACTTACGTAAGTGACCATGACATAGTCAAATACTAAACATTTTTTTATACGTTTTTACGGGGCTCTTGCCCCACCCATGAAACCGCGTATATAAGCTTCGTACAGAGTTACGTGTAGCTGAACAAATTAAAAAAAGCCGAAACAAATCCTTCGGAAGGATCAGCCCACTGCAGGGATCCACAACAATTATAAAGCAATATCTTCCCCTAATAAAACTTGTTTTTCTAAAATCAGACATCAATAATAACTCATTCAATAATCATCATACCTTATTGTTTCCGTTCTTTTCACGGATTAATCATATAAAATCTATTTTAGCTCAGTGGTTGATCAAAGCTCCGGCAAAGCTAAAGACCAGGGTTCAATTCCTAGATGCAACCGTTTCCTGTTTAAAATTTTTGTTTAAAGTTGATAATATTGTCTTTAATGATTACATATTACAATACCTATTAAGTTATTCTATGTATTTTTTAAATCACATTAAAGCTCAAAAATCATTTTTATCTGCAAAAAGTTGTTTTACATATTAAATTCTTAAATATTAATATAATTGTTCATTATTAATCTGATGCATTTCAAAAAACTTATTGATTTTATGTATAAATAATATGCTTCTTAGTTCTCATTCCTCCTCTTTCCCATTTCCTTTCCCTCCTGGTTTCCTTCAGCTTCTAATACCCCAATTTGGAAATGCCATGATTTCGATCAAGATGAAATCACAGATATGGTGACAAAACAAAGGAAACTCGAACGTCATTATAATGTCTTCATCTGGTTTTATTCGCTTTCAAATTTTGATAAACAGTGGAGCAATGGTTAAAGTCACTGACTTCCGAGTTGATGAGTTTTCGGTTCGTTACCTACGCGTCTCATTACTGAAGTCGAATGTCGCAAATCTGTCTTTGCAATAAGTAGGTTAAGTGGTCGTAGTCTTATTCATGTTTCAAGCTACGAGATTTTCATTAGATAGTGAAAATTACTTGGACGCTAATGGGAAAGTGGAAAGAAACTAATTCATTTCATCCCCCTATTCCTAGACAAAACGCTGACTACCTTCCTATCACACTTTTTTGATGTTTTCATATTTCACGATGGTGTTCCAGATGGCATACGAAGTCTTCGTTTGCCATCTGAAATTGCAGAAAGAAGGCTGAAATGTAAGATTTTTCATCATAAATTTCCCTTGATACCCCACAAGAGTCCCCGTTGTCCTGATTCAGGCTAACGAAAATGGGAACAAGATATGAGAGAAGGCAAGGTTCGGCGATACCTGGGTCCACAAATCTGACCATTAAACAAAGCTAATTTTGACTGTTTTTGTGACATCTAGTATTAAAACATTTAAAGTTAAACATTTTTTCCATTGAATTTTCATTTGTAAATTATAAATAATAAATAAAAATAAAAACATACGACGAAGTTGCACTCCCATGAGTTATCAAAACTCATTAAGGGAGCGCCAATTGACACTTTTGAAAAGTTAAACCCAACCCAACCCAATATGCAGACACAAAATATGAAGAAAAATTTTACAAAACATTCCACAGATGCAACATACAGACACAACATATGACGAATCACTTTACAAAATGTCGTAGAAACATGTCTTATAAGATTTTATGAATTATTATAACCAATAATGTTGGTGTCAAAAAGTTAAAATAAAGTATCCTCCATGATAGACTATAGAAATGGATAAAAAAACAAAATCAGGAAAATACAATAAAAGGTACGGGCTCAAAAATATACAATTTACATACAAAATACATGACAAGATTTAAAAAAGATGTAAAGAGCGAGTTATTTCAAATGCGTAACATTTTTACGATAAAACTTGCTTTTAAAACGTATTTCATTTACGTTGTTCTACAACATTATCTACGTGACACTCTTTGCAATAGTTACGTGATGAAAAACTGTAAAACTAGAATATAGCAACACCACATTTGAACGTGGCCACTAACTTTTTTATGGCGCATTCACAAATTGACGGACGAATTGATATTATTTGACGGTCGATAAGTCGATAGCAGCATTATGGACAAAAATCAATTCACCCAAGAGATACACCGACAGAAGTATGTTATGGGCGAGACCATGTGTTCGAGGTGAACACAATTTTTCCTTACTTTGGTGAAATTAATCAAGCTTTGAACGGATAATTATAATGTATTGAAAGAGCTTCTATCAGATGCCGACAGATGCCAGCAAGGAAAGTGCTTCTATTGCTTGTAGACAAGGGTGGTTCTCGCCAGCCTACCGCTCAGATTCAATTAGACGCTAGTATAGACAGGTCGTGTGACTTTTAGTATAATTATTGTAAATACGTAAACTCACAATAAACCAGTTTATATCAAGGACCTTTTATTATTGCAAAGTACTCCCAAAGAACTAATGGTTTTGAATGTGAATGATACCAAATATTACAATATTTGACTTCATTGGTGCCTGAAGTTGAAAGTTAGGGATTATGTATATGACGACATTAATTTTTTTTTCATATCATTATAATGGATTGCGCTACTAGGGAATTAGCGTTTATACGAATATATTCAGTGAGTCAACTCCACCGGACGTCATGTTGAACATTCTTCAACCGATTGGCAAAAACAACAATAGCAAACAATTTGATATCGAAAAGTGAAGAATGTCGTTGAATCGAAACTTTGAATACTTTTATTATGGATGTGAAATATTAGTTGTTTTGCGGTAAAGTGTTCTACCACAAGATATTGCCATAATAAAATTAATGTATTTGATATTTTATTGATTTATGTAAGTATCATATTTTGACGTAATATTTCGTAATAGATTCTTTTGATTGTAGTGGTAGTGTCGTGGCTTGAAGTTATTGAAATGAAAACTTCTTGTGATTTGAAACTCGATGAAACGAAAAATAGCGACACTAAAAGAGACGAACATGTACATATATAGGATTTAGCCTGCGAGAGAATGAGATAGAATAATTGGTATTCTCTTTGTGCAGTGCGTCGTAGCATAATTTTTAAATAAATGTAAAATATTGACAGCCTCCATGGTCGAGGGGTTAAGCTCCTGACTACCGATCCGAAGATCGCGGGTACAAACCCGCATGCACAATTAAATTTTATTTGATTTAATTGTGTTTAAAATAAAATACGGCATATTTGCGGCACGTTCCAGACTGGAAGATACTGTCAGTAAATTACTGGTGTAAGACCACCATTGAGAATCGAAACTTCTTCACCTTCCTCTTCCTCATAGCCTTCTTCTACTCACTACCTCACAACATACCCCAAATGGAGATGACGTAGTCTCACTGGCTCCAGAGGGTATTTGGAGTAGTTGAGACTCTTGTGAGGTATTCATATTAGAAAAAAAAAAAAGTGTGCGACAAAGGTACTCATTTAGAAAATAAACCAGAGATTAATGTGAAACATCGGTGCATTAAAACATACTTAACTATAAGTACCAGAGGCGGCCCGTGACAAAATTCGCGAGCAGTGCATTTCACAAAAAAGGTAACATTAACATGGGAAAATAAAGTGATTAGGGGGTGACATACGTAATGCAAACGTTCACTTGTAGAGTAAATCCATTCGTCGCTCTTTCATTTGTGAAAATACTTCAATGACACGATTATTAAATTCTGGTATAGAAGATATCAAACCTTTTTCGATGCTCAACATTGACAAAGCATTAAGCCGATCTTGAGACATAGTGTTCCTCAGAAATGTTTTTAAACGTTTTAATGTAGAAAAACACCGTTCGCACTCAACAGTTGTCATTGGAATAGTACAAATTATTTTTAAAAGTTTAACCGTTTCACTAAAACACTCCACTAATTACATTTGATAAAATCTACGTTAATCGCAATGTTTTCAGTAACACTCATTTTTAAATAAGTTTTTTTTTACAGAATAAAACTTGCGCAAACTGTTAAAATGCTGTCAATACCGAAACAATACAGCGCCGCGCTGGCGGCCGATGGCGTTAAAACATAACATTGTTATTTCGTCTTAAATTCGTCGAACATAACTATTCCATTCCAAAAGTTCGGTATCACTTTACGCAAGTTTAATGTTGTCATTTGCTCCGCTAGTGCACCCAGGCACCATATGTCTTCTCTGCATTCACACGTCAATCGTCCGTATGGGTCTATACCTGTCTTGCTCATTTCACGGGCACGAGCACTCCAGCATCTGGGAATGATCCCAATAGAAATATAACTTCGTGTGACGTCACGCCTGGGCATAACAAAATGTGCACGAATTCCTTTCTCTCATAGGAGGGAGTTTAGACAATTGGTAAAGATTTTGTAACGAATTGGCGGGATTCTTCGTTAGAGGATGTAGATACTAATTTACACTTCTGACGTATGTTCGGCAGTGCAGTGCACATATGCACTAAGGAAGCGGCCGCCTCGGATAAGTACCTACATTAATTGACTATTTCGATTATCAAAACGTATCGAATATACTTACACTACGGGGATGTATTGTGTATAAATCAAATAACACTGTATTTACAAGTTTATTATAACATTTTACATCCGATCCATAATTTATATTTATAATATATTCGTGTATGAAAAGTGGGAGCGAAAAAGTAACTGTTTACGAAGCTGTTATGTCTTCGGCAATCTGGAACAGAATGATTCCTCTTAATTCCTCTTAATCTCAACGTTTCCATGGAAATGTTGAGGGATCGCTATTGGCATGTGAGAAACCAATAAGAATGCTTCTGCAATTCAAAATAGCTGCATCGTTCGCTACTACAACACCATCACTTTTACCTACTCATTCAACCAATTAGCGATCGTTTGCAAGTATAAAATAATACGTAATTCTTTGTTTATCGCCAAGAAAAAAGAAACAGATATTTGGACAACTAATCAGTAATCTTTATTGATGATTGAATATTCAACTAATAACACATTATTACATTAACGAAGTTCTTCTCTAAAACTGCGTTTAGTGGTTTAATTACGAGTCTGGCTGTGTAGACATAGACAAATGAATTCCGGTTTGCAAAGCCTGTCGTTTCTTGAAAATTTATTTGTAATTAACAAGTATGCAGTCTGAACCTGAACAGCGAGAAATATCGGCGAAACTTTCTCTATCTTTGATCCTCAACCTCTCATAGGAATCTAGACATTTGTGTTTGCGTTAAAACGGAAACGTAATATGCATGACAAATAATGGTATTCTCTGACCCTTGTGCTACTTACAACAAATATTGTCTATTTATAAATAAAATCATTAGCAAATTATACACAAATGCTGAATTCATATTGAGCGCAGTGATGCAAATTTCTCTCGTTTTATTGTATATTTTTTTGATTAGTTAGGTCGTATGCCCTGGAGTTGCCCTAGTCTAGAGTTCGAGAGTCGTTTATAATATCAACAAAATTAGAATCATGATGTGTACCTACGGCGAAGGACTTTTATTCCAATTCTTTATTCTATTTCCGACAATTCCTCATTCCGTCGCAAGGTTGGGAAAGTCTCCCTGTTTCATACCGTGCCTTCGCTAGTGTCTGAGCCTTCTTCCCTTCTCGACAGCATATTGGCAACATAGCTAATTGAAGTTTGTTCATCCTCTTCACAATTTCCATAGATATTGGTGCTTTCAACATTCAAATTCTGTATATGTCTCCTGAGGAGGCAGTGTTTTGTTTGTAATTGTACTAGCTTCCTCATCTCTCATCTTTAATACCATATTGCTTTACCAATATCTTCTCTAGATGGGATAAGAGATCATCGTTTTAATAGTGGATTTTTAGTATTTCTCTTGCGGGAAGTGGTCTCTTTTTTTCAAGTGCTCTCTATCAGCACTTATATTTCATTCTTCTCCAGTTCCCAGGTCTTTCCATCCTACTCCAAGTCTTCTTCTACGTAATTAGTCTCCCTCTTCCTTCATCTACCTGTCGTATATTATCACAGGGTTAGCCAATTATGCATGGCTTTCAACATCGATGCCAGAAATCATTGAGTGCATTGCCTCAACCTTGAGTCTAAAATGTCACAAATATTAATTGGACAGTGACTTGAAAAATATATTGACTGACATGCCCCGAGGTTGACCGAGGGTCTATGTCATATCTGGGATGCTGTTGAATTAATGAGAGAGAGGATTGAACCAGGGTCTAGAAGAAAGTCGTTCAACGAAAATATCAGTAAACTTTTTGAACGTTTTGCATTCTCGGCTGAATTAAACCTATTGCAGAAAGAATTATAATAATTTCGTTGGCTGTTTCGCTTGGTCATGCCGGCTGGCTACTTATATTTTCATTTCATTTCAATGTTTGTTGCGAATCTGTACGAAAATATAATTGCAGTTTAACAACTACTGTAAAGCATTAACTGCTTTAGCAATTATTGTGAAATAAACACTTTGCGTAATAAATCGGTCAACGGGCCAGAGAAATTATTATTTCTATAGGATTATTGGTTATTGTTCTAAGTTGCTTCAATGAGAGATAGGTTGGTTAGTGTGGTAACCTCAAAAGTCCTACTTAGAAACCATTTCACTGTAAAATTTATTTATTTCAAATAATACCAACTTGATAGTCAGTGTACTTTGTTTGTAGCTTGGCAACAGGTGGCACGCTTACATTTTATATTTCCCTTTATTTCTACTGTCTAAGAGTCCACAAAATCGATAATCGAACTTCATCCATTTAGCCGATTTTTAAGATGAAATATCGGATATGATGGCTACACCAAAATTAAACATCAAAACCACATTAATTTATCTATGATTATACTGAAATACCGGTCCTAAGAGGATTAACATGCGAAAAATGGTATCACTTCTACATTTTTTCCACATTTGTCCCAGCTGCTCCCATCTGGAGCTGGTGAAACAATGGTATCCCCAATTGGGATATGTTGTTAGGCTGAAGGTAGTGGGGGGAGGGGGGGGGGACAAGGAGATGGAGAAGAGGAAGGCGGGGAAGTACCTGGATATTCAGGTCGATCTGGTCAACAAATACGGCTAAAGCCATTTCAAGCAACTTCTCAATTCTGCCGTGGTGTAAGACCACTAGTCTTGTGAGAGTCTACCGAGAGTGCTTTCCACTCAGGAACGTACCGTATATTATTACACCAAAACTAAACGCCGAAAACCACATTAATGTAACTAATCACTTCTACATACATAAACTACACATCTGGCCTGATGATAGATCCTGTAAATCTGTCTGAAATGTTGGCAAAATAAGTAGTAAGCGCAACATGGCATACCAACCCTAAAATCAGTCACGATAATAGCTAAAATATTCATATCCTCCTTTTTTTGATCTGGGTTGGTCGGACGTGATTGTCTCCTTAACGGCAGTAAAGTCCTGTTTCGTTCAGGGTCTACGTGGATACTTATCCCATTATAAAAGCGATATCAAATTGTAGTGGGCGGCACTCGCGATTATTGCGAAAATTTACTATTACCAAGTCCAAAGGGGCTGTGAATTACATTACCCTGAACTTTATTATCATTTTTCTGAAAGTCTTAAATATATGATTCGGTGAAAATCAAAGGTGATTTCGTATGACGATTGTGTTCTCTTGGGAGATATCGGACGTTATTAATAGGCTTACGTCTATACGGTTGAATTTCTCTGACGCCGCGCCCTACGCAAAACCGCTTTCGTACGAGAAGTTTGTACACAAATCTATTTTTGTAATTGAATAATAATAATAATTTATATTGAGCGATCTGTATGATTTATAGGTCCAATTAGGAGTTCCACAGAGCCGAACCCTCTGATATGAACATATCTGGAGTCGGTGAATTATTTTCCCATTTGGTCTCTTTGACATGTTGTTCTTGTATTATTTTGTATTTATTATACTTACATAGTGCAAGTGCATAACGTGGATTGACTAGGTGATTATTTGTGGAAAAGTGCATGAATTGTTTTTAACTGCTAATTATACATATATGATTGGGTGTCCTAAATCAAAATATTCACATTGATTTATTAGTTAAGTTTTGGATGAAAACAAGTATAAAGCCAAAATATAGTGTAATTTTTGTGAAAAATTGCCTCAACGGCGCCGTAAAAACTTTAGACCATATACTCGAAGTTTTTGATGCTCTCTTGAAATGTTTTCTAAAGTTCGGCTATAAACTATTATGTGGAATGGAATTATGTTTTGGGAGGCGGGTATGGGTACCGCCGTCCCGGGAAACATTTATTGGATAACCAACACCTCTGCCATAGGTCACCCCAAGTTATTCGCAACATTTGGTGACTTAGGGGTGCCCGGGTTCATGGGGCGAGGTTTGACCGGATTTTGACGGCAGATGCGTCTGCCCACCTTATGATTGGCAGGCCAGATCGAGAGAGACTGGTTGAGGAAGACTTTTTGACGTCTGTAACAGGACACTCTCGGAACATCGCCTTGCACCGCAGTAGGAGGTCACTTCTGGACCCTCTGACCCCAGATTTCTAGCCACCCCTCATGACTTATTCCTTTCAAGAACTTTCCTTTCCATAAAAAGACACTCCACACAGCATCAACCGAGTAGTAAAATTAGCCAACAACCTTATAAACCTTAAGTTGTTGAACCTTTTTTATATCCGAAGGACGTTTGCAACTTGCATTAAATTTTGCTGATATTGTGTACTACTTCATTTTATATCCGATATCAAAACTAGAACCAGTATTTAATCGCCGTTTTCAAAACCACAGACCACCTGTAACTTGGGCAATATTGCATCGATAAACAGTATTATCTCAAAATGCACTAAGTTTATACTACTTTATGGCACAAACCATAGACCATAGACAATCTAAATCGCATTCCGTATCGCACGCATTAATTCGAAATAATGTGTTGCAATTATACTCCCCGACAGGTTATGCGGAGCAGTCATAAATATTTATGAGTGTGACTACCAAATTGAGATACGATTTGGAGATACTCGCAATCCATTTTCAGTCCATTTTCTTATATGGCTAAGGAATGTGAGCCAATCGCTGGGGGACTGTCATTAATGATTGAACATTGAACGGTTCGATTGTATTTTTTATTAATTATTTTGGATGACATTGGTGTAATGTGGAGTTCTAATATTGTAATTATGGTGTATGTGTGCTGATTTTAATGGTCGATTTAATCACGTGGTACAGGTTTTCGGTGTGTTACACATTAGAAATAGATATTTGATGGTCGCCGTGGTCGAGAGGTAAAGCTGTTGACTATATATATATATTTTTAATTTGTGTTATTTCACAATTAATTCATTTAAAAATAATGTACAGTATATTTGCGGCACGTTCCAGAGTGGAAGATACTCCCAGTATCTCAGCATCGCCCTGGTGTGATACACCATTCAGAATTGAAACGTTGGTTGAAATGGCTATAGCCGTGTTTGGTGACCAGATCTGAATAGCCAGGTACTTCCCCACCTTCCGCTCACCTATCTTCTTTCTCTTCCCACTACCTTATGCCACACAACATATCCCAATTGGGGTTGCCATAGTCTCGCTTTCTTATCTTTAACAACGTAAATATTTATTCGCTTTTAATTTTTCTTCTTCTGGAAAATGGCCAAATATTTTTATACCTCCCTTTTTTAACTCTAGCTGTACACAGGAGGCCTTGAGAAAAACAATTTTCCTCAGGGTCTATGTTATCTTTGGGCTGCTGTGTCAAGGATCTTTTTAGGAAAGTAAGTAAATATACGAGGGGTGAGAAGGAATCTGGGGGTCGGCGTGCTCAGCAGTGAGACATATGAATTCCGAGAGAGTCCTGCTCGAGAGGTCAAAAGGTCTCCCTCAATCATTCTCTCACGGGTCTCCCTGCCACGGAGTTGGTGGGCAGACGCATCCACCGCCAAGACCCCGTCAAACCTCAAAAAAAAATTCGGACTCTAATGTTAATAAAAAAGTTATTTTGTTTCAAATTTGAAATTAGATCAAAGCCTCCCCATTTAATTTTTTCCGATAAAAAATTATAACCAATAATCGTCGGAAGTCCTTAAAAATATTGGAATTGAATTGTTATTATCCTCTGAGCACATTCTTCCATTTAAAACGTTTCCTCTGTCTATCCCCAACGATCCAGGGCTTACGATTATGGTTAGTTTGTGGTTTGCGGTCCGCGTGTCGGAACGTCTGGTATTTCTTTTGAAACCTTCTGCAGAACGTGTTTGCCACAAAAGCTGCGATATTTTATCAGTTTTACCAGGAAAGCTCTTAAAAGCCGCCACCCACTTAGCTTGGGTGGAGTCACCGAAGCGATTCAGTTCACCCAGGACCCCTTACTCTGACTATTAACTACCTACTTTTTTGTATTATAACCTTTCTTAGAATATTCTGAGGAAGTTAGTTTTTGAACGATTAGTTTTTTATAGATTCGAATTCATTGATACTTAGATCACCATTTTTTAAAATTTAACTAAACACAGATATTGCCAGCTGAAATATATAACAACTCACCCTTTCTTGGAATAGTAGCAATTTTTTTTCATAAAATGTGTGACACATTGACAAATGATAGGAATTCTTACTGATTCTGCTTATGATTAACCATTTTTATCGGAAAAACACGATTAATACCCGAGTCTGAGATAATTTATAAATTACTAACAAAAGATTCTTTCATGGAATTAACTTGAGGCTTGAGTAATGCGTTTTTTTTCGTGTTCGTTGAATGATAAAGAATAAGTGAATCAATAAAGGGATTGGAATAATTATTTATTATTCCAAATAATTGACTAATCAATGGGATTTGGCTATTTAATAAATTTGCAGAAATTAATGTGTGATAGCTACAAAATTATATCAGTGTTTTAAAAAATCAAGTCTCGTTTATCCAAATCATCAAAACGTCTTATTTATAATCTTAGTTTTTTTCGCCCACATCGCCCAAACGTTCCTGCGAAATTTTGGAAACTCTATAATTCACAACATTGTCGTGCAAGATTTCACAAATCTGAACACTTGGTGATTTGGAATCCTTGGGGATTTTATTTATACTACCTACATTGAGTCTACTCTTTTCCTTCTTTTCCAAATATACTCATGATGGCCTCCGTGGTCGGGGGTAAGGTCCCCGACTACGAATCTGAAAGTCGCGGGTTTGAATGGTGTGCATGCATACATACACACCATGCATTAAATGAAATGGTTTTATTTCAAATTTAATTAATACAAAATAATAAAGAACCTAACTATAATCCTTGGGGCACGCTCCATAGTGGTATATACACAATACCGACGCTATAAAGAATGCAACAAGTATGGCGCTGAAGCCATTTTTCCTTTCTAGCTGTGTGGTGCTTTAGCTTTTTTCCTTTCGAGGGTCGATATCTACTCTTAGTATCGCCCTGGTGAAATAATCAACAAACCCGTCTAACGCTTTGCTTGAAAAAGCTTTAGACGGATTTGGTGGCTATTTATCCAACTGAGTAACCAGGTACTTCCCCAACTTGCACTTTCCCATCTCATTCCCCACCCCATGAGGCTAAAATCATTGCCCAATTAGGGATAACATAGTCCTACTATCTCCGATCAGCAAGGAGCAGTTAAGACTCTTGTGCGGTATTCGCAATTTAAAAAATCACGTATCTAATTATTCTAATTAACCTTGGTTTAATAGTTTGGCAATAAAAAATACACTAAAAGCTGTAAAAACGGTTAAGTAAAATACTTACTTATCGATTTCTTAGAGGATGTTAATGTTCCTAATTGAAATCCGTTTGATTGCATAAGTCAATATGCCTCATCACGTAAATACTATCAAAATAATGCCTTTTCCAGTAACGTCTCACGTAATACTATTTTAGACGTGGATTCATTATTAGTTATCTCTCGTGCATTCATGTACCCGCAATATTTTATTAATTCTATATTTTTTTCTACTTCGTTCATACCTATAATGATTGAAAATCACGCATCACGCAGAGCATCATCAAACAAATATTGGTAAAATCAACATTCCACAATTATGATTATATTGGTGAAACGTGAGATCAAAAGTTGTGGTCTTGACACAATAAGATAGTATTTTAGGCTAATAGTTAAAAAAATTATAATTGTTTTCGACATCGTTGAAAATTGATTAATTGCCCAGATATGTCGTAAAGTCATATTAATGATATGAAAGAATATTTTTAATTTTAAGGTAACTACCTCCTTAAAAAAAACAATCCATTTTAAGGTATTTAAAGAATGTAAGTCAGAAATTGAATCACTGAAGTCGATAGGAAAATTTTCAGTATTTGTTTAAAATAAAACATAACTTTGTAAACACCACTTTTTTATACTTAATGCCGACTGGTTTCGCTTCAACCGTAACTTCTTCGGGGCATCATTTTTTGGATAATCAACACCTCTGTCAGAAGTCAAAAGGGGTGCCCAAATTCATGAGGTGAGGTTTTCCCGGATCTTGGCGTCGCACAGTGTGCTGAAAATTGCCTTTCATAGACATAGAGACTTGAAATTTCAAGGGTCTTTTTTTTGCTAGAAATGGATTCTGCTGATCCTTACTATGCTATAAAATTTCGTATAAAGCAATTGCATGTAAAAATGAAGGAGTTATCATTTGTTTAAGAAAAAATTGTATGGGACTAACATTAAAAATAAGGATATCTCTGGAATAATAAGGTTGGCCATTACATCCTTACACACAGATATACTACTATTTATTTGTGTTTTTTTGACATATTATAGCGTAGTAATGATCAGCAAAATCCATTTCCAGCAAAAAAAAGACCCTTGAAATTTCAAGTCTCTATGTCTATGAAAGGAGATTTGGGTGAAATGCAGATCCGGGCACAGTTTGGAAATTTAATAAAAAGGCACTTTCTAGATGAGAAAAGTGTGGAGAAGATGAATAAAAAATAAATTAAGGCGCGCTCGGCAAAATTAAGGGAGATACAACCGTTCAAAGTATTTAAAAATTCACTTCGCGAACTGATATTGACAGTTCGTTGTTCGTTCGCCATGTTTTCACTGCGTAGGTATGTTGGATCCCAGACCTAATACAGAATTAATAGTACGCCAGAATCACAAACCATGTTACACAAACCTAGCGTAGCCGCTAAACCACTTGAAAACTGGGATGTTTTTCTTGCCGTGACGCGAGCAGGCGTTAATAAAGGGGCACTTTTTTTGTATCACAAACCATGTTTAGCGTATTAGGTTATAAAAAAAATGGCGGGCGGACTGTCAATATCAGTTTGTAAAGTGAGATTTTAAATACTTTGAACGGTTGTATCTCCCTCAATTTTGCCGAGCGCGCCTTAATTTTTGTTTTATTCAGCTTTTTCACACTTTTCTCATCTAGAAAGTGCCTTTTTATTAAATTTCCAAACTGTGCCCGGATCTGCATTCCTCCCGGAGATTTTCAGCCCACTGTGCGTCGGATGCGTCTACTCTGTAGAGATGGTTGAGAGATGGATTCATACTTCTGTCACTCCTGGACACTCTGACCCTCAGATTCCTACCCACCCCTCATACCTTTTTCCTTCCCAGAACTTCCTCTCCTTCCTTTTCTAAAAGCCCCTCCACACAACCTAAAAATGATACAGACCCCGAGGGCAATTATATTCCTCGGGACTAGTGTTGAGCTAATTTTAAAAAAAAATGGCACAACTGAATAAATTAATGAGAAATTGCACGAAAATTACATCGGTACTAAGATTTATATTATGAAAATTATATCTAGAATTATCTTGCTAGTAAAACCGTTAAAGTATAACATTCTTTAAGGAAACTACCGTCATTTTAGTGTGTTAGACTTACTATTAATCATTAAGCGTTGATATGTTCAGTGATGAAGTAACTATATGTTTATATACTCAAATCGATGTCTTATTTTTTTTTTACCTGTTCAATGCCATTTTTAATGGCTTGTATTCGATACCTTTAGTAATATTATCCATAATGGAAATATACAATATAATTTGTGTGTAATACAAAACTTCTTATTTATAATTTTAAGGAGTGTAGTAACGAGGAACATAAGGTCAATTGTGATAGCAAGTACCTGCCTACTTGTATTGTTGTAAAAAAAGTTAATATTTTTACACCTCGAATATAAAATATTAAATATTTAACACTAGAGTGTTCTTGACATTTGATGAACACAATGAAATGTTGAAATTTCTTTGATTTTCAATGCTGTTCGTTGAACATTAATCTTTATTTTGGAATGTTTTGATTGTGTCTTCTCCAGCCACCTTGATTATTGAGACTTATTATGTTTCGTCCCACACATTTTTAGGCGTTAAGGCTCCATAGTAAGGGTTAAAAAAAGGTGAAGTTGGTTTGAAAGAGGTATATACAAACATGAATTTAACACTTACTTAATTACATTAAAAAAGGTCACCGGGGACCAAAATTTCATTTACATTTTTTACTCCAGAAATGGCAGAAATCACTGATTAAAATAAGTCAAGTACGTCCCTTAACTCCCTGCATCGCAAGTATGGTCCGGTATATTTTCTGTACGTAGAGTATAAATAAAACAATACAATTACATTTTTACGAAGCATCACGTTCATTGGTCAAATGCATCGTATAGTTTTATATCAGTGGTCGATGAACCGATGGATCCAATTTTTAGGGTTCACGACGAGTTCATCGAAAACGAATTCATCGAAAAACAATTCATCGAAAATCAATTCATCGAAAGCAAATTTATAGAAAACGAGTTCATCGAAAACCAATTCATCGAAAATCAATTCATCGAAAACCAATTCATCGAATGATTAATTCATCGAATCGCCAATTGAATCGCAATCGAAAGAATATATTTTGTTGATATTTGAGAGAAATGCCGAGCGGACCGAGAAGTTAAAAAAGCATTGGTCAACCTAAACTAACCTAACCTAACCTAACCTAACCTAACTTAACCTATTTAACCAATTTTTAAATATTTTTTCATCATCACTCTTAATGACCTTTCTGAGTTGTTTATGAGTTGGTTTCATTATGAGTTGTCTGGTCACCGTTCCTTAGATATCCCTTTTTTGCAGTATCAGACAATCGGAAATCGAAGAGATAACCTATAAATTTTACATTGTCACTACGAAACTGACAGTTGCTAAACACATTTAACTCAGTTAAACAGACCTTTTTGGTTATTTAATTTTGGCAGCTCTAATATCTACAAAAAAATGTTTTTCGATGAATTGGCGATTCGATGAATTGATCATTCGATGAATTGATTTTCGATGAATTGATTTTCGATGAACTCGTCGGTTACCAATTTTTAGCCATAAGTTGTTATAATGGTTTGTCTGGTCTGTGGTTAGAAGTAAGATTGTAGAAATATGTTATAATTTGTAAAACGCCCTTGAAATCACCAAAATCTTATAATTATTATAATATAAGAACTTTTTTTTTTGTTCTTAAAAGAACAATACCGAGCCGCAATTAAGCAGTTTGTCAATAAGATCAATTTTCAATTTTAATGTTTACAATTACAATGATTATTCAATTACAATTAATTTTGTTCAATTACTGTGTAAAACATACATACATAATATTATTATTAATTATAATACAAATGAACAGATTGTCACAAACAACACACATGACTTAGTACAAAGCATCTATATTTAGTAACCATGTTGTCAGCATATATCTCAATCTATATGATGAACCACATTTTTTCAAATTACTTATTGGTAAGATGTTAAATATTTTGGGAAACTTATATTTCAGGGTTCGCTGTCCGTAGTTATTTTTATATTTTGGAACAAGCATTCCTTCATTCTTTGTGAACCTAGTATTATGTTCATGTTCCACTTTCCTCGTATATTCAGACTCAGATGATGCTGAAACAATATTTTGCACCTAAAATGTAAGGCCAGCATCGGTAAACAAAGAAAACGCTTTTATCTAATAATAATATAAGGAATTTAGCATGTCGTGATTCGCAATTATGTGACTCATTCACAAGACCATCGATATATTTATATAGAGAAGGTGCATCGATGCCATCGGCAGAAAATCATAAGACAACGTGTTCTCAGTGTGCCAGATTACAGACGTTATCTACCTGTGGCTGTATCGGTTTCAATGGCCATTATTTGTTTATTTAGCTAGATGTGTATTTGACTGCCATTGTCAGACATAACCGGTCGGTCAACCTGCGGCCCACAGACAAGTTTAGTGTGAAAGTTCTCTAACGATTGCCCATTCATCGGAGACTGTTCCATCGAAACGAATATGCTAAAGATTATAATTTGTTTCATGATCTTAACTGTACAGCAAAAATTTAATTATTTTTGTTTGAAAATTGTCGAAAGCTCTGGCAACTCTCACGAAAACTGTCATGAAATTAGACTTGAAACCTATATTATACTTATTACTGTGCGTATGTTACGTATCAGCTAAATGTATGGGTTCGTATTGTTTATCAGGGTTTATTTAAAAACTTAATTTTTACGTAAACCCCGGTGAAGTTTGGGGGGGGCGGGTATGTGTACAGCCGCCACGGGAACTCTTTATTGGATTACCAACACCTCTGTCATAGGGCGCTCCAAGTGATTCGCTACGTTTGGTGACTTAGCAGGAATGTCCGGGTTCATGGGTTGAGGTTTCTCCATATCTTGACGGCGGATGCGTCCACCCACCAACTGCGTGGCAGGAGGGATCTGAGACCTTTTGACCTCTTGGAGACTCATACGTCCGTCACTCTTGGATACACTACCCCCAGATTCTTACCAACCCCTCATACCTTTTTCCTTCCTAGAACTTCCTCTTTTTCCTTTCTTAAAAAGACCCTCCACACAGCATTCCCAAAGATGTTATAGGAGCTAATGTAAAAAGAAGTAAGCATTACTTATGTAACATGATGTTTTTTTAAACAATAAAAGTGGTTAAAAGTAGGTTTTTTTATTAATTTTGATTTAAAATGGTACCACAAAATAAGTTTGCTGTGTTTAAAAATAAATGTATTGGTTTTTCGTAGATGCCATCACTTTGTTGTTTGACATATTGTTAAACGAAACCTTTGATGAATTAAGAGAATGAAGATTCGTTACTGAAATTACGCACATGGTTTCTCCGAACTAGGTCCAGTGGAAATTCTTTCATACTTTAGCGGGCCGTTTAGACAGCTATTTCATTCGTACACACATATTCTTTGAATGGCTATCCTTTTCGTTAGCGTTGCTTCATTTTTTGTTCGATTACTAGGTTTTTTGACAACCTTTTTGGCAGAATGATAAAATCATAGTTTCTAGGTTCATGGAACATTGATTTAAAACCTAAATACGGCGCGGCAGTTAAATAATAAATAAATTTAAAAAACACATATCAAAATTTATAGATTAAATTTAATATGGCATACATACCACCTTGTTTCAGGGTAGAATATACCCCACCGGTTATAGACCACCATAAGAATCGAATCATTGCTTGAAGTAGTTTTAGTCATGTTTAGTAACAACTAGGTGGTTCCCGGTATGCGTTGCTATGCTATTTAATAAAGAAATTGTTTCTCCCTGCGTGTCCTTTCCCATTCGTCCCGTTCCCGTTCCCCTTCCTCCACCCCTTCCTCTCCCGCGTCCCCTTCCCCTTTTGCGTTCTCACTCCGACTCCTCCACCTTTCCTCTCCCCACTCCACTCTCCCCCTTCCCCCGTCCCGCGAACCCCCCTCCCCCCTTCTAACTCCCGCATTTCATACAGTCCCGGTACATTCAGTTTTCAAACAGTTCGAATTCCACCTATTGCAATTTTTTTTATACAAATTTCATAATGCCAGAGCTTACCAGTAGTTTGATACAAACCTTGTCCTGACGATAACGAATACACAATAAAAAGAATTATCCAATTTGGTGCAATCGTTCGAAAGTTATGCGCGTACATACATTTCGGCGATTCATTTTTATTTATATAGATAGATTTATATAGATAGAAGATAGATAGATAGAAGATAGATAGAAGATAGAAGATAGATATCTGAATTAGCCCTCTTCAATATCCTTCAGCCTAACAACTTCTCCAAATTTGGAATGCGGTAGATTCACTACTCCGTTCATCTATAAAAACATAATACAGCGCACTTTTTTATCTTTGTGACATGTCTCTACGCACAGGCAAACTTCACGTCTATCGTACAGATATTAACAAAAAAAATATCAATATTTTTCAATCGCGTTATCTAAATTATAATTTTTATTACAGTCATGGTTTTTTAAAATGCCTACACAAATATCACTCGAATTCTGTAATGAATAACGTCAATTTGTCCACAGAACGAATCTCACAGTAGACTTGAGGTGTTACTACTTATGAGAGGCACTTTCTCACGATCAATTCGATTTTTTGTCATGGTAAATAATATCTACAAGAGATACTATATAATAAAGATGTGAGTGATCTTTCTCATTCTTCAAGCGGATCTTTGATTACCACCTCATGGCCCACTTGATGCTTCGAATCGATCAATAGCTTGGGCCCTTCAAAATCTGACAGGGCCTCAGTCTAACAATGATAGACCTGTAGACCTACATACCAGGTCTCTTTAATGTAAAGGTCCTATCAGAGACCCAGGGAGAAAGTCGCTAGGAGAAAATGCTATTTAATGCAGCTGTTTTGTATTGAGAAACGCATAGGTTGTTCTTATGGGAGAGGTCCGGAGAATGCATTCAAATTAGAAATGAAATTTGTCGTAAGTCTTTGAAAATGGGAGAATTTTATGGAGGATCAAGATTGGTTCCTTTGTAAGAGTCTGATTCATATATCTGTTATTATTTGTGGTAACAAAGGGGTGGTGTAAATTGGAGTCATAAATGTCGAAGAAAAGCACAAGCAAAACTGGTAGAAAGTTGTCTACAGATATAATACTTCCTGCTCTACTAAGAAAACAGTGTTCACAGCCTTCCAATCAAGAATTAAAGAAACATTGATTTTGTTAATTAATTTAAATAATACGGTTAAATGGAATCATGATCGATTTTTTGAGTGAAGATCACTGTATGGGTACCGGTGCCTCGCTAACCATTTATTGGACAACTAACACCTCTGCCATGGGTCACCCCAAGTAGTTCGTTACGTTTGGTGACTTATCAGGGGTGACCGGGTTCATGTGGTGAGGTTTATTTATTTATTTATTTATTTATTTATTGTTGTTATACGCCCGTAGGGGCTTTTACATAGATTAGAAAATAATATTTAAGATATCTAGGATTACACATACATAGAATTTATACCAAAAGTTATAAAAGTGAAAAAACTTTTAAGAATATACAAGTAGTTTTTAAAGAAAAAAAAAAAAAAACCACTTGTATAATCTTGTGGAAACCCGTGAAATATTTTAAACAATGTAATATTTAACAATAACATAGAACGAAATATAATATAAACATTACAATAACAAATCAAATCGTTAAATATATTATACCCATGTTACAATAATTTGTAGGATTCAACAAAGTGTTGGTTTAAATTGCATTTTAGAATGTAAAGGGAATCAGCAAATACATCTACAATACCACCAAACTTGTTGCCTAAATAATGCATCCTATTGGTAAGTGAGTGTGATTGATAGTTAGTTGTGTATGTGTTGCAAAAGAATGTTATATTTTGTCTAGTATTCCTTGTCGGTACAAGAAGTTTAATAGTAGAAACGATGGCAGGGCTGTCAATTAGGTTGTTCATAATTCTGTACAATAAAATTAGGTCTGAAATGATTCTTCTGTCAGACAGCGTAATTAAATTTAGTCGATTCATTAAACTTAAATAATTAATGTTTTCTATTGGAATTTTGAGTTTGAAATTTAAGTACCTAAGAAATTTGTGTTGAACTCGTTCTATTTTGTTAGAGTGTACTTTATAGAAAGGGGACCAAATAGGTGAATTATATTCAACTTGACATCTAACTAATGAAATGTAGAGTGTTTTCATGCAATCCAAGGACTTAAAATCAGTTAGGGTTCTACAAAGGAAGCCAAGAATCTTTAAAGCCTTATTAGTTATATTATCTATATGTGGTGTGAATGTTAAGTTTGAATCGAATATAACTCCCAAGTCGCGAATTTGTAATACTGGTGTTAATTTAACATTATTAAAATTATATTCATATAAAATATGAGAATGAGTTCTGGAAAATCGTATTACTTGACATTTCTCAGTATTCAAAAATAACATATTTTGTTCGCACCATTTAAAAAATTCATCTAAATTAGCTTGTAAAATTAGGCAATCATATATATTTCGTATTTTTTTAAACAATTTTAGATCATCTGCAAAAAGTAGGACTTGTACATCTTTAAATATGTTTACAATGTCATTAATGAATATTAAGAAGAATATTGGGCCGAGGTGGGACCCTTGCGGGACACCACTTGTGGCCTCGAATACATAGGATTCTATAAAATTAATCCTCACACTAAGCACTCTATTACTGAGGTAACTGATAATCCATGTCAATAAACTTCCTTTGATGCCTAACAGTCGGAGTTTGGATATAAGAATGTGATGTCGAACCTTATCAAATGCTTTACTGAAATCAGTGTATATAGAATCCACTTGTTGTTTCAGACTAAGGGATTCGGATATGTAATTATTATAGATAGTTAAATTACTTAAGGTAGATCGACCTCTGATAAAGCCATGTTGGTTAGGAACAATAATATTGTTGATAGGTTTTACAATGGTATCTAATACTAATGACTCGAAAAGTTTGGGTAAAGCAGACATAATACAAATAGGTCTATAGTTTGATATATCGCTTTTGTCTCCTTTTTTATGAATAGGCGTTAAATAACTCTTTTTCCACAGAGCCGGAAAACAGCCAGATGCTAAGGATTTGTTAAAAAGTTTTTGTATGGGATATATCAAACTATCAATGCAAGTTATTAATGAATACCATCAGGTCCAGCAGATTTATTACTATCCAATGCGTTTATGCCGCTTTTTAAAGATTCTAATTTTATGAAACATTGGCTTAGGTTTAATGACTCTTCCAATGAAGTAGTGGAGACTGCATTAACAGGAATATCTTTGTCGTAAACACTTTTAAATGAGTCAGCAAAGAGATTAACTATACCCTCGATACTGTCAGCACATTTTTCTTTAAAATACATGTTATTAGGATATCCACAGTTATCGTTTCGCTGAGATTTAGTAAAATTCCAGAATTTTTTCACATTGTGATGACGTACCTCATTTTCTATTACGTTAACATAGTTACTATAACATTTTATTGATAGTTCTTTACATTGTTTTCGTAGTTTAGTAAATGTTATATAATCGTTAGGATTTCTGGTATGTTTATATTTTCTGTGGATACATTTTTTTTTATTAATTAAATTAGTTAATTCTTTTGTAAACCATTTCGGATAATAAGATGATTTGAAGCTAACCCTGGGAACAAATTGTTCTATAGAGGTATTTAAAATCGAGTAAAAGTGTTCTAATTGATCATTTATATTATTTTCCTCATCTAAAAAGGACCAATCTGTTTGGATAAGGTACTCAATAATATGATGGTATTCAGCTTTGGAAAAGTTATACGAATTTTGTTTGTTTGTCCGGATCTTGGCGGCGGATGCGTCTGTCCACCAGCTGCACGGCAGGTCAGATCGGGAGAGAATGGTTGAGGGAATCTCTTTGACTTCTCCAGCAACATTGACCCCGAGATTCCAACCCACCCCTAATACCCTCTTCCTTCCCAGAACTTTCTCTCCTTCCTTTCGTAAAAAGACCCTCCACATAGCATCCCCGAAGGAATTATTTTCCTCAGGGCCTCTTGTGTGGTGCTAATGACCAATTTTCATTTTGGGAGGCGGGAATGGTTCCCGCCGCTCCGGGAACCTTTATTGGATAACCAACATCTCTGCCACAAGTCACCCCAAGTGGTTCGCTATGTTTGGTGATTTAGCAGGGGTGCCCGGATTCATGGGGTGAGGTTTTGTCTAGGTCTTGGAGGTGGATCACCAGGACACACTGAACCCCAGATTCCTACCCACCCCTTAAACCCCTTTCCTTCCCAGAACTCTCCTTTCCTTCATTTCCTTAAAAAACCCTTCACACAGCATCCCCAAAGATGACATAGGCCCTGAGGGAAATTATTTTCCTTAGGGCCTCCCTGCTCATGTAAAAAAAAATAATGTAAAAAAAAAATGCCTGAAGCCAGAGGGACTAAGACAGTGTCTAAATCAAGGAATCTCGTGAATCCGCGGAAATGTAGAAAAAGGTAGACAAAGGATTAAAGGTGTTATCTAGTCAACTGATATAACTGAATTCACTTCTAGCAAAGTTTCAATTCTGAATGATGACAAACAGTAAGGCATATTGAAAATTTCTGCAACAGTTCATGCAGGAACCTTTTTTATAAAGCCATCGGAAACGCCTTCAAATAAACTCGCCGTCTAATAATAATATTTTTAATAGATATGAAAAGAAATTATAGTCATTACCGCAAACGTGACAGGAATGCTTTCAAAATAAATTTCTCGCGTCAATCAAAAGATGATTTAGTTTTGAACCTTCTTCTACAATGGCATTAATTCTGACTCATATGGCCCTAAGCCATGTAACACTCACGCCTGAATATTTTGAAATCAGTAAAAGAACCATTACACTAGAGTAATTTAAAGCACTACATTATAAAGGTAATATGATTTAATACATTAAAAAGGTAATTTAGTAACTGGCAACACCTCCATTTCGCCAAACTTTGGTCTGGCAATGATTAAAACTTTGTGAACACATTATCACTAAGTGTTTTGAAAGATGCGTGGGCATTTAGACATAAGAAATTATCTTAAATCGTGCTAACGTTACTACTGTAAACAGATCATAATCGTTAATATTTTCACGATTCACGACGTGTGGTGCATTATACCGTAGATTTCAGAACGGTGATTTCACATACAATTATTTATCACTGACAAATGAAGGACGCCGGAACTAAAAACTGAAATTATTCTAAAAAAATTAAGATTTGGTTATTTAAAAATAATTTATTTTTACATGAATAATTATTTCAATAACGTAAAAACCGCCGAGAACGATCCTCTTTGGTAAGATATATTAATTTATTACTTATAGTATTTTAAATGTATTCTCACGAAGTAAAATCTTCTCTTCTTCTTCTTCTCTATAAATAAAAATGAATCCCCAAAATGTATGTACGCGCATAACTTCCGAACGACTGCACCAAATGATATAATTCTTTTATTTTTGTGTTCGTTATTGTCAGGACAAGGTTTGTATAAAACTACTGGTGAGCTCTGGCATTATGAAATTTGTAAAAAAAATTGCAATAGGTGGCACGCGAGCTGTTTGAAAACTAAATGTATTGAATGCGGGAACGGGAGGGGGAAGGGGGAACTCGAGAGGGGGGTCCATGGGAAAGGGGGAGTGGAGTGGGAGAGGGAAGATTGAGGAAACGGAGTGGTAACGCGTGAGGGGAAGGGGGCGCGGGAGAGGAAGGGAAGCGGAAAGGGAACGGGACAAATGGGAAAGGACACGCAGGTAGAAACAATTTCTTTAATAAATGGCATAGCAACGCATGCCGGGAACCGGCTAGTTATTTATAATTTGCGCATTTTCAATAATAGTTCAGATAACTGACGATGAGGTCATGAGGTGTAATGATGAAGTTTGATCGGCAAATATAATGTTTTTTAATTGAACGCTCAAACTGTGAAGATCCCGTGACTTTTGATTTTGAATTAACGTTGCTAATTGAAAATACTCATAGTTCCATCGGCTTAGGAATTCTACACCCAAACATCTGGGCTAACTTCGAGACACCACCATTCAGAATCGAAACGTTACCAATTTGAAATGTCTTTAGCCATATTTGGTGACTAAGCAGGTCCTTTCCATTCATCATCACCCTCATCTCCTTTCCCTGCCCTCACCCTTTAAGCTCCTGTCCCACTGACTGTCTCCGGGATTCTTGAACGACATCAAATAAAAAAAATTGGAGTGCAGTTAACATGCGGTAGAAGCGAAACTTTACCACAACAATCTCAACCAAGGAGCCTTTAAAAATGAGGTCATTATCAAAGCAGCCAATGAGCGCAGACCTGACGCCGTTTTATATCTCAACCAATAGGAGCCTTGATAGGAGTTTTATGCTACTTATTACAAGTGTACAGATCACACGCGGTAGAAGTAAAACCTCCAGAAAACCAAAGAAAACAAGAGTATAATAATAATAATAATAATAATAATGATTTATTGTCTTCATTTCTTAGTAACAGTAGAGATAATGATATCCTCACTGGGATCTCCCGTGCTGAGGATTTCATTTACATATTATAATTTAATTATAAGAAATTGATATGAATTAGACATAACATATATCATGTAGTATTTTTTTAAATAATTATAAAGTAAATAAGATAGTGGTTTTTTTTTATAATTCAGATTACTAGATTTGGTTTTAGTCTGTATTTGATATCAGTATATTTTCTATTTCTGATCTCCCTATATTTAGTATCCAGCTTTTTATTTGAAATTTAAATGTTATAATGTTGAGGTTTTTGAGTGAGAGTGGTATTTTATTGTAAAGTTTAATGCCATAATATAAGAAGCTTTTTTGCCCAAATGTTGTGTTAGTAGTTACTTGTTGGATAAGTTTTTGACCATGAGATCTAGTGTTTCTAATGTACGTATTAGTTGTTATTTCTTGGGTTTTGTACTTATGAATGTAAATGAGTATAGTTTTAGAATATAGTTGTTTAATTGACATGATGTTAAGATTGTTGAAGATTTCGTCAGTGCCTAGTTCTTACAGGAACTTTCAGTATAATTTTCATTATAGCTTTTTGAGTTTTAATTAGTGGATTTAGTATGTTTTTATTTGCACTGCCCCATCCGATAATACCGTATTCTAACAGTGATTGGCAGAGAGCCATGTAAATCTTGATTAAGTCTTTTTTAATGAGGACATTCCTGATAGTTTTGAAAAAATAACTTAGTTTTTTAATTTTATTATTTAAATACGTAATGTGTTCGGTCCATTTTAAGTTTTGGTCAATTTTTAGACCCAGATACGTTATATGGTCAACGTTTTCTAATGAGGGACAATCACAATTCTCATTTAAGTGATGCGGGCTATGGATTTTCACGTTCAGGTTTTCTTCAGAGTTTTTCTTATTTTTTATTTTAAAAGTGATGAATTTGGTTTTATTAGCATTAAGTGTAAGTGAATAGTAGTCTAGCCATTTTTTAATCCTATTAAGTGTGTCTTCTGCTTTCTTAAATGTTTCTGTCCAATTATTCCCATTTATTAGGAGAACAGTATCATCCGCAAAACTGATGATTTCTCCTTCACATTCTATGTGGCATAGATCATTAATGTAAATAAGGAACAGAATCGGACCCAGAGTGTGGAGGCTTCGAAGCACCGCACAAAGAGGAGACCGATTATTCATTCTCTCGCAGGCTAAATTCTATAGATGTATGTGTTTGTCTCTTTTTAGTGTCGCTTTTTCGTTTCATCGAGTTTAAAATCATAACGGTGCTAAAGAAGTTTTCACTTCAAAAAGTACCCACTTCTGTAATTAATAAAAGATCCATTCATGAACTCCACATTTTTCTAATACGTCATCATCAGGGATGACTTTCTGTAACTGCCAATTAGTCTGAATTATTCTTCACACAATCAGTTCCAATTTTTTTAAATGACACTCATATTCAAAGAAAATTTAAGTTCATTGAACCAGATTTCAGACTGGAATAACCAAAGCACATCACAGACATTGGATATTAGATTATTTGATTTCTCAAATTGAACACATAATTTCGCTTCTGTTACACCTTCCTTCTCAAATCTGTTATTTCTATTCCCTTTCGTCGTCTCATTCCATGATTAGTGTGATTACTGACAGCTCGTACCAGAATATACAATCCTCGCTTCTTCTACACTCGCTTATACACCTCTGCTCTTTAACTTCCCTCTCTCTGTCATTAGTCATTAGGTTATTAGTATCGGACGTGCCAACATTTCTAGTTCAAAATGTTAGGTTAGGTTTCGCTTGGTGTTGCCGGCTGCTATCAAACACCTGGTCAAGTTATCTTTTTAAGAGCGAGCCAAATCTGTTTGATTGTCGGTGTGGATGGTCCATTTCATTCTATTGTATTGTTTTTTTTTTGTAACAAACGGTTGAAGCGTCATACGAAGTGAACATTAACTGTTTTTCTAAATCGTCTTCGGAAAAGGTTACATAAAGATCGGTAACTGAGAACTGCTAAATAACTTAGTTTTAAAAGCAACCTATATTTCGCTTATTTGTGGAGAAAAGTAAAAAAACAAGATTTTTTGTTATGGGACATGTTATTCGCAACAAACACTGTTAGATGAATCTTATTCACACTAGGATAAAAGTGTTATTTTTATTGCACACGCCTTTTCTATGCACCTATGATATGCAGGTGAATTCGACCTACCCATTGGAGTATTCCGAGATTTTGTCATCAAGTAACTTTGAATTAGTCAGATTCACGGTATATTTAGAAATCTTCTCGTTTATCATTAGTTTGTCAATAGATTCGCTGTTTTAGAACGCATCCCGACATGAAATACTGTTTTTGAAAGAGAATAAAAGACTCGTACAAAGTTTCACATTAAAAAATAAATAAAAACTTGACGAACTGACAAATCTTTCGCAAACAACACGCAATGGTGGTCGATGAGTTTTTGAAAAATATTACCATTATTTGTAAGTGTCAACGGTAAACTTTTAAATATAAAAACAAAGCGTGATGTTACTACTTTCTAGCACTGATCAAATCAAATGTCTCGCAGTACCTAATACAAAAGGAGATAGAACAATTCTTATGAGTCTGTCTCAGTTTGCACCAAGTACACAAAAATGCTCAATGCGCCGTGTACTCAAAAGCAGTCTATGGTTTATTAACAAGAGTCTCTATCTCCCTTTGTCCAAAAGTGTTTTCGAGATTTCAACAAGAACGATAAAAGAAACACATTCATCCAATGCAGCGATTACTCGCCGTCATTAATATACTGTCGTTTTTATTACTCTCTTTTAAAAAGTAGATAACCGCAAAAAACTAGAATCTTGTTCTTGTATAAAGAAACTAACCGCTGCTCCATAAAATCAAACAGAAGCAATTTAACTTCTAATTATGTAATTGGTCGTATAATAATTGCATATCACCTACCGTGTGAATTTATCTTACCAAACCGAATCGATCATTCGTTTCGAGAAGACCCAGTCGTGTGAAGTAGAGTACACCGTTTGGCATATTACATTTCTGTATTGGTATGAAATTTAAATTATTCGATCTCAAATAACTTAATTATGTTGAACCAAAATTTGGTAGGTGCACAGGTAATTTACACCATTTGGGTAACGTTGTAAAGCTTTACGAAGCCTAACAATTTCATGCCATCTTTTGATTCAGTATGATGGTCTCTCATTAGGGATACTGTATTGCATATCTTTTGCCTTAGAAATAAGCAAATATCTGTGTTCGATCAGAGAAATTACAGCTCATCCACGTAGTTTATCGAACCTTTACCATCTACCGATTACCAGCAAGTTAAGATATTAACGTAATATATTTTATGACAACTTTAAGTATTGTTATTACCCCCATAACATCTTATTGAAATGTATTTATGATCAGTACAGTTCTAAGATCGTTATGTCGCTCGATATTACAGAAAATTACAGTCTGATTCCGACGGAACGAGTCCGCAGATTACCGCTGAATCTGTCATCGGAAAAACTGCCACAATTTTCAGGAGCATTGACATCGGTCTGTGGAGCGTGTAATTATGGTTGTTTTTATTCTTGTCTCGTTATTGCTATTGCCTCATTATCTCTACCTCTTCCTCTTGCGGTTCGAGAAATGGTGAAGTGTTATTATTTATTGTTGTGGTTCAAGATCTGGTACGTCGGCATTGATCTTTGAAGTTTGAAGACGTTCGCTTTTGGCAGAAAAAAGGCAATATATATCACACATCGTGTTGGTGTTTTGATAGCATCTCAATCGTTTTGTGTTCTCCTTTTGTGACCCATATTAGTTTATTTGCGTTTTGATTGCGGTGTTACTTTCTATTCAACCTTCATCGGGGTCAGTCAAATCTTCTCGATCCTAAGTCACTTTCTCAGTTTTAGGACTCTGTTGTTTCGCGCAATGGGTTTTACCTCTTAGCTGCAGTGCTACAGCACATATTCATATACACAATGCAAATAAATGCCTCGTTAACATTTTTTTAAGCAATGTTGAAATTGGACCTGCATTCCTCGAGAACCTTTGCAGCTAAAGCACTAGATAGTGTTTCAACACATCTCCTGTACACCCGTTTCGCAATAGAATAGTAAGAACTATTGTGAAATTTCATGCGATTGAACAAGAGGTATTTTAACTCAGTTGGAAAAGGCAATCTCGTGAGTTCAAAATAGCAAAGACATTATTACTTTTTTGAACATCAAAGGCGCAAAAATTCATACCTTTAGACTAAAGATCGGTGCTTTTATTCAATTTACACATTCAATATGAGCTTTGTTAATTTCAATTCGTGAACATTCATGTAAAAGCTAAACTCTGTGTTGATCTGTCCTTGACTGCTTTATACTGGATCTATGACATCAATTATATAAATTAGTCAACAATAAGCTATTCGAGATTACAAGGCATACGTAATACAAGCAAATATAAAGTTTAAAAAAAACGTGGCAATAACAGCAGTGCAAACATTCCTTCTGTATTCCAAAAGTATATTCTTAAAAAATTCTGTAATAATAGTTATCTGTATGAAAGGGAAATGGCCAATTATTTACACGTTGACGTGTTTCATTATGATTTCCTAGTATCTATATGACCACACATACTATCGGCTTTGTATTTTTTATCCTTTACCAGAAGACATTGAGTCTGATAGTGTTTTTTGTGATCTTTTATGAATCGGCCAGTTTTTGTGGTTTATTTCTGAATTGGTTTTTTTGCGCTCAACATGGAGTGGTCCAATTTGGATTAACTTCAAATCAGTTGCGCCATGGAGGTCTTTGTTTTACATTTCGTCGCAATTCGTGATCTTTTCTTAAGATTATGGATTCCACTACTGAATGGGAATAGATTTGGATATCCACTGACGGCGTAATTGGGCACAATTGTTATTCCAAATAATCATTATAACTGTAATGACATCATTACGACAAACTGTATATTTACCTCTTCTTCTTTATGCTCGCCTGGTTACCGTTGATCGATGGTTTCAAGTATGGTACGTCAATTTTTTGTTTGTTTGTTTAGGGAAATTTTAAATCATGGACTAAAAATGGAGTGAAATGTGAAATATAAGGAAAACAGTGTTGAGTACAGCCTTGATAAAGGAGTTTTAATGTTAACGTAGAGACAGTTACACACCAGTGTTGTGCCGAAGTATTCTTCAAGATGATGTGCAACAAGGAACAGATTACCAACTTAATGGACAAGTTTAATGTGGTAAGTTACGTTTTATTAAATTAATATTTTACAGCTTTCTACACCGGCAACAATTTGATCAAATATAAATCGCAAAAGAAACAATGCTGCAACTCTGCTAAACAAACATTTACTTTTTCTGTGTTTCTTATAATTTGCTTTCCTGCAACAATTTTACAAAATAATGCACATCATCTGAAATTTGAGTGATAAACAGGAAATGATAAGTTACTCGCTATAAGAAATATATGAAGGCGAATCTAAGTTAGAAATTAAAACATGGAAATCAAGAGAAAAAATGTTTTTTCTTTATTACATCAGAGGAAGTATTGGGAAGGAAAAAGGTATGAGCGGTGGATGGGAATTTGGGGGTCAGTGTATCCAGAAGTGACGGATATATGAATCTATTCCTCCCAATGCGGTGCTAGGCGATGTTCCGAGAGAGTGCTGTTGGAGAGGTCAACCAGTCTCTCCTGATCTGGCCTGCCATGCACAAACGCGGACAAACCTCATCCCATGAACCCGGGCACCCCCGCTAAGACACAGCATAAATAAATAATATGTAAGGGCACCTTCTTAGCAGAACTGCATTTTCAATTAAATTGTATTGCATATCTTTATTGTAATATCTTTAATGTCATAAAACTTTCATAGTGGTCAATGGCTAATTTTCAAGGAAAATATTTACAAGAAATTAAACTTTGTAAGTATTATTACTAATCAAACACACCATTATTTTTTTTTTATTTTTTTTATTTATTTGAGACACAAACAGGATATTTATAAACATTTTTGTGGGTTAAATATAATAAATTAAAATACAAATATAAATATCCCTAGACTAATGTGTCTGCAGTAATCACATTTGAATATTTACAGAAGCAAACACATGAAAAACAATGCAAGTATTATTTATACATAACTTTAAAAACAAAAAAAAAAACTAAATACAAAATTGAAATACATTATAAGTATACAATATTTATGAAGTATTTCCTGAGATGTAATAAAACAACAAATAAATTATTATTATTTTTTTTTTTTTTTAGGTGCACAAATCGTGGAGATATTTTTTGAAACATGTTACATTGTTTAGAAAAATATCTATAAAAGTGTGTATCTTGACAAGATCATTGTATGATCGACATATTCTGGACATAGGATTAAAGTATCCAGTATTATTAGTAAAGATTTCAGTCCAGAATGTGTTTAGGTTTCTGGTAGATTTTGGCCTGGCGTATAACTTGATTTGGTTGACTAAGTTACTGTCTACACGATTATTCACAATTTTATATAGCATTAAGAGGTCATTTATGTTTCGTCTTTTAACCAGACTTTCTAATTTGAAATGTCTAAGTCTTTGTTCGTACCCGTCGAGAAGATGATAGACACCTGATCGGTAAGACAAAATCCGTGTAAATTTTCTTTGGACTGATTCGAGTCTAGATATCTGTGTAATATAATGTGGATTCCAGACTGTTGACCCGTACTCAAGAACACTTCGGATTAAGGAATTGAATAGAATTATTAGACTGTTAGAATTCTTAAACAGTTTGGTTGATCTTACAATAAAACCAAGTAATTTATTTGATTTACACACAATGTATTCAATGTGTTGATTGAATGTTAGTTTGTTGTCAAATATAATTCCTAAATCTTTTATTGATTCAACTGTTTCTAGATTGTGACCACATATGCTATATGAATACAGAGTTTTGTTGGTGTTCTTCGTGAAATTTATAACTTTGCACTTAGCTATATTCAGTTCCATTTCATTGTCAACACACCAGGTAGATATTGTGTTAAGGTCTTGTTGTAAGAGTTCACAATCTTTCATAGATTTAATTGCTTTATATAATTTGAGGTCATCAGCATATAGAGAAAAATTACAGCGGAGTTTGTATGTAAGGTCGTTAATAAAGATTAAGAAAAGTAAGGGTCCAAGGTGAGATCCTTGTGGTACGCCCGACGTAACTAATATTGGGGAAGAGTTAAAACCGTTGACAGTAACTAATTGACTTCTATGTGATAAATATGATTCTAACCAACGAAGTAGATTTCCGTGAATGCCGATTTTATCCAGTTTATTCATTAAGATATAGTGACTAACTTTGTCAAAGGCCTTACTGAAATCGGTGTACACGGCATCAACCTGTGTTTTATTATTCATCGATTTACATAGAAAGTCCATATACTCGAGTAAATTAGTATTTGTGGATCTTTTAGCTACAAAGCCATGTTGGAAAGGACTAAGTATATGTTTTACATGGTTAAAGATGGTTTTGTATACAATGGACTCGAATATTTTGCCAAAACAAGATAAAAGGCTGATAGGACGGTAGTTTGTTACATCATTTTTACTGCCAGATTTATGGATCGGAATGACGTGGGCAACCTTCCACAGATCCGGAAATATCCCATCGTTCAGACTTTTGATGAATATTTTGTGTAATGGTACTGCAAGCTGATCTGCACAATTTCGAATAAATAGTGGAGGAATTCCATCTGGGCCGAAACCCTTATTGATATCAAGAGTGTTCAATTTCTCTTTGACCTCATCTAAAGTTATTATGATTTGAGACAGTGGGTAATTATAGAGTGGGGAAGAAAGTTTAGAGTCACTTTTAGAATTGGATGGTAAGCTAAAAACAGAAGAGAAGTAAGTAGATAACAGTTCACATGTATCTTCTCCATTTGTTGCTGATTTGTCATGGAGATGCATGATTTTGGGGAGAGAATTAGAAATTCTTTTTGAATTAATGAGGGTTGAAAGATTTTTGATACTGTTAGGGAGAGAATTTTCTATTGAATCTATATAGGCTTTAAGGCATGTACGTATGGATACTTTTACTCTAGCCCTCAAGATAGAAAAACTGTCGTAGTCATATTGATTTTTGTATTTTTTCCATTTCTTTCTAAACTTTTCTTTTTCTCTGAGTTGGTGGATTAGAACACTGCTAAACCAAATTGGAAACTTATTATTCCTGTTTCTTAGGCGCGGAGTGTGTTTTTCAATTGATAGCCATAACAAGTTATAAAAATGTAGTAGGGAGTCATTACAATTCAGCGTGTTAAGATCGTCCCAGTTATTAAGTGATAACATTTCATTGCATTTAATGTAATCCGTTTTTTTGAAGTTATATTTGATGTGATCTGGATTAGTGGGTAGGGGTCTGTATTTGGACATCAAAAGATCGAATTCAATGGGAGGATGGTAAGGGTCAATTTTGGATAGCACATGTGAAGCAATTTGAATATTGAGGTTATGGTTTGAAAACACTAAATCTAAAATTCGATCTATGTTGTTAGTTACGTGATTGAATTGATTAAGTCCAGTCAAATTTTGAAAGTCTAGTAGAGATATCGATTTTTGGCTATTATGTAAGACTGGTCTGGTGTGCGTTACATTGACATTTGGTGAGTATTGAATAGATGGGACATTAAAATCACCCATTATTATTGTGATATCGTCTGATGATAAGTTATTATATGTCGTATGACACTTTTCGAAAAAATCTGTGAGATTTTCGATCGGTATATCTGGAGGCAAATACGCCAAACATAAGTTAATGGATTGTCTGGATGTTTCATTTAATTTAAATTTAATCCATAAATCTTCTGTAGATTTTGAGCTGTGTGCTGAGACTGAAAAAGATGTCATTTCTTTCTTTATGGCTATTAGAACTCCACCACCTGATTTTTTAAAGGAACTCGATATGTCCCTATCGCGTCTATATATATTATAACGATCGTCTACTATTTCATGGTCAAAGATTGTGGAGTCTAACCATGTTTCTGTAAAACAAATTAAATCATAATTGCAACTGAGCACTTCGTAATATAAATCAGTTAATTTACTTTTTAAACCACGTACATTTTGATAATAAAATGTTATTGCCGTTTTGTTAGAATACATTTTGAAAGTATATCTTAAGCATAATTAAATATTTTTTTTTTTAAATTTATATGGAAATAATTTATTGTAAAGTAAATAATTATGCTTTGAAAGGGGGCAATTATGAACATCATAATATTTGGTTTGTTTGTGGTATATGATTTTGTCTATGGTATCAGGTGTAATTAATTTTGACAGATTTAGGTTATAGAAACGTAAACATGATGATAAGCATATAACAGTAGCACAAAAGAATGGTATATTACAATTATTTCTAATAGGTTGCGATAGTTTTTTGTATTTAACAGGTAGTGGTACTTCATGAGAATAATGATTAATCGTGTAAGTCATATTTTGTTGTTGTTTCACAGAATAATTTTGTTCAAAAGATTGCAACAGTTTTTTGTGACATTTAAAACATTCTGATGATTCGTTAGTTACTACAATGGATATATTGTGCATTGTGCATATAATTAAGGTAAATTCCATCATTGTGGAATGGAGTGAAAATTAATGAAATTAAATTAATTAATTAAAATTGTTAGGCATAAGTGACAGGAGTATCTCGTTTTTTTATCTTTTCTAAATCGTTAAATGAATTTATACATATGTGGTTTGTGTTTTCATTGAGCCGAAGGAAAATTTTACAGTTTTTTATCCAGCAGAATTTAAATTTTTGTTCTTTAGAAAACTCTCTAACCTTTTTATAGAGGATTTTATTTTTGGGGGAAAGGTGTTCATTAATGAAGATGTTATGTCCTCCGTGGATGTTGATGTCCTCCGCTATGAGGCCCTTCCTCTTGCGAATTGCAGCGATTATGTCGTCCTTTTGTTGCCTCCGTTCCAGCTTCACAACAACGTTCCTCGGTCTTCCTTCAATTTTCTCCCGTGGAGCGACGCGACTGGCGAACTCAATGTGACTAGGCATCTCTACCTTAAGTTCGGCGTAGATTTTCTTCAGAACATCCATTAAATTTTCTTGTTTTTTTTCCGGAATCCCGATAATCTCTATGTTATTAGCACGAGCATACTGTTCATTGGCGTCAACTTTCGCTTGTAATTCAAGCAAATCTTTTTTTTGTGACATATTATTTTCGTTTGTTTTTTCCAATTCGGTAATTTTTTTCTCCATATTTTTAAATTTTAATTCGTAATCATCAATTTTAAGGCTCAGAAATTCTACGGTTTTTACTAAATCCCGTATCTCCGATTTAAATGTATTATTTAACTCACAGAATTTGGCTTCTATGCGACTTAACGCATCAGATTCTTCCGCTTGTGTTTTCTTTGGTGGCATTGTATGGTTGTTTTTTTTTTATATATTTAGCGAAACTGATAAATTCAAGTTATTTTGTCGATAAAATTGGTGATTGATAACACTTTATATTGATATATTTTACTTAATTTCAATATTTAGTTGAAAATTTCGTTTCGTGACAGTTCAAGACCATAGATAAAACCAAAGATAAATTGAACTGCATTATTAATTGCAACCCACTGACAGCTTCCTTGGTCGTTAAACGTAATAATATAGACTTTGTGAAATAATCTAAATATCTATTAGCAAATGTTCAGGCTGTTGATTGATGAATGTCAAACGCTGTGCATGAAACCTGACACTGGTAATGGTAACGTAATTTCAAAGCCTTAATGAGTCCACGAGATGTTTACTAGTGTTACGGTTCCGACCTTCTAGCAAAAATTCTTAGTTAACTCTTCAAATGCTAATGACGTGCAGGTACGCCTACCTTGCACAACCGTCAGTCGCCAAGGCGCGCAGGCACGCAAGTGCTATGACGATGAAATTCATTAAGCCGCGGCAATCCGCATTTCTACCGATTTATAACCCATTTCTCTTGAACACTTTTTAAGTTTTTAAGTTCCTAAAAAATATATTTTATTTTTGAAGATAATATCTGTATATTGTCCAGCTGAAACGGTAATTATATGAAATTCACTCGATAGAAAAAAATCGCTCCTAAAATTATTAAAACGAAGTTTTGTTCCGTTATTTAAGGTTCACATTGAAAGTTATATGTTTTTGGGGTGTTGTGCCGTGTTGCGCTACCTCCTTCTTTAGCCAACGTTTCGGACATCGTTGCAGTGTCCATCATCAGGGCAGATCCGGCAGATCCGGTAGATGTAGATCTACCGGATCTGCCGGATCTGCCCTGATGATGGACACTGCAACGATGTCCGAAACGTTGGCTAAAGAAGGAGGTAGCGCAACACGGCACAACACCCCAAAAACATATAACGAAAATGCTTCTGGCCGTGAAAATCTTAAAACTTATTTCACATTGAAAGTCTAAATTCCTCGACTGCCGGCCATATTGATTGATGTAAAAAATAACAACGCGAAAATGCATATTTTATTTTATTTTGTGAAATATATGTTTACGCCCGACTTTTTTTCGATTATTATAAAAGAATCTGAAACAATAAAACCATATCTAAAAAGGGGTTTATAAGTAGGGGAGTTTGCACTCTAAAGTGTTATTTTATTGACCTTATACTTTATTTTTTCTAGGCTTATAATAAATAAGACTATAATGTTTCTATGTGATCAAATTTTCAAAACAAAAATACATGATTTTTTATGATTTTGCATTATTTCGCATGGCTTCACCTTAACATGTTATAGCCTTAAAATAATAATTTTTTTTTGATTCAGTAACTGCAGGCCAACCTCAAATTGTAGTTTTTATTTTACTTACACTCGAGTAAATAGACTTCAACAATCGGATAACGTTTTAAGTTGTAACGCTTAGGGGAGCGGGGAGGAGAAGGAGACGGGGAAGAAATCTAAACACGGTTTATTTAGCCATTTCAAGTAACGTTTCGACACCGAGTAGTAGACTTTCCCCAGGGCGATACTGAGACTCTCTGGTTCACTAATTATAGCCTTCCTCGAAATACAGTTCATGGAAAAGTGCCTGGCGTTCAACAGGTTAAATAAAATGATAATTTAGATATCTGCTAATTATGCTGAAGTTATTAAACCACGGGGTATTCTGATATTTGGATAAGCTGTCAGTTGTATCACAGGTTGTTGTTTTAATTTGGTAATTAATCATACCATTCCTTCCGTTGGGCGATTTTCTTTCGGTTACAGAAAGATTGCAATTACAGTAATTAAAATATTTTCAAATTAGAAATGTTTTATTTAAATAATGAAAAGAGATTGATTTGAATTCTACTTGTTAATTTATCTAAAAAATATACAAAATATTAGTAGTTTAGACATCTTTACAAATAAAATACTATTGTTGTTGGCATTGAGGCATGGGCAGAGTGAGGACAAAATTTAATAAGAGTATATGTAGCATACCTACGTGAGATCCCTGAGGCGTGCGTGTCGTAAAATCATGTATAAGCCATGATGAAAAGTTGGCTTAAGAAACAGAAAACGCTTCACGGCTTAATACCCCAATAATAAATCATGAAAATACTTTTGGCCCTGAAAATCTCAAATCTTAGAATTCAAAAATTGTCAGATTTATGGTAACTGAGAAATGTTTGTCTCTCTCACACTCACAGAGCTACATAGGTAGATAGTATTGTGTAGAGTTTCAAACTATCTGCTGCATACCCCTGCCTGTTGGCACCATAATGTTTAGTTACCTCCTGTTATATGACAGTACTAGCAGACCCGGCAACACGTTGCTGTGGCTAACGAAACACAACGCCATTATCCAATCTTTATAGACTGTCACCACCTAGACTGTCACCACCCCGCTCTAAGCATAACCATCACGACGAATAACTCACCAGACAACACAACTATTCTGCCTAACCTTACTTATAATTTCTCCAAAGCTGACTATCCTAATATGAACCAATATCTTGCAAATGAAGACTGGTCCTTTCTTCACCACAACAATGATATTAACTATAATCTTGAAATTTTTTACACAATTATTAACAGGGCCATTGAAAACTATGTACCACTTTCACACTTCAAAGAAGCAAAGTTCCCGAAATGGTTCAGCCGTGAGCTAATTAACCTAGTTATCTGTAAAAAAATTGCACACAAAAACTTCAAAGAATCCAACTCCCTTAACGACTATAAAATATTTCACAACTACAGAACTCAATGTAAAAAACTGTCAAAAATATCGTATTTTAATTACATAAATGATATCGAAAAATCTATTCCCTCTAATACACAAAACTTTTTCACACATGTTAACTCTCTTAGAAAAAACAAACAAGGTTTACCCATCTCAATGCACTTCAAAGAAAAGATTAGCACTGATATGAAAGTGAAGGTTAACTATTTTGCTGATTATTTCAAAAGTGTCTATGACGAAAATATCCCAGACAATTATGTACCACCTCCTTCCCTTAATGAGAGCATACATATCCCTGCTGTTCACATCAATATAAACGACGTTATAACTAAAATTAAATCTCTAGACAAAAACAAGAAGGCCGGACCTGACAATGTGCATCCCAATATACTTATTAATTGCATTGCTTCACTGGCTGAGCCAATTTGTTTATTGTTTAATCAATCCCTCAACACAGGATGCTTCCCTGACATTTGGAAACGTTGTTATCTAACACCTATATTAAAAAAGGGTGATAAAAGTGATATCACTAACTATAGACCAATATGTAAGCTATCTGTAATCCCAAAACTCTTTGAAAAACTATTGCTTGATCAAATTTCCCCATGTATTAACCATCTCATTGTTCCAAATCAACACGGATTTTTGTCGGGCAGATCAACTCTAACAAATCTTTCGTTATATGAAAACTATATATCAAACGCATTAGCTAACAAAACTCAAGTCGATTCTATTTATACGGATTTCATCAAGGCCTTCGACAAAGTTTGCCATAAAATTCTACTGGCTAAGTTACGGAAGCTAGGTATTGATGGAAAACTTTTAGACTGGTTTGCAAGCTATCTATCTGACAGAGTACTACTTGTTAAAATAAATTTGTTCCTTTCCAATCAATTTATAGCTACCAGTGGTGTACCACAAGGGTCTCATTTAGGCCCAATTTTGTTTCTTCTGTTTATAAACGATATTGTTGATATATTTGATAAAGATGTAAATGTGTTGCTTTTTGCAGATGATTTGAAAATATTTAAAATAATTAAAACTGTTGAAGATTGTCTCTGTCTACAGAATAATTTACACAAGTTAATTAATTGGTGTTCTGTTAACAAACTTTTTCTGAACATAAATAAGTGTCATGCAATAAGATTTTACAGAATAAGCCAACCAATTATTCATCCGTATGTACTCAATAACTCTACCCTTACCTCTGTCGAAGAAATTAACGACCTGGGCATAATTTTTGACTCTAAATTAAACTTTATATCCCATATAAACACAATCGGTAATAAAGGAATGAAAATGCTTGGCTTCATTCTTCGAAATTCCAGAGGTTTTAGGAATATTTCAACACTAAAAATTTTGTATACATCCTTAGTACGTAGTCAAGTCGAATATAACTCCTCGATCTGGTCCCCCCATTTTAAAATTCATTCAGATTCAATCGAAAAAATTCAACATAAATTTCTAAGACATATTAATTTTAAACTCGGTATTCCCATTGAAAACATTAACTACAATTACTTGCTGATAGAATTAAATTTATTAAAACTCTCAGATCGAAGAATTATATCCGACTTAATATTTATGTTCAAAATTGTAAATGGTAGCATAGACAGTCCTGATTTAACTAAGCTCATTGAATTTCATATTCCCACGAGAACTACTCGATCTAAAATCCTGTTTAAATGTAACAATAATAAGACTGAGTATACTAAACACTCCCTTTTACCTAGGTTACATGATGTTACTAATAGATATGCAGATATTGCAGATCTATTTAACTGCACGGAAAGTAGGTACAAGAGGGCTATGCTATCAAATCTTTTTAGTCATTATTAATTCTATTTGTACTATAGATTTTTGTACGTAATTGTCTCTCTGGTGTCATTTCTAATTCAAATGCCACAATCATTTGTTAAACAATTTTTTTTTATTATTTCTATATTACTATTTTTCATTTTGTGACATGTAATCAGTTCTTATGGTATATGTATACCGTTGAAATTAAATAAATAAATAAAATCCACACCACCCGCTTGCCAGCTGTCCGCTGCCTTAATTGAATATTTGAATTTATCGGCTTTTCTCTTCTACAATAAGCATGTATTATACATATAAACCTTCCCCTTGAATCACTCTATCTATTGGTGAAAACCGCATGAAAATCTGTTTCGTAGTTTAAAAGTACTATGCGCGTATACATTTTGAGCGACTTCATTTTATACTATGTAATAATAATACAATTCGAGCGATCGCCACTAATTATACAATGCTTGCAATGCAACACTGGATATTTCAAAAGGGAAAATCAAATACCTACTTACTCTAGGACATCTATTTTCCAATTTCTTCCGTAGAACGAATTTCAAAAGTGACTATAGTACGGCCCGCCAGCCATTTTAAATCGCACAAAAATAGGTTTTCTTTGAATTTCTCGGCTTTTCTCTAATATAATTTTTTATTTTTTTATTTATTAGAGATAATATATTACAAAATTATTACATAAAATTTATAATACATTACTCCCAATGAGTTTAATAAAACTCATTTCGTACATGTATTATACGTATAAACATTCCTCTTTAATCGCTCTATCTACTGGTGAAAACCCTATGAAAATCCGTTGCGTAGTTTAAAAGATTAGCGCGCACATACATTCTGAGCGACTTCATTTTATACTATGTAATATAATATGTAATATAATATAATATGTAATGATAATATATTATCATTATCGTTGCTTTTGTACAAATGCATAAATCAAATAAGTTATGTATATTAAACAACTAAACAATCAATGTAATAAAAATAAATAAAAAAAGAAAATAATTTATATTGTCCTGAGCGATTTATTCATGATTTATGCAAATGTATTGCTGGAATTTAATGGTTAGAATCGTTCATTTATCATTATGTTTTTTTCAATCGCCAGTTCTTAAAATAATTCTAAATTTAATGCTTCCTGATTGCTACCCATGCCACGATTAACCACATGCTATTATTTTTCTTCTTTTTAGTATTTAAAAAAATAACTCAAACGCAGTGCAATGACAAACTGTTAAATTCGATAAAAAAAATCAATATAACTACACTCTGTTAACTTACTTTTGTACCTAGATAGCATGCAGTTAGCAATACTTTCAAGAAGTAGTAGGTGTGTTCAACTGTTCAACTGCACGGAATGTAGTTTTAAGAAGGCTTTAATAAAGTAATTCAATAGTTATAATAAATGACGGCCTTCTGCACGGTTCTCTATAATTTTGACAGTATATTTTGTTTTATGATTACTGAATACTTTTCTACATCATTATTATGAATGTAACATGTTTGTCGAAACCGCCCCTATAGGCATACAATAATATAAATAACTAGCGAGTTCCCGCCATGCATAGCAATGCCACTTAATAAAGAAATTGTTTCTCCCTGCGTGTCCTTTCCCATTCGTTCCGTTCTCCTTCCGCGTCTCCTTCCCCTCACGCGATCCCACTCCGCCTTTCCACTCTCCACTCCCATCCCCCGTTTTCCGCGACTCACCTCCCGCGTTCTACTCCCCCTCCTGCGTTCCACACATTCAGTCCCGGTACATTCAGTTTTCAAACAGCTCGCATGCCACCTATTGCAATTTTTTTATACAATTTTTTAATGCCAGAGCTCACCAGCAAACCTTCACGGGCGTAAAGATTCATCGCAATCGGATGAATAGTATATGAAATAATTTCATTACGTCAGAGCTCACCAGGAGCTTTCCTAAAAAGATCGTCCACACAACATCACCAAAAATGGGTAACCGACGAGTTCATCGAAAGCAAATTCATCGAAAACGAGTTCATCGAAAATCAATTCATAGAAAGCAAATTCATCGAAAACGAGTTCATCGAAAATCAATTCATCGAAAATCAATTCATCGAATGATCAATTCATCGAATCGCCAATTCATCGAAAAACATTTTTTTGTAGATATTAGAGCTGCCAAAATAAAATACCCAAAAAGGTCTGTTTAACTGAGTTAAATGTGTTTAGCAACTGTCAGTTTCGTAGTGACAATGTAAAATTATAAATTTTACATTGTCATTTATGTGGTTAACTCTTCGATTTCCGATTGTCTGATACTGCAAAAAAGGGATATTTAAGGAACGGTGACCAGACAACTCATAAACAACTCAGAAAGGTCATTAAGAGTGATGATAAAAAATATTTAAAAATTGGTTAAATAGGTTAAGTTAGGTTAGGTTAGGTTAGGTTAGGTTAGTTTAGGTTGACCAATGCTTTTTTAACTTCTCGGTCCGCTCGGCATTTCTCTCAAATATCAACAAAATATATTTTTTCAATGAATTGGCGGTTCGATGAATTGATCATTCGATGAATTGGTTTTCGATGAATTGATTTTCGATGAATTGGTTTTCGATGAACTCGTTTTCGGTGAATTTGCTTTCGATGAATTCGTTTTCGACGAACTCATCGTGAACCCCAAAAATGACATATAACCTGAGGGATTTTTTTCTTAGGCCCTTCTGTGCGGTACCAATGTAAAAATAAATCTTTTGAGCGGTAACAAGTAAAAACCAACCTAGTTACTTTAAAACTTTTTTGCTTCAATTATTATTTAAGCTACCGAGTTTACGTTTGGCAATCTTCTAATTATGCGAAGATTTGCATTTTTCGTTACCGAGTAGCTACAGCTACAGGAGGATGCAATCTCATTATTTCAACAGGTGGCCATGAAATACTGACTAATTTATTGGAATACCAATGAGAGATTTCAGGAAATAGTACTCCTTGCTAATAACATTATTCGTTCGCTAATAAAGATGATCGAATTCAGTACTTGGTTGCCTCGTAAAACCGTTGGAGTTGTTAGGAAACACTGCTGAAAAAAGGCCAAGGAAGTTTTTATTTCACGAATCGCGACCTCCGATCTTTGCAAAATTATTTTATTGAAAATGATATCTTCAAGATCCAAATAAGGAAGATGCACCTTCGTACCACCTTCTCTTCGTGTTACTCTTGCGTTAATGCAATAGTGACTTTTCAATAAGCATTTTAAATAATTTAAATCCAACACGCTACATTTAGTTACATAATTATTGCGATTTTATATTTCTGAATCTTTTAGAATCTTAAAATCAATATTAAGAACGAATCGTACCGACAACGTATTTGTTTTTGCAACATACATACCTACGCATAATGCCATGCAATTTTCTTTTATGTAATATTCCAGAAGGTAAGCAGGGACAGATAACCCGATAGTTGATCCCCCGACAGTTGAACCCACGAAATTGTAATTATTATAAAATGCATTAATTACCAATTTAAATCCAAAATAACTTTAATAATAAGTTGGTATGGATTTTTGTACTTATACACTGGTATATACAGTATATAGACAAGTAGTTTTTTCCTTATTGCATTTGGAAGAAAATATATTTTATACTAAAATTTTTAATGAATACAAATCATGAATAAAAATATGGCTTAAAGAAGTCATTGAAAAAACCTAAATAAAGGCAATAATTAAATAACTTTTGTCCACTTCGGCGCAGGACCCCCTAGTGAGGAGGACTAAGAGATACAATATCTATTAAATTCACCATTATATTTTGTACTAGCAGACCAGGCCGCACGTTGCTGTGGCTAACGAAACACAATGCCATTACCCAACCTTTATAAAATCCACACCACCCGCTTGCCTGCTGAATTGAATATTTGAATTTCTCGGCTTTTATCTACTGTAATAAGCATGTATTTATACATATAAACCTTCCTCTTGAATCGTTCTATCTATTGGTGAAAACCGCATGAAAATCCGTTGCGTAGTTTAAAAGATCAATGCGCACATACATTTTGAGCGACTTCATTTTATACTATTTTTAATGATGTACAATTATTTTATGTAGTCTCTAAATTTAAAAAAAAAATTGGCGTAGTTTGCGCCATAAGCTTCCGTGCTTAAAAAAATTCGTTCAAATTCTTGCATTTTCTGGGACATTCCTGCCATCATTTCCGCGACCTTAAATCGCCTATTTTCTCTTCTTAAATAATATTTTTCATTACGTTTACATCAGCCTTGAATTCTGTTGGATCTCATAATATGTTATTTATACACGGTCATCATTAAATGCCTTAGGGATATCTCTCCTATAACAATAGTCGATAGTCTAATTGAGTCCTTCCTCTGTTGGTTTCGTGCCTCAAAGTCATACATCAGGGTTGGCATCAGTAGTTACTTCATTGTTGATAGCTAGATAGCCTTGCTACCTTTGCAAACATTTAATTAGCGACTGCTGCATTCAATTCGCTTTCAATTGATTTTCTGCTTTCACCATTCTGTAATCATGCTATGTTCGCGTATCCGCAAAGACATTGTCTATCTATATCTACTTGTCAAAATCATCAAATCACCAATCAAGAGTCTTATCTTTTTTTAATGGTGACGGCTTTGCATACATTGTCATAATTTTCTACCCCTTCTGTTCGGGTCCGAGACTTACCGCTTTGTCCCTATCCTGTACTACTTCAGGTATCTTCGTCCATTGCTCGCACATTCTTTGTAACTGCTTTTCCCAGCTTTGTCTGGGAGGCTACAAACTGGACGTCTTCCTTCTGGAATTGCCGTCCGTATTTTGCGCGGAAGTCGTGCTTCAGCTCTTCTTGCATGCTGAGTACATGTTTAAGACGTCTTTATCTGCGAATTTTTATAAATTATGCTGGGGCTCGATGCCATCACACGACCAGGGTAGTTGAGCGTATTTTCCGATCGAATATTGGCACTCATGCCACTCCTCTCAAAATCTCATTTCAGCATCTTGAATCTTAAATCGCAATCTTCCGCCCATCTTCTAACTTGATAACTCTACTCATTTTTTTACCATCGTATTTTTATTTTACTTTATTTTAAAAACATAAGTGTGAACGCCCTCCCATCTGCTTCATTAGTCATTGTCATTGGTAATAAATAAAACATTATGAAATCTCTGTTAACATTCGATAATGAATAATACATTTCCACTTTAATCTGGGTCTTTCGTTTCATGAACAGGTTGATATTACTATTCCCCTCACACAAGGCAATACCTACACAACAATGCAGGTTTTGTGTTGCAGCAACCGCACTTAAAATACAATGCAATCCAATGCACTTGTCTAACAATAACCATTTGGCAACACCGAATCTGCCGCAGGCTATAATATTTAACGAAACGCATTAAAGCGAGTAGGAACTACTTATCAATAACATGAATAATGTTTTGATTCAATTATAGAAGATTCAGTTCCACGATGAATTCCACTCATTTCTCATGTGATCGCCCTTGAAATGTTTTTTATCCGAATTATAATTACGAGTAGTAGTTCTGGGAACAGTTGATCTCGCATCCAAAAAAGGATGTTTATAATTTTCTCCTATTTAATGACTCGAAACTGTAATGTATCATAATATAAGTTTGTGACAAGTTCTATCATTGTTTCCCGTTGTACATACTCCCTACTCGGGTCACATGGTGTCGGTTAAGACGTGTGCCGAAGATAGTCGATCAGAGACAGGCAAGTCATTCTAATTACGAGAGCTTGCCAGACAAAATCTAGCTTCCCAGTTACAAGGATGTGTGTCCTTTTAAACCATATTTGTGTAGTACACAATTACAATAAACAGTCACTGTGGTTTCAAAGAACTTATAAACCATGTACCTATTTCACGTATTTTTTTTTTCAAATAAGAATCATACAATATATCCAAAGTAACGTCATCTCAAATTGATTTCTCAATGACCATTATTATGTTTTTACTTTCTTCAGGCAAAATACCATAAAAATAAAAAGTGCAAAATAGAAAGTTGAAATAAACACTACGATTTCTGAAACGAAAAAAGGATCTTTACCGAACCATTAAAACGGCCACCTTAACAAATGTACAAACAAATTTGCAGACGACGAAATGCCAAACAGTGGAGTTAAAAAGGATCTTCTCTACGCATAGTCAACAAATAAAATGACCACTTCTCAGTTTTTAACAGTTTTTGACATTCAAAGTTTCATAGGAAATGATATTGTGAGCTGAAATTAATTCCGTTGACCTTGAAATTGCTGACGGAAAAAGGTGGGCAAATTTCATGACACTTGAACTCATCGATCGACTTTTGCTGTATCAATTATTATCAAATAACACTATAGTGAAAAGATTTTTTTAATTGTTTTAGATTTACAACAGAATAAAACATTATAAATACATGCGGAAAACAAAACACGTCAATAAATCAGAAAAGGCGATAAGCTGAAAAAAGAACAAGTCCTAAAAACTACCTGTTTTAACCCGTACCGTTGAAAATCTTAAAATGTCTGTTAGACCAATATTACATAATCCACTATTTGTTTTTCATCACAACTCAACAACAATCATTACATCGTATATAAGGCGGCGGCGTTTACATAAATTTGCTGTGATTTGCTTCCTGAAAGGTGCAGAACATTCCAGCTGTAATATAGTCTGGGAATGCCAACTCATTGACTAAAGATGAGAATAGATCAGAACAGTTTGGTGGGTGGGAACCTGGCACCTGTCAACACTCTGACAACTGAACAACTGTCACTTTTCAGGCCAAAAAATCCCTAGGCCCGTACACCACACATCACAAATCGAGCAATGGCAAGTTTCCTTGACGACTTCTGTCATTTCATTGGCATTATTGATCCAGGTGTTTCAATTCTAGTATTTATATCGTGTTGAATTATTCTAAATCTTCGTCAGCAGCCTATCGGTCTTTCTGGAGTTCATCTTCTTCTTCTGATACCTTATTTAATCGGAGGTTGACTATCAACAGGACTGTTTTCACCTTGCAGGCCGCAGCTCTATCAATAATATCACGGGATATGCCATTACATCATAATTGAAATATTTATAAATTTTCGCTCGCCTCATATATATTGAAAACGTAATAATTTTCAATCATTTGGTTGCTAATTCTTACTCATAAATGTTTAATTAAGGGTCTTTAATTCTCTTGAGCCTTTGATGGGTTTTAATTGAACAAGGGATTTCTTTCGAGATTTAGAACATACAAAAGGGTAGTGCAATGCAATACATGCAGTTGCAGTGCCCCGGGAATCGGAAGAGTTGACGATAAACGACTCCCCCTTCCCTCCGAAATCTGCCCACATGAAATCTGCGTCTCTCGGAGGCGGGCCCTAACTCTGCCTCCCTAGCGCATTATTGTACTGCGTTGTGTAGTAGCTCGGCGCGGCGAGCGGAAATCCGCGGGGAAGAACGCGTTTCACTGGCGTAATGAGTTACATAATACAAAAACAACCAGTCCTAGTGAAATACGAAAATATTCAAGGGTAATATTTAAACAGAAGTAATTTTAAGACTCATGTAATTTATGAATTGGTGACATTGAAATTAGACTTTTTCTACATTTTGTACAAATGGATAAGTGTATCTTGTATCTTTTTTCCTTTCCTTCTCTACTTTTGGGGAGCCACAGCCTCCCCTGCCTCATAGCACAAACCGTCACTGTTATATACGGGTGTAACAGGACGTACCCGAGGGAGTACAATACTTCATTGGTTTAAAATTAATTTATATTAATTTATAAATAATTTGGAGTAAAAAATGTACATGTCATTTTTCTATCCGATGACATTTATTTTCTATTCAAAAAAATAATCACATGTCGCCACTATTTCCATCGCTACACGATATATCCGGTCGCCATGGGTGTCAGCGATACGCGCGCTGTTTCGAGTATTAACACGCTGTTAGAATGAGACGCAACGCTTATAAAATGACTGCTAGGCTATAAACGCGCCACTATCCCAACTAGTCAGTGGCGATGTGTGATGAAAAAATATTTTTAATGTTTTTAATAGAAAATAATGTCATCGGGAAGCAAAATGACAGGTACATTTTTACTCCAAATATGCTTAGGAATCGCTGGTTAAAATCCCTCGGGTATATAGATATTTTCTGGTGGTCTCAAAAGTGGTTCTTCATTTGACGAATCATTCCGCAAAATTATATTCTGCCTATCAAGTGGAAAGTGAGGTTGTTTATTCAATAAGCTTGATGTATAATTTCGAGGAAAGTGCTGGTGCGGTGAAGTTGTAATCGCCATGTAAGGAGTATTATTTGCGTGTGTTAGCTACCAGCTGTATTGCTTTACATGTTAGGAATCCTAATCCGCGGGTAAATCTTCAGGTTCGCTCAATACGGAGATATTCTCTTGAAGTATTGTACTTCCTGTGTTGGTTAATGAGTCTGCAGTCGAATCATTCGTCTATTATAGTACCAAACATCTTTCGATCGCGTGGAGTTATAGAAAGTTTGTTCGGTAGGAAATACCCAAAGGATGTCCATTAAGCCTTATCTTATCTTTAAAATCGTATAGGAAATCATATTTCCATCTGTTGTATCCTCCATCGATTAATAATTCTTTGGCTTTTGGAGAATTTCCGTTTTAACCTTTTCAACACGAGCAGTTATAATGTAGGCTTACTTTATAGTTCGTCTACTGAGAGCTTCATTACATCTTAACCTCTCTTCTTGTTACATGTTTTATAACTAGTAGTTCTGTAAACAGTGGACTTCGCCTCCAAATAGTTTGTTTCTAATTTTCTCTTGTTTAATATATCAAGAACAAAATTTCCTCGGAAATCTTAAGATTTGTAAGCAGGAACTTAAACACCTATCCACTTAAGTATAAACCATATAGTTTACGTGACAAACTTATTTATAAGTTTTCAAGTGAAGTATTACAAAATTTTTCCAAAGAAACGTCACAATCTCAATAAGAATTATTTTTTTAACTTTCTTCAGGCAGTTACGAGTATGTCTTATATTGTCTTTGTTGGAATCTTTCCCTCATTCTCATACATGACGCAAAAATTAAGTTCACAGTATGTCTCGATTTTCAGTCGCAGAACCATAACGTGGCGAAATGATTTTATTGGAGGTCTTGTTGATATTAGTAAAAAATACGATTTAACAGGCATCTTAAATCCTCATATCGATGACAGAGTTAAATGTTTGTATCTCCATAAAACATAATATTGAGAAAAATGAATTTGAAAGCGTTGAGTCTTGGCGACATTAGATTTTTAATGATTTACAAAAAGCTTTTAGTTCCATATTACAGTAAATCTTTCTTATTAATATTGTAAAGGCGAAAGTTAGTATGGATGTATGGATGTACGGATGAATGTTTGTTACGCTTTCACGCAAAAAATACAGAATGGACTTTAAAAATTCTTTCACTAATAGAAAGCTACACTATTTGCGAGTAATACAGGCTGAATATATGGGTAAGCTCTTGAGCTAAGCAATAAGCTCTGGCGTTATGAAATTATTTATTATTCGTCTTATTATCCAGGCGAAAAGCAAAGCGTTGCTTGGTAACTGTTTGAATTATTTGACGGTCGTTGTCATTTTGTTATATGTTTAGGTTACTATGGAGATCCCTTTGGTAGTTAAAATTATGCTAATCTGTACTAATATTATAAATGCCAAACTGCGTGTGTTTGATTGTTACGCTTTAAAAGGTGGTGCGCCAGCTGTTTGAAAAATGAATGTAACGGGTATGAAGGGCAGGGGGAGGGGGGGGGGGAGGGGGAGAGCAAGGAGGTGGGAGAGTGGAGTAGGGATAGGAAAGGCGGAGGAGGCGGAGTGGGAACCCCCCTAATACTATGCGAGCGAAGCCCGGGGCAAAAGCTAGTGTATTATAAATACAATAGTTTTGCAAGGACTTTCGTTTAGCAGAAAAATATTTTTGTCAGAGAGATACTATATACAACGTGTCCCAAAATTCAATGATAAGTGGGCACCAGTGGGTGGGCCTGCTCATGACTCGTCGAGGAAAAAATATTTCTCAATTTTTTTTAATGTACAAAAAAAAATTGAAATCCTTTGAAAATTAACACCTCGATATTTTTAACTACCATGACTACAATTTTTCAAATATTTTTAATTTTTTTAAATATATTTTTTTTGTGGCTAGTTTTCCTAGAGTATTATACCATTTTGGAATCTTGATTAGATGCGTAAACTTTAAAATAAACTTGCCATAGTAGTGTCCATACTTTTTTTTTACACCACGATGAGTGAAAGTGGACTGAAAATATAAATCTTTCATAATTTTTAGAAAAACAATAATTTGATTGATTTTTGTGAAAAAACTACAGGCATTCATGGATTCTTAAGGCTTGTGGTGGATAACCGTGCTACTTAGGTTGCCGATACAAAAAAAAATCAGAAATATTTGAAAAATTGTGGTCATGGTAGTTAAAAATATCTTAAGAGTTGTCGATTGTCAAAGGATTTCAATTTTTTTTGTACAAAAAAAAATTTTGAATGAGAAATATATTTTTTCAATTTTTTTCTCGAGGAGTCATGAGCAGAGCAGGCCCATCCGATGGTGTCCGCTTATCGTTGAATTTTGGGACAGGAGTGGAGTATTTTTAATATATTTTAATATGTTATTCTATTGGGACGGTAGTTTTAGGAGATAGATTGAAAACATAAATCATAAAGCTATCTTTGGTAAATTCCGACCAAAAGTGGAGATATAACATTTTAAATCTAAGCTATCATATTAGCTACACTCACATAAAAGACTCGATTTAAAAATATTATATTATAAGGCATCTATTTCCCCACAGCAGCATCTATCAGGTTAACGTCCGTTATTCATTCACACCTCCTGATCGATAATAATTATTATCGAACCTATTGCAATATGCAAGTGCAATGCAAATGTTTATACGTGTTTGTTATTGTTTTCGTGTTGTCGATAACGTCAGCGTACATTTCGAAATACGCGTGGGTGCCTACCTAATTACACGATCCACTTAAATTGAGAAATCACACATAATATTAATAAATATTTGCATATATTCTCGTGAACACGTTTAATTTGGACTAAAGTGGTGGTACCATTGAATAATTTATCATAATTACATTAACAAAGCGGGTACTATGAACTTTGCTACTTGACATGCACTGCACGCATCGTTTGCCGATTTCTACTTTGTTTTAGCGTAAGTGGATCGACTAGGGGCTATAATCAGGCCTTATTGTAAGTTTGTTGTAGTACCTGCTTAATTATATTTTAAAGTGTTGGGTCCATTAGAACAAATGGAAACAAAGTATAGTGCGTTGTTGTTGAACTAGAACGCAACTTAATTGGTGGGCAGTGTAGGTACCTGGCTAAATTGGTGTGCATTTCGACATTAATAGATTCCAACAATTCAAGATATTATGAGTACCTAGACCAGGGGTGTCAAAGATACGGCCAGCTGGAAATATTATGTAACGGTGGACCGAACCGCGTTCTTTCATTTAACATGATTTAGAGATTCGATGCCACTACGCGTGTTTAAAATTGCAAGCGCTTGATTTACACGTGATGCTGCACAAGCACCAATTCATTTGCAAATGGAATTGATAAATCTCCAAACCCACAATATTGTAAAGGATAAATTTAAGGAAGTTAATGTTAATACATTTAATACACAGTATTTCAAGAGTTTGAATTCGGCAGTACTTGCATATCTAAATATTTATTTATTAATTTTATTTTAGTAATTTGTGCATTTAAGTTTACAAATTTCTAATTAATTATAATATTTCATATTGCAAACTAAATTTTATGTAGCTCCTACAATACGTCTTGAACTTTCCAATTGGTGTGGACTTTAAAGTTTCTGGTAGGGTGTTATATAACTTCATCCCTTTGTCCAGTAAACTGGTCTGCGTATTCGCCTTGTCCTTTTGAAGCCTGATTTCCTTGCCCGTCCTTGTGTTATGTCTGTGAATGTCCTTGTTGAATATAATTTTATTTGAGAAGTATTTTGGTAAAATATGCTTAATTATTTTTTTTATAAATATCATGTATTCAAGGTCAGCATCTGTTTCACGGTTAGCCAATTCAGTTCCTTTAACATTTTGCATTGATGTAAATGAAATATTGATATAATTAATATTTGAAATAATTAAAGAAAACTTTCTCTTCCTGAAAAATTTTCTAATGGTCTGTTGGACAAATACGAACTAAGGTGACGAAATTTTGTTAATATTCCCTCAACAATCATCCTCAAACACGCCCAACGAATCTATACAGATAAATTATAAAACCTAAGATTCAAACGTAAATAATCCTAAAACCAAATTTTCAGAATATGTACACAAAATTTCAATGTGTTAAACGTGTACAAACAAGTACTAGTTTTACGTGTATAAACGTTTTCACTCCTACTACCATAACAAGGTTTTTTCACACGAAGGTTTACTTTTGGTTCTGGACGTGCGTGGGCGAGATATATTGTATTTATAGCAGTACTATACGCCGTAGTAAGTACGAAACCGGATCGAACATGAACCGGTAAAACAATAGGCGGTAATAGCATATTGTCCGACATGCATTTTGGCACACCTTCTATATAGGTCAGCCTTTAAAAGGTTTTTTCATTGTAATGTAATGTTAACATCGAACTAATGGTGTTTTTATATGAAAAGATAATATTGTTTCAGATGTAATTAAAAACATTTTTAAAACGATTCTGATTAGTTTAATGTCTACCAAATCAGCTGATCTTGGTTACGGTTTTGTGCTTAATTCGGATTGGAAACAATTCGTCGGTTTTTGTGTCTACATGGAAAGGCACCCAAATAACATATTTATCGTCATGATTTGTTCCTAATGGGTACATAAAAAGGCTGAAAATGATGATTGTTCAATGATATTGTTATTGATATTGTCGTGTATTTTTCTATTACGGTCCTAAATTCCAATGTCGTTATTTTATTGGTCAATGACGTAAATATTCTTATCATTGTCATGTATGAATTTATAAATACTGTTTATAACGCTAATAAATAAAATAAAATGGAGGAGGACACAGCTAACAGAGGATTGTACAAGCCACAAATTAAATGGGAATCCGACGCTTTTGACCACTTCACTTAAATTCAATACTAAACACACCCTCCATACAGAATCCTAGAAGATTACTTAAAACCTTAAGTCCTTAATATTTAATAAACATATACTCGATATCCGGAAACTTGTAGTACAAGACAATTTCGATTTCTCACGAAACCGTTTCGATTTTTTCAAGAGAACTATTTCGAGTTTTCCAAGAGAATTATTTCGATTTTTCCAAGAGAACCATTTCGATTTTTCCAAGAGAATTATTTCGATTTTTCCCAGAGAACTATTTCGATTTTTCCAAGAGAATTATTTCGATTTTTCCAGGAGAACCATTTCGATTTTTCGAAGAGAACCATTTCCAAGAGATTTTAGAACCATTTCGGTTTTCCAAGAACCATTTCGATTTTTCCAGTTAACTTTTTTTCCATTTGTTTCGCAAATAAACTGTTAAAAAATAAGTGTAAAGTAAAGTAGACAAGAGTGGGAAGACTACGAAGCACCGCACAAAGAGGAGACCGATTATACTATCTCGTTCTCTCGTAGCTTAAATCCTATAGATGTATGTTATTTTCTCTTTTTAGTGTCGTTTTTTCGTTTCATCGAGTATCAAATCACAACGGTGTTAAAGAAGTTTCCACCTAAAAAAACAAAATGGCACCAAATGGCCAATTAGTGACAATTGTACATTTGAAATTCTGTAAGACATTTATAATGCCCCACGGTTGAATTTGGCAGCCACCTCTGGTCTGGAGCCCCTAAATAGCTAAAAAAAAAATACCATCGACTCTGTGCAGAAATGGGTGGTCCGTTTGATAGATTCTCCTAATTTAACAAACGGATTGCAATCTTTAGAGCACAGGCGTCAGGTGGGAATGCTGTCCTTGTTCTACCGTTATTACAATGGAAAATGCTCCAAGGAACTAGCGTCATTGATCCCCTCGGCACCGGTTCATAGTCGGGAAACACGCCAAACACGCACCCAACATTTGTACATGGTTGACGTTAGTTACATGAGAACGGGTCGTTTCTACGACTCGTTCTTGAGTTCAACAGCTCGGATGTTGAACGATTGGCCGGCCTTTGTGTTTCCTCCCTCTTACAACATGGGTCTCTTCAAGACCCATGTTCACTCCTTCCTCTCCCCAAAAAGACCCTCCACACAGTGTCTTCAAAGATGAAATAGGCCCTGAGGGAAATTATTTTCTTCAGGGCCTCCTGTGTAGAGTAAATGTAAAAATTACTCTCCCATACTCTAATCAAAATCGCTTTGAAAACAACGATGACTCAACGAAATTCAAACACTTGATTTCTGAGCATATCACCGTACCAGTACTACCAATTTACCAAGTACCAAGCCTCTCGCGTTTTGGCCAAGATCAAATGACTGGAGTACGGAATGCCTGGACCGGTTTCGAACCTCGGACCGCCCCGCCCAGGGGATAGGATACCGCAAACCTGTCCGCCGCGGCCGGACCGACTGACACACTGACACTTTTTCATTTTACCGACTCTGCAGAAGGTGCTTTTGCAGCGATGAAGAATATACCAGATTGGACTGTCATTTAAAAAAAAAAGTGTACAGTTCACACGCGGTTGACGACGTGAAACATTCCGAAAACTAAAGTAGACAAGAGTGGGGAGGCTACGAGGCACCGCACAAAGAGGAGACTGATTAAACTATCTCATTCTCTCGCAGGGTAAATCCTATAGTTGTATGTGTTTGTCTCTTTTTAGTGTCGCTTTTTCGTTTCATCGAGTTTCAAATCATAATGGTGCTAAAGAAGATTTCACTTAAAAAAATCTGTGTTTTTTTTGTCGTGGCACTAATGTTTAGTATCTAAAGAAGCACGCACTCCAAAACTGATAATTTTAAATTTTCAAAGTAAATAAATAAAGTATAGTACTTATCATCATCATTATCATTATCATCATCATCATTACATAGTATAAAATGAAGTCGCTCAAAATGTATGTGCGCGTTAATCTTTTAAACTACACAATGGATTTTCATACGGTTTTCACCAATAGACAGAGTGATTGAAGAGGAATGTTTATTATATTAGAGAAAAGCCGAGAAATTCAAAGAAAACATATTTTTGTGCGATTTAAAACGACTGGCGGGCGGTACTCACTTTTGAAATTCGTTCTACGGAAAAAATTGGAAAATAGATTTCCTATAGTAAGTAGGTATTTGATTTTCCCTTTTCAAATACCAGTGTTGCATTGCAAGCAGAAAAGCCGATAAATTCAAATATTCAATTCAGGCAGCGGGCAGCGGGCAGCTGGCAAGCGGCAAGCTGGGTAATGGCGTTGTGTTTCGTTAGCCACAGCAACGTGTGGCCGGGTCTGCTAGTATTATAATATATAATACTTTTGTCCTTAGGGGGAGGGTAGGCGAGAGGAGGAATACTTTCTTTCTTTAAGTGGTATTGCAACTTGCCGGGCACTCGCTAATCTTTACAACGTAAAATGAAGTCGCTCCAGCAGTCTGTACGCTTAGATCTTTTAAACTACGCAACGGATTTTCATGCGGTTTTCACCAATAGATAGAGTGATTCGTGGGAAGGTTTTTAGGTATATAATTTGAAAAGGTTGTGTGCAAATTGGTTGAAATGTATAAATAAAGTGAGCGGGCTGGAAAGCGGGCTGGCAAGTGTGGATGGCGTTGGTTATAAAGGTTGGGTAATAGCGTGGCGATGTGTTTCGTTAGCCACAGCAATGTGTCCGGTCTGCTAGTATTTTATAAATAATTTCAGCTTCACAAATCCCACAGTTATAACATCCCGTGATTTTTCACTGTTTTGCACCGGTTGTGTAATAAATTAGATAACATTCTCGACAACGATCACATGTACCTACCTAAAATAATATATTAGTTAATTTCTTCTTGAGTTTATGGAATGCATTTCTTCGACCTTTGGTAGCTATTATAATATTATACTATTATTTAACAAAAAATTCTGCCTCAATACAGGTTCAACCTAGTGAGGCAGGCTATGCACAACTAAAAATATTGTATAATTATGCTACTTCTGTATAACCGTTCTTACATTACTTTCTATTTCGACGATTAATTCGACAACAACAATAGTTAGTGCCAGACGTCAAGTTTAATTTTGCTCCGTAAAAATAGTGGAATAAAACGCAAAAAAAGTTTATTTTTATCGTTAAAAACTGGTGTAACAGTGCATCACTGTGCTGCGGTAATTCTGGAGCTAATATTATGTACGTACTGAACCATTTTCATAAGAGAAACTGATTTTATAAAATCAAATAACTGTGTTTTTGAACAACTTGTATGGTTTACCTACATATGGTATATTTATGCTACCTTTCAATAGAGGGCAGTAAATACCTACATACAGTAATAAAATTAATTAAGTTGCTCTACTGATCAACAGATGGCAATGCATGCGTAATTTGCAAAAGAAAATATTTTAATACAACTATTGCCCAATAGATGGTGATAGTTATATAAATTAAAATAATATTTATTTTTTTAATAAATAAAAGTAAATAATTTAAAATGACTTCCCTAACTCCAGAAGAGAGGTTGAAAAATGCAAAAAATTTAATGAAAAATTTTAATAAGACATTAACATCTAACATCTTGTCAAAGGATCAAAAAACCTCCCTAACTGAGGCAATGTGTGAAATGTTGAACCACATTGAAGCCATGGTCCAGGAATACAAGGCACCAACTACCAAAGAAGGGGAGGGACTCGACAGATTGTATCAGTCATTATACAAAATTGATAAGAACATTGAAGATTTAAAATTAAATATTGAGTCTAAATCGTATGCTGAAATTACGAAATATGGTAAATCTATTGAAGAACCAAGTAAATGTAAGAAACATGAACCTGTCATCATTATTAAGCCGAAAGATAAGGATCAAAAAAATATGGTAACAAAGGATGAAATAAAACAAAACATAGATCCTGTTAATTTTGGTGTTACTGGAATTAGAAATTTTAAACAAGGAGCAGTAATAGTGGAGTGCAAGAACGTAGCTGCAATACAAAAGATGGAGGAGCAAATAATTTCAAAGATAGGTGACAAATATGATGTAAAAATCCCGCAAGAAAAAAATCCATCTGTCAAAATTATAGGCTTAACCGAAAAATATTCTTTTGAAGAAATGGAAAGGACAATTAAGTGTCAAAATGAGTTTATTTTTGAACAGCACTCAAAAATAAAAGTAACATTTGTAAAAGAAACAAAAAATCTACGAAATCAAACAAGCTACACCATATATGCTGACGTTGACGGAAAGACATACCACAGGATGTTAAAGGAAGAAAAAATAAATATTGGATGGGACAGATGCAGGGTCTTTGATAATTTAAATATCATGAGATGTTTTAAATGTAATGGGTTTAATCACAAGGCTATAGATTGCAGAAACCTAAAATCTTGTCCAAAATGCGCAAAACATCATGATGTTAAAGATTGCACCGAGGAGGATATTCAGTGCATCAATTGTATAATGACTAGCAATAGATTAGGACTGAAACTAAATAGTGGTCACTCAGCCATGAGCAAGGAATGCCCAATTTATAAAAGAAAACTAGAAGCAAAAATGAGCAGAATCTCTTTTTTATAAAAAAAAGTTACGAGAAAGATGAAATTATATACCTGAATATACAAAGCATCATGGCACATTACGAAGAGGTAAAAATACTTTTAGAGGAGAAGAAACCTTTTATGCTTATGATGAGTGAAACACATGTTACTGAAGATATTCAAGATAGTGAAATTAGATTTGAACATTATAATACCATCCGTTGCGACTCACATAGTCGACATACAGGAGGAGTGATGATTCTCTTAAGCAATAAAATTCCATATGAAGTAATATCGAACAATCAATTTGAAAAACATTGTTGGATCTTAGCCATCACCATTAAATCAGGAAACAAGAAAGGTGTATATACTGTAATTTATAGATCGCCAAACACAAGCAAGTGCGACTTTTTAACATATTTTCAAAGATAGTGCATGGAAAATTTACAAGATGAAAATATAAACGTTATAGCTGGAGATTTTAATATAAATGTTAAAGCAAATGCAGACATATACACAAAAAAACTAAAATCTATTATACAAGCTACAGGGATGAAACAATTAGTCAAAGATTTTACACGAATTACAAATATCTCAAAAACGACGATTGATCTAGTAATCTCAAATAAATTCAATTTAAATATTAAAGTACTAGATAATCCTAAAATTACCGACCATAACATCATTCAAATTCTAATAAATGACAGAGAAAAATGCAACTCCAGTAAGGAAACACAAATAACAACATTTAAAAATTACAAAAAATACAATAAGGAAATTTTCATTCAATCCTTAGAGACTATTAATTGGAATGGAATAAATCAAATGGAATATAACCAAAAAGCTGACCAGATGATATTAAACTTAAAAAAATCTATTGATGAAGTTGTTCCAGAACAGAAGATACATAAAAGAAACAATAATAAATGGTACACAAGCGAACTACGTACGATGCAGCACGATAGAGATGCATTTTACAAAAGAGCATGCCTTACTAATAGTATTACGGATTGGGATAACTACAAAAAAGCGAGAAACAAATACTCCAAAGACATAAAAAGAACGCATAATGAGTACATAAAAAATAAAATAAACTCAGAAGAAGGGGATCCCAAAAAAATTTGGAAAAGCATAAAAGAATTAGTACATGGCGAAAACAAAGACGACATAAAAATTGTAAACTTTCCAAAAGAGATAAACGAAGAAAACATGGCTAATAACTTTAATAAATATTTTATTGAAAGTATCATTCAAATTAACATATTAATACCCAACATTGCTGTTAACCCCACAAATGATAATATCGACCCAAACAAAGAATCATTGGTCTTCAGAAAAATAAATGCAGAATATTTATTTAACATTTTAAACAAAATAAAATCAAAGAATAGTTCAGATGGATTAACTATTAGTAAAATAAGAGATGCTTTTCCAGTAATAGGATCTACTTTATTAAATATTATCAATGAGACGATTGAAGAAGGAAAATTTCCACAGTCATGGAAAATATCTACCATTATACCGGTTCCAAAGGTAAAAAATACCAGAAAATGTGAAGAATTTCGACCAATCAACACCTTACCAAAATATGAGCAGATTCTTGAAGTTATAATAAAAGAACAAATTTTGCAATATCTAGATAAACACGATATTTTATACCAAGAGCAATCAGGGTTCAGATCTAATAACTCATGTGAAACAGCATTAAACGTAATTGTCGAAGAATGGAAGGAAGGAATGAATAATAATAAATTTATCTTAGCAATATTTTTGGATTTTCAAAGGGCATTCGAAACTATAGACCGAGACATACTAATAAGAAAGCTTAAAGAAATTGGTTTCTCATCTGTAGCCATTAAATTAATACAAGAGTATTTGAGAGACAGAAAGCAGGTAACAAAAATAAATAATCAATTTTCAAAACCAATGGAAAATAAGTTAGGAGTACCACAGGGATCGGTCCTTGGACCTCTATTGTTCATACTCTATATTAATGACATGGTGAAAATATTTTCAAAATGCAAAGTACGACTTTTTGCCGATGATACACTAATATACTTAATTGGAGATAACTATGAAGAACTAATACACATTTTAAATAATGAACTAAATGATGTATCAAGATGGCTAAAAATAAATAAGCTTAAATTAAATACAAAAAAAACAAAATGTATGGTGATCGGATACAAGAAGACATCCAGTGAAAGCAAAATTAAAATTGATGGTGAAATTATTGAAAATGTTACTGAAATGAAATACTTAGGAGTTATATTAGATTCCAAACTAAACTTCAATAGACATGCTGAATACACCCAAAAGAAAATTGGCAAAAAGATATCTTTTTTTGGAAGAATTCGGCCAAAAATTTCTAGAAAAACTGCAATCACCATATACAATTCAATTATTGCTCCACACTTCAACTACTGCTCAAGTATACTTTTCCTATGTAACGAAAGAGAACAAAATAAGTTACAAATTCTCCAAAACAGGGCTATGAGAATAATTCTCCGACGAAACAGATTTTCAAAAATAATTAAAATGTTAAAGGAACTAAATTGGTTGACCGTGAAACAGATGCTGACCTTGAACACGATGGTATTTATCCACAAAATATTGAACAACACGTTACCAAAATACTTCTCAAATAAAATTGTATACAATAAAGACATTCACAGATATAACACAAGGACGTGCAAGGAAATTAGGCTACAAAAAAAGGACAAAGCCAATACGCAGAACAGTCTACTGTACAAGGGAATGAAGTTGTATAACACACTACCAGAAACTTTAAAGTCCACACCAATTGGAAAGTTCAAGATGTATTGTAGGAGCTACATAAAACTTGAAAAAATATAGTGAATATGAAATATTTTAATCAATTAGAAATTTGTAAACTTCAATGTACAAATTACTAAAATAAAAATTATTATTATTATTATTATTATTTGTTAATTTTTTTGTACTGATGTAATCTACATTGAATGTGTACTTTTTTAGTTGTAATGTTGCCAATTTAATTGAATAAAGATATATTATTTTTAAATGTCCGGGTTAAATTTTCCCCACAGGAAAAACTAAACCCTTTCACACACTTCCCCAAATGATCATCTAGTCAACCCACGCTATGCAATTGCACTATATAAGTATTATAAATACAAAATAATACAAGAACAACATGTCAACCTACTAGAGACCAAATGGGAATATAATTCACCGACTCCAGATATTTTCATATCAGAGGGTTCGCCTCTGATATGAAAATTATTATTATTATTATTATTATTGGACCTTTGGTAGCAGTCGCCGATTAGATTTAGAGCAGAACCGTGAAAAAAAAATGAAAAACCTCTGGTCTCTTTTACTTGAATTTCGAACTTGAAATTTGTAGTGTAAATTTTTTCTTGGTATGGCTTACCTAGTGTTATCCTTATCGAGGCATCTCGATTGCCCGATTACGAAGTGATTTATTTTTGTTTTGTATTTATTTTGGTACAAAAATTCTTTTCCTTCCGCTTTGTTAACGGATGCGTAAATTTATTCGTGAACATCAAGAGATATTTTTAAAAATATATTAATTTTGACGATATCATTACATTAGGTATCTACAAAAGAATCTGATTTCAAAAAATTTCTTTCCAGGCGAATTTGTTTGTCTTGGCCAGTTTTTATGATGTCACTGCAGGTTTTGATAATTAAACGTCGTTTTTCATTACTGAAACTGGGATAAAAATGAATATAATTTATCGATCGTCCATTTGATTAGTCAGACAACTCCGAAAAATCCAAATTTGAGTTGTGTTGGATGTAAAAGTGTACCCTCTTTCTGGTACAATACTCAGATTACTCATAAACACCACTATATACAGAGGAGGCAAATAGCGCATTAATATTTTATGAAAGTTTTTTTTTAAATAATTTAATGAGTGAAACCACAAATGTAATATATAATATTTAATTGAATACAATATTAGTGATTCTCAAACGATAATTTGACACAGAAAACTCAGAAAAAGATTCGGTCGCATCTAGGAATTGAACCCAGGACCTTAGCTTTGCCGGGACTCTAACCACTGAGCTAATTCAACCATGTCTCCTTCGGTCATATTTAATGCTTTCTGATTTTTCTGTTTCAATTTTCATTTTATGTTTTATTCACTAAGTTATTAAAAATAAAATATATTCTTCGTAGACTTGTAGAAACATCAATAGATGTCGCACATTATAAATAAAAATGGATATATTTATCCAAGACATTGTTTAGATTGCATCTAGTTCAGATATAGTTAGTATAGAGCCGCCAATAATAATAAGTGTTTGAAAATGAAGATAATGTTGGTAGTTCTTAGTCACAGTATGATACAGTTAAACAAAACCAAAATGATAGATATAAACTAATATGGTCTTCAATGATTAAACGTTATTAATGTATCACTAGAGATACTAAAGTATAAGAAATTCTAAAATTCAATCGAATATCAAAGCAATAATTCGCTAAAATCTGCTAAAAAATGCTTCTTTATTATATTTTCTATCGATTTAATTGTTTTACGTCTGATGTATTTGGTCGCTTTAATATTCCCATGTTTACAGAACGGCGACGGTACAAAAAGGCAATAAAAATACGTTGTTTATCACAATAAAACTGCAGTCCTTTCTTATGTGATTATCTTAGTCCTTTCAAATAATGGTGAAATAAATTAAATAATGGCTCATTCTTATACATTAAATGAAAAATGAAACACGCAATGCACGTATGTCTGTTTCCTCAAAAGGAAAAAGTAGTAGGTATTTTGGAAGAAACAGACGTACGTACATTGTGTGTCTCATCTTTTGTCTCACCATTATGTAATATGTAAGAAAGAGTTGCAGCTTTATTGTGTTAAGAAACGTATGTTTATATTATTTATTGCCTTTCTGTATCGTCGCTGTTCGCTTAACATCTTATAACATGTGCTTTTTTTTATTCCTTTTAAGAATGAAACCCGTGCATAATAAATATTATAACACGTCTATCTGATATAATGAGTCCAGCTTTTTCATCTCCTGACATACATACGAGATTAAAAAAAGATTGCATGCCTTTTTTAGCCATAACTGTACAAAGATAAAGACTTGTTTCATTTTTTCTAGGGTACCTGTTGCAAATTATAACAAAAGTAGGTATTGACTATTATGTAGATTCTATTGTTGGACATGTCTGTTTTTTTTAATGTGTTTAAAACAATTGTTATCGACCAATTTGTATGTAGGTATGTTTTATGTTTTGCTCGTTTTTTTACAATCTTAAGAAAGAATCCATAAAAAAACTAGTGCATAGCTTTTAAAAGGTGACCCTACAGTTGATCCCCGGACAGTTGGCCCTCCGAAATTATAATTACCATTTTTTGTGGGTCGTTTACCAATTTCAAACCTAAAATCGACTCAAAAATACTTTTAATAAAAAAGTTAGTATGGATGTCAAGCGAATTTATTTACGTTGTCGATTTTTTATACTTATACGCTGGTATATAGAATATAGACAATTTACGAGGCGGGATGGGTACCGCTGCCCCGGGAACCTTTATTGGATTACCAACAACTCTGCCATAGGTCACACAAAGTGGTTCGCTACGTTTGGTGATTTAGCAGGGGTGCCCGGGTTCATGGAGTGAGGTTTGTCTAGGTCTTGGCCGCGGATGACAAGGACACACTGAACTCTAGATTCCTACCCACTCCTTAAACTCTTTTCCTTCCCAGAACTCCCCTCTCCTTTATTTCATAAAAAAAACATCCACTCAGCATCCCCAAAAATGATATAGGCCCTGGGAGAAATTATTTTCCTCAGGGCCTCCTGTGTGGAGCTCAAGTAATTTTTAGTTTTTTAAATCCGAAGGTCGCTGGTTCAAACCCCGGCGTGCGAAACGTTGCTTAAAATGGCGTCAGCCATGTATGGTGACCATATCTGAATAGCCAGGTATTCCCCCACCTTCCTCTTTCTCATCTCCTTCCCCTGTGAAGTTCATGTAAAAAAAGTAGTTTTTCCTTGATGCATATGAATGAAAACATGTTTTATACTTTTTTTACATGAGCTCCACACAGGAGGCCCTGAGGAAAATAATTTCTCTGAGGGCCTGTGTCATCTTTGGGGATTCTATGTGGAGGGTTTGTTTAGGGAAAGGAAGGAGAAGAGAGTTCTGGGAAGGAATAGGGTTTAAGGGGTGGGTAGGAATCTGGGGTTCAGTGTGTCCTGGTCATCCACCTCCAAGACCTAGACAAACCTCACCCCATGAACCCGGTCACCCCTGCTAAATCACCAAATGTAGCGAACCACTTGGGGTGATCTATGGCAGAGGTGTTGGTTATCCAATAAAGGTTCCCGGAGCGGCTGTACCCTTACTTATACTTATACTTTTGCTATTCGGCGATACGTCCTCTCTGCACACCCCTTCGGAGACACTTTAATTATGTTTTGTTTCAATAGGTATACCGTACTTTCCTTAAATCGATTGCATATTGTACACATCTAAGTAAGCCGGAGGCCAAATGACGAGGGATCAACTGTCAACTTGATAATGTGTTCAATCGTCATAAACGTATTAAAGTTAATGCCGATTTAATCTGTGAGTGTTATAAACCATTAAATACATTAAGAAATATATATCAGGTATGTTTTTTTTTATATTTTCTTATCTTATCCTCGATCTAGCGTATCACGATTTGTTTAAATTGTAATAAAAAATCTTTAATTAAAAAAAAAAAAAATAAATAAAAAATAATGGATAACCACAAAGTAATAGCTACATTCAAAAATATAAAAAAAAAAAAAATAATAAAAAAAAAAAAAAAAAAATAAAAAATATAATCTTTAATTACTTTAGTGTCTTGTTAATCACAACTTGATAAATACCATTCGATATGATATTGAGTTAGAATGCTGATGATTGACGCATTCCTTCGGTAACTATGCCTACTACGAGTACACTGGTGAGCTTGAAGCTTGGGAAACTTTTGGTGGCCCAAAAACCGTTTAACTTAATATTAGCAAGTTAGTTAGATAGATATTTTCAATTTGTTTCGAACCATTTATTGGATAACCTGGTTCGCTACGTTTGATGACTTAAAAGGGATGCCCTGGTTCATGATGCGTCTACCAACCAAGTGCGTGGCTGGCTGGATCAGGAGAGAGGAGAGACTGGTTTAGGGAAACCTTCTGACCTCTCCGGTAGCTTTGAGCTCTCTCTCTCGGAACTTCGCCTTGCACCGCAGTGAGAGGGAAGCATTCAGACATCCGCCATTCCTGGACTCACTGACCTCCAGATTCATACGCACCCTAATAATAAGTAATAAGTTAATACACACCCCCCAATACATTCAAACTGACAACATGCCAAAATTGGGGATGCCATAGACTCACTGGCTCCAAACAGGAGCAGTTGAGACCTGTGCGATGCGGAGTATCATGAAAAAATAATGTACAAGGTAAGTAACTAAGCTCAGCTTATGGCCTGTGGGATTCTCATGTTTTACGAAAATAGTACCTACACTAAAAATAAATGGAATATTATTATATTAACGACCATTTTATTGATTTTTTTATTTGAATAAATTGTAATAACTTTTGAAGGTTCGACATATCGTTGTAATATATTATTTAAGAAGAAAATAGTATCTATTAATAAATCTGAACGAAACGTGAAACAGAAAAAGAAATCATCAGAGTGTGCAGTTCACACGCGGTAGAAGTGAATCCTTCAGAAAACTAAAGTATACAAGAGTGGGGAGGCACCGAAGCACCGCACAAAGAGGAGACCGATTATTCTATCTCATTCTCTCGCAGGCTAAATCCTATAGATGTATGTGTTTGTCTCTTTTTGGAAGTGATACTTTTTAGCCTCGTTGTGAATTGTAATTCGGATGAAACGGAAATGACGCATCACAGCACCTGCGAAGCATCAAACTGTGCTCAATGACCGCTTTGATTACATTGGTTGAGATATAAAACGGAAATGACGCTAGGTCTGCACTCGTTGGCCGCTTATGACCATACTTTTAAAGGCTCATATTGATTCAGTTTTGGTTTTTGGTAAAGTTTCGCTTCTATCTCGTGTGAAACGCACTCGATATTTTTGTTTTCTTTTTTTCTGTGCTTGTTCTGTTTCGTGTTTCGTTTAGATTTATTGGTATTATCTTCTTATACAATGAAAATATTATTATTAAATATTAACCATCAATTTTTTTTGGGGTCCCCAGTTTTGTTGTTCACCCGTGAATATGTTGGTCAGTAAATTAAACAGTTTTATTGCGGCATATTATTATTAGAACATTAATTTATCAGTCGGTGTGAGAGCTTTAATAAGGCGAATTAAACACTTTATGGGCCGATTACTGAGGGTAATATACCATAAGTGACCATGTCCACGAATCTGACATTGCAAAAAACGACCTTTATCACATTGGAAAGGCTTTGCCATCGACATCAAATAGCCGAGATAGGCCATTTGCAGACCGTAACGATCAAAAATCGAAAAATACTTTTAATTAATGCCAATTTAATAGTGCTGATGTATATTTGTAGTTGTTTGAGAGATAGGGGCTGATTTATATGTAAAAATAACATAAATAATAAATAATTAATAACCACGCAAATTAATTATTTATTTATAAAACATCATTTTTTTTTTTGATTTTTATTATAGCGACTATATAAAAAAATTTTACATACAAAATATAATGGTGAAATTAAGAATAAAATATTGTATTACTTAGTCCTCCTCACTAGGGGGTCCTGTGCCGAGGCGGACTAAAGTTATTTAAATATAGTTCATTTGTCTTCTATGTCGTTTTTAGCGTCTTCGCTAGGGTTTTCTCATTGACCTCTTTAAGCCATATTTTTATTCTTGATTTGTATTCAATTAGATTTTTTATTATTTTTATGTCTTAAGGAAGTATGTTATGAAGTTTTGTGGCAAAGTATGTATAGTTTCTCTGTCCAAATGTGGTTTTATAACTTGGAATATTTTTTATATCATTTTTATTAGATCTAGTGTTATGCATACACGGCCTAGTAGAGGATTCATTATTTTTGAAGAGCTTCAATAATATATTTTTGGCATATATTTGCTGTACATTTGGTACGTCAAAGTTATTGAAAATTTCAATTGAAGGCGTTCTAATTGGTACTTTCAATATGGTCTTTATGATTCCTTTTTGAATCGTATTCAGGTTGTGTAGGTACGTATGTGTAGCAGATCCCCATCCTATGATTCCATATTCAATTTGAGAATGACATAATGCGTAGTAGACCTTTTTCATATCATAATTGTAGAAAATGCAGAAAACAATGACGTTTATTTATAGAAACACAAGACCAGTAAGTTCTGACACCATGACATTTTGCACAACTATCCCTGTGTATATTTTCAAAGTCAACTATTTTAAGCTTACGAGGTCGATTTCACCAAGAACATGGAAATTTGAAAAATCCATTTAACTGTCAAAAATATATTACTACTGAATAAAAATTGTGTAAAATTCTACTGGCTGAAAATATTTTAATTAAATGAAAAAAAAACTTTGTTAAAACACCGCAATATTATTAACACGTTTCTAAAACTAAGTTTCCTTTGTCAGGATAAGATGAATACATTTAAAAATGATGCCACAAAGTGAATTTGCAATGTTTGAAGAAGTAAAAATATGTTTCTCTACATTGTGAAATCACAATCTCATATCTCCAAAATTTGTTGAATTTAGTCACACATTTGAATTGGGACCTCACAATTTGTTAAATTTATTGAAATCGTCAAGAATTGGAATTATACCTATATAATATAAATCAAAGTACACATCTGGATAAACCAAAATTATAGCTTGTATGTGGTTTAGTGTAAGTTGTTTCTCGTATTTTTACTATTTTTTTTAGAGAAAGACAAACTTTTCCTGGTTACAAATAACCCAACAATGTTTAAAAATCTCCTACTACCATTACAAATGTTGCTTGTGTCGTGATGGAGGAGCCAGCCGAGGAATCGAACTCGCAACGCCCGGGTGGAACCCAAACGGGATGCCAACTCAGTCACTGATCGGTCTATTGACTGTAAAATATGTACGGTGAGGGTACTTTAATATTATCGAGGTACTTTGCATTAGTGCCGAAATCAAAACACGCTACCTCCTATTCGCCAAGAATATCACTGAATATTCTCTGTTTAGAAAAACTCAATGCAATGCACCAAGACCACGATTCCATCGATGGTTTTTTTGCACAATGGGCCAGTCTAACCGATTCTAAATCATTGCCCCTCTGATTGTAAAATTATCAGTGGGTACCTATCTACCGTGCCTAATAAGAGGTTTTTATTGCAGTCTACATATATCTCAAATTATAGGGATCGATCTTGCTTGTGAGTAAAGTTCTTCGTGTTGTTTGAAGTTATCGCCGTAAATATCTCTTGCGGATTGCAGTATCTACCCAAGTAATAACCTAATTGGATAGTTTCTATTCCACGTTCTTTGGTGATGTGCCTGTGTTTATTTGCTTTCATCGCTAGTTGAATTTCAGTCATCTACTATCACTCATGCTGAGAAACTACTTGCGATCTCAGCCGTTTGCGTCCCTGGGCAGGCCCATTAAACTTTTCACAACTAATATCAGTATAATATATTGGTTTTAATAGAAACACCACCCACAGATAAAATTTCTTGATAAATACAATTGATTTGAACGAAATTCTTTTGAATGCATCCACTCTCATCCCAGTTTAAATAATTCATTCAGCACCAACGGAGAAATGACGTTGGGTAGAATTTTCTATTTCTTTTGCCAATTATAGGTACATTTTTCATTTAGATCAATTTATAAAAATAATGTGTACGTATATGTCTAGTCTTTTCTCCAGATATTGATCGCGGAAATTTGAAATGCTATAAAGGAAAAAATGACAGCTGGAGAGCGAAAATAAATTTTTTATTTTATAAAAAAATCATTTCTCCTGTTCTTGTAGACCTATGTTTAATATAGATTTTGTTTTTATAAAATAACATTGAATAGATCTTTCAGAATACGAGCGTCTTTAATAAAGGGGGTTTAATTTTTTTTTAATCTTCCATGAAATGAATAACTTACCATTCAGCATCCAGAAATGCAGTGTGGTCACATTTACAAGATCCCAAGGCACATTTATATTCCCATACCATATTAATAAAATTATACTAACACGCAAAAACGAGATTCGAGCCCTTGGCGTGATTTTTGAAGCAAGTATCTCTTTCAAATCTCACATATCAGACATTGTCTCCCGCGCCAACAAAATGCACGGATTTGTTCTTCGTAATGCGAGATCATTTACTAATGGAATTGCAATACGAAGAACATATGAAGCACTTGTCCGCATCATCCTGGAATACAGCTCCATTATTTGGGCCCCCTCTGAACAAAACCATATCCTTGAAATAGAAAGAGTACAAAAAAAGTTTATGCATTACCTGTATATGAGGGAATATACATACTACCCATTCCTGTATCCATCGTTGTCGCAGGAATGCTCGATCTTAATACCTTAGAAGCCCGCCGAAAAATATTTTTGTGGAAACTTTTTTTTTAAGCTGATCCCACGTAGGAGATCCCACGTCCATTTTTTGCTCCAAAAGCGAGTACTTCTTCCTTTCAGAATGCCCCATAAAACAGAGCAATTCAACTGCGTAACGATTCTGCATTGAGTATTGACATCTTCAATCTTACCTATAGAGAGTTCAGTAACTATCTTTTGATATACGTCTCAACATAGTGAAACTGCCCCCTTGGACTTTTTTTTATAAAATTTTGTAATCTTCTCCGTAAAAATTTGGTGTATAAGTGTTTTATGGAGAACCTGAAAAAAAATAATAAATAAATAAAAATTCTCTTAAAATACACCTAGTAAAAGGCGCACTTATTTTCCTCGAAATCATCGGACGACAAGAGAGAAAAATGACATATTAACTCATTTTTGGATTTATTGTCCTTTACAGCATTTCAAATTTCTGCTATAGATATGTTATAAAGAAATTTGTCATGAAGTACACAGACTGAATGAGAAAAGAGTGAACGTGAGTTTCTTCATTTCTATTTCAACGAGATCGACGTTTTTATGATTGTGAATACAGAACTCCAGTCCAATTTTTTTATATTTTTTTAATGAATGACCTTCTAACTTAAATAACTGCATTTTTATTTTTATTTTTAGAGTTAGTTTTAATAGTTAAAATAATTGTCAAAGTTTTAATTTTTCAAGACCCCCGAAAACCACCGGAAATATGGTAAATCGTGTGACGTCATCACTCCTGAAAAATTAGTATAGGATTGCGCAATCAGCTGATCTATTGCCGCCATTTTGAAATCCGTCGTTCCGTTGTTCGAAGTATTCTCCCTAGAAGAAGCATTACTATTTTTTTTTGCAGTAGTTTTTCAATATTTTAAATAATAGAGATAAACTAATAGAGATAGCTCTATTTTTGATACTGAATTATTTAGGCTTAAATATTGTTTCAATAAACACAATAACTAGATCTCTATAAACAGTACGAAATAAAGAATAACATGAAATGTTGTTAATACTGATGGCTTGTGCCATACATACATTTCAATTAATTTCAATACAATGTGATACAATGACTGGTGACGCGTGACGTCAGCACTAACCATTCAATCGTACCAACTTTACAGTGTATTTTAACGAGACGTTAAAAATGCACTTTTTAATATTTTTTTACAAATTCTACGTTTAATATTATGAAAAAAAAACATATATATTTAGAATCAGCGTTTATTGGTCTGTATGAACATATTTTTTTAAAGCCATAATATTTTTCACTGGAGTTCCTTATTGTGATGCAGTTTTTCTATTTGTCTTAGTTTTTTGGTAAGATGTAGGTTACATTAGTATACGGTACTGGGTGAAATGTTATCTTGTGTTGGTGCTGAGGGTTTGACGTGCATGCAAGCTTGGGCGATAATTTATATTTTTAAATGGGTTCTAGTCGAGAATGTAGGAATGATTATCGCACGTGCGTGTCGCACGATCATTTAGAACGGTGCAATCACCTTCTTTGCTACCTGGTGTAACAGTGCGACGACTTGCCACGCGATTATTATGATATAACGAGCTTCCATCAATGTTCTGGAGAAAACTCATTCATGAAAAAATTAACTGAAGTTATTTTTAGGCTAGCGACTGTACGGTTGACATTTAAGAACGACTTTTAAGAGCCGAATTCAAGCAAGTAGCCAGTAATGCCAAAAGATGGCGCCACTTGCGTTAACAGCTAGCGTGAAGAACGTCGGTTGGCAGGCGTAAGTACTATTGGATTTGTAATTTCGGGAATCTCTCCAGGTATGGACAGATTTGTGATACGTTTATCATTATAACTGGCAGTTGTGAATAAAAATACCACGCGTCTACATATTTTATATGATACAGTCATTGCCTGTCGCGGTGTCTTTATCCCGGTGACTTGCTATCAGTGGATCGTCTGAGTTTATTTTTCGGGGGAACTGGCTATTTTTGGAACCAGTTCCTATCGCATTTATAAAACGGTCACCAACACTTAAACTGGGGGAAGCCAAACCAAAAGCCGTCCGCAGGTCCTAGCAGTAAAAACCTGCGAAGTGGGTTTTTCACTGCTAGTTTGGATTAATTTCTTAAATAAATGCAATGCCTTTTGTATAATGGTCTTTTACAGTAAGGTTTTACTATTTTTTTTATTGGGTGGCCAAATATTAACAGTGAAGAGGGACTGGTCAACCATGCAAGCTGTTTTTGTACCAGCAGGCTGTCTTGCATTTATGCAATCCCTGGTCTTTCCCATAAAATACTTCAGTCGCACGTTTATTACAAAAAATATAATAAAATTGTAAAACCTTAAAAAGTTCAAAATACTACTTTGTCTGAAATGATTTTTTTAATAATTGCAATTTACATATTTTAATTTGGTAGGCTTTTATGGGTACCGCCGTCCCGGGAATTTGTTGGATAATTGATACCCATTGATTGTTAGTGGTGGTTGGCTACGTTTGGTTAGTTAGAAGGGTTGCCCGGATGGGGTGTTGTTTGTTTAGGTTTTGGCGGCGGATGTCTTTGCCCACTTACTGCATGGCTTGCCGATTCGGCCCGTCACCTTGTACCCCAGTGGAAGGGATGGATTCAACTTTCATCAGTCCTGTACACATTGATTGACCCCCAGATTCTCCTTCGTAGAACTTCCATTCCTATTTTTCCTTAAAAAATCCTACACACAGCATCTCCAAAGATGACTAAGGCCCTGAGGGAATATTTTTCCCCAGGGCCTCCTGTTTGAAGCTAATGTAAAAAAAACTACTTTATATAAAATCAAATTTTGAACAACTGTATCTCTTCTCTTCTCTCTATAAATAATAATGAATCGCTGAAATGTATGTACGCGCATAACTTCCGAACGACTGCACCAAATTAGATAATTCTTTTTTTGTTGTGTTCGTTATTGCCAGGACAAGGTTTGTATAAAACTGCTGGTGAACTCTGGCATTATGAAATTTGTATAAAAAATTGCAATAGGTGGCACGCGAGCCGTTTGAAAACTGAATGTACCGAGAATTAATGTATGGAATGTGGGAGGGGGGAGGTGAACTACTACCCACCCGAGTAGGGGGTTCGGGGGAGGGGAAATAGGGAGGGGGTTCGCGGTCGGGGGAAGGGGGAGAGTGGTGTGGGCAGAGGAAAGGTGGTGGAGGTAGAGTGGGAACGCGAGAGGGGAAGGGGACGCGGGAGAAGAAGGGGTGGTGGAAGGGTAACGGGACAAATGGGAAAGGACACGCAGGGAGACATAATTTCTTTATTAAATGGCATAGCAACGCATGCCGGGTACCAGCTAGTTTTACATGTTTTTGATAGTAAAACGAAGGGCGATATTTCAACTTCTAATGATTGAAACTTTTCGAAACTCACGTACACTTATTTCGAGTCATTGAGAATGCGTCATAAAGAGTTATTAATTTTTTTATTAAAAAAATTACGTGAAAAAAAATGTTTTCATTTAGGTACAAAGATTTTAGATTCAGCCCATGAAATGTCAAAATTTGTCTCTTATTTATGTTTCGTTACTCTTTTTTTGTAAGATCATTACGAGCTTCTTACATGGATGTTTACTTTCTTTTGAGTGAGTCATACATATTATTACCTATTACCAACGTAATGAAAAGTCCTAAAAAGCGGTTTCTGCACCTCTCTCGAATGCCTTCGGTAAATGCATCTAGTTTCACTACTTAAATTCCTCACTTAGCGCAGTGTGTACCTGCATGTTTAGCGATGAAAGTTGCTTTGAAACTTGTTTAATTGTACAAAATTAATCTAAGAATATATTTTCCTTCATGTTAAATTCTTATTTTTTGGGTGTCTATCAAATAATGCTGGACCATCCTTTAAAAAAACATATTGTTCTCAGTCACACAGGAGTCCATCGACACTAAAATTTCACCCCCGTAAACACCTTCTGACAGTGAACGCTTCGAGATTACACAACTGGATGTATTTTGTACCCATCTCGGTTCATTGTATTCAAAGTAAAACCTCATGCTGAAACAAATATTTCAATTTCAAGATACTCGATTTCAATACTTTAAAAGTCCCCCGAAAAATATTTTTAGGTAAACTTATTTTTAAGCTAATCTATGGTACTATATCTCTATGCCTATGTTAAAAGAGATTAACTAATATGTCCCTAACAGGTATACTCTTGGGAGATCCCATGTACCTTTTTATGTTTTGGAAGTGAGAGCCTATCAGAACTCGCCAATAAACAGAGCGAATCAGTTGTATTGATTCGCTCATTGTATTGATTGACACTTAGAGACAGTTCAGCAACTATCTTTTGATACATATCGCAAAATAGTAAAACAGCCCCAATGCACTTTTTAATTTATAATCTTCTCCAATATGGCTATCTGTTGTATAACCGTTTTACGAAGAACATGAAAAATAAATAAATAATAAATAAATATGTGTGTTTGTCAACTTCTTTATTCTATGGTCGACGTTTGGTTTTCTATCGCTAATACACAAACGAAATCAATATTAAAATCAAATAAAGGTAAGTATATGTGCCATAATATTAAGAAATATTAATTGAGTCGAAAATAAAAATGATGAATCCGGAAGCAAAGTATCACTTATTATAAAAATAAAAGGAAACGTTCAATTAACATCCGCTAAATATTTATTTACTTGAAAATTCGTTGTTTGGACTGTAAATCTTTTCGAGGAAGTGATAAGTAAAATTAAATTTGTTGATAAAACTTTCGTTTAACAGGTTTAATTAATGTTTTCACCGGTTGTAGATATTTGATTAAGTGTGCAATTAAATTAAACGTCAATCATTTCAACAATTTAAATATTTGCAAGTCTAAAAAAATGTTATTAAGACATAAAAAACTTTAATAATATAATTCGTCAAAATAAGACAGCTCAATGCATCACATAAATATGTATATTAAAATAGGTAGGATACAAAAGAGAAAATGTAATAAATTAGATGTTAGTTACGCGCAAAAAGTTGTGTATATGTAAACCTTCGTTTCATTTGATTAATGATCAGATTAATTGACGATCAGCATTTTGACTTTTTTTCACATTAGCTCCACACAGGAGGCCCTGAGGAAAATAATTCCCCTCAGGGCCTAAGTCATCTTTGGGGATGCTGTGTGGAGGGTCATCTAGAGAAGGAAGGAGAGGAAATTCTGGGAAGGAAAAGGGTATCGGGGGTTGGTAGGAATCTGAGGGTAAGTTTGTCCAGGAGTGACAGACGTATGAATCGATCCCTCCCACTGCGGTGCAAGGCGATGTTTCGAGAGAAGGTACTCCCCCAACCATTCTCTCCCGATCCGGCCTGCCAGGCAGTTGGTGGGCAGACGCATCCACCGCCAAGATCAGGAAAAATCTCACCCCACGAACCCGGACACCCCTGTTAAGTCACAAGACGTAGCGAACCACTTGGGGTGATCTACGGTGTTGGTTAACCAATAAATGGATCCCGGGGCGGCGGTACCCATAACCGCCTCGAAAATTGACTTCTTGACATTTGAGCGGTTCCCGTTAAATACTGTCTCTCTACCCGTTTCAGCTTTTGATCATATTGTGATTGGCTTTCGAGCATAACAGCATGATTATTTCAATTGACGCGTGATCGCGTGAAAAGGGGATCGTTTCATTTTTAAAAAAATTTAAAATCTGTTTGTGCAATCCACTAATCCCACCTTTATTTATTTAGCTCTCCGAGTAGCATGGAAATGCTTATATCGATATTATAAGGTGTGATAATTAATATATATTCAGAAATCAATAGAAAACATTACGGTGGAAGAATTACATTTTCATTTTTTTTTGGTTTATCGCTTATATAATAATAATAATTGGATAATTTGTATAGCGCCGTTTTTGTGAAAAATCACTTCAAGGTCTGCTGAATTTACACTCATTCTCATTACAAATCGCTGGTGAAGAGTTAATGAACGTCTTCACAGCAGCATAATGTTGCTTATTTGTTATCAGACTAGTGATACGACGCACAATTATTATTACCTTTCTTGTACTCTTTTTATCAACCTACATTAAAGTAAATATAAAACCGCTATAAAATACAGTTTATGATTTCCCATGGCTGTCAGCTGTTAGATATTTCTTTATTGTTATTTCATCAATTAATGGAATGAAGAAGACCTTAGAATTATTAGTTTATTTCACTGACTCGTTTTGCGGATTCAACCGGAATGACGCTCCGGTTTTGTAAAATTCAATGTCTACACCGCTCCGGTTCATGATTTGGTTAATAATACTTTTTTAAGTTTGCATAAATCATTCAGAATGTATTAGTAACTACCTTTTGTCCCTCCATGAAGGTGACAGAAGATGTCACCTTCATGGAGGGAGGCGGTAAAAGTTGTTGGGATGGTAGGTCATTAACAGTGCGGTTTGCGGGGATGAAAATACTTGGAAAATAATTGTGTATAGAAAAATAACCATGTACGTTAAAATATAATAATAATGTGCAAACTGAAGATAGACCGTCAACTGCAAATTCACCCTACTAAAGTAATCAAAATAGCCATATTCCGTAGGTACCTACTAACTACTACCCCTTCCTATCACAAATAATCACAAAATGAAAAAAAAACTTGGTCACTAGAGCGCTAGAGCTAACCGTAAATAATTTACGTAAATAATAACCGTAAATATTATATTATAATGATCGGTTCTACTTCGAAAGTATTCGTTTTTTGAGGCGCGCCTCAAACTGAACATCACGCGATAGCGCAACGGCTACCGTGCATTTCGATTCCACGTGACTTCCCCACTCCCCTCCGCCCATCTAAAATCTGCGCTCCTCGGGTCTCGGAGGCAGGCCCTATCTCTGCCTCCCTAGTGTATTATTGTACTGCGTGGGGCGTGCGCGTTGCACTGGTGTGAAGAGTTACATAATATAAAGACAACCAGTCCTTGTCAAATACTAATATATTCACGGGTAACATTTGCATTGAAGTAACTTTAAGGCTTTATGTAGTTTATAAATTGGTAACATTTAAATTAAAGTTTTAATATATTTTGTATGTATGGATACTTGTATCGTGCATCTTTTTCATGACATGAACGGCTACTAGTCGTAGTTACATGGCCGATAAACCTTACTTACTAGCGCTTTGTATCTTTTTGACATGTAAATCGGTGGACACTGGACAATCTGAACTCTGAACACGTCTCGAGTTTACTAGCCGCATCGTCCTGACAACCGGAATGAATATATCACAAAAGCATTGCTGGACGCGTTCCGGTTGTTACGGTCGTTCGTTTCAAGCACTGTAGTAATTATTATTAACCGATATAGTAATTATTAGCGATCACCTATTGTATGCTAATAATAACAATAATTAAGCAAGCCCACATAATAAAAGCCTAGAACATTTGCCTTGGGGTTATGGGTTTGAATTACAGTTCCCACACTGTCGGATGCTTTGATACAGACCATCCATTGTAATAATACGGTAAAAACCTACATGCTTTTATATAGTAGTCCCTTTAAATGAATGATGTTCTCTTAATTGAATAATTAACGCTGTGCAATAAAGCTATTTCTCAGTAAGGTACACCTATTCTTTTCTTTTTCCTACTCTTTATACGACCTGACAAGGCTGTTTTAGTAACAAGATAGAGTTATCTTTCAGGTGTATACGAGTATATTACTGTAAAAGTCCGTACTACGGTAAATCTTAAGATTTTCCAGACAATCCAAAGATTTAAACCTAAGATTTACCAATTTACGGGCTTTTACAGTAACATATATATTTAAAGTTGACATTGACTAATAATTTTTAATTGCCAAACACGAAAACAGTTTTCAAAAACTCTTTCCAACATTTTTGCTTCAATTTTTACTCCAAACGTGGAAAAATTTGACAGAACGTGGTCAAATCAGTATACATTTGCCTTGAAGAAGAAACGGTCGTTCTGAAACCGGTCGGATTTTACTCTAATTTAAAAGTGGTTCAAATAAAGTTAAATTGTTTCATTTATCTATAATGGATAACCACAAAGTTATAGCTACATTAAAAAATATTTAAAAAAAACTTAGTTTCGCGATAGAAAATATTACGACAATATTATTTATACCAAGACACACATAATCTAGATGTTAAGAATAACTATATATAGATCCATACGATACTGCCGCCATGGCTCGACTCACGGCGCACTTATTATTTGGACAATATCAAGGAGGATACGGTACTGATACTTATGTTGACAGAATAACTTTAATCCTTAACATGGGAACACCTCAACACAGGTTCGCCTAGTGAGGTGTTCACAAAACACTACTACTAACCAATTTACATACAGTTACGGATCATTAACATTTTTTTTATTACTGAAACTTATTATCTATGTAAAACAATGTAATAAATAGTCTGTAAAGTGTATGTTCGAGAATAAAAATTAATAAATACATTAACGTTTCTCATGAGCGCACAATGAGTAATTTAAAATGATTTTGCGTTTATGAATTGAAATGGAAAGCGAAATATTGAAAAACAAATCTATTGATAATAATTTATGTCAGTGCATCTCACCGTTGCATCAAGACAATATAATTTAATGCAGTTTCATTATGCAAGCGAGAAAACAAACATAGCGTGAGAAGTGCATTGCAGTACCTACTCCCATTCGTTTATGATGATATTATTGAATCATTACTGCATTATGCAACAATTACTTGAAATCATTCTCATAGTTTTTAGAGATGCATTAATTTACATTTGCGAGTACTTGACCACGCGATGCTCAAAAAACATCTGTCTATGGATGTATACCAATCCGTACGTGGAAAATTGTGTAGACTTGTACTTTAACAAAAATTTGATTGGTAGCGGTTGATTTCCGTGATATGGAACTTTCTATCCCGTCTCCTTACTTTGCGACTTGAATTGCGATCGAGTACTTACATTTTCCACAGTACCTACAGTACCTACATCTACGGGATCTGCCCTGATGATGGACACTGCAACGCTGTCCGAAAAGTTGGCTAAAGAAGGAGGTAGCGCAACACGTCATAACACCCCAAAAAGAAATAACGAAAATACTTTTGGCCGTGAAAATCTTAAAACGTATCCGAGTAGGTACCTACGTTATTCATACCTTAAACCGAAATGATTTACCATTAAGAGCGTTTAACCAGCCAACGGACGAAGATCCACATTTCGTCGAAAGTTGTTCTTACGATCGTGCAGGGCGGTTACAATGAGAAAGATTAATTATTCTCCGTACCAGCTTTTTAAAATTATAACTCAGTAACGAATTTATTTCAATCCAAATTAGCTTTAATTTATACCTTCATCCAAAAATGCTGAAAGGCGTGATGATAAAACTATTAAAATAATGTACTTTTTGTAATTATTTTTTGATTATGAGTATTTATCATTTTTCAATAATGTCTAAATTTAATAAGAATGTTAAAAAAATCTGAAATATATTAGTTTGTTAGTGCGCAAATAAATACACAAATGGACCAATTTTCGTCAAGAAACACATGGACGTACATATTTTTTAATGATTTTATTGAAACTAAAATTAAAATTCTAAAACATGCGTTTGCTAGATAATGTATTGATTTATGATTATATTATTTGAAATAGGTGTGGTATAATACAAAATCTTTTTTGAAAATTTAACAAATCTGCCAACGACCTATGGAATAACCTTATTATACTAAAAATTAAAAAATTTCTCAAAAGTTATAACGTGCGAATGCTAGATAAAAGAACAATCTTTCGAAATCCATTTATAATTTTTTGTGGAAAAGAGTCAATACGTCTAAAATCTGATTTGAAAATGACATATTTCTGGTTTTCTCTGGTTCTGGTAATGCCCTCTTAACATCCTCGTTTTAAACCACTTGTTCATAATGTTTAAACGATCTGGTATCCACATTAGTGTTACTTATCCACAATAGAATTATTATTTATTTAATATTGAATTTAACTGTTGGAAGTTTACTTCGTGCTTCCAACCCGCCCTGATAATATTTAATAATTGATTACTAATAGAGTCATAGTCAATTAAAATTTAATAAACCTTTAAACTTATTAACAATTTGACTTACATTCCAAGTATATATTGACAACGTGTGGAGGAAAATTATTCTTCATCGCAAACGAAGGAAATAAAATCATCACTGTTATTTTTCTTTTATTAGGAAGTTATTTAACCTATTTCCTAGTACATATCAATAAAAAGTAGATTACCCATACATGCACAGTTCCTTGATCAAGTTTTGCGCTTTAGAAATTCTCACGCCTTACGTAATACTGTCTTAATAGCAATAATTAAATTTCATTAATAATTCAATAATACAGAATAAGCTAGATGAGTTTTAATAACTGCTACAATGTAGGTAAATTATCTTTTGTTGATCTCTACGATGCGTTTTTAGAAAACAAAACTAAAAGTATACCTTTCGACCCTAATTTGTCTAATTTATAAAGACGAAACGTGTTTACATTGCATCTGGGTTATCATTCTTTTATTGCCCTTTGGAGTAGTTCACCATCAAAGATATTTTCACCATTATAAGATCCTCGGGTTATATTCTATAGTTTTGGTCAAAATGTGGCCGTTTGGACAAGATTTAATCACTGCTGCCCGCTATCGTCCAGCCAATGATGTGCCTCGAACGGACACTCCACGCTTGCGTGTAAAAGTATTAGCAAAGGATCTTATTACAATGGTGAAACTACTCTACAATGGTGAAACGACAAAAATTGTGAAAATGACAATTCCACCCTCAATAAAAATATGATATTGGAGAGTCGGCGTTGCGAATATTCCGCTCATTTTGTTAATGACTGATGGATGACCAATATGTCGCATCTGATTCAATTCTAACGTAGATGTCGCTTAGTTGGATTGTTGAAAGTGGTCGTAAGATACGGAATTTTTTTTCGTGGAAAACCGAGTTCTTGATATTGTCCGTAAAGGCAGAAGGAAGCACATTCATATTTCCAATAATCTCGATGATTATTATGCAAAAATGTTGTTGTAATTGTTATAACTTATGATATTGTAATCGTAAAGTTGTATTTCTAGTGACATTTCATGAAGGTTTTTTTCAATTCCATATAATAAGTAAAGCAGTTGTTGGCAGTGGTTGTTATTTTAATGAGTAGCGATAAATCATTATGGATTTACCATTTAACATTTTACCTGCATTCCTTATTCACTCCTGTTACATTTAAAGTATTTCAATGGAAAGACTCATTATTCATCACATGGGTAGTTCTGCATTCTGATATTATTTGCTATGACTCATATTATCGTAATATTAACTATTTTTTTCAAACGCTAGTTGGGGTGCCCGGATTCCCTCAGGGAGTTGATATGAGATTGAACGATTGAACTGACGTTCGAACCCATGACGGACCTTGCTTTATATACCCCTACCAATGGGTCGCCCCGCCAATGCAAGAAAGGCTTCGAACGGTCCACAACGTTCGACAGTGTTCTGGAATGTTGTGGAATGCTCTCGAATACCTTCACGCCCTTCAGGTAAAAACGGGAACCTTCCTCATGGATAGAGGATAGAGGGCTATTGCACAATATAATTGTGATGACCGTGGCCGGTTATCAACATGTATCTGGATTCCCTTTGGATGGATCCAGATTCCTCTGAATATGTTCTGATGATCTCAGTACAGGGTGTAGCAATAATGAGTCGTAGGTAGACCATTGATGTTTATTCCGAGATATTGTACAATGGCGCCTCGTAGGAAGTCAAATGGCAAAGAGGACAAAAATCACACCCTTTCTGTTCCCCATGCTGTCTCACTTATACATGCATGTCTCTTTCATACCGCAAGACATACGTTCACCACAATAATCGTACCTGGACTCGTTTCTGAATTTTAGCGGCGCGCACATTGTACACTTTTTTAATGATGTTGATTCTCTAACTCACTTTGTGGTATCATTTTTAATCGTGAAAACAAATCAACCACTCAAAATTATCAACGTGTTTCGAAACCAATAATTCCTTCGTCAGGATAAAATTAAAATTAAATTTTAATTAGATTGCTGCTGGAAGGCGCTTTTGGAGGCCTCCGTGGTCAAGGGGTGAGGCTCTTGACTCGCAATTCGAAGGTCGCGGGATCGAATCCGCTTATGTATTCAAATAAATAAATTTTATGGGATTATTTGTGTTGTTTCACAATTAACTCATCATCATTACATTGTATAAAATGAAGTTGCTCAAAATGTATGTGCGCATAGATCTAAAAAACTACGCAACTGATTTTCATGCGGTTTTCACCAATAGATAGAGTGATTCAAGAGGAAGGTTTATATGTATAATACATGCTTATTATAGTAGCCGAGAAATTCAAATATTCAATCCGGGCAGCGGGCAGCTGGCAAGCGGGTGATGTGGATTTTATAAAGGTTGGATAATTGCGTTGTGTTTCGTTAGCCACAGCAACGTGTGGCCGGGTCTGCTAGTTAAAAATAATATATAGTATATTTGCGGCACGTTCCAAAGTGGAAGATACTCTCAGCATCACCATCATTTAGAATTGTAAGACCACTATTTAGAATTGAAATGTTGCTTAAAATGGCTTTAGCCGCGTTTGGTGACCAGATCTGAATAGCCAGGTACTTCCCCACCTATCTCTTCCCCATCTCCTTCCCCTCTCGCCTGCCTTCAGCCGCACAACATACTACAAATTGGGTTCCCTGAGTCTCACTGGCTCCAGCCGGGACCAGCAGGAACTCTTGTGAGGTATTCACTTAAAAAACTACAAGACGGAGTGCTTATCTCTTGACCTGCTTGGCTATCCCCGACTCTCAGTTGCGACGTGTGATGGAAAAATGTTTTTATTTTTTTTAATTGATTAAAATGCATAACCAAAAAGAAAAATGACATCACATTTCTATTCAAAATGCGCTCAGGAATCGCTGGTTAAAATCCTTCGGATACGTGCTGTTACACCCTGTGTAATTTATCCTGTCAAAAGGTGGCTAAATAATATAAAATAATTGTGTGACATTTTCAGTAAACCCAACATGCACTTACAGCGTTTTTTAAACATCATTTCTCGGTTTCTAGTAGTTTATTTATTTATACATATTATAATTTATATAAAGTAATGTTTTATTTCAGTTCTGTCATGTCTTACGTCTCACGTCTCACCTGACAGTTCAGTTCATATCATGTTTACGTTTGACATTTGCTCGGTTTACTCAGAACAAAGAGACATGCAAATTAATGCGGTTTTGCTGCACTTATTAAATGCATAATTTACGCCGTTAATGAAGTAGGACGCATTTTAATGATGTCTACTATTTAACCGAGATAATGTGCATTACTTTATTAATTTATTTTATTACTCTATTCAAAGCAAATATAGAAGTGTAGATAATTCATCTAAAGTGAAACAAAAAAAAGATGTATTACAAAGTAGGAATGTGCAAATATAATCGATTTTTCTCCAACAAAAACAGATTTTATAAACGATGTTAATTTTCTAAAAAATCGATTATGTATAAATCAATTTTTGATGCTAAGAAAAATAATCGATTATTTAATAATCGATTGTTTATGTAAAAGTCGCATCCCTATTACGAAGTAGGAAATACACGAAAGACCACTGTTCTTGTTGAAATGATGCTATTGTTCACGTATATTTGGTGCCCAGATATGGCTATTCTAGCAACTAGTAGTTTATTCTTAGCAGGGGGATGACATTGATTGTCAGGGAATATTAGACGCAAAGAACCTAACCTAAAAACTACCAAAAAACTTTCGAATATTTTAGTTTAAAGGCCTACACACACACATTTTAAATGTAACAATAATCAAAAAGTTAAGTTACAATATTATATATATACATATATATATATATATCTGAGCATTTCGATTAAAATATTTTTTTTTCTATTTTTCAATTTTTTCGGCAACTAAAGGGTTAAAAAAAATTTTGAGCCCGGTTTACCCTTCGATGCATTTTTTAAGATATTACACAGCTGAAATCAACCCCCTTCTTAAAAAAATTTTCAAATTTAACCAAAAAAATTCCAACTTCGGACCCGATTTACTCGAAAACGAAAGCTCAAATCAAAAAAGTTATATCACAAATCGACTTCAAATGTGATGTAGACTTACCAGTTTCCCGCTTGTACTACGAGTTTCCGGACACCGTGTATAAGTATTGTTCATAGTATTTTCAATTTATCTTTGTTTAAAGATAAATTGAAGATGTCCACTGACTTGGTGTAATTATTGTTTCCTCCATTAGTGTTCTGTGCAAAGAGGAATACTATGGTAGTTAGTCCCAGAATTTTTGTACTGAAATTAATCTCGATTTCTAGTATTACATAGTGGTATCAATTCAAACAATACCAAACCATCAATTAAATGATTTAGAATTTTATATGGAAACACCAAGTCAGTGAAAATTCTTCTGTCGGACAATTTGAGCATATTCATATCATTTAACAGAGTGTTGTAGTTCGACATAATTATTATTAAAAGCGTTTACCATTTATTTCAATTCTAAGAGCTTCGTTAGTTCACCTTCTTTCATTAATACTTAAGCCAGTTATTTTGCAATTAAAAGAAGTTTTTGTTGACATCTTATACGACACATAGAAGGCCACGTTAAACACGGCGGCTTTTGTCAACGGACTGTAGGAATCGTGTTGACCGTGCTCGCAAATATCGCTAACTGACCATAGATGGCGGATTTAGTCAATATCGTATGGGTATAGGGTTTTATGGATCGACCGTGTTGGACCTACTTACAAATCGCGTGATTTCAGAGGAAATTTTGATTTTGATTTATTGAATAAAAGAAAATGGGATACATAGTTTTTTGGACGCGAGGTCCGGTACTACTGTGTTAACTTTTGTGCATAAAGCTATAAAAAACCAAATGCCAAAATACTTTCAGGATGAAATTGTTTTTAATAGAGATGTACGAAACAAGAACTATAAATAGAGTAAGATTGCCAAATATGAACAAATTAAAATAACCGAACTAGAACCGAGGACTAAAGATGTTTGATGAAGTGCCTGAAAGTATGAAGAATGAAGAAAGAATGAATAAATATTTAAAATACTTTAATTTATCAAATGAAATATTACATTGTGCATATTAGTTTACATTCTAATGTAGTATAAGTATAAACCTACTAAAAAAAGAATAATAATGATAAAAAAGAACCACCAGTTTACAAAGAAATTAATTTTTCCACCAGAGCTATAGTGAACATATCTTTGAGTACCTATCCAATTAGAGAACGTTGGTATTAGACCAAGCATTGAATTGACTATGAATCTAATCATATTTTCATCTATGAAATAAATTTTTTGAAGGTTCCTACATAATTAATTTATTTGAATCTACAGACTGGGTAAATAATTGTCTTCTACAGCAGATAATACGGCCTTAGCACCGGATAAATAGGTCAGTTCTTAATGATCATAAATTTATGTGCACAGGTGTTGTGATAGCTTCAAAATATTCAATATCAACATCTGTCACATTAAATAATCAAACCGAAATCCTTAAGGCATACATCACCTCGTACAAGGCCAGCAGTGGAAATATTTTACATGCTATTAGAGCAAATTATAATACCACGATAATGATTTTCATAATTTCGTTCAGTCAAAATTACAAAAACGAAATGGTCTGAGTAAAAACACACCTTTCCTTTACTAAGTTTGTCAAAATCGCTGGAGTAACGGCTTCTTACTTCATTTTAAAATTTTCTGTATCATCTGTATTTGTTAGATTTAAAAAAAATGATTGGACAATTGAACAATATGCAATGGAGAAACCAATATAATATCCACTTATGTTATTATTTTGAAGCTCCATGCTCACGATAGAAATTACGTAGAAATAATTTATTTCTGATAATTTGTTGATGCCAGAGCTCACTGGTTGAGAGGTTTTAATGCAACAGATATCAGATTTCTGCATGACAGAAAGGTACTATGAGACGATATATAAATGTGAATGAAGCAAGAAGTGTGTTCCGAGACCGAGTTGTTCGACGCAGTGGCGTAGCTAGCATGGGTGGTACCCGGGGCGGATGTCACCCCCCGGGGAGTGGTGTCACCCCCCCTCCCCGCCCTATTAAAGTTGTTCTGATTTATCCACAAAAAATTCGGGACATTCCACGAGGAACATATGAAAGAAAATATATACATTCCGTATATATACCGTGTTCATGTATACAATACTTTGGTGACAATATCCTTCGTGATTTTTTTCCCACGGTCGAGTGTCACCCCCCTATCGGGTGTCACCCGGGGCGGACCGCCCCCCCTCGCTACGCTACTGGTTCGACGGTCTATCTTTTCTGCGGACCTGATATTAACAATGTGCAACTTCGTCACTCCTTTGAAAGTTATTAAAAGTGATGAAAAAAAAAACTTTTTAAAAGATTACGTTAGTGGTTAGGTTATGGGCTATTTTTTTAAATTTGTTTTAGATGACTTTTAATGACATTTCAAAGGGGTGTTGAGACGCCGCTTTGTTGAGTTGTCATGGAACCTTTTTTTGCATACCCCTGCGGAAAAAATAGTGTGGTAGTTAGTTTGGTATTAGGTATCGGATAACAGATATACTTACCACTTTCTTAAGAATGGCGCGGATTTGTTCAAAACTTGTTAAATTTTGAACACGAAGACCCTTCTGCTTGTTTAGGAATAAATACATCGCAAAACACGTAGGTAATCGCGTTATACTCCCATAAGACCAAAAACGTCCCGAGCGATCTTACATTTTAAAAGTTATATATCTCTCTTATGCAAACACTTGTATTTAACCAGAAAGAGAACAAAATAATGCTTCTTATTGTCTTTGAAATATGAAAGCTATCTTGCATTGATATTTTACAATCTCGATCCAAAGTGTCGGTTTCAGAATTTACGCGCAAAACTGAGGCTTCCGGATTGTGAGGTGCGAATATAATGAACCAAGCAGACGGGTTAATAAAAGCATTGATGGATGACTATCTGTCAGGTAATTTAAATACTCCAGAGTTCACCGTTCAACAATTTTCGCTGCTCCAGAAATAAACAGATTTAGTGTTCCGGATCCGTTTCCCATTGATGGTGAATTCTATTATAATATACTTTTATCATTCGTCTGCGAATAATACTATTCTTGAATATTACAATGGATATTAGAGAAATATGGATAATATTTCAGAGTGACTTATGGCCAGCTTTCTGTTGAACCGCTAAGCTATTATTCTTCAGTCGGATTTACTGTTTGCGCAGACAAATAATAGTCAAACATTGGCATAAAATAACCTGGATTGGTACTTGAAAAGATCACGGAGAACTATTCACTATAATAACGTGGTGGGTAAATAATTGTGCACAAGTGTCTATGCACAGATACGTTTAGTGTTGGGTTTTCACACATTGATAAAATTATGTTTTTCTATAATTTATTTCAATGAGTGTTTTTGAGGGTTTGGGATAATGTCTATGAACCTTTTACTCTTCTTCTTCCTTGCACTGTCCCAACTCATTGTCTAGGTAGGCTGTTGGGGTCGGCTCTTCTCATTCTCAGGCTGTATCTTCTTCGGTTCTGGGTATTGCTTTCATCCAGGCCGTTTGTCTATAATATTTTGGAGCATTGAGTCATCCAGGAGCTCTTTAGTCTTCCTCTGGATGACTGTCGATGAAGCTTCTTAGACATTGCCTGCTTCACTATGTAGTCTGGTGGTCTCCGTCTTATGTGTCTTATGAACCTTTTACTAAGAGTAATAATATAATAAGTTTTAAAATAGGTGTTCCAGCAATTTTGATAATTACTACACCATTTTAAATGATATGAATATGCTTAAATTGTCAGACAGAAGGATTTTCACTGACTTGGTATTTCAATATAAAATTCTAAATGATGCATTTGATAGTTCAGAATTGCTTGTATTAATAAGCTTTCGGATTCCACTACGTAGTAGTGCTATAGAAGACGGGATTAATTTCAGTGTAGAAATTTTGGACTAACTGCCATAAGTACCTACCGAGTACTCATTAATGGATGAAATAATTATATTAAAATTACAATTAAATTATTACACAAGTTAGTGAACATGTTCAATTTATCACTAAGAAAAAACAAAATATTGTTCCTGTAGCAGTTTAGTTATGTGTAAAGACAAAGAAAAAACGCTATAGGTTTATTATTCCTATGTAAAAACCCCTAAGCGGGGCGTGATAATGAAATTTTGAAAGAAGGATGGTACATAATATTCATTCGCAATTAATGTATAAGATGTAGGTACCAACATAATATAAAAAAATACTTATTTGGTTTTTCTCGTTTTTTCAGGTAAGTTCCAGATACGAGCCATTTACTTTTAAAGACTTCAACACCATAGAAAATCGAATTGGCTGATGACTGAAGAAGTTTGATAAAGACAGGTTCGTATACGTTAATTATAAGAGAACGACAAATTTAATGCTTAGAAGGTATGTATTTTAAATCATAACTAGCAGTTAAAAACACGTTCCGCAGGTTTTTGCTGCTAGGCCCTGCGGGCGGCTTTTGGTTCGGCTTCGTCCAGTTTGAGTGTTGGTGACTATTTTATAAATCCGATAGGAACTGGTTTAAAAAATAGCCGGTTCTTCGGATCCACTGTGATCTAGTCATGTAATATATAGCCGCGTGATACAACTCGAGTATTACCGGCAATATTTCCATATCCGGAGAGACACTCAAATTTACAAATCCGTAGTACTTATTCCTTCCAGTACATACCCTCATTATAAATCTGCCATTATTATACCCTTATGCGATTTGCCAACGTAAGTGGCACCATCCTTTGACGAATTATTGAATTACAAAAGTAGCTTTTTCAAGAAGCTACGAAAATGGTTTTGCGCACGGCGCGGCATCAGAATTGCATTCACAGCCGGATTCTTAAATTTCATCTATACAGACGTTAGCGTAATAATAACGTCCGATAGAGCAAAATGCAGAAATTCGAGTATTCCTAATGTTCGGAGAAACGTCAAAGATGTCCATCAATTTGCTCTCTTGCTCACCATCTAGGTACCAATGTATTTCGCTTATTAAAACACGTGGAACTATTGTCTACCTTGTGATTGATTATTCACACATCATGGCTGCATGCAAATTACCAACGAAGTGGGTTCGCTGGTCCACTTACATTAATTTTCCCGCGTTTAATATGGCACCCGTATTTATTCCAAATCGATCATCCGTTCTAGGCTCTGCATACTGTATCCTCCATAGACGTAAACTAACGGAAGGTGTTGCTTTTCGAAATCGAGATTGGCAGCCGCGAATTTTAAATTTGTTACATTGGTTCTTGGCAGATTTGAACTGCCCGAGATTAAACCAATTTGTCTTGATGATTGATTGATGGTTGGACTAATTATGATTTGTAAAATCGTGAAGATCAAGAGGCATGAATAAATCATAATGGATGTTTTACACGATGCTTTTCTTCGTTCAGTTTCTATGTTACGTCTTTTCGAATGGATTTGGGATGAATTAAAAGGAAGTGTCCTATTTTGGTACCAATTATCGCAAAGTTTAAGATGGCGGAAATTATTTTTAAAATGTCGTCTTTCATCGTTTTAATTAACTTATATCATGTGGAAATTTTACATATTGAAGTGACATATTTCTGCGTAATGAACTCAAATTTACTTTGAGATTTTCAAAATTAGCATTGATAATTGTGTTAATTCAATAATCTAAAGTTAGTTTTTAATTTAAGTGTAATTTTAAAAATTGGAATTAACTATGTGAAGAATAATTTAGACATCGATAAAGTAGGTATAATTAACTACAAAAATAATTTTTAACAGCAAATTAATTTTCATTGTCGTTTTCAAATTTTTTCCATGGGTCTGGGCCAAGGTTCGTAGAAAATGCGTTTCAAAGTTAGCTCATAAGGTCCTTTTTTGAAATTTCGAACGCGTGATGTAGCTTGAAGTAAAACACTGCCACGTGTATTGAAGTTAATCCAAATCTCCTTGTGGGACATGGGACACAGCCACGTCACGATTTTTCAGCCAAACACCGCTCTACCTCCTAGATGAGCTAACCTTGTTAAAAGCACTTTCTATGAACCTATAGGATCTGGGCTAATTATTTATAAAGAACTAGAATTCCATTAGGGGTGATAATCAATAATTGATAATAAAAAAATAATTAATTGTAATACGCAGCCCTCAGAAACTCAGAACAGTTATAATAATTACATAGTGGTCTAATATGTAACAAAAATAAATAATTTGATATTGTTTTTCAAATTAATACCCATAAAAAAAAAAACTAAAAATTCTGCGCATGTACTAGAATCTGTAAAACATCGCAACAGGTTTATTTTACCGATCTTATTGAGTCACGAACCCTTTTAAGCGTTAATATTTTATTACCACTGATATTTGTAATTTATTTATTTATTTACGCCTATTTAGGCTTTTACATACATATATATAACAATATTAACGAAATTATGCTAGTAAATAGTGCAGGAAACTACTGTTTAAAACATTTGCACAAAAATAAATACAAAGTAAAAATATTAGGTATTGAATTTGAACCACACAGGATGTAGGTACAAAATACAAAAAATCTGAAATAGTTTTTTTTCTTTCAGCCAATAAAATACTGTCAATGTGTTAGTCAATTTTAATAGCTTTATCAAAATATTCCCCTATTTGATGAAAAAAACTTCAATAAAGTATGTTTATATAATAAAATTGATGTACTAAATATATCAACAACATCGGAGTATTTGTTTCCAAGCTGTTGAATCCGTCGCATAGGAGTATAATATTGACTTGTTGACTTAGAATTGCTACAATAATATGGTAGGTACTGCCTTGTGACTAACCTGCCTGGAGTATGAAAAGAAATTACATATAATAAATCAGGGGTATCAAACATTGAATTTATGATTTTATACAAACAGGTTAAATCGGAAATGATTCTACGATCAGATAATTTTATTAAATTTAATGAACAAAGTAGGTTATCGTAATTTAGGCATTCACTAGGAATGCCCATTTTGAAATTCACATATCTTAAAAATTTATTTTGGATTCTTTCGCATCGCATGTGAATGAACCTCATAATTTGGGGACCAAACCGTGGAATTTTATTCTAAAAGACTCCTTACGAGTGACATATATAATGTTTTTACAGTATTGACATTGTTGAAATCACTAGATACCCTTAAAATAAATCACAACATTTTCAAAGCTTTATTGGTTATTATTTCTATACGCTTTATAAAGTTGAGTTTCGTGTCAAACCAAATACCTAAGTCATTGATTTCCGAGAAAGATACTAACGACATATTGTTAATGGAATATCGAAAAAATATTGGATTCTTTATTCGATAAAACCTCATAATTTGACATTTGCTTATGTTAGTTAATGCTTATTCATAGTTAATACAGATGACGACATAATTTCACAAACATTTTTTTGTCCTCCAAATAATCAGGAAATGCATCTCCATTGCCTTGGTTTTGATTATTTAAATTTCAACTGTCACGATCTTCTGTGGTTTACATTTGCGAAACTTTGCATTCCATTTAATTTCATGTTGTAAGCTTCTCAATCTGTTTGTGTGTCACAAATTTACCTGTCTGGTGCCTTTGCCAACGAATGTTAGCTAACATCGGGGCAACAACAACAGCTTCTAAATATTAAAAGGAAACGCCGAGTAATTTGAACAATTTCAAAAAAACTTACTCAATTGAATACTGAGCGAAAGCGACAACTGCAGCTCAGTTTGAAAATACCTAAATAAAATCATAAAAATCGAGGTTTTGTACTCCCCATTTTTCTCCTCTAAAACTGGACTGATTTTTAATATTTTTAATTTTTTTTATATTTTTTATTAAAGGTTAGATAATACGTATAAACAACAAACAATCCTGCTAAGCCAATTGAATTGGCTTGTCAACAGGCGATTATTACAACAACCTATTAGATGAAAATACTCTATATCTGTACGTTTTGATTTAAAAAAAAACGAGTATGCTTTAGACCACACGACTAAAGTAAAACTTCGCTAACTTATATCTCCCTCTCAACTTCCGTTCGCCTCGCCCGATCACACTTTTCATCACGCATTCATCAGCTTACTCCCCAAGTCAAGCGTGCGTAAAGAAGTTTTACTTTCAAAAACATTGCCTAGATTATTTACTGAACGTCTGTTGATGTCGTTCAAACCAAGCAATTTTAACCTAACCTAACTCCCATATGAAGTAACTTGAAAAAAAATAAAAACGTACCTATACGCTAGTGGTCGATATCTACAAGTATAATACGTTAAAACAACATTGGCAATAGTTTCAAAATCCTGAGAGGAAATTGGGGAATACGTTCGTTGTGACAAAACGCCGCGGCGGCGAAACCGCTTCCCCTTAAGGCGCCGTATCCCCGCTCAAAAAGAAGAAGATGGAGAGATATGTAATTACGAATGTTGGAGAGAGTGCGCTTATATTTAAGACGATAAAATTGAAGCGAAAATTGTGAAAATGTTTGATAAAACACGGTTCGCTTAAAATAGAAGAAAAAATCTCTGGACGGCCGTCTAAAACAGCATTTAAAGAAATACTGTGAATTTTTTCATATAGGTATATAACTTGTAAAATAACTAAATCAGACGTGAAAATAATAATTTTCGGAGCAAACTTTGCGATTTTTTTCTATCGAGGGAATTTTTTAACGCTTCGGCATGGGGAATGTATAGATATTATGTTCGAAAATAACGTAAATATTTTTTTAAGAGCTTAAAAACTTCAAATGTTTAAGGGGGGATATTTAAGAAATCGGTAGAAATTCGGGAAGCGGCGGCTTAACAAGTATCAACTCACAGTTACCGACAAAGCAGCCATCATTCCTATGTTTTTCATATTTAATTATTCAATGCCTATGTCTTATAATAATGTTTAACAAGTTATTTAAAATTCGTGGCTGCCAATCTCAATTTCCACAGTTTCGTTATTACGATAACTTTATGTCGGTAAGTCACAAACATCCCAATTGATCCCGACCGTCTGAAGCCAGTTGGTCTTAATTGAGGTATGTTGTGATGCTGAAGAAAGTGTGGAAAGAAAGTACTTAGATAGAGAATGAGGAATAGAGAAGTACTTAGACATCCATATATTAACACTCAACACGATTGTAGCCATTTCAAGAAAAGCTTAGATTTTGTATGGTGGCCTTACACCAGGGCTATAATGACAGTATCCCCCACTAGACCGGAATATGTAATTCTTAACCTTCATATGAAAGATTCTTAATTAGATTTACTACGAACATATTACGCTTTTTTATATGAATACCGCACGAGAGTCCCAACTGCTCCCGTCTGAATCCAGTGAGACTATGGCATCACCAATTAGGGTATGTTGTGAGGCTGAAGGTAATGGGGACGGGAAAGAGATGGGGAAGAGGAAGGTGGGGAAGTACCTGGCTATTCAGATCTGGTCACCAAACACGGCTAAAGCCATTTCAACTTACAATGGACTTGTTTTTTTTTTTTTTTTTTACATTAACTCCACACAGGAGGCCCTGAGGAAAATAATTTCCCTCAGGGCCTATGTCATCTGGGATGCTGCGTGGAGGGTCTTTTTGAGGAGAGGAAGGAATGAACATTGGTCTTGAAGAGACCCATGTTGTAGGAAGGAGGAAACACAGAGGCCGGCAAATCATTCCACAGCCGAGCTGTTGAACACAAGAACGAGTCGAAGAAACGACCCGTTCTCATGTGACAAATGTCAACCGTGTACAAATGTTGGGCACGCTTTTGGCGTGTTTCCCGACTATGCACCGGTGCCGAAGGGATCAATGATGCTAGTTCCTCGGAGCATCTTCCATTGTAATACCGGTAGAACAAGGATAGCATTCCCACCCGACGCCTGTGCTCTAAAGATTGCAATCCGTCTGTTAAGATGGGAGAATCTATCAAACGGACCGCCCGTTTCTGCACAGAGTCGAGGGTATTTTTCAGGTATTTTGGAGCTCCAGACCAGAGATGGCTGCCAAATTCAACCGTGGGGCGTACTTGTGATTTGTACAAGGTTAGCAGTTGTGTACTATTAAAGTATCTGCGGGCCCTGTACAGTACGCCCAGTTTTTGGGAGGCTAGCTTTACTCTGGCTTCAATGGAGCCCCCATACCTGAGCTGGTAAGCTGGAACAGCTGTAACAAAACAAAAACTAAAATACTTGCAGAACGTGATAATATAAATTTATTTAAATTTTATTTAAAAAAAAATAAAAATTCGAGTGCAGTTTACTCGCGGTAGAAGCGAAACTTTACCAAAACAATCTCAACCAATACTTGAAAAGTTAGGTCATAATCAAAGCGACCAATAAGCGCAGACCTAGCGTAATTTCCGTTTCATATCTCAACCAATAGGAGCCTTTAAAATTGACACCACAATCAAAGCGGTCAGTGACCGCAGTTGATGCGTCGCAGGTACAATAATCGTCATTTCCGTTTCATCCGAAGTCTAAATCACAGCGTGGCTATAGAAGTTTCACTTCAAAAATAGGCTATCTTCAATAAATTTAAAAAAGTCGGCGAGCCGCAGTTCGAACTTCTCCTTTTCGTTAAAGTTGTCAGTAAGGCCTGTTGGTATATGTACTTGTACTTACATACTTCTTACCTGTATTTCCTCCAAGAATCGTGCTCCGAACTGAGAGCAATCGAAGGTGTGGTTTGGTTCTTTTGGCTTACTATTGCTTCCGCATTTTATAATACTTCATCTCATTACAAATATTAAATTTAATCAAAACGTTTTTTTTTATTGTCTAGTCTCAGCGCACCTACATTTATAAAATGAAAAATTGTGACTTTGAAGGCTGCCGGAATTAAATCCGAGAAATATTAATTTTAGATCTAACTATTTAACCATCATGCTGTTCTCTGAAGGGGTAATCAGCTAGGAGACTCCTTGCTTCATTCGCATTTACGCATCGTCTCATGCTCTTATTCTGACTCTTGACATGGCTTCCTCAGGCGTCCCCGACTTATTCTACCATTTATTTCCGATTCACGCATTCATCTTACACTCCTTTCGTTTTGTTAATACTTTTTGCTTGCTTCATAATATACACAGGGTGTTAAGGCTCTGCAACCGGGCCCGAAAAGAAGAAGATGGAAAGATACGAAATTACGAATGTTAGAGGAGAGCGTTAACATTTACAGCGACAAAATCGATGCGAAAATTGCGAAAATGTTTATTAAAACACGACTCGTTTAAAATAGAGCAAAAATCTGGCGGGCATTATCTTAAACAGCATTTAAAGAAACACTGTGAATTTTTTTATACATATAACTTGTGAAATAACTGAAACAAACGTGTTAATAATAATTTTTGGAGCATACTTTGCGATTTTTTTCTATCAAAGGAATTTTATATAATTTACGTTTCGGCGCGGGCAAAGTCTGGATATTATCTTCAAGAATAACATATATTTTTTTAAGAGCTTTAAAACTTACCGTGTTTAAGGGAAATATGTAATAAATCGGTACAAATCAGACGTGCTTGAATTACTGTAACCAGTGGTTCCTGACATTATTTGGAGAATAAATAAGAAATGAAATTTTGGTCTCCGGTGTCTTTTTTGACGTTTTTATATTTTTTTCTATTTTTTTCGTCAAACCCAACAAACTGGTCACTCAGCAAAAAAATCCAAAAAGCAACAACAAATATGTTAACCGAATATCAAAATTTCATTTACATTTCTTAACAATATAAAGTGTATTTAATTAATTGTATCTAAATTAACCCCATCTAAAAATGTACCTATTCTAAATCAAAATAAAATAAGTTAATATAAAATAAAATATCTATGTTAAAATAAATATTTGTAACCTAACCTATCTCGACACAGCGTATCCCTAGTGAGATAAACACAAAACAACGTATGCAAACCCTACTGATATATATGTACCTAATCTATCTATCTATCTTCTATCTATCTATCTATCTATCTATCTATCTATCTTCTATCTATCTATATAAATAAAAATGAATCGTCGAAATGTATGTACGCGCATAACTTCCGAACGACTGCACCAAATTGGATAATTCTTTTTGTTTTGTGTTCGTTATTGTCAGGACAAGGTTCGTATAAGTGAGCTCTGGCATTATGAAATTTGTATAAAAAAATTGCAATATGTGGCACGCGAGTTGTTTGAAAACTAAATGTACCGGGAATGAATGTATGGAATGCAGTGGGGAGGAGGGAGGGGGAAAGGGAGAAGGGGAACTCGGGAGGGGGGTTCGCGGGACGGGGTAAGGGAAGAAGTGGATTGGGGAGAAGGAAGGTGGAGGAGGCGGAGCGGGAACGCGAGAGGGAAAGGAGACGTAGGGGAGGAATGGGAGGTGGAAGCGTAACGGAATGAATGGGAAAGGACACGCAGGGAGAAACAATTTCTTTATTAAATGGCATAGCAACGCGTGCCGGGAACCAGCTAGTAAATAAATAAATATATAAACGCAATCGCAATGGCCGTGTTGGTTGAGGCGCTCGTTCCGGTAAGACGAGAGATCCTGGGTTCGAGTTCATATAGCGAACGTTACCCCTTTATTTTTCTGTGTCTTGTTCTATTTCATGTTTCCGTTTAGATTTATTAGCATTATCTTATTCAATAAAATATATAAATAAATATTAAGTTCTAATGAAGTGATGATACCTACCTTGAAACACACATTTCACAAAGCAATAAGTACTAGGTACTACCGAGTGAATCTTCAATGTAATATAAGTTGATATACATCTCCCACATAGGCATTAGATATGTTCATCTGTTGGTTAGATTAGGCTAGATCCGAGTACGAAGCCCCCGGTGAATGTCAGTAGGTAACCGGCACAGCGCACCTGGCTGCGGAGGTAATATTGCAATGCTGAATTTTAAAGTTCAATCCCCACCGGGAACATACTCTTGTAGATTGTGGTACCTACCATTTACAGATTGTTCAATTGTCGACGATGTGATGAACAAAAATTTTGGATGAATCTGAATGGGATAACTGGGGTATGGACTATAGCTAAAATGTTCTCAAAAACTTCGAAATTTGCATAAAAATAATGACGGGTTGTTTCAAATGAAGATGTAATTAAATTGTAAAAAAAATTGTAATTGAAGATGTACCTAAAAGAAATTCAAATGTAACTTTCTCGTCCATTGAACAAGATTTATTTAGACAAATGAAACAATGTTACTTTGTTTGAACTACTTATTTATATATTTGAGTAAAGCCGACCGGTTTCGCAACGACCGTTCCTTCTTCAGAGCAAACGCATACAAATATATAAGTAGTTCAAACAAAGTAACATCGTCGTTAATATTTGTTTTTGCGGTGTTATGCCGTGTTGCGCTACCTCCTTCTTTAGCCAACGTTTCGGACAGCGTTGCAGTGTCCATCATCAGGGCAGATCCGGTAGAATTTTTTTTTTACATGAGCTCCACACAGGAGGCCCTGAGGAAAATAATTTCCCTCGGGGCCTATGTCATCTTTGGAGATGCTGTGTGGAGGGTTTTTTTAAAGGAAAGGAAGAAGAAGAGAGTTCTGGGAAAGAAGAGGGTTTAAGGGATGGGTAGGAATCTGGGGTTCAGTGTGTCCTGGTCATCCGCCTCCAAGACCTAGACATACCTCACTCCTGCTAAATCACCAAACGTAGCGAACCACTTGGGGTGACCTATGGCAGAGGTGTAGGTTATCCAATAAAGGTTCCCAGGGCGGCGGTACCCGTTCCCGCCTCCCAAATTGAGACACATTTACCGGATCTGCCCTGATGATGGACACTGCAACGCTGTCCGAAACGTTGGCTAAAGAAGGAGGTAGCACAACACGGCATAACACCCCAAAAACAAATAACGAAAATCTTAAAACGTATTTATTTTTATTTATTTATTTATATATGCATATATATTACAATATGATACTTTGTCTGTCCAACTGGGAAGGATATCCGTTTCAGGACAGCCAAATTGTATATTCAGTTCATAATATTCTTAACAAAGGAATGTTTCGTTCAAGATATCACAGAAATTTGCTTCTGTCAAGACAACTTTAGAGAATATTAAAGAATTGTATTCTGAACGAAGTGATGGTTTCTTTATGTCTTTGAAAGAATCGCAAAGATTTTTATTTTTCAAGGTCATTTTGGAGAACAATTATAATTGCATTCAGAGTATCAAAGTAACATTGCTTCATTTATCTATAACGGATAACCACAAAGTTATAGCTATGTACATTCAAAAGTATAAGAGCCATTTAGTTTTCTGATAGTTCAAAGGTTCCCGATAAATACCTTTTCGAAGACCGTTTCAGCTTTTGATTAAATTGTGATCAGCTTCTGCTCAACTTCTGCAGGACAACCTTCATCATGTCACGCTCGTCAGCTTCATTGTTATCTTTATTTAGATGTTTGCAAATGAATGCAATCTATGTTTAAATTGATTTTCGTAATTGAAGGTATTTACCTATTTGTGTAGGTATTAACTGAGTTTTTACAACTGATATGTTTTCACGTAAGCGAGAACATCTGTAAAAACCGGTATAAATTAATTACAGTTTGATAAAAAGCTGAAAAGCACATATAATCAGCGTTTAGCGGGGACTTTTCAAATACCAAAAAAGTGGTTTATTCAAAGTGATTTTTTTTTCCTTTATTTTTCCAATTATATCTTGTTACACTTAAAAAGTACTTTTTACACATTTTCTAAATATATATAACATAACGCAAGATAAAAATAATGTAAAGAAGTAAAAAATATATATAAGACAAAAGTAGATACTGGGAACCCACTAAGGCACTGCCTGTGCGTGGGTAATATTAACTAAAGTGCTAAATTACCCCAATAAGTTTGCGGTTCAAGTAAAAAATGTAAATTTCAAAGTGAAAGTTTAAAAATATAGGTAATGTATCTTTGAAAATATTGTAGTAATAAAGTGACACATACAAGTTATTTGATTTTTTGTTACGGTTTCAAGAAGATAAATAAAGTTAGTCTTGAAGTTACAGTAGAATTGTAAAAGTGAAGCATAAAGGTTTACGTAGAGTTTATAAAAAAGGTGTTTTCATTTAATTAAAATCACGCCACAAAGTGATTATTGAAGAAGTCATTTTTTAATTCCAAAATTGTAATGGTTAGTAAAGACATCCCTGATTTACTTAAACTATTTATGCTTAAACTCATTGAATTTCATATACCTACGAGAGCTACTCGTTTCAAAATCCTGTAACAATACCATGACTGAGCATTTCAAACACTTGCTTGTACCCATATTACATGAAGTTAGTAATAGATATGCAGAGTTGGCGGATCCGTTTAACTACACGGAAGGTACAAGAAGGATATACTATCATATCTTTTCAATCAATATTATTTTATCCTAAGGCTACTTTTATGTTTTGTACGCACGTGTGTCTTTCATCCTTCAAGATCTTGTATTCTTATCAAATGCTGCGTTTAATTGTAATATATATTTTTTAAATATTTTTTTTTCTCATGCTTGGAGTGATTAATACAGTGACATGCATAGACATGAATATTACTCACATGTCTATGGTGACATGCAATTATTATTAATGATAAATTTATACCATTGATATAAAATAAATAAATAAATATATATATTAGCATTTGCATCGAATTGTTCGTTTGACCTCGAGAGAGACGGGGATCTTATCTTTCTACCACGGAGATTGTCAAATCCTGGAAGTCCTCTTTCTCATACATAAATTCATTTTCCACCAGGAGAGACTTTTATTGTAAGCCACCTTTGTTGCATCACTAGTCACAACAATCGAAATAGCGAACACTGAACGGAAAATTTCCAGAAGTGTGACCTATACCGATTTGAAAGAAAATTACTGACTAGTCTAACTAACTAACTAACTAACCATCACGCCGTTTCCCAGCAGGGGTAGGCAGAGAGGACGGACCGCCAAACAACTCCAATTTACACATTACTCTTCGCTCCATATAGGCCAATAATATCTATTATTGATTAAATAATCTAAATACTTGACAGATTAGGGGCTGAGTTAACAAGTTAAGCCTTTCTTTCTCGAAACTTCGAAACTATAGAATGCTTTTGATAAATGAATGTATTTCATATAGTTTAGCGGCAGCGAGGGAAGGAATTAGAGCAGTGGTTCTTAACCTTGTTGGAGGTTCTGACCCCCACCAGTTTCATATGCGCATACACCGAACCCTTCTCACTACCACTCATTCACCGAATCATGTGAGTCGGGGGATGCCTTTACCTCCGCCGAACCCGTGAGATTGACTCACCGAACCCCTTAGGTTCAATCGAATCCAGGTTAAGAACCACTAAATTAAAGGGAGTGGAATCCAGGAGTAGGGGACGCGGGAGGGGAAATGGGACGGAAACGGGGACGCACAGGATAGCACGCGCTGGGGAGGGGTGGGAGACGTAGGTGGGACAGAGGAAGGTATTGCAGAGTAGATATATTAGCGGTAGGGGATAGCAGGGGTAATTTTGAAAAATCCATGCTTCTGTAATTCTTCATGGACAACTGTATGTGGCCTACTCACTCGTCGGAAAACCTTCTGATTTATTCATGAAAGCTCTTCAATAAACAGAATTAAATCCCAAATACTTAATTTCTTTGAAAAAAAAAATCAAGTGCAGTTTACACGCATTAGAAGCGAAACTTTACCAAAACAATTTCAATCAATACTTGAAAAGTGAGGTCATAAACAAAGCGACCAATGAGCTCAGACCATATCTCAACCAATATGAGCCTTTAAAAGCGACATCATTATCAAAGCAGCCGATGAGCGCAGTTGATGCGTCGCAGGTGCAGTAATCGTCATTTCCGTTTCATCCGAAAGCCAAATCACAGCGGTGCTATAGAAGTTTCACTTCAAAAAGAAATATCTAAGTAAAAATTGAGTTTACTTTGTGGACACTAATAAATTACATTTCTATCTGCTAATCTATTCAGTGATAGCATAAGTGAGGTGCATCCGCTGGCACGACAGCTCAGTCGATATGTTTGTAGGTCAAAATCTGCCGGCATTACCATAACGTGATCAGAATTCGGCATCACCTAGAGGTTAAATATAATAATATATCTTGATCATTTTTTACAGGTAGGTTCGTCGTATAATGTAGGTTTCCTAAATGGCGTACTGTTGTTGCGTAACATTTAGCTGTTTGATCTTGAAATATTTGCCACCATCCTTCCGTGGGAATATAATTATGTTATGTTTTACTAAAACATATTCTTGCTATGACGATTTGAATAAAAAATATGATTCAATAAATAATAAACGGTTATTAAAGTTTAGTTTAGTTACAACGATCTAGGATACCCGCTATAACCTTAGATCGGTTAGTTGGCAGTTCATCGAGTTAACCGTAGTGTCGGATTCTGAAACCAGCATCGCGAGTTTAACCCTTTTTGCAAAAGCAATATTTTGCGCTTGTAATGGTGGTGGTAGGAGGATTTCAAGTATTGTCAGGGTATTCGCTACCTTGGAATGTTTGTCTGTATTTATTAAAAAATATAATAATTTGATTTCAAATAATCATTTTCACCTAGCGCAAATACTACTAAACTCATAGAAGTAAACCTTTTATGGGGTTTTCAAGAATTTTTTCTGGAAATTTTAATTTACACTGTAATAAAACTATCTTTTTATTTCGAGCGTACATATTGAGAGTTATTCAATCTCGAATGCCTTCTCTTTCCCATATGGCTTCGTCCTTTACTAATAAGGGGCGAGGGATACTATTGGTTAGATTTTGTACCTCGCCGCTGAGCCATACAGATAAGTTCATGTGGGTAACTCAAGAAAGTTTATGTTGCCTACCGGTTCTACCCGCGCATCTTCAAGGAAAAATCTCTGGCGGGGCTGAAATTTTTTCAGCTAACCTAGAGTGAATACTAGTAACCCTTTTGTTAAAACGTTTAACTAGCGGTTGAGGGAACAATTAGGTTGTTAAAGTACCCATAAAGTTATTGTTATAGTTTTGTACTGCCTTACTATTATTGAACTGTGTCATACTTGCAAATTGATTGTATCTACTCGTAATAAAGACTAATTGTGATTACCGTAAATAAGACGAAGTTATACGTGAAATCCTATTTAGATTCTATTTTGATTAATCTTTACGACGAATCGGCTTTCAGTATGAATATCAAAAAATATGCTACGGATAAATTGAAGCTTTTACTACTAGCCTTTCATGTATTGGAATGACAATAAAATTATTATTTACGTAACAAAAAATATAAGCGTAAACCACCAAAAAAAAAAAGTTTTTTTATCACTTAATATGAAGTAATACAAGAAACAATGTTTAAAAAATGCCCCTTTATGGTTAAGACTATTTTTGAGGTTTTCCATGTTCTAACTTTTTCGTTCTTATAAAATTATGCACAAAATAAATAAAAAACCACTTTTTCGCTTACTAGCCCCGTGCAAAAAAGACCCTCGATTTTAAAATTTTGCAGGCATGAGATTCGAAATATTTCTAGCGTTAATATTCCTTGTAAGTATGCATTTTCTTTATTTTTCGCGTTACAACACATTATAATTTTACGTCAAAATTATTTACTTGCTATTTTCAGCAGTAAATCCTGATGATCGCAAATTTAACACTATTTACTTCCCTACTAACCTAACCTAACCTAATTCAGTTGGCTAAGATGATAGTACCTACGTATTTATAATAATTGTAGTCAGACAGTTAATCATCATTCAGCGATCAATAAATTTAAAATAGCTTCATTTTATGACTATTTTCTAATACCATCCAACTTTTAAAAACTTGCTTGCTTTAGAACAAAATATCAATGACATCACAAGAGATTAACATTCATACATGGCCATTACATTTACTACTTGTATAATTGTTTTAGAATCGTCAAACTGTTGTCAACATTTGTCGACAAGTGAGTACAGTGTACCTGCGATTTACAAATACCTACATAGGAGCACTTGTTCAACAATCAAAACATGTGATTATTTATTCCATTCGCTGTATCGCACATTAATATTTATCTATTATTATTTATATTTACATGTGTAGAAACGTCAATACTTAATACGTGAGTGCAATACTGATTATTACTCTAGGTATTTTATGGCATAAATCAACGCCTGTTTTCGAAGTGGAAATTGTTGTACATTTATGTATGCTTCACTGATGTGGAATCATAATCATTATTATCATATTGCGTATACGATAGACAGATGTACATAGACATTGCAGGCAATACGAAGGTAATTTGGTATTGAAATTCCTTATAAAAAAGCGACGCGGAAGATGAAAAATACAGACTGATTTAAACAGGGACCATGAAAATGTACGCATTCTTAGAATATCATGCAGATTTGCAGGATAAAATCGGTTGCTATTTTTTGTTGTTTCCTTGATATTTACTTTTATGTCAGCCTATATCTCTGCCATAGGTCGCCCCGAGTGGTTCGCTACGTTTGATGACTTGGCAGGAGGGCCTGGTTCAAGGGATTGGCGTCTTGGCGGCGAATGCTTTTGTCCACCAATTGCGTGGCGGGTCGAGAGACTGTTTGAGGGAGGCTTTTTAACCTCTCCAGCCGAACTCTTTCAACTCATCGCCTTGCACCGCAGTAGGAGGGTTGGATTTATACGCCCGTCACTCTTGGATACAATGACCCCAGATACGGCAGTTACCTACCCAGCCCTCATTACATATTTCTCCCCCGAACTTCCTCTCCTTATTTTACTTATAAAGGCCTTCCACACAGTACACAGCATCCCCTAAGATGACACACACCCCGACGGAAATTAAGTGTGTAGTTCACACGGTAGAAATGAAACATTCAGAAAACGAAAATAAACAAGAGTGGGGAGGCTACGCAGCACTGCACAAAGAGGAAATCGATTAGTTTTTTTTTTAAATTTTTTTTATTTGATTCACCTGATTTATACATGTGTGTTACATATTTGACTAATGTGGGCCTCACTGGGTGCTTTACCCGTGCTGAGGACCTCATTTTACAGTTTGATATGATTTTTTTTTTTTTAATTTAAAATACACATAAAATAAAAACTAAAGAAAAAAGAAACTCAATAATAACATATGAAAATTAAAAAAAAGTTAAATCGCAGGCTAAATCATAAAGATGTATGTGTAATTTTAGTGTCGCTATCTTTCGTTTCATCGAGTTTATAATCATAACGATGCTAAAGAACTTTTCACAAAAAAATGATCATGGCATATCTCTTTTGTATATATTTGAATATCTTTGGGTTGCGCATAAGAGACAAACAAAGGAACATTCATGTTTTCTATATTAAAATGAATACAACAATGTTTCATATACAATAATGATTATGTTACTATAACAACATAAACACACATTCGATAACGGAGGCTTATTTCATAGGTACATTTATTGATTAATTCACACCCATAACAAGGAACTGTAATTTTATTATCACAATACTCGTACTTATAATTTCATAGGCCATAATTGACTTCTTTAAGGCTACAAGGTCGATCATGTATCATATCATGTCACTACACTATAATCTGCCTAGATGACAGTGTTGCAATTTACTGTAACTCTAAAAACAATACATAAAAATACTCTCACTGTCAGGTGCCGCCCTCTATTGTTCTGGTAACACACCATATTTTATAGATCAGTACCTACATAGAAATCACCCACATCTTCTTTTTTTGAATTAACACATTGAACTAAATATAATTCCGTCAACAATCGAATGTGTTCCACTTTTAAATTGTCGAAAACCAAGGAAATTACATTGAGATCAATTTTTTTAGGGAAAACGTACTTCAGGAGGTAAAAGCATACATTTTTTACTTGGTTATTTGCATAGGTTCGAGAACAAAAACTTGTGTTCTCGATTTTAATCGAAAGAATTCTGTCTTCGAAGAGTATTATTGTAATTATTATAATTTGGGAGGAGGGTCTGGGTATCGCCGCTCCGGGAACCATTTATTACCAATATGTCTGCCATAGGTCACCCCAAGTAGTTCACTACGTTCGGTGACTTAGCAGGGGTGCCCATTAAGTGGGTTCATGGGTTGAGGTTGGTACGGATCTTGGCGCCTGATGTGTATGCCCAACACGGCAGGCCGGATCGGGAGAGACTGGTTGAGGGATACCTTTTGACCTCTCGCAGAACTCTCTCAGAACATCGCCTTGCACCACAGTGGGAGGGATAGATTCATACATCCGTCGTCACTCCTGAACATATTGACCCCCCCCCCCAATTCCTACCTTCCCCTCATACCTTTTTCCTTCCTTTCCTAAAAAGACCCTCCACACAGCATCCCGAAAGAAGACATAGGCCCCGAGGGGAATTATTTTCCTTAGGGCCTCCTGTGGGAAGCGAATTTAAAAAAAATATATATTCATAAAAAAAATTATTTAGTGCAGGAATTGAAACATAATTTTTGTATGAAGAAAATCGTACGCTTTTCCGGCAATTGATAATACCATGTCCTTACATATGAAATTGGCGTTTTGTATGGGAGGAACATAAAGTCGATTTTTTAAAAAATATAATATATTTATTAAAACAAAGTATGTACCATTGCTATCTATGCACTTTTGCCATCTCATAGGTAGTTCATCCATCTCTTTACTAAAAAAACCATTCGGACGGGAATCAATAAAATCTTTGAAGACGGTTTGGACTGCCCCATCGGAGTTGAATTTTTTCCCTTGCAAGAAGTTATCCAAATTTCGAAAAAAATAAGGTCCGGAGAGTACGGTGGATGTCTTAGACATTCCAATTAAAGCTCCTCTAATTTGGAAGCCTTCTGTTGTGCAGTGTGTGGTCTAGCGTTCTAACGCGCGTTTGTTGATTTGCTTCACCCAATTCCTGAGGTACCCACCTTTCAAGCTTTTTCACCTTCCCAATTTGCTTCAAGTGGATTAACACAGTTTTATCACTAACACCGCAGCCTGCAGCTAACTCGGACGTGGTTTGCGATGGATCCGCTTCCACAATAGCCTTCAATTCTTCATTATCAACTTTCGTCTCCGGCCGTCTACGGGGCTTGTTCTGCAGGTCGAAATTTCTAGAACGAAAACATTGGAACCAAAAACGCACTGTGTTTTCTTGCACCGTAGCCATACACATCATTAATCCTTCGAGCCGTTTCTGCAGCACTGGTGCCACGGTGGAACTCGTACTCGTAAAGAACGCGATATTTCAAGTTTTCTTTTTTGCAAACTAAGTGACGCAAAGAAAAAAAAACAATTAAGGAAAAAACAAATGAATTATAATTTTCGAAACACAAATACATGAGTAAATAGCTGTATAAATTTGAATTTGGAATTCCTAACCAAAGAGAAGATATTTGAGATCAAAGTTGCCAGTACGGCAAAACGCCAACTTCATCGAATCACAATAAGGACCTAATATTTATCATCAAACTGATGCTAAGAAATTTTGAGACGATTTCGTCAGACTATCGATTTTTATTCGCTCTTCCATTTAATTTTACTAGAGTTTATATTTTTAAAGAAATGGTCCACCAAACCAAAGAAATCAGTGAAACATGATATATAATTATAATTGGTGAATTATAAATAGGTTTGCCGTTTATGATCTATTACCAGGGATAAAATAATATTGAGAAATTGAACGTCAGTTTAACTAGGCCATACTAGGTTAGGATGGATTATTCAGAAAAACCTATACTTTTGTACGACATTCAGAAACAAAATGGGGTGTAACACAGGTACATTATTTTCACCCTGCAAAGGTTGGGTTAAAAAAAACACGATAAATATGTGTCATTCTCAGTAAATGGAACAGCGAATTGAAAAGGTTAATAGGGCACATAAGAAATGATTATGAGGACACGAGGAGTGGTTTTATGTCCCAAGTGACTCAGAATTTAACTACATTTATTACATGCTCGAGCAATACAACCCCTGTGCGATGAACTTACGATGAAATGAAACTATTGACCCAATGAACGCTTTTATTATTCCCGTGACGATCCACGATTACAGTACTGTGACTGCATAAAAAATGTAGCACGAAATGTGCATTCTTTATCGTAATAATACTGCAGCTCTTTCTTACACATTAAATAATGGTGAGACAAAAGGTGAGATACAATCCAGTGTCCAGGGGAATTTTAATAACGAAAAAAAAAAGAAAAAATGGCGGACTAGCGAATTTTATTTTCGATTTTTTATGAAAAATTTACATCGTTAAAAAAATAGAAGAGGGCCCTTTATAAAAAAATCCCCACGCGATGCCACAGTGACTGGATTTTCGAACAGTTCATGTAAGACTTGTGCATGCAAATCGGATGTATAGTTTTTCTAATACATACAAGTATGTTGTCAACCTGGTTGAAAAACGTAGTTTCGTTAAAAACGCGTTCAAAGTTTTGCTTGAAGGATAATTTAACAAACTGTTTAAAACGGTTTCATTATAAAAGGCTTTATCTACGTCAATTTTACGTATTTCCTTAAAACATTTGGTGTGAGCATTATTAACAAGTGCATCTTTCAGAAAATGAAATGAAAAATTAACAAAAACGTTTTTTAAACTCCGACGCATGGAGCGGTGTAATAATTTTGACTTTCTGTATCTGTATGTCTGGCATCGTAGCTTCAAAACGAATGGTCCGATTACGATGCGGTTTTTTTGTTTGAAAGCTGACGTGATCGCTTCTTAGATACAATTCATGAAAATGTGTTTAGGCGTTTCAAGATCATCAGCTCTTTTTTGTGTCGGGGTTTGCTTAAAATTTTTAAAATTTTACTTACTTACAGTGTCCTGGTGCCTTAAAGCCTTGTTTAGGGTTTGATCTTGAGGCGTTTGGAGGCCCCAGGACCGGAACTGAATAAAAAGCTTGTAAAATTAAATAAACGTCTTAAACTAGGGGTAGGGCCTCATTCAGCTTTGCCGCCCCGGGCCTCTGACGGGCTTAGTCCGCCACTGCTAAGAATACATCCATTTTTGGCTTGTGGCTTCCTCTTAAGTTCAAAGCAAATTTGAGTTCATCGAACATGAAAAAAATCGCGCACGAATATCTTACCTGCAAGAACCACAGTCGAATCTTTCGTCTTATTAAAAACATGCTTAATTGGATGGTCATTTTAAATTTCATAACACGTGCATATTGTTATTTTGTTACATAGATAGGTAGGTGATTAACCTGAAAAGGTAAGTATATACCTATCTACCAAATGTCCACTTTCTCTCTGACTTCTGACCAGATATTTGCATTCTTCTCCAAAACAGATTCTTCTTCTATGACATCATTAAGCTCTCGATGGACATTCGACAACATTCCTAGAATTAGAAGGTGATTATGGCATCGGAAGATACAGAGATTGTAACTAAATTATGCATGTAAGTAAAATAGTCACTATAATAATTGGTTAACTTTGTTACTTCTCGTGTTGTAAGAATTGAAATGTTTTTTAAGAAGGTTACAATAAACTCAATAAAAAATGATTCTATTTATTGTCTATTACATATTTTATTGTACTTAAATAAAATGTTCTCTGTTATAACATTGATATTTTTTTAGTGTAGTAAAGTATATATAAATCCTAGACCCAAATATTTGCTTTTTTCATGCATACTTTGTTAAATGTACATTCTTATTTTGTCATTATTGTAATACTGGTATCCTCCTGTGTAGGTACCACTGTGTAATCTCGTATCACTTGAATGTAAAAGCCATTTTATGAAATTTAAATAAATAAATGATTTGTTAAAAATTTCAAGACAGCTTCTGAGTTCATAAAGTCAGACAAGCATTACATAATTAAGTTTTGGTTCTAACCCTGATGCATGGTAATGAGGGATGGAATTGGCAGCGAATGTTGAATGGTTGCAGTTACAATGAGATCCTTGATATGGGAAAACATGTACAATCATATAAGGATGGAGAAGAAAATCACACTTCGTTGTGTTGGATATGCAGAGTGAACGGAGAGAGAAAGGAGTGTCAGCTTTTAACATTAATTGACTGACTTTTCTTTTCTTGTAAATGGTGTTATCTATGTTTTCTTTCGCTGGAGCTTATTGACGATTTTAGTTGCGCAATCTATATATGGTATTTGACGTGTTTCATATAAAAATTGGTAAATGATCCAGGATGGTGGAAGGCCGACACATTCCACGTTCTGTGTCATTTTTTATGGTGCAAGGGGAAGAAAAAAAGTCGGGTTTTCTCGAGTAAGACATATTCTCTTTTCTGTCAAGTCGACAGCAAGAATAACAGAGGGGTTTCGCTTATACGAGACGAAGAATAAATACGAATGAAGCAAAATGTGTATGCCAATTGTAGTAATGACATCCTTTCGACCTAACCCTGTGGACAAATTACGTGATATCTTGTTAGTTACCAATAAGTTGCTTTGATTCGCTATATGCCGGGTTTTAATACTGCACATTTTCATCCCGCGACAAAACATCCACCAACAAAATATCTACTAAAACCTAACTTAACCTAATCTAACCTTATTTTACATTTTTCTATTTTTGAATAATAATTTATTGTCTTTACAGGATGTCTGTAATATTTTGTACCATTTTTTTAGGTTAGGTTAGGTTGTTATTTTGTTAGGTTAGATTAGATAAGGTTAGGTTTTAATAGATATTTTTTGGGGGATGTTTTGTCGGGAATATTTTGTTGCGGGCGAAAAGTTGCCGAACCGGTTTTAATAACACACGATTCAAGTGTTATCCATAAACCTGATCAACTTGCTTTGATCAACCCATCGGAATGCGGTACCTATTGAACATATCGACGCATTGCTTGTTGACAAACCATTGAAAGTAAATAACATATCGACGCATTGCTTGTTGACAAACCATTGAAAGTAAATAATGGTCAATTAAACCGAGTAATTGATCAATTAAAACAATTAATGCTGTACTTTCCGGGCATTGTTCTTCGGTGTTTTAATTTCGCTGTTTGTTCGTATCGATTGTTCCACTTATGATTCTTGATGATTGATGATTCTTCCACTTCCAGATATGCTGCACTTATTAAGTGATCATATTCCCTTGATTACGTTTTAAATGTTCAAAATAAATAAAACCGTAAAACCATTTTTTACCTTTCACCGCCATACTTGCAGTTGATTGAATCTCAGATTGCAATACTAACTTAAATTAATCCAGATTTGGTCGCTATACTCGTCTTTTGAATTTATATGTATTAGTAATCAATAATCATTCAAAGAAGCATAGAGATCCGGATAAAAGTAGGTAGGTACTTGTTTTCTCTGCTTTGAAAATATACAATGTACCTAGACGAATGTAACTTTCATGTATGTAACTTTCGCGTGAAATTAAGTCTAAACAAAGCCTGTCAAATATCTGTAATTAAAGCCTCTCATCGTTTTAAATAACCATAAATTATAACGTGACAGCTACTTCAAAGCCTTATTTGACAAAAAAATTAATACATCCACACTAATTTGGGAAGCGGGTACGGTTATCGGTACGCGTACCGCTTATGTCATAGGTCACCCGAAGTGATTCGCTACGTTTGGTGACTTAGTGAGGTTTGTCTAGGTCTTGGTGGCGAATGCGTTTGCCCACCGCATGTCGGGCCGGATTGGGAGAGATTGGTTGAGGCAGACCTAACCCGGACCTCTCCAGCCGGATTCTCTGGACCCATCGCCTTGTACCGCAGTGGGAGGGATAAATTCATATATCCGTCACTCCTGGACCCATTGATCTCCAGATTCCTACTCACCCCTCACACCTTTTTCCTTCCCAGAACTCTTATTTCTTTCCCTAAAAAGACCCTCCGCACAGCAACCCTAAAGATGACCCTGAGACCCTGAGGGATTTTTTCCTCAAGGCCTCCTGTGTGGGGGTGTAAAAAAACTAAAACCATGTTCGTTTCCGCGTCCCCTTCCAAGCTAGCTTTTTTAATTATAACATATTAATTATATATTAATTTTATAATTAGTACTTTTTAAATTATAAGTTATTCTGATGTTTGAGCTATATTATTGTTAAGTATCAATAAAATACATTCAGTAGTTTTTGCGTGAAAGAGTAACAAACACACATACATACGTACAAACTTTCGCGTTTATAATATTAGTAAGATTATAGTAAGATGATTGGCAGCCATGTTGGTAGTCAATGTTAGGGGTTTTATACAGGCAGTGATAGTTGAACACGCTGTAAATTATGTGATTATTTAAAAACTAGATAGGTAGATACTATTGAATGAGCTTGAAAAGATAATTTTTCCACAGACAAAGTCACAGATTCTTTTCTAAGGTAAATAAAATGGATTCAAATACGTGACACGATTTTAAGAGGAATTTTGTGTGTGTCGCTTTCTATTTTCCTTTTCGGCTAAATAATGAATATTGTAATTTTTGCACGCGAGTAATATAAATCTTGCCCATTCCAAAAGGGGGAAAACGGAACTGTTGGTGGTGACCATTGTTGACCAAATGGTGACATATTAATAAATCACACATTGTTTATATTATTATTAGAAAGTCGTGAAACTATGCAATAAGCTGACGCTATAAAATGTAGGAAAGTATGCGTTTTAGTGCTTTCCATTAATGTCTCCATTATTGACCAATAATGATAAAACAATAGAGTTCGATCGGTTTGATGACCTCCGTGGTAAAGCGGCTTCTTGGCTTGACCTAGAAGTCGCGGGTTCTAAACATAACCTAAGTTTTTTATAAATATTAATAGAGACGACGGAGCTAAGCTCAATAGTTCTTGGTATCCGGTAATTGACGGTTACATCAAGGCTAAACCAAAAAAACATGTTGCAGTATATTGTAGCGCCAGCTTGTAGATGAGTGGAGCTGGCGACACGGTATCGCTCCTAAGTAGATAAGTACAAACATCACCCCTAACTATTACACATCTGCCCTGATGATGGACACTGCAACGCTGTCCGAAACGTTGGCTAAAGAAGGAGGTAGCGCAACACGGCATAACACCCCCAAAACTAATAACAAAAATACTTTTGGCCGTGAAAATCTAAAATCGTGTATAACCTAAGCTAGACAAGCTGCTTTCCAGCAAAGGGTTTCCCGAAAACCTTTGAATGACGGTGTCACATTAAATGTTATTTTGTGGGATTTTAAACGTTCCTCAGCTTTTACCACTTTAATTTCCCCTACAAATCCAGGCGAGAATTTTTCATTATCTCCATACAGGAGGTCCAGAGGAAAAAAATCCCTCAAGGCCTATGTCGTCTTTGGGGATGCTGTGTGGAGGATCTTTTTAGCGAAAGGAAGGAGAGTAAGTCCTGGGAAGGAAAAAGGTGTGATAGGTGAATCCATCCTGTGAATTAATCCCTCCCACTGCGGTGCTAGGCAATGGGTCGAAAGAGTCCCGCTGGAGAGGTCTAGGTTAGGTTAACCAGTCTCTCTCGATATGGCCCGCCACGCAGTAAGTAGGTGGGCAAACGCGATTGCCGCCAAGACTGAGACCTAGACAAAACTCACCCCACGAATCTGGGCACCCCTGCAAAGTCACCAAACGTAGCGAACGACTTGGGGTGATCTCTGGCAGGTATGTTGGTTATCCAATAAATGATTGCCGGGGCGGCGAAATTCTTACATACACGCCTCGCATCCCAAATAGCTACACCAGTGAATACAGACTTTACCCAACTCATTGCCTAGGTAGGCTGTTGGGGTCGGCTCTCCTCCGCTTCATTTTGCTTGCCCCTGGAGTCCTGCAAGCTGGCTCTGACACGATGTTAGTCTCTGGATCACCGAGGAGAAAATCACCCTCGCTGCCAGACAGGGTAGTGCATCTTTGCGTACGTTTTACCCTTGACCCTTTCATTTGTCTATTAAATATGAAATTGACTAGGTACTACGTGGATACCCTAAACGTTTTTTTAATAACATCAGCATCACGGGATTGTTACAAAGCAAATGACATCATAGTCAAATAAATAAAAAAAATCTAACTTTAGAATTTTATTGTGATTTTCAAAGCTACTAGCCAAATACTTCTCTCTAAATTTCTAATTCGATGAGGCAGAGTATTAAATTTCCTATAAACGACTTCATGCAGGTATCTTAACTTTTATTTGATAGCCATACGTTAATAATTTATAGATTTTGGTGCGTTATTAAAAATAAAAAATAAAACACAGATTGAGATACCGTATTAAGATTTTATCTTTCCATCGTAGAAGATAAACAAATTGAATTGCTGCTGTTGATTTGTGAATGTTTTAATGGATGACTTCTGGAATACATTGTTAATAACAATAATCCTATATTTTGCCTATGTCCGTAGCTTACTAGAATACGCATCACAAGTTTGGAAACCGCAATACAAATCATATATGTGGAAAATCTAGAACGTGTTCAAAATCGTTTTATACGATACTTAGATTTCCGCAGCTTCCGCCCACACCTAAGTCACCAAGATTCAGCCGCGTACTTCAATATACTACCATTAGAAGCTCGAAGAAGCTCGGCCGATGTACTTTTTCTTCAAAAAATAGCCAGATCCGTCGTAGATTGTCCAGAACTCCTAGAACGAATACAGATATGAGTTCCAAACAGACGAACAAGATCAGACACGATTCTTAGCCTCCCTCGGTGCAACACTAATTCTAAACAGAACTCCTTCATCTATCATGCATCCAACACTTTCAACAAACACTATACACAATTTGACATTTTTAACTCTGCACCACACTCCTTAAAATCACACAGACACTCTCTCGATACTCTACAATACTTATAGATACCCTCTAATACAACCACCACTCTATAAACTTCCTTGTTTTTCTCTCTCTTTTAATTTTTTGTCACGCATATTTTTATTACTATACCTCAAATTAACCGATCCCCCCCCATTCTACCCCTTTCCTATCCCCAAATAACTCGTCTCTTGAAATGTAATTTTTTATTAGTAAATATCTCTAGAATCACTACAAACTTGTATTCAATGCCCATGTGGAAACCTGTAAATGGTTCAATTATTGTACTCAATTATTATATACTTTGTTGTTAATGTAAACTGTTGGTCTCCCAAATAAATAAAAAATAAAATAAAATAATGCTAAGGAATTTACAATAAGTTTCAATCGTTGATAAACGTTATACATCATGTCGTTTTGATTTGAACTCACGACGTTGAGGTCTCAAACATGAAGCTTTCAGTATTTCTTGTCTGTCATGTAGGAAATATATTAATGGCTTGATAATGGTGTCCTGTTGCTTCTAAATATGTACTAATGCTGGTCAATTTAATTATTGTGATTTAGCTTCGATACCATTCTTATCGCCTATCGAAATGACGCAAGTAAATCAAACGAAGTTTTATAGGCTGGAGTTCAATTGAGAATGCTTTGTGAGATAGTTTAAATCGATTACGCTTATCTTAATTAATAAGAATAGGCCACTGCAGTGACTCCGTGTAATTGAACCTGTTCTGAAACATTCTGCAGAAATACTAAAGGCCACATCCAGTCACGAGCGTGAAGGATAGTTTGAAAAATACCTCTTTTGCTCCTTCTGAATTCTGAGACCCTGATATGAAAACTTGAATACTTGCTGCTAACAATAAAAAATGCCTTTTTGATTTTTGATTCCTGATTAATTTCCTATTTAAAAAAAAACTTGACTACTTGTTGCCAACAATGGAATAAATTCTAGTGTCCATAAGTAATGCAGGAAATTTATTTCATGACCCGCTGACCTTAAAACAATCTCTGTCCGGTAAGGCGTGTTTAGTATTCACAGGACGTCCCTGAAGTATTCTACGGATTGCCTTACAAAGTAGAGACACCTCTTGCATTGTGAGTTTATGAGGCAACTAACACATCACCAACTTGAATGGCAGTGCTCCTAGAACAACAATATTTTATTGTTATTAAATGACCGAGGCGAGCAGTTTAGTTAATGGTTCCTCGAACTACAAATACTAAACTAGACTAAACGGTAGTCAATAAATGGTAAATTTATTATCGAACGGTTTCCGTCTTATGCTCGAAGATTTCAGATTATCTGTTCCACCTTTCCCGGATGCAAATTCGTTAGGGACTGGTGCTGCAAGAAAGCTACAACTTTGTACGATATGAAATACAAGCTAAATATGTGAGAATCAGAGTCGGTAGAATTATTTAAAAATTATTAATCCATCTAATTCAAGTTTGTAGCAATGGTAATGAAATAAAATCCATACTTTTATACAGTAAGCACAATTAGTATTTATTGGAGTAAATATCTACAATCAATTTGCAAGTTAAATAATCGTAAAATAGTACAACTATAACAGTAGATTTAAGAGTTAACAATAAATAACCCATCCGCTCGTTAAATCTTATAACAAAAGGATTACGAGTATCTTTTCTCTCTCTCTGGAGACCTGAAGCTGCGCGGGCAAATCCGGAAGGCAAACTTAAACTCTCAAGATCCCACGTGTCTTTATATCAGTCAGACCATCTGTAAAACCTAGCGGCGGGATGCACATTCACTAACCAATAGCATCCCTCGTCCCTAACCTGTAAGAGACAAGCGATGCGATAAAGAGAAAGTATTCTAGATTAAACACTTGTCAATTATACGCTCGAAATAATTAGATTTGCCACAAGTTGATTTTCAAGCTCGCTTTGAGAGATATTTACGTTCGTATGTAATGTATTCGTATTTAAGTTGCTTTCTGTTAGGAACTCCGACAAGATAAGCAGACTAATAACGATAGACTAATAGGTAGGAGGCGTCTACTAATATCTACAGGAATTTCAAAAACTGAAAAAATCGAACTAATATCTATGAGAATCAAAGTGTTGATGAATATCTACAGCTCAAACTGTTGACTAATATCTATGAGAACCAAAGTGTTGACGAATATCTACAGTACTGGCAAAGGTTGGATTTGCAATTATGTATAGAACTAACTAACTAACTAACCATCACGCCGTTTCTCCGCAGGGGTAGGCAGAGAGGACGGACCGCCAAACAACTCGGTCTTGGCACACACTCTTTGCCTCACTCACATTCATACATCGTCTCATACATACTCTTCTATTATTCTGACTTTTGACATGGCCCGTCTCAAGTATCTGATTCACTTGATCGTGCCATGGCTTCCTCGGGCGTCCCCGACTTCTTCTACCATTCACATTTGCATCATATATTCTTTTTACACTACTTTCTTCGCTCATTCGCTCTACGTGCCCAAACCATCTGAGGGTCCCTTTCTTAATTTTGCTCATTATACTTACATCAGCCTTACATTCTTTGCGGATATCCACATTTCTAACACGATCATACATGGTTTTACCACACATACGTCTCAGGGATCTCATTTCAACAGCATTCAGTTTACTTTCATCCTTCCTCTGCCAGTTCCATGCCTCACTGCCATACATCAGGGTAGGTACCAGGACTCCATTGTGGACTGCTAGCTTCGCTTTTTTTGACAGTTTTTTATTAGCGCCAACAGCATTCAGTCCTCCATTAATGGAGTTACCGGCATTTACCCTTCTTTCGATATCTCTATCAGCCTTCCCATCTCTCGTAAACATACTACCCAGATAAACAAACTCATCCACCTGCTCCAAGTATTCATCATTCACAAATATATCGCACACTGTTTTCGTACTCTCCCTTTCAAACACCATGACTTTAGATTTACTTACATTCATCATTAACTCATTCTTCATACATACTTCGTTCATCCTAGATACTAGAGACTGTAGATCTTCCATAGTGTTAGAGATCAGCACCGCATCATCAGCATACAACAGGCAACATACTTTCAGACTATTCAATTTCGCGCCCAATCCCACATCTTTCAATTCTTGCATACAATTATCCATGTATAGATTGAATAACCATGGTGACATTACGCAGCCTTGCTTAACACCTTTTGTGATGTCAAACCACCCCGTAAAATCACCGTTCACCCTAACACATGCAACGCTTCCCTCGTACAGAGACGCAATTGCCTGTATGAGATTTGCATTCACTCCATACTTGGACAACACCTTCCATAGCTTTTTCCTGTCGACTCGGTCGTACGCTTTTTGAAGATCTACAAAGGCGCAGAAAAGTTTCTGGTTTTTCGCCAGAAACTTCTCAGTGAGCATACGCAAGGAGAAAATCTGGTCCATGCATCCCCTTCCACTCATAAAGGCACCTTGCACATCCCATATTTTATCCTTTGTTTCCGTTCTTACCCCTTCAATCAATATTCTTCCATACAGCTTGCCGACAGAACTTAGCAGGCTAATAGCCCTATGATTCCCACATTCCATGCGTGACCCTTTACCTTTGTACAACGGCATGATTACAGCCCTCCTCCAATCTAATGGCGTGTAACCCTCCTCTAAACATTGATTAAAAAGTTTGCACAACCATGTGAGAATAATATGGCTATCTCCTTTAAAATATTCGGCAGCAATATTGTCGAAACCAACAGCCTTACCATTCTTCATGCATTTAATCGATTTTTTTATTTCATCCATACTGATTTTGATAACATTCACTCCGTCATCGTTCATTCCCGATTCAACGCTGGACTCACTATCACCCGAGTTGCTTTCGAAGACTTCCTCAAAATATTTCATCCATCTTTCTTTTATTTCTTCTTCATTCGTCAACATTCTTCCATCATTCGATTTTATCACTTTCATTCTTCCGTTCTCTGGGCCACTCCGGGACCTTTTGACTTCCTTCCAAAACAGTTTAATGTTTTCTTGGAAGTGTTTTGTCATTTTTATTCCCTCTTCATCTTCCAGGCGTTTTTTTCGTTCTTTCACTCCAACACTTACTCTTTTCTTGCATCCCTTGTATACTTCTTTCGCTCTATCTCTCTCTTCGCTTGAAGCACTGTCAGTCGCTATCAGACGTAACCAAGCTTTCTTTTTCTCTGAGACCAGTGCTTTGATCTCGTCATCCCACCATGCATCGCCTTTCTTCCTACCTTGCTTACTTATTCCACACACGTCTCTAGCAGATTCGCACAGACTAACCTTTATGTGGTTCCATGTTTCGTCTATGCTTAGACCGTCCATTTCTTTCGCATTCAATCTCATTTCTGCACATTTCTCATACTCACTTCTCACATAATCGTTTTGCAGTTTTTCTATTTTGACTCTTGTTGGAGCTGATACCGTTTTCACTTTAGAGCGCCATCCGCGAAAGAGGTTTACTCTTGATACCACCAGAAAGTGGTCAGTTTCAACCTCAGCCCCTCTGAAAACTCTTGTGTCCTCGGTAACGGCTCTCAACCTAGAGTCAATTACTACAAAATCAATTATTGATCTTTCATTTCCTCTTTCCCACGTATATTGGTGGATACCTTTATGATCGAAAAAGGTATTCGATACAAACAGGTTCCACTCTAAACATACTTCACGTATTCTATTCCCATTTTCATTCGTCCTTTTATCCCCGAACTTACCTAAGGCTGAATCAAATCCGTCACGTCCAATTCCCACCCACCCATTCAAATCGCCCGCCATTATAATCCTTTCATTCAAATTTTTTAATCTCATTACTTCGTTCACACCAGTCCAAAAATCATCTTTCACTTCGTTGCTTTCAGAATTAACAGGAGCGTAGCAAATAACAAGAAACACCCTTGTCAAACCAATTTTGAAACGGATCCACATTATTCTCGGACTTACACATTCATACTGCAACATACATTCAACCATTCTGGGAGACAGTAGCGCTGCAACACCCTGACAAGCCCTCTCCGTATCTGGTCTCCCAGACCAGATGACGAGCCTATCGTTATGCTGCATTGTACCGCTCACTTTTTTCATACTCTCTGTCACACAAAGTACGTCCAAACATTTACTATCCATTGTATCGCATAATTCATTCATCTTTCTGTCCATCCCTCCCCTGATATTCCATGTACCAATTCTACATTGTTCACGTTCCGTCCTCCTCTTCGTCCTCGCAACCGAAGGGTTGGCGATGTGATGGGTAGCGAGCCTCATCGACACCTGTGTCGGCCATTCCCTTCCAAGGACTACATATAAAAACTACCGTAACATCACGAAAATACCGTTACACTTATTACCTACCTCTAAAAAATACACAACTCATAACAAACAATAGTGAAAGTCAATATAAATAACTTACTGCACTAACAACTTAATTAAGTAGGTAACACTAATACAAAATATATAATGTCTTATCACTGTAAATATTTATATCATCGTAAAATGTTTATATCTGTGTGAAGTTCTCATATTATTGTAAAAGTTCACCGTAAATGTTTATAATTATCACTCAGGCTAATAATATCGGCTCCGACCGATGTCATCCTTCTGTGTGCGCGGGCGCGGGGGCAGGCGGGGGCAGAGGAGGCAGGCAGTTCGTCAAATGTTTACGAAATTACGAACACATTTGAGGGTACAGTCCGATGTCCGATGTCATCCTTCCTAGTGCGCGGGGACGGTGGGGCGGGTGGCGGGCGGCAGGGCAGCGGGGTGCGTTTAGGGATGCAGAGGTCGCCAGATGATTATCTTCTGAGAACGGCCGTTTCTGCGGCCATAATATGACACCGGCAACGGCAGGCATGAGGCGGGCAGAGGGTGAGGGGTACGCGAGGTGGTGTAATGTAGGTGCGGGGTATGCGAGGGGCATAACCAAGGGTCGAAGTGGTGGTCACATCTGGTAAATGTTCGATGCTAGTTTGAAATTTTAGCCACTGAGTTTAAACTGTATCTTATAATTAGCTATATTATTTTGTACACATATTTAAAAGATCGTTTCACGTCCACACTATTCACAGAAACATTATTGTTAATTCACTTACATAAATTTCACACAGTAAGGAACATTTTTTGATACTCTTAAGGGTTGAATATATGAAATATCCCCCTTAATTAGTAAAGAGTACCGGGACCGACCAAAAACACGCCAGGCTGCTCCGAGAGCCCGACGCATACGTCCGTTATGTATAGCATATTGGAATAACGTAATATTGCGTATGCAGTTTAAAAAACTTAATTTATGTATGTATGTAAAAATCCCTGATATCGGACTATTGGACACATTTAGCTGATTAGTCCAACCTACGCTCTGTAGATATTAGTTCAACCTACGCTCTGTAGATATTAGTCAACACTCTGAAGTTCGAAGATATTAGTTCAACATATGAGCTGTAGATATTCGTCCGGCATACAGGCTGTAGATATTAGTAACTGGAGTCTAATAGGTACTGAATTACCGACCCACAGTAGGTTAATTGTATCTATTGGCCCCATCCCCCTTATATTTACCATTATCACAAATCGGCGATTAACGCCATTTTCAAATCATGTCATTTGACCGACAATCGAAATTTGAACGACAATCTACTGATTCCCGACCAATTTGACGTTTGATCAACTTTAGAATAGCAATGAAGCATAACATCGTGAACTTTATTCTTGTCGACTGACCATCATATGACCAATGTTTAAATAGGTCGAGAATCGGCGGTTAACGAGAGTCATTGATTGATGTTTCAAATATCAAAATATTCAAACGGTGCTGATTGCCGATTAGGGAATGTGACTAAAAAACCATAAATTTTTCACTGTTTGGAACAGTGCTTTTGTACGAATGAAATGTTTTAATTGGATGTCCATAATCCCTGCATTCATCTTCGTTCAATAGGTCATTCATTCAATCTAAATGCTGCTATATTTATATTCAGAAATAAACTTTCATCTAATAAATGCTAATTTTTGCCAACATTTCCATAAAATTGCTTATTCATTTTAATTAAGCGCATAATATAATATGTAGGTTATCGTATAAAATGCATAATTCGAAGTAAAGAACTTGTACCTTGATCAAAAGCGCATGCTAGGAAAGTAATGGCTCAACTTTCAACGTCGTTTCGCCTAGGAAGTAGGCCATACTTGGCAATTTATTGTCTATTATGGGGACGATACAGGCTTTGAAGAGAATGTACCGAGATTGATGCATACTAAAGTTCGAAGGACAGGCGCTTTATGTTGGTAAATAGAAAACCCGAGATGGATAGGAAAGAATATGTGTTTACAGGGCCGGATCTGTAACATTTTGTCTCATATTTCTCGTAATTTAGATTACATCAGTAAGGCTGAATTTAGTCTCACGCGTCTCACGCTCACCGTCAGCACTCATAGATCAGTGCGTAGTTCGTCGGCGCTAAGGCTCAGCGTGGCTCGTTTCAGTATCGTACTGACCGCCTTACTGTACAGACGAAGACCAAAATGCGGAGTGTATTAGTTATTGCTGCTTTGTACTACCTATCCCAAAAAAATCAAAACGATTCGCCATGACTGTACACGCTGACGGCGTCCGCTCCGCTCGACACTAGAACGCTCACTGAAAGCAGAAGCGCTCGTGCAATCGTCAGCGCCGACAGCTACGCGGCGCCGACGCGCGACGCGTACGGCCGCGTAGGCATCAGCGCTGACCACCTTACGCGCTGATAGCTACGCGTCATTAAAAAACGCTTCCTAGAAGTTCATATATCTCGACCATCAGCGCAGACGATGCGCTTGCGGTTAGCGTGAGAACCTTTATTCCATTAGCAACGTTTGGCTGGTACACCGAGAGCAGTAAATTTGGGAGGATGGTATAGGCACCTATGCCCTGGTATCCATTCATTGAACAACCGTCACCTATGCCATAGGTCACCTCAAATGGATCGCTGTGTTTGGTAACTTAGTATGTACTAAAGGTGTTCGATTTCATGGGGTGAGAATTGTCGACGTTTTGGAGGCAGATCTGTCAGCAATAACTATAATTTTAACATATTTCTTCAGACTGATTCGTGGATGGTTCGAAAACTCGACTATCACGGAGAGCATTAGTTTCTATGTTCCCTATGGTTATCTCCGTCACCGATATCATAGACTGTTTTATCTCCCGGCTTGCAAAACTAACTTACCAATAGTCATGCAGTAGGGAGAGTTGTCTTGTTGTTAAATAGAATCACTTCAAATATCGACATGTTTAACATCAATGAAGCACATCTAAATGGCAAGCCTTGCTACTATTAGTTTAAATTTGGTTATCTTATCTTAAATATTTTCTTTCTTTTAAAAACGCTTTGAAATGTTAAATTTGTAATGGTTTTAAAATGACTAAATTGAATTGAATTGAATCTGCCCGCCAACTGCGTGGCGGGCCAGATCGAAAAGGACTAGATGAGGGAGACCCTTCATTAGTCGAAATTTCTTGACCTATCGCCTAGCACTACAGTGGGAGGGACGGATTTATAAGTCCGTCAGCGCTATATTCTTACACATCCCTCAAATCATTTTAATTATTTCTCTCCTCCCTATGCTTAAAAAGACCCACCACATAGAATCGCCAAAGACGACATTGGCGATGCTGTGTGATTAGCAGGGCCTCCTGTATGGAGTTAATGTAAAAAAATCGTATTGTCCGTTCTGCTTACACGTTCTATCCGCACCTATATTAGATCCGGCGCTAAAAGTTATCAAAAAGAGGGGCGCGTTTTATCGAATACGAAATGTTATTTGCCAATATGGTATTTATTGTGCATCAAGGTTCCACCAGATTGTTATCTGTTTTTTTTCGTCCGGGCTCACGTACATACCATTTGTTCCTACGCTAGATCCAGCGCTGACATAATGCAATCGTTAGTAAGAAGATTCAAAGATAACATTATTATAATTTACAAAATGGAAAGGATCCAAGGAAGGTGATCTATTCATAGTGTGTTTACCATTGTTTTGAATGTCGAGGTCAACGTTTTGTTACTGTTATGTCTGGTAGAATCAAACAGTGTGAAGTGTTATTTAACTAACCGTAGAAACAGGCAAACAATGCTCCTTTGAGGGCAGCAACTTGACTGGAGATGGAAAAAGGAATCAATGACCCGTGATGCCTTCCGCAGCAAGTGAAGGGAATACTTCTGCTAACAATTGGACACGTCTGAGCAATTCTGGAAGAATAGGCTTTCGACACTCTTCTATTGTTATAGCTGGTGATAGATAGCATCATAGACTAAATGCCTTTATGACTTAAAACTGCTAAGCTTTGGAATAATTAAATACCATCTATAAATAAGAACTCCTGTCAACATTTTTGTGTAATATTCACTTTCTTTTGTAATATTATTTTTAATGTAATTTTTGGGCATGACTCTGTACTTACAGGTTTAAAAAAATATATTTCAGCACCATAATTTACATTTGGGTATACCTACAAGATTATTTATCGAGAAGTGGGGAGCGAATACGATGCAATTCGCGAGTTGTTAGTTCGGCGGCAATCGAAAACAGAATGAATTTTCGTTTCGTTCGACACTCGTCGCTGGGGTAAAAAGGTCCGTAATCGGGTCGCGAATGTGTTGCGTTGTTGGCTAGCCATGATTTCAGGGCGCAGAACAAAAAAGCTTAAAGCAGGGACAGCCAATCGGAAAAAAAGGTTGTAAGATGGAAGGCAGAAAGTACAATTTTGGAAAGAACACATTAATTCAAAATGAATTACACAACGTAGTTAAAGCCATTTCGACAAAACGGATGGAATCGATCACTTGAAAGATTGTATACATACAACTCTCGTGGTCGAGTGGTAAAGATTAACAAGTAATTTTCATTTAATTAATTTGTATTTTCACAATTAATTCGGTAAAAATACTATATTCCCAAGTATATTTTCAGCACGTTCCAGAGTGGAAGATATTTTCAGTATCTTTCTGGTTAAAGACCACCATTCAGAATGGAAGCCTGCTTGAAATGTCTTTAGTCGTTTTTTATGACCAGATCTGATTAACTAGGTTCTTCCCCACCTTGCTCTCCTCATCTCCTTCCCCTCCCCACAACCTTCACCCTCACAAAACACCCTAATCAGGGAAGCCCTCTCATTGGGTCTAATTGGGTCCAGACGGCTGAAAGCAGTGGGGACTATTGTGCAGTATTCACATAAAAATGTATCTGAAAAAGACATAATACTAAGAAATTATTCACATTCTATTGAAGTCTGATCTTGTATTGTATAAAATTATGAATAGCAGAAGATCTGGAAAATCCCAACGGATTAAAAAACTTAATAACTATTTTAAATCGATTAAAAGGTTTATATTGAATGGTTACGTTGACCTGTCGATGACAGTGTCTTTATCCATTCCAAGGTGTTAACCAATTAAGGTGGAAAACCAATTACCCAGCACGCATGCGCGCTCTTGGGCACAGATACCTCAAGAAAATGAGTTTTCCATCTGATAGTTTTTATCACGCATAGTCCCGTAGTAGTGGTTGTCATGACATAGTGAACGAACGCTTCTTTTATAATGAAAATGTACCTAATGAGAATGAGTAATGAGTATGAGTCCCGGGTTCAATTCGATCTTTGGTAAAAAATGTGAATTTTTTAAGTGGTTATTTTTTATGATTTAAAAATTTACGAAAATCGTTTTAAAGAAGTGAACATATTTGAATAAAAAACAAAATATAAAAATGTGTATATTTTGGAAAAAATACAGTGATTAAAATTATTATAAGTGTTATTTCGAATTTTTAAGACGAAAATACCATGAAAAATTGTTAGTGAAAATCGATTGCAAAGGATTGTAGATTTTTCGTATTTAATTCAGTGAAGTGCTTTATCTGATGTGATTTATCCGATGGTGTAATAGCGTAATGGTAAGTATCCTACCCTACACTACAACAATTTTTTTTTGTGAATACCGCACAAGAGTCCCGAATGCTCCCAAGTTTCTGGAAGCAGTGAGACTATGGCATCCCAAATTGGAGTATGTTATGAGGCTGCAGGTAGCGGGGAGGGGAAGTATATGGAGAAGAGTAAGATGGGGAATACCTGACTATTCAGATCTAGTCACAAAACATAACTAAAGTTACTTCAAGCAACCTTTCAATTCTGAATGGTGGTCTTATACCAGGGCGTTACTAAGAGTATCTTCCTTTCTGGAACATGCCTTAGATTGTTTTAAAAATTGTGAAATAACACAAATCAATCAAATAAAATTTACTGCACGCCGGAATTTGAACCCGCCACCATTGGATTGCTAGTCGAGAGTCTTACCTCTTGTTCACGAAGGTTGTCGAAGAGTAAAACTAAATGAAGAAAAATCATAGTGTGCAATTCACACGCGGTAGAAGTGAAACCTTCAGAAAACGAAAATAGACAAGATTGGGGAGGCTGTGAAGCACCGCATAAAAAGGGGACCGATTATACTATCTCATTCTTTCGCAGGCTAAATCCTATAGATGTATGTGTTTGACTCTTTTAGGTGTCGCTATTTTTTGTTTCATTGAGGTTCAAATCACAACGGTGCTGAAGAAGTTTTCATTTGAAAAATTGTTAAAGAATTTGTCAAACACAACTTCTGCGACATATTTCTGCAATTTGCTAACATAACAAACCCGCAAAACTGTTTTCTTTTTCCATTGTTCTTCAGTTTACACCTTTTAAAATATTAGCATCGAGTCGCTCTCGCTAACGCGATGTGTAAACACCGAATACTCACTACTCGGGTCGAACGCTCGAATATTAATTTTATGTTTACTTTTATTTATTGCTCGCTAAAGTCGCCAACACTGAGAATTCTCTGACGTCACTACTCCGGTTAATAACCTCATGTGGAACGTTTACACTAGAAAATATCTTCATTTCAATTGGAAGGAGAAAATCGCATCATCCTTTTCATTTCTGTTTTCCGGGCAAATGGGTTATTTTTAATAAGTACTAGTAGTAACAATTTGGGAGGCGGGAATTGGTACCGCCGCCCCGGGAACCTTTATTGGATAACCAACACCTCTGCCACAGGTCACCCCAAGTGGTTCGCTACGTTTGGTGATTTAGCAGGGGTTCCCGGGTCCATGGGGTGAGGTTTGTCTAGGTTTTGGAGGTGGATGACCAGGACACACTGAACCCCAGATTCCTACCCACCCCTTAAACCCTTTTCCTTCCAAGAACTCTCCTCTCCTTCCTTTCCTTAAAAAAAACCCTCCACACAGCATCCCCAAAGATTACACGGGCCTTGAGGGAATTTATTTTTAGGAGAAAATCGAGTTACCCTTTTCATTTCAGTTTTCCGGAAAAACGGGCTACTTTTAATCGTTTTTTTTAAGTTCTTGAGCACCGATGTGATTTTAAACTCAATGTAACGAAAAATAGCGACACTTAAAAGAAACAACCACATACAGCTGTAGGATTTAGCCTGCGAGAGAATAAGATAGATTAATCGGTCTCCCCTTTGTGCGGTACTTCGTAGCCTCCCCACTCTTGTCTAGTTTAGTTTCACTTCTACCGCGTGTGAATTGCACACTATGATTTTGAAGTGAAAACTTCTTTAGCACCCTAGTGATTTGAAACTCGATGAAACGGAAGCGTGCCACACTAAAAAGAGACAAATACATACACCTATAGTATTTAGCCTGCGAGAGAATGAGATAGCAATAAAATATTTATTTTTATAATATTTATTTATTTCACAGTCACTCGGTTCCAATATAATACGGTAAATCCACGGTCTCACGCAAGTCTCCTTTGATCTATTGCAGTGGTTCCCAACAGGTGGTCCGTGGAACACAGGTGGTCCGCGAGATCTAAAATGTGGTCAATTGAAAGGTTTCCAAAAGCTGATTCGTAAGCCTTTTGGTATTAGTGTTGGAGAGGTAGCTGAAGAGGTCCAAGAAGAACTCATTATTGTACCTTGTGGTCCCTGTGAGAACAAATAAATATCATGGTGGTCCCTGGTCAAAAAATGGTCGGGAACCACTGGTCTAGTGGTAAGAACCTTAGCGGCTAGACATTCAGCGGAACAAAGATTGAATCCTACGAAATACAATTTTTTTTTTTAAATTTTATAAAATACCTTCAATCTTCAAAGCACTCCAAAATAAACAGGCCAAATAAAACACACAAGAAAGCAACATCTAGCGACTCTGAAGAAGAAAACACAACTATTAAAAAGGTGATCAAATTATAGAAAAAGGTGCACTGGAATTCGACGACAAAAATATGGAAAAAATCGTTCTTTACATTGATATAAAAGTTTAGTTAAGAAACATATAAGATGTTTAAATAATAATAATTATTCTGAATTTGCCAACCATATTTTGGAAACAAGTCATTCTTTTGATATTAATACAGGTCTTAAAATTTTACATACTAACACTACGGGCATACAATTGGATAATTTAGAAATTTTAGAAATTAGAAAAAGCATTAATAGTAAATTAAATATTATAAATAACCAAACATTTTTTAAAAATAGCCATTTTTTAAATTTATTTTCTTATTAATACTTACAATTAATTATAATTATTGATTTTTTGATTTAGACTAATTATTTTAATTATTTGTTCTTAAAAGTTTTTAATTATCTAAATGCAATTTTATTTTTCCTTAAATAATTTTTATATTTAATTTTGTATAACTATTTTTATGATTTGTAAGTAATTAATCACCTCTACTTTTTAATATTTTGTCTATGTTATAGTTTATTCTAATTTGTCTGTACTTGTTTGTCATTTATTTTTCTTTATATTAACAGTATTAACATATCCTTATGAAGATAACATTGTTATCGAAACATGTAGATATTGTTTGTAATATAGTGGTTTATACAAAGTGATCTGTTATTCATTGTATGATATAAAAGTGCTTCGTAGTCTCCCCACTCTTGTCTACTTTAGTTTATTGAAGGTTTCATTTATACCGCGTGAGAATTGCACACTCTGATTTTTTTTTGTTTTGTTTACAACAAAACTTCAGCCCTTCCCACGTTACCTTTAGTTAGTTTACCTTTAAGAGTAATTATTATTGTGTTACCAGCGGCGTATACATTTAATCCGGTTAATAACCTTCTTCTACAATTATCTTAATCCCAGTCCAAAGTGCACGATTACTTGCCCAACTCTCTGCTCAGAAAGTGTAGAAAATAGCAAGTGCTTAATTCAACTCCACGCTATTATTTATCAATTAAAAGACGCAATCTTTATCACGAGAACATGAAATAATAATTGCATCGTGTAGATGCGGCTTTGCATTGTAATCGCCGAGAATGGTGGTTACTTTGTGCAACGTTTAATGTGACTGCAGCACCGCTGTTGCATTGCGATAACTCATATCACGATGTGATATTGTCACAAGAAGGTAAAATGTTAATTTCATTGAATATGATAAGCTAGGTGGGACTTAGCGGTACCAACAATGACCCTATTTTGAATGGTCCGAGATTGGGTCGATGTGATTTTATTTTTTTTTTTTAAAATTAGTCCCACACAGGAGGCCCAGAGGAAAAAAAACCCTCATGGTCTATGTTTTCTTTGGGGATGCTATGAGGAGGGTATTTTTATGGAAATGAAAGAGAGGAGAATTTCTGGGAAGGAATAAGGTATGAGGGGTGGTTAGGAATCTGGGGTGCAATGTGACCAGGAGTGACGTACGTATTAATCCATGCCTCCCACTGCGGTGCAAGGCGATGGGTTGAGTGAGTTCGGCTGGAGAGGTCAAAGTTAGGTGTCTCCCTCAACCAGTCTTCCCACGGCCCACAGTAGGTGGGAAAACGTATTCACCGCCAAGACTTAGACAAACCTGACCTCGTGAACCCAGGCACCCCTTCTAAGTCACCAAACGTAGAGAATCACTTGGGGTGACCTATGGCAGGGGTTTTGGTTATCCAATAAATGGTTCCCGGGGCACCCAACCACCTCCCAAATTGTTTTTTTGAAAATGAAAATGAAGTGCGAATTGAATATTTTCCGGGCCAGTTTACAGTTTCAAAATTTGTGGAATATTTCGATGATAACGAGTGGGCAACTGATTACGATATTCCATTGACAGACTTGTAAGAAAAAAACATAACCTTGTACCATGTAGGGTAGTTCGACATTTGTATATCATTTATCATTTGAAATCTTTTAATATAATATAAATAATAAAATTGATTCATTGAGTGTACGAAGGCATCATAAGGATGCAATATTCCTGTATAAATTAGTTAACAATAATATTCAATGCCCAGAGTTGCTAAATAAAATTCAATTTAATGTACCTGCGTGTACAACACGCTCTTCTGTCCTGTTCAGGGTTGATCAATGCAAGACAAACTGCAAGCAAAATTCTTGTCTGAACAGATTATGCAATAGTTACAATAGCATATTATCCAAGGTGGACATTTTCAATTCCGAACCTACCAAATATAAGGGGTACATAAAAGAGTATTTCTCTGATGTTTCATAATATGTTATGTGTCTATGTTTCTATCGTTTATCTTTAATTCTGTTATGATTTGATTTATATGTACAATCTGGCTTCTTATGGTTACCAATGTATTGATATTTTATGTTTTATGTAAATTTTAGTTTTATATACTTAATCTTTTGTTTTATAAAATTTTTGATCTCATACTGCTTTATTATAAATTTATTATTTAATTTTTTTTATTATGCTGTTAATCAGAGGTAAAGTCACATGGAGGAAATCCATAATTGGTTTTATTTTGGCTATACAAACATGTACAAACTGTAAAAATGTAAACTGTCGATTTCCCGAAAATAAATAAATAAAATAAAATAAAATAAAATATGTGTCCAATGGAAGTACCCTTTCGGAGTTTGCAATATCTGTCAATGAAAAACCATCATCAGTTGACCACACTTCATCATCCAAATATTCAACAAATGCTTTATTCTGAAGCTGTGGCCCGGGAAATTGTCAATACGTTCATCATTTTCATCGCCAGAATCTAGATCAGTGAGATCAGAATTGGCCTTTTCTGGCGGTTTTATGCACACGTGCTGATTTGGTCGCATTCGTCATCAATGTCACCATCTTCTTCCAGAAAAGACAGTATTTGGTACACTGACAAGCAACTGAAAAAGAATTTAAAGAAAACATGACTATGAAAACATAAACTTACCGTATCCAAATTGGTATTTTTTAAAATACTTTTATAATACTTAGTGATTGTTTTTTTTATGAAACAAAAAAATTTATTTAAAAAACAAAAAAAAATGTTTCAGAGCTATTTGGGTCAATATTGTATTCCTACTCAAAGAAGAGTGTTCGTATGTTAACCACACAGTGTTCATCTACTGTCTTCTATATCAAAGGCAAATAATGCACTATAATGTACCTACATATATTATTAATTTTACAATCCGGTATTTGCATTAATGCTAGTATGTCAACCAGTTCCTGCATAAAACTACTCATTTTTACTTTATAGAAGTTATGCAAATTTGCGCGTTGATTTATTTGATTACCGTGATAGGGACAAGGTCCTATTTGTATAATTAATAATATTTAATGAAACGTGTTATCAATGAATGTATCGGTGAAGTTTTAATGCAATTGTGACAAAAGAACCACTTTTTTACTAAGTTATTTCAGTGTATTAAATATAAGAATATGACAGGAGGATTTCAGCGCTTCTTTGAGGTAATTAAAAAAATCAATTATTTCGGTTAATCATGTAAACTTTGACTTATAGTTTTATATTTTGCCATTTACAAAAGCTTTGTTCTGCGGCAAAATAAAACATCAAAATCCCGCTATGAAGACAGTACAGTTTGGTTTTGGTTTCGGAGGAAAACGAATGTTTTGTTGGCTTTTATGAAAACAATTATCAGTTGTACATTCCTTCTGGCTACACCTAATACCAGAAATTTGTAGCATTTTTGTTAAAGATTCTTGTGTAGTGTGTAGGTACTAAGATCTTTATGGGACATAATATTCTAATTAAATTATGAGACCACTAGGTGCAGAAACGGGCTTTTAATAGATTCTCTTATCTTAACAAACGGATTGCAATTTTTAGAGAAAAAGTGTCAGGTGGAAATGCTATCATTGTTCTACCGGTATTTATATACAGAGTAACTAGCACCATTGATTCCTTCCGCACCGGTGCACAGTCGGGAAATACGTCAATAGCACACTTAACATTTGTACACGGTTGACATTTGTCACATGACAACGGGTCGTTTCTACATCTCGTTATTAAGTAAAAAGCTTGGCTGTATAACGATTTGCCAGCCTCTGTGTTTCCTCCCTTCTACAACACTGGGCTCTTCAAGACAAATATTCACTCCTCGTTTTCAACATCCCAAAGGTGACATAGGCCCCGAGGGAAAATGTTTTCCTCCAGGCCTCCTGCAAAATAAATATGTATGTATTATTATGTGGGTACAATAAGAATGGAGATTTAACCAAAAACAAACACTTCTTATGTCAAATAACTCTTACTAACCATCTAAAATTTTACGACTACTAGAAATAATCTATGTTAGACTAGAATCCTAAACTAATATTACATCTGTTTGAAAGATTTAAGAAATGCTTTAACTGAATATTGAATATGTACAACACAATCTGTAATATATTTATTTTAAGTATATATTATGATGTTATTATTATTCATTATCGTGGTTTATTTTTGGGTCATTGTGCCGTGTTGGGCCTCCTTCTTTAGCCAATGTTTCGGACAGCATTACAGTGTCTATCATCATGGCAAGTGTGTATTTGAAGAGTGTGGTGAAGTGGAATTTGTATTACAGTATAATTTAAAATGGTTTTCTACGTTTAGTTTTGGTGTAGGCATCAATTACCGGATATCAAGAACTATTGAGCTTAGCCCGCATTGACCGGATGGCAAAACGGCATAATAAAACAAAAATGAATCACTACAATATATATACTTTTGGCTGGTATTACAGTATAAATTAAAATGGTTTTCTGTGTTCAGTTTTGGTGTAGGCATCAATTACAGGATACCAAGAACTATTGAGTTTTAGCCCATATTGACTGGATTGCAACACGGCATAATAAAACAAAAATAAATCACGATAATACTTTTGGCCGGAGTATCTCAAATCACATCTTGGTATGATTCTTTTATTTGGGTTTTAATGCTTATTATTTTTGGTTTCAATTTATTGAAATGTAATAAAATAGTAAGTAATCAAAATCATTTTTAGTGGCTAGTTATGTATCTACTCAAATTTTTTGCAATTACTTGCACCACTACTTGCAATTACTTTTAGTTTTAATATTCGGCCTTGACTTCAATAAGTGCATTGCTTGATTTATTACAGATGCTCCAATGCACTTGGAAATCATGTATTGCATTTATAATGCACTTTACTTGGCCGTGTATGAATTAATGTTGCCCCAGAGATTAGAGACTTCAAACGCATCCAATATTTACTTACTCATCACTTATAAATAACTATTAGATAACTACCTACCTTATTATATTTTGAAGAAAAGTCTGAAAACATTCCTATTATACCTACACCCTGTACTTACCCCTGAATCTACTATACTTTTATAAATAATAAAATAATAATTTTTTTGAAGCCAAATCGTGTTGTGAATATACATATAAGCTTCTGGTGAATTTTTCTTACCTCATGCGAATTAATACAAAATCATGTGTTTTTCGTTATAAAATTTTATCGCTTAGAAATATTATAGATGCTTACTAGGGAATGCAATCTCGACTCGAGATCGCAAATTGGAGATCTTGCGAGATTAGAAATTACAATCTCGCGAGATTTCAGAATTTTCGGGATATCGTTAATTAAAAGAAAATATTAATGAAAGAAAACAAAAATTTATTATTTATTTATTCTTTAATATTAGTTACTAAATATATAACAGTTTTTTTTTAAATTAAAATAATCAAAAGAAAAATATAGCTTAAGGAGATTATTAGAAAGTAATTACGGATTTTGAAAGCAACTTCTCACCACTCGCGCCCCGAGTGGACGTGTGTAGCGTCGCTGACTACTGCCGCCCAATCCCGTCGATCTCGAACGGGATCTCGTCATATTATGCTTCGGGATTGATCCCAAAAAATGTCACGAGATCTCGCGAGTTCGAGATCCCACGACATCGGGATTGCATTCCTTAATGCTTACCATTGACGTATGCTTACTGTAAAAATAAATACTACGAGTATAACACATCTTGGCCTTGGAAATTTGTTAATTTATTATTAGAATTTTGTACATTGTGTAGATTTTTGAGTTATTTCAAATATAAAAAATCGAGTAAGATTAAGAAAGGGACCCTCAGATGCTTTGGGCATGTAGAGCGAATGAAAGAAGAAAATAGTGTGAGAAGAATATACGACGCAAATGTGAATGGAAGAAGAATTCGGGACGCCCAAGAAAGACGTGGCACGACCAAGTGAATCAGATACTTGAATCGGGCCACGTTAAGAGTCAGAATAATAGAAGAGCATATATGAGACGATGTATGAATGTGAATGAGGCAAGGGGTGTGTGCCAAGACCGAGTTGTTTGGCGGTCCGTCCTCTCTGCCTACCCCTGCGGGGAAACGGCGTGATGGTTAGTAGTAGTTAGTAGAGTATTTTTTTAGAAAGTCTTTTTATAAGTCTGAATATAGTATCAGGCCTATAAAAATTCTTTCAAGTACCAAAATCTCCTACTAATAAATCCATTTTCGGATAAAGTTTGTGTATAATTGTATTTAGGTACATATACGATATTGGAAAATTTAATTCTTTGGAAAATAATCTAAAAACATTTTATGAATAAGATTTATGCCTGACTTTCACAAATTAATGAAATTTTGCATTTTCGGTGTGAATCCAAAAGGGCAGCGTACAGTTTGTCAAATAAGAGTAGAAAATATATGAGGGCGCCACTGTTGTTCAAATGGCAATACTAAACACATAACTCATGGTGATAAAGTAAAGCTGTGTAACCTACATTTTTATAAAAAAATTAAAAAAGCATAATAGTGGAATAAATATTTTTTCATTGCAGTATACATACCCGCCGATCTCAAAATTAGAATTGCGTATAGGTAAATTATTATTATACCTTTGCAATTTTGTGTTAACATAATGAAGAATAACTATAATGTAATAAAGTATAAAGCACAGTTTAGAAATTGCTCACATTTATTTAATACTAGATAAAGTACCTAACGTTGCCTGGGCTCTAGATCATTTCTCTAATTTTAGATCTGAATATATTTAACTCATTCAGATCTAAAAGTAGTGTTACTAAACTCACCATTAGTGATTCTTCCTTTCTATCTATTGTTAAATTCAAATTTATGTTTAATTAAATTAAAGCAAATCGCTTTATAAATCACCTTTTAATCAATTTTATGTCATGAAGAAAAAATGTGGTTTACTGTGGTCTATACATTCAGTGTCATTGCACTTCAAAAAAATATTTGACAGTTAAATTGGTGTTGCCAGTCTACAAATTTAGTAGTTCAAGTTTTTATATTTTCTACTCTTTATTGACAGACTATACAACGAATTTGGAATTGAGAATTAAACCTAATGCTATTCGCATATAGACTAGGCGCATTTTGTTTTAGTAACGCCCCGCTGCTGTGGTGAATGAGCGTCCCTAGACTCTGTGTCGCTTGGTTCCGTAAAATCGATGTTAAATTTCCTTGTTATTATAATAAACAATGCGTAAGAAAGGCATTAATGTTTTATACAGGCCCTTACGAAATCAACCTGTAAAAAACAACTCTCAAATACTTTCCTTAACCTTTTCCCTAAGTCTTTTTATGTATTTTTAAACCCCTCCCAAAAAGGAGGCGGAGCCCTTCCGATTTCGAATATTTTAAGCAATAGTGGATCACCTTGGGTATACTTTAAAAATTATAATTTGCTCTTTTTTAGATGGCGCTAATTTTATTATTTTAGGAACAAATATGTATAATACTATAATAATATGAAACAATCTGAAAACTGACAAAAAATAAAAGAATTATTTATTTATTTATTATTTATAAAGTTTTTTTAATATGTATTTAAAGAAAGCAATGAAAATTATATTAAAGCGTTTGCTAGGAAGAATATACAATAAAATCTTGAATAGGTTCCAGAGGTAAAATCACTCCGTTAAGATTTAATTGAACATTATTATTGCAGCAAGTTTAATGGTTTATGAATCCAATAAAGGTCAACCACTCGGATCATAAAACCATAAAATATCAAAGCTTGGTTCTTTGATAAAATACAGCATGTTATGGGACGTTCTTGACTTATTTTAACCAGTGATTTTTGACATTCCTTGGAAAAAAAATATAAGTAAAATTTTGGTATCCGGTGATTTTCTTGATATTTTAAATAAAATAAAATATTTTCATAAAAACTCAACTAGACCCCAACCGTCAAACCCTACTGATAAAAAATTTAAATTAAAAAAAAAAAAAAAAAATATCAGTAGTGTTGTTGTAGCCGAAAACGATTTTTTTTCGAAAATCGGTTTTTTCGTTGTTTGTATGAAGATTTTCAGGAAATTTCAGTTAGGAAGTGCACTACACACAGATTTCCTGAAAATTTTCACGCAAAAACCGAAATTTCATAATACCAATAATGGCATTTTTTTAAATATTAGCACTCTAGCACATCAAAAGTCACGAGCCGTCACTGATAACGATAAAGCTTATAATAGATATTATTGTCTTAAGACGGGTCCATTGCGCGGGCAAACGCCAGACTTTTGCTTTGACAGCCAAGGTCAAAAACATTCAAGGTCATAAATGTTTGACAATTTTTGTAGTGTTTGAGCTTCCCGTGTTCGGCGGAAAACAAAACAAAAACAAAACTTAAACATCCCATCTCGGGTGAAGCGGGAAGGCAGGCGGGGGCCGGCGGGGGAGGAGAATTCATTTTTTGACAGTGTGTGGGGAAAACGGAATGGCCTTTTATGGTTTTGGTTTTGGCCACTACAACACGGGCATGTGCCTAGTGTGATGGCCAAAAAATTATCCATTTACTGTAATGTATAAACTTTACTGAATAAAGAACATAAAAAAAAAAAAAACTGGTTATGTGCCATGAGCGAGCATAATCACGAATTTAAAATATTATTATACCTAAATATAATATAATAATCAAAATATTTGATAATAAAATTATAATATAACATCAAATATTTATAATTATTCTGTTTTTGACGTAAATGTTTACGCACTCTAAATTCTAGTAACTTTAGGTCGTGCAATATAATGACGTTATTATATAATGTTATTGGTGCAATAATCGATATTTGTCGGAAATCTTTCCTGATAAATAAATATCTGTGTTTTCTTCCTGGTGTAGCATCTTTTCCACATCGAACGCATTTTAACATTTACATAAACGATAAAAGTCAAACGTCAAGTTTTTTGGTTATCAACTGCGCGGATCTAATAATTATTAAGGATTTTAAATAAACACACTGTCGTAATGGATGATTATTTCTTTCGTGAACTCACTTGTAAATAAAGTCTATTAATTTATAAATCTGTTTCATAGACACAGGAGAAATTGACCAATTTAAATTTATTCTATTTTTGATGCTACGTAGTTATTCACGCACTCTAAATTCAATAGTAATCGATATTAGTTGGAAATCTTTCTTGATAAATAAATATCTGTGCATCTCAAATTCAATAGTAACTTAGGACATGCAATAAACGCCAAACGTCAAGTATTGCGTACGCGTGGACGTCCGTATTCCAGACCAGTTGTCAAATTGTGTTAACTGCGCGAACTTCACCCTAATTAATTGTTTGAAAGTTCTTCAAACGCCGAAATGACCTTCAAACGCCGAACACAGGAAGCTCAAACACTACAAAAATTTTCAAACATTATGGCCCTGAATGTTGTGTTATGGGACTGTCAAAGCAAAAGTCTGGCGTTTGCCCGCGCAATGGACCCGTCTTTATAAAATGTGTGTGTGTGTCTTTTTTCGTTATCAGTAATTTTTCTTAGAAAAATCAAAAGGTGAGTCATTTTTAATACGTTTTTATGTTTGCATAAAAAAAAATAATTTAATATAATAATGTGTTAAGATAATACGAAGCGACGTGAGCTCCATCTATATTTAATTGTGAGTACTTATAACTGTCATTGTGTGTCGCGGCTCGGAACTCTGAGCAATAAGATTGTCTCCCGATATATTTGATTAATATAAATAAATTCATTGCTTTAAAGAACTGTTGTTATTCATAACCCTTCAGGTTATGGGCCCAGTAAGTGAAATATAAACAATTTCGTGAACAATTAGTGGGATTTGCAGTGTTATAAGCGAGAACAGTTTTTTGCGTAAACAAAATTATAAACGGTAAACGGCGCCATCTTGTTAGTGAGCATCGCTAAGGTGACGCGGACTTACGTTCCGTATTGTTTACATCGTTGGAATGCAAATACGTTCTATTGTTTTGGAGTTGAAAAAACTTCGAAATGGCTGCTTCTATTAAAATTGATCAATTAACTGCAAATAACTATGACACCTGGAAGATACATATGCGTGCTATTCTAAAGAAAAATGATTTGTGGGAGTACGTATCGGGGTCATTACCTAAACCGTCATCAATGGACCCTAAGTATGCAGAATGGATTAAAATGGACGGAAAGGCCGAATCGGATATATTATTGGCAGTCAGTCCGAGTGAGTTAGCTGCATTGGATGGCTTAGAAACTTCTAAAGCTATATGGGACAAGATAAAGTCTATGTATCAGTCGAGTGGACCCGCAAGGAAGGCCTCTTTGTTGAAAAAATTGGTTTTGACTCGTATGCAGGAAGAAAGTGACCTACGTAAACACATAGCGGATTTCTTTGATGTTGTCAAAAAACTCAAAGAAATCGGATTGATCGTTATTGATGAACTTTTAGCCATATTATTGCTGTATAGTTTGCCGGATTCTTTCGACATGTTCAGAACGGCAATCGAATCTCGTGATGATTTGCCATCAACGGAAACGCTGAAGATCAAAATTATCGAAGATTTTGAGGGTCGTCAATCTAAAATTGTTGACCAAGGAGCTATGTTTGTCAAACGTTTCAATAAAAATGCCTTTCAGAAGAAGAATCATGACCACCGCGATAATAAGAATTACATTGAGTGTTACCGGTGTGGTCGTCGTGGGCACTTAGCAAAAGAGTGTAAGATCAAAAATATCAGTGGCAATAAGTATAAACAGAGTGCACAACAGTTAGAACGCAATAGCAATAATGAGCAGAAGACAACAATGTTATTAAGCACCACCGAAGAGGTGATGTTGGGTGAGCAAATTAATCCTATTTGGTGTATTGACAGCGGGTGCACTAGTCATATGTGCAACCAAAAGCAAGTGATTAAGAATTTCACACAGATAAACTCTGAGCTTAATTTAGCAACTAATAGTGAAAAAACACAAATTACGGGTACGGGTAAAGTCAGTATCTCAGTGGACACGGGCAGTGAAGAACGCCAAATAGATATAGAAAAAGTGTTCTATGTATCGGATCTACGTACTAATCTATTATCAGTATCAAAAATGACGGATTATGGGTTTGAAGTTCGATTCAGAAAAAATGACGCAATCGTGATTGATAAAAATGACAAAATTCACATGCGTGCTGACCGTGTTGGTAATTTGTATAATGTTCGGATGAGCGAAAATGCTGTCAATTTAGCTGCGACCCCAGAGACACTTATAGATATGTGGCACCAGCGTCTCGGACACCTTAATGAGCGTGATTTGAAAGCCATGGCAAAGAGTGGCTTAGTACATGGGCTAAACTTCAAAGACAGTGAAAAATTGTCTCAATGTGAGATTTGTATAAGAGAGAAGCAGACATGCACGCCTTTTTCTAAACGATGTGAAGATCGCACAAGCGAGTTACTAGAAATAGTGCATTCGGACGTGTGTGGTCCGATGAGACATGAGTCTTATGGCGGTAAGAAGTACTTCGTTACTTTTATCGATGACAAGTCTAGATGGTGCGAAGTCTACTTTATAGCTAACAAAAGCGACGTGTTAAGCGTGTTCAAATCGTACAAGGCTTTTGCAGAGAATTTGACAGGGAAGAAAATAAAATATCTTCAGTTAGATAATGGGCGAGAATACATCAACAATACATTCGACGAGTACTTGAAAAAAGAAGGAATTAGAAGAAGATTAACAGCGCCTTATACGCCTCAACAAAATGGGATTGCAGAGAGGAAAAACCGTACTCTGGTCGAGATGGCGCGCTGTATGATGCGACAAGCAGGAAGCCCTCCTTCTTTTTGGGCGGAAGCAGTGAATACTGCTAATTATGTGAGAAATAGGTGCCCAACTACAGCTTTAAGTGGCAATATACCATATACACTATGGAATGGGAAGAAGCCTACAGTAATCTACATGCACGTGTTTGGATCTAAAGCATATTATAAAGATAAAGGACCTCAAAAAGGAAAGTTTGATTCAAGGTCACAATTAGGAGTTTTTGTGGGCTATGATACTCAATCTAAAGCTTATAGAATACATGACCCTAAGACGAGAAAAATCGCTGTAACTCGAGATGTAAAATTCATAAATGAAACGGCATTCAAGGATGAGTACAAAGAAATACTTGATGAAGAAGAAGATACTGACCATGAACAAATAAATATAGAATTAAATGATCCAACCACAAATGATGAAATGAGAGAAAACAGTAGAACGCCTGTAATAGAAGCAGGTGAAAGTAGAGAAACTGGTCTATTACAAAGAAAAAGAAAATCAACAGTCTCATGGGAACGATTAATAGGACCATTAAAAAGAGGACGAGGAAGACCACGTATAATACGTTCCGGTTCAGTGGGAAGACCGCGAAAGGAGCACAATTTAGTGGATGGCGAAGTATCACGTCTACTTTCCAGTGTGATAGAGCGCCAACGCCGCGGCGCTAGAATGGCCGAGAGACTATCGCAACTGCGTCCTCTGTCCCAACAGCTGACGCGCTGCCACTCTCTACTTAACCAGGCCCTGCAGCTGATGACAGACATCGACCTGCTGCTACCACCAGAGGATAGAATGGAACCGATCGCCTGGACCACGGGATGACATATTACTGATGAGATGCCTGCTGATGTTTTGACGAAAGGTTTGAGTGGATCAAAACATCATGATTGTCTGCGTAACCTAGGTATGATGGATGAGAGTATGTAAGAATAGGAATAGGAATACTCGCTCACGACTTCGAGGGGAGGTGTTAAGATAATACGAAGCGACGTGAGCTCCATCTATATTTAATTGTGAGTACTTATAAATGTCATTGTGTGTCGCGGCTCGGAACTCTGAGCAATAAGATTGTCTCCCGATATATTTGATTAATATAAATAAATTCATTGCTTTAAAGAACTGTTGTTATTCATAACCCTTCATAATGTTATCTTTAATAATAAAACTTGAAGGCGTATTTCACAACCTATCAAAAACAGTTAATAAATATTCCATTTAATTTGATTTAACAGCAAAACGGAAATATTTTGACCTTCTGACAGAATATACCCAAGGCCTGACTGAGGTGTTAAAACAAGTCAAGAACGTCCTTAACACCCTATATATTACAGTAACACAGTGACTAGTAATTGCTCACAGGGTAATGAATCGCAGACCTCTTGTTGACAGCATTGATACCTTATGGGGCTGCAGATGAATGGTTGCACTGATCTGTGTTTACTGGATGCTGCATTCATTGGTAATTAACGTTAACCTTGCGACCAAATCGGTGTCACAAGTAATGCCATTTATCTCGAGGTATTTAAAGGTTAAATTACTGGATATATAGAAATAGTCCCATTTGCATGTAATTTATAGTTTGTTGATTTTAACTGATAGTGTCTTAAGTTGCTGTGTTAATCTTCCGTAATGATTTCGCAAACATTTTATCCTGTTGTGTCTGCAGAGTTAGGCAAATGTGATAGAGAACTACAACAAAACTGACTTATCGCACAATTATTGCTATTTCGTTTAGATAAGTTAGGTATATTTTTGACCAAGGGCGGCTGGTTGAACAGTGTGTTTTTGTGCAGCACTGGTAAATTATATCGTCTAAAATTACTTTATAATATCTTACCGAAAAATATAAAATCTATGAATCTCATTAAAAATATCACCTACCAATATAATGCCTAATATAATATGAATCAGGGAGAGCAAATTCTCAAAGTTCCGCGCGAAATTACCCTGTCCCCGGTATGCAGGCCGATTGCAAACGGAACGAATTATGTTTTTGTATCGAATATCCCAAACATCGCCAGCGCGCAACGCCGCCCACATGTATGAACAATTAAGCTATATCGGTGTGCCACCCAGCGGCCTTTACCATACAAATTTAAATTTGGATTTAAAGCAAAAATACTTAACCAAATTGAATAATTCTTTTTTTAATCAAAAGGTACAGCAAATACCTAAATTTTACATATATTTGCTTTTTTATTGATTGGTGTTTTAATTTATAAAACGCAGATATTTTATTAAAATAAATTAAATATTGTAAAAAAAAAGAGTTTTTTGGGTTGAAATTTAAGATTTATTTATGAAAAAATTGTATTGTGTTTCTATTTTCTTAGTACAGAAAAAAGATCTGTTCAAAAAAATTTAAATTTTAATTAAAAAGCGATATGTAGAAGTTTTCGCACTTCGAAAACAGCTTAAAATAGACCTTCTCTCCAAATAAGACAAGTGGAATCATTTTTACCTAATGTTGCTTAGTAATCGTTATCTCATTGTTACGGATTATCAGTGAACCACCACGTTTTCAGGGCAGCGGCCGCCACTGTTTTTGACCACCACTATCTGGCTTCTACCAAGGATCTTGTCTTCCTGTGTATTGTGATGTTCTTCAATACCAGTGATTGAGGCTACTTGAAATATTTTCGGGAAAACTCCAATCGTGACTGAGGTTCGTCGATATTACAAGTTGTTTTACATACGTTATAGTAAGGTTTACAGTGAATATTCAACTGGAACAGACGTCCGTCCTATTGGATGCTCTAAGCTGTCTATCGTGTATCGTCGACTATTTCCGGGAACCATTTATTGAATAACCAACACCCCTGCCATGGGTCACCCCAAGTGGTACGCTACGTTTAGTGACTTAACAGGGGTGCCCGGGTTATGAGGTTTATTTAGGTTATGAGGCTTTTTTGCCCACCTATTGCGTGGTGGGCCCGATCGGGAGAGATTGGTTGAGGGAGACCTAACCTAGACATCTCCACGTTCAACCTAGACTCTCTCGACCCATCACCTTGTACCACAGTGGGAGAGATGGATTTATATATCCGTCACTCCTAGACATATTGACCCCAGATTCCTACCCACGCCTTATACCCTTTTCCTTCCCGAAATTTCATCTCCTTTTTCCCCTAAAAAGACCCTCGACACAGCATTCCTAAAGACGACATACGCCCTAAGGGATTTTTTTCCTCAGGGCCTCCTTTATAGAACTAATTTAAAAAAAATAATAACTTATGCTATGAATCCGCCAATATAGCCCAGCATTTTACCACTTTGTCGTGGAGGTCGTACATAATTGTTTCGCTCTCCAAAAATTAAGTGGTTTACACAAAGTTTAAGCAAATAATATGAAATTGATATGCCAAATTTAAAAAACAGTAAATTTAATTTATCTGAATATTGTCGTTTATTGTTATAATAATAATAATTTTACATAATGCAAACACGAAAGAACATCCATCTCAATTATTTGACCAACTCAAGTTATCAAGTTGGCGATTTATTCAAGTGTTTATTAAATATGGCTCCATTGATGTGTAACCACCGAATCGTTAATACGAACCTTCAAATTTTAGTGCATTCCGTATACATTTTAATGTAAACCAATTGCCGCCACTACTTTAGTACCATTTGACTATTATATCGAGACGGCTAATCAACATTGCATACTCTCTCCCTCACTTGCATTGCTTGACAATTTATTTTGCATTAGTCAGAAGTACACTGGAATATGCCCCGCCAATTTGGAACCCGCAGTACAAATTGTACATCAAAAACATTTCAAACTTTGCAACAAAGGCGAGCAATAGCTTATTTAACATTTATACACAGAATTCTAAATAATAAAATCGACGACACCAAACACTTCTTGCCCTAATTTATTTTAACAGACCCTTAAGACATACACGCCATACGTCACTTTTCCACATGCTCATTTACAAAACAAATGCAGCAACTAATTCGCTAATTAAGGTGCTCTTCACAACTTCAATAACTAACTAACTAACCACCACGCCGTTTCCCCGCAGGGGTAGGCAGAGAGGACGGACCGCCAAACAATTCGATCTTGGCACACACTCCTTGCCTCGTTCACATTCATATATTGTCTCATACATGCTCTTCTATTATTCCGACTCTTCACATGGCCCGACTCAAGTATCTGATTCACTTGGTCGTGCCATGTCTTCCTCGGGCGTTCCCGACTTCTTCTTCCATTCACATTTGCGTCATATATTCTCCTAAACTCTAACATCGACGTTTTCTTGGATTCACTGCCTCAATTTATAAAGAGCATCATGTCAATAATATAAACCGTTCAATGCGCATTCTTATCCCTCCACAGATCACCACTTCTCACATCTACAAACATACTCGATACAGGTATATCCTAGTGAGACAGTCATCGAAAAATCCTATGTAAACATACTTTATATAGAGAAATATTGCGTTTGCTGCGAATCCTCCATTTCCTTTCCCTAAAAAGACCCTCCACACAGCATCCTTAAGCGAATTATTTTCCTCAGGGCCTCCTGTGTGGAGCTAATTTAAAAAAAACGCGATGTATGTTATATATATGCTAATTTGTAATATCCCGTGATTTTGCACTGTTTTCACTGTCGTGTCTGCGTTAGTTATTGTATAACGCCTCCGAGATGATTACATCGACAATAATTCACTTAGTATATTATACACTCGGACTTTTTTGGACTTTCTAACCAATGCTAGAGGTGAAATGATAAATTTAATCACTGTAGTCACCTTTCTACGACGTTATCCAATCAAAATCATAATAACTGCTTGTGATTCATGTTCAAGTTTTTGTGGCTCACTCCCTCTATGTTCAAATTCAATTTGAATGTCCATGTCCAAAGCCAATATTGTGTACCGAGTACTTGAATATCCGAGTTGTATAATGTTGTTAATGAATTACATGATGTGTTTGCCTGTGAACTCAGCGCGCATACGTGCATTCGTGATTATCGAATTATGTACGTACATAATATATGTGCAGTCGTTTGAATTATCAATAATTATTTAAGTCTAATTATTTTCGACCGTATATTTGTATTCAATCTCGAATACTTTCTCTTTCCCGCATCGCTTCGACCCTTACTAATTAATTAAGGGCGAGGGATGCTATTGGTTAGATGCCACAGACATCACAGATGGTCTGACCGATATAAGATCATGTCTTGTCTCGAAAAAGGTTAGTTGCTTTCCGGGTCTATCAGCGCATCTTCCGTAAGCCTTTTGTTAAAAGGTTTAACGAGCGGGCGAGGAAATTAGTTCATTTGGGTTATTTATCCATAAATTTAATTAAACCGCAGACGTTATAACAATGAGCTCCATACTTTGTTTAAGGAGCTAAACGTCGCAAAATTTATAAAACTGGGAAGACTTCGGTGGCTGGGTCATGTGGAGAGAATGACCGAGCATCAAGCACCAAATTCCCTGCTGAACTCAAGGCCAATAGGGCGAAGGAGCCTGGGAAGACCAAGATTAAGATGGAGCGACAACGTCCTCAAAGACATATCTATCTTGGAGCTTCTAAACTGGAGAGAGCTGGCACAAAACCGAGATGAGTGGAGGAAGACTCTTGAGGAGGCCAAGACCCACCAGGGGTTGTAGAGCCAATGATGATGATGAAATTTAATTTTATAGTTTTGTACTGTTTTACTATTGTTGAACACTTGCAAATTGATTGTACCCACACTTAAAATGAAGATTATTTGTGTTTACAAAGTAATTAAAGATTTTATTTAATTACCACCACTACACGGATACATTTATGGGTACATTTTTTTAATGGATGTATTAACTCTACAAAGGTGTCCTGAAGCTGCTGGTAAACCAGCAAGATAAAATGTTGCTAATTGCCTGTTTCGAAACTCGCCCAGTAATAGTCTTACCTGAAAAGGTGTTAGCCGTCAAAATTGTCATGCGTTGTCAAGATTGACGTAATGATGAGACAAATTAACAAAATTAGCAAAAAAGATCTCTTGGCATAACTCAACCAAATTTATAAACTTGGAAGCGAAATCGCTAAGATCGTGATTCTCAGTTTTCGTAGCATATATTCGTAATGGAGAGGAAAGGAAATTATAAATTTGATATGTCGACGATAATAAAGTAATATACAACAATCTTTTGTTTATTCATTTTTAATTTCACGCCCGGCTGGGCTTTCACATGTCATTTCTATTTATTTATTACAAAGAACATCTAAATAAGCACATCTCGTAGAAATCTTTACAGAAATGTCGACGGAAATCCTTGCCGGCAATAGAAATGTCGTAAAACTTATTCGTTTATGAGAACCTTGAGGGAAATGATTTCTTTCGGGGTCTACGTCATCTTTAGGGATGCTATATGGAGACTGCAGAGAGTGTTTTAGCGGAAAGGAAGGAGTTAACCTGGGTCTTAACGAGACACACAAACCACGTACAAATTAAAGAGATTCGTAACCACCCGAAGAATCCATAATTTTTTATAGGTTAATCACATTATTATCTACTTTCTTAACTTCCAGACACACCGAAGCCGGCATTTCTCTTTACATAAGCTGTATCTCCAATTTTTTATATTTTTTAAAAATTACTTTTGAAATTGCTCTTCCAATTTAAAAAAATATCAAAGCATTAATTAATTAATCACACATCTACCGGATCTGCCGGATCTGCCCTGATGATGGACACTGCAACGATGTCTGAAACGTTGGCTAAAGAAGGAGGTAGCGCAACACGGCACAACACCCCAAAAACAAATAACGAAAAAGCATTAATTGTCCTTTTGGGTTAGAGGAGTTTTATTTACATTATTACATACCTAACTGTAATTAAATTAAGTAACAAATGTAGGCACATTTTTACGGTGACCTGACACTTTATCTTACCTGATATTTAATATAAAATTTAAAAAAAAATTGCATTATTTACCAACTTCAAAAATACCCTTAGGTACCCTTAAGATGGCATGAATATCAAACGAAAAAATATATACAATGTCGACTTTTTGTACTTAGCGCTGGTATATACGAGGAGATTTTAACTTTTTTTTTACATGATTTCCACACGGGAGGCCCTGAGGAAAATAATATCCCTCAGGGCCTATATACAAGGAGATTTTAACTTTTTTTTACATGATTTCCACACGGGAGGCCCTGAGGAAAATAATATCCCTCAGGGCCTATGTCAACTTTGGGATGCTGTGTGGAGGGTTTTTTAAGGAAAGGAAGGAGAGTAGAGTTCTGGGAAGGAAAAGGGTTTAAGGGGTGGGTAGGAATCTGGGGTTCAGTGTGTCCTGGTCATCCGCCTCCAAGACCTAGACAAACCTCACTCCCATGAACCCGGGCACCCCTGCTAAATCACTAAACGTAGCGAACCACTTGAGGTGACTTAGAGGTGATAGTTATCCAATAAAGGTTCCCGGGGTGGCGGTACCCATTCCCGACTCCCAAAATTTAATGCATTTGAATGAAAATATGTTTTATACTTTGTTCTCCAGCGGTAAATCCTTTCTGCATATCCCTTCGGGGTCACTTAATTATATTTTATGTAATTAGGTATACCCTATTTTCCCTAAATCGACTGCATATTGTATGCCGGGGGGAGGGGGGGAGGGGGGGGGGGGGCGGCAATTGTCGGCGGATCAACTGTCATGCCACCCATTTTTATATAAAACTTTTCAAAAACAAATTATCACCTGGAAATTGTCAGATAGTTAATGCAAAAGAAATTCAATAATTTCGCCTTAACTTTCTCAACCTATTGAAACTATGACCAAGAAACCTTTGAAGAGTAAAAGCCAAACACATCAGAAAAATAAATAAAAAAGGGTATTAGAACTTTGTCAACACAGGTCCAAAACCGATCATCCGGACATGCCTAATGATAAAAATACCTAAATCATTTCACCACGAAAACCAGGAAGAATCTTCGTAACTGGAATTAAAGCGATTGAAGAGTATCTTGATACTGACGTTTTTATCTAGTAATGTTCACGTTCAGGCTTCAATGATTTCTATGACACCAGCAGTTCATCTTAATGCACTTTGAAATTAAATCAAGGCATTAAATTAATCCATCAATCAGTGTTTAATTATTAAGTACGTATTTACATATTATGAATTTGGTAATCCGGATGTTCATATTAATGGATTCAATGGACATCCCATACTAATATAATATAAAAATGTGTGACTCGTTATAGGTTATAATATTATAGAGTATTTAAATGAAGATTGTGTTAATGGATGATCTAAGAGCTGCTTTCGTTTGACCCCAGCTGTGAATCGTGGGTGAACTCGTGCCTAGGAAGAAGAGATTTTATTGTATTTTAGAAACTGTGGGGGCGTCGCGTCAGTTTAATATTTATTTAATCGAATATAACAGTTTTCTCGTTTATTGTGGAGATACAGTTGGATATCAAGATTAGAACGAGATAATAATTAAGATTCGAGGGAAAGTTCTTGAAGTTAAGAAGTGTTATGAAGGTTTGCTTGCTCAACATTTTTGGTATGAATGGTGGAATTAATAAATAAAATAAAAGACGCACAACAATTCAAAAAGAAAACATTGCGTCATTGACAATAGGCGCCACGAATTTTTCTAACAAGGTTTTCACTGTTTTTTCTATTTATCTATTTATGGATAAAACTTTATCAGCCTTACTAAAAAACGTCGTGAAAATTTTTTTCAATTGATAAACGACCGTGGATGTGAAAACATTACTAATTATAAACGGAAAAAAACGCTTATGGAAAGATATACCTACATATACATTGCTTACATAGCCGTAGTGGGTTGTTTATCTATAATACATGCTTGTTTTATTAATAATTTCTGAATGAATTTTGGAATTTTTCCAACGTATTTTAGATTTCTTGAATATTTCTTATTTTTAAAGAGGTCGTAAAAACAAATAATAGAAAATATGTAAAATCACGTTATAGATGTCAGAAATATACTTTCGTGTTTAAAAATTGCAGTATTAGCTTCAAACATGAAAAACGTAGAAAAAAAATCTATATTCTATAAAACAAAATTCGGAAAATTCAAAATTTAAAAAACACATTCGTTCATACAATTAAATATTATAAAGAATTATAACAATTATCTAACTAAAAAATAATCCTAACTAAAACAGTAGTAACTGAAAAAAATCTGACCTTTTGAATTAATTTTTCACAATTTATGCGTTGATAACTCGAACTTGGTATTTGACTACACACCCACGAGCTGTTTATGTTATTAAATAACATTACTAAGGAAGTTTTATTAAACTCAAGCGGATAAATAATAATTCTCACAATTCTATAGAATATAAAATTTTTGCTGCATTTAGATAAAACGCCTGAGATGGTAAAAATTGTTGCTTGAATCAAAATTTTTCCCAAGTCTTTTTTTAATTGTTTTAATTTTAATTTTGTTTATGAGTCGAAAAGATGTAAGATGATTTATCATTGTAAAATATGATAAACCATTGAAGTTCCATCAATAATCTATAGACATAAAGCTATGGAACAAATAAACAATAAGAACAGTGAAAAAAGTAAAAAAAGAGTACCTCTATAATTTTTGCTTTTTATTTTCAAGGTATAGTTGAAAATGTTTACACCTCGTAGGGTGTTGAATGTTTTGCAGATTGCATAAGGTTGCATAATATAAGTAGATTTACAATGTGGAAAAGTGAATAAATCATTAGAGCAGGTGAACGCAAGTTCAGGGCAACGAAATGCTTTCTAATGGATACGATGAATTAATAAGATCGTTCACAATTTTGTATAAGAATAATGCATCAGAGATTTTTCTACGTTTATTCAAAGCAATGGGATTAAATTGATGGTTACTACAGCGATATGACGAATTTTTGGTATTTTTTTTAATGATTTCAATTCGATCAATACAGATTTTATATTGGGGATTTCAAATGATTTTATGATAATATGTCATGCGAAAAGTGTGTGCAGTATGTTGAAGGGATTTGCAATGCGTAAAATAAAGCCCATTTGTTTACAGGCATTTTATAAAATTTGTTCTGTGTGAAGCAGAATTTAGTAAAACTCCAAAATCTCTGGTTTTACATCAAGTCATCCTCTTTGTTTAGACGCTTGGAGAAGAGTTCAAACCATAATCATTAGATCGGTCAAGTGGGTCAACCTATTCTATGGTAATGTTGTTACATCATATTCTAATAGGTACGATTTATCTATCAATTCGTCCAATTACGAAGCCCTTAGCACCCTTTCGTAATCCTTTCTGATGACATTTCCACATGCTCTTCCTCTGCTCCCAGCTTCCGGCGTCCTGTTTACAATGGACCGCGTCTTGCTGCAGATGAGCCGTTCACAACACGTGTTTATCATATCAAATGGTGATCTCCCCTCACACATCTACATGCACCATCTCCGTGTTGATACGTATTACGCTGATCACCGATACAGCATCAGTTTGTTTGCTGTACAGAGGTGTGGAACATTGACCAGCGCTAACCGAAATTACCTAACTTAGGCCAGCGACTACCATAATACTACATTGAATTATATGTTTCATCGGGGTACCTTCTTTTGATCATTTGCTTCTTTATATTATATCTTTCATCAGGGTACCTACATTTCGTTATTTGCTTCATTATACTATATATTTCATCGGGGTACCTACTTTTGATCATTTGCTTCTTTATATTATATCTTTCATCGAGGTACTTACGTTTGATCATTTGCTTCTTTATGTTGTATCTTTAATACTCCGTTTTCCATAATATATTAATATCGACAGCTTTATTCTTTATCATCCAATGTATAAAGTCCTTCTATGAATATTCCGTTATAATGAACTAGTTGGGTTACCCGGCTTCGCTCAGGACAACATTCGAGAGTGTTCTGGAATGTTCCAAATGATGTTCCCGCTTCCCTACTCCCTAACATTCCACAATATTCTCCGTCACTCCTTCCAGAACTTTCTAGTGCTCTATCGAACCTTCTTGAACTTTCCGGAAGACTGTTCTAGAAATGTCAAGAGGGCGAAACTTCCAGCTCTTACATCTTCAAAAGCACGTCCTTTAGGTAAAAACGGAAACCGTCATCCAGGATACAGATCTAGCACACTTACATATAACTCCCTTGTTTTTGGACTTTCTTTTGTAATATAGGGATGTATATTGATTACATGCTCCTGTTTGTTCACAACACATATATTTCAAATGCGGGGATCTTAAAATATTGCAAACCTGTGCAAGCGTAATTAATAACATTAGGAATGGAAAACTTATATATTTTGACCAAATACTTTAAGCTTCACAAATCCTACAATGATTTATAATATCCCTTCTTTTTACACGGGTGGCGCTAATATAAATAATAACCCATTTATTGTAATAAATATTTAAGAAAAAACCCGATAGCTCGCTAATGTTGACGATCTCTCAGGATGCATTGAATATAATGCACTGTAGTGTGTAGTTGGATCACAGCTCCTTGATTGAAGGATGTTTACAATTTGATTATCCAGTCAGTTGACCGAATCCTCTGTAATGGAACACCGTCAGAACTCGGAGTGTCACGGACGTGAAGCCTCGACAGGCTTTGTGATTTTGATTTGTGGATTTAATAGATTTTCAGTTCGTGACGTGATAATATTTTGACTGAACAGCTTTTGATGTTGGGATTGTGTGATAAAATCAGCAAATATCTATCTAATATATAAAATTCTCGTGTCACGGTGTTTGTTACCATACTCCTCCGAAACGGCTGGACCAATTTTGATGAAATTTTGTGTGCTTATCTGGTAGGTCTGAGAATCGACCAACATCTGTTTTTCATACCGCTAAAAGTAAAGGATGTTCCACTCCGAAGAAAATTATTTTCCCCATACATTTTGTATGGAACGAATTCTCCTATTTTGAAAGAACTGCAGCAATATTGTAAGGGGTATGATATTGAACTGTAAACCGGGGAGGGGGGGGGAGGGGGGAGGGGGAGGGGGGAAAGGAACTCAGAAGGGGGGTTAGCGAGACGGGGGAAGGGGAGAAGTGGAGTGGGGAGAGGGAGAGGGAACGCGAGAGGGGAAAGGATACGCAGGGAGAAACAATTTAGATCAAGGTATGGTATACGCAGGGAGAAACAATTTAGATCAATTCAGCTAATAAGTTGACAACAGTTTTTGATTCTGAGGCGGTACGAAGTTCGCCGGATCAGCTAGTCTGTTTATAAATTTAAATTATGAACGTAAAAATTCTTTATGTTTTATGATAAAAAATGAGGTTTTGAACGCTTAAATTTTTAGTGGTAAGTAAATATTTCTTTTGAGGATTTTTTAAATGTTTTAATTTTTTGGGTAGATTCTCACAGTTGCTACTTTGTAACCCCTCCCTTTCTCTCATAAAAGACACGTGTAACAGAAAGCGGAATTACGACGGAGCTCTCGTTGGCAAGATAGCATTAATGTTGTTAACCCTTTCCGACCCTGAACTAAATGGTGCCCACCTTTTTTGTTGTTCGTGTTTAAAAACATTTTACAAAATTCACAAAGCTTCGTAATTTTTTTAATAAATTGCGGTCGGAAACATTGGTTTCATTAAGGCGTAAATTTTTATTATTTTGTGGTGAACTTTTAATTTTGAATATAAAGCGTGGTATTGTCTCTTTCTAACACCGTTTAGATCTCACGATAGTAATGAAAAAGCAACGATTTCTATGAGACCTATATGAGTTGTTCCCAAAAATGAACAAATTAGCCCGATTGGTTCAAACAAACGTTTTTGGACAATGTGATTAACATGGCGAGCCACAAATCTGCAAAATTTAAACATTTGATCTTTTTTCCTTTCTTAAAACAACATAATAAAATTTAAATAATAAATTTAACTTAGACCACGAACCGAACGAATCGTGAAGTTAATTAAGTTATTAATACCGGCTCTAATAGGGTTAACGTTTGAAGAAAATTAGCTACGCTATTGTTTTAAACCGAGGTCACTCTTTAATTAGATCGTTGCTCTTCAATTATAAATAATTACAGTCTGAGGTTAACTAGACTAATAAATCTCTTTGATAAAGCCTAAACAAATGATTTAATATAAGCGTGCTGAAGTATTTCGAACCATTCTTATATTTTAATATTCAGGAAGGCGTTTTCTAACCTTCGTTCACAAATAGTTTGAATAATTCTAGTTTTGGAACTATTTTTCCTAACTGATGGTTTTTATTTAAATATGTTAAACTACGATTTAGAGAATCATTACCTAATAAATTTTAATTATATTTTTGGTATGAAACGATGTGCTCGTGAAACATGTTGGTTTTGTAAACAATAAAAGTGGTAAAAACGAAGTAATTTATTAATTTAAATTTTTGGTATGTTTATCTGAACGGTCTTCTTGCTGCAATTTTTTTATGAATGAAAAATTTTGGATCTGCTATTGGATTTTGTTTATTTGATGTCTTCATTTTTTTCCATTAAGTTGAATTTCCATTAATTTTTTGCCAGAATTGATGACCACGGGCTTGGTTTATGACATTTTTTATCACTCTTTCCAGAACTTCCGGCGATAGGTTCTCGCATTCTTGACTAATATTCACTTTGAGGGCTTCAAGAGTCTGAGGCTTGTTGTCATCGACTCGCGACTTCAAGAAACTCCTAAAAAGAAGTCTGAAATGGTTAAATCGAACGATCTTGCCGGCCAGTGCAAATTTTTTTTTTTTTTTTTAAATACATTAACGGCTATACTGCCTTTTATAAATAAACATATAATAAAGTACAAAAGTAAGAAAAATAATATCATTACATAATAGTAGTTTTAAACTTAAAAATAACATACAATTATTTTATGTATCACAACAAAAAATAACAAAAAAGAACAATGAGAAATATCATCATTTCATTTCAACATGTCCATATTGCGTATATAAAGTTACATTATGAAAAAAATAAAAAAACTGAAACTTAAAAATAACATACAATTATTTTGTGTATTACAACAAAAAAGAACAATGAGAAATATCATCATTTCATTTCAACATGTCCATATTGCGTATATAAAGTTACATTATGGAAAAATAATTTTTGAGTGCATGTTTATATTGCGCTAATTTTAAGAAATAAATGTCGCCGATGTTAGCATATTCATTTCCCAAAATGTGTAATCGACTGATTGGTGAGTAATAATGTGATAATGTATGTGTGTTATTATAGTAGAACGGTAGAGTCAGTCTATTGTTAGAGCGACCAGGGCAATGAAATCGTATTAGTTCTATTAAATCAGGGGTATCCAAGACCGAGTGAATTATTTTATATAATATTAATTTCAATCATAATGGTGCCACAAAATAAGTTTGCTGTGTTAGAAGAAGAAAATATTAATAGATCACAAATTTATCTGCGATCTGATAAATTTACGAGATTAGTCCAGTTTAATAACAAATTATAGTCCACGGATTCTCTTGGAATACCTAATTTAAAATTAATATACCTAAGGAATCTATGCTGGACTTTTTCAATCGCTTGAATATGGATATTGTAATGTGGAGCCCAAATCGTAGAGTTATATTCTAAAGTGCTTCTCACTAGCGTTATGTATAAAATGCGAATAGTATCAATGTTACAAAATTGTTTGGTTATTCTAATAATAAATCCTAAAATTTTCATTGCTCTATTAATAATATTAGTTATATGGCTAATAAATGTAAGTTTTGAGTTAAAAATAATACCTAGATCATTTATTAAATCACCAAAACGAGATATTAGGCGACCCGGAAATGCGTTTTTTCAAAAAAATTCTGCGATCTTGAGGTGTATAGCGATTCATGTCTTGTTGACGTGTATTTTGTATCTGTTTACTTCACAAATGTCAAAGCAGAACTGACAATTGGCGCCATTTGCAAAAATTGTAGCATCTTCCGATATTATCATTCCGAAATTACCATCCTTGTATAAAATATATCAATTTTGCTATTCAAATATAAATACTTTCTGAAATTCCTTCTTTATTTTAGGCAACGAAGGGAAAGTAATACCTGTTCTTTCCTTTTTGGTTTTACTTATTTTTTACGACTCATTAACTAACATTAAAAAAAACAAATCGTAACATTAAAAGCGATGTGCGTACTTCACACACCATAGTTAAACATATCGCGTTAAAATCACTTTCACCGCTCATTCCATACACATAGTTTGCACTTGTTACGAATGTTTTGTATCATAAATCATAACATCAGTAAATTATGTTATGTTTATCTATATATATTACATACATGTATGAGCACAAAATATTATTTTAAAAAACCATCGTTTGCTATGGACCGAAGCTATTAAAATTCCCTATTCACGTTTAAGCCGTATTACATTATATTCCGGTTTAGAATTCTTTTAGTCGTAAATTATTTACGGATGTTGACGCTGACTTCCTCGTGTTTGACGCTTCGTTTATTATTGGAGTACTCTAACGGGGAAATTGGATGGCAATTATTTACGTCAATGTTGACTTTTCTACACGCGTCACGACGTAGATAAGGTATTGCTCATTTTATTTAGTTTCCTAGCTTCTTGTACAGGGTGGACCTTAACTGTGTTCGCGGTTTGTTTCGTTATTTTTTTAACAATGCGTGGGGCGGGCGCGGTTCGGGGGGTATCGTTAGACGCGTTATTTCGTGGAAATTTTAGTCGCCATAAAGCCGTTCACGGGAGAGCAGCGCGCATTTTGTGCTCGTGCATATTACATAAACAATTATTCCGTGACGATTTCGAGACGAATGTACCGTGTTCATTTCGGTTTACGAGACATTAATCAAGCACCAAGAGCAAAATCTATTCGAAATGTTTGAGACAACCGGATCAACAGTAAAAACAATTAATGAAGGCCGCCCGAGGTCAGCGAGGATACCAGAAGTTATTCAGCGTGTTAGGAATCAGTGAGGGAAAATCCATAACAAACTACTCGTAAGAGAAGCCAAGCCTTATCCATCAAGAGGACCACTTTACAAAGAATTTTACGCCACGATTTACATCTAAACGCTTATAAAATTCAGCTGACGTAAGAGTTGAAGCCGAATGATACCGATCCTCGACTGTAATGCTGGAACATTTTGACGATTTTTTCAACATAATGTTCAGCGATGAGGCCAATTTCTATATCAATGGCCATGTTAATAAACAAAATTGCCGGTATTGGTATGAGAATAGAAGAAGAAGAAGATGAAGACCCCCCGACAGAAGCATCAACGTCCCTTGCATTGCCCGAAGGTCATTGTGTGGGCTACAATATCAGAGGGGTATCATTGGCCAATATTTCTTTGAAAACGAAAGGAGAGTTGCTATGACAGTGAAATCTAAGAATTATTGTCAGGTGCTTCAGGAGTTCTTGGTCCCAGCTCTTCAAGATTTTCAAGGCCACAATTCCAGGAGCTGGTTTCGGCAGGACGGCGCCACGTGTCACACTGCTAAACTGTCCATGAACCGTTTGAAGGAGATGTTCCCCTGAAAACTCATTTCACGAGGAGGAGACATTGAGTGGCCCCCACGGAGCCCAGATCTCAGCCCGTGTGATTATTATTTGTGGGGATATTTAAAATCAAGAGTATATGAAGACAATCCGACAACAATAAATCAGTTAAAACAAAACATTGTACGGGAAATTAACGCCATCCCACGGGCAGCTTGTCAACGTGTTTATTTGAGAATTTTCGAATCCGCCTTAGACAATGTCAACAGGCTGATGGAGCTCACTTGGACAATATAATTTTTGAAACTTAATGTCATTAAAATTTCCATTTATTGTAGTTTTTGAAAATATTCATAAAACATGTCTAAGTTCAACCATTATTTATTTATTGTTGATTGAAACTAGGTATACACTTAAGGGCCACCCTGTACATTGAGCATACTATATCTGCCATACTCAGATGTAAATCATATATATATCAAGTAGATAAAATACTGGTAAAATATTTACGAGAGATGGAAAGGCTGATATTAATTCCATTAATGAAGGACTGAACGCGGTTGGCGCTTGAAAAAAATTGTTCAAAAGAGCGAAGCTAGGTAATAGTCCAAAATGGAGTGCTAGTATCTACCCTGATGTATGACCGTAAGGCATGGAACTGGCAGAGGAAGAATGAAATAGAATCAATGCAGTAGAAATGAGTACCCTGAGGCGTACGTGTTAAAACCCTGGATGATTGTGTGAGAAATGTTGAGATCCACAAAGAATGCAAGGTAAAAAACCATGGATGATTGTGTGAGAAATGTTGAGATCCACAAAGAATGCAAGGTAAAAAACCATGGATGATTGTGTGAGAAATGTTGAGATCCACAAAGAATGCAAGAATGATATAAGCGAAACGAGTAAGATTATGAAAGGGACCCTCATATAGCATGAAATAAAGGAGTGTACGGAGAATATATGACGCGATTGTGAATGATAAAAGAAGTCGGGGACGCACGAGGAAGACATGGCACGATCAAATGAACCAGATTCTTGAGTTGGGCCGTGTCAGAATAATAGAATAGTATGCGTAATAGAAGCAACAAGACCTTTCGACGAGAGAGCTCTGGAGCCGTGAATTTTTGACAGATTCTTTAAGGGACTCTTTTCAGCTACCAACGTCACTTCTTTCATGATTTATTGTAATCTCCGATGTCCATTTATCAAACAAACAAACGAAGAGAGAATGTACTAAGATACTGAGAAATAAAATTGCCAAGATGGCCATTAGGTTAATATTGGAAAGAACACAAGTTAGATATCATAAAATACAATAAATATTGAAAATATATTTCTGAAAACATATTTTCAGCTATGGGCGAAATACATCCAATTACTTACTGGAGACAACTCCTTGCCTGAGAGCTAAGAGCATACTTAAGTTGATGTCTCTCAGAATGCACTCAAACCGATGTTGCACTCGAGGGAATGTTGACTGCATTCTCGTAGAACTATATCCACACGAGTATGAACCCATATTACGATCTCTGAGCCAAATAATACATGTTTTCCTATGAGTTGTCGTCAGAACGGAAATTTTGTATTGTAACGGTGGTAACTAAAGAAAATGCACAATTATTTTACGGTAAACACAAATAGTCTTTATTTGGAGTAGGTACAATCAATTTGCAAGTATGACGCAGTTCAACAATAGTAAAACAGTACACAACTATAACACTAACTTTTTGGGCACTTTAACCCAAAGGATATTAGTTGTTACCTCAATCGCTTTTTAAACCTTTTAGCAAAAGGGTTACGAGTATTCACTCTGGGTTAGCTGAACGCTGAACCTGCCAGAAATTTTTCCTTGAAGATGCGCGGGTAGAACCGGGAGGCAACATAACTTTTTCGAATTACCACATGACCTTATATTCCTCTGTATGGCTGAGGGGCGGGGTGCAAAGTCTAACCAATATTAGTAAGGACGATAATAGAAGTAAGTTATTACTAAGGACAACGCGATGCGGGAAAGAGAATGTGTCCGAGATTGAATAACCCTCAAAATAGACTCGAAATTAAATAGATTTGTTACAGAATTGTATTTTTTCGTGACCAGAGTGAAAGCGGAAGCGCCCAGCATAGCGCTCCGGCTGCCGGATCTGCCCTGATTATGGACACTACAACGATGTCCGAAACGTTAGCTAAAGAGGAGACAGCGCAACACGGCATAACACCCAAAAAACAAATAACGAAAATGATAAAAATTTTGTTTTGTAATTTTTAGTTTTTTAAAAATTTTGTTTTGTTTTGTATGTATTTTTTGGATTAATATTCCTTTCTTATAAATTTAATTTACTTATTCTTTATTATGCTGTCTCAGTAGAAATAAAGTCTCGAGGAGGAAATCCATAATTGGTTTTATTTCGGCTCTATAATACTTATATACAAACTGAAATAAATGTAAACTGCCGATTTCCCGAAAATTTGCAAATAAATGAGTAACAAGAAATCTTTTCATTCCAATTTATTTTGCTACCTTATCACTTATCACTTATCACCTTCACTGGTCTTCTTTCACTACTTTCATTACCCACCTAATCAGTTTCCACATCATTTCATTCAGTCAATGAATGTTTCATCCCACATTTCCCATCAATATCTGTCAGAGTATACTTCGACAAACACGAAGTACTGGAAAAACAAGTTAGTTTCCATTTCCGATAGAGTTCTTTCAATTAATCGAGTTAAGTATGAACCGGTTATTTGTTCCCAGTATCTTCGGGCAGATCTATTTATTTATTATGGAAAGTTTGGAATGGCTTTTGTTCGTTTTGAAAATTTCTGATTCGCTCGGTTTTTGCTGCCAGGTTTTCGCGTATGCCTTTGTGATTGCGCAAGGTAAAAGAAAGTACCTTAAATATTATAATATACTTGTACAAACTAACACTTTTTGCTGGTTATTTGGATTGAATCCTGTCTGACTTTGGTCAAGGTAATCTAGCGTAGTTTTTTTATGATGGAAGCAGATAAATCTTGTCCCAAAACCGTAACCATTGGAAGCCAATTGTTGACTTCAATCAATAATATTAAATACGTTTTAAATTGCAACAACTATGGGGTTGGTAAAGATTGGAATTATACAGGGCTGACTTACCGTTTGTCTTCTGATATTCTTTTTGTTATGAATCGTTCTTATAGCCTTGAGGGATACTGTAGTATTCACTGCACAATTACACAAAGAGATTCAAACTTACACACTGAGGAAGTACGAGATTATCTCAGCCAAGATTTCTTAATTTAGTCGATATTAAATTGCACTGAGAGATAAATTTGTTGTTCTCTGCACAAGCATCATTAAAAGACATGATTTATTGTTTGAAATGTCACACGTAGGTAAATTGGCCACACACTCTCCTATAGGGACATATACTTGGAAAGAAGTTTGGGTGAAGGAAGGAAGATGTATATAGGAGTATAAATTCTTTATTTGTATACTAGTATACGGAGAGATATTTTCTCTTCTCGTGCCTTCATACTCACATATATTATTTGCAGTCTGCACCACAACCATTGGAGGATCTTGACCGCCTCAAGGAAAGGCCGCCACTCATGTTTCATGCTGTTACCTTCTAGTTTTTTATGCCACCTTCGGTGTTCATCTACCCAACCTCATATCATCGTACGACCTTATCAAAAATAGTATTTCTTTGGAAGTGTCAAAAATATTGTTTTTGGGATATTTAAAAACCACAACTCTCGAATACTTCCCTAAAATATTCTCATCGCCTATCTTTCAATCCCTCCTTTAAAACGTTCTCTTATATAGTCATCCCAAACGCGCTAGTGGAAAAGCACAACAAAAATGGTTTTGCATTAAAGCTTTCGTCGTTAAAGTTATCAGTTGCACTTATGGATTCCTCGCCTGATAAAACTAATCCGTGATTCAATATTTCAACAATTTCTTTTTACTTTAACGATTGCATTGCCACTGTTTGGATAAAATCGACGAAGAATGGTGACCCTGTGGCTTAGTACGACAATATCGCCTTCCTTTATGTTCACTTTCCTCGGTAGGTTCAGACGCACCGGTACACGATCAACATCTGGTTAGAAACATGGTGTTACCGGGTCGCTTTAGCAAGTGAAAACTCTTGTCAGTATCTACCTATCTATAACCTACCTACTGTATATCTGGAGGCTGCGTAATCTCTAGATGGACAGTTGAAACGGGTATCCGAAGCGCAGCAAGGTGCATGTTTCAATTACTGCTGATATTTCACGATGACTCGAGAGATAAAATGAAAGTCCATGCATTTCTGGATGAATTCAATTTCGATTCGGTTGCTTGAAATATTATTCAATTTTCTCTTAGTGTTTTCATAATGGATATTTTCAACGGGAGTCAGCGGATATTGGGTTTCTTAAAATTGAATGTGACATTTTAATAAAAGTTGAAAGGGGTGTTCAATTTTCACTATCAATTTTCAAAATTATGTTCTGAATAAATAAGCTCTGATGCTTAACAGCAAAGTAATATGACAAATTCCCACACAGTATCAAACAAATTAAAATAATAAATAACTACATTAAGGACATCGCCTTGGCTTAAGGAGCTATATCGGAATAGAAATAAAATATTGGAAAGAGAACTTACTAGACACACACATCTACCGGATCTGCCCTGATGATGGACACTGCAACGATGTCTGAAACGTTGGCTAAAGAAGGAGGTAGCGCAACACGGCATAACACCCCAAAAACAAATAACGAAAATTACTAGAGTATGTTAAAAACATCGCCATGAAAGTTTCTGAAAAAACCTGGGGTATGGAGTTGTTCCATAGAAGTCGCTGGAAACTTATTCAAAACGAAGACCCCCTTCGGCACAGGACTTCCTAGTGAGGAGGACTACGAAAATATCGACAGCTATTTTATGTTTTATTTAACATGTGTCTTTTATAAATATAAAAATTAAAATATAGTGATGAAGACAATATTAGCGAAACTTAACCGAAAATCTGAAAACAGAAAAATCATAAAAATAAGCGATCACATATGGGACTCGAACCCAGAACCTTCGCCTTACCGGGGCGAACTCTACCAACTGAGCTAATGGGATCCTATCCCCTTCGGTCATATTTAACTCCTTTTTTATTTTTTAAAAAGAAAGACAAATATTCCGAGGTTACGAATAACCCAACAATGTTTGGAAATCTCCTACTAACACCACAGTAAGCTGTATGTACCATTCGACTAAGAACTACCAACAAGAAGACAACGTCAATAGATGTCGCACATTAAAAAAATATATGAATAAAATTTATCCAAGACACTATCTATACAGCATTTAGTTCGGGATTGAATTTTGCAATCTTGAATATGAAGATAATGTTGGTAAGTAGTTCTCAGTCGAAGTATAATGATACAGTTAAATATGACCGAATCGGATAGGAACACATTATCTCAGTTAGTAGAGTTCCGCCCCGGCGAGGCATTGAGTCCCAGATGTGACCGTATCTTTTTTTTCTTATTTTTCAGATTTTTGTAATGTCCTGTACTGCAGGTAATACTGGGCCCTTTATCTCCAGTATCGCTCTTGGATGTCTTCAAGGTTATTTATTAAAACACGTAGTATCTTTGATACACGGAGACTGTTTATTGAATATAATATTTACAGTGTTGGCTGTAAGCCGCCTAACGAGAAAAGACCCGCACGAGCTCTGTGCTCGCTATTATATTGTGCCGATGTCCGGCCGCTTCGGCTAGGTTCGGTATTCCCGAACCTATCCGACAGATACTCATATTACCAACGCTACATCTCTCCCTCCTTCAACTCTGAAGCTACTTACTTACATAACAAAATAACTTAAATAACAATTAACATAAATTGTAATACTTCATACACAATAATTTTTTTAAGATACACATAATTTAACCGCGGTGACTGGGTCAAGTTGTCCCGTCTCCTCTGGAAGTTGTAGGTGCCTTGTGACTTGAACGCAGTCTTCCCGACCATGGTCTCTGTTGCCGTGCCTGCTCCGACACCACCTCCTCCCCCACCAACCTGGAATCAGGAGAACAACCAGTCAATCCACGCAACAAGGTCGCAGTCTCTAACTCATGAGGCTCGTTCCTCAAAATTTCAGACGCGGGATGCTGCGCAATTTTGCCATCTTCCTTCCAGCTCACTGACATTTCCCTCATCTGGTCCACATGTCTCTTCCATGTCACATCAGTGTTTCCTATTTTAATAATATAAACTTTTTTACCTAGCTTTCTAGAAACTACACCCTTAGCCCAAACGACTTTATTATCATGACGATAATCTTTTGTCAAACATTTTTGTCCAACTTTAAAAACCCTGGTTTTTACCCCTCTGTACAACCTAACTTGATCAGATTGAGCTTTAGAAATGTTAACGTTAGCTTCCTTGACTTTTTCCGAAAAGTCTTCTCCATTTTTCACTGGCAACAAACTGTCGAACGTAGAACGCAGCCTTCTTCCTACTAACAGAACCGCTGGTTCAATACCTGTCGAACAATGGAAAGAATTTCTATAGTCCACTAAAAAATTCAACAGCTTGACATTGTAATCTAGTGGGAATTTACCGTTTATTAACAGTTTCTTGAGGAACATTTTCGAAATTTTTACTGCATTTTCTGCCAGCCCGTTTGACTGGGGGTGTTTCACCGGAGAAGTCATAAGCTTAATATTGTTCTCCTTTAAGAAAACTCTAAATTCCTCACTTTTCCTTTATTGTAGTATACTTTTTGCAAAAGTCAGGTAATTCTAATTGTGAGTAAGCCTGTCTTAAATCTAGTTTAGCGAACACTTTACCCGAACTTACTTTGTGAACAACTTCATTTATGGAGGGAAGCGGGTACCTTTCCAAGTCCGTCATGAGATTTAAAGATCTCTTGTAGTCCACGCAAATCCTAACATTCCCGTTCTTTTTAATTACCGGTACAATTGGAGACGCGTATTCACTGCTGGTTACCGGAGAAATGATACCATCAGCTACCATAGCTTCTAATTCTCTCTCAATTTTTTCCTTAATAGCGAACGGAACCGGCCTCGCATTAAAAAAAACAGGACGAGCTTCCTTGTTTACTTTGAAACTCACTTTATGTTTACTGAATTTACCCAGCCCCGGCGAAAACACTTCTGGAAACTCGTTGTAAATCATTTCAATTTTGTCTTTGATTGTTGAAACCGAATTATCCATCACTGGAACTATCTTCAGATTAAAAGCCTCCATGAAGTCCCGACCTACTATCAATTCCGAGCCATTAATCACAACAGTAAATAATAACTTGTTTTTGATATTATTGTATTCCACGGTAAAACAAGCACTACCTACAAGATTAAGTGGTTTACCATCGTATCCAGATAAAGTACGCTTATCAGGTGACAATGTTACATCCCTAAAATATCGGTTGAAAATAAAATCCGGCATGACCGACATACTGGCGCCTGAATCAATCATACGGCACATTTTAATTTATTAATTATTATATTAGCCCTAAACGGATTAATGTAAGAAATCCTATTAATAACCTTCTCCCGGGATTGTTCAAAAATCGGATAAACATTGTGATTCTTACAGAATTTCTTCAAATGCCCTATTTTGTGACAATTAAAACATTTTGCATTCTTAAATTTACAATATTTTTCTAAATGTGATTCACCGCAAATGGTACATTTTTTAATATTCGAGAATCCTCTCGGCTCGGGACTTTTCGACCGCGAAGATGACCTCCGGAAACCTTGAGTTTTATCCGGAAGTGAATCTCTCCCCGGCGAATACGAGCGATTAATTGAATTCACGCCGCCCGACGTCCCTACGGAAATTTCTGATTTAATTTCCGGAACCAGATTATCTAAAACTGAAACCGTTATTGCTAATTCTTCCATTTTGTTAAACGTTAATTTAGTCCCCTCGAGAAAAATTTTTTCCTTGGCTCGGCCCGGCAAAATGCCGATTGCAAAAACATCAGCTAAACATTCCGGTAAACGCGTTCCGAACTCGCAAAACGAAGATAATCCTCGTAAACGCACTGCAAAATCCCTGACTGATTCACCAAGCGATTGCTTGGCCTGATAAAAATTTTCTCGTTCCTTGAACACCGATCGCGGTCTGGAACAATGTTTCTCAATTAATTCTATTAACTGATCGAATGCCACGTCTGTAACTTTAGAAGGAAAACATAAGTTGATCAAAAGAGTTAATGTCTCCGCTTCTAGAAGATTTAGCAAATATGCGCGTTTCTGTGAAGCATCTAACTTAGTCGTTTTTATGTCATCACGAATTAGAAGGAACTGTTCTAACCTCAGGCGAAACAAACTCCAATCCCCATTAACGTGAGAGAACCTGGAAATTCCGCCCGATTCCATGATCGCCCACACCAAAAAAAACACACCCGGCAACAATAACACCTTCCAGAAAAAGAAACAAAACAACCTGACACCAGGAACCGGCGCCTTTGCAGTCCAGGCGCCCAGCCGCTTCCAGGATTATCAATACCGGGCTGGCCTTAGTTACCCAGGGTCCCGTAATTTCCTCTTCTCCACTGTATATTACCGGGCTGGACTTAGTTACCCAGGGTCCCGTAAGTAATTTTCCTCTTCTTTCCTGTATTACCGGGCTGGACTTAGTTACCCAGGGTCCCGTGATTTTCCTCTTCTTTCCTCCTTCTCCACTGTCTCCTATTATGCCCTGAAAATCTCCTGATGGATGGCACTTCAGCGATGCCCCAAGTGATTTATTGTCACCTTCGGGAGATTTTTGCAAGTCACGATCCCTGTCACGACTTGCCGCAATCTGATAAACAGTCTGGCGTGTAATCCTTTTTAGCTGCGCCACTTGTAATGTCCTGTACTGCAGGTAATACTGGGCCCTTTATCTCCAGTATCGCTCTTGGATGTCTTCAAGGTTATTTATTAAAACACGTAGTATCTTTGATACACGGAGACTGTTTATTGAATATAATATTTACAGTGTTGGCTGTAAGCCGCCTAACGAGAAAAGACCCGCACGAGCTCTGTGCTCGCTATTATATTGTGCCGATGTCCGGCCGCTTCGGCTAGGTTCGGTATTCCCGAACCTATCCGACAGATACTCATATTACCAACGCTACAATTTTCGATTGAGTTTTGCTAATATTACCGTAGAGCTGTTCAGGGCCGCAGTAAACAAAGTCCGCATAGCCAACATGATAGCCAACGTCCGTTGAACGGACAGGGCACAAGAAGAAGAAAAATATTATCTTCATTTAATTAAAATATACAATTTGAGGTTTTACTCATTAAGTTAAAAATAAATGTCGATAAAATATATTAAAAAAAAAAAAAAAAAAAACAATCCAAGATTATCAACAAAAGTTTTCATAATTTAAAATCCGGCATAGGTGTTAGCCCAGCCGTGAAGTTAATTATCGTGTTCTCTAATGGCGAGTGGTTTCGGCACCTAATCATTTTTCATTTCTATCTTTTCTAACGTCAACAACTGGATATACAACCATTCTAGGCCCATCACAGGTATGGACGATCATCTGAGTGATTGCCGTAAACGAGTAACGAAATGACAACTTGATAGCTTTATTACGTCGGTTCTGATATGGAGAAAGTCTATTAACTGCCTCATCCTGGGTGTGACCTTGGGAGTTCAAGAGATTGATGGTTTTCAATGAATTGAACACGTAATTAAATTTTATGGCGGTTTTCGTGCTTCTTTAATAAAAAAGAAAAGTAAACATTCAACGTTGAATATTCTGTTAGAGAAACAAACACTGCCTTGGAACTTGGAAGGGGAGACACGAGGGGATATATTTTTGTTATGTTATCAAACTTGTGAATGTATCATTTATTATCGTATTACAACAATCTCCCCTGCAAAATGTTTGTTTGTTGCTATAATACAACTATTTTCAATTTTCGACCTAGTTGCGTCGTGTTTCCGGCTAGTAGCCAATTTCAAAGTTTTTTTGTTTGGCTGAGGTTTGAACCTTCCTTCTCAGGGACTAGAATCAACATCGTTAGCACCTAAGCTAAATCGCTCGAATTGTAGCTCGATCGGATGTCGGGAGTGATTTAATTTCCACTTCTTAGATGATTTGCATTAATTCATTAACTAAAACAAAATCAGAACTGTAACTCTATTAATTTATTTAAGCATCTGTCAAACATGCGAACAAAATAAATACGAACTTCGAGTGAATAAATAAGTGTAAATAATAATTTTGGTACCTACTTTATCGCTTGTCTGATAAATGATAAATAGTTCCAATTTTGAAAAATAAGAGTTCATTGAACTTGAATATTGTCATGCATTATGCAGGAATATTTCACATTACTTATCCATGCATCAACAACCGTAATTAGTATGTTTAAAGTTAATCATGCTAAATTTCTTTTTGTTTTTCTTTTCATCAAACGAAACCTTACCTATTATGACAATAATATTAATGTACACGTTTCTTTTTTTCCAGGGTGTCCCCTCGTGGTCATCAGGCGTGGAGGCGGCCCGCGCCCGCGTGGCACGCCTGCGCTGCCCCGCGCTGACCTGCCCGGCGCTCCCCTGCCTGCCGCGCCCCAAGCAGGCCCCGCTGAGGGCCCGGGGGCGCGGCCTGTGCGGCTGCTTCCAGGTTGGTCTACCGTCTTATTCATTTCCAATGCCATTAGTTTGGAGTTCAATTTTGTCTTTATCCAACTCTACCTCCTCGATCAGGATATCTGTAATTGATTAGGTATCTCCTAATGCGGCATTTTTAGTAGTTGTGGAGTACCGCACTTTTCAATCACTGAATTAAGTGACTCTTGATGCCATGGACTAACTGTGTAACATTAGCATTCCACTTAGATCTTCACCAAGTCTTCATCACCATAAGAAGATTATAGACGGCTATAATAAGTATATTATAGTTCCAAAAGAAATTTAGGACCGGTTGTTTCACATAATTTGTTTTCTAACAAACATTTACTTTTAACCTCTTCGAATCGGCTAACATCATAAATATGTAAAAAATTTTTTTTTCAGGATTGCGTTTGGCCAATCTGTGTTGTCGTGTTTTCACGATTATTTCTGGTGAGGCACGACCCATTACTGGGTTTTAAATATTATGTCATTATTAAAACTATAAATATAACACCAGTGTCTAAATCTAAAAAATCTAAAATCATATAATAACACCAGGGGTTAGTGTCACCCAAAACGATATTAAATCACGGCTGGGCCTAACACTGTTCCCTACGGAATTCCTGAAATAACAATTTTTTACACATCAATGACCTAGCCTGTTGCTTCCAATGAAATCCCTTGAGCAACATTATGCGCTGTTTCTAAAGAAATGAATGTGCCTAATATATAAATGTTTAAAAAAAGCGAAACAATTGGACATCCTAAGGGTCCTCGTGGTGTTCCTAAATAGGAAATGTAGATAAAAGCCAATTTTTAATTTTCATGATTGTTCAATTTTTTTCTTCACATTTTTATTTCACAAACCATTATGTTTCCTGCCATATCCTGTGATTTTTTAACAGGAATTTGTGTTTTTCTAATAATGCCATGATAACATCATCATTGTGTCCAAAGTAATTGCCTGACTTTAATGGAAATGTTTATTTTAAAAATAGTCTTATATGGATGTGTTTAAGATCATGGCATTCTGCAGTCATCCAAGTTTCATCGATCGTATTAACACATCAATATATTTGACTCTGTATCGCAAATAATAGTTTATAATTAAGCTGGCGGGGAATGAGATCATTCGTTCTCATTTGCAAACCATTCGTGGTGTTCACAGAAATGGCAGGCATTACTTACTTGCCATGATTTATAGTCGAGTTTAATAGCCGCCGAATGAAATGGAAAGCTCTCCGTGACATGAGAATTTTCGCCTTGGGCGCACCACTTCACTGCCTACGCATTTCCGATCTAGAAGTCATGCACCTTTGGACAAGGTAGTTGTTAAACAGGGTTGTTAGTTGCAGCTTTTAACCTTATGCTGTAAGATATGGGAAATGTTTCCATAAACTTTCCTTGTAAGCTGCGTACGGCTTATTTATTAATAAGAAAAGCTGTTTTTACATGAGAAATAAAACAAACAACTAAAATGTTTTAAACAGGTAATATTTTAGAAACTCTTAAATTGTAAATCGGATCGCGATTGTGAATATTTAAAATTAAAAAACTGTAATTTTGTGCAGTAACATCACGTTTTCATTTAGTAACCACCAAAGCTTGCTTGGCTTGATAAATATCATGGTATTCTGACTCATTATTAATAATTTGGTGGATATTTTAAAGTTCCTTGGGTGTTGGTGGAAATTCCGTTGCGAACTGAAAATTGACGAGTAAACCTGGAAATTCCACAGACAGTTAAAGATCTGTAAATTTGATAACTTTCAGTGATCATCTTCCGAAAGTTTTTTATACCTCGATGACACACGGCGAGTTTACAAGCTACTATCTGGGAAATTCACTATCTGTTAGTAAACTCGCCCAGTGTCATCGTATTACTTGCTAACTAGCAGCGACTAGCAGATTGTTGACAATCTACGAAAAAAAGTTGAAAGGTCGTCAACTTTACTCGCCTACACGCTTGCTCCGCTTGCTCGTGATTGGTTTAGTTATGTTTCTAACATGGCTTCCGATAAACCGCTGATTTCGACTGTCAAACATCTGAAGAATTAGTTCACGCAGGCGTCGTTATTCTTGTTACTGGCGCTAGCAGCGGCCTCAGTTTCCTACGCTTCTGAGCGAGTGGACAGTTTTGTGTGTCATCATGACAATCTCACTCGCCGAATTACGCGCTTTTAAACTTAGTAGATAGTAGCTTGTAAACTCGCCGTGTGTCATCGAGGCTTTAGACATCGGACCAGATATTGCTTTAAGGATGAAATAAAAAAAGTTAAAATCGTCCAATAATGGGCTAAACTTGAAGGCCAAATAATTTCTGCTAACTAGATATCTTTAAATTTCGCAAGAACAATTTTAAAAATATATTTTATTGTGATCTGTACATGAACAGATTAAAATTCTTTATTATTCAAGGATAGAGGTGTGGTTTTTAAGAATATCGTAAGCTTTTGCAACACCGTGGTATAAATATGCCAAAGGCACCTACAGAAAGTATGTAAGTGGTAGTTCTTACATCCAACGTAGCTTTTCTCTTAAAATTAAATGTTAGCCAAACTCGTCAATTGTAATGACCCATTGTTTTGTCAGCACTGGACATCACAATAATTATCATTCGTGTCGTAAAACCATAAGAAGATAGAAATTACATACTCTTCGATACATCGATTTCACATCTTCATTCAAACAATTTATTCAATGGTTTGGTAACACACTTTTATCTGCTTCTTGATTAAATAAATAAATACACAATCAATGTTGCGATCCATCCAACCTCAATTTTTGAAACCCTCGGGGAGAAACATCGAAAATTTTGATGCCTGAAGCAAAATAATAGCAAAAGGCTGATGAAAATAAGGAACAATTTCGATGAGCGATAAAATATTGCTTGCTCACCAAAATGCTTACGCTAATTTACGAAATCGGTCTCTCAATCAAAATCTTGATTTTAAAAGTAATAAATATTCATTTATTGCTTATTATTTCTGGAATTACCAGAACGCGATATTTATAATCAGATTTGTTATTTTTTTGATAAAAATAATACCGGAATCTTGATTCGACACCAAACACATGTTTTTTTTCCATAAATCTTGATTCGACACCAAAAATGTTATTTTTTTATCGTAAGACGATCATGAGTGCTATATTATTAGGTTAGATCACGTTAGCTTAGGTGAGGAGGGTTGGTTAATATTATTCTAACACTAAGAACTTACATGGGTATAGCTATTGCTTACATTTCACCGTTTCTTCTAAGAAAATTATTTTGACGTATTGACAACACCTCATTAGAAGTAAATGTCACAACTTCCAAAACATTTTTTCGGTTCAATACCAAAATCACTGTTAAATTATACAATCCATACAAATACACAATAATTTAAATGTCTGATTACCAGGAACATGATTTCTACCAAAAGAATTAAGTCTTTTTGGCCTATTTCTATAATTTATTTTAACCACGAGCCAACATTTATTGTGTGAAATCCTCCTGCCCATACAATAAACAATGGATGCAGATGATTCCGATGGTACGAACTTAATTAAGCCTAAAGCACCAAGTGCTCTGTGAATACCAATTAACTACAACATTAATTTAAACAGGGATTGGATCGGGTCCACATCAAATCAACTGGGTCATTGATAATGAATTTATAACATTAAGTTGTTTATGGCAGTAGATAATACCATTACTATTATTGGCTTTTGATAATTGTTGCATTAGTCCATAATATTTGTTAATTTATAGACGGGATTAAAATATGATCAGGTGGTGTGGCTTTATTAAAATATCTACTTTATAACTGCTATTTCTTGGTGGAAATCAAATGTATCTGTAATGTCTCTCTCTCCCTGTAAACATAGATTTTGTCTTTATTATTAGCAGCGGATCATATCTCAGTACTGTATTATTTGATTAAAAGGCTTTGGTTCTTTGAAATCAAAGCGACTGTTTATTGTTATTACGCACAATACAAATAAGGTTTAAGAGGACATACATCCTTTTAACTCGCTAGCTACATTTTATCTGGCGAGCTCCCGTACGTAATTAGAATGACTTGTCTGTCTCTGATCGGCTATCTACGGCACACGTATTAACCGACACCATGTGACCCGAGCGTAGCATAAACAACAGAACAATTCATAGAATTCATCATAACCAAGTTGCCAATATATTACAGTATCTATAATGTAAAATCAATGTTAAACTATGTTCGATTTTTAATTTCAACTTATTTTACCAGTTTCAGATAATCAGATCCATCTTCAGACTGGTATATTTTTGCTTAAAACTATGTTTCATTAATCCTTATCCTATGGAGAATTAGGAAGTTGGATTAGTCAACACGATTATTCTTTGGACTTCCAATTCTGAGGCGATTTAAATCGTTGTTCATATTTTGTGGTGATCTCTATAATATTAATTTTTAAGTAAAGGTGATCCACATTTTAAAATATTCTTAAAATTTGGGGGTGTTCTTTTTGCGCTGTTCTGAATAAAAAATGTAGTCAAGTCTTAAATTTAAAAGAAACGACGAACTTTAAAAAGTAAGCATCTTGTCTTCTTTTATCACCACTTTTCATACGTAAATCCGAAACATAATATCCATCCAGTATAGAAGAAAGAAAATGTTGAAATAATGTATTATTGACTACTCATACGGACACGAATACCTACAACAAAATAAGAAAAAAAAACATTAATAAAGAAAGTTACAAAGATGTAGAAAACCTCAACACAGATTGATTGGTTAATATATTATGTGATCGGTGGCATTCATTTGAAAAGTAATTAATCACAATAAGTGGCTAAAGTTAGCAATACGCCAATAAAGACGTATTATCATTTGATTGGCAACTCACAAGATGGAGTTATATCAAATCTTTATTTATTTAATTCAATGAAGACAATATTAGCGAAACTCAATCGAAAATTTGGAGACAGAAAAATCAGAAAAGATATTGACTCCGCTGGGACTCGAACCCAGAACCCTTTTCTTACATGGAAACAGCCCTACCGATTAAGCTACGGAACCCATATTAATTCGGTCACTTTTAACTGTATCATACTTCGACTAAGAACTACCAACATTATCTTCATTTACTTAACGCACATATTATTGGCTGCTATCTTTATATATGATTACAAGATTCAACTCGAACTAAATGCAATCTAGATAGTGTCTGGATATGGGTTCGAGTCCCAGCGGAGCCAATATCTTTTCTGATTTTTCTGTCTCCAAATTTTCGATTGAGTTTCGCTAATATTGTCTTCATTGAATTAAATATTATAATTTGAGATTTTACTCATAAAGTTTAAAAAATTAATAATAAAAATCTTTATTTAATACAGCTTTTACCTGACCCATACAACTAATGCTAAGTGTATAGGCAAGTCATGCAGTTATTCGAGAAATTGAAAAAATATAAGTCTAGAGTCGTAGTCGATTTGAAACTTGACCAAGTTTTTCTTGTTGTTTTAGTTTTGTATGACAAACCTTTTAGCTTTATTGTAAAATTATACGTCCGATAAATTATTTAAGTCCTCTTTAATATTGGATATTTTTGACTTATCCAACATCCAAATTTAAGAAGATTAACATGTCGATGTGTTTGAGTCACAATTTCTATCACCTTATGAGTAACGAATTTGCATAAACAAGCGTGTCGTTAAATTTTACCAATATGCAATGCAAATTTTTTAGCACACGCCAATAGATTGTTGTTTGTAGAAATCATAATAGTGGAATTGAACATTCTTCGCTCGAGGAGCTGTGGTTAAATATATCGCCATTATAGGATGTCGGTGGGGGAGGTTTTTCTTGGACCATAGAAATTTGGATAGTACAATAATGAGATACAATAATGATACTTTTTGGTATGAAAACTATGACGTTAATTTTGCATTTTAAATCTGGCTGTGATCTCTTATTACCTCGAAGAGCTCTTGGTATATTGAGAGCAGTAATTAGTAATATAATTAAAATCCTACTCCGTCTTGCTATATTTACGAGGGAATATTATCCATCATTTTGTTGGCGCATTATGTCCACCATTCCTTAGATATTTCTGTTTTAGTTCAACCGGTGACAAGAAAGATCTGGCTAGCACATAGCTTCCATCTAGAGTAACCTTGTAATAAATAGTTTTTGTTTTTCATACATTAATTTCCAAAGGTTGATGACATTTCTTACCTTAAGACTCTCTATCTAAATGTGACTTCAATAATTTTGTTGTTCTTATCATTTTTTATGGTATATATCCAACTTATTTTCCCATTCCCTAAATCCGTGTGATACATTTTCATTACACATGTTCTTCGCCGATTCCATATTTTTTCATCATCCATAAAGATTGAAGTGCCGAAGTTAATGAACTTGTCCGTGTCCATTGGTGTGTTTAATCTCCATATTCCGTACATTGTTGTATGTTTACGTCCATTCGAAGTTATGGGTCATGAAATCTAAACACGTTGATCTCTAGTACGAAGCGTAAACTTTCCCTTCTTGCAACTGCTGTAATTTTTACTACGTTCCATGGTGTTCTTCTGTGCATTCCCACGACTCCGCAACTGCTGGGGTATTTTATTCAATATATTTTATTTTGATACTGCATAACATATCTACAAACACAGCCGTTTAAGACATTATATTCAGTGGTTATACCTTGTGAGTTTACCTAGTAAATTATACGTTAATACAACAATAGAACGGTTATTATTCTGAACTTACCATCAGTGTCGTAAATATGTCAATATCTAAAGAGATGTTGCTCAGAAGCAAGATAGCTCTTCCAATTGGCATAACCATTGACACGACAGACTTGCAGTTTGATATCCCAAACAATTGCTGGATGATTAAGTTATCAGAGACAATAAGTAGTAGATGTAGCAGTGATTAGTGTGATTACGTAGTAGAAAAAACTTTTTCATTAACCTTAACTTGTTCTGAAGATGGAGTAAAATGCTTCCTACCCTCCAGATTACCGATCAGTAACTAAATAATATATTAAATAGTTTTCAATGTGAATATTGTTAGCTAATGGATTGAAATATCTAACATCTATTTTAAGTTTATTTAAATTCAATTTTTCAATAAACAAGTGGAATAAAGTTTCAAATTGTTTTCATTGTACTCATTACACATTTTTAAATGGTATCGTAAGACAATCTTTTATCTTTTTTTAACACCACTTTTGAGTTAACGGCGTAGAGCCATCGAATGACTAGCATTTTACGTTACTTCTTTATATGAGGTATTGATCCAATTATTTACTATTTTGTTCATCATAAATATAGTTCAAGGCTGTCAGATTTGTATCTTTTGAATCAGACGGAGTTCAAAGCTCTACCGGAGGTTAGTTCCCCACTTGCTATTGGCAATGTTATCCGGTTTATTTCCCATTGTTCCGTTGTAATAAATTTTATCAAACTCAGACATCTCTAGCTATGGATTGTTATCGTTATCTCTTTCATTGGTAGTAGTAATTTGGAAATGATCTAGGAAATACTTTGTAAGCAATAAAGTATACAATAATTGGATTAGATTTTTTGAAGAGCCTACCTTGAATAAAGGTAACCTTGACCATTGATATTCTGTAGAATGGATACAGTTTTCTCGTGAATCGACTGTGCTCCAGTAATAGCAAGTATTGTGTCAATGAACTGTTAACTTTCGCAATGTCATTTTAAAAATATCATTAATTTCAAGCCCATTATTGCAACAGAGTATTTGTATTACTCGGTTAAGGTTAAAGCATTCTTCATCTGCCTTGTTTCCTATCAGTGCTTGGATTATAATTTTACATTCTAAATGCTTGCTCTTGTTTTGTTTTTAATTTTAATTTCCATTGTCGTTATTTGAATTCTTCTTTCTACGCCACGCGTTGGGTACGGGACCAATACTTTTGACAAGACGTCTCCAGACGTCCCTATCGTGTGCGTTTTCAGTAGCTTGCAGCTGGGTTCATTACGTGTCTAGTCTCTCCTCGGATAGTTGCTGTATTTTGGGGTAATAAAAATGTTTGAACCTCCAGGAAAACAGTACAGTATCCTTTCAATATTTGTCCGAATTGGTAATTGGGATTCAAAGCTTTAATAAGGTTGGACACTTGTGCATTTTTTGCTCTGCCTCGATATGTTTTCTCATCTACAGGAGTGGCATGACGATATTCGGGTTTACTTCAACTATTCCAATCCAAAAGAGTGTATTGTAATTTCGGAGATACACTGGTTCTCACAGTACTATACAATGCTTTGGTTAGGAGTAGGCTTTAGAGTGGATCGGTGGTTGGAGCCCGCACCAAGTGAAGTATTCCATCATGTTGGAGAAGGTTCAGAAGAAATTTCTGAGATGTCTCTAACTGGGAGAGTATGGCTACTACCCGTGGTTCTACCCTACCGACTTTCTCTTGGACATGCTCGGTATGAACCATCTACGGGTCAGAAGTGTTACAATAAGCTCATTGCTTATTGTAACACATTTCTTCAGACTGATTCGTGGATGGTTGGAAAACTCGACTATCATGGAGTGCATTTATTTCCATGTTCCCGATGGTTATCTCCGTCACTGACAGCATAGACAGTTTTATCTCCCGGCTTGTAGAACTAACTTGCCAATGGTTATGCCAGTCGGGAGAGCTGTCTTGTTGTTTAATAGAATCACTTCGAATATCGACATATTTAACATTAATGAAGCCATTAATTTTTGCTGTTACAATAAATTATTGCTTTCTCACAATCATGTGTATGTCAGAGTGGTCACTTCTCTCGTGAGGATGCAAATTAACGAAGACGTAGTTCTCATGTCAATGTGGCTAATTTCACGACTGATGGCTGGACCACATGATTCACATGACTTATCCACTATACGAGCATGTGTTTAATCTCTTAATGGCCTGAAGCCATAAGACCATGATACATAATTAAATTTATTTTAAGCCAACGCTAAAACACTCCCCGTTGCAATCATTTGTTTGGCGGAATGTCTAACACGTTTTTGCGTTTCGTTTTTGCCAACAATCTGCTAACCCGTGTTATTGGCTGCGGTGACAGGGTTGTCACTTAGTAAGTTAGGTATATTATAAGTTATTCACATTGTTCTCTGCATTCACATTTGTAAATCCCCTTTTACGTACTCTTCTCTCACTCCGACTCATTACATGATCTGAACCAACTGTTTGATTCATTAGTTATTCCTCGGATGACCGAACTTGTTCTATACCATTTAGTTTTGGGAAAAACATTCTTCTGCCACTCTTTTCATCGTTCATTCGCTCTACACCTACCCAAGCCATCTAGCCGCCCCTTTCTTAATCATATTTATAAATAAAAATATGTTTTATGAAAAATACTCTGTGGTGGAACCTTATAATAAAAGTCGATTAAATCCGATAGTTAAATCGGATTAAAAACTTTATTACTTTTTTACACTTTTAACGAGGTTTGCCAACTGCATTTTTCAAAATCCAACAAGTTTCATAAAAAAAAATTCAATCAACCCCATTCCCAGTTAAGATCCTTTTTTTACCCTTTTCGGCCTATTCTTATCTATTCCATCTCTACTGTTACATCTCTATCTCTTCTTGGACATACAAAATAACTGTATTGTATTGTTCACCATGAAACAGGCAACCACCTAGTGATTTAATAAATCTATTCTCTGTATACAACTTCATCAAATATCATGTATTTTATAAACGAATACAAATTAATTATTCGTTGACTTAAGAAATATTCTGCTATTTAATAGTGTTAAAGTTTCACAAGAAAATTCTAATTTAAAATTCAGGCAACCCTGCTGTATCTAAAACTCGCTCCAAGAATAAAAAAAACACGCACCATTAGAATCACTTTCCCTATCTGAACAGAATTGCCCGGCTAACTGCTGACTGCTGACTGCTGACTGCTGACCGATCACAGATTACCTATAACAGAGTACAAGGCAACAGTAGGTGACCAGGTAACATGGACATGGCTCTTTACGGACAAGGTACAACATTATTTTTTATCTCCCATTTTTATGGTGTTATTATTCATTCTCTAGCATGGGTGAGTCACCTCAGTACACACCCTACTACGTGTTTGCTTCAAATGTGAAGATATGTGATGCAGATTGAACGATTTATTTTTATTTTTATAATTAAAACTCTCTTTTTATAATAACTTTTGAAGGTTATTCCCATCGATGTAATGTATCGTTGTAAAAGAAGATAATAGTAATAAATCTAAATGAAAATATGAAAAAGAACGTTACAAAGTAAGTGTTTAAGTTCTGTTATTATTTTATAATTGGCCGGTTGTTTCACAGTATTTGGATAGTAACAGATCTTGAATAGGACTTCTACAGAACTTGAATATAACTTTGAATTTTGATGAATTGTTCAAATTATGTGAAACAACCCGTCGTTAGATTCGGGTGAGTTGACTGGTTATTGCATGTCCTTTATTGAATATCCATTATTTAGTGACGATTTTAAATTGGAACTAAAATCAATAGATTTTAAAAATAGTTGATTAGTTTTTCATTTGACCGCCTGCAAAGTTATACGTGTCAAGCTGCATTAGATTTTATCTTTTAATTCCAGAGAAAAATCAAGAGAAAATAAAGTGAAAATAAGTTTTATATCTTATATTTTATAGGAATTCCGATCACGTTTTCGCCCAAGTTTATTTGATTGTATGATTTCGGGTAACCGCTTCGTGAAGTAAAAGTGTAATTTGGTAAAATCATCGCTAATGATAATGGCTTCGTCTCAGTGGCGTACATTGCTCTATGACCATTTTTTTTTTTCAAAATATGTAAGTTAAAATACTATTAAATATACTACAATCAAAGATATTCAAATACAGAATTTCAATATCTTTGACTACAATAAATATAAAATTGAGACCTTACGGCGAGTTAGGTAGTAGTAGAGAAAACTTATAAAACACAATCACTTGAAAATCGAGGGAAAAATGTTAATTGGTAATGGTTTTCTTCGAAGATTTGTTAATTCATATTACCTCCACCGGGAGGTGACTTTTGATATAATTTCACGCAGAGTTCCGGGCCAAAAAGACCCCTTTCTCTTTCATCATGAGTTTATAAAATACGGTTGTTGAAAAATGTTTTAATTTGTTGTTTGTTAAAAAATATTTTGCAAGGGTAGGGTGTGTTGTTTCCGAGGATTTGTTTTGGTTTTTTTTTTATGTGTGGAGCGTACGTTTTCATCGTATCGGGCGGGGAATTCCCGCATAAATTGTTTCTGCGAGACTGAAGAAGTGTTTTTTAATAGGGGGATTTTATAGTCTTTGTGGAGTTGGGATACCCTTATCCATTTGGGAGCACCCAGGGTCATACGTATGGCTATATTCTGGAATGTTTGAAGTTTTTTCAAAAGAGATTCTGAAGCATGGGCCCAGATGGTTTTGGCCTTATAGTTAGTTGATTTATAAATTAGGAGTATATTTTCAATTGATAGTTTTTTATTTTTTATTTCTTTTGCATAACATGGGGTAAAGGACTGCAAGCACTTTTTTTGCTGAGGCTAGGGTTTCATTGATGTCCTTTTTCCAAGTTAATAAATTTTCAAAGGGTTACTCTGAGATATTTAATACTTTTTCTCCAAGGGACGTTTTCTCCAAACAAGTGGATGTTAGGTGGCCTTTTAGGTACGTGAGAAAACTAATTCGCCTTTAATATCTACTAATTCGCGATTGTTTTTTTTTCCGCTATGATAATCATTATGACAACATTCCAAATTTATTTATGGAAGAAAAAAAAACTTTTTGATCGCAGGTTAATTTTTTTTTCTTCTTATTTATGGTTTGTTTGTCTTAGGGTGTGCACAGCTTTTCATCCTTTATGGAATACACGCCACTGCTTCTGTTGCTGATGATTAAGATTAATGTATTTTTAACTAGGTACAAATGGATAGTAAACAAGTTTTAACGTTCTCTCGTTAGATGAACAGTAAAACAATGACACAGGTAGCTACACATATATAAATTAGATAGGTAGGTAGTAGGTACCTACCTTTATAATTTTTTTTCATTGTATTCATTCCAGGCTATTTTGGGAGATATTCTTCATAAATAACAAACAACCGTAGTCTTTTGTGATATATATCCCAGCTTGATACAGACTCATAAAAGTTACGCTATCTCATTTTGTATTACGGTGATAAACATCATTTAAACAGTGTAAAAAAGAGAGAATACTACGCTTTCAATTTGAAACCCATAAACGCTCCCAAATAAATTGAAATAATTCTATGAAAAAAAAATTTAGCATTTGAAAAATATTTGTCAAGGTTTGCTAATTTAAAAAAATATATTTTGCATTACCTTTAAGAAAAAAGTGGAGTGAATGACAAAAACTTTTGTAATTGCTTTGTATAATTAAATACGGTTTTTAGTTTCGTAAATTAATATCAATTTGTAATAATGGAATTTTAAAAATTCAGAATGTGGAATTCACACGCGGTAAAAGTGAAACCTTCAGAAAACAAAAGTAGACAAGGTGGGGGGGACCACGAACTTCGTAGTCTCCCCACGAGTAATCAGTAGTCTTTTTTTATTATTGTACAACAGAATAATTCCAATTACAGTACAATTTAGTTACCTTATCAGCATTTAGGCAAGTGACTCTTCAATAATGATTTTAAGGCATATAAAGAACAGTCAACAAACTGCATTCTTACGGACTTCCCGCATCCTTGTGTATGTGGATTGCCGACTTCTTGAGGGAGAGGTCGATTCAGACGGTAGTCGATGGTTTCACTTCTTCCTCACACTCGATAAATGCTGGCGTCCCGCAGGGATCGGTTCTGTCTCCGACTTTGTTTTTGTTGCACATCAACGACCTTTTGTCATGTGCACCAATTCACTGTTACGCGGATGACAGTACAGTTCATGATAGCTTTTTGTTTGACAAGCCCCCAAAGGGCTCACAAACTCCAACAGCTCGTAGGGCTTTGAAGCAAAGAATGGACGGTTACCTCGAGAGTGTTTTCTCTTGGGGTAAAAATAATCTCGTTGAATTTAATGTTTCAAAGACCCAATCTTGTCTGATTACGTCTAAAAGGGATCGAAATGAAAATCTAGTCTCTTTCAACGGAAGCAATCTTCCGAACAGGCCCTCCATTGATATGCTTGGTGTAACCCTAAGTGACCAGCTCAGGTATGGGGGCTCCATCGAAGCCAGAGTAAAGTTAGCCTCCCAAAAACTGGGCGTACTGTACAGGGCCCGCAGATACTTTAATAGTACACAACTGCTAACCTTGTACAAATCACAAGTACGCCCCACGGTTGAATTTGGCAGCCATCTCTGGTCTGGAGCTCCAAAATACCTGAAAAATACCCTCGACTCTGTGCAGAAACGGGCGGTCCGTTTGATAGATTCTCCCATCTTAACAGACGGATTGCAATCTTTAGAGCACAGGCGTCGGGTGGGAATGCTATCCTTGTTCTACCGGTATTACAATGGAAGATGCTCTGAAGAACTAGCATCATTGATCCCTTCGGCACCGGTGCATAGTCGGGAAACACGCCAAACGCGTGCCCAACATTTGTACACGGTTGACATTTGTCACATGAGAACGGGTCGTTTCTTCGACTCGTTCTTGTGTTCAACAGCTCGGCTGTGGAATGATTTGCCGGCCTCTGTGTTTCCTCCTTCCTACAACATGGGTCTCTTCAAGACCAATGTTCATTCCTTCCTCTCCTCAAAAAGACTCTCCACACAGCATCCCAGATGACATAGGCCCTGAGGGAAATTATTTTCCTCAGGGCCTCCTGTGTGGAGTTAATGTAAAAAAAAAAAAAAAAAAAAAAAAAGTCCTTTACATCCAAATGGTTTGCAATTTCATTTAACAGCACCACTCCCTTCGTCATGCTATGTTTTGCCAAGACGTCTCTTCTGCCGTTCGGTACTTTAAATAAGTCATGATGTCGACTTCGGCTGTAGTGGTCTGGTACATATAAATCATAGCATCCCAAGAGAAATGGGCTATTGATGAAATTGTTCCAAATTTTGAAATTCAGAATAGCAAGACTTACTTTCCTTCTAGTTTCTAGGCTCACAGAATCAGTTTCCTCAAGTAAGTCAATATGGTGCATGAACCTTGGATAGGTTCGATGCTTCCTCATATAAACATACCTGAGGAATTTCTTCTGGATTTGCTCTAACATATCAATGTACTTTTGGTGGTACGGTGCCCAAACATCGCTCACGTACTCCAGCTTGCTTCTCAGTATGCGACTGAATAACGCTAGCATAGCTTCTTGGTTATCAAACTGCTTACAAGTCCTGATGATGAATCCAAGAAGTTTGTAGCAAGATTGAGTGAGCTGCGATATATGGCAAGAGAATGTCAGTTCGGGATCAAAGACGACACCGAGATCCTTCACGGATATTTTAGTCTTCGTAGTCTTCATCTTATACATTTGGTCATTTTATTAGCATTTGTGTTTTCTTCTTCGTGAATCGCTGGATGTCCTTTCTTTTGGGGTGGTTTGCATGTTCATTTTGGAGTGGTTTGAAGATTGGATATTGATTTGACAAAAATTTAAATACTTTTTCTTTTTAATTTCGTAGGATTTGATTCTTATCCGCTAAATGTCTGCAGAGGTTCGTCAGACGCTTTATACCACTGCAACAAAGGAGACTTGCGTGTGATTATGTATTTATCGTATTATACACGGTGTCCGGAAACTCGTAGTACAAGCGGGAAACTGGTAAATCTACATCACATTCGGAGTCGATTTGTAATATAACTTTTTTGATTTGAGCTTTCGTTTTCGAGTAAATCGGGTCCGAAGTTGGAATTTTTTTGGTTAAATTTGAAAAAAAATTTCACTAGGGGGTTGATTTCAGCTGTGTAATGTCTTATAAAATGCATCGAAGGGTAAACCGGGCTCAAAAATTTTTTTAACCCTTTAATTGCCGAAAAAATGGAAAAATAGAAGAAAAAAAATATTAAAATCGAAATGCTCAGATCGAAAAAATAAGTTTTTTGGGTTCTCTACGTTATGTAGATTCACCAGTTTCTCGCTTGTACTACGAGTTTCCGGACATGTTGTATTGGAACCAAGTACCCGTGAAATAAATAAATATTTTTTTGCTATCTCATTCTCTCGCAGGTAGGGTTGCCATTTGTCTGGAATATTCCGGACAAGCCCGGAAATATAGGTCTCTGTCCGGAATGCGGGGGGAATTCTAAACAGTCCGGAATATCTACAATTAAGTGGAGATTGATATAGAAAATGAAATAAACCAAATCATTTTTATTACAAATTCAAATACAAAGTAAAAACATCACTTCTGATATTTAATTAATTTAAAAAAAAATGCCCAAAAAATACAAAAAAAGTTTATTATATATAAAAGAAATACCCCCCCCCCCCCCCTCCCCAGACGCTGGTTTTGACATGCCACGATGCATAACGACATTCATATTATATTTACAAGAAAGTCTGGAATTTTTATCAAAAGTCAGGAATTTTCTCCGGGATTTTGATTTTTTGATCTGGGAACCTATGGATGGATGTGTTTGTCTCTTAATGTCGCTCGTTTCCGTTTCATGGAGTTTGAAATCACAACAGTGCTAAAGAAGTCACTTCAAAAACGAAGCTTCAAGCAAAAAGTTAAAGTTTATTTATCTGTAGCTAACGTTCTCAATCGTATTGATCATGCGTCATAAAATTTGCATAGCTTTTCTGTCGGATATTTCTAGGACAATAGGACGGTGGAATTATTTTACCTCAAATCGTCATTTTCATCGTGAGTTCATATGGAGCTGTGAAGTACGCAGTTTCTATGTCTTAAGTCAGTCTCTTATGGCAAATAATGTGCGCTATGTTGGTACGATCGGTATGCTTTTATTAGTTGCACCAAACGACGAGATTAACCTTTCAGATATTGGATACGGTCGGTTTGTAAGAATGCCCTTGAACATCATTTGCAATCTTCGCACCACGATCTGCCGCATATAAATAAATACGCCAGACGATCTTAAGCTGACCCATTAACCCTCCCGTTTCGAAGATAATATAACTTTGGCTGCAGCGCTATTACGAACATCCTATGTACAAATATATATTCAATATTTTAATTAACCTAACTGGTACCCAGTAAGCGTTGTTATGCCATTTAATAAAGAAATTTTTTCTCCCTGCGTGTCCTTTCCCATTCGTCCCGTTCCCCTTCCGCCTCTCTTTCCTCCTCCCCGTCCCTTTTCTCTCCTCCATCTTCCCTCTCCCCACTCCACGTCCCCCTTTCCCCCTTCCCCCGTCCCGCAAACCCCCTTCCCGAGTTCCTCTCCCCCCTCTCCCTCCCTGGTTCCCCTCCTCCCTCCCGCGAACCCTAACAAAGTTCTCCTCCCCCCTCCCGCATTCCGTATATTCAGTTCCGGTACATTAGGTTTTCAAACAGCTCGCGTGCCACCTATTGCCATTTTTTTTAAAGAAATTTCATAATACTGGAGCTCACCAATAGTTTTATACAAACCTTGTCCTGTCAATAACGAACACAAACAAAAGAATTATCCAATTTGGTGCAGTCTTTCTGAAGTTATGCGCGTACATACATTTCGGCGATTCATTTAGATAGAAGAAGACGAAGATAGATAGATAGAAAGAAGATAGATACTACGCGTCAACCCCAAAGTTGAACTTTGTTGCGATGTGACGGCCCGCGTTAAATGCCGATTTGCTAATGTTATTTAGAACTTTAGGAAAGACTGGGTTCGCTGGGCAGCCCTAGGCAAAGTTCAGGAAAGCAACTTCAGAGGTCGTGCAAGGAAAGGCTGTTCCTGCAGTGAAGGCGCCTTATCGAAGAGACGGGTCCCTGACCAAAATAGAACACGTGAACAAGTTTGAAAAAATAATCTTTACTGAACCAGTAAAACGGCCACCTTCTTGAAACTGAAACGGAGCGTAGGTAAAACCTATTTTACAGATAGGAGAAATGCAAAACGGTCGAGTTTAAACAGAGGAGAATCAATTACTCGGGCCTGTAAGAATGCTTAGAAGTTTATTTTTTTTATTTATTTATTGATCTATCTAAGGTATGTATATATTATACAATTCGATGTCTGTCTCACTAGGGTATACCTGTGTTGAGACAGACGTACTAGACAAGTTAGTAGTTAGAAGTCCTTGGTTATAATGTAATGCGGTAAATTCACGCTTCCGTGCGGGTCTTCCATAGCGCAATGGGCAAGACTCCTGACAAGTCTCAGCGGCCAAAGAACGGAGGTTCGAATCCTACGAAATAAAAAAAAAAAAACTATTTTATTTTTGTGAAATCAATATCCAATCTTCAAACCACTTAACAATAAACAAGCAAAAGAAAAGAAAGCGACATCTAGCGACTTTCTAGTTTCACTTCTACCACGTGAGAATTACACACTCTGATTTTTTTTTATTTTGATTGATATATATGTAGATTACATTTCAAGGGACTTGAATTTAAATGTTTGGGAGTATGTTTCATGGTCAATGTGAAATAACACATCCTCCGTAATTATTTCGTCATTGGCTGATTTAGATCACCCGTATGAAGTAATGTTGGTATTTTTAATGGCAATAATTTCAAGCACTTATTGTTGTTAGTGCATTTTGTTTATGGAAGCCACTTGAGGGCCTCAGAGGCTGACGCCATTTGCAATTAAAAGATTTATAATATATTGAATTCCTCGCCTCTTGGGAGCTTAAAATGTCTTGTGTGAGGGGTACGTGGCTTTCTTAGTATAAAAAGATTTCCGTGATCGGCGGGTTAACATCCTTGTCTCCGGATTTAGGAGATTCGAAACCAAATAAAGAATTTTTCGTCTAAGAGTTGTTAATGTTAAATTGTGATATAAAAATCGGCATAATATGAGGTCGCAATAAAAAATGATTTCTAGCCCCCCCCCCCCCCCCCCCCACCCTGGCGCTACAGCCTATCAGAGTCGATCGATTGGAGTCCAATAATATTGAGATAGATACCAGGGGTGCTCAAACTTGTACCGCCAGCAGTACAAGTTTGAGCACCCCTGTTCTATACATTTCAGTGAAGAAAGCAAATATTGCAAATGGCGACAAAGGGTAATGCTATCAATTGTCAGCTTAAGACCATTAGTGCATGGATATGCTTACAAGCGATTGGAGATTCGTGCGCGTAGCATACGCGCCGCTCGTGAGTGTCCGCCATACTATTTTTTGCCAGCGTTCGTATATGACGCGACGCGAAGACTGCGGGTTTTTGCACGCTACTGAAAGTACTGATAGCAAGCTACGCGAGTTGCATTCGCATCTACTACTCATTGTATAGAAATGACGTTCGAGCATGATTTGGATGTTAAATTTGTTCTGTAGGTGGGAAAATATTTACGTAACTATGATTGTTGTTAGTAACCTTTATTGAATAACCAACACCTCTGCCATAGGTCATATACCAAGTGGTTCGCTACGTTTGTTGATTTAGCAGGGGTGCCCGGGTTCAGGGGGTGAGGTTTGTCTAGGTCTTGGAGGCGGATGACCAAGACACACTGAACCCCAGATTCCTACTCACCCCTTAAACCTTTTTCCTTCCTAGAACTCTCCTCTCCTTCCTTTCCTTAAAAAACCCTCCACCCAGCATCCCCAAAGATGACATAGGCCCTGAGGGAAATTATTTTCCTCAGGGCCTCCTGGTGGAGTTCGCGTAAAATAAAAATTGTAAAGTAGAAGAGTCCCAACTGCTTCAAACCGCCTGGGGCCGGTAAGACTATAGCATTCCCAATTGCGGTATGTTATGTGGCTGAAGGTAGCGTGGAGGGGAAGGAGATGGGAGAAGGGAAAGGTGGCAAAGTACCTAGCTATTCAGATCTGGTCACCAAACATGTCTAAAGCTCTTTCAGCAAAGTTTCTTTTCGCAATGGTGGTCTTAAACCAGGGCGATACTGCGAGTATCTTCCACTCTGAAACGTGCCGCAAATACACCTACCTTATTTAATAAACTATTTTTTTTAGAAGTGAAAACTTCTTTAACACCGTTGTGACTCGATGAAACAAAAAATAGCGACGCTAAAACGAGACAAACACACACGTCTGTAGGATTTAGCCGGCGAGAGAATGAGATGGTATAATCGGTCTCCTCTTTGTGCGGTGCTCCGTAGCTTTCTCACTCTTGTCTACTTTAGTTTTCTGAAGGTTTCACTTCTTTCGCGTGTGAATTGCACACTACGTTTTTTTTTAAATTTACTTGCGCAGGCTGGGATTTGAACCCGCCACGTTCAGATCGCTAGTCGAGGGCCTTACCCCTCGACCACGGAAACCGTCAAAAATATTAATACGCCTCCTTACATGCTGTTTTATTACTGTTAATTAAAATGTTTTGTAAATTAAACCAAATTGACCCTGACTTTTTGAGTTATATTTATTGCATGCACTTGACATTTATAAATATGTGTACTGTATAGGGTCACAGTATCATCATTATTTTAAATGTTTAACGTCTTGATGAAGTGTGTTGTGTGAAGATAAATAACATATCGAACCACTCTTTCACTCATTTTGTTTATGCTCCATCAATATTATCGAAGGTTGGATATTGTTAAAACGTCAAAATTTAAATAAAATATTACACAAGAATGTACCTACTTAAATTTTTATTTCATCGATAAATAATAATTATGAAAATATTTTGTAATACAATGTAATTTTATAGTTACCTTCAAAATTGAAATTTTAAATGCATGTTCAGGTATCTGTCAATTCTTGTTTTCATTACCTCCACACAGGTGGCCCTTAGTAAAATAATTCCCCTTAGAGTCTGTGACATCTTTCTGGATGCTGTGTGGAGGTTTTTTTAGGATGGGAGGGAGGTGAAGTTCTGGAAAGGAATAAGGTATGAGGCGTGGGTAGGAATTTGGGGGTCAGTGTGTCCAGGAGTGGCGGACATGAGAATCCATCCCTCCCTCGGCGGTGCAAGGCGATGTCAAAGGGACTCCCTCAACCATTCTCTCCCGATTCAGCCTGCCGTGCGGCTGGTGGGCAGATGCATTCGGCGCCAAAACTCGGATTAACCTCACAACGTGATCCCGGGCATTCTTGCTAAGTCACCAAACGTAGCGAACAACTTGTATGACAGAGGAGTTGGTTATCCAATAAATGATTCTCGGGGCGGCGGTACCCCTACACGTCTCCCAAATTATAATTAAAATATATCTCAAATCATCGATATCTACACATATTAGAAATTATAGTCCTCCGCCGCTTCAGTCTGTTCGCGTAAAACTCGAAAACTACTGAACGGATTTTCATCCGGTTTTCACCAATAGATAGAGTGGTTCATGAGGAAGGTTTAGGTTTCAAGGTTTTGTGTAAATTGGTTGAAATATACACCTAATATATAAAGGAGAATGTCTGAATGTGGTGGACGAGCGGGCTGGCAAGCGGGCAGTGTGGATTTGATTTGTATGAAAATTAACAGATGGCGGTGGTTACAAAGGTTGGGTAACCAACCGGTAGATGGCGTTGTGTTTCGTCAGCCGCAGCAACGCGTGGCCGGGTCAGCTAGTAATATATAAAGGAGAATGTCTGTATGTAGTGGACGAGCGGGCTGGCAAGCGGGTGGTGTGGATTTGATTTGTATGCAAATCTACAATTTTATGCCGAGGATTAGCCACATTTTAGTACCAGATACTTTCAAACCTCACTCTTCCTTCCTTCCCCTCCCACTCCCTTCTGATTCACAACATGCCACAAGTGAGGATAACAAAGTCGCACTGGCTTCGGGCAGTTTGTAATCTTGCGTAATAGTGTATTTCACCTATTAGGTAGGTTAGGTGCAATAAGTGCAACATGTTAAAAAGTTAATAAATTACACTTTTTTTTCAAGTTTTGTGAATCTTGCAGTAAATTTGCATATTTCTTAATTAAAATAACACCAATTAATTATCATATGTTTCACTACCAATTTGCGCTTTGACTTCTCAGATTTATTGGTCTACCAGTCTGATTAATTACACGAATTACTTTTTTAAATAATAACCTAATACGAAGGTCCTCAATTATATTATAAGTATATCTACAGCAGCTATTTGCACGTAATATGTTCACTCAATTATTTATAGGTTGCCCAGCCCGTTCAACATGATATAGGTTCAATAGATCTCTTTTTTCATCATTTGTGGCTTGTTCGTTTCATTTCCTGACATGGATATGGGTCCGGGTACCGCGACCTGTCTGCTCTAGTATCCTTATCAGACATTGTTGTATTATAAAAACATCACATGGCAAAAATACTTTATTTATAAGGGTGCAAAATGTTCGACACCGAGTCTAGGATTCGTTGAAATTAAAGTTTTTGGACACATATTGGCCAATTTACAAACACCCTCGAGCTTTTGCTGGTCAAAATGTGGCCAATTTGAAGAGATTTTTTAAAACATTTATTGGAAACTAGCAGACCCGGCCACACGTTGGTGTGGCTAACGAAACACAACGCCATTATCCAACCTTTATAAAATTCACACCACACAAATAAGCATGTATTATACATATAAACTAATTAACTCGCCACTAATAAATTATACAATGCTTGCAATGCAACACTGGATATTTTAAAAGGGAAAATCAAATACCTACTTACTCTAGGACATCTATTTTCCAATTTCTTCCGTAGAACGAATTTCAAAAGTGACTATAGTACGGCCCGCCAGCCGTTTTAAATCACACAAAAATATGTTTTCTTTGAATTTCTCGGCTTATCTCTAATATAATTTACATGTATTATACATACAAACATTCCTCTTCAATCACTCTATATATTGGTGAAAACCGTATGAAAATCCGTTGCGTAGTTTAAAAGATTAACGCGCACATACATTTTGAGCGACTTCATTTTATTCTAGGTAATGATGATGATGATATTTGAAAATTTCCCGCACGTTGACTTCAACTAACCACTAATCACAAATATGGGGGAGGGGGAAGAGGGTAGGCAGTGGCGTGCACAGAGTTTTTGATCAGGGTAGGCAGTAGGAAAACCGCCGAATTGATTCAAATAAGTAAATAAAAAACTTACTACAATAACTCCTTTCGTACGAGTTTTCGTAAGTATGATTGCTGCTGGTAAGGCAACTAGTTGATAGAAATAGATGACAACATATGTCACTGTTGTCACTGATGGCCATTTGCTAATTTTGTTCCAGAAAGCACTGCCTAATACTATCAAAAAACCTCATAGAAGCAAATTCAAAACGACAGTTCTACTCTATGCTATGTGCATTTCGTAAACATTGATATTATATATTGTATGAAGTTAGCTCCAAGAAGTTATAATTCCTGCTTAGGCCGCATTTTAGTGAGGCAGTCGGAGGGCGCGCGTTTCCAATTACAGTTTATGCCACGTTTGTAGTACGCCGTTTGATGGGGCGCTCGCGTAGTTTAGGTTGCTCAGCTATTTCGCGCTTATAATTGAAAGTGTTTATTTTTTTAACAATAATTTAATAAATTATAATATTATTTACATGCTTATGTTTTACAAATACGGTAGGGTAGGCAGTGCTTATGTGCCTATATGGAGTGCACGCCCCTGAGGGTAGGTCTAAGTCGTCTTTGACTGTCGAATTTTTAATTATTTTAGTTATTCCCAGTAGGCTTAATTACCTCGGGTTTGTGGCTTTTACTTTGATATTGTTTGGGGAATACCTTACAAGTAATATTAAGAAAACCCATATAATTGAATAAAATCCTTGTAGACCACTCTTCTCCATCCTCTCTCCCATGTGTGTGTATATAAACCGTAGATTAAAAATAATTTGTGCCAGTCTGAAGATGGCTTTAAGAAGTTAAACCGTTACGGTCAAATACATTAAAGTGGAAATAAGTTTCATATTTCTTCTTCTTCCTTGCGCTGTCCCAACTCATTGCCTAGGTAGGCTGTTGGGGTCGGCTCTTCTCGTTCTCAAGTTGTAGTTTCTTCTGTTCTGAGGCCGTTTCTCTGAAGAATTTTGGAGCATTGAGTCATTTAGGAGTTCTTCGGTCTTATCCTAAGTTTCATATTTGTTTTATTATATTATTAAAATACTGCTTAGCTGAATGCAACACCTATTAAAATATCATTCAATATTCACAAGTTGATATCAGGTGTTCGATGGGAACAAAAAATCCTCCATTACATTTCGTCTTGCTGATTATTTCACGGCCGAACAAAGAGTCATATTATAATCCGAATCGAAATGTTATAAATAATAATTAGTGATGTTTGTCTAGCTTGATGCCCGTCGATAATGGAGCCGCCCCGCAAGTTCAACTGGGAATTCGTGCATAACTAATTATATTTAAAGTTTTTAGAGCGTTTAATAGGCTGTGGCTGGAGTGGCTGGCTTCGGAGTAGTAAGTAGAAAAAGACGTAGAAGATAGTAGACAGTGTAGACACAAATAAACGAGTGGAATAATCATCGTGTAAGGAGTGTTCAGATCAGGGATGGCACTATCATGAAAATGTTGCTAGATGTTGTTACGTTACGGAATTGGGTTCCGTGCGGAAAGCTAATGAATTGGCCTCCAGGGCACAGCTCGCCGTACCGCCCCCGCTCCCCCCCTCTCCGCACGCGGAGGTCCGCAGCCAAGCGCCGAGCGGCTCCCAGCGGCCATTCCTTCGCCGGCCTTCGGCAGAATAACTGTGTTCCCCGTGATTCGCGCTAGGCGCTCTCCGTAAACGCTCACGATGTTTTACTTTAATTGTGTATTGTGCTTAAAGAGGTTTACGCCTACCCAGAATCCTGTCTGCCGACCGCCTATCTCCTGCTTGTGAGTACCAATGAACCTTGCTACCCCTCTGTGTGCTAAGAACTGACATTTAAATTCACTAAACACGTGTAGAGAGAGTTGAGAGAAGCTTCCCCCGTTATGATAGAATTAATTAGAGATAGCCAAATACTCATGTGTGTAGTGCCGATGCTGGCCTTTTGTAGAACCCTGCTCACCTTTAATTGAATAAAACCCTTTTTCGTGCATAACAACTGTGTTCTGATTGAGGAAGGAGACCTGGAGATTTTGAGGAAAGGAAGGAGAGTAGGAATTAACAAGCGAACCACAGACACTCGCCCTGGGTTTAAGAGGGACCTTGCTCGCGCCGGCTGTGCAGAGCTAGCCGCCGGCTTGTTTATTGCATGTCCTTTCCAGGTTTTGGGTTTAGCGTTGGCCGCAAGTAGCGCCAATGCTAGCAATGTAAATAACAATAATGATATATTTCTCTCATTCAAAATTTAGGCTTATTAGATTTGTCAAAGAATTTATTTAAAAAAATGCAAAAATCAGTCATTTTATATACATGTAGGATTACGAAAGATTTTTTAAATATTTATATTGACGGGTCAGTACGATTTATAGTTCGGCTAGGAGTTCTACCGAGCCGAACCGTCTAATATGAAAATATCTAGAGTCGGTGAATTATTTTCCCATTTGGTCTCCGGTAGGTTGACATATTGTTCTTGTATTATATTACATTTATTATACTTACGAGCGTGGATTGACTAAATGATAATTTGTGGAAAAGTGTGTGGAAGGGTTTAGTTTTTCCTGTGGGGAAGATTTAACCCGGACATAAAGTCATAAAAATGAAAAAGGATGACTTGCATAGCGCCGTTTTGTGAAAATTCACCTCAAGGGCGCTGTACAAACTTATAATATATTTCTACAATCTTACTTCTACCTGCAAACTAGACAAACCATTATAACAACTTATAGCTAAAAATTGCATCCAGCGGTTCATCGATCACTGATACGAAATTATTATGTACAATAATTTGACCAATGAAGGCGATGCTGCGTAAAAATGTACTGTATAGGCAGAAAATATACAGGACCAAACTTTCCTATAAACACAATAAAGTCCTTGAAAATTAGAAAACCTTCGCTTAAAAATAACGATCACTTGTTTTAGTTTATTTTATTAAATTTGTAGGTTTGCCTATGTGTAATTTTAACGATAAATATATGTACATATTAACGATTTTTATAGGATATAATCCGTTAAAAACAACGTTTTTAAAAATATAATTATCTTTTTTAAAATGTGGTTTAAAACTTAAAAAAAATTGTTTGACTAAGGATTGAACCTTTCTACACAGGAACTGAAGTCGACAACTCTTCCAACCGAGCCAAATACTGATTATATAAATAAAATGCAATGTCGTAATGTAATAATGTATTAAGAGCGTTTAACCAGCCAGCGGACGAAAATCCACATTTCGTCGAAAGTTGTTCTTACGATCGTGCAGGGCGGTTACAATGAGAAAGTTTAATTATTCTCCGTACCAGCTTTTTTAAATTATCACTCAATATCGAATTTATTTCAATCCAAATTAGCTTTAATTTAAACCTTCATCCAAAAATGCTGAAAGGCGTGATGATAAAACTATTAAAATAATGTACTTTTTGTAATTATTTTTTGATTATAAGTATTTATCGTTTTTAATAATGTCTAAATTTAATAAGAATGTTAAAAAAATCTGAAATATATTAGTTTGTAAGTGCGCAAATAAATACACAAATGGACCAATTTTCGTCAAGAAACACATGAGCGTACATATTTTTTAATGATTTTATTGAAACTAAAATTAAAATTCTAAAACATGCATTTGCTAGATAATGTATTGATTTATTTTACTGCATGATTATATTATTTGAAATGAGTGTGGTATAATACAAAATCTTTTTTGAAAATTTAACAAATCTGCCAACGAGCTATGGAATAACCTTATTATACTAAAAATTTTAAAAAAATCTCAAAATTTATTACATGCGAATGCTAGATAAAAGAACAATCTTTCGAAATCCTTTTATATTTTTTTGTGGAAAGAGTCAATACGTCTAAAATCTGATTTGAAAATGACATATTTGTGGTGTTCTCTGGTAATGTCCTCTCAACTGCCGTAATGTCGTGGAATTTCAGAGAAATGCGAATATGTATGTGTACGTGATTGCCACCAAAAGTTGATAGAAAACATTGTCATCGACGACGAGTCTATTTGCTGAGTCTCAGCGCGATCAGATTCCCACATCCAAAATTCCATTTTTTTCATACATTCATTCAAACAAAAAAAAAATCGAAATTCAAATAGATGTACTCGTACATACACATTTAAAAATACATGTATATAGTAGGTATGTGCGACATGTTTAAAAATGATATATTGTGTTTCTATCGGCCCACGTTCATAATCGAAAAGTTGCTTGAAACGACTTTGACCAGGGACTTCCCCACACTCCTCCTCTCCATCTCCTTCTCATACTCGCTCCCTTCTGCTTCAAAACATAACGCTAAGTGAGGATATCATAGTCCTAATGGCTACGTTAAATAGTATTCACAAGGAAAAAGAAATATCGTATTTACACACTTATTTTTATAATTTATTGTAAGTTTGGAAAGCATCGATCATTGTGTTCCTACCTACGTTGACTTGTATCGAAATTATTAAATAAACAATTTATTACTTTTCTTACTTTATACTTTTAGAAAAATTGGGATTTCGATAACTTTACAATAAAACAATCGATTATTATTTCAAATTCTTACGATAATATCGATCCCGATGTCATGCACATCGATCCGGCATCGCCAGCCCTACACCGAGGAATTTGCGACCTTGACACGCTGTCCTTGCCTCGCAACAATGCGACTTACGACCTTCGGAAACTTGAACCAGTTTACCATAGACACACACCACATTTGAATATAGAATCCCTGTTGTTTTTTTTCTGACAACAGATGACGTTAGATGTCTAATAGCGGATATAACATAATAATAACATGGAAACATGTGATTAATTTGTTATTTTTTTCTAAGTCACGTCATATTTTTTCAGAGCAATTTTAGACATTCGAGGCAAACTTTTATGGATTATTAATATCTTATTAAAGTGTTGCCATAACGCAAAATGTGTAACATGATTGAGCATTATTATTATATGGTGTTGGGTGTTGCCACGAACTAGATTTTTTTGTTTGTTTTTCTTTATTGCAAATGTGATTTTATAAAATTGGTACACATCAGGATTTAAATGTTGTGCACGCTTTTATTACAGGCATATTCATTATTATCTATGCATACATAACTCATAATTTCAATTTGGGAGGCGGTTATGGGTACCGCCGCCACGGGAACCATTTATTGGATAACCAACACCCCTGCCATAGGTCACCCATAGGTCACCCAAAGTTCGCTACGTGTGGTGACTTTGCAGGAGTACCCGGGTTCATGAGGTGAGATTTGTCTAAGTCTTGGCATCCAATGCGTTTGCCTAATGCGTGGAAGGCCGGATCGGGAGAGATTGGTTGAGGGAGACCTAACCTAGATCTCTCCAGCCGTTCTCTCTTGACCATTGGGAGGGATGGATTCATACGTCCGTCACTCCTAGACACATTGACCCACAGATTGACCCCCCTACCCACCCTCATACTTTTTCTTCCCAGAACTTTCTCTCCTTTCTTTGCCTAAAAAGACCCCACACAAAGTATCCCCAAAGATGACACAGGACACAGGCCCTTAATGATTTTTTTTGTGGAGCCAATCTAAAAAAAATCTCTTTAAATTAATTCATTGCGTAGATTAAAGGAAAATATTACATAAAACTGAACAATTTTTTTGCTGCATCTCCACACTGGTGACAGTGGTGACCCTGATGAAAACAACCTTGGGGTCTATTTCATCTTTAGGAATGCTGTGTGGAGGGTCTTTTTAAAGAAATGAAGTAAATAAAGTTCTAGGAAAAAAAAATAGTTTGAGAGGTGGGTAGGAATCGTCAGCGTCATCCATTCCACTGTTTAATTATGATTTAATCATCGTATAATCCTAAATACGTGAATACGTCGGAGGGAGGAAAAAAGCTGTGAACGCCCTGCACTAGCACGGGAGCTCAAACAATATGCGTTATAATTTTAGTGCACTCATAGTGCGATTGTACCGCAATAATGTATGGCTCCGAATGCTGGACTATGTACAACTCCTACTCTAGGCAACTCGAAACAGCAGAAATGCGAATGCTTAGACGGTCGGCAGGAGTATCACTAAAAGATAAGATCAAAAGTTCACGCATTCGTGGTAGCCTGGCTGTCACAGACATAAATAGTAAGCTGGAGGAACGACAGTTGAGATGGTATGGACACATAAGACGGAGACCATCAGGCCATCAGACCACACAGTGGGGCAGGCAATGTCTATGGAGCTTCATCGACATTCATCCAGAGGAAGACCGAAGAACTCCTGGATGACTCAATGCTCCAAAATTCTTCAGAGAAACGGCCTGGATGAAGGACATACCAACCGATAGAAGAGCCGACCCCAACAGCCCACCTAGGCAATGAGTTGGGACAGCGCAAGGAACAAGAAGAAGATAATGCGACTGTACCTTGCTTACATAATAATGTAGTTCAAATCCAGGCATAAAATATATTCGTACAGCAACATAATATATCATTCTCTTTAGTAATAATAATATGTTAAATATTATCTACGTATTTAAGAATCTACATACATACCTATGATTAAATGAACGTTGTCGATCATTTTATTTAAATTGACTTCAAAATAGTAATTTAAAATGAAATATGGGAAACCATTAATCTGATTAAAATTCTCTCCAAATGTTACGCAATGCGAATTCTTCATATTAATTCGTTTGTGTTTATTATGAAAATTCATATATAAAATCGTAAAGGAATGTGAAACTAAATTTAGGTAACTTCTTTCATAAAACATGAAATGATTAGGTTCATAGATGTAAGAACGAGAGTGGAAAGCTGTTCTTCGTGTTTACTGTCGGCGGTAAACCGTATACTACGGCCGGCTAATATTTCATTTATTTATTTATTTACGTACATCAATCGTTTAACATAGTAATAATAGAAATAGAAACAATAAAATACCTATTTCTCTTCCTTTATACTGATAGAAAGGGAGCAGAATTAAAAAGAAATAACAACTAAAACAATATTAGAAGAATAATAATAAAATTTAGATCAGAATTTTTGAAATTTCTGATATAATTTTAGGTAAGGATTAATGAAAATATCAACGGAACTGAATTTATTTCCAAACCTATGTAGTCTTTGGATTGGGGAGTTAATGAAATAGTTAGTTTTAGACGGATAAACAAAGAGCAACTCTGGAAGTCTTGTGTCACAATTTGGTACTCGGAATATTATTAGTTTTGTTAAGTCTGGTGCGTCAAGTGATCCATTAACCAATTTGAATAAAAGAAACAAATCGCTCTTGGTTCTTCTACACGATAGGTCACTTAAATTAAGTATTTTCCTTAAGTTAACATAATTAATTTGTTCCATGGGTATGGAGAGTTTGAAATTAATGAATCTTAAAAATTTATGTTAATTAATTTAATTTAATTTTATTAATTTATTTCTCATTTTTTTAATGTGCTTTATAGTATGGAGACCGAATAGTGGATTTGTATTCTAAATTACTTCTTACTAAAGGAGTGAAGAGAATTTTAAATGAATAAAGTGAGGTAAAATCTTTTACTGTTCTTAAAATAAATCCCAAACATTTCATAGCCTTATTTCAATGATATCTTAGCTCTCTGCAAAGTGAGGTGTGGCTAGTAACTTCTGATTGCTAAAACGCGGTTAACAATATATCACACACATTTTATCGTCAAGAGAGAAAAGCAAAGGTTTGCGGGTAAAAATTGTGTAATAGAATGAAATTCACCTTTTCAACTGTTGATATTTTTACTGTGAAAGTAGAATTGTAAGATCAGGTGTAACTATTAGTGTTAATCTCTGTAATTTTTTTTAAGTGAAATTTCTTTAGCACCGTTGTGATTTGAAACTCGATGAAACGAAAACGACATTAAAAAGAGACATACATCTGTAGGATTTAGCTTGCGAGAGAATGAGTTTGAATGAAACGCGCTGGCCGCATTGGCCGCTTTGATTATGAGCTCACTTTTCAAGGCTACTATTGGTTGAGATTGTGTGGGTGAACACCGAACGGTGAATCACCGCGTGTGAACTGTACTCGATTTTTTTTTAAACTCAGAGGCAAAGCGGTGAACTCCTCGGCTATGAATTCAGTCCAATTCAGAGGACATGGCTTCGCATCTTTGCCTTGTCGATGGTGTTTTTTACAGATGTAATCGTATAGTAACTTATCTATTATTATTTACACTTGGAGAGTGAACTTTAAAATCATTTTTAGTCACCGGATCTGAATAGCAAGCTACCCAACCTTTATCGTCTTCATATTCATTACTTACACCTTCACCTACTAATTTCCTCAACATTTCTCGAATTCGAGATGCCATAGTGTCGCTGACTTCGGGCAGTTGGGACATGTGCAGCAGGTACCAATGCCATTAAAAATGTGAAAAAAAAACTGGAATCGAACCAATAGATTCCGGAGACAGAACCAATATTTGAAACCTTGACTCTATTGAACACGATTGCAATAAATCTAAAATTTCACCCATGTCTATTATTTTGGGTTGCCCCACGTTGGACGCCAATTTTACCCCTTATAGGTTCCATTTGACACAGCATTATCATGAGATAATGGCTCTTAAATATCTCTCTCTAGAGCCCATCATCGAACAGCATTGCTGACGTCACCTTATTATTCTAAGGGGCCAAAATGGCGCCCAACCTAAATTGTGATAATGAACTCTAAAGTATCTTTCTATAGAGGCAATTATCGCATGGCAATGCTGTGTAGCATTTCACCTTGTTAATTTAAAGGGTCGATTAGTTTCTGCGATTAAGGCCTCGTAGAGATTTCTCCCGGAGACAGCAATGGGTGGCGTCCGTCATTCTTCATATCTGTTGTTGCGCATTCGCTGACCAAACCGACAACAAACAACAAAGCTTATCATTTCACTTTCATTTTCGTGTAGGTAGATCACAATGGGCTATTTATATGCGTTTTAATGATGGATGTTGGATGATGTTATGCGATAAAGATATGTGAGATGTAAATATATGCAGAAAGAAAATCCAATATTTGTAAAAATACGTGATGTTATTCAATCGTATCCGAGTTAATCTTGATTGCTGAGGTATTTTTAATGACATCATTGTGAAGGTCCACGGGTTATAAATGCACGTAGGCCTATCAAAGTATTTTCGTGATTCTTGACTCATCACTTATATTTTCTTATGTTTATCTCTGATTTTGTCTTCATTTTCGTTTATCATCTTATAATTTACGATTTTTTTTTTAAATTTTGTGTTATTTAATAAATATTTACATAGTATAAAGCAAAGTCGATCCCGCTGTCTGTACGCTTAGATCTTTTAAACTGATTTTCATGCGGTTTTCACCAATAGATAGAGTTATTCATGAGGAAGGTTTAGGTATATAATTTGTCAAGGATTTGTGTAAATTGGTTAAAATATATTATATACAACGTGTCCCAAAATTCAACGACAAGCGGGCACCAGTGGGTGGTCCTGCTCACGACTCCTCGAGAAAAAAATAGAAAAAAAATATTTCTCAATTTTTTTTGAAAAATTTTTGGTACCATTTATTTTGATTAATTAAAAATTTTTCAACAACAAAAAACTATTAAAATTTGTGCACAAAGTAAAAGTGATTACTGTCAACAACATTATATAATTTATTAAATTTGGTTCTTGTTAAAAATAGTACGCATATATGTTTTGGTGGCTACTTTTCCGAGAGTATTATGTAGATATACCATTTTGGAATCTTGATTAGATGCGTAAACTTTAAAAAAAACTTGCCACAGTAGTGTCCATACATTTTTTTTACACCACGATGAGTGAAAGTGGACTGAAAATAAAACTCTTTCATAATTTTTAGAAAAACAATAGTTTTGATTGATTTTTGTGTAAAAACTACAGGCATTCATGGATTTTTAAGGCTGTGGTGGATAGCCGTACTTAGGTTGCCGACACAAAAAAATCTGAAATATTTGACAATTTTCAAAGGATTTAATTTTTTTTGTACATAAAAAAAAATGAGAAAGATTTTTTTTTCTATTTTTTTCTCGAGGAGTTATGAGCAGGCCCACCCAGTGGTGCCCGCTTATCGTTGAATTTTGGGACACGTTGTATACAGGGAGCGGTCTGGCATGCGTGCAGTGGGGATTTGATATGTATGCAAATTAACAGATGGTGTTGGTTATAAATGTAATGTGCTAGTAATTAAATAAATAAATGAAATGAAGTATATTTAGTTAGGGGCCATCCATAAATTACGTCACACCTTAAGGGGTGGGGGGGAATAGAGAAGTGTGACAAGGGGTATGGGGAGGGTTATGAGCTTTGCGACGTCACATGCGACTGCCACAAAAATATTTTTCCAATCCCATTACGCCCCCTCCATTGTGGTATTCCATTACACCCCTCCGTCATGGCAATATTAAATATTGTCGAAAAACCTTTAAAATATTACCGACTATTTATTTTTACATGTAAAATTGCAAAATATGTGAAGTCACGCATCACAAATGTGACAATGTGTGACAGGGACGGAGGGAAGGTCAAAAAATAATGAAATTCGTGTGACGTATATTATGGATGGCCCCTTATCCTAAGAAGACAGAATTTTCAAAATCTTCGTTTTAAATCAGAATGATAGAAGGCGGGTTGAATGTTAATTATCAATCACCTAAGACATGTCGATGGTTGAATGTAAATTGTCAATGGCCTAAGACATGTTGATGATTGGATGTGATTTGTCAATGGCCTAAGACATGTTGATGATTGGATGTGAATTGTCAATGGCCTAAGACATGTTGATGGTTGAATGTAAATTGTCAATGGCCTGAGACATGTTGATGATTGGATGTGAATTGTCAATGGCCTAAGACATGTTGATGATTGGATGTGAATTGTCAGTGGCCTAAGACATGTTGATGGTTGGATGTGAATTGTCAATGGCCTAAGACACGTAGATGATTGGATGAGAATTGTCAATGGCCTAAGACATGTTAATGGTTGGATGTAAATTGTCAATGGCCTAAGACATGTTGACGGTTGAATGTAAATTGCCAATGGCCTAAGTAGGCCTTTCATTTAGTTAAGCGGTATGGTGAGAAGGCGGGAGGGGAGGAGAACCCAGGATGGGAGAGGGGAATTAAATAGAGGGGGGGGGTTCACGGGAGGGGAAAAGAGGCAGGGGAGAAGGCGCGAAGGTGGAAGGGGGTTGCAGGGGGGTAAGGGGACGAGGTGGGATGCAGGGGGGGGAAGGGGACGAGGTATGGGAAAGGTGGAGTAGAGGGGTAGAGGGAGGGATTGCTAAGGAGACATAGTAGCGTTAGGGGATAGTAGGGGTAAATTTGGAAACTCCATGCTTCTCACATGGATAGCTGTGAGAAGTGTGGTGTGTTTCGTATAGTTTAGTGGAAGCGAGGGAACATATTCGTTCTTTGAGTGGCATTACAACATTGGCTAGTTTTTTATAAATTTTGATCTTAAAATATGTGTTTCAATCTTTAAATTTCTATATTTTACATTATTCTTAGTATCTATCTACCTTCTTTTACCACTTTTCCAACATCATTTCAAATTTTGCTAAATCGATTTTTCATATAATCATTTCTCAATGAACACTTTCCGCGGTTGAATATAAAACCATTCAATTAATACCATATAAAAAGCGGTCAGCTTTGATTAATATCACGTGGTTTCCCAACCACTGCTCCAATCTTCAATCACGTAGTCTTAGATTATTTATTTTCCGAATGAACGTGACAATCAAAATAAGAAATATAAAGACGTTAAATTCCTCCACGTTACTCACGGCCGTTGGTCGATTGGTCAAACTGCCTAAAGAATTCATTGGAAACTCATAAAATGTCTATTTTTGTATCACCAATGTCGGCATTTCATTATCACAACTTTCCAATGCCAAAATTGAAGAAAATGAAACCTTCAATGAATCAGCCGATTTCAGCAAAACGCTCTAATTTATTTAAATTGATTAAATAGTACCACTAAATTGGGCCAATAAATAATTTGATTCGGATATAAAGGGTACAATTTAATTTTCGTGAGTCAGCAAGCTTTTTGCTCTAGAAAAGAGTACACCTAATTTACAACTCCTCTTTCCAACGATTAACACGCTATATTTATCCAAGTGCTTACTACTGAATTACGCCTATGATTAGTTTCTTCAAAAAATTGAAAGCCGTTTGTCTGCCAAAGTTATGGGGTCCTTTTGAAAAAAAAAAGGAATTCTATTCTCAACGTACTTCGATTTTAGAAGCGATGCTGTTATATCAGTAATAATTATTGATTGGGCTATAGGCAGAAAGATAAAACAATTCAGGTTGACGATGTCTTTGACAGTAAACTTTAGAGAGGTCTAGACCAGGAACATACATACATACTATATAAAAAAAGCTAGAAAAAAACCCTCAGAAGTTCGAAGATGATGGTGACATCATTCCCTTCTCTTCTAAGCAGCAGGGATTGAATATAAGCTTGCCCAGCAGAAAGTTCGTTGGATAAAGGGTAGAGGATAAAGCCACATATATTGACCACACTCACCCCTTTCGAGAAATCTAAAACTCCCCTTGGTGTCTCTTGATAGTTGTTTATTTTCTGCTGGATTGTGCGATTATAACCAATATGTTGTCTTTTAATCTTTATCTAATAATATTTGTTGTCTCTTGTTTCAGAATGATGAACCTCCGGAGATCACGTACTGCGTGGTGGACCATGCGGGAACCCTGTCCCTGCAGCCCGTCACGCCGGTACTTCCCCAACCCCCGCAAGAGGAGCTTGATGCCAAGTTCCTCGAACTGGTGGTGAGTTCAACTTCTAGATCATTCTTTGACGTAGTAGAAAGAGGGTATAGAAGGAAACCTGGATGGACACGATTGAAAACATCTGAGGGTAGGTTGATCATCATCCATCCATTGTTCCTCGAGCTGGTGGTTAGTTCAATTTTCAAATCAATACCAAAGACTTCTCTCTATACTGATATAATGAGTATATTCTAAAACACTATGACTTTTGAAGGTGGATTGACCTTGTCCATCATCCATTCGTAATCCATTTTGATCATAGAGTGGATTAGAGACAAGCTAAAATAACCGTAATTTTTTAAGTGTGGTATTTTCAAAATTCTCCTGGCTCAGAGGCTGTAGATTAGTGTCCTTACCCAGTTGAAGAATTTCATGAACTATAATTTGCATCTTGTTACAGAGTGGAAGTAGGTATTATCCACATCGCGACCACCATAAGAGACCACCATTCAGAATCGAAGCTTGCTTTACATGGCTTTTTCCTTGATATGTGGTTTTTCTTGATCAGATTTTCAGATTCAGGATTTCCTTCCTTTCAGATTTGAACACGCATATATTGTAATCTAACCTAACCTAATCATCTCCCTCTTCCCATTTACCTTTCTTTTCCCTTTACCACATCCTTCAAAATCACAATATTCCAAAAAACATTTAAATCAATTGTCTCGTAATTTTTCTTTTCCAAGTCTTTCGAGACACATGTTAGCAATGTTCCGATGATCGTCTTTCACCAGGGCGATACTTGAGACTTGAAACCATTTTCCACTCATTACAAAGTAGACTATAAATCATTAATTACTGTTCTTATGTAGATTAAAGAAACCTTGAATTTTGAAAAATAGTAATTAAAATATCATTCGAATCACGATACAATCGTCATTTGCCTCCGATGACTTACTTATTCGGCCTTGGAATTTATATTTAAAAACGAATTAAATCTGTCTGCATAAACAGTTCAATATTTTGCTCACCGGACTGAATAATAGTGAATAATCTGCAGAAGAATAAACAAACTAACCCGAACATTCAAGCATGAACAAATGATCAGTCATACCAAAGTTATATTTTTTCATAAGAACAACACCGGTTTTCAACTTCCCTCACCAAGAATGCAGCATTGATTGTCTCAACTCTAAACTAAACGAGTCCGATTGTCTTGTGTTTAACAGACGTTTCAAGGTTCTTCCTCAATCATTATTATTAATTTGATGTCGAATGTCGATGACTACCTATTGCTTGTAAGTTCACATTTTGAGGTGCGTACCACGGAGAGGTTTACCTTTAAAAATAAGCCTGATAGCATAAAGAGCGATTTAGCTAACTTGTCACGATCTACTTCGAGTTGTTCTAATTGTTATAATTACAGTAATCATGCCAAAACAGACAAACAAATCTAAATCATAAAATCTGTGTTCGTAATTGACTTTTTTGTACTTCAGACTAAAAATAATAAGACAGAAAAGAGAGGCGAAATTAGAGCAGGCACAATTGTCTTCCAAACTTGCGACAAAATTCTTGAAAAAGTGTTATGAATTTAATTGAAGGTCTTAGATATTTATAAATCGCAATAAAAATTAAAATGGTGCTATCGTATCATAATTTATTTTTTTACAATGAACTCACTGTTTTAATTTATATGAATATAATTCTTTCTTTAATTAAATGAAAATAAATCACTTTGTATATACACACCACTCAATCAATCAGATTATCAACATGTTGACGAAGAATCCGTTAGTTTCGAAACATTTTCATACTTTTCATTAAGTAAGTGGTGTACAGAACGGTTTTTTTTAAAGACGTCACAAAGTGAATTGGTGATTATTGAAGGAATTTAATTTTTAAACTTAAATTTGCTAAATTCCACCCAAAGAACATCTTAACATTTTCCGGCTACCTCAGAGGGTTGACTGAATACATATATATTTTTAATATTTACAAATACTGATATCAGGCCGAAGTTTAGTAGAGTAGATAGCGTTTTTATTATAAATTATCCTTCATATTGTATCCAATAATATATTTATAATATGTAATATTAAATTTAATGCTAAAGCTTAAAGCTCAAATTGAATAAATGTTATACCACAAAATCGACTTTAGATGTGATGTAGATTTACCAGTTTCCCGCTGTTAGTAATATTTGAATATCTCTTCTTTTGAATCGAACATTGATAGAACTGTAAATATGAACTAAGTATCAATATATGTATTAAAAAATGTGATTGATTCGCGTAACGTCCTCCCTGATGGCGTGTATTCATTCTCAAATAATTTCCAACTGTCAGAGATACGCTGGAAACTGATTAATGTCTCACTTTACCGGATTTTAATTATCAAAAGGAATAGCCACAGGCCATTCAATATTATTATCGCAGTTGGCTCTAAAGGGGACGAGTCAGTTATTCAAATAAGGCCCTTCACCTGAACCTAAGAGGTATGTTAGGGAGGACGGGTTGAGGTGATCCACTAGTCCTAGAAAAATTTGAAATTGGAATCCCCGCCTCTTTTAGGGAGGGATTAAAAAATACTTGACGTTACGCTTTTGGAAAGGTTGGAGAAGTTATTTAAAAGTTGTTTTTTTGTAGGTTGATTTCGGAAAGGCCTTTAAAAATATTAACTCCCTTTTTACACATTATTGGAATAACATGGAAATTTAAAATCGATTTCTCGGAACAAAGCGACGTGGAGAATGAGAACGTCAGTTCACCACCAAAATGGGGCGTTAACTGATACAAAATAGACATAGTCGTTATGCGGACTCGATAAGGCTTAATTCTCAATTACAAATTCGTTGAACGCCGCTCAGTTTGATTGATGCCGAAAAAAACAGCGCGAAATTGCAGTGTTTTGTTTTATGAAATTCTTTCAGAAATATTAAAATGCTTTCCGTTCATTTTTTTTAAACTTAATTTACCATATTATCCGAAAAGATGTTCGTAGGAGATTTTGCTCTTGAAAGTATTTTTTATAGGCCAGGTATTTTATTTTTTTCGAGACTTACCAACAGACTTACTAAAAGAAAGACTCGATTATTTTTAAGACTAAGATGTGTTCTACTTGCAGTATTTAATTGAAGCATCTAATATACATATTAAGGGATTAAATTTTCAAACCAAAAACACAGTATTCTGTATGATTTTGCATACAAAATGCTGTGTTATTATTGCCCGTTGCGTATATAAACCGATAGTTTATCTCTGTACGCCGGGATTTGGCGTACAGAGAAAAACGTCCAAGTGGCCAATATTGGCGCGAAGTCTTCCAACTAATACCTACTTCTCAAATTGATGGTTTTACTTCAATAGAACATGAAAAATAATATATTGTATAAAAATACCTAAATCTATGAAACACAAATAATATTGTGAACAAATAGGTACCTAGATCTTTTAACCATTGTTCAAAATAAAATTAATGTTATAATCAGCATTATAATAATTAGTTAAGTATTTTAATATTAAGTATTATATTATTAAATAATTACTAGATACGTATTAAGCACTAAAATATCAAACATTTTATATGTTGTAAGTAAATAAATAGGAAAAATGAGAGATTTTTTACAATCAAACTGATTGATCAGTTTTGTAAGATTTAAGTAAGAGAAATTATTAAATTAAATTATATTAATATCATTAATAACTAAATAAACATATTTTTAAAAAAAAGTCTCAAGGAAAGAAGCGAAACAGGAAATGAAAGACAAAAAAGTGATCCATTTTATGTAAATTATTGGTTGTCGTATAATTTTAAACAAGAACAAAAGATAGCATTGAAGAAGAAGATACAAATCTAAATGGTACATGAAACAGACACAGAAAAAAAAGGTAACGGTGGCAATTGGTGTAAGAGTAATGCTGTCCCCAAAGATAATGGTATATGATAAATAAAATCGGACTTTTATTCGAGACACTATCTAGGTTACAAATAAATTCGTTAGGAGCTTTGTAATCCTTTAAAAATATATGGGAAAAATTTTGTTGATGATACTGTCAATTTTGAATTTGAAATATAAGATCGACCTAAATGACGTAAAATAAATAGGTCCCGAGTTAGTTAATGCTGTGTTCCAGTAAGACAAGAGATCCTGTTTTCGATTCCAAGCTGCGGCCATTACCTTTTATTGAAGTAAACCTTCTTTACGCACGTTTGACTTGGGGAGTAAGCTGGTGAATGCATAACGAGAGCGTTACGAAAAATGAGGCGTACGGTAGTTGAGAGGGAGCTATAAGTTATATTACACATAATTCCCACCAAGCTACAGATAGTTGGTATCAGAGTGATGAGAGCATCTGCCTAGAGATCCGAAGGTCCACGGTTCGAATTCCAGTTATACAGTTTTTTTTCTTTTTGAAGTAAAACTTCTTTACGCACGCTTGACTTAGGGAGTAAGCTGGCGAATGCGTGACGAGAGCGTTACGAACATCGAGGCGAAGGCTTCGTATATTACTGTAGGAGCAAGAGAGAGCAGTGCGTGCGCACATTTTCTTTCCCTCTTCCTATCATATAGATGGAGCAGAAGTTTTACTTCAGTTGTGTGGTCTAAACCACACTCGTTTTTTTTCCGGGTCGTTATCTGTTTCATGTATATTTTAAATTTATTAGTTTTATCTTCTTATTTATTGTTATATTACATTGATGGACATAGCAATGACTGAATTTTTCAGGTGTAGCAAAGTTTGCAAGCTTTAGAACTTGACAACGAGATGGCCCGTCCCTAAGGCTACGGCCCGGCCCTTTGGATGTGGGCCGGCCCTAGCAGACCTGTACTGCAACGACTATCTCAGTAAGGTGGTGATTTATCACTGAGAAACTAGGCGAATCAGTACCTACTTACAACGAAATTGAATCCAATCAATAATAGTCGCCATGTGGGTTAGGTACCTTGAAGGTGCATATTCATCAGGTGTCGATGAGGCAACCACATCATTTAACTGTACTTAGTTAAATACCTTCGTACAGTAAATGCGTAGAGATGCTATCGTACAATCTTTAAATAATAATTAAATGGAGACAATATTAGCGAAACTCGATCGAAAATCTGATAATAGAAAAATTTAAAAAAAGGACACGGTCACATCTAGGACACGAACCCAAGACATACGCCTTGCCGGGGCGAAGCTCTACCAACTGAACTTACAGTTAAATCTTGCTAATATTATAAAGGCGAAAGTTTGTATGGATGTACGTTTGTTACTCTTTCACGCAAAAACTACTGAATGGATTTTAATGAAACTTTACAATAATATAGCTCATACATCAGAATAACATATCCCAGCTCTGGCATTATGAAATTTGTGCATTAAGTGGCACGCGAGCTGTTTGAAAACTGAATGTGCCGGGAATGAACGTATGGAATGCGGGAGGGGAGAGGGGAACCCGGGAGGGGGAGGGGAACTCGTGAGGGGATTCACGGAAGGGGGAGGCGAATACTGGAGGGGGGAGGAGAACCTGAGAGGGGGGAGAAGAACTCGGGATTGGGGTTCGCGGGACGGGGGAAGTAGGAACGCGGGAGAGGAAGGCGAGGCGGAAGGGGAACGAGACGAATCGAAAGGACACGCAGGGAGAAACAATTTTTTTTATTAAATGGAACGTATGCCGGGAACCAGCTGGTATTCAATAAAGTATTCTCAAGTATTTTTAAATCCCTCCCAAAGAGGCGGGGATCCGATTTCGAATTTTTCAAGAACTAGTGGATCACCTTCAATCGCCAAATTCATTTTACACGAACAACGCTCTGTATATTACGGTATTTCTTGTTATCCTAACTTGGGTATTTCTAAAAACAAATCGTACACAAATACAAATTGGTACCAAATACCTACTTAACTGACATTAACATTAATCTATTGCAATTAGGTCGGAATGTGGACTGAGAATACAACGCTATTTATAACATTATAGCAGGCAAACATTTTTAAGTAGGCACTCCGTGTAATCTTTTCAAGTTTTGGTGAGCCGAAATTCTCATGGCGCTAAAATGGAAGTACATACATAATGTAATGGCATCTATTTGTCACACTGCTATCTGGTACCATGGCAGGTCACTCTTTAAATGAGAAGTTTATAAGTTAACCTACTTCTTGTTTTAAAAAGGTAGAACCTTATTAGGTGTTTACAGTGGCGAATCAGCTTTTTTGGACGATGGGTAGAACCTTGTTAATTGTCTTTTTAATTTGATTTTACCAATAATTGTAAATCTACGAATATCTATTATCTTTTATCTATTTTATAAAGAAGAGTGTCTTTGGCGATGTGGCTTTGTTTTTTTATCCAAATATTCTGTTTATAATAAATATACTCGTACCTACTATTCCGAGATTGATGAAATTTGACTTGACCTTCAACTTCTTTGAGGCTTCACTGAGTGGTTGGCTAAGGGTCACGGAAGCTAAGTGTAGTTTATGATCAGACCGAAAGCCGTTCACATTTTTTGTTGGTACTTGCCAATTGATTTGAGATTTATTGTATTACTTATGTTCTATATTTTATGCAGGTGCTTGCGGGTTTTTACAGGTGCAATGCCGTCTCATGGAGCCTCATGAATGAGTTTTTCTTTTGCCCTGTTTAATTTATATTTGTCTTACTAACCTATTTTTTGCATTTTGTTTTTCCTGTTAAGCACTTGCATACTGCTTACTAACAACGTATGCATGGACATTGGAGGTCTAGATTCGTTCAAAATAAATAAATGTAGCTTCGTTTAACAAAAAAAATTAGAATCTTGCGAGAGCCTTGAAGGAGTAACCATCAGTTACTTATACCAGGGCGGGTAAGAGGTGTATTACCTCCACTGACCTTCAACTAGACCGAATGTCATGCGCATTCTTGCTGGGACTGCCAATCGATTGAAGAGGACTCCCAACCGTTTGCCATTCCCTTATTACTTATCTATTGCATCTTCTTCCCAAACAGGTGCTTGTAGGATACGCTGGATACAATCACCCAGCCAGCGCTTGCCACCTCGTGGACTTTCACCAACCTGTCCCATTGTCTTGTCTATATTTTGTCATACTAACACATATTGTATCTGTATTTCCCGCTAAGCACTTGCATACTGCTTACTAACAACGTATGCAGGGACATTGGAGGTCTAGTTTCGTTATCAAATGTAGAGTCGTTTTTACCCAAAAAATTAGAGTCCTTGCAAGAGCCTTGAAGGGGTAACCATCTGTTACCTATACCAGGGCGGGTAAGTGGTGGGTCCTCCAATGACCTTCAAAGTACTTGCATACTGCTTACTAACAACGTATGCAAGGACACTGGAGGTCTAGATTCGTTCAAAATTAAATGTAGATTCGTTCATTCAAAAAATTAGAGTCCTTGCGAGAGCCTTGAAGGAGTAACCATCTGTTATACAAGGGCGGGTAAGTGGTGGGTAACCTCCAATGACCTTAAAATCAAGAGAAAGGTCGCTGTTTAAGTGAAATTTCGAAAAACAACCTGCATTCCCTTTTCCCACTCCTTAAAGGAAAATTTTGGTATTTCTTGATGAAATTTTGCACACTTGACATTCAAAATAAGGGGAAAATTACTTTCTACATCTGATTTCGAATAACTCTGCCTAAATTTTGGGAACGCCGAGGACTCCGGCTAGTAACTTAGAATAAAGAATAACACAAAAATTGTTGTGGACGTATTTAGGGATCCAAATATAGACCCAATTTGGCCTATATTTCTTTACTAAACTGCGTTTTCGAAATTAAAATAGGGTAGGCGCTTTTAATATTATAATTTTTACAGAACGGCGACGGTACAAAAAAGGTAATAAACATATGTTCCTTAATGCTGCAGCTCTTTCTTACATATTAAATAATGGTGAGACAAAAGATGAGGCACGTATGTCCGTTTCCTCCAAAGTATTACTTTTTTCCTGTCACCCCAATGTTCGTGACTTCGCAGGGGTTCAAGGGGTGAGGTTTGTCTCAGTCTTTTGGCGGTGAATGCCTTTGCCCACCTAATACGCGGCGGGCCGGATCGGAAGAGACTGGTTGAGGGAGACCTAACCTAGACCCCTCCAGCCAGACTCTCTCGATCCACCGGCTTTGCACCGCAGTGGGAGGGATGGATTCATATGTCCATACTCCTGGACACACTGACCCTCAGATTCCTACCGACCTCTCATACTTTTCCTTCTCAGAACTTCCTCTCCTTCCTTCAATATCCTCCACACAGCATACCCAAAGATGACATAGACCCTAAGGGATTTTTTCCCTCATTGTCTCCTGTGTATAGCTAATATAAAACAAGGAATCCAGATCTCACTGTTTCAGAGCTTTTCTACTTAATTTATTTATTTTATTTTATTTTATTATTTTATTTATTAATTTTCAACGCCCTCATGGGCTTTTACATGACAAGTTTATAATACACAGACAGTTTTTTTGAATAAAAAAGATAAACTATAAAAATATAACTAGTATGTAAACATCATACAGATAAATTTGGGAATGATAGTGCATTACAATAAAAGAGAAAGTTTGTAAGTTGTAAATGACATAGAAATAAACTAGTAAGTATGTTAGTAATTACAAAATTTACAGGTGACTGATTAAATGTCATGAATAAATACATGACAAAATGCAAGATACATAAAAAGAAAACGTTAACAAGTTTTTACGTTGTAGATTATTATAGAAATACACAAATATATGCAAAAGACCCTAAGTGATGCTCCTTAGATATCAAAATATTCTACATAAAAATATTGTTCAGATATTTCTTGAATAACGGTAAACTTGTATTAAATACATCGATATTTGAGGTGTATTTATTCCCTAGTGTGTGAAGTCGAGAAATTGTTGCATGTGTGTGATAGTTGGTTAGAGAATTATTGCTGCAGAATAATATGTTTTGCCTTGTCGCTCGAGTTGGTACCTTAAAGTCGATGAGCTGCAGGAGTTCGCAACAATCTAATTCGGAGTGAATAATTTTAAACAAAAAAGTTTGGTCGTTTATTTTTCTTCTGTTTTCTAAGTAATGCAATTTAAGGTTTAATATTTAAGGTTTTAGCATTTGGTGTCATTTAAATGTAATTGTAAAACAAAAATCCGCTTTTCACTTTGGGCCAATTCGCTCCTGGGAAATAAATATTTTTTAAATTCTAGAAAATTCTAATCGTGTAACACGTAGAAAAAAAATGACGTTCATTATACATCATCTGATGACAGATAGATGGCGAGAAGTACCTGTGGAAATTATAATGATTCCTGTTCCGCTCAAATTATCCATCTGTCATTAACAAGATGACAAGCGCGGGCGAACTTCTCGACTGCCTGCGTGACCAGCTAATTACCGGTTTTAGTATCAAAAGGTTGTTTCAACTGTCATTAATTTGTTACCGTCCAAAGAAAATAGGTTAGAACTTTGACATCCATCTTTAGCACCGTTGTGATTTGAAAAATAGCCACACTAAAAAGAGACAAACATCTATAGGATTTAGCCTGCCAGAGAATTAGATGGCAATAAAATATTTATTTAATTCACGGGTACTCGGTTCCAACATAATACGATAAATCCACAGTCCCACTGGTGTAGTGGTATAAAGCGCCTGACGAACTTCTGTAGGCAATCCTAAGAAATCAAAAATAAATTATTTTTATTTTTGTAAAATCAGTATCCAATCTTCAAACCACTCCAAAACGAACAGGCAAAAGAAAACATAAAATAATGCGACATCTAGCGACTCTGATTAAAAAAACACAAATACTAATAAGATGGGGTAATGTATAGAAAAATGTGCACTGGAATTCGACGACCAAAATATGGAAAAAATCATCCTTCACATTGATAAAAAAGTGCTTTGTAGTCTCTCCACTCTTCTACTTTTGTTTTCTGAAGGATTCACTCCTACCGTGTGTGAACTGAAGCAACCCGTTCTTTCGTGATAATTATTGTAACATTGTATAAATAATGGGCGCACGTAAGGCTATGATCCGGTGCTGAAGGGATCAATGACGCTATTTCCTCAGAGCAGTGGCGTAGCTAGCATAGGTGGCACCCGGGGCGGATGTCACCCCCCAGGGAGTGGTGTTACCCTCCCCCCCATTCAAAACGCTAATTTCAACTTCATAAAATTGGTCCACGGGGAGCCATAAAGTTACGAAAATATAAATAACAGACCGTGTTCATGTGTATTCAATATCTTGGTGACGTGTATGCAATATCTTGGTCGAGTGGCACCCCACTTCGGGTGGTACCCGGGGCGGTCCGCCCCCCCCCCTCGCTACGCCACTGCCTCATAGCATCTTCCATTAAAACACCGAAAGAACGAAGATTTTCAATCGCATACCGTTTCCGTACGGAGTAACGGATTTTTTACGTATTCTTTTTATAATGCGTATCGCACAATCATATATATGATTAAAATCCGGAAGAAGTCAAGAGGTTTTTTCTTCTTTATTTCACCATCATCAAATTGCTAAGAATATCAGCTTCAATTTCCGTGTTCATAAACACACTCTTCGCTCTATATGCTTTCCGCACACCCTCATTTCACTAAATGAGCGTACACAAAAAAATATAAGACGAATTCTCGAAGTTGTTCGCCTTTCACGTGCAGAGAAAAGAAATGAAATAATTTTGATTAATCGACCGATAGACGAATTAAACTCCGCTGGCATTAATGCTTTTCGGTTCCCGATTAATTATCCGAATGTCTTGTCAGTTTAGTGTTGTATTTTGGCCGGATGCCGGAGAGATGAATAGATGCTGCGCTTGTTTGGTCACGATCCGGATATCTCCGGTTCCGGAGAAGAACTAGCAATTTGCCAGCCGTCTAAAACAAAAGAAATACAAAATTGTTAAATTGTTACCCACAATTCTTTAAGCGATCTTTGTTGTTTTTATCGATGCGGTGCGGACTCAGATCATGGGATCCAAATACCTCATCATTTTGTTTGAACACTTTATCTTATGAGGTACGATCTAGACCGGTAACAGGCCTGCGAGTCTATTTAACATGGCCCGCGAGCGTTTTCGTACTTCCCATTTGGCTAAATAGATCTACAAAAAGTTTGCGGTAAAAAATATTCAACGGTTTCCGTTGTTTTGAAAAAATGGGTTGAGAGGAAAACTTCAATCATTATTAAAATCAGACACTCAAAATAGAATTTTTTTTTTTTTTTTTTTTTAAATTAATAAATTACTTTGTTTTACCACTTTTATTGTTTACAAAACCAACATGTTTCGTGAGCAATGCTCACTTCTTCAGGGTTTTTTATATTGTTCCGTGAGCAATGCTCACTTCCTCAGGGTTTTTTATTGATATAAAAAAACCATGAAGAAGTGAGCATTGCTCACGAAACATGTTGGTTTTGTAAACAATAAAAGTGGTAAAAACGAAGTAATTTATTAATTTAAATCAAAATGGTGCCACAAAATAAGTTTGCTGTGTTAGAAGAAGAATATTTTTCTTTTTTTACGTTAGCTCCACACAGGAGGCCCTGAGTAAAATAATTTCCCTATGTCATCTTTGGGGATGCTGTGTGGTAGTTATTTTAAGGAGGCGAAGGAGAGGAAGTTCTGGGAAGGAAAACGGCATGACGGGTGGGTAGGAATGTGGGGGTCAATGTTTCCAGGAGTGACGGACGTATGAATTCATCCCTCCCACTGCTGTGCAAGGCGATATTCCATGATAGATGGCTGGAGAAGTCAATGGGACTCCCTCAACCACTCGCTCCCGATCCGGCCTGCCATGCAGCTGGTGGGCAGACGCATCCGCCGCAGGAGAAACCTCACCTCCTCCCAATTTTCTTACATATTCGTAGACAAAATTTCGTAGCGTCGCAGGGCTTTTCTTGTTGGGTTTTTTTATGTTAAATGCATTTTAAAGGTTTTCGTTTTACCAAAAAATAAATAGGTTTGCAACACCACCGATTATTGTAAATTTAACAATGTCAAGTTAGAGGTTCCCTACCCGTTGCGGCCCGCGAACAATTTGAAAATGGTCAAATTGGCCCTCCGGCTAAAAAAGGTTGTATTTAAATAAACTGGTCTGTATTTTGGATAATTTATTTTTTGGATAAAACTTATATTATTTTATAATTATTTTGGATAAAACTCCGGCTAAAACTGGTCCGTATTTTGGATAAAGGCAAACTCACTGAATATGAAGATAATTTACACCTTCATATAGAAATGCCTTTAATGTAGATTTGAATGCGAACCAACGCCGTCTACCGATTACGTTTGTATGGACAAAACGTTATTCGGTTTCCTCTTAATGAGTCAATTTAGAGAAACTTTCGAAACCTTAGCAATCTGTAACTAATCGTTTTAATTGGTTAATTTGGCGATAACTTGACAATTGAGGAGAGGTTATACTTAGGTACTTTCGTACCTACCAGCCTTTTATGAACGGAACGAATTTGTTGAGGATATCTGACAATTTTTGATCAACAATCAACAATCGAAATGAAAATCTTGTCTCTTTCAACGGAAGCAATCTTCCGAACAGGCCCTCCATTGATATGCTTGGTGTAACCCTAAGTGACCAGCTCAGGTATGGGGGCTCCATCGAAGCCAGAGTAAAGTTAGCCTCCCAAAAACTGGGCGTACTGTACAGGGCCCGCAGATACTTTAATAGTACACAACTGCTAACCCTGTACAAATCGCAAGTGCGCCCCACGGTTGAATTTGGCAGCCACCTCTGGTCTGGAGCTCCAAAATACCTGAAAAATACCCTCGACTCTGTGCAGAAACGGGCGGTCCGTTTGATAGATTCTCCCATCTTAACAGACGGATTACAATCTTTAGAGCACAGGCGTCGGGTGGGAATGCTATCCTTGTTCTACCGGTATTACAATGGAAGATGCTCCGAGGAACTAGCACCATTGATCCCTTCGGCACCGGTGCATAGTCGGGAAACACGCCAAACGCGTGCCCAACATTTGTACACAGTTGACATTTGTCACATGAGAACGGGTCGTTTCTTCGACTCGTTCTTGTGTTCAACAGCTCGGCTGTGGAATGATTTGCCGGCCTCTGTGTTTCCTCCTTCCTACAACATGGGTCTCTTCAAGACCAATGTTTATTCCTTCCTCTCCTCAAAAAGACCCTCCACACAGCATCCCAGATGACGTAGGCCCTGAGGGAAATTATTTTCCTCAGGGCCTCCTGTGTGGAGTTAATGTAAAAAAAAAAAATTATGTCTAACTACTTAATTTTAAAAAATCGCGATTAAAATCAAGAATTATTGGGAAGATAGACGGGAACGCGACAGGGGAATGGAACGAAGGAGGAAAACGGGGCGCGAACGAGGATTCATGGGAAAGGACACACAGAGAGAAACAATTTATTTTTGGTGGAATTGCAACGCATGCTGGGTACTCGCTAATGTTTCATGAAAATGGTCAATTAATTGTAAATCCAGCAGATATCATAATTTGGAGACTATCTAATTTCGCGTGTAATAAATCAAAATAATATAAAATACTATCTGACCCGACAAACGTTGTTCTGCCATATAAATTATTTCTAGTGAATATTTTTGTGGTTTGATGAAAGTTCGATGAGGTGGACGTAGCGCTATCTGTCATTCAACAACATAAATTATTTCGTTCTGTTCGATATTTGTTCGTTCGAAGATACTAAAATCGCAATTAAAAATGGGAGGGTGGGGGTAGGAGGGTGAAATTTTGGGGTTATAGATATTTTTTCACGCAAAAAAAAAAAAATCTGGAAAGGGACACTTTAATAACCTAGCGATATGAAATATACATACTTTATTATGACCTGTTCTCATACCTACCAAATATACATAAAAAAAAATCATAAAAATCCATCGAGCCATTTCGGAGGAGTGCAACCACAAACACCGTGACACGAGATTTACATACAGGGTATTAAGGGACGTACTTGACTTACTTTAACCAGTGATTTCTGACATTATTAGGAGTAAAAATGTAAATGAAATTTTGGTCTCCGGTGACATTTTTGATGTTTTTTTTTTTCTACAAAAACATAAAAAAATGGTAGTTGTTGAACAGTTGGAGGCGGGATAAGGGGTTCGTCAGACACCCGGCTGAGTGACCAATGACGACATGTGGAAGAAATTTTTTTTGTTTGATTTTGAAGAAAAAAATTTTGAAAAAAAAAAAGTCGTCAAAAAAAGTCACCATAGACCAAAATTTCATTTACATTTTTTACTCCAAATAATGTCAGGAATCACTGGTTTAAGTAAGTCAAGTACGTCCCTTAAAACCCTGTATATGTACATATAGATTTTATTTTATATCACATCGATATGTGTTTTATAATATAGACTAGCCTACTCCGATCAATATCGGTGACATTAATTCTTATCTTAAAAATAAATCTATTTACGTGAAGATTAACAGAAAAGGCTACATTTCATAGGCCAAAGACAACAGTATGTTAATTACCACCATTCTACTATTCCACTAAAAACCAGAAATTCTAGTAAACAATAAAAGAGTTGGTTTTACGACCAATCGGATATGGGTTAACATCATTAATTTGTAAATCAACTTGCAAACAGAAGTTTATTGCTAATAATGGCAACCTTGAAATACCGGAATATGCTTTAAACTTGTATAAAATTAAATATCACATTTCGTTTTATCGAAATGGCGTCGGATTGTATTGAATTCCGGTAATTCTAGAATCCGGATTCACTTTCAAACTGCAAATACCTGTGTTTTTATTGTGTTATGATTAACTTAATGACTTGCCCAAGAAACCGATATCCAGGTTCTGTCATTGGAAAACAACGTGTCTTATTTCTAATTGAAAGTATACTTGCTCTGTTGGTTTTAAGTCCGCTGAATGCATCCAACAACTTTTTAAGATAATATATTTTTAAAGAAAGGCAAGCATTCCCGAGTTACAAAAAATAACTTGACAATATTTGATTGCCTCCTACTAACATTATTATAAGCGGATAATGTTGATTGTATAATGCATGTCTTGGCCAGCACAGGATTGCACCCAAGGTATAAATTAGAGATGGCACAAATAGTGATTTTGCCGAATACCGAATATTCGGCTAGGCTCTCGGCCGAAGCGCCGAATATTCGACAGCCGAACATTCGGCGACACTTTGTACATTTCGCTAACAGTTTTTTATGTAAAAATCAATTATTATATCTTGCAAATGAAATTGCTTTTTACGTGAAAACTGTTCGCCTAGATCGGACAGCAGATCCTTACAAGTGGTGGTAAAATACTAAACAGCCAAGCCTAGCAAAATTTAGTAAGATTTATTTATCATCTCCTGGTAGCAGTGTATATAAAGAGCGACTATTTTCGGAAGCAGGTATAATTTATGAGAAAATGCGCAATCGTTTGCTATCAACAAATGCTGAAAAAATGTTTTCATTCATCATCATAACTTACCATTGATAGATTTTAAATATTAAATATGCTGATTTTTTGTTAAAATAAAAACAGTTGTGAGAAGTACTTTATTTATTTTCCTTTTTTTCATGGTTTGGTATTCGGAATAGTAAAAAAAGTAGCCGAATAGGCCGAATACCGAGTAGTAACCGAATATCACGAATATTCAATATGATTCACAAATAGACAAATCTAAATATATATTCATATATATAAATCAGGATATGCTTATATGCATTAATATGAGTACGTATATGAGATGTCTATGCGTCGCTAACCATTCATCGATTGCGAGGAAACTTTGGGGATTTGATGTCCGCGATGGTTTCTATGCATATACTGGTGAGCTCTGGCATTATGAAATTTGAATGTACCGGGACTGAATGTACGGAATGCGGGAGGGCTGTTCGCGGGAAACAGGAGAGGGTAGTGGGTAGAGGGAAGGCGAAGAAGGCGGAGTGGAAACGCGTGAGGGGAAGGGGACACGGGAAAGGAAGGGGACACGCAAGGAGAAACGATTTCTTTATTGTGGCATATGGTGAGCTCTGGCATATGAAATTTGTATAAAAAAATGCAATACGTGGCACGCGAGCTTTTGAAAACTGAATGTACCGGGACTGAATATATAGAATGCGGGAGGGCGGTTCGCGGGAAGCGGGAGAGGGTAGTGGGGAGAGGGAAGGCGGAGTGGAAACGCGTGAGGGGAAGAGGACGCGGGAGAGGAAGGGGAGGCGGAAGGGGAACGGGATGAATGGGAAAGGACACGCAAGGAGAAACCATTTCTTTATTAAGTGGCTTTGCAAGCACGCTGGGAACTACTGCATTATAAACGTTATTCTCACCTCACTTTTTGGTTTCAATTTTTGTTTCAAAATGCGATTCAAAACTTTAGTTTCATAAAAGTGTACATTTTACTTTTTTGATGGTTATTTTTTAGATTTAAACATAAAGCGTGGTGTTTTGCCTTTCTAATACCGTTTAGAAAATATTTCTCACAGCGAATACAGCTACAGCGATTTATTTGAGATCTATATGTGAGCGGGGACAAATTTGGTCTCCTGTGATACGGAGTAGATTGCATATTGTGAGTGATCTACATTCTCTGTGATGTGATCAACTAAATATCCAAAGATAAATTATCTCTACATATTATAAATTTAAGTCCTCCGCCGCGTCTGTCTGTCTATCTGTTCGCGATAAACTCAACAACTACTGAACGGATTTTTGTACTGTTTTCACCAATAGATCGAGTGAATCATGAGGAACGTTTATATTATATTTTATTTTTTCAAGGTTTTGTGTAAATTGGTTGAAATATATAATATATAGGGGAAAGTGTCTGTATGTGGTGGACGAGCGGGCTGGCAGGCGGGCGGTGTGGTTTGATTTGTATGCAAATCTATAGTTTTATGACGAAATTTATGAAATTTTGCACATGTGACCTTCAAAACAAGAGGAAGGTCACTATCTACACTTGATTTCGAAAACTCTGTGTAAAGCCCGGGCATCGCCGGGGACTTGTAATAAGTGGATTAACAACTTTACGCCTGAAATGGCTTTATGGTTGTCTCAAGAGCGTGAAATTTCGCAGTTTTCCGAGGAAAACTTTATGGTTGAAATTTTAATGGGTTTTACGGCTTTAGGCTTCGTAAAAGTCATTCAATAACTTTAATCTCCAGCAGACATTCTAAAACATTTTGAAACTACCTAATCAAATTAAATATTGATTTCTGTTAGTGGGGTAACTGCACGGTGTAACTAGACATTGGGTACTTAATTAAAATTTATTGAGATGCCACAACATTTTTAATTTCTTTGGGAAGCGGATATGGGCACCGCCGCCCGGGATTCATTTATTGGGTAACCAACACTTCCGCCATAGGTCACGCTAAGTGGTTCGCTACGTTTGGTTACTTAGCAGGGGTGTCCGGATTCTGGCGGCGGATGCGTCTGCCCACCAATTGCGTGGCAGACCAGAACGGGAGAGACAGGTAGAGGGATACCTTCTGACCTCTCCAATAGAATTCTCTCGACCTATCGCCTTGGGATTGATGGATTCATATGTCCGTCACTTCTGGACCCACTGACTCCCAGATTCGTATCCTACCCTCTTACCTTTCTCCTTCCCAGAACTTCCTCTCCTTCCTTTCCTTTATAAGACCCTCAACACGTCATATGAAGGGTAATTATATTTTCTCCGATTTCCGCATCTAATGGTTAAAGTGCATATTTTTTCAATCAGACTCAGGTTAAAGTGCATATTTTTTCAGTCAGACTCAGGTTAAAGTGCATATTTTTCAGTTAGACTCAGGTTAAAGTGCATATTTTTTCAGTCAGTTCAGTCATTTTATCCAGAAAGCTTTCCGATTATTTTGTAACACTTTCCATCAGCCGTAGGTACTGTAATTCGCTTTTTAATACACGACTATCGCCTTACTTATAAACGCAGCGTAAATATTACGTCGCGCGTAAGTACGTATTAGCAAAAACTTGCCACTCGAGCGACAGCCCGATTTAAAACTTTTTCCCCCGATTGCTCGTGATTTTTTAGAGATCATTTTGAACATTTTCCACCCACATAAAAAAAACATACCTCTGAATTTTAACATGGAGAAATATAAACTGATTATATAAACTTGAAACTGATTATATAAACGAATATAAACTTGATTTTGATTTTTGATTTTGATTTATAGTTCTATACAGCCATAATGATATTTCGCAATTAGAATTAAACGGTGAAATTTACTTATATGCAGATGATACTGCAATATTCTACTGGGGTAAAAATCTAAACATACTACTAGAAAATGCACAAAGTGACCTAGAAAGAATTTGCGGTTGGCTCCAATCAAATATCCTAACAATGAATATAAAAAAACAGGATACATGATTTTAAGTTCAAACCGTAAAATAATTCCTCCACATGTACCATTAAAAATTGAAAATAACGATTTGCAAATCCTGAAACAGGAAAAATATCTTGGGCTATGCATCGATAAGCATTTAACTTTTAAACAACGCATTCAAAATGTAAAAGATAAAATCACACCCTTAATTAGCGTTTTTAGCCGGTTATCATATCTATTACCAATTAGATTAAAAAAAAGTTTATACTATAGTCTCGTACACTCACACCTAAATTAACTGATTGAAATCTGGGGAAATGCGTATGAAACATACATCAATGAATTACAGGTAATTCAAAATAAGATAATCAAAAAACTATTTCACTACGAATCCAAAACATCCACAAAAAAATTATATTTGGAAACTAAACTGCTAACATTAAGAAAACTATACGAGTACAATATATGTGTCCTTATATACAAAATAAATAATAAACTCATACATACAAACACAGAATTCATTAAAACGTCCCAAGTACACAAACATTTTACACAACAACACGATAACATACGTTTAAACACCATTCGTACTAACTACGGTAAGCAATCAATTAGTTATACCATTATACCGGTTCCGAAGGTTAAAAATACCAGAAAATGTGAAGAATTTCGACCAATCAACACCTTACCAAAATATGAGCAGATTCTTGAAGTGATAATAAAAGAACAAATTTTACAATACCTAGATAAACACAATATTCTATGCCAAGAGCAATCAGGATTCAGATCTAATAACTCGTGTGAAACAGCATTAAACGTAATTGTCGAAGAATGGAAGGTAGGAATGAATAGTAATAAATTTATCTTAGCAATATTTTTAGACTTTCAAAGGGCATTCGAAACTATAGATCGAGAAATCTTAATAAGAAAACTTAAAGAAATTGGTTTCTCATCTATAGCCATTAAATTAATAGAAGAGTATTTGAAAGACAGAAAACAAGTAACAAAAATAAATAATCAATTCTCAAAACCAATGGAAAATAAATTAGGAGTACCGCAGGGATCGGTCCTTGGACCCCTATTGTTCATACTCTATATTAATGACATGGTGAAAATATTTTCAAAATGCAAAGTACGACTTTTTGCCGATGATACACTTATATACTTAATTGGTGATAACTATGAAGAACTAATAAATATTTTAAATAATGAACTAGATGATGTATCAAGATGGCTAAAAATAAATAAGCTTAAATTAAATACAAAAAAAAACAAAATGTATGGTGATTGGATATAAGAAGACATCCAGTGAAAGCAAAATTAAAATTGATGGTGAAATTATTGAAAATGTTTCTGAAATGAAATACTTAGGAGTCATATTAGATTCCAAACTAAACTTCAATAGACATGCCGAATATACCCACAAGAAAATTGGCAAAAAGATATCTTTTTTGGGAAGAATTCGGCCTAAAATTTCCAGAAAAACCGCCATCACCATTTACAATTCAATTATTGCTCCACACTTCAACTACTGTTCAAGTATCCTTTTCCTTTGTAATGAAAGAGAACAGAATAAATTTCAAATTCTCCAAAACAGAGCAATGCGAATAATACTCCGAAGAAATAGATTTTCAAAAATAATTAAAATGCTAAAGGAACTTAATTGGTTAACAGTGAAACAAATACTGACCTTGAACACGTTGATATTTATTCACAAAATATTAAACAACATGTTACCAAAATACTTCACAAATAAAATCGTATACAATAAGGACATTCACAGACATTACACAAGGACTTGCAAGGAAATAAGATTAAACAAAAAGGACAAAACGAATACGCAAAACAGTCTGCTATACAAAGGAATTAAGTTATATAACACACTACCAGAAACTCTTAAGTCCTCACCAATTGAAAAGTTTAAGATGGATTGTAGGAGCTACATAAAACAAAAACAAAAAATTTTGTGATTTCAAAAATTTTGTGAATTTAAAATATTATAATTAAAAAAAAAAAAAAAAAAAAAAAAAAAACTGCAATATGAAATATTATAATCAATTAGAAATTTGTAAACTTAAATGTACAAATTACTAAAATAAAATTCAAATAATAAAAAAAGTTACGAGGGGGGCAATTTATATAATTCCCTTCCAGATGATATCAAAAACGAAAAAAGTGTGTGCGAATTCAAAAAAAAATTGTTCATGTTTATTCACAAAAAACAAAGTAGTGATAGTGAATAATATCGTATGGTAATATAATATCATGTAAATGTTAGTATTGCAATCTAATGTAATCTAAGGTTATGAAATGTAAAAACTATGTAATGTAAAAACTGTACATAATCAATATTCTAGTTAAGTAAGTGAAAATGTTATTTTCTTTTTTACTGGAATAAAAACATATGAAAAAAAACAGCCAATAAATTCACCTATCTTTTGTCGATTATCACATATTCGTAGGATTTATAAAAAAATATATAAAATCGTAAATTTTTGTCCAAGAACTTCGGTAATAAAAATGTGGTTCAATTTTGGACCGCTATCAATCGCATAAACCTTAGTCGCTCCAGTGGATATAAAAAAATAGACTAATGTATTATTGTGGTTTCTAGGAGGAGCTGGATCTGACGGCCCCGAACAAGGCTGCCATGCTCGCGCTGCCCGCAGCCAAGAAGTGGCAGATCTACTGCAGCAGGAGGCCGGCGGGGCCCGCGCCCCAGGGGGACCTGGCGCCAAGGGCCCCAGACGACTACGTGCTCATCCTCAAGCAGATCTACAACGTGAGTTTACTCTCATGTTATGATGAGTGATGATGGTTATGGGATGAGAGAATTTCAATGTTGTTAAAAGAAATAAAGAAGTTCAAATAAATAATTGTAAAAGAAAAAATGTTGATAGAAATAATAATGAATGAATCATTGTTGATAGAAATAATGGTGAAAGAATCACTGTTGATTGAAATAATAGTGAATAAAACGTTATAAATAGAAATAATAGTTATTGAAACATTTTTGATAGAAACAGTAAATGAAATGCTGATGGATGAATGAATGAATGAATCGTTGTTAATATAAATAATGGTGAAAGAATCATTGTTGATGGAAATAATAGTGAATAAAACGCTATTAATAAAAATAATGGTTATTGAAACGTTTTTGATAGAAGCAGTAAATGAAATGATGATGGAAATAATGGTGATTGGTATATTATTGATAGAAATGATAGTGAATGAAAAATTGCTGATGGAAGCAGTGTTGAATGAAACATTACTGAAAGAAATATTGTTGTTAGAAATAATGGTGAAAGAATCATTGTTGATGGAAATAATGGTGAATAAAACTTTATTTATAGAAATAATGCTGAATGAAATCTTGTTGATAGAAACAGTGGTGAATGAAACATTTTTGAAAGAAACATTATTGGTAGAAAAAATGTTGTATGAAACATTGTTGCATGGACATTTTTGATATAAATAATGGTGAAAAAACACTGTTGTTGCGAGACATGTTGATGAAAAAAATCATAGTTGATCAAAAAGCATTCCTGCAAGAATCTTTGTTGACTCAAGAAACATTGATCTAAAGAGAATCTTTGGTGTTGCAAGAAATAATGTTGTCAATGTAAAAATGCAAGAAACGTTTATGTTGCTTCAAGAAACAGTGGTGTCGAAGGAATCATTGTTGATGCAAAAAACATTGTTGTTGTTAGAAGAAATGCGAAATATTCAAAATAATTTCAGTTCATTGTTGTAAAAAATCAATGCAGGAACATTTTATATTTCACATACATACAACCGAAATTAGTATCTTTTATAATCATAGGATATTTATTCACTAAATAACTCAAAATAATCACAATTCCAGACCCTGGCAGCCTGCGAGACCATGCCGGATGAAGAGCTCCGCGATCGCATCGGCCAGATGGACGGGCTGAAGACCGCCTTGAGGACCTCGGCCCACTCCTTCGTGCTGCAATTCATAGAGCTAGAGGGGCTGGCCGCGGTGCTGGATGCGCTGGAGCGAATGGACTACCAGACAGCGCAGACCCCCCTGCACACCAGTCTGATTGGGTGTCTCAAGGCGCTCATGAACAATTCCGTAAGTTAAAAGCTGGGTAAATAATCCACTGTGCACCGCACGCTGCTACACTTTTAATAGACATAGATTTTGAAAAGTAAACTACTTTTAAACCAAAAGAAACATCGGTTTCAATCAGGATCAAAGATATTGAAATATAAGTAGATGTGCTGTCTGCAGTTTTTACTAGGTGGGACTGCGCTTCCGGGTGTCGCCATTATTGTTTACCAATTAACAAATAAACTAAATGAACGAATAAACCAAACGAACGTTAAACTAAATGAATGAATTCTTTCCGTATTCAAACTATATTATTAACCAATACTAATGCACATCTTCAAACTACTCTAATTAGGGCGTAGTCCGCCGACAGTTGCGCAGACACCATAGCATATCTCTTTTGTATTTGAATATCTTTGATCAGGATACACGGAAAAATATGCATTCACATTCAATTTTCATTCAAAGTAAAAAATTTCCATTGCCGCCATTTTTTGTTGTTGTATGGAATTAACATTTGCGAAGTTTGGTTTCAAACTCAATAGTATGAATTACTTAATTTACCTAAACTAAGAACCTAATAATCTATTTTGTGTACGTAAATAGTTGTTTCTTGTAGTAATTGTTGAAATTAAGTGTGATTTCCATAATCGTGCTTAAAAATGCGGCGGCTTATGGATTATTTAATAAAAGCTGAATTAGGTTAGGTTAGGTTGCTTGTTATTTAGTACATCTAAGGATTTCTAAGACATTCAGTTTGTTTTATAAACTTTAAAACTGTATTTTCAATGCTACAGCAATTTTTTTTATTAATAAGAATAGCGTTATTATTTCACATTCGCATCTCTCCTACGAGAGATTAAAATCTATTATGAAAAACTATATGCTGATCTCTAATTGAAAAATTTTTATGTACCTCCGATATTTTCTTCACCCATGCACTGAAATCGGCTAAAGTGGCGAAAAATATTATTATTGTGTAATATCTGTAGGTACTCAGAAAATCACAAAATGCCCCTCATATACAGAGACTCCATTAAATACAGCGCCGCTAGATAATATATAAAATTGTCATTGTAAATTTGCAGAATGGACGAGCACATGTGTTGGCACACCCCACCAGCATCAACACCATCGCACAATCCCTCAACGCGGACAACATCAAGACCAAGATCGCCGCTCTCGAGATACTCGGGGCCGTGTGCCTGGTGCCGGGGGGACACAAGAAGGTAAATAATTACAATTATATATCATACCCTTATCACCTCTTCTGAAGAAGAAATGAACCACCTCTTTGCTAAAATAGAGGAAGAAAGTTCTAATCTAGGTTTACATACTAGGTTACATGATGTTTGTAAAAAGTCACAAGCGCAGTTATTTTTTCGATTCCCAAATAAAAGCAACTGTATTAGATGAATAAAAGTGCATTTAAAAAAATCGACTTTGCCATTATTTTAGCTTGGATATAATTGAAAAGTTAGCTAAAACTTTAAAGTTGATATTCTCGGAATCAACATTTTGTTAGTTAATTACTTCTGGCAGTATGTAACCCAACACTATAATACATAGTTGCTACCAGTGGTGGTTCCCCATAAGGGGACCATGGGGACAGTCCCTACCAGTTATTCCAGAAACATACCAAGAAAAAAATGACAATTCTTTGTGTTCACAAAAAATAATTAATGCGTTCTCAACATAAAAGTGTCATTGCGCTTAGAAATATAATCTAAAAAATTAATTTGGATAATTTTTAGGCTCGTAATTTGAGATATTTCTGCGAACAAACGTGCGACCGCTCTCCTTTCTTCCTTATAGCATACTAAACTAATACTAACGCGAAACGCGACCGGTCGGCCACTTCGGACTCGACTCAACGCATAGGTACTAGATACTAGCGCCCGCTTGACTGTGCGCACTGACTACTGCGCAGTTAGGGGACAACACGGCGATGTATTCCTTCTAAAATGAAGTTTTTGCGCGCGCTGAATATTTTTGTATGTGATTTTAGGGATCCACGCATGCGCACTTGAACCATCTATACCATAACCGCGGGGACCGGTTCAAGAATCCCCCTGTGAAGATTGTGAATATTTGTTTTATTTCTAATTGAAGTAGATCAGTTATGCACGGGCCAGAATTCATGTTAGGCGTTTTATAATCGTATTTGACGTTTAGTAAATCGTAATATTGTCATCGATTTATTTATTTATTTGATAAATAAGATTGATCGGATTATTTCTATAGCGCCATTCTCGTGGTAAATACACATCAAAGGTAATTTAGACGAAAGTGCCAATGATTATCTTGTGTATTTTTATTAAACTTAATATTTTATTAAACTTAGTATGTAGGTACCTAGTTGGTGTTCCTGGTTAGGTGCGTGACTTATCCTCTGATCTATTTTACTTTATATACTTTTGGTAAGAAATAAAAAATCTATTAAAAAGAATTAATGAAGTTGACTTTTAACTGAAAATTATACAATAAGTATACTTTTTGGTGGTGATATGGTGTACTCAAGCTGGGTATAAGATTTAAAACTAATTTTAATCATTATTTAAAACATTTATCGGAAAGTTTGACAAAACACGAAAATTCGTGGGAGCACAAGACAAACGCAATAACTCATTTTTTTTGTAAAACACAACATAAAAAACATGAAAATGTCTACACAAAAAATTACGGTCCCCACCACAAAAAATGTGCTCGAGCCGCCACTGGTTGCTACATATCTTATGGTTCTAATGGACCTCGATTTGGTAAAAACAAATTGAAGCTGATTGGCCATAAAATGCTTTTATATTCCCACGTTTACGGAACGGCGACGGGACAAAAAGGAATAAATGTGCGTTCCTTATCACAATAATGCTGCAGCTCTTTCTTACACATTAAATAACGGTATTGAAAGGAAAATAGTGGTACTTTTGAGGAATCAGACATACGTAAATTGTGTGTTTCATCTTTTGTCTCACCATTATTTAATGTGTATTAGATCACAATTTTACATTTAAATTTCTGTGAAACACCCAAACCTATATGAACTCAATAATAATATTTTTATTCTTAACCTCAATTTTATATGTTATGTTACAGGTCTTAGAATCAATGCTGCACTACCAGAAGTATGCCTTTGAGAGGACCAGATTCCAGGGCATCGTCAACGACCTGGACCGTTCCACCGGCATCTACCGGGACGAGGTCAACCTCAAAACGGCCATCATGTCCTTCATCAATGCAGTGCTGAACTATGGACCTGGAGAGGAGAGCTTGGAGTTCAGACTTCATCTGAGATACGAATTCTTGATGCTGGGAATACAACCAGGTAAAATTAAATACCATACATAATAGTCTGGATAAAAATTAAATCGCAAAAAACAAAGTTTTTGTACTATAATACCTACATGTATTTTGAAATGTCTTTTAAAACTTCTTTTTTTTTGTTTTGACAGAGGTTTGAACTTTTCTTCTCAATGATCGGAATCAATCGCGCTACCAACCTTGCTAAATTCCGGTTTTTAAAACCGCCATCTATTTCAAGTTTTAAGTGCTTCAGTTTAAATTAATTTCAGAAAAATCGTATACGTCCATGTGAGTGATTGCCACCAAAAGTTGATAGAATACATTGTCATTGACAACGAGTCTATCTACCAAGTTTCAGCTTGATCGGATGTCGGGAAGTGGGCTAATTTCCACTTCCAATATTCCATGGCATTCATTCATTCAACAACAGAAAAATTCAAATAGGTGTATTTAAAAAAGGAGAAAAAAAAATAGAAAAAATTGAGGTTGCTATGAAGGGAATACCAAGAACCAACTTAATCATATAATTTTTTTAAATTATAATTTTTCAAAATATTATATTTAACACTAGAGGGCTCGCGTCCAAAATTTTACTAGAAAGCTCGTGCGGGGGACGTAATATGCCCCCCATCAAATATGGGATTTATTCTTACCACTCTAATTTTATGAAAGCAAACAAGTTTTATTATGACTAATAATAACTTATGTTAAATTGAAATATAAACAAAAATTAAACTTCTGCAATAAATTCCATATTTTTACACATTGTGATTAATCAGTCTCTAATTTTTTTTCAAAACCTTAATTTGGTAAGTGAATTGTAAAGTTTACAAATGGGTTATTGCAATTCGGAAGCAATTTCATCACAGTTACGGCACACTATGATTTGGTGATCCGTTTTCTAAAAGTTCGCCGATTGCTCGCCCGGGGGACATGTGTCACCCACGAAATTTATAAATGCGTTGCACACGAGTCCACGCACCTAGAGTGATTTTATTTTATTTTATTTGTTAGCGTTATAAACAGTCATTACAAGATCATATATAACAGTGTTAGAGATAGTCATATCATTGACCAATAAAATAACAACATAAAAATTTGAGACCATAATAAAAAGAAAAACAAACAAAACAATATATGTATGTAATATAAACAGTTCTGAAAAAGTTCATCTACTCACTTAAATCTACAAAAAATATATTTTCAAGGGTAATATATACTGTAACATTTTTGAAGAGGTTATTTAATGCAAACTGCTGAAATCAAAAAAGAAAATGTAATGAAAATGAAAAAAAAAAGAAAATGAAAAATGAAAAAGAAAGATAAGGAATTAATGAAACATTAAGTTTTCCGTTGAATATTACTTTTTACGAATTTTATGAAGTTAGCAAGGTTCGTGTTAAACATGTCAATGTCTGTGCATAATCTATTGAAAGTGCTACAGCTTCTTCTTATAAACACATTTTGAAGATAATTAGCATTGCTCTTAGGAATATAAAATATGTCTGGAGATCGAGTGACTCTTATTGGACATCTGAAATTAATATTTTGTAATAGGTAAGGGCTATCAATAAAATTGTGGATTATCTTATAAAGCATTACTAGGTCTCTGATATCTCTGCGTTAATCAAGGGTTTTGAGGTTCATAGAGACATAATTTACATCATTTCGCATGCGAAACGAAACATATTTCAAAAACTTTTTCGGGAATCTTTCTATATTTGATTTATATGTAGAACAATGAGGGTTCCATACTGTTGAAGCATATTCTAGGTGGCTCCTGACATATGATATGTAGAGAATCTTAAATGTTTGTGGATTTTTGAAAACAGAACTTACTCTAAGTTAGTATAAATCCTAGCATTTTCAAAGCCTTAGACGTGATATGCTCGACGTGAGATTGAAAAAGAAGCTTACTGTCTAATAGAACTCCAAGATCTCTAATTACAATTACCCTATTTAAAAGATTGTTTTTAATTATGTACGGATATACTTAGTATAGTGTTTTTCTTTCGAGAATAAGATATGACGGAACATTGGCGAATGATGGCGAACTACTGAAGCGTGGGATGATTCATACTTGAGGAATACCTGAGATGGCAGCACTGAATCGCATGTAGTTCTTTAGTTATTAAACAATATTACACCCTGGGTGACATATGTCACCCATACGAGCCCTCTAGTGTTAAGGTCATCATTGGTCATGTATGTACCTTATCAGAAATGGGTATCAATGCGTAACATTACCTTTTGTTTTGAAGTGATTGACAAGCTCCGTCTGCATGAGAATGAGACCCTGAACCGCCACATCGACTTCTTCGAGATGGTGCGAGCCGAGGACGAGAAGGAGCTGGGCCGGCGCTACGACAAGCCGCACGTGGACACCAAGAGTGCGGGCGCCATGTTCGACCTCATCCGCCGCAAGCTGTCACATACGGCCGCCTATCCACATTTGCTGTCTCTGTTGGAGCACTGTTTGCTGCTGCCACGTAAGTCTAGTCTTACACTTTACTGATATCGATCGTCCAGTTAATTAATCAGACATCTCCGGTCGCGGGATTGAATCCCGGCATGAGCAAATAAATTTTATTTGATTAATTTGTGTTATTTCACAATTAATTCATTTAATGTAATATATAGTGTATTTGCGACACGTTCCAAAGTGGAAGATATTCTCAGTATCGCCCTGGTGTAAGACCACCATTCACATTCGCAATTCGAAGATCGTGGGATCGAATCCCGGCAGGCGCAAATAAAATTTATTTATGTTATTTCACAATTAATTTATTAAAAATAATGCTTAGTATACTTGCGGCACATTCCAGGGTGGAAGATACTCTCAGTATCGCCCTGGTAAAATAAGACCACCATTCAGAATTGAAACATTGCTTGAAATGGTTTTAGCCATGTTTGGTGACCAGATCTGGAACCAGGAATCCAGGAAGATCCAGGAACTTCCCCACCCTCCTCTTTCCCATCTCCTTCTCCTTCCCACTACCTTTAGTCTCACAACATACCCCAATTGGGGATGCCATAGTTTCACTGACTCCAGACGATTGGAAGCAGCTGTGCACAAAAAAAAGACAAATCAGTAAAGATCTTTTCCAGACGTCGGTTTGTGGGTCCATAAATGAACTGACCTCTTGGTGATAAGTAGTTTCGCAGTGCAGCTTCCTGAAGTTAGAAGACCGACCAATGTGCCAAAGGATCGACTTCTTCAATTTATGCCTTTTACTCCCTTGTTCTACTTAAATTTGGAACCATTTTTATTAAATTTTCATTTATTCTTCCAGTGGAATACAACCCTCACTCGCAGCACTGGCTCCTCCTGGATCGGATAGTCCAGCAAATCATCCTCCAGTCCACCACCAACACCTCCAACTCCACCAGTTCCCAGGAGAACATCAACGGCACGGACAAATCGTCGACTCTGTCCATCGACCAGTCGGAGAAGGGTAACGGTTCCATCAACAGCAACGGGAAGGTGAACAATCCTGATGTGACGCCAATCGACATCAACGTAGCGGAGATTGTGCAGCTGCTAGCCAAGGAAGAGGAACTGGTGGCAGCCAGGACAAAGGCAGAGACTCTGGAGAAGGAGAATACAGATGTCAATGAGAAGCTTGCACAGAAGGTATGTTAAGAAAACGATTTTACTTTCCGTGAAGGTATAGGTAGGTTAACTAATCGTCTTTCTCCTTTTTTTTAGCATTGGAGCAGGTGGATGAGTTTGTGTATTTGGGAAGTATGTTTATGAGAGATAGGAAGGCTGATAGAGATATTGAAAGAAGGGTAAATGCAGGTAACTCCATTAATGATGAACGCCGTTGGCAACAAAAAACTGTCCAAAGAAGCAAAGCTAGCCGTCCATAATGGAGTACTGGTACCTAGCCTGATGTATGGCAGTGAGGCATGCAACCGGCAGAGGAAGGATGAAAGTAGACTGAATGCTGTAGAAATGAGATCCCTGAGGCGAATGTGTGGTAAAACCATTTTCGATCGTGTGAGAAACGTGGAGATCCGCAAGGAATGCAAAGCTGCTGTAAGCGTAATGAGTAAAATTAAGAAAGGAATGCTCAGATTGTTTGGGCGTGTAGAGCGAATGAACGAGGAAAGGAGTGTAAAGAGAATATACGACACAAATGTGAATGGTAGAAGAAGTCGAGGACGCCCAATTAAGACATAGCATGACCAAGTGAATGAGATACTTAAGTCTGGCCATGTCAAGAGTCAGAATAATAGAAGAGCATGTATGAGACGATGTATGAATGTAAACGAGGCAAGAGGTGTGTACCAAGATCGAGTTGTTTGGTGGTCCGTCCTCTCTGCCTACCCCTGCGATGAAACGCCGTCATCGTTAGTTAGTTAGTTAAGGTTTAGCAAATTTCACATCAAGTTCACTGATGAAGAGTTTTTACTAAAAAAAAATAGAGTTTTCTTACTTTTCAGAAACACAATGCTTAAATTTATGATCATTTATTGATATAATTTAATTTTCATAATTTACTTGTCTGTTTGGCTACATAAACTTACTGATGTAATGCTTTAAAATTACCTGTGTATTATTAAGCTGTGACAATAGAAGGTAATAATTACGAAAGTCTTTTAAATTTTCCCGTAGGAAATACAAACATGATTTTGTTTAATTTCAGGAACGCGAATTAGATTTAAGAGCACAGGAGAAAGAAGATCTGGAGACCTCCGCCCAGAGGCTGAAGGAGAGACTGGAGAGAGAATCAGCCGCCCATGCTGATGCCGCAGCCAAAGCCAGGACGGCACAGCACCGAGTTGCACAACTTGAACACCAGGTAACAATACTAACAAGTGTAGCCAACTTAACCTTCTTCATTTCATTGATCCTAGTTGTATGTTTGAAACAGGCAGGCAACCTAACAACTATTTTCAATACACTAGTGCCACTAGTAAGAAACATCCCAATCGCGTGACTCTCGACTTGGACAGGACACACCTCTTCACCTATCTAGCTAGCTACTAGCTTAGTCAGATATCCACTACGGGTATTTATTTATTTAAATGCCCAAAGGGCTTTTAAATACATGTTTTTATTTAATTACAATAAAAATAAAGAGTTTACAAAATACAGGTAACATAAAATAATATAAGAAACAAAATTTAGGTTACATAAAATATAAGAGTTGGATACGCCCCATAAAATATATTTAACCCTTCGAATAATAAGAAAATAATTTTCTGTCAACTTTTGCCTGTCAAAGTTTGCGCGCAAAATTCCTGGTTCTTCCCATGCATTTTAAATGTTCCTATTTATTAGTTTTTTTTAACGCTTTTGCTAAAATAAAAATTGTTCTAAAATTTAGATTAAATAATCTTTCCGATATGTTTATTAGAAATCAACATTTTTGTTTATAAATATTAAAATTTTAATATTGGAAATGTAAATTGGCTAAAAAATGCATACCTGCGAATATTTGAATTAAAGTAATTAAAATAGTATAAATTACAAATTTTAAATTCAGATTCCTTTTCTAAACAAAATTTGTAATAAAACTGTCACCTCACTTTTTATCACTTTCATACAATTTTATTTTAAAATTAAATGTGGGTTACGTTACAAATAGGCGCAAAATTAAACCGTCACTTTTGATCAGGTTCGTAAAATATCTGAACAACCTAGCTCATATAATTCTAAGACAATGAGAAGAATTATTTCTTTCCATTTCTAACATAAAAGAAATCACAAATATTTGCATTACAGAAAGAGAGATATCTAACTTTTAATAATGCACGGTCGCTCTGGGACAATCTGGGTCTCCTGTTATTATAACGGCATATGATGTTTTGGGACAACTTGGGTCTCCTGTGATTAAACGGGTTAAATACATTTGGGCATTAGTCTCATTTAAATTAATAATTTATGCTATGGGACCATGGGGGCGCCATCTATGGTGGTTGTATTATATTGAATTTACCTATGGGGCCGTTCAAGTATTACGTAACGCACTTGGGGGGGGAGGGGGGGTCTGGTGAAACGTTACGGCGCGTTACGGGGGGGGGGGGGTCGAAGGACGCGTTACGTAACATGTTTTTCTTTATTTAAATAAAAAACTAAGGAATTGAAATCTTCCAAGTTGGCAAGCCTTTTAGTTTATGTTGTACGGGGAATTCCTCGACTGCATTGTGCGTCATTTTCGTTGTCAGTATTCGTTAGTGTTTTAAATACGAAATACGCATAAACACAATTTGCTGTAGTCAGTGTTGTTAATGTGAGTTTTTAGCAATTATAATGTCCTCCAAACCGGGAGATTTACATCATCAGCTGTTATTGGCCTATAAAGGCTCTCATACTGACTTGCCAGCGCAGCGCAACCAAAAAATGCCAACCAAATTTGGAAGACAGCAAAAGAAAAATTTAAAAAAAATAAAAATTTATGCAACATACGAATGATGTTATACGAGAGTTTTTTAGTAAGAACAACGCTTTTTAGTTATTACACACAGGTTAGTTTACTGCTAAAATTTAATAATATTACCTAAAGCTAGGTTTCGTAGTAAATGCATAGTTACACTCAGAACATGAAAAAGGTTTTCTTCACTTTGAATCGTTCTGTGCATTTTTTAATCTTCCTTTCGAGAACTTGAAAAACCACGCTGGGACAAAAAAATAGTTTTGTCTGCTGAAGGTAAACATGTGATTTTTCATGCCTCTTTGTAGAACACGAATAGTTGCAGTAGAAACATGTAAGTGGTTTTGTAGCACTGTGAATCAGCAAATGATTTCTAAGAAGTTCCTTTGTACAACATGAATAATTGCAGTCGGGACACGAAAAAGGTTTTGGTCCAGTGTGAGTAAATATGTAAATTTTTAGATACCGTTTTGTAGCGCCTGAATAGTCGCACTCGGAACAAGTAAAAGGTTTTTCATCACTGTAAATTAGCAAGTGCCGTTTTAGTTTTTTTTTCGAGAAGAAGAATAGTTGCAGTCAGGGCATGAAATGGGTTTTTCACCACTGTGAGTAAACATGTGATTTTTTTATTTCTCTAAATAGTTACAGTCGGAACATGAAAAATGCTTTTCTCCACAATGAGTAGAGTCAGCAAAAGAATTCTTGGATATCCCTTTTAAGAACACAAATAGTTGCAGTCAGGACATGTAAAAGGTTTTCTCTTCTGTAAATCGCACGGTGGATTTATAAATTGTCCTTTTGAGAACTTGTATAACTGCATTCTGGACAGGAAAATGGTTTTTGTCCACTGTGCGCTAACATGTGATTTTTGGTGACTCTTTGTAGAACATGAATAGTGCAGTAGAAACATGTAAAAGGTTTTGTATCACTTTGAGTAAGCAAATGATTTCTTAGAAGTTCCTTTGCACTACATGAATAATTGCAGTCGGGACATGAAAAAGGTTTTTGTCCAGTGTGGTTCAATCGTTGTGTAGCGCATGAATATTCGCAATCGGGACAAGAAAAAGGTTTTTCGTCACTGTGAGTTAGCAAGTGCCGTTTTCGTTATTTTTTTTCGAGAAGTAGAATAGTTGCAGTCAGGACATGAAGTGGATTTTTCTCCACTGTGGGTAAACATGGGTAATTTTTAGATTTCTCTTCGTAGTACATGAATAGTTGCAGTCGGAACATGAAAACGGTTTTTCTACACCGTGAGTCAGCAAGTGACTTCTTAAATATCTCTTTAGAGGACACGAATAGTTGCAGTCAGGACATGAAAATGGTTTTTTTCTTCTATGAATCATACTGTTGATTTTTAAATCTTCCCTTTGAGAACTTGCATAACTGCATTCGGGACGTGGAAAAGGTTTAACTCCACTATGAGTCAGCTTGTGAATCATAGTGGAGTAAAGTGTTGCTCCACAGGGAAAACTTAGGGAAATTACTTTCCTCAGGGCCTCCTCACTAAAGCTAATGTTAAAGAAAGTATGTGTTGTAAAACCATGTAGGTTTATTCTAGGTCAGACAGTGTTAAATTGTGGAGATCTGGAAGGAATACAAGGCCGATAAAAATAATAATTTTCTCAATTTTTTTCAAAATGATAATATGAATATATAAAATGTATATAATGAATCGCGAGTTCGAAATCTCTTGTTTTATTTATTACCGCAAACGAGATAAAATCAAGAAAAAGGGTATTTAAGCGACATTTCAGTACGTTGCGCAACTTAATTGTGACTTTCGGGTAAAAATTGTTACTTGGGTGTTACGTAACGCTTAGGGGGGGGGGGGGGGGGTTGAACAGGAAAACGTTACGGCGCGTTACATGGGGGGGAGGGGGGGTCAAAAATCTTCAAAAATTGCGTTACGTAATACTTGAACGCTCCCTATGTGACATTGAAATTCAGTATATTCATGCATTTTCTTACCTCTGTGGAGCAAGCAATTACTTCCGACGTGAGTGTTGGTGAAAGCCAATAGATGTCAGTACTAATCAAATCATTAACCCATAATTGAATTATTGTTGTGAAGTTTTGGCACGTACGATTAATGTGCAAAATTCATATTCATTGTGTGAACTTTCTTCCTGTGATAAACATCTGTTAAGATTATGCAATACCGCCTTGGCAAATTAAATATTTGAAAGAAACTAGTGTCGTTTGTCTGGACATCGTGTGTAGAGCTGCATTCTCTGAATGAGTATTGTTTTGTTTTCACTGAGGATTTTGGAATTGCTGTATAATCTGTTTTGTGTCACATAGGGATAGGGAAGAGTTCATCTTTCATTAATTTACATAGGGTAGTATTCCCTCGTGTCTGGGGCTATTTACACGCCCCTATAAGAGTTGACGCAAAATAGGTAACATAGAATGTAAAAAAAGAATGTAGAATGTAAATGTAAAGTTAAAAAATGTTTCAATTTCAATTTTAATACAATAGAATTCCACCATGAATAACAGTACAATAAATAAACTCATACAGCCTTACTAAAAAACCCAGTGAAAATTTTATTCAATTAACAAACGGCCGCGGATGTGAAAACATTACTAATTAAAAAATTGTTCATGGTAAAAATACACGTGGTTTACACGGCCTGAGGGGGTAGTTTATCTCTGTTTTATTAATGATGTCGCAATGAAATCCAAAGTATTTTGAATGTTCTATATATTTCTTATTTTTGAAGGTGTCGTAAAAACAAATACCATTTATGAAAACTAGATAAAATTACCTTTTAGATTTGCGTATTTGAAATACACTTTAGTTTTCAAAAACTGCCATATTTTAAGATTCAAACTCGGAAAAAAATGGAAAAAAATTTCCTCCCACAACATTTTTGACCAAAATGTAGAGAAATTAAAATAAAATCAAAATTTAAAAAACACAGTCCTTTTATGTAATAAATTTGGAAGGAAACCATCACTTCACTTTTTCATCGTGTATACAATAAAAAAATAATAAAAAATTTCAAATTTTTTTTTTATTGCCAAAAAAATAACTTAGAAATAATACCGAAATTTAAAACAGATTTCTTGCATCTCTAAAGACATTAATTTTTTTGATACGCTTACGAACACATGTAGTAGATTTTAATATTATAAAAAATTATCAGTTTTAAGAAATTCTCTTAAAATGAAAATTTTATCTTTTAAGTAACCTATAAAACAATAATCTGACAGTTCAACTTTGAAAGTACCGCGTTTGTACAATAACTTGATTAAACTGATGTAAACCACACAAATAACATGGTAAATATGTGATATAATTATGTGAACAGAAGAGTAAATTCGTCACTACAATAGAAATTATTAAGTAAAATCACAAAATTTTCGATATCCTGCCATAAAACACACTGAGCTGTTTTGTCATCGCGGGCTGTCGCTAATTCATAGGCGTGCCAATAATGTCCCTTGCGGAGAAAAATTAAAACAACATTGTTTCCTAGTAAATTAAAACCATCTACAACGTTGTCAGATCTTCAATGCGTTTTAACAGCGTGACCACGTAAGAAACGTTATTGGTAATAAAACGTGTTTTAGTGTATACGGGGTTTATTTGTGTTATTGCAATAACACAGTTAATCGGTCGCGCTGTGGTTTTTTTTTAGTAAGGCTGATAGAATGAAAGTTAAGTTAAAATAGATAATCTGCCAATATCCTCCAATTCAACAATAATTTTAATAAAAACGTTAAAAATCGTTTTTCACAATAGTTTATGAAATAGTTGGCACATATTTGAAGTTGCATGCGTTGGCACATATTTGAAGTTTGCAAAGTTCAAATTGTTGTCAAATACATCCATTTTGTTTAACCCGTCTGCTTGTTTAGGAATAAATACATCCCAAAACACTTAATTGCGTTTTTCTTTCATAAGACCAAAAAAGTCCCGAGCGACCTTACATTTTAAAAGCTATATATGTCTCTTCCTCTCATGCAAACATATATATTTTTCTTTTGACCAGAAAGAGAACGAAATAATGCTTCTTATTGTCTTTGAAATATAAAAGCTATCTTGCATAGATATTTTACAATCTCAATCCAAATTGACGGTTTCAGAATTTACTTGCGAAATTGAGGCTTCCGGATTGTGAGGTGCGAATATATTGAATAAAGCAGACGGGTTAAGTATTTGATACCAAGCTACAGTAAACATTGTATTGGGGAATGCAAACTATAGTTGGAATGAGATGTATGTAAATAAAATGTTAATGCTTGTCTGGTAAAGTTGTTCATATACGTACCTGTAGATTTATTAATTGCAGGAGTTCACAGCAATCGAATTTAGAGTTTCTTGAATATCTTGGCATTCAAGCTGTTAATTGTGAAATTTAATATATATAGGTACATACCATAGCGCCTAAAATAAACAACTTTCTGAAGTGGGAGGGTAAATCTTATTATTCCTCAGACGGCACAATACAAGCTCTATATTATAAATCTCTTCACTGCTGTTGAGAATTGTAGCATTGCTTGGAATGACTTTAATCGTTTGTAATAACCAGATCTGAATAATCAAGCAGGTACTTCCTATTACCCATCTTCTTCCACTCCATCCTTTCCTATTAAAAAATTAAAACCGATTAATATTTTTTTTCTTCATTGAACCTAACAAACTAATACGTATTGACATTGTGTGATGTTTTTTAGGTTACACAAGAACGCGCTGAAAGACTACGATTTGAAAAACTTGTCAGCGAAGGCAGTATACCTGATGATGCTAAGGTTAGTCAATTTTATAATAAAACGCCTCTGGCTTTCATAATTCAAGTTCCAAGAGTGAATAAACTGCTAATAAAAAGAATAATAAACTAATATTTAGTTTTTTATACCAGATAATGCCAGAGTGCCGCACCAAAGTCGGTTGAGCACAGTCATCTTCAATTAATTAAGTCGTTTTTATTAATATCATGTTCATCAAGGAATGGAAACAATGTCTCACACACTGCAAGTCGTTTTAACTCTGCATTCCAATCTTTGTATAAATTGCTAGATCAATACCAAAGAGGAGTCAAAGATGCATCTCAGTAATAACCCACTCTCTGAATATTCTTTTTATGCTGATTGTATGCATGCACTCTCAGCAGTTGACATTGAACACTCTCATACATATAGTAAGCACATTGGTCGACCGACGATGTAGCGCTGACGAGCTGGGCCAAAATTCTCGTAGGCGGCGCATAATGATTCGCGTGACCGATGTACGCGACCGACGTACGCATTGCACTATTTTCACCCTAAGTTTCTTTGATTAAGGAAAAAGTAAAGAGATAATTTTCTATTCGTACATTTTGTTTACAATGCGTTTTTTTTATTTATTTCAGATGACTACCCTCAAATCAGAATGCTTTACCCCACCCCCACCTCCGCCAACGCCTCCCTTCGCCCCTCCTCCACCTCCCTTGTGTCCCGGTGGCCCCCTCCTGGGTCCTCCGCCTCCCCCGAACCCCCCCTTCTCCGCCCCCGGAGGCCCCCCTCCCCCACCGAGAGAACAGGTCAAGAAGAACATCCCCCAGCCTGGAAATCCCCTCAAGAGCTTCAACTGGAGCAAGTTGCCTGATGCAAAGCTCCAGGGGACCATTTGGTGCGAGATTGACGATTCGAAACTTTACGACGCGATGGAACTTGACACAATCGATAAGATGTTCTGTGCTTACCAGAAGAATGGAGTTGCCGTAAGTAAAATTTTTTAATTGTGTCACTTAAAGTTTAATAAACCTCTTCTTTTGATGGAGTTGACTTGAAGCTGCAGAGCAGCCTTGAAGAATCATTGGTAAATCTGTTCATTTTACCACATTCTTCAAAATGGATGAGATATATCAAACAGTATTATTACGTTAGCGTCTGCGTGGTTGAATTTCAGAACCCAGCCACAAGATGTCACTACTTTCGTTCACAGCTCGCATGTGGATGTTTCTCCCCTAGGTGCTAGGGATTTATATACTTTAAGTATCCTTCCGGATTGGACAGATTAGTGGCAATATTTGACATAGTTGTTATAAATTACATATAACGTCATTGCTTGTCTCGGTTACTTAGTCAGGATTACTTTGACACTGTTACTTTGTCTCGGTGAGTCACCGACGGTGACTAGCTGTCACTGGATCACAGTGGATCCGAGGAACTGGCTATTTTAGGAACCAGTTCCTATGAGATTTATAAAATGGTCACAAACACTCAAACCGGGCGAAGCCGAAGTAAATGCGGCCAAGCAGCAAAAACCTGCAGAGCGGGTTTTCAATAATAATTATTGCTGACTTTACATAAACTGCTAACTGATCTGCAGCCCATAGATCAGACATGCCCAACCTGCGGCCCATGGGCTGCATTCGGCCCAAATGATGATTTTTTGCGGCCCAAAATGAAGTTTTCAGCTTTCCATGTTTTGGATTTTGGTTCATACAAAAAAATAAAAAATCATTATCGTAAATTTATCACATTTTAAATAATATTTTGGGAAATTAGAACTTTCTTGATATTAGACTTCGGACTCTTGGTGAGGTGTTTGATTTATTGCCTGAAAAGTGTCAGACGCATGGCCGCCCTAGGTATTTATTTTCACAATCAATTCCAATCAGTATATTTTTTCCGCACTTTTCTCGGAAGATCGAATGCAACTGATCTGATTTTAATAAGTGAAGGGTGAGTGCAAGTGCAAGTAAACATAGGCGCATGTATAATCAGTTTATGCGTTCTAGCATTGAAGGTCGAAGTTTCACAATAATAGAATTTTAGGACTCTGAATTACCGGTAAAAATTAATTATAATATCCGCCATTTACCTGTATTCAAGGACAAATCTAACGGTCATCATTTCAGCAAAATAGACACTATCAAACATTTAAAATGATTGAAAACATTTTCAAGTATTGTTGGTTGTTTTACAGAATGACGGCTCCATTGAAGACCTCAGACAGCTGGGAACTAAGAGCCGCACCAAGATTTTATCAGTTATTGATGGACGCAGAGCACAGAACTGCACCATTCTACTTTCTAAGCTCAAAATGACCGATGAGGAAATTTGCAGGTATATATTATTATCATCATTCACTTATCAATATGGATTCAGTCTAATGAGTTATGACTTACTTTTAACCTTTTCACCGCCCGTCAAAAAAAACGTTAGAGGGTCCAACACCAAACTATTTGAGCATTTTTTTAATGATATTTCAATATTTATTTTCTTTATTAAGCACTTAGAGATTTTATTTTAATACCAAAACAATAACATGTGTTTATGTTACACATTTGAAAAGTCTAAATACGATGTCTTCATGCATTGACGCATTATTTAAAGAACGAAACTCCCGACCCACCGTAATTATTATCGCTACTTACGTCTCTGAAGTATTTTTTTTTTTTTTTTTTTTTTACATTAACTCCACACAGGAGGCCCTGAGGAAAATAATTTCCCTCAGGGCCTATGTCATCTGGGATGCTGTGTGGAGAGTCTTTTTGAGGAGAGGAAGGAATGAACATTGGTCTTGAAGAGACCCATGTTGTAGGAAGGAGGAAACACAGAGGCCGGCAAATCATTCCACAGCCGAGCTGTTGAACACAAGAACGAGTCGAAGAAACGACCCGTTCTCATGTGACAAATGTCAACCGTGTACAAATGTTGGGCACGCGTTTGGCGTGTTTCCCGACTATGCACCGGTGCCGAAGGGATCAATGATGCTAGTTCTTCAGAGCATCTTCCATTGTAATACCGGTAGAACAAGGATAGCATTCCCACCCGACGCCTGTGCTCTAAAGATTGCAATCCGTCTGTTAAGATGGGAGAATCTATCAAACGGACCGCCCGTTTCTGCACAGAGTCGAGGGTATTTTTCAGGTATTTTGGAGCTCCAGACCAGAGATGGCTGCCAAATTCAACCGTGGGGCGTACTTGTGATTTGTACAAGGTTAGCAGTTGTGTACTATTAAAGTATCTGCGGGCCCTGTACAGTACGCCCAGTTTTTGGGAGGCTAACTTTACTCTGGCTTCGATGGAGCCCCCATACCTGAGCTGGTCACTTAGGGTTACACCAAGCATATCAATGGAGGGCCTGTTCGGAAGATTGCTTCCGTTGAAAGAGACTAGATTTTCATTTCGATCCCTTTTAGACGTAATCAGACAAGATTGGGTCTTTGAAACATTAAATTCAACGAGATTATTTTTACCCCAAGAGAAAACACTCTCAAGGTAACCGTCCATTCTTTGCTTCAAAGCCCTACGAGCTGTTGGAGTTTGTGAGCCCTTTGGGGGCTTGTCAAACAAAAAGCTATCATGAACTGTACTGTCATCCGCGTAACAGTGAATTGGTGCACATGACAAAAGGTCGTTGATGTGCAACAAAAACAAAGTCGGAGACAGAACCGATCCCTGCGGGACGCCAGCATTTATCGAGTGTGAGGAAGAAGTGAAACCATCGACTACCGTCTGAATCGACCTCTCCCTCAAGAAGTCGGCAATCCACATACACAAGGATGCGGGAAGTCCGTAAGAATGCAGTTTGTTGACAAGTCCTCGGTGCCAAACCCGGTCAAAGGCCTTGGAGATGTCCAGTGCAACCGTTTGGGTCTCACCGAAACGTTCCAGGCATCGCCCCCAAACATGCGTCACATACGCGAGAAGATCACCGCACGAGCGGTTCCGCCGGAATCCGTATTGACGGTCGTTAATAATTTTGTTCTTCTCGAGGTATGTGAGCAGTTTGTCGTTGATCACACGTTCCATCACCTTAGACAGAACTGATGTGATCGCTATGGGGCGGTAGTTGGCCGGGTTGGAGCGGTCACCCTTCTTTGGAATAGGATGGATAACCGCTTTTTTCCAACCAGAGGGCACAGAGCCAGTCTTCAGGGACAATTTAAAGAGCTTCGTCAAAATTGGAGCTATTTCTGCAGCGCACCTCTGCAGTACCAGGGCAGGTATTCCGTCAGGCCCACTAGCTTTATTAACATCAAGCCCTCGTAAAACATGGAGTACTTCCCGATGCCGAATCCTCAGCTTTTTCATACGAAAACCGCAGTGAGGAACCGACGTCGGGACAGCACCTTGGTCATCGAGGGTTGAGTTATCCGCAAACATTTTACCTAATAAGTTTGCCTTTTCGGTGGCGGTGTTTGCTAGTGAGCCGTCAGGTCTGGTGAGAGGTGGCAAACTGGATTTGCAGAAATTGCGACCTATTGAGCTCGCAAGCGACCAGAATTGCCTGCTGCCATGCGGGCATGCAGCCAGCTTTCTGCTGATCTGCAGGTCGTGCTCCAATTTCGACCTATTTATGATTCTCTTGGTTTCCTTTGCCATTTTGTTGTAAGCTGTTCTGTCTTCGGATGTTCTAGATGTGTTGTAGGCTCGGTAAGCCGCGTTTTTTCGTCGCACTGCTTCAGCGCATTGTCGACTGAACCACGGCTTTGAGCCCACACCAGTTTCCTTAACAGTAGAATGGATGAAGCCATCCATCGCGGATGTGATGACTTCACCAATTTCCTGGGCACATCTTGAGGGATCCGAAGTCCGAAAACAGACAGCTGACCACGGAAAAGCATTAAAATGTGCCCGCAGACCGAACCAATCTGCTGACCTATAGTGCCACACTTTTCTCTTCAGCCTCTCGTTTGGTGGTCTGAAGTTTACAGGGATTGATGTCGTCACCAGGCAGTGGTCGGACGATCCTAAAGGCGCTGTGACTTCAATCCTGTAACCGTGTGGCACAGTAGTTAAAAATAGATCTAACAGATTGGAACGGTGAGTCTGGACATCAGGAACCCTTGTAGGCTCCTGAACCATTTGTTCCAATCCGTAGCAAAGGGCAAAGGATTCCGCTTGGCGTCCAGCCGAGTCTGTTGATCCTGAGAACTTCAACCAAGGTTCGTTATGAACATTGAAGTCCCCCAGGACCACAAACTCTGCCGTAGGGTAGCGGGGCAAGAGGTCATCAATAGTATCGCTTAAGTGTTTGAAGAGCTCGGACGTGTCTGATTCGCTAAGGTTCGGTGAGCGGTATAAACACGCGTAGAATCTTACCGTACTGGCAAGATTGACGCGTACCCACATTACGTCGAATCTGGAGTTTTCCAGATTCAACAGTCGCACACAGTTGACGTCAGCTCGACTATAGAGACAGACACCTCCTTTAGGTCTGAACTTGCCTGCGAGGGTGAAGCCCGGGCAGTTCAGAAGTATCTGGATAATATTGAAATATTAATTAATTTGAAATTTTGTTTTTTCTAGAGCAATATTGTCAATGGACAGCGGTGAGCAGCTCCCCATCGACATGGTGGAACAACTCCTGAAGTTCACTCCGAGTGCTGAGGAAACAGCACTGCTCGAGGAGCACCAAGACGAACTAGACAACTTGGCCAGAGCCGATCGATTCCTCTATGAAATATCCAAGTAAGTTACCCTTCTTAATTATTTTAGACAAAATGACAAAAAAGTAAGTTGACGATAATGATTATGAAACATTTGCCTAATAAAATATGGGTGTGTTTATTTTTTTTTATCGTTATCAGTAATTTTAGTCAGAAAAATCGTTGGGTGAGCCATTTTAAAACTTTTTTATGTTTGCATTCAAAATGTTTATATTTCAAAAATTATATGTTTATTTCGAATTATAAAATTTGAAAGCGCGTTTCATTACCATTTCAAAAATAGTTTTTTTTAGTTTTCGGATGAATTCAGAAATATTATTCTGAGGGGTTAGTTCAATTAATGTTGCAGTTTGAATGGCATCAAGTTATTGGTCATCTGTGGCTCTCTCAGAAGCATTCACCAATCGAAACTGACTGAGCACTTATATCAAGCAAAAAATACAAAATACACTCAAAAGATTATCATCAATATGGCACTACATCCCGGGGCGAGATTCGACCTTCTCCACAAATTTTCTCCACTGGCTGCGGTCCTTCGCCATTTATCTCCAGTTCCTCACCCTTCCTGTCCTATTCCAATCTTCTTCCACAAGTCTATCCACATATTCCTCAGACTGCTTCTGGGTCGCTTCCACTAGGACACTCTCTTGATCACAACTTTCGGCATCCTATCATCTAGCACATACACACAAGAAAATAATATACAATATTAAGATTACGAGATTAAATTACACACTTTTAATACAAATATTTCTCTCTCCTTCTTCTCTACTAGGATCCCCCACTACAGGGAGCGTGTACGGTCCCTTCTGTTCAAGAAGCGTTGGGGTGCCAGCAGCGCCGAGGTAGCGGCAAGAGCAGCCGCGGTGCTGCGGGCTTCGAGGCAGGTGGCGCGATCACGTCGGCTGCGAAGACTACTTGAAATAGTGCTGGCGCTGGGCAACTACATGAACAGGTGAGCACTTAACTTAAAAATCCCAGAATAAATCACTTGACTCTTTGTAGAAACGATCGGTCGGTTTGATGGATTCAACTATCAGAAACGGATTGCAGTAATGTTGGGTATTATTTACATTCAACACTATTAGTTCTGTGGGAGACTTCTCAATAACTTTAGGTTCTTGATAACAAACTGGTTTATTATGAGTTTACGTATTTACAATAATAATGCTGCAAGTCATACGACCTGTCTATTCTAATGGCTATTTGAATCTGGTCGGAATCTACTCGGGTACCGCTGTCGGCCATTGATAGAAGCACTTTCCTTGCTGGCATCTGACGGCAACACTTAGAAGCTTTTTCAACACATTACAGTCTTTTTTATGGAACTAGAGTTATTGATCCCATCACAGCCGGGAAACATTCCAAATATCCGGTTGTCATTTGCCACATGAGAATGGATCACTTTTACGGCTCATTCTTGTGTTCAATAGGTCGTCTGTGGAATTTTTTTGCCAGAACATGACTTCTCACTCTACGACTATTTAAGCTGTTTTCGAATCAAGGAGGGACATTGGTAGGAGAGATGAATTGGGTTTTTCCACCCTGTTTAAATTTCTTAAAGCTATTGGCGCTTCCCATTCCCAACATCTGCATTAAGGTGGTCCAAAAATTAATTTTTATTATTTTTCATTTGGCCACCCCGTGAATTTTTTACACATATTCATAGAAATAACATAGTAAAATTTCAGCAAGATAGCTCAAGTAGAAAGGGGTGCTCAATCGAGTGTTGTTTTCAAATTTTTAGTGTAAAATGCTTAATTTTTACTTTTTGCTACAGGCCAGTTTCGCGTGTTAAACTATTAAATAAATATTAAAATAAACTACTGAAGAGTTTTATAGACAAATTTGAACAGTATTTGATACTTATTTAGTAGACTGTGAAGTGAATCAGTGTAGTAAAATGTGTTCATCTACTCGAAAAAAATACGAAATTTTTCTACTTGGGTTTCGAGATATTGAGCCATTGATGAGGTTTAACCAACATCCTACTCTTCGGCAAGTTTTACTCCGTTATCACTACATATTAAATGTTTCCAAAAATGTGAGAGATTCCGCGCATGTACTTATACATATTCAAGAACTTATGGAGTAAATCTAGTATGCTGACCAGACAACAAAATCACTGCATTGAAAAACTGATTAAATTTCTTAAGAACTCGTCGCCCGAGTTCTTAATTGTCCAAACTACCATTTGCGTATTTTACAGGAGGAGGTTTTCTTTGATTATTTTAATGAAACATTATTATAGGTGTGTAAGACGAACCTATTTACGTAAAGGTAAAGGTCTCATAAGTTGAAATAATTCATAATAAGGTGACTTATTATCGTTATTGATACTTTATTTTTAATTTTAAAATGGAGATTGAGCAAGAAAGCAAAATCAAAATTATTCTTAAGGAGATTGACCACACTAAAATGGAGATAGAGCAAATTCTGCATAAATATTTTCCATGCTTAATTGTGCAAACGACCATCTCAAGTTATATACAGGATGAGTTTATTTTCAATATATCTATTTTTGATATCGACAATTCGTGTTGGGATGTATATATATATATATAGAACTTATAAATTGACTAACTTGTCTATCCCTCATTATTTTCTATTCCATTTAACCGATTGTTATGAAACTTTGGGTAGTTATTGTGCGCTTGCACGCTAAAACTTCTATGTATAATGGTGAGCTCTGACTTTATGAAATTTGCACACATATTCCCTTATTATTTTCTGTACCATTCATCCGATTCCGAAGATACTTTCATGAGATGTTTTACGCTTGCCCGCGAAGGTTTCAATATATAATGGTGAATTCTGGTGTTATTAAATTTGCAATTAAGTGAGTTCTGGTGTTATTAAATTTTCCTTCATTATTTTCTAAACTATTCATCAACGCGGTATCATTCTGCGCACGCCTGCGAAAATTTATATATATAATGATGAGCTCTGGCATTATGCAATTTTCATAAAAAATACCTTATTATTTTCTGCGCTTCCGGTGAAACTTTGGGGAGTTGTTGTACGCACGGCATCGAAGGTCTCCATATGTAATGGTGAGTTCTGGCTTTATGAAATTAGCATTAAAATTATCTTATTATTTCCTACACAATTTAACCGATTGTGGTGAAACTTTGGTCAACTGAAACCGCGAAGGTTTCTATGTATAATGGTGAGCTCTGACATCATGACATTTATTTAAAAAATACATTAGGTGGCTCGCCAGTTGTTTGAAAAATGTGTGTATTTTACAAAGTTAAGCGGTAGGGGGGAAAGGGGGGGGGGGGGGGAATCCGGGAGGGAGGAAGGAAGGAACGAAGCGGGGGGGAGTCGCGGGAGTGAAACAAGGGAGGGGCGACGGGGAAAGTGGAAGCGGGAGGGGGAGGGGTTGGAAGGTGAAAGGGGAACGCTGAAGGGACCGTGGAAGGGGAACGGGGCGGGAACAGAAACGCATGGGAATGGATGTGCAGCGATAATAATTATTTAAAAAAATACCAAAGCTATAATTGAAACACATTAAAATTTGTTAAAAATTTATTGAAATGCTTTTTCGTGAAAAAAATACAAACAATCTGAGAATAAGGCAGAGGGAACGCCTGAGGGGAACAGGGCGGGAACGGGAGTGCTTTGAAAAGGTCATGCAAAGATAATTAAAAAAAAATAATAAAACTATAGTTGAAACACATTAAAATATTTTATAAATTTATTGATTTTTTTGTGAGAAAAATAAAAATAAATTAATTTGTGTATTTCACAATTTATTCATTTAAAATAATATATAGTATATTTGCGGCACGTTCCAGAGTGGAAGATACTCTCAGTATCGCCCTGGTGTAAGACCACCATTCAGAATTGAAACGTTGCTTGAAATGGCTTCTGCCATGTTTGGTGACCAGATCTGATTAGCCAGGTACTTCCCCACCTTCCTCTTCACTATCTCCTTTCCCTCCCCACTACCTTCAGCCTCACAACATACACTGGCTCCAGACGGGAGCAGTTGGGACTCTTGTGCGGTATTCACGTAAAAAAAAGCGGCATGATTCAAAAATAATAAAATATTTTTCACGGAGTCAATAGTTTTTGAGTTATAATAAAAATCCAGGAAAAACTCTTCTTTTTTCATATTCTTTAGCTAAAACTCAAATCCCAACCATATTTTTGGTGACGAAACTCGGATTCGTAATCAGCACCCCACAACACATAAACGAGGAAAAAATCAGAACTGCACCAGAATTTATATCAACAAACTAATGACTGGACTAATTCTTAAATGACAAACAAAGGCTTCATACAAGTACGGATAAACTGACAATTTCGAATCGAACTTCTAACTTTAAAATGAAATGACAGTCAACAAAACTGATTTCGACAATAAAAACTCTCGAAAAGGAGAATCTGAGTTAAAACCGAAAAATGAACACGCTGTATTTAAAGTTCCTTGCCATTTATAAAACAAAACTGAAACGTCATTGATAAAGATACTTAAAACTAATACTAGCCGCTCTATTTCAGCACTGCTGCGTATGTATGATCTTTTGTCAATAGTTTAAGACATTTTGTTGTAATTTCGTTGTTCAAAAACTCACTTGTAATACAATTAAATGCCTTTTGCTTCCGCATAACACACCACAATAACAAAAACAGTGTGAAGTAAATAAGCAACATGGCGGCGCGGTATCGTGAATCGGCGTGCTGTGATTGGTCGATTCGTGGAGTTTGACTAATCTAGCCCGCAAATTTTATTTCGCGGCAAATGAGATTGAACTAAGAAGGAGTTTAACTAATTAAGAACTCACTTTTAGAATATTGTTGTGGACATTGACATTTTAAAAAGCTTGTAATTAATTGTATGTGCCTCGTAAAACTATTTTTTATTTATCTAACGATGCGAAATTTAATCGTTAACATTATTGCATTTAAAACTCATTTTCGATAAAATGGTAGTTTGCACAATTAAGAACTCGGGCGACGAACTGGCTGCTATTGAATAAAAACAGAGGAAGAAATTCTAAAGCACAAAAAAGGAGAGTATTTGTTTAAAAAAGAACTAGACAAACTTTTTGATATTCCCCATGCAAGCTCTTTGAATTTTATAAAAATTGCGGAAGACAGAGCGTTTCTCATCGATAAAAGATGAGAACGTAAGATGATTATGACCTTAATCGACAAGAAACTAGAAAAGGTCAAAGAAAGTTCTCTAAAACGGAAACAAAGATCTGAAGAATTGAAAGAAAACGGCTGCTGAAAGTAATGCTTCATCTTCGGTGGTGTCGAGACAAGAGTTAGAACTTGAGTGCAGCTTCAGTAGCACTTCTAGTAATGCTAGCATATTAGAGGATAAGTCCAAAGATGAGTTTGTAGTGTGTTGAGCTGTCTACAAGTGACATATTTACACAATACATTACCAGTGCGCTTGACCGTAATAAGATTTAAACTAATAAAGAGAGAAGAAAAAACAAATTGTTCGATTTGTTAGTTATCATCTACACCAAAGTTTGAATCGAAGCGTCTTTGGCAGCAGATGCACCAGTAAATGACTTAATACTTTGGAATAGCTTAAAATTGTACGAAGCCATTGATTCCGAAATCAGTATAGCAGCTAGGGGTGTCTTAGAGCGTCACTTATGGTATTTGTTAGGTACTTGTTTTCTGAGAAGCTGTCTGATGCTGAGAAACACGCCATTGTTCAAAAAATAAATTCTGATGGCGGTAATCATTCAGTACGAGGTGATTCTGCTAAGCTTGCCTCAGAGGTTATATTAGAAGCTTTTGCAACACGAATAACGTTGAAAACGCTCTTAGTTCTTGATATCAAGGACTCTTTCTTGTAATTACCTCCTAAGACTTGGAATATCAATGTTGATTACCTTCAAGGCAAAAGCTGAGTCAAAAATTTGCGTTTTAATGATACAGCGGAGAGAGGTGTTAAACTATTTGAAGATCACAACACGATACTCACTAAGAATGGGGAAGAAAAGCAATTTTTTCTTTACATCGTTGAACAAAACAGAAAAATTGTTTCTACTGAAACATTCAAAATGGAGTTAACAAACATAGTTTTGAAAGATTGCGACTAATATGTTAATTTTTGCTTTGTTACCAAATTTCGTTCAAATTTAAATACGTTTTATACTTATTTGACTAAAATACTTGTAATATTAATAAACCTTTAAATACGTGTTTTACTTAAAATCCAGAACTTTTGTCAGAAACTTCTAATTCGATGAGCACCCCCTTGTATATAAGATAGGGGGCTGAAATTTTTTACACATGAAAGGAATGATAGGTGTAACAAATAAAATGGGTGGCTACATTTATATTTGAAAAAATAAATTTTACTATACAAGCCTGAACCACCTTAATCTGCATGTGTCTCTCGAGGCAGCAGTTTTTTTGTTGAAAGTTTTATTACCTTTCTCAGTGAGTTTCTACCTATAATGGATATTCTAAATCTTTTGGGATTTAGACCATCTATGAGAACTTTGGACCTTCTCACTCTGTTAAATTTATCTCATTCCATCCATATAATATGTATATCTTCTTCATACAGTGGAGGAGAGTTTTAGCTAGTAGATGGCATAAGGAGTCACTCGAATCAGCACAGATGTGCATCCAAGAAATAAATGGAGAGGGCAGTCTTCTACAATGTTCTGTAATTTGATTTATTAAATATGTGTATTGTAATCCACTTAAATTTTATATATCATACTGTCTTATCTGTTTCCAGAGGTGCTCGTGGCAATGCCTCAGGATTCCGCCTGGCCTCGCTTAACAGACTGGCCGACACCAAGTCCAGTCAGGCGCGCAATACCACACTGCTGCACTACCTGGTGCAGATACTGGAGAGCAGGGTAAATACCATCTTGCTTTCATCAATTTAACAACGTATCCAAATTGGTATTCTATGAGTTAGGATTACTTCGCTTAATTTAATGTCATTGACTTTTATACAGTGGCCCTTTACAGTAAGGTTTTACTGTGATATTGGGATGAAGGAACAATAATAGTCAAAAGACTGTAATTTTTACACAATGCATTTTTTTCAATGTATTTATAGCTATTTGATAGCATCATCGCCAGAATTGATGACCACGGGCCCGATTAATGGCACTATCACTCTTTCCAGAGCTTCCTGCGATAGGTTCTCGCGATATTGACGGATATTCTATTTGAGGGTTTCAAGAGTCTGAGACTTGTTTACATAGACTCGTGACTTCTAGAAATCCCACAAAAAAAAGTCTGAAATGAAGTCTGGTCTTGCCGGCCAGGGTAAATCACCAAAATGAGAGATTAGGCGACCTGAGCATTCTTGAGGAGTATAGCAATTGATCTTGTTGAAGTGTATTTTGTATCTGTTAACTTCACAAATGTCAAAGCAGGACTGACATTTGCCGCCATTTGCAAAAGTTATGGCTTCTTCCGATAGGGTGATGACTTTTGTGCCACCTTGTACAAAGTAATGTTTTTGTTTTAGTTAGTGTGGTTGGCAGTTAATCGCATAATGCATGCTGTGATGATCTTAACTATAAAAAAAAAATGTTTTTTTTGAAATTTTTATTGATCAAAATCGTTTCAATTCTTTTCTAATCTCATAAAATCACAGTTCAAGGACGTGCTTCTTCTGGAAGAGGACCTCCCCCACTGCCGAGAGGCCTCAAAAGTGTCCCTGGGTCAGCTAGAAAAGGACATGGCCACCCTGAGGGCCGGTCTGGCAGACATCCGTCGCGAGATGGAGCACCAGCGCTCGCAGCAGAGCCTGCAGCAGGACAGGTTCTTGCCCGTCATGGAGGACTTCTACTCCGGAGCCAGCTGCAGGTTCGCGGAGCTGGAGGATCAGTTCCAGGTAAGGAATCCATCACTTTGGCCTACAAGCAACACTTATAGAAGAGACCTATGGAATTGCTAGTCGACATTTCGCTGGCACTGCAAGACCTTTGTTACCGAAACGATTGTCTGTAAGCTTTGCATTGAACTGTCTGTAAGTTTTGCTCTATCATAAAGAGACCCTATGAGACAGGGCCTATTTTAAATCGGGACCTGCATGTTTACCGGTAAATCTGACCCTTGCTTGTTTTACCTAAATACCAGTTTTTACCATAAATTGATGTTGGGTGTTTTCAATTCCATCACATTTGATGGCCATTAAATGATCGACGAAGAGTGCCATTCATCATTTTTATATTTGAATGCAAGAATAGCAAGTATGCAAATAATTGAAAGTGGTGGGATTGTGCGCAAAATTAGGTATTTGAAAGTATATTGCCTGTTGTATGCTGTTGAGGCGTTGCTGAATTCTAACAGTATGGAAGATATGCAGTTTTTTTGTCTGCGACGAACAAAGTGGTGATCAGACCTCTCATCACACTTTGAAAAGTCAATAAAAGTGAAGAAAAAAACAGATTAAACAGGTTTTGTTAAGATAGGTTATGGGCTTGTGGTTTAAATGCCACTTTGTAGAGTTTTCATGGATCGGAATGAATTATGTATGAAGAAATACTTAATGATGAATGTAATGTAAGTCGGTAAGTTTAACGGTCATGCTGCTATGCTTCCAAATTTTATCAAAAGTTACAATGGGCCAGGAATCAGCGCATAATACAAATTTTTCAAATGTCAGAAATCCTAAATGGTTGTTTTGATAGTCGTCAAATTTGATGGATTTAGAAACACCTCAACCTCAAAAAACCTTTTCATTATACTGCAACCTAATCTGGTGACCTCTTCCCCAGGACATGAAGTCTCGTTTCGAGGGAGCCGTGCGTCTGTTTGGTGAGGATGCGGCCACCACTCAGCCAGAAGAGTTCTATGGCGCTCTAGAAGCCTTCCTCACGGCGTTGGCCGAGGCGCGCGCGGAGAATCTGGCCACCAGGAGGAGACAGGAGGACGACGAGAAGAGGTTGAAGCAAGAACAGGAGGTAATAATTATAATGTTCACTTTATGTATTAAATAGAATAGTTTAGCTGTGACCAGTAAGTCGGAGTCCTTCATTGAACTTTGCAGGTGTACCAGAAGTGCAATGATTTCATTGTATCGAGACCAGGAAAGGCTCATGGATGGAAGATGTTGCTCATCATGTATGAATGTACATCAAGATTTGCAGATGTACCTAGATGAATTTTTTAAATTTTATTTTTTATATTAATGTACATTTAGGTATATGATTTAATAATACAAGTACATGTTCAAATATTTTAATACTACTCTTGGGAGCATTAGTTTGTGGCTGGAAGAGTGGTGTACATTGTTTTATTATTTATCTAATTAGAATGATAGAATCACTAAACGAGGAAAGTGTGAAAGTCGGCCTATGCATGAACAAAGACAAAACAAAATTGCTTACAAACTCTGAACCAGTAACTATAAAAATTGACAACCAACCACTCGAATATGTGTCAGATTACATCTATTTAGGACAGATAATATCTCACAAAGATCAAACCACTAAAGAAATCGAGAGAAGAGTAGCAAATGGATGGAAGAAATACTGGTCTTTGAAAGAAGTCTTGAAATCCAAGGAGCTAAGTATGCAAATAAAAAGGAAAGTCTTCAACACGTGTATACTTCCAGTCTTCACCTATGGATGTGAAACTTGGGCACTCGCCAAACGCCACAGAGAAAAGTTGGAACGCTGCCAGAGAGCCATGGAGAGAAGTTTGACAGGAACAAGGAAACAGGACAGAGTGAGATGTAGCACAACAAGGGAGAAAACTAAAGTTGCCGATGTAGTTACCCGAATAGATCAACAAAAGTGGAGATGGACAGGACACATGATACGCGATCCACAAGAGAAATGGTGCAAAAATGTCACTGACTGGTATCCCAGAGATGGCAAGAGAAGTAGAGGACGTCAACACATAAGATGGGAAGATGACCTAAAACTCACTGCTGGACATCAATGGAGAAGAGTAGCGCGTGACAGGTCCCAATGGAAAATGTTAGAGGAGGCCTATGCCAAGAGGCAAACTGAGCTTCGGGATATACTATAATAAATAAGACCATGTCTAATACATAGCAAACAGAAGTCCAGAATAAAAAGGCTTATTATTATTATTATTATTATACTAAGGTTGTACATGTGTTATATTATATTCTATGTTATAAGTAAATTACAATGTGAAGGTAAAAAAACAATAAGTTGTAAGTTAGGGGTTATGTAATTGTAAGTATTTAACTACCATCAAACTATTTTACTATTAGAATAATTTGAAAGAATGATTTTGCCATATCCATATTACTGGGAGTTATTTCAAAGATACATTCGAGTGTATAATAATCTGTCAAATGTAATATTTTTTTACATTAACTCCACACAGGAGGCCCTGAGAAAAAATAATCCCCTGGTTGCTGTGTGTAGGGTCTTTTTGAGGAGAGGAAGGAGTGAACATTGGTCTTGAAGAGACCCATGTTGTAGGAGGGAGGAAACACATAGGTCGGCAAATCATTCCATAGCTGAGCTGTTGAACTCAAGAACGAGTTGTAGAAACGACCCGTTCTCATGTGACAAATGTCAACTGTGTACATGTGTTGGTTAACTAAAACGCACCTGAATTTTGACTTATAGCAATGTGTAGAATAATAATATTAAAATGATTTGTATAGCGCTGTTTTTGTGAAAAATCACGTCACATAAATACAAATTTATATTACATTTCTACAATAGTCCATGTCGCTACTAACTACAGACTAGACAAACTATTATAACAACTTATGGCTAACAGATCGCATCCGCCGGTTCGTCGATCACTAAAACAAAACTATATGTACAATCCATTTGACACCAACAAACGTGATGCTGCGTTGAAATGTACATGTGATGTGTTGGTTTTACCGTAAAACGTTATTCTATATTTCTAGCTCAAAAAACGCACAATGGAGAGGAAGCAAGCGTCTAGTCTATTATCATCGGTATCCAAGTCCCTCGGGCTCAGCAAGTCCTCAAACCAGTCCAACGGCTCGGCCAACGGCACCACCACCATCCACATCAACGGGGACAGCGGCAAGGACACCACCGGCTCCAACGGTCAGGCCAAGGGAGAGTTCGACGACCTCATATCGGCCCTCAGAACCGGTGATGTCTTCGGCGAGGATATGGCCAAGTTTAAAAGGGCCAGGAAGGGATCCAAAGCCAGCGGCAAGGGAAGAGATTCCCCACCGAGAGCCATCTGCAGAGAAGACTCGAGAGAACGGGCGCAAGTTGGAGGAAGAAATTAAAATTATTCTAACCACTCCATGTCACCATTAATATGTTTAATGATGATGCTGTAAATATTATTTATAATACTTATTATTATTATTATTGCTTGAACAAACTTTATATTAAAAAGCATTGATCTGTATGTATTATTATTGATAAATAGTAGTAATAAAAAAAATAATTTTTAAGATTTTTAAACACATTTTAGTCATCTTAAAGTTTAATGTAATTTTCAAATATGCAACCAAAACAAATTAATATCGAATGAAATAAATTAATGAAGCATATTACATAATTTTCTTTTTTGCATTTTAATTTTTAAATATTTTTTCTTTTTTAATTTTCTTTCTTACGAATTGAAGTAAAGCAACTTATGAAAAAAATTATATGACAGTCCGATTTCTCGGTGTTTAAAAAATATTATTATTTTTTAATTGCATGTGAAATGATTAATTAGTTTAATTTATCGTTCGTCCAGTTGATTAGTCAGGCATTTCCAAATTCTAATTTTAAGGATATTGAGGAAAGCAATACTTATTTGAATGCTTACAATAAATCTAAAATTACATACACATGTCTGTATTTTATATATTAAATATGCTATAAAATAACAATGGGAGGCATAACGGTTCGGTACAATTTTTTAATATAAAGTACTGGTTATCTAGTTGAGCGACAGACCAAATATAAACTTTTTTCTCGGATTTCTTGCGATTTTTTGGAGCTCATTTTAAATATTTTCCACCCACATTAAAAAATCATACCTCCGAATATTATATGAAGACATACAAACTGATTATAGTTCTATATAACCAATGAATTCATCTACCTTTTGTCGATTATCACATATTCGTAAGATTTATAAAAAAAATATTATAAAATCGTAAACTTCTACTTAATTACTTACAAATAAGGGAAAATTTGCCAAAATTGGCAGCAAAGCAATCCGAGGTATTTTAAATAGTGCCATATTGTGGCAAAAAGCGCACCAGTGGTTAGTATAACAATTTGAAATATTCTATTATTGACCCAGAAAACATTAACATTTAGTATTTTCTACAAGATTTTCAGCATTATAATTGATTTCGTGACATTTATGAGTAATCTGAAAGAGGGAACACTTTTACATATAACTGCTTAGATTTTTTGGAGATGTCTGACCAATCAACTGGAGGATTGATATTGCTAGTATGTATTTGAATGAAAACATTGAGAATTGTAAACTTGGAATTGATTCATAATTTGTAATTTTATGTTCCTATTGTCTTAGGAAGGAGAATTGATCAATATTATTATTTTAAAATTCCATGATTCGTTTAAACAAAATATTAAAGAATTGTCCCACGGGGATTAAAAGAGATTCTTTGGTTTGTTTTAAAATCTCAAAATAAGAAAATAAATCTAAAACTATATTAATTAATTGTTATGTGACAATTTAAATACAAGTAATATTATATCTCATAGTGAAATAAATTGGTTTTGTATATTACGTAATGATAAAATTTGATAACATTTTCTGGGTTACCAGCAGTGGAATAATATTTAATTTATCTAACCATGGAAAAAGTAGAATGGGAATGAAATTTTATTTAACCATGGAAAAAGTAGAATGGTAATGAAACTAAATACTTCTACCTTTAAAATTAGTTGTTCTAGGAAATGTTGCCATAATGTTGTATGTATGAACTAATATTAATTTTTTAAGTATTTACGTGTCAGATATTTTATCTATTCTGAATATTAGCTTTTCACAATTTTTATTGATAATACTACATTATTATTATTAGTCGTCATATTGTGAAGATTGTTAGTGTATCTGTAGATTTCCATTTTAAATATTATATATAGTACTGTAATGATCAATGTGTAGATTGTCTGTTAAAACAGAATGTGTGTTTTTTTATATCTATAAAAATAAGTTTTTACAGTCAAGATTTTCAATGCATTAATTTTACTGAAGTTGTTGCCGATTCGCAAAACAATGTTACCGACAATTGTAAATCAAAAAATTATAATATTGACATCACCGTCAATATGTTCATCTCATGGTGGGATTTGCCTCATCCACAAAATCTCTCCTTTGGCTGCAGTCCCTCACCATTTGCCCTCAGTCATCACTCCTTCTCCAGTCATCACTCCATCTTGTTCCAGTCCTCTTCCACGCAATGGCGTAGCTGGCATAGGTGTCACCCCAAGAATGAATGTGGTGTCATCCCAAGAATTAGTAATCGTAATAACTAGATTTTGGATAATGTCTTACCTAATACTGAAGAAAATAATTTCGATGACTACAGTCCTCAGTCGAAGTCGATCAGGTGTAAACACTGTCGGCAGTAGTTGACTCGGTAATCAGTGTAAATAGCTCTACGTCTGTCGCCTGCGGTAAGCGACCAGTCGCTCGCCGAAGGTGACAGACGACCCAATGTAAGAGAACCATTAAAGTAACTTGTGACAAGCAAGGAATATTTCAAGGGAATCCTCAACCGAGCAATAGTTAGAGCTAGGAACGAAAATAAAACAACAGAATTTTTGGGCCCGACCGACCGAGCCATAGAGCTATGAAAATATAAATAACAGACAGTGTTCATGTGTAAAATATTTTTGTGGCGAAATTCTACTTTTGCAAGTTTTTTGTAATGGTCACCCCCCATCGGGCTGCCCTTGCCGCCCCTCCCTAGCTACGCCACTGCTTCCACACAGTCTATCTTCCTTTTCCTAAGTCTGCCTCTGGATCCCTTCCACTAGGGAACCCTCTTGGCCACAATTTTTGGTGAATAATATCAACATGAGATTCGACATTAAGAGATACTTTTGCAACTTTCATACATATTTAAACAGCATTCGATAAATTTTCACAATTGAGTAGCTGGATGCAATAACAACTCAGCAAAGCTGTTTTTGCTCCCATCGCCAAATTGGTATCTCCAATCCCATCTTTATCTGCTGTGTAAATATTACTTCTGTTACACACAGACAGAGAAAGCTAAACTCAAAAGTTTAAACACTAGTTGTAAGTGAATAGATTTTATGTACGCTATATGTTGTTATTGTAGCCAACTCTTCAATTCCTTTTTTACAAGTCCTTTTGATTGGATGGTGGTAAAAATGTCTTTATTTGAATTTCTTATGTAAGAGACAAACATATACCATCAGGGACACTTTTTCAAATAGAATTTATTATAATACATATTCACAATGCAGTAAATTAATAATCTTTGATATATAAATAAACTTCGCGACTGAGATAATTGTAATCAACACCTAATAATATTAAACAATGTCTAATAATTTAATGAAGGACTTTTTTGGATAATTTTTTTAATAGAAGTAAAAATATCATAGAACTTTTTGTAATATTTGAATTTATATGAATAGCAAACGGCACAAACCATTTACAAATATTTTAAGTAATGGCTGAATAATAAAATGTTGCCTTTATATGCAGGAGATGTTGTTCTTAGAATAAAGTAACTCATTATAGATACATAACATAACTAGCTTTTCGAGTTAACATTTTTTTTAATGCTTTTATAATTCCAACACATTTTTCAAGTAAACTCGTTTTTATTAAAAATTCTATCTTTGTGTACAAGAAAAAACAGTAATTCAAATTTTTTTAACCTTTTCGATGCTATGCACCCAAAATGTGGACATCTGATGTCGTGGACATCAATGTTTGTACCGGACTTTTAACCATTCATGCGATAAATGCTATAAACTGGTCGACGAATCTGTAACTCACATAATTGATTGACCAGGACTTGTAAAGTGTTTAGTTTATTTTTCAAATGGCGTTAATCATCTATTGTAATTTTTCAATCTATGATACAAACTATGTCAATAAATAGTCAACTGAGGTTTTGCTGTTGTGATGCTCTTTCAAATAAAAATTAATGGCCGTAATTGAACAATAAAATTCATTACTGTTATGTTGCTAAAAGAAAGAGGTACCATTAATTAGGGAAATTGTAAGTGTAGATTTCTTAGCACGTTTTTTAAGAACATGTTAAAGAGAAGCGTAAACAAAAAAGCTTGAAAAGGATTGGGTTTAATGCAGAAATGATATTCAATTTTGTAATCAGTAAATAAGTAGTCCAATTCAAAATACGTATCTTTAGCTAACAAACAAAGTGCTTTCAACTACTGAACAAAGCTGCAAAAATTGCTTAAAAATCAAATATTATCTTTACCATTCTTTAATAATAATATATTATGTAAATGTATAATTTTTATGTGTGAAAGAGTTTTACATGAATGGGTGTAAATGTCTCATTATTGAACCCAATTTTGAAACAAAGTTACTTTTTTTCAATTATCGTTTGCATCATCCAACTGCACCATTAAAAAATAAAAAAAACAGTTAAAATCAAATCACTGCTCGACAGATGTTGGATTTATTAACTTTCCTATAAAAATTAAATTGTGGATCAACAAACGAAAATTTAAACATAAATATAGTTATCCTGAGAAATTATCTATGACCCAAGATCATAAAAGTATATACCTATTCATCCATTTAAATTTGTTAATCGACTTGTATTTATTCATTTTATTGGGATTTTTATCATCAACAATTTTTAGATAATGACTTTCATCATTTTAAATTTACTCCAACAAATGTTTAAATCTCCCACAATGGAATTGCTAAATATGAAATACAACTAATAAATATAAAGAATAAATAAGTCTGTTTAACCTAGTTATTTAATTCAATGTAACAATTAAGACTTTTAATACATAATGCAAATCATAATGTCACAACTACAACGATCTTTTAAAAATATCCATTTCTGCTCTAAATTGTAAACTAAAACAGCTGAATCCGAAGCCTTGGACAAAAATATCTCTAATCTAAAGTTTTGCACTCAAAAATTTCTCATCTACAATTTTGGAAACCACAATAATCTAGCAGATGATATAGAAATCAAATATGCAATTTCTGAAACCAAGATGTTTAATTTACAATATTGGACATCAATGTTTGCAATTAAAAGTTAGCGGACACCTATATTTGTAATTTACAGTTTTGGATACAAATATTTGTAATATACAGTTTTGGACACCAATATTTGTAATTTACAGTTTTGGACACCAATATAATATGTTATTTACAGTTTGGAGCATAATCTAAGATTAGACTGACCTTTTGAATTGTAAAATATTCGCACAGTTTTGGATTGAATTTACTCTCAAGTAACTTTTGATGTTCCACATATTTTATAATTTTATATTATGGAAGTGTGGTTGGCTTTTGTATTTTTGTAAATATTTTTAATATAGTAGAAATATACATGTTAATCACATATTTAGTGAAATACAATATTAAAAAAATACTAAACTCTTTCATTTCATATAAATATAATGTAAGTAGGTATGCATTCAATACTCTTCATCTAAAACTATGATAATAATATTGCATTCACTCTTGAAGCCCAAAAATTGTAAAAAAAAAATTTTATTCTGAGATACTACTTTGAGATTTTTACTTTCTACTATGAGAAAAATTTCTCTCCTACATAAATTTTCAGTCGTTTTATGGGAGGCGTCTACTAATATCTACAGGAATTCCAAAAACTAAAAAAATCTGAGAATATGAGAATCAAAGTGTTGACGAATATCTACAGCTCAAACTGTTGACTAATATCTATGAAAACCAAAGTGTTGAAGAATATCATCTACAGTACTGGTAGAGGTTGGATTTCGCAATTATGTACAGCATATTGGAATAACATAATATTGCGTATGCAGTTTAAAAAACTTAATTTATGTAAGTATGTATGTTAAAATCCCTGATATCGGACTATTGGACACATTTAGCTGATTAGTCCAACCTATGCTCTGTAGATATTAGTCAACACTCTGAAGTTCTTAGATATTAGTTCAACATATGAGCTGTAGATATTCGTCCGACATACAGGCTGTAGATATTAGTAACTGGAGTCTTTGCGCATCTCTCTTTGAACACCTCAGAATTGTGTATTGACTAGGTACAGGGGGTCTGGAAACTAGCAGTACATGCTGGAAACTTGTCTACATCACATTTGGAGTCAATGTTTTAGTAGAACTTTTTGAAGTGTAAACTTCTTTATTATTGTGATTTGATTGAATCTCAATGAAAAGGAAGCGATCGACACTAAAAAGAGACAAACACATACATCTATGGGATTTAGCCTGCGAGAGAAAGAGATAACAATAAAATATTTATTTATTTCGTGGGTACTCAGTTCCAATATAAAACGATAAATCCACAGTCCCAGGCAAGTCTTCTTTAGTCTACTGGTATAAAGCCCCCAATGAACCTTAGTGGCCAGACATTCAGCGGACCGAGGATCGAATCCCACGAAAAATTTAATTTTTGTAAAATCAATTTCCAATCTTCATACCACTCCAAAATGATCAGGCAAAGAAAACTCAAAAGAAAGCGACATCTAGCGACCTCGAAGAAGAAAACACAAATACTAATAAGATGAGCAAATGTAGAGGAAAAGCTGCACTGGAATTCGACGAACAAAATATGGAAAAAATCATCCTTCACGTTGATAAAAAAAGTGCTTCGTAGTCTCTCCACTCTTGTCTACTTTAGTTTTCTGAAAGTTTCACTTCTACCGCGCGTCAATTACACACTCTAATTTTTTTAACCCTTTGGTTGCCAATAAAGTTTAAAAAAATGAATTGCTTGAAAAATGATTTTTTTTTTTTAACATTAATCCCACACACGAAGCCCATAAGAAAAATAATTTTCCTCAGGGAATTTAATATCGTCTTCATTTAATTAAATATAATAATTTGAAGAAAATAAATATTCATCCTAGATTTGCAGAAAAGTCGTGGTCGTCGAATATTAAAAATAAAATAGTATAAAATTTATCCAATACACTATCTAGTTTGCATTTAGTTCTGGTTTGAATCTTGCAATCGTACATAAAGATAGCAGCCAATAAACATATGCGTTAAGAAAATGAAGATAATTTTGGTAGTTCTTAGTCGAAGAATGATACAGTTAAATATGACCGAATCAGATAGGGACACATTAACTCAGTTGGTAGAGCACTGACCCAGCAAGTCATAGGTCCTGGGTTCGAGTCCTAGATGTGAACTATCTTTTTCTGAATTTTTTGTTTTCAGATTTTCGCTAATATTGTCTTCATTTAATTAAATATAAAAATATTGCACGAGAAGTATGAAAGTAATAGGATCACAGAAAATTGTGGAATTAGTAGGTATACTTCTATAATTCTTTTAGGCGATTATTTCAGGGTTGTAAAATGGGGTGGCCACCCCACCTAAAGAAGGAGGTAGCGCAACACGGCATAATAACCCAAACATTACACATCTGCCCTGATAATGGACACTGCAATGCTGTCCGAAACTTTGGCTAAGAAAGGAGGTAACGCAACACGACATAACAACCCAAACATTACACATCGGCCCTGATAATGGACACTGCAATGCTGTCCTTAACTTTGGCTAAAGAAGGAGGTAAATATGTGTAAAAAAAGGTGTAGGTACTTATATGTGTTCGCGGAGTCACAGAAACATGGTGATCAAAGTCATCTCTCGGAGTGGGACGATTTTGACAGAGCTACTATTTTTTAAAGGGGGGGCATACATTAATTACAATCTGGACCCCTCCTTCCCCCTTGGTGAGATAAATTTGTCTAATGATATGCCAATCACAAAAAAACGGGGTGTGCAATTCACACGCGGTAGAAGTGAAACCTTCAGAAAAATAAAGTGGACAAGAGTGGGAAGGCACGAAGCACCACACAAAGAGGAGACCGAATATACTATTTTATTTTCTCGCAGGCCTAAATCCCATAGATGTTTGTTTTTGTCTCTTTTTAGTGTCGCTTTTTTTCGTTTTCAAAAGTGCTTCGTAGTCTCTCCACTCTTGTCTACTTTAGTTTTCTGAAAGTTTCACTTCTACCGCGCGTCAATTACACACTCTAATTTTTTTAACCCTTTGGTTGCCAATAAAGTTTAAAAAAATGAATTGCTTGAAAAATGATTTTTTTTTTTAACATTAATCCCACACACGAAGCCCATAAGAAAAATAATTTTCCTCAGGGAATTTAATATCGTCTTCATTTAATTAAATATAATAATTTGAAGAAAATAAATATTCATCCTAGATTTGCAGAAAAGTCGTGGTCGTCGAATATTAAAAATAAAATAGTATAAAATTTATCCAATACACTATCTAGTTTGCATTTAGTTCTGGTTTGAATCTTGCAATCGTACATAAAGATAGCAGCCAATAAACATATGCGTTAAGAAAATGAAGATAATTTTGGTAGTTCTTAGTCGAAGAATGATACAGTTAAATATGACCGAATCAGATAGGGACACATTAACTCAGTTGGTAGAGCACTGACCCAGCAAGTCATAGGTCCTGGGTTCGAGTCCTAGATGTGAACTATCTTTTTCTGAATTTTTTGTTTTCAGATTTTCGCTAATATTGTCTTCATTTAATTAAATATAAAAATATTGCACGAGAAGTATGAAAGTAATAGGATCACAGAAAATTGTGGAATTAGTAGGTATACTTCTATAATTCTTTTAGGCGATTATTTCAGGGTTGTAAAATGGGGTGGCCACCCCACCTAAAGAAGGAGGTAGCGCAACACGGCATAATAACCCAAACATTACACATCTGCCCTGATAATGGACACTGCAATGCTGTCCGAAACTTTGGCTAAGAAAGGAGGTAACGCAACACGACATAACAACCCAAACATTACACATCGGCCCTGATAATGGACACTGCAATGCTGTCCTTAACTTTGGCTAAAGAAGGAGGTAAATATGTGTAAAAAAAGGTGTAGGTACTTATATGTGTTCGCGGAGTCACAGAAACATGGTGATCAAAGTCATCTCTCGGAGTGGGACGATTTTGACAGAGCTACTATTTTTTAAAGGGGGGGCATACATTAATTACAATCTGGACCCCTCCTTCCCCCTTGGTGAGATAAATTTGTCTAATGATATGCCAATCACAAAAAAACGGGGTGTGCAATTCACACGCGGTAGAAGTGAAACCTTCAGAAAAATAAAGTGGACAAGAGTGGGAAGGCACGAAGCACCACACAAAGAGGAGACCGAATATACTATTTTATTTTCTCGCAGGCCTAAATCCCATAGATGTTTGTTTTTGTCTCTTTTTAGTGTCGCTTTTTTTCGTTTAATCAAATTTCAAATCACAATGGTGCTAAAGAAGATTTCATTTAAAAAATACACTGATATACTTTTCAATATAATTTACACGAAACTGTTATAATCGTCGAGGAATTTATAAAATGTTTTTCTTTGTCTGAAAATATCTATAACACAACTTCACAATAGGCCACTTGCATGGATTTCATAACGACTTGGAAAAAATCGTGTGGATAGATCTTTTTACTAAGATTACGAAAATGTTAGTAAAATTTTGTAGAAATGTACAGTTTTTTTATTTTTAAATAAATAAATTCATTATTTGGGCTCGTGACGTCACTACATGAAAATGTCCCGTCTCCGAAAATGTTCCTATTAATTTTGTAAAATTCCACACTGATTTATTTTTTTTATATGGCATCACTTTAATTTCAGGCGAATTTTTGAATTCGTTCACTAGATTTATTGTTTGTTCTCTGCGAACTTATCATTTGGTTTGAATTTTTGATAGATGTTGTGAAGAGAACCCCGTACATTTTAGATGTCGGTACGTGTTTTAGAGGTATAATGGCTATGGTGCTGATTTTATCAAAATCAAATTTTATAATATTCTTATTATTATTATAATTTACTAGTACAAGTATATTACATTGGATTTATTAATATAGACGTTGTACATTATGATGATCTATGATCAATAAGATGGATTAAGGAAAAAATATTTATGAGATGTAATATTTTTGGTACGCCTCGTTATTCTCCTATGCCATTCGTGTGGAATACGTTCTTTTTTTAAAAATGATTTTCGGCTATGTAATTATAGTTTTTTCTCACCTATAAAATTATGTCCCGTCTTTCCGGTTTATAAAAAATGGTCTGATTTTTTGGATTGAAATTTTCAAAAAATCCCCAGGGTTTCAAAAATACGATTAAAAAAAAAATAATAATTCAGAATGTCTTAGAATATTTTCCTAAACCGGAAAAAAAAATAAAAAAAATGTGATGCAAGTGGCCTATTCAACCATCAATATCCTACTAATATTACAAAGGCGAAAGTTTGTATGGTATGGATATATGGATGTCTGGATGTATGTTTGTTACTCTTTCACGCAAAACTACTGAATGGATTTTAAAAATTCTTTCACTAATAGAAAGCTACATTATTTGCGAGTACTATAGGCTATATATATTGGTAAGCTCTGGCGTTATGAATAATCTCTGGCGTTATGAAATTATTTATCATACGTTTTCTGTCCCTAACAAAATTGATTTATTGCAAACGTCAGAAAAAAAAGCAAAACAATTGGAAACGATGTTTTTTTTTATTCGGCAATTCACCCTAAAAAGAGTGCTTTGTTGGCGTCGTACTTAAAACTATCTCTAAAAATGAATCACCGAAATGTATGTATGGGCATAAACCCGAACGACTGTACCAAATTGGATAATTTTTTTTTGTTGGTTATTTTGTATAAAACTATCTTGGAGTTCTGGCATTATGAAAGTTGAATAAAAAATTATAATAGGTGGCACGCGAGCTGTTTGAAAACTGAATGCATCGTGTGGTGAGAGGGGGGAGTGGGGAGGGGAGGAGGGGGTGTTGGGAGGGTGTTGGTGGAGGGGGGTAGGGGAGGGGGAGGAGAGTGGAGGGAGGGGGTTAGGGGAGGGAGAGGGGGAGGGAAGGAAGGGGAAAGAGGAAGGATGGAGGAGGGTGTAGGTAGGGGTAGGGGGGGGGAAGGGGGGTGGAGGGGGGGAGTGGTTTGGGGAGAGAGAATGTGGAGGGGTAGGGAGTAGGAGGAGGGGTGGGTGGAGGGAGAGGGGTAGTGGTTTGATGGGAGGAGTGGAGTGGAAAGAGGGAAGGTGGAGGAGGTGGAGTGGGGCGGGAGTGGGGGGAGATAAGGAAGGGGAAGGGTCGGAGGAAGGTGGGGGGAGGAGGAGTGGGGAGGGGTGTGATGTGGGGGAGGGGTGGATGGAAAAGGAGGACGAGGGAGAGGGGGGTTGATGGATAAGTGGAGTAGGGAGACGGAAGGTGGAAAGGAGAGGAGTAGGGGGAGGGGTGGGTGTAGGAGGAGGGGGGCTTAATGAGGGGAGTGGAGTGGAGGGGAGGGGTGGGGTGGGTGGAGGGGGAGGGGGGTTGATAGGGGGAGTGGGGTGAGGAGAGGGAAGGTGGAGGAGGCGGAGTGGGAATCCCCTAATACCATGCGAGCGAAGCCGCGGGAAAAAACTAGTGTTTGAATATAACTTTACTAGAAACCAACTAATTTTTCGCTTATTTTCGAAACGATATTAAAGTTGAAAATTATATTGAAGTTGTCCGAAAACATAATTAAAAATAAGTGATTAATTTCTGAGTGGAAGTGAGAATTGTGCAGATATCCGCGATGATCAAAAAGTCTCCCCATAGTGTGATATGTATAGGTAACGCAACGCTAGTTGGATGCAATAAAAATGCATAGAATCGATGTATTGGTGTATCCGTGTGGACTTCAAACCACGCACACTTACCCGAAAGGGCCCTCGTCTTGCTTACGCCCACTTATTGTATGTAACTAGTGAAGAAGAGACAGAAAGTTTTTATGGCATTACTAATACCTAGTGCAGTTACAGGGTGTCCTATTCATTAATAAATATACAAGTATCTACATGTCGCAAGTGAAATAATTACTAGTTTCTTAATTTAAAAGTGTGCAGGTGTAATATTTATTATGACATCTTGGAGTCCTGTTACAAAACGGGACGTGAATAAAATAAAAATCGTGAATTTTAATTCTGCGTGCAAAAATTATTTTATGCATAGGTAATATAAAAAAAACGGTGGTCAATTTTTGACTATACAAGATTTATATATATATATGATTTGACTATACTTATATTTCAATAATCTAATTAGTAAGTATGAAGATATACGTAAAACAGAGGAAACATCCGAATTTTTTTTAATAAGTTGATAATGTTAAAAAATATATTAAATTTGTATCTATTTTGATCATCTGTTAATGGCGATCAAACTAGGCGAATTTTGGAGATTTTGAAGGATCCCAATGCCTTAAGAATCACCTGAATACCTGAAGAAATTGATCAAAAAAAGAAAACTTAGGCATGTGCCATCCAAGATACCTATATTATAAGTATTAAAAAACATTTGCACTAGTGTCAAAATCCAGAGAGGAAATAGGGGGAAACGTTTGTATGATCGAAATGCCGCCCGCGTTTCTTCTTAAGACGCCACCATTCTCACCCGACTTGCCCACCATTTTTTAAGGCTCTGCAACCGGGCCCGAAAAGAAGAAGATGGAGAGATACGAAATTACGAATGTTAGAGGAGAGCGCTAACATTTACAGCGACAAAATCGAATGCGACTCGTTTAAAATAGAGCAAAAATCTTACACAGCATTTAAAGAAACACTGTGAATTTTTTCATACATATCTACGTATAACATTCATATGTCCGTGGTATAACTTGTAAAATAACTGAAACAAACGTGTTAATAATAATTTTTGGAGCATACTTTGCGATTTTTTTTCTATCGAGGGATTTTTTATATAATTTGCGTTTCGGCGCGGGCAAAGTCTAGATATTATCTTCAAGAATAACATATATTTTTTAAGAGCTTTAAAACTTACCGTGTTTAATGGAAATATGTAATAAATCGGTACAAATCCGGGTTGCAGGCCCTTAAGTCGGGATCGAAAAATGGGTTTGTCTTAAGGAAAGGACGTTCGGACTGTCGAATGTTAATAAAAGTTGCAAATTACAGAGAGGAAATAAGGCAGCACGTTTGTATGGACAAAACGCCCCACGCGTTTGCTTTTAATTAGTACCTATGGTATAGTCATACAATTATAATGAAAAACATTTTCTTATTTTTGCAAGTTGCGCCTCAATAAGTGAATTAAAGGTTACAGACATTATGAATCATCTTAATTCAGTAGACGACACGAGAAACAACAGAGCTGCTCGCGTGTTTTTACCGTTTACCGAAGCTCTTAATCCAGGGAGACTGCAAGATGTGAAATTACCATTTAATACCGAACCCATGAATAAATGTTTGCTGATCTGGCCGCAATGGGATGGAAATGAGGAGATGCGATGATTTATAAGAAGGGAATGAGATTCCGATGGGAGAAGGGAAAGTTTCACCCCGCAAAGGGTGAGATTTGCGAGGAAATTCCATTATATTCTTGTTGTTTTTCTTCGGAAGCGATTTGTATTCAAATTGACCGCTTAACATCTAAAACAGCATTTCCCACAATGTTTACCCACGCGACATAGATGGCTCTACCATAGATAGAACATACAATTATCCGACAGATGTCAGTAGTACCTATAATATATGGTTCTATGACAGTCGATACACCGACAATAAATTGACCCCGAAGGAATGTGCAGAGAGGATGTATCGCTGAATAACAAAAGTATAAAACATATTTTCATTAACATACATGTGGGTACGAAAATTGATGTACGAGTAGGTACACCTGCGCAGCGCATAAGTAGGTACAAAAAACTCTGTTTATAAATTCGATTGATATTCATACCAACCTATTCCCGCTACGATACTTCCCGCATTTCTACCGATTTATTACATATTTTCCTTAATTACTTTTAGTTTTTAAGCTCTTAAAAATAGATATTATTTATATTATATTCATTATATTATTGTATAACATATATATTATATTCATTCCCCGTGCAGAAATGACAATTATATGAAATTCCCCCGATAGAAAAAATCGCAAAGTATGCTCTGAAAATTATTTTAGAAACATTTTTTTCAGTTATTTTACAAGTTATGCATTATAATATGAGTTTGAGATGTGAAAATAATCTCAAACCCTCTGAGCTTAATACTAACAGATATGATTATGAAATCTACTTGCGTGAACAATATATCACAAAGAATAGCAATCCTACAACTCCTGGGAAAAAACTGATTCACCAACCTTGTACGCAGTTCTTTGCAGCTTGGAGGCCTCCGTAATTTCATCCAATCAATCGTAAGTGCAATCCTTTTGTGACTTGAAACTTGCAAGTATTTAGTTGTCAATCTTACACAACACTTGATTTCACAATATGAACGGCAAAATTTTCCAAAAACAGATGATGACAGTTGTTATTCACTTGTTCGGATACTATTTTAAAAACAATCCATTTCAGGTGCTCTGTTAAATCCAAAGAGTGCCAAAGAGAGCTTATATCTCACTGTTAAATCCAAAGAGTGAGATATAAGCTCTGTATTTAAGTTAAGAAAGCGAAATATTATGTTTCTTTTAACTTAAAAATAATAAAAAATAAAAAAAAACTACTGTTCTTGTGATATAAATATATTTAATTAAATTTTCGAACAAACAAAATAAACATATTGTAATGCCTAACCAAGTATGTATGAAAAAGTCACAGGGTTTCTTTAAATGCTATTTTAGACAATCCCCAAGAGATATTTGCTTTATTTTAAACAAGTCGTGTTTTATTTAACATTTTCGCAATTTTCGCTTAAGTATTATCGTTTTTAATATTAGCGCATTCTATCTAACATTCGTATTTACATATCCCTCTATCTTCTTCTTTTTGAGCGGGTACACGCGCCTTAAGGGTATTTTTGAAGTCGATTTTACGTTTGAAATAGGTAAATAATGCACAAAAAATTGTAATTTTATAGCACACATCATTTCGGGGGGCCAACTGTCGGCGGATTAACTGTCGGGTCAATATGACATAGACATCTTAACAGACGGATTGCAATCTTTAGAGCACAGGCGTCACGTCGGGTGGGAATGCTATCCTTGTTCTACCGGTATTACAATGGAAGATGCTCCGAGGAACTAGCGTCATTGATCCCTTCGGCACCGGTGCATAGTCGGAAAACACGCCAAACGCCTGCCCAACATTTGTACACGGTTGACATTTGTCACATGAGAACGGGTCGTTTCTTCGACTCGTTCTTGTGTTCAACAGCTCGGCTGTGGAATGATTTGCCGGACTCTGTGTTTCCTCCTTCCTACAACATGGGTCTCTTCAAGACCAATGTTCATTCCTTCCTCTCCTCAAAAAGACCCTCCACACAGCATCCCAAATTACATAGGCCCGATGAGGGAAATTATTTTCCCTGGGGCCTCCTGTGTGGAGTTAATGTAAAAAAAGGGTCGCCAATCCATGGGTGGAGGTACAGTACGCGCCAAACTTAAATACTGACCTGAACTTGATACTATCCATTCTTGAACAGGTACAGTACTTTACTGACTTGACAATGACCGTAAGCGAAAGATGAAGATGTGTTCATCATACGTATAAACTAGCGATGTTCCGGCTATCCGTATCCGTATCCGCGGATATCCGATACTTTTCTCACGGATCTTTTACGGATCTTTTACCTTATTAATTTTCGATTGATAGGATGTAATGCTATATATAGGTGATCAGGTAGAATTAAAAAAAAACTATTAAATTCCATTCAGAGTATTTTTTATTTCTTAAAATCAAATATTTTATCGTATGCGGCGAGCGTTTAACGTCAACTATTGGTTACGCCCATACATATACCTACACATACACATACCTACACAGCACGCATACATACTGTCACTGCTTGTAATTGGTATTAATTATTGTTGCAAGTCCTTTGTCCTACCTATTCCCAATCGTCTTACCCACAATCTTAATCAGTCTGCAATAAACTCCCGCTGCATATAGCCATCACTGTGCTCTGCTCACGAAAGTCTGCAATATAACTCCCGCCGCGAAACAACAACTGTGCTTCGCCATCGGTCAATCCGCTATTAAAAATAACTGCTCCGTGCACTATAAAAATAACGAACATTTACGCCTCTTATGATCGTGCCTCTTGGATGGAAGCGAATGCAGCATTGCTAGCATACAAGATCCGTATCCTTTTTCCGGTGAGTCATTTAATTTTACTATTGCAAGCAGTGATTAGTAACACAAAATTCAAGGTCCTTCGCCAGTCATTTTACAAAAACACAAAACCACTCTCACAACATAAATAACCATACAACTATCGTTTCAAGGTCTCGCGCGCCGTCACCGATTGAATAAGAAAATAAAGATCCGTATCGTATCCGTATCTGCGGAGTTACATGCAGAGCACGGCGTGGAGACATACCGCTCTTCTGACCTTAAATTCGCCTCTTGCGACGATTTCTGTAGCAACGTCAGGTCCGGTATGTACTGTATGTACTCTATCAAGGTATGTACTGGAAGCCGTGAGGTTTCGAGGACAGAGATATTTTGAGAGCACAATAGAGAGGACCGTAGCCTCTCCAGGTTGCCCTAAACAATCGTTCTGGGTGATTTTAAGAGTTTTTAGTCTAAACTAGCTGGTTCCCGGCATGCGTTGCTATACCATTTAATAAAGAAATTGTTTCTCCCTGCGTGTCCTTTCCCATTTGTCCCGTTCCCCTTCCGCCTCCCCTTCCTCTCCCGCGTCCCCTTCCCCTCTCGCGTTTCCACTCCACCTCCTGAACCTTCCCTCTCCCCACTCCAATCCCCCTTTCCCGTGAACCCCCCTCCCCCCTCCCCGCTCCCGCATTCCGTACATTCAGTTTTCAAACAGCTCGCGTGCCACCTATTGCAATTTTTTTGTACAAATTTCATGGTGCCAGAGCTCACCAGCATTATACAAACCTTGTCCTGACAATAACAAACACAAAAATAAAAGAATTATCCTATTTGGTGCAGTCGTTCGGAAGTTATGCGCGTACATACATTTCGGGGATTCATTTTTATTTATAGAGAGAAGAAGAAGAAGATAAAAGACAGACTTTTGATTCTGTCTTTAAATCTTCTGCCGTTTACCTTCCCATCACATATTGCCTGGCAATTTTATTCCCGCTCATCCGATATACAAGCCATCTTTTTGTGTCGTCTATATTGCAACGGTTTGGATTTACATACGGAACTTCTCACCCCAGTTACGTAGTAAATAAGTACTGGCGAATTTGAGATGTGTCATCCTAGTTACAATTACCGTCTGTGCAGAGACTCGGCTCGCCGCTAACTTCAGTCAAGAAACCAAGCCGCAGGAGGAACGTGTTTAGAGCTGTCTGGGAGATCAACCATTGGCGCTTTGGATCGCAACATTATATCGTATCATCATATCTTCGCATCATGGCAATCATATTTTCAAGACTTCAGATTCATCGTAAAGTAACGTTATTTTATTTTATTTATTTGTCAGGTTACAAGTTTAGCTTCATTAGTTTTTGTATTTACTTTAAAGTGCAATGGCGCCCTCGTTAGTCTTTTTGCACTGCACACTCGTGTTTACCCACATGTAACTTATTGTCTAACATCACTCATCTTCGATGATGATGTACACGATCCGAGATTATTACTTATTTAGAGTTATCACCTTCTGATTAATATTACCAAATTATGTCCCTGTTGTCAATCGCAATAAAACCCTATTTATATATTTTCACTTAAATCTTTCATTGATTGTTTTATAATTATCATGCATCTACCCTTTTGCTGAAGCTTGCCTCATTAAAGTACTGAGTAATTAGTTGAATAGGTAAGTATCGTTTATCAGCATTACATTTAAATAAGTACCGTTTTTATAACTATTACAATATATATATAGGCGACAAAAAAATCTTTATTTATACAACGTGTCCGGAAACTCGTAGTACAAGCGGGAAACTGGTGAATCTACATCACGTAGAGAACCCAAAAAACTTATTTTTTTCGATCTAAACATTTCGATTTTAATATTATTTTTTTTCTTTTTTTCCATTTTTTCGGCAACTAAAGGGTTAAAAAAATTTTTGAGCCCGGTTTACCCTTCGTTGCATTTTATAAGACATTAAACAGCTGAAATCAACCCCTTAGTGAATTTTTTTTTCAAATTTAACCTAAAAAATTCAAACTTCGGACCCGATTTACTAGAAAACAAAGCTCAAATCAAAAAAAGTTAAACCACAAAATCGACTCCAAATGTGATGTGGATTCTCCAGTTTCCCGCTTGTACTACGAGTTTCCGGACACCTTGTATACCTATAAGTAAAATAAATAAAGATGATGTCAATACAATACATGTTTCATGTAGTTGATAATATATATTTTTTTTATTTTAATTTTAATTTTTTTTTTTAATTGTTCAACAGATTTTTTATCCAATTACTGAACAATTTTCTCATTTTGATATTAAAACGAATAAACAATTACTGCGACAAAAATTTGCTGAAAACAAAATGAAAATAATTATTTAGAGGATTGTGTTGCTCCTTCTCGTCAATAATATTTCTCTAGTGAATAAAAATAAAATTACAATCGTTCTCTAATAATGGGAGTAAATATGTATTTACCACGTTTTCCAGATTTAGTGACCGACCGAAGGTTCGATTTCGGTTTCGGTTTTGCAAGTTTCGGCAAAAAAATCTAGTTTCGGTATCAGTTTCGGCTTCGGCAGATTATCTGCCACACCGAAACTGGTAAATTTAGTCTCGAGAATGTTGTGGTTGTAAACGCAAGCCTCGGACAGCGAAAATACCCGGCAGCAGTGGCGGTTCTTCACAGGGGGACAATGGGGTCGGTCCCCGCCAGTTACACTCAAAACCTACTAAAGGAAAAGGAAATAACAGTCGATGCGTTGTCTTCACCAAAATGAATGAATTCTTTAAACATAAAAGTAATTAACATTTGCAGAAATAAAATACAAATAATTATTCCGGATGATTTTAATAAGACCCTACGCGCGTACAGCGAACAATGTACGGAGCACAAAACAGCGGGTCAATTTCTCAGTGCGCAGAATGTAATGCGCACTTGGGGGACGATCCGAAGTATCCCCATACTTTCCTTGCATTGTTTCGCTATCGTATGCAACGGCGCATGCGCAGTCGTATGTGAATTCTAATACCTGCGGGGACAATTCTTTGGATCCCCACAGAAACATTTGTTTGCGAAGTTTCGGGCGGGAATCGCTCGCGTTCAAATTAGTTTGATAATAATCTTGCAAGATAAAGCTTTATTTTTATTATATTATATTGTAAATTGGCATATATCTTTGGATATTTTTTATTTTTTTGTGTTTAGATATCCGACTGGCATGATTAGACCATAACATATTTTTTTGAGAAATTTTATATTATATTCTACGGGTGATAAGATTGCGGTACAGTACGTAAAAAAAAATATCGATCCCCACCACTAAAAAAGTGCTCGAGCCGCCACTGCCCGGCAGACAACATGGCAATCGAAATATGAACTTGAGAATGGCAACATGGAATGTAAGATCAACCTTCTATGGAGTTCTCATTTAAGCAAGCTAATATTTCGTCCTACAAAAAGTTTTAAAAATCGTTATCTACATTGTGCTTTTCAAACAAAAACTAATTGTATCCCATTACAAAAGTGGATCGTGTTCCAATTATTAAATAATCATAGTTGAAACAGACCTATTCTAATAGTGAAATTAAAAACAAAATCTTATTTAGCATGACAAGTGACATTTGAAGCCATAGACAAAAATTTAATGAAATATTGTTCTAGCTGTTACTACAACAAGAGACAATTTTTAAATTCTAATTAGAGTGGGGGCATTTTTGAACCAACTTTTTTGTAAACTGCGAACAAAATGTCTAATACCCAAACACGTAGCAATAAATCAAACCTTGATAAAGAGGACAAACAAACGATGGATAAAATTTTTGATTATATCGACAAAAAGTTTGATTCTTTAAAAAAGGATATAATTCAAAAAATTGAATGTCAGAATACGGAATCTATAAAAAGTATCGAGTACATTAGTGCTCAATACGACGAAATTATAAAAAAATTGGATTTGAATAACAACCAAAATAAATCAATTCAAAATGAACTTGAAAATATCAAAAAAGAGCAAATGGAAAAAAATGCTACAATTAAAAAAATGGAACAAAGACTAGATGAAATTGAATTTAAATCTAATCTCAACAATCTAGAAATTGCAGGAATTCCACAAAAAAATGGTGAACAGCTGGTGGAAATTATTAAAAAAGTCGCATCTGCAGCTGGAATGCAAATTAAACACGCTGATATAAGCAATGTTACCAGAACTATAGACCGAAGACTTAATGCTCCGCCAAAAATTCTCGTAACATTTACGGATATTAAACAAAAAGATATCCTTCTATCAAAAAAAAGAGAACTAGACCATGATATACTAAAGGATCTGACAAATGAAAAAATTTACATTGGAGAAGTAATTAGTCCCTACAAAAAAGAGTTGCTATGGAAAACAAAACAAATAGCAAAAAATAAAAAATATGAATTTGTTTGGATAAAAAATGGGAAAATAATGGTTCGTAAAGGTCATGATCAAAAAATTTTGTACGTAAATCATCTGGACGACCTCGATAAATTAATATAAAAAATCACTTACTTGAATAAGCCAAAGTAAATTACTGAGAACATGGATAATGAAACAATAACTACAAACAATCCGGATGAACTGTCAACTCTTAAAAACAATTATAACATATTAAATAAAAATATACGAAGTATCAACAAAAATTTTGATGAACTTCAAATACTAATTAAGAATCTAAAAATAAATCTAGATATAATTATCCTCACTGAATGCTGGATAAAGGATAAATATTCACCCTTGCATATTAATAATTACACCTCATATGCAACCAAATTGAATTACACAAAAAATGATGGTGTGATAGCGTACATTAAAGATGACATTAAAACTGAAGTCGAAGAAATAAAATTCCCAAATGCAAACTGTTTGAAAATCAAAGTGGGTGATGAAACCACGATATTAGCTCTGTACCGATCACCAGCTATAACTAATATTAATCAGTTTCTTGAAACGCTTTCTAATGAACTCAATCTTCTAAAAAACACAAAAAATGTCTTCCTTATCGGAGATATAAATATTGACATATTGGAAAACGGTCATCCCAATAGAACTAATTATCTACAAACACTGGCCTCCCATGGACTCAAAAGTATGATAAATAAACCTACGCGTGTAACCAATGACAGCAAATCTTGCATCGATCACATGTTCAGTAAGACTATTAAATCAACCAAATCTATCATATTCACCTCTACTATAACCGACCACTAAACAACAATTTTATCTATTACAAAAAAGAAAATACAAAGATCGAAGCCGTACCCAATTACCGTGCAAAAGAAAGAAACCAAATGGAATGATGTAAAACAACAGTTACTCAATACAAACTGGATAAGCCTACTGGAGAACCTTGATGCAAATAATGCCTGGAGTAAATTCATTGAATATACAACATTCACCATCATGTCAAATACCAAATCGATAGAAAAAAAGATTTCGCATAAAAACCAACATCTTAAACCATGGATAACTCAAAGCGTTATAAATTGCATTAGAAAAAGAGATGAATTACATAGGAAAGTTAAATTGAATCATTGTGATATTTTTATACAACGATACTATAAAAGGTACAGAAATATTTGCAAAAATGTTATACGAAATGTCAAAGAAAATTATTATAAGAAGAAAATAGACGAATGTAACAATGACCCGCGCAAATTATGGAAGATCATTAATGAAATTACAAATGCAAAATCATCCCAGTACAAGAACATGGAGGAATTAACAATTGAAAATACCCAAATCTCTTTCGCAAAGCATCCGGACAAAATTCTCGAATATGTTAATGAATTTTTTACTAATATAGGGTCACAATTAGCAAAGAAAATCAGACAACCAAAAACTAGCATTCTACCAGAAGAAAAGGAAAATATGAACCAGATAGAAAAATTAAAGTTAACTGAAGTAACCAACACTGAAATCAGTAACGCAATTGCATCCCTTAATATTAATAAATCATCGGGAAATGATGTAATCTCAAATAAAACAATAAAACAACTACAAAAAGAACTGACCTTCCCATTGACATACTTGGTCAATCTGTCTATATCTACAAATGTGTTCCCTTCGTGTCTTAAAAAAGCTACAGTTGTACCCATACATAAAAGTGGTAACAAAAAGGATGTATATAATTACCGACCCATAAGTCTCTTAAGCTCCTTTTCAAAAATCTTGGAAACTGTAATGAAGAAGCAAATTGTTCAATTTCTTGAACAAAACAAATTATTATCACCATCCCAATATGGTTTTAGAGAAAATCTGAGCACCAATGATGCCATAGAAAATCTAACAAGCATGGCCATAAAAAACATAGATGATGGGAAAAAATGTTTAGCTTTATTCATAGATCTACAAAAAGCTTTTGACACAATAGACCATAAAATATTACTAACTAAACTAAAAAAAATTGGAATGGCCGAATCAACAATGAACTTATTGGAGTCATATATAACAGGGCGAGAACAACAAGTACAAATTGGCAAACAAAAGAGCAAACTTCTATCTTTAAACTATGGCGTCCCTCAAGGGAGTGTACTGGGACCGATTCTGTTCATTATCTACATCAACGACTTAACTAACCTTACCATTAAAGGAAACATAATCAGTTTTGCTGATGATACTGTTTTATTATTTCAAGAAGAAAATTGGACGGATACATTTAAGGAGGCTGAAAAGGGGCTTAGTGCACTTCAAAATTGGCTTAAAATCAACTCGCTTACCCTTAATATAAGCAAAACAAAATATATAACATTTTCAATGAACTCAAGGGGCCAACCAATAAAATCACTAGAACTAAAATTACATGAATGCCATGGAAATAATACACAATGTTACTGCCCTGTTATCGAAAAAACACAAAACATTAAATATCTCGGAGTAATAATTGAAGAAAATCTTAGATGGGACCTACACATCAAAGGTATTACGGAAAAACTCACTAGCCTTATATATTTTTTTAAAAATTTAAGAAATGTGTTAAATAAAAAGGATATGAAAAAGGTCTACTACGCGTTATGTCATTCTCGAATTGAATATGGAATCATAGGATGGGGATCTGCTACACAAACGTACCTACAAAACCTGAATACGATTCAAAAAGGAATCATAAAGACCATATTGAAAGTACCAATTAGAACGCCTTCAATTGAAATTTTCAATAACTTTGACGTACCAAATGTACAGCAAATATATGCCAAAAATATATTATTGAAGCTCTTCAAAAATAATGAATCCTCTACTAGACCGTGTATGCATAACACTAGATCGAATAAAAATGATATAAAAAATATTCCAAGTTACAAAACCACATTTGGACAAAGAAACTATACATACTTTGCAACAAAACTTCATAACATACTTCCCCAAGACATAAAACTAATAAAAAATCCAATTGAATACAAATCAAGAATAAAAATATGGCTTAAAGAGGTCAATGAGAAAACCCTAGCGAAGACGCTAAAAACGACATAGAAGACAAATGAACTATATTTAAATAACTTTAGTCAGCCTCGGCACAGGACCCCCTAGTGAGGAGGACTAAGAAATACAATATTTTATTCTTAATTTTACCATTATATTTTGTATGTAAAATTTTTTATATAGTCGCTATAATAAAAAAAAAAAAAAAAAAAAAAGAACGATGTACAGAGGTGGGGCCCTCAGAGAAGTACTTGGTGAAATGGAAAAGTACAAAATAGATATATTAGCAGTGCAGGAAACAAGATGGACAGGCACTGATACCTTTGATACTAGAACGCATACAATAATGCACAGTGGCAACGAAAAATACCATGAGTTCAGAGTAGCCTTCATCGTTAACCAAAGATTAAAAAATCAAGTAATTGGTTTTAAGGCTGTAAACGAAAGAATATGTATACTTCGTATAAAAACTAAATTCTTTAACATTTCCATCGTAAATGTTCACGCTGAGACAGAAGACAAAGATGAAGTAACTAAGGATACTTTCTATCATAAACTGGAACAGATATATGACACCATACCATCCAATGATATAAAAATGGTAATTGGAGACCTTAATGCGAAAATTGGTCAGGATCCGGCACACCAACAGGTACAGGAAAAAACAGTCTTCATACGGAAAGCAATAACAATGGATCAAGAGTGATTGACTTTGCAGAATCAAGGAATATGATAATAGCATCAACACAGTTCCCACGGAAGAATATATATAAATGGACATGGACATCACCTGGCGGCAGATACCATAACCAAATAGACCATATCCTAATTGAAAGGAGAGGGGCGACCAGTATCACAAATGTAAGAAGCTACAGAGGAGCTAACTGTGATTCGGATCACTATTTGGTAATAGCATCCTATAGATGCAGAATAGCAAGAGATAAAAGGTCTAATCAGCCAAGTATCCCAAAGCTAAACACCGAGGCTCTAAAAACACCAGAAGGATTGGAAAGTTATCATGACTCATTGTCAACAAACCTACCAAACCAACTAAGTTATCAGCTCTCCCTAAATGATTTAGAAGAGGATTGGACGACTGGATGGTAATCTAGGACACACTGTATATAGAAAACAAATCGGTATCTACATGCCGATTCGCGTCACCACCCAGCGCAGAAGAGAGGACTTATCCATACGTTGGTGACGCGAGCGACCAGAATATGTGAAGAAACTAAAATTGGAGCAGAACTTACAAAGCTGACCGATGCACTGGAACGCAACGGTTACCCAGCTAGTCAGACAAGGCAAATCATAAGAGCCAAATCTACACCAAATGAAGACAGAGCTAAACAAGAGTTAAAAGGCTGCGCTTTCCTGCCTTACGTTCACAATGTGACAGACAGAATCGCCAGGCTATTGAGAAAAGATAGCATCAAGACTGTCTTCGGTGCCACAACTAAAATTCAAGACCTACTGAGGTCTGCAAAGACTAAGTTTCCTCTGGAAGCAGATGGAGTGTATAAACTCAGCTGTTCCGGATGTGACAAGGTTTATGTAGGCCAAACAGAGAGGACGATCTCCAAAAGGATAGCAGAACACTTTCGTGCTTGCAAACTCGGCCACCCTGATAAATCGGCAATAATCGCTGAGCACTTAATTGAAACCGGCCATTACTTTGGATTTGTTCCTGAGGTCTTGGGAAGACCTAAAACTTATAGAGCACGCCTAATTACGGAGGCAATTGAAATCTACAAAAATCCTTTTAATATTAATAGAGACGACGGAGCTAAGCTCAATAGCTCTTGGTATCCGGTGATTGACGGCTACACCAAAGCTAAACGCAAAAAACATGTAGTATACAGTAAGGCCAGCTCGTGTTAAACCATTTTTTTGTGTTATAACTTTATATTGACTAAATTCGCTTTAACCAGTGTAATTCAAATTCTAGTAAAATTCATTTAATATTAATAGAGCAAAAAAACCATGTATAAGTATATAGTAATGCGAGCTCGTGGTAAACCATTTTGATTTATATTGACTAAATTCGCTTTAACCATTGTAATTCTATTTCTTAAATTCTTACCATTGTGATTTCTAATTTTAGAATTCATTGAGAGATGGAGCCACTTCGGTCGGCATCTCGCAAACGGACTTGCCCCTGACTAGCATAAATACCACGTTTTAATGAACTTTCTAATCCGTTCCGCGGCGACGACGCCACTGCTTGTCACGATTATTTTGTACTGGTGAAAGTTAACAATTGTAATTTTTTTATTTTAGTTTATTTTTTCTTAAATTCTTACCATTGTGATTTCTAATTTTAGATTTCATTAAGAGATGGAGCCACTTCCGTCGGCATCTCGCAAACGGACTTGCCCCTGGCTAGCATAAATACCACGTTTTAATGAATTTTCTATTCCGTTCCGCGGCGATGACGCCACTGCTTGTCACGAGTATTTTGTACTGGTGAAAGTTAGTGCTGCTGGCGACACGGTATCGCTTCGAAGTAAATAAGCACACACTTCATGACTTAAAATTACACATCTAGCGGATCTGCCCTGATGATGGACACTGCAACGATGTCCGAAACGTTGGCTAAAGAAGGAGGTAGCGCAACACGGCACAACACCCCAGAAACATATAACGAAAATGCTTTTGGCCGTGAAAATCTTAAAACTTATCAGGATTGGACCAATCTGAGAGATGCACTGCTGACAGCGGCGGAATCAGGCATTGGAAATAGACCAAGACAGGCTAGAAATCCCTGGTTCGATGAGGAGTGCATACAGAGCGTCTGCAAGAAAAATGTTCTAAAAAAATATGTATAGAAAGAGGAACTAGAGCAAAAAGACAAGCCTACGAACAAGCACGAAGATATGCTAACAATTTAATTAAAAGAAAGAAGAGATTGTATTTTAACAACATATTGTTGAAAATGGAATATGACTTTGCAAATAACAATCCACGTGAGGCATATAAAGGCGTCAATGTATTTAAAAAGGGCTTCAAACCCAACACATCTCTGTGCAGAGATAGTAATGGAGACATAATAGGAGATAAGGAAAAGATCAAGACTAGGTGGAAAGAATATTTTCAGCAGCTCTTAAATCCCAATAACAACCTGACAGTCGAACCAACTCACATTCCGGACGAGCTAAATAGTGATGAAACAACGAGAGCGCCATCAATGGCAGAAATAAGGGCTGCCCTTAAGAAACTGAAAAACAATAAAACTCCGGGAGGAGATAATATCCCTGCAGAGCTCTATAAATATGGAAACGAACAACTGAAGAACCTGCTACACAATCTCATTGTGAAAATATGGACCGCCGAGAGAGTACCAGAAGAATGGAAAACTAGCATAATATGCCCCATACATAAAAAGGGAGACAAATTGAAGTGTGAAAATCACAGAGGAATATCATTACTTTGTACAGCGTATAAAATTTTCACAATGATTTTGAAAGAAAGACTAGAATATTACTCAGAAAACTTACTAGGAGAATATCAGGCAGGTTTCAGGAGGGGGAGATCCACCACTGATCAACTCTTCACTACTCGACAAATCCTGACAAAATGCTGGGAATTCAATATAGATATATATCAACTATTTGTTGACTTCAAACAGGCGTACGACAGTATAGATAGGGAGAAAATATATGAAATACTCCTAAATTTTGAAATACCGCCCAAAATAGTCAAGCTTGTAAAAGCAACAATGGTCGGCTCACGGTGTCGAGTAAGGATAGGAGGTGAAACAACGGAGGATTTTAACGTCTCCCAGGGGCTGAAACAAGGTGATGGCTTAGCACCCACCCTTTTCAATATTGTACTGGAGCACGTCGTGAGGAAGACAATGATCAGAACCGACTCAAACATCTGCTACAGAAGCAATCAAATAGTTGGCTACGCAGATGATCTTAACATTGTCGGAAGATCCCTACAGGCTGTAAGAGAAGTGTTTGACCCTTTGGAGACTGCGGCAAGAGAGGTGGGTTTGCAAATCAATGAAAATAAAACAAAAATCATGATGCAAACCAGAACCCCAGAACAGAACAAAACAGCAGAATAAAAGACAAAGTGAAATTTAAAGACAATTATAATTTCGAAGTGGTCGAAGAGTTTACTTACCTGGGCTCCATCATAACGCAGGACAATGAAGACCCAGTAGAAGTAAGAAAGCGCATTACAGCCGCTAACAAAACTTACTTCGCGTTGCTGCCAGTGTTCAAATCCCGAAACGTCCATAGGAAAACCAAAATAACCTTATATAAAACAATTATCAGAACGGTCTTGGCCTATGGATGTGAGGCGGGAACACTGACAGCAAAGTCAGCGGAACGGCTGGACATCTTCGAAAGAAAGGTACTTCGAAGAATCTTAGGAGCGGTGCGAGAGGGAGAGGCATGGAGAATCCGCCACAATAATGAGCTCTATGATATTTACCAAGCTCCCAGACTCTCCACCCATTAAAGACTCCAAAGATAAAGATGGGCCGGACATGTGCACCGAATGCCAAGCACACGAGTACCGAAGAAGGTTCTGACAGGACACCCGGGAGGTAAACGAAAAGCGGGCAGACCTAGACTGAGATGGGAGGATGACGTCAGGAAGGATGCAAGAGGATTACTCCATGTTGCAGATTGGAAGACGACGCGACGGCCGAGGACAGAGGGCGGTGGAGGCTTATTTTGAAGGAGGCCAAGGCTCGAAATGGGCTGTAGCGCCATTGAAGAAGAAGTAAACGCAATTTAAATTAAAATACTCAATTAATGAGGTTTTTCCTTTTTAATGTACATACGTGTTGATTAATGACAAATTTTTGTTCCAAGAAGTAGTTGACATGTTTGTTAATTTTTAGTAATATCAAAAAAGAATATTTTATGTCACATACTTCAATTATTGTTTTTTTTTTATTTCATTTAACACGTGTTAACTGACTATGTAAGTGTAAAAAATAAGCCAAATTTCAGTAAACAATAGATTTTTAAACATGTCTAAAAAAGTTTCGGTATCGGTTTCGGCCGAAACTGAGACAGCTACCGAAGATACGGTTTCGGTTTCGGTAGAAAATCCTGTTTCGGTCGGACACTATCCAGATTCAACGTTATTGACTTCTACGGGGTGGCGAAAAATTCCTAACTCGATTTCTCAAGGCAAGTAATTTTGTGTGTAAAATAAATAAATTATAAAACAGTTATTAAATGTGAGTGAGGCAAAGAGTGTATGCCAAGACCGAGTTGTTTGGCGGTCCGTCCTCTCTGCCTACCCCTGCGGGAAACGGCGTGATGGTTAGTTAGTTAGTTGATAGTCTAGAAATGCTTGCATTGATAAGCTTTCGGATTCCACTACGTATACCTAATACCAGAAGTCGGGGTTTATTTCAGTGCAGAAATTCTAACCATATGCATTCACCTTTGCCTAGAATACTAATGGAGGGAAATAATTTATAAGTGAGTGGACATTTGTCACAACACAATTTGTCTTTAAACAAATTTAAAATATTGTTAACATTGTTGTTACTGGGCATCAAAATTATTCCGCGTTCTTAAGCCTCCGCTTTCCCCATTTTTACCAATTTATAACAGATTTCTCGTGAACACTCAGTTTTTAAGATCCTAAAAAAATCTTTTATGATAATAGAAAAAAAAGCATGCCGCGAAAATGATTAAAAACAATTCGCAGTTCATCTTTAAATTCAATGTCGAGAGATATTAGCTCTATATTAAAATAGTCTCGTTTTATTAAATACTAGCGGTTCCCGGCATGCGTTGCAATGCCATGTTCAAAGAAATACATTATTTCTCCCTGAATCATCTTTCTCGTGCGTCCCCGTTCCCCTCCCGCGTCCCATTCTTATAAATTATAGCCTACATATTATTCTGATGTATGAGCTATATTATTGAAATGTTTCATTACAATCCATTCAGTAGTTTTTGCGTGAATGAGTAACAAACACACACACATCCATACAAACTTTCGCGTTTATAATTTTTTTTTTTTTCTTTTATTCCATAAATTTTTTTATTAGTTACAGATATTTGTTTTTTTTGGCTACCACACTGGGCTCGTGCCCGTGTTATGGTAGCCGTACATTTAATATTTATTTAAATTAATACAAATACTATTTTATTAAAACAGATGATTACATATACTAAATAAAAATTATGAAATATTTAAAAGTAAGTGAAAAATAAAGAGAAAAAAAGATCATATATTTCAAATTTTCAAATACAAACATTAATAAAAAAGATTAAATGTTAAGAACTCAAGTGCTCTATACAAATATATAAATTAAAACATATAAGTATATAAATAAAAATTAAAAAATAAATAAAATTTAGTGAAAAAATTAAGAGAAAAAAAAATAACAATATTTTAAAGAAAAATAGAAATAAAAATGGAAATTAAAATTAAAATTTTGAAATGCAAAAATTAATAATTAAAATGTAGTGTTAAGAACTCATGAATTCTTTAAAGTACGCTCGTCCACTTTCGAAAATCCAATGTTGTACACGTGTTATAAAAAGAGAATTAGAATTACATGGCTTTATGTCAGTACTCAAAGCATTATATATTTTAGGAGCGATGAACCAGAATTGTCGTTGAGCGAATGAGGTGTTAGTTTTTGGGACCACGCAACCCAGGTTTGATGAAAAGCGGGTGTGTGCTTGATGTTGTGGATCGATTAGTAGATAATTTTTTCGTATATAACAAATGCTTGTTTTAGTAAATAGCTGTCGAATATCTAAGAGCCTAATTTTTGCAAAGGGTTCATTTGAGGGATGGGTAGGTTGACATTTAAATATAATTCTGAGAATTAGTTTTTGAATTGAAATAATGAGTCTAATAATATAATATTAGTAAGATAATATTTTCACTATCTTGGTTTAATTATAATCGTTTTTTTTAACATTAGCGCACGACTACATTCGTATTTACATATCTCCCTTTCTTCTTATTTTTGAATGCTTACTACCGGGCCTTTAGGAGTTTAATCTGTTTCTGTTTACTTTCTTCTTCTTCTTTGTGTACCCTATCGTTTACCCGATCACTCTTGAAAATGTCTCTGTCTTGCGCTGCCCGTAATAGCTCCTCCACACTTCTAATGCCGGTCCACTCTCGTATATTTCGCAGCCAAGACATTTTTCTCCTACCAGGCCCTCGACGACCCTCTATCTTGCCTTTCATTATTAATTGGAGCAAGTGATTCTTCTCCCCTCGAAGTATATGACTCAGATATAAAATTTTCCTGATTTTTATTAATGTAAGCCATTCTCTACCTGCTCTAGCCCGCCTGAGAATTTATGTGTTGGAGATCAAGTCGGTCCATGGGACCTTGAGCATTCTCCGGTGAAGCCACATTTCAAAAGCCTCTAACCTGTTCATGGTATTTACTTTCAAGGTCCATGTTTCACATCCATACAGTAAGACCGACCACACATAACATTTTAGCATTCTTTGCCTTAGTTTTAAGCTGATATTGTCATTGCAGAAGAGGGATTTCATTTTAATCAACTTAGTTCTTGCTGCTTCAATTCTGCACCTAACCTCTACATCTGGGTCAAGAGTCTCCGTGAGAATACTGCCGAGGTATCTAAATCTTTCCACCTTTTTGACATTGCTGCCATTTAACTGTATCACTGATTCAGAGTGATCTAGTCGTCCAAATGTCATCCATTTAGTTTTATTGACGTTGATTGTTAGGCACAGTTGCTCACCAGCATTATTAACAAGATTTAATAGGTCTTGGAGGTCTTCGATACAGTCAGCTAGAAATACAGTATCATCTGCGTATCTTATGTTATTAATGACAACTCCGTTGATCTTCAGACCCTTCTTCTGTTTACTTAACAAAAGTCAAAGTCGTGATTACGTGAGACGTCATTTGCAAAAATGAAAACATCTTCCGATAGGGTGATGACTTTTGCGCCAGCTTTTATTTTAGAGTTTCGTGAAAAAATTAAAACCCTAACCCAAACACCTGGAGTTTTCAGAGCTTTTATAAGCGACCTTTTATTTTCCTTTCGTGGTCCGGAGTCGGGTGGCGAACCACCTCCTGGGAAACTCTGGTGTTAAGTTTTGTACCAAAGAATGTTGGAATTTTCCAAGGATTGAATTTTGCGGTGGAATTAGGGTTTAGTGAACTACGTTTTATTATAATTGGAATAATTGAATTTGCATGGTGAAATTGGAGATTGTTGTGGTTGTGCGATGAATTGTTATTAATCGTGATGAGTTAGCGAGAATTTTAAGTATTTCCTGGGTTGTTCCTCTTTTTAACCCGCATAAAGTTGTCTCCACCAGAGATTGGAGAACAATTCAATAGAATAATCAATATTATTATTTTATAATTACTTTAAAATCTACAATACTAAAGACGTAACGATTGTGTGCGTTTTAAAAAAATAAGTTTGAATATTTTTGTAGTAAAAATTACATGACAGAGTTGTAACTCCTCGTGATAGAAGAGTATTTCATACAAATCACAGTTGTCTCCTGCCACCTCGACTTGCGTATATTCTATAATGTTACAAAAAAATTATATGACGACATAAAATATAAAACTATTTTTAAACTCCAAAAAGTATAACCTATCAAGTAACAGCGATTATTATTTTAAATGATGTTTAATAAAGTATTTTTTAAAATCTCAAAAACTTGTCTCCTTCAACTTTTATGTCGTACGTCAACTCTGTCACGTTGGTTGTCATTCAAAATAGGTATACACGTAGCTCGTGTTTGTCACCCCCGATAGGCATTTCAGACTTCCTTCTCCCCTTGCCACAATTTCCAGAGAGAATTAATTTATAGTAAAAACAAACGTGACGGAGGTGTAGAATGTGACAGAGTGGTAAAAGTTACGTAGGTTAAAAAGAAGAACAACCCTGTACTGACTAAATAAAATACCATAGGAGAGGACTTGGAATACCAACCGTTCAAGCAATAGGTATGTATAGAATTGGTAGTTAGTTATGCATTCGCACAGAAGTGGAGAGGAAATGTCAAAAAAAATCCTGCAATTGTCCTACCTACCTAACTTCCCATCCTTAAATGTCACCATGACAGATATAATTGTGGCAAGACAAAAATAAGTAACCTTATAAAAGGTGGCAGTGTGCTCATTGAAGTTCATAATCAGCGTCATTTATGGTCAGCGTAAATGTGGGTGGTTTGTATATTTATGGCGTAAATTAACATCTGAAACGGGGCGGAACTATTTATTTACCGTAACGACGACTGTGGAAGAAATATTGAGAATTCATATTTCAATTTATATTTTATTGTTAACGTATATATTATTCAAATAATTCATATTGCGAAGTGAAGCATCCAGACGTGTGGCCCCAACTGCGACGGGTCAGTCCTTGTTTCCTAAACTCCATTCTAGGCTTATCTTATGTTCCAGAAGCCCAGATTTTAAACATTGACTAATACTGCCCATAAAGGTTTGACGAATGCCTACAAACTTAATCATCCCATATAAACATAGCAGTTAATGTAGTTTTTGGACTGGTCCTTTGAGTGTGTGGCATAGGGCTTGGCTTGGCAGCGACACAACCAATAAAACATTCTGCCCGATAAAACATGGCGGCCAAGATGAATCAATATTTATTACTTATAATATAAACTAAATAACGACCATGGAAACCATTTTAATGTACCGCCATTTTAGTATCCTATTCATTTGAACAGAATGTTCTTTGTGTATTTGGATCGGTATGCCAAGTCCTTAGTTATGTATTTAGTTTAGGCATTTTGTTTTTACTAGCTTTAGGTAGGTACCTGAGATTTGAACTGAAAATATTGAAATAACATATTCTTATTTTACGACAGTTCGGAAAATGGAAACTGTGATAATAAGGACAGCTCAATTATGAATAGTTACTTTGCTTTAGGAAATTCACATGCACGGAAAAAAGCCCTGCGCTAGTGCGTGAAGTCCGTGTGTTAATTACGGCAACACTCCAAGGAAAAAAAAACAATATTTTTAAATTTCATTTTCTGAAAAATGCATTTATTAAGAATGCACTCACCAGATGTTTAAATAAATTTGTAAAATTGACGGAGATACAGCATTTTATGTGAAACCGTTTGAAACTGTCTGTAAGTTGAATTACCTTCACCAAAACTTTGAATGCGTTTTTCTCGAAACTTCGTTTTTTAACCTGGTTGACAGCATACTCGTATTAAAAAAATTTGTACATGCGATTGTATATTTCTAAGCGAACAAATTTTCACATGAAAATCGTTTGATTTTGCATTATTTCGCATGACTTCATCTTAACCATCTTTATAAACTTAAGAACTCTTCATGTAAATTGAAATTGTGAAAGCTGCCTTCGTTTTTCTTACCCCAAAGGAGGTGCAGGAGGTGCAGGAGGCCCATCAGGAAAATTTCCCTCAGGAAAAACTTTGGGAATACTGTGTGGAGGGTATTTTTAAAGAAAGGAAGTAGAGGAAGTTCTGGAAAGGAAAAGGTATTTGTTTTTTACTTGAGCTCCACACAGGAGGCCCTGAGGAAAATAATTCACCTCAGGGCCTATGTCATCTTAGGGGATGCTGTAAAGAAAAAGTTTTGGGAAGGAAATAGGTCTGAGGGGTGGGTAGGAATCTGGGGATCCGTGTGTCACGGAGTGACGGACATATGAATCCATCCCTTCAACTGCGGTGCAAGGAGATGGATCGAGGGATTCTTGCTGGAGTGGTCAAAAGACCTCCTTAACCAGTGTCTCTAGATCTGGCTCGCCACGCAGCAGATAGGCAGACACATCAGCCGCCAAGACTTTGACAAACCTCACCCCATGAACCCGTGTAACCCTTCTAAGTCAACAAACGTAGCGAACCACTTGGGGTGACCTATGGCAGAGGTGTATGAGGGGTGGGAAGGAATCCAGGGGTCAGTGTGTCCAGGCGTGACGGACGTATGAATCCATCTCTCCCGCTGCGGTACGGGACGATAGAGTCTTCCCAATCCAGACTCTCCCGATCTGGCCCGCCAGGCTGCTGGAGGGCAGGCGCATCCGCCTCCAAGACCTTCCCGTCCCTGGGAGGCGGGCGTTCGTTTGGGCGTCCCTGTTTATAAGATGATTGTCATTTTGCTTTTATGACGTAATGCTTTTATGTGCGGTGAAAATCTTCCGGATTCTTTTTCTAGTCAAAAACAACCCCATGTTGTGATTACATTGCCCAGTAAAGTTGATAAAGTTTTTCTTTTCCATAAATGGAGGCCTCAGCGCGGGTAATCCACACAGTGAGGCCAACATTAACAACCAGCGGGTCTAGGGGTAAAGCTCTTGATTCGCAATCCGAAGGTCGCGGGATCGAATTCCGGCGTGGAAATTATATTTTATTGAATTAATTTTTGTTAATTCATTTAAATATAATTTTTTTTTAAAGAAAGACAAACATTCCTGGGTTACGAATAACCCAACAATATTTGAAAATCTCCTACTACCACCACAGAAAGTCGAAAATGTTGCTTGTGTTGTGATAGAGGACTTAGCCAGCCGAGGAATCGAACACGCGACGCCCGGGTGGGACCCAAGCGCTATGCCCACTCAACCACTGACCGGTCATGTGATAATTCTAATAATTCATAGTATATTAGCGTCACGTTCCAGAATGGAAGATATTCTAAGTATCGCCCTGGTGTAAGACCACCATTCAGAATTGAAACGTTGCTTAAAATGGCTTTACCCGTATTTGGTGACCAGATCTGAATAGCCAGGTTCCTATTGATTAAATATCCAGGTCCCCACCTTCCTCTTTCCCATCTCCTTCCCCTCCCCACTACCTTCAGCCCACATTGTTCGGTATATTGTTCTCGTAGTAGAAAGTGTGATATCACATGATAAGCCTATATTACCTGCTAAACAGACAGGCACCTACTGCAAAAAATAGTTATAAATAAAATGAAAGATCGTATAATTTTTGTAAATATTTATATTGTATTAATATTGAAGTTTTCCATTACAATTAAATTAATTAACTCTAAGTTTCTACATTCGTACACATAATATTTGTCACAGAAATAATTCACAACATGACAGCTCTGATAGGTTCAAGCGAAAACAATATTTATTGACAATAACCAAAATTTGCAGTAAATAAAATAAATAAAATATTATATGTACCTAAACATACTTTTCTATTGCGTATCTATCTATTCATTGCAATGTTTTAATTTATATTTGAAGGGCCCAGTGTCAAGGGGAACCAAATACAATACTTATTGTTTCCAAAATATGTATAATTACTTCATTCTATAAGTAATTTGAACAAAAAATGACCTGCATTAAACTTGAGCCACATAAAATACGAGTAAAGAAAGTAAAGTCGATTAATAGTAATAATAAATTATTAAAATTGTGTGATTTGACTGTAAATTAGACAAAACCAATCGTCGATAATTGAATGATTTAAAATTTTAATCAATTTTCATGCAACGTATTCCTTGTTCTATTTTAAGTACATTCTGTAAAAATAATGGTTTCCACCTTAGACTGCTTCTTCTAAAAAAATATTCTGTAAAATAAAACGCATTCATTTCTATTCTGCTTCTATTTTATGTATATACTGAGAAATAGAACGCACTCCATCGTTAGATTGATTCTATTTTAATAGTATTCTTAAAAATAGAACGCATTCCATCGTTAGACTGATTCTATTTTAAGTAAATCCTTAAAAACATAACGCATTCCATTGTTAGACTGATTCTATTTTAAGTAAATCCTTAAAAATATAACACATTCCATTGTTAGGCTGACTCAATTTTAAGTAATTTCTTAAAAATAGAACGCATTCCATCTCAAAACTGATTCTATTTTAAGTATATCCGTAAAAATAGAACCCATTCCATCGATAGACTGATTTTATTTTAAGTAAATCCTTAAAAATATAACGCATTCCATTGTTAGGCTGATTTTATTTTAAGTAAATTCTTAAAAATAGAACGAATTCCATCTCAAAACTGATTCTATTTTAAGTATATCCAAAAAATAGAATGCATTCCATCGTTAGACTTATTCTATTTTAAATAAATGCTTAAAAATAGAATGCATTCCATCGTTAGACTTATTCTATTTTAAGTAAATTCTTAAAAATAGAACGCATTTAATTGCAAAACTGATTCTATTTTTAACATATCCTTAAAAATAGAACGAATTCCATCGTAAGACTATTCCTATTTTAAAAATATACTTTAAAATGAAAACGAATTCCATAGTTAGACTGTTTTTATTTTATGTATATTCTTAAAAATTAACGCATTCCATCGCTAGACTGATTCTATTTTATGTAATATTCTTAAAAATGGAACGCATTCTATCTTTAGACTGATTATTTTTGTACATCTGTGAAGAATCCATTACATCTTTAGACGGATTCTATTATAAGTAGATACGTATTTTCCTTTAGACTGATTCTATTTAAGTACATTCTGTGAAATAACACAATCCATTTTCAGGTTGAATCTATTTTAAGTACGAAGATATTGTTTTTAAGTAAACTAAGCCTTACAAACATATACTTAATAAATTTGGGGACATGACAGGCTATACAATTTACAAATAGAATTAATAGAACTTATCTGAAGAATCACAATATGAACCTATTACATTGCATTTTAAGTTATTTATAACATTTTAATTAATTAACATAACCAATATTGCACTTATTCATAGTGACTTAACTAAATCTACGATTAAAAATAAATCGTCATTAATTTTTTAGTTTTTTTCTTGTTTGCACAAAGAGTTACCATCGACCTATAATAATTAAATTATATGCACCGTATTTACAAGTTTTAAATATACATTTTTATTAATTTTCTACACAATGTTCGGATTTATTCCCAATATATATTAAACGATTTCCTAATAATTAATATTAATAATGGCCAACCATTATTAGGCCATATTTACAAGAATTTATTTGTTTTTTCTTCTCAAAATCATTGTTTGTAAACCTGCCACAATATATCATTATATATTAAATACTTTGAAAAAATTCCGCAGAATGGTTGGAGAATAATATATTTCGATGTGAAATTTACGAGCAAATTAAATAGCTTAAGACAAATATATTTTTTTTATTAATTTCACTGATTTACTATGTATAGTGTTGTCTTATGTTGTTTGCTAGCGATACAAACAGTGGTTTCCATTTTCTGTAAAGACTGGTTTCCAATAAAAGAAATATTCCAATACCTACTGTTTCCAACATAAATCACATTGCTGGCAAACGAGAACCCATTTATTTGACATTCAACATCTACGATAAACGGCTTTCCGGAAACCTGTTGGATGACAGCAATAATATAACGATAGTTAGTATTAGTGTGAGAAAGATAAAGATTGACTGATTACAAACAAGTAGATAGTTCGTTGCGACGGGTTGCAAGTGAATTAAGAATTATTTTTATCACCATTTAGGTACAATATCGCAGATGACCTAGTACGCCTTTTTAAGGGTCGGTATTTCAGTATACTCAAGAACGTTCAGTTCAGTCGGCTTATCTTGCCAGAGAGCAACTTAGATTACCCTCCAGCCGAGCTTAAAACGAAACTGAAATCCCGGCCTTAAGACTTGTTAGTATTAAATGTATATTTGCGTAAATAAAATCTTAAACTAATAATTTTTTTCGTTGACTATGTTAATTTAAGAAATAGTTGTAGATCATTAAGTTGAATAACAGGAACTTTATTATTATTTTGGAATGTTAATACACAATTATTTATAATTTAATTAGGTAGATATATATGTTTATTTATTTTATCGATGCTGATTTCACAAATTATTATCATTGGAATTTCGATGATTTTCATTACTTCCAGAGGTTTCTATTAATATTCACAATCTGTAGGTCAGTAGGATATATATGAATGATTATACTGGTTTATTTACTAATAATTACAAATTAGTGAGTTCAGTTATGCTTTTCTTCCAGCCCCCTCAAGAAAAAATGTTAAATTAAAGAGTGCAACAAAAAAAAAACAAACAGAAAATAAACAAACAAAACACCAATACCGTTTTTACATGGAAAAAAATGTGTCATCTAATTTTTGTAAAAACGGATTTCCATCGACACCACACATGTTTAAAATATTCAATTTCAGTTCAATATGCAAATGTGAAAAATTTGGAAGGTAAGTAAATTAATATATTTAGTACAAGCAAAAGAAAACTAGAAATTTTGAAAGAGAACGTCGCTAAGTTACTAATAAAATAAAAAATAAATATAGTTTATCAAAACTCAAATAATTTACAAAGACTTTGACAATTCATTCATCACGTCTAATAAATACACAACACTGATTTAGTAAGTACAACGATCGATGCATAACATTTTATCTCAGACTCGTATTTACAATGTTTTATCATATATATTATTATTCACAAAAGACTACTACCATTTTCCACTACTAATAGACAAAAATCTGTCGATTTTGTTCTAAAGTCAAAGTGTTTTATATTATTTGTCAGAACTCGTCACTGATTAAACAACTATTTATTAAGATAATGAAACATCACTATTATTGGTTTAATAGTATTTTTGGCTTGTGGCACATAATACAAAATATTTTAAAACTTTTGTTAGGTACTTTTATAAAGTGCGTTATCAATTTTAGACTGTTTTTAGAAACTACTGGCAGAAACTGCAAATGATTTTTAACAATATTCTGAAATTACAAAAGCATTAGGTACCTACGTGTTAACGTCCATGATTATAACTAATTCTTTTGGAAGAATTCGATGGATTAGATTATTAGGAATTTGTTTGCTCAGTGTTATGAGCTGCAATCGAGAAAACAAATGGATGTCTGTTTAGCTTGTAGTGAGAACGTCATTTGCATCCGATTTGACTTGCTGTCAGAACATCTCCGCTGCAGTAACCGAAGAAGGTGCTTGCTGACTATCTGCGCATACGTCAATATGGGTATCATCTGGAGACTGCTCCCTACTGTGAGCCATTCTGGAAGCTGCTAGACCAGCCAAAGCTTCTCGATGTCCACTGCTCAAGTTGGCCATGGCTTCTCTGTGATTGTTCAAATTGGTCATAGCTTCTCGATGACTGTTCAAACTCGACAAGACATCGCGATGATTGTTAAGATTGGCCATTGCTTCTCTGTGGTTGTTCAGATTCGCCATAGCTTCTCTGTGGTTGTTGAGATTTATCGCATCTCTATTGAGATTCATTGCTTCTCGGTTGTTGAGGTTGATTGCATCTCTATTATTTAGGTTCATAGCATCTCTGTTATTCAGGTTCATTGCGTCTCTATTGTTCAGGTTCATAGCATCTCTATTATTCAAGTTCATTGCATCTCTATTGTTCAGGTTCATAGCATCTCTATTATTCAAGTTCATTGCATCTCTATTGTTCAGGTTCATAGCATCTCTGTTATTAAGATTCATTGCATCTCTGTTATTAAGATTCATTGCATCTCTGTTATTCAGATTCATTGCATCTCTGTTATTTAAATTCATCGCATCTCTGTTATTTAGATTCAGGGCGTCTCTATTATTGAGGTTCATGGCTGCGTCTCTATTGTTTAGATTCATGATGTCCCTATTATTGAGATTCATTGGGTCTCTATTGTTTAAATTCATTGGGTCTCTATTGTTGAGGTTGATAGCTTCTCTATGACTGTTGAGGTTGGCCATGGCTTCTCGATGGTTGTTGAGGTTAGCGATGGCTTCTCGGTGGTTGTTGATGAGCATGGCTTCTTGCTGGTGGTGTGCCACGGCCATGTGGTGATGAAGACTGTTGGCGTTGGCGTCACAGAGACCCCCGGGAGGACTGATGCCGGATGATTGGAGATTGGCAAGTGTGCGAACCTGCTAATGGAAAGAAACATGAATATTAACAAACAAATTCAACGATAATCACGAAAATAAGTGGTAAATAATTAGTGAGTTCGTATTTAGTTAAGTATATGATATTCAGCTAGCAGTTAGATGTATCAAATTCGGTGTTCACAGCTAGAAACCGACTTAATTCCTTATCGACACAAGTCATGCTTAATGAAAGGGTCTGTAGGTACGCTCTCAGGGTCTATAAATGTTTCACCAGAATGTGGACGAACATCGAAAAGTATTGTATATATCCAAATTTAAATGTTTTAGTGGACTACATAACAGGGGTGTTCAGTTCATAATAATATCCAACAATAATAAAAAAAGGTTTATTAATAACCTGCAGTAATAATCCAGATCCCAATATCCTCGCCTGGTGCTCCTGTGCTTTGGCCCTGAGACACGCTATGGAGTTGTTCCTGAAGGCCTCGGGGTCCTCTGGGTAGGCCTGGTCGCGGGCGGGGGTGCGGGGCCCCTCGGGGGGCGGCGGCTGCGGGGGCGATCGCGAGGGGGCGGAGCGGTCGGGCGTCGAGGCGCCCAGCTGCTGCTGCGGACCTGATTGACCGGGGGGCGTCTGGAATGAGGACAGTTGTCTTTTAACGTGATGCCGAAAGTCTATACCGAAAACGAAACCGAATTTCGGCTTCTTTTCTAGTTTCGGCTGAATCCGAAACCGAAACTTATTAAATTAACTATTACTTATTTCCTTCCGTTCTTGTTTCATCCTAACATATATAAATATATTTTTTAAAGAAATTTATTCGTTCGAAATATAAACATAATTGATAACAGAGTAATAATTACATGAATAATATACAAAACATTTCATCTTCCTAATTTTGTGTCTATATTTTTTATTTTAAGATATACTCCCATAAAAAGCTATGCTTGGGTGGAAGGGGATAATTTATTTATTTTATCAGATATTTTTAATACTGTCGTTGATTTTATTATGACGTTTTATTTTTTTGTAAAACTTAAAAAAAAAATTTGTTGAAGTTTATTTTGAAAATTATTGTTTTGAATTATTTGAAGCTTTGTGTGTAAGAAAAACTCTCTGAACCCAGAAATCGTGCGCTTTAATTGTTATACTTGTAAAAGTTAATTAATGTACAATAAAAAGTCATCAATTGAATTAGAAAGTTTGTTAACTTATTGCCCTTCTCGGTTTGTAATTCGTTTAAATTTCGGTTTAAATTTCGGCTAATTTTTAGCCGAAACCGAAACCGCGACTGAAACTCGTTTATTGGTGAAAACTGGCCGTAACCGAACCAGATGGCGGTAAGGTGTGTGCAGTATAAGTGAAGTGCTCTGCAAGTAACGACTAAACAACTATGGCTTATAGAAAAAAAAATCGAGTGCAGTTTACACGTGGTAGAAGTGAAACTTTACCAAAACAATCTCAACCAATACTTGAAAAGTGAGGTCATAATCAAAGCAACCAATGAGCGCAGACCTCGCGAAATTTCCGTTTCATATCTCAACCAATAGGAGCCTTTAAAGGTGACATCATTATCAAAGCGGCCGATGAACGCAGTTGATGCGTCGCAGATGCACTAATCGTCATTTCCGTTTCATCCGAAATCCAAATCACAGCGGTGCTATAGAAATTTCACTACAAAAATATTAACATTTTTGGTAGGGTTCAACCGCGTCTAAGTGGCTAGAAAGATACCCATTGTCCAAAGGACAACGGTATGGTTATGGTTCTGAGATCTGGAAAGCAACCTCGTAAAGATTAGCAGCCTTGGTAATAAAAAAATTCCCAACCGTTAAGCGGTGTTTCAGTTACACATTCTACCAAGACCGTACAAGTTCTGTTTTGAATTCTTACTAACAATTAAAAAAATCGGGAATAACTGGTGGGAATCGAAGAACCATTACTGGTTGATTATATTATTGGTTATTTAAATTACCAGGTGAGCAGGGTTAGGTGTTGTGGTTCCTCTCTCGCTGGTGTCCGTCCTGGATCCGGCATCGTCCCTGTCTGAGGAGGCAGCGTCCTCCTTCAGGTGCTCGGCTGCCTCCAAGGACTTGCGGTGCATGCCTGGGGAAGAACAAAAATATTACATTAGTGGTGGTGTGATGTTATACTTTGACGAAACTTTCAGTGAAATAACTATCATACGTATGACAATGTAAATATAACACTGTCATACATGACAATTGTGGTGTATCGTAAAAGCTTCCGCCTTGTAGAGACAGATGGCGGTGACATCAGCTTTCGGTAGAATCCGCTAGATGGCAAGCCGTAGTGCTTAAGCTCTCCGGCAGGGGGATTCAATTATCATTCGCCAGAACCATTTTAGCTAGCTCCTAGTTAGGTTGACTACCGCAATCCCATTTGTATACGCGAAGTATAAATAAACGCAGTTAACGAACCAGATTCTATTTGTTCCAAGAAGTTATCTCCATCCAAGTGTGTTGGAGAATCTGCTAGTGTGTCTTCAAATAACAGAATTCTACAGCTGGCGCAGCCGGTAGGATAGGAGCTTAAGCACTACGGCTTGCCATCTAGCGGATTCTACCGAAAGCTGATGTCACCGCCATCTGTCTCTACAAGGCGGAAGCTTTTACGATACACCACAACAATATACTCACAGAAAAAAATTATTACAATTCAAACAACGGTTGATCTCCTGTTGCACTAATTGCCCCCCCCTTACTTAAATATAATATGCAGTCGGTTTATGGAAAATACGACATACTTACTTATGCAAAATATAACTACATGTTCCTGATGGATTGTGCAGAGAGAAAGTACCGCCGAATAACAAAAGTATAAAACATATTTTTATTCAAACGCATCTAGGATATAACTACTTCTCTATATACTGTATGTACCAGCGTACAAGCACAAATAATCATTTATTAATAAATTCATTTTATATCCATACCAACTTATTAATAAAGGTATTTGAAGTCGAGTTTGGTTTTGGAATTGGTAAATAAAAATTGGTAAAAAAATATGCTTTTGTAATCATTATAATTTCGTAGAGCCAACTGTCGGGTCACAAAAATAACCAAAACTATTTTATTTTATTTCAATTGAAAAAAAATAGCAAGTTTGAATTGGACGCCTTGCACGTAGGCAAATAACATAACACACAATTTCAAATGAGTTTATTGGTAATATAATTCATTGCCAGTAGGTATTACCTAATTGTTATCATTTTATTTTTAAATTTACTCGTAAAATGGGTGATTATTTGGGTGACGCCTTATTTTACTGACTCCTTTACATGTGCCACCGTTTCGGACAGCCTTACAATGTCTATCCGAGATTTTTTCGCAAATTAAGGAACAACAAATTTGTTCCTCGATGTTCGTTTCATGATTACGCATTATCTCAGCATTGGAATGAGATATGTAGCCGAATTAAAGTAGATGAAATGTAGTTTTTTTAATAGCAATAACAAAAAACCGAAAAGTATTGGGAATGAAACACCACATTCATCAGTCACAACAAATTCACGCCCCAGAAAGACTTCTTCTTCTCTTCTTTGTGTGCCCTATCAGGTCCCCCCGACATTGGCGATCACTCTTGAAAATGTCTCTCTGTCTTGCGCTGCCCGGAATAGCTCCTCCACACTTCTAATCCGGTAGAAAGACTGATCGAGTGAACCAAATACTGATGTGTGGTAAATGGTGAAATATCTGATGAACGAAGAAAGGGGTGTAAGGAGAATTTATGACGAGGAAATGAAAGATAGAAGAAGTCAAAGACTAGAAAGATAGAAGAAGTCAAAGAAGTCGCTCGACGAAGATATGGCTTGTTTAAGTGAAATATGTATGGTACAATACACTGATGTTACGACAAAAACCTACAAAGTGTTCAATTCACACGCGGTAGAAGTGAAACCTTTGGAGAAAACTAAAGAAGACAAGAGTGGGAAGGCTCGAAGGCCAAATCTTATAGATACATGTGTTTGTCTGTTTTTAATGGCTCTTTTGTTTTCGTTTCATCGAGTTTACAATCACAACGGTGTTAAATAAGTTTTCACTTCAAGAATTCAGTGCAAAAGATTCGTTTCTGAACAGCTGGGGTTAAGATTAGCCTAAGCATATTATTTAAAAATATCTTCTACTTGTCTTGTAGGGAACTAATTGAAATTTTGGCTCGCACTCCGATGCAGTATGTTGTGTATTGCTGAATGCACGCTTTTAATTGCCCCGTACACCAACGTGTGAGGGGTTCTTGCAATAAATAGCAAACACGATCATTTGCGTCCATCACTCCTGCACTCCCGATACTCTAACGGGTCTACTGGAGGGGAGGGGAGGAGAAAACCTAAGTGGGCTTTCCAAATTACATTTTAAACTAAACGCGAACTGTCTCTCATGACGATGTATGCGAGAAGTTGGACCATTACCACCCCGCACAGAATGCATTAATACAATTGCTCGCCGACAGATAGCGCCTTTGTCTCTGTAGTCAGTATCCGAGTGTTCCAAGTTCAAATTACAAGCGCGGGAAATAAATCCCTTTGATTTAAGCAGCTTTGCGTACTTATTTCCTCGCTTTTAACACCGCTGCAGCACTTTGAGATTTGCGACTAGTGTTTGCCGCGGGAATCAGCAATTTGGGAGTAATTTGGTTTGAGTTTAGTGCTCGCGCGATCCGATAGATGGCATTTTATCATCGGCGGTTGTTTGACGTACATTTTGGCGGGAGATCGTTATGGCCGCCGTCCTTTGACGAGAGACGAAGATGCAGCCGTTTGATGTGAGGTGAATTATGCACTAAATGTCGATTACGTAGTTTGCACACTGTTGCGCAATTTAGTTGGAAGATTTGTCCGCGGACAATGGGAATGTAGTTAAAAGCATAATTCTTCAATTATACATTCTTTTCAAAGTACTAAATAATAATTACAATGCGTTTATCTTTTCCAGCCATTGTTTCACCCAGTTTTACGAAGTCTAAAGTTCATTTTAGATCTAAGTTTAAAAAAATTGCAACTCTAACACAAATACCTGCACTTTTAAATATGATTTTCACGTTTCATTTTCTAATTTACATTCGCTAAATACCTTATAATCAATGTATATTATAAAAGAAAGGGTACTACAATGTGTGTGCTGCTAAAACTCAGATACGAGTACCGGTACGATTAAGGGAGTTATATGGTGTGGTAGCCCTCTATCCCCCATCCATGAATAAGCTTCCCGTTTTTACCTGAAGGACGTGCTTTTGATGCTAGAAATTTATAGAACATACCAGAACATTCAAGAGTATTCCAGAGCATTCCACGATATCAAGATCCGTCGTGGGGTCGAATGTCAGTACAATCTTAAATTAACTCCCTGCGCGAAACCGAGTACCCCAGCTAGAGAACATATATATGATCGATCAGTGGCTGAATTGGCATCGCGTTTGGGTACCACCCAAGCGTCGCATGTTCGATTCCTTGGCTGGCTAAGTCCTCCATCACGATATAAGCAACATTTTTCGCCTACTGTGGTTGTAGTAGGAGATTTTCAAATATTGTCAGGTTATTCGTAACTCGAAAATGTGTGTTTATCTTTTTAAAAAGAATAAAAAAAAATCCTCAAAGTTCACAATAAATTATTATTTTGAATTTATAGTTAATAATCTTCAATTACAAACCGTTAGTTTGCATTAACTCGTAGATGTATTGGTATCATAGGTAGGTACCTAATTATACATAATAAATATATTTTCAGACAACACTGAAATTTCATTTTGCTATTTGCAACACTAAATGGGTAGATATATTCATAACCTCTCACACCCTGCAAAAAAGAGTAACCGAACAGAGAAAACTCGTCGGAAAATTCCGAGAGAAACTTCGCAAAAGGTCTTATTTACGTGAGCGTTTTAAATTTGAACACGCATTTGAAAAGGATTTTTTTATAAATGAACGTCATATTTTCCCGGAAATTCCTTGCGCGCTGCAGCTACAGAATAGAGCGGGAAAGCAGTAGACGTGTTTCCAGAAACGGCGTGCAGATGGTGTCCCTTGTTTTTCTTCCCGTTGAAAGAAAGGGGCCGGTTATTGAAGTGTACATATTTCAAATGAAGAACGTCGACCGGCGCGCGAAAATAAAACGTCGTAAATCCCAAACATTAAACACACCAATTTGTGCACTAATCCCCAGTCCATAAGGCACAAAATAGCAAGATTTTATAGGCGTTTTGAATGGTTACGATCTGTATTGGGGTTATGACTGTTTTCATAATATGTACATTCAAACATGGCCGCTGCTAGGTTTATTCGGCTGTATTTGTGGTTATTAAGAGCGAGTACCTACCCGACGAGTAATTATAATCCGTGTTTTGTTTTTCTCCCGCTCGACCTCTTATTTGAGGGAAGCCATTCCGTTTTTTCTCTGTTGTTTAGGATCGGAGGTCGCTGTGAGGGGGGTTGACATTATGGCGGGATGTGAAATGGCTGGGCTCTATTGTCCCGGTATTTACCTGTTGGTGGTTGACGCTAATGTGCGAGATGCGATAAGTAATTAGAATCATAAAAATGTTGGGAGAGGAGTTTCTAGAAAACGAGCAAGTACCTACCTGGGTACCTACGGACTTACATTAATTTATATATCTAAAGAAAATGAACCGAAAAAAATCTGCGGTAGTAGGTACCGCACACACAATGATTTTGTAGGTAGTCTATCTGGAGAAGTAATATTCGCTTTCCCTATGAGGACTGGTTTGGTTACATCAAAAAAGGGATGGGGTCACGAAAGACAGCAAAGAAAAAAGAAGAAAATATCATTTTTATAAATTAATTATCATGCCACTGGGAATCGAAAGCCTCAACATTTTGACACTCGTTTCGAGAAATTTTAGCAATTTGGGAGGCGTAGGCGTGTGTAGATGCCGCTGTACGGGAATCATTCATTAGATAACCAACACTTTTGTCATAGGTCATCGAAGTGGTTCGCTTTGTGACGTTTTGTGACTTAGCAGGGTTGGGTTCATGGGGTGAGGTTTATCCAGGTTTTGGCAGTGCTGCGTGGCTGGCCGCATCGGAAAAGACCGGTTGAGGGGGACCCTTTGATCTCTGTCAATTGATATGTCTGTCACTACTGAGTACATTGTCCCTCAGATTCCTACCCATTCCTATAACTTTATTCTTCCCATAACTTCCTCTCCTGCTTTTCCTTAAAAATCCCCCCGTACAGACTCACCAAAGACACAAAACGCTATAACACCGCCAAAGATTGAGTAATGCACCTCATGTGCGAAATTATCAAATCATTACAATTTCTATGAAGCACCCATAAAACAAGTGATATTTGTTCAGGTATACGTTAAGCTCACAGTCCAGTAATTCTTGGAAAGTCTCGGACTCTTACTTCTCCACTCCCCAGTTTCAAGTTCTCAGTTTGGCGAGCGACGTGTCCAAAGGAACTTTGAATTTTGTGTACGCAGAGAGTAGTTGGCAGTTGCCTAGTTCTTGGAGAATGGTATTAGCTGTGTGTTATTTACCTAGTAGCCATGGAGCCACGCTCTCGTTCTCCTTGGCGCTCTTCAGTATCGTCTCCGGCAGTGGCAGCGAATGGCGGACCATGGCCCCATACAGTCCGTACTCCGCCATGATGGTGGACCTCCCCCAGCACTTCTCCGTCTTGCGCCACTTAGCGCGCCTGTTCTGAAACCACACCTGGAACAACAAATCACCATTAGTATCTTTGTATTGCCAAATTTTAATGCCGAATAAAGAACGCCATTAAATTTTGATAAACAATTTGTCGAAATTTGGGATAAACGAAAAATTACTACGATTCCGTAGAATTATTCATTTTATGACATTCGTCAAGAATTATTCATCTAATCGAGAGCTAACTTTACCAAATATTAATTTTATTGTCTTAAATCTTTATATCTACAAGGGCTCGCATCTTGGACCTATTTATTTATTTATTTATTTATTGAAAAAAAATAAGAAGTACATGAGAAACATAAGCTGCATATCTCACTAGGGCATTCCTGTATCGAGATATGCAGTTTTACATTGTAATTTAAACAAAAAACATACATATGAACTAAATAAAAATATAATTATAAACATATAAAAAAAATATAACAATAAGCAAATTAAAGATAACATAACAATAAGCAAATTAGATACTATAACAATAAGCAAATTAAAAAGTACATAATCAATATATATTATAAAAGAAAGTCCAAAAAAACGTGCGGAACGCAAAAACTCAGAAACAAGTGCCGGTACGATCAAGAAAGTTATATGGTATGGTAGATCTCTATCCCCCCTAGGGAATAAGGGTATTCGTTTTTACCTAAAGGGCTTGCTTTTAAAGATAAAAAGGGCTTGCTTTTAAAGATATAAGGGCTGAAAGTTCTAAGAAGACTCTAGAAATTTCAAGAACAGTCTAGAAGATTCCGGAAACTTCTAGAAAATTTGATAAAACTCTGGAATGTTCTGGAAGGAGTATGTCAGCGAGTCTAGAAGATTCGATAAAGCTGTAGAAAGTTCTGAAAAGAGTGGAGGAGTGTGTCGGTGTGCCTAGAAGGTTCCAGAAAATTCTAGAAGCTTCCATAAAGCTGTAGGAAGTCCTAGAAGATTCGATAGGGCTGTACAAAGTTTTGGAAGGAGTGGCGGAGTATGTCGGTAAGTCTAGATGGTTCCGGAAAGATCTAGAAGGTTATAAAGTGTAGAAAGTTCTGGAAGGTGTGGCGGAGTATGTCGGTGAGTCTAGAAGGTTCTGATGGTTCACGAATGCTATGGGAAATTGTGGAAGTATAAAGTTCTAGAAGCTTTTAGAAATAATACTCAGTGAGTCTAGAAGATTCCGGAAGTTATAAAAGTTTATATAAAGCTGTACAAAGTTCTGGAAGGAGTCGCGGAGTAAGTCGGTGAGTCTAGAAGGTTGTGGAAAGTTCTAGAAGGTCTGATAAAGCTGTGGAAGTTCTAGAAGGTTCGATAAAGCTGTGCAAAGTTCTGGAAGGAGTGACGGAGTAAGTCGGTGACTCTAGAAGGATCTGATGATTTATAAATTCTTAGAGAATTGTGGATGGAGAAAGTTCTAGAAGCTTTCAGAAATAATTGGCGGTGAGTCTAGAAGATTCTGGAAGTTCTAGAAGGTTCGATAGAGCTATACAAAGTTCTGAAAGGATAAGAGGAGTGTGTCGGTGTGTCTAGAAAGTTCCAGAAAATTCTAGAAGGTTCCATAAAGCTGTGGAAGTTCAAGAAGGTTCGATAATAATAATAATAATAATTGGACAATTTATGTTTGATAAAGCTGTACAAAGTTCTAGAAGGTTCCATGAGGCTGTAGAAAGTTCTGAAAGGAGTGGAAGAGTGTGACGGTGTGTCTAGAAGGTTCCGGAAAATTCTAGAAGATTCCACAAAGCTGTAAGATGTTCTAGAGGGTTCAATAAAGCTGTGCAAAGTTCTGGAAGGAGTGGCGGAGTAAGTCGGTGAGTCTAGAAGGATCTGATGGTTCACAAATGCTTAGAAAATTGTGGATGGAGAAAGTTCTAGAAGCTTTCAGAAATAATTGGCGGTGAGTCTAGAAGATTCCGGAAGTTCTAGAAGTTTCGCTAAAGCTGAACAAAGTTCTGAAAGGAGTGGAGGAGTGTGACGGTGTGTCTAGAAGGTTCCGGAAAATTCTAGAAGATTCCACAAAGCTGTAAGATGTTCTATAAGGTTCAATAAAGCTGTGCAAAGTTCTGGAAGGAGTGGCGGAGTAAGTCGGTGAGTCTAGAAGGATCTGATGGTTCACAAATGCTTAGAAAATTGTGGATGGAGAAAGTTCTAGAAGCTTTCAGAAATAATTGGCGGTGAGTCTAGAAGATTCCGGAAGTTCTAGAAGTTTCGCTAAAGCTATACAAAGTTCTGAAAGGAGTGGAGGAGTGCGTCGGTGTGTGCAGAAGGTTCCGTAAAATTCTAGAAGGTTCCATAAAGCTGTAGGAAGTTCTAGAAGGTTTGATAGGGCTGTACAAAGTTCTGGAAGGAGTGGCGGAATATGTCGGTGATTCTAGAAGGAACGGAACGTTGTGGATCGTTCGCTAATGCTCTGGAAAGTTATGAAAGGAGAAAGTTCTATAAGCTTTCAGAAAAAAGTGGTGGAGTGTGCCGGTGAGTCTAGAAGGTTCTGGAAAGTTCTAGAAAGAGTGATGAAATGTGTCAGTGAGTCTAGAAGGTTCTATAACATTCTGGAAGGTTCCCCAATGTTCTAGGAAGTTATGGAAGATGAAAGTTCTAGAAGCTTTCAGAAATGAGTGGCGAGTGTGAATGGAAAGTTCTAGAAGGTTAGATAATCTTAATCTTCAATATACATTATAAAAAAAGTGTACAATGTGCGTGCCGTTAAAATTCAGAGACGAATCCCGGTACGATCATGGAAGTTATATTTGTTGTAGCCCTCTATCCCCCATCCTTGAAGAAGGTTCCCGTTTTTATCTGAATGGCGTACTTTTGAAGATATAAGGGCTGGGAATTTCGCTACCTTGAAATTTTCAGAACAGTCCAGAATAATCAGAGTATACACAGTCCAGAGTATTCTTGAGCATTTCACAACATTCCATAACAGCCCGGAACATTCTGGAACATTCCAGGAATAGGGATAGAAATAGGCTGGAACGTTTGGGAATATCCCGGAATATCCCAGATCAGTGTGGAACTTTCCAGAACTGTCCCGAATGTTGTGGAATATTGTGGAACATTAATCTGGAACATTTGAAGCCTTTTCTGTATGGGTAGGGCTACGCATTGGTTGGGGTATATTAAGCAAGATCCGTCGTAGGTTCGAACGTCAGTTCAATCTTCATCAACTCCCTGAGCGAAGCCGGGCACCCCATCCAGAGTATTTGAGAGCATTCCACAACATTCCAGAACAAAATTGAAAATTGTGGAATGTTCGGGAATAGGGAATCGGGAACATTCCAGAACACTCGAATGTTGTCCTGAGCGAAGCCGGGTAACCCAGCTAGTATTATATAAGTTAAGTTATTAAATTTGGATTGTATGAAATATAGCTGAATTCCAGAATGATTTATGATACAAGCGACAACATGGGTAATCCAAAACCATCACTCTCAGTTATTATACATATTTTGACCATTTTCTTGAATAAATGTAATGTACCAATAGTTTTTATTTTTTCATTGAGCATATTATAAAGCAACGGAGCTTTATATGAAAAACTTCTTTGTCCAAAGGATGTTTTGGTATGTACCGGCTGATACATTAAAGAAGAGCCCAATCTAGTGATGCGCACTTGTTGAGATCTTTTCGCAGTGATAATGTTGTTGAAAAATTTACAGAGAGCCTGTATTATGTACAACTGCCTTATTGTCATAATTTTGCTTTCGCTATATAGTATCTGTGATGAATACATAAAACTTTTCTTGAACATTATTTTTAAAATTAATTTTTGTGCAATATTTAAAGGCTCTAGAGTAGTCTTATGGCAAGAACCCCAACAAATAACGTTATATGAAAGCATTGATTGAACAAGAACATAGTATACAGTTCTTAGTGTAATTTTGTCCAATATATTTCTTAGAGTCTTGAAGATATAGGCTAGCTTTCTTATTTTTTTTGTTAATATAGTAATATGATTGTTCCATTTTAAATTTTTATCAATAATTAAGCCAAGATATTTGATATTGTCTACTCTTTCCAAAGATTGACAATTACACTCCTGTACACAACAATGTATTTTTAAAGAGCGGTCCAAAGATGGTTGATTTACAGAAGAAATACTAAAAGTAATATATTTAGTTTTGCTCATGTTTAAGGTTAACAAGTTTTGATCAAGCCAATTTTTGACTGCCCTTAATCCTGCCTCGCACTTAGCATACGTATCATCCCAAGTATCACCAGCAAACACTAAAACAGTGTCATCTGCAAATACAATTGAAGAACCAGAAAATGGCAGTTTACAGAGGTCATTAATATATAACAAAAATAAAATTGGACCCAGAACACTACCCTGAGGAACACCATATACAATTGATTTGTTTGAACTAATATGATCATTAATCATTACTCTTTGTGTTCTATTTTCAAGATAAGTTCTGAACCAATCTAGAGCTTTATTAACAATACCCATTGAACTGAGTTTTTTTAATAGTAAACCGTGGGATACGGTATCAAATGCCTTAGACAAGTCTAAGAAGACAGCCATGGCTTTATTGCCAGTATCCAGAGCTTCTACGACTGTGGTTATCATTTTTAATGCAGCATCACTAGTTCCCATGTTCTCTCGAAAGCCAAACTGATTATCTGAAAGAATTTCATATCTTTTTACATAAGACATCAACCTAATTTTAGCTAACTTCTCTATAATTTTTGATAGGGTGTTTAGCAGGGATATAGGTCGATAGTTATTGACGTCTGTATTATCCCCTCCTTTAAACAAAGGAATAATTTTGGCATTTTTGCAGTGATCAGGGAATAAGCCATTCTCAAAGCTAACATTTACAATGTGTGTAATAGGTATAACTAGTTCAGAAGCATTTTGTTTGTAGACCATTGCACTTATACCGTCATTTCCACTCGAAAAACCTGATTTTAGCTCATTAATCACCTTTAAAACTTCATTACAATTCGTTGGATTGAATTCAAAACAGGCATTTTCTATAGATTGTGTTGGATTGCAATTTTTAATTAAACATTCTTCACTGGTGTTATTTGCACTGCACAAAAGATTAGCAAAATTTTGACCTATATCACTAAAAAAATCATTTACATGGTTAGTGATGAGCATTGGATTATCATTTATAGAAACAGTGTTATTTTTTATTTTCAGTTTATTTATTGGCACCGATTCCTTTTGCATATCCAATGCTTGTTTTATTATTTTCCATTCTTGCTTTATGTTTCCTTTAACCTCTTGAAGTTTCCTTTTATAATATGACTGTTTGATCGTTTTAACAATTTTAGAACACCAATTTCTATATCTTTTATAATATGCAAACAGTTCAATATTATTTGGTTCTTTGCGACAACTCTTGTGTAATTTGTCACGTCTTATGAGGCAGTCAATAATTCCAGAAGTTATCCATGGTTTCAAGTAATTTTTATTACTATAGATTCTCTTTATAGATGAGCAATTTTCAATGTGTAATTTTAGGCACTTTATGAAATTATCAGCTGCTGTATTGACATCATTTGCAAATAAAACGGTATTCCATGTTTCTTCTTTCAGTCTTGAATTTAGCAGGTCATTATCCACAGTTAGTTTAAGCTTTACGTCTATTTGTTTTGATTTCGTTATTATAGATTTAGGATATCTCAATATCGTAGCGAAATGGTCTGTGATGCTGGTCCTGAATACAGCACTCTGAGGATCATCTTTTGACTTGACCATAATGTGGTCAATACAACTCTCAGTTTTTGAAGTGACTCTAGTTGGTGAAATAATAAATGGTTTTAAACCGTGGTAAATCAGCAGAGAAAGGTATTGTTCGCTTTTTGAGCAGTTCATTTCCAAATTCTTTTTCTTTCATTCTTTTTAATATATTTATAAATTATGTTACCAACACGTTTTACTGTTGTTTATATTTTGATGTTCACAGGCATGAACATTTTAGACTGCTTTTCTAATTGGTGTTTTAAAAAAAACATTTTTTGGCACTATTTTGCCGATAATGTTTACAGATTGATTCATTACATAGATATTGATAAGGTTGTATACTGTTGGTGGAAATATTCTCTTTCCTTATATCTGCTTTACGTGACTTGTCTTACTAAATTATCTGAACTCTGAACACCCCCAACATAACACTATTATTTACGACCACTCATCTTCAACGCCTTTTTTCGAATCTCCCCATTCGTCAAACGGTCTGATATTAATAGTGGAGAGTCTGCGGTCATTTAAAAGATTTTTTAATGGCAACCTCATGATAGCTCATAGGAAAATGATCGAAAGTTTGAAAGCGCCTAATATCAATATAATATGAAGAAATTTGCATGTGAATAAAAATTTAATTTTAAAGGCAAATTGAGTAGCTTTGTATTGTCTTAGTAATGGAAGTTTTTAATTCAAACTGTATTAATTTTAACATTTTTTTGGCAAACTATATCTACTTACATGGTTTTAAAACACTCGAGCGATTTTATAATGTAATTTAGCAAAATAAGTGCTGAAAAATGCTAAATTTTATGTTATTATATTCATTCACTCAAGATACTTAGAAAGAATTAAAAAGTCTAAAGATTTATAAACTTCAGAATGTGTATGAAAAGGGAATGTGTCAATTGTGATTATCTATTACTTCAACTAAATTTATTAAAATTATTCGAAAGCAGAATAACTTGCTTACATAAAATCACAAATTCAATAATTGACAGCCCTGAACTATTATGCTTGATTTCTTTCCAAATATCTCGTAAACCAACACCGAGGCAATATCTATCGTTTTATTGGGACAACTCCAACACGGAATCACAATTCGCTACTCACTTTCGCTGTATACAGAATTTGGGTAATAATTATAAGGATGTTGTTGACATATATAATTATCAATCACTAAATATAAACGGGCATTCGTAGAATTTATATCGAAAAGCAGAACCACAAATCTATTAAAACAAACCGCCTAGCTCTGTTTCGACTCATTTTATTTATTTATTGTAATATTCCAAATCTACTATATCTCCACTTGTATGGTGGAGTATTTAGTTTTTGTGACGTTATGCTCATTAAGATGTTTTTTTGTACTAAAAAAAATAAACACATGTAAACTCAAACTTAAAAAATAAATAATAAAATTGAAAGTCAGCCTTAGACAGATGAATAATTCGCTAATTCCATAATATTTTATGAATCGACTACGATATTAAAGAGAGTTCATTAGTTTTCTTTGACGCACCTGAAAAGTTAACTGTGTCAAGCTGAAATATGACATTAAAAGTCCATTAGTTAAATGTACTTGTATTAATTGTTTTTGTGTTTAATTCGTAGAACTCCATTTAATTTTTAATTTTAATAATGTTATTATCAAGTTCTGCAAATATTTTAGTATTTATTTTAGTTACAGCTGTTTCGGCTTACAAGGCCATTTTCAAACTGTGGCTAAACCACTTTGAGACGACTTATTTATACGACCACCTTAAAAATTGACATTTATAATCGTAAGTATAAAAACCCTCTGCTGTGTTAGTTTGTTTGGTTAAAATAGGTACGGACTAATTAGAAAAACAATTACAAGTACATATTTATTTTTGTTACAGCTGTTTCGGCTTAAAAGGCCATTTTCAAACTGTGGTTAAACCACTTTGAGACGACTTATTCATACAACTACCTTAAAAAAATGACATTTATAATAGTAAGTATAAAAAAGTCGTCTCAAAGAGGTTTATCCACAGTTTGAAAATGGCCTTTTAAGCCGTAACAGCTGTAACAAAAATAAATATGTACTTTTAATTGTTTTTCTAATCAGTCCGAACCTATTTTACAGTATTTTCCAACAAACCAACACAGCAGAGGGGTTTGTCCTCTGTCTGGTTGTTTATCCAAATGCCCCGGGGCTAGCCGACCGCAGGGCTGGATTTATGGCGGAAGTTGCCATCTTAGATGTTGTTCCAGTTGACAAATTAAACTTGCAGTCACTTTTGGCAACCGAAGCCGCGAATGAGATCAGGAATTGGGGACGGTCGAGATCGAGTTACAAACTCGGCCGGATGGGTGTAGGGAAATAAAATTAATAGCTGCCAACTTTTTGTAGTGGATAAATATAATTAGTCAATCATAACATGAATTAATAATAAATACTTGTTTTTAATAATGTAGGTTACCTTTGACATGCTATTAGGTAACTAGGTAGTGAAGGTATATTACTTTTGTGCGTTGAATAATATATTGATACCGCAGTTTTGAAGTGAAAACTTTTTTTTTTTTAATTAGGCAATTCACCCTAATAAGAGTGCTTTATGATGTGAAAACTTCTTTAGCACAGTTGTGATTTGAAACTCGATGAAAAGAAAAAGCGACACAAAAAAGAGACAAAAACATAGATCACTATATGATTAAACCTGCGAGAGGATGAGATAGAATTATTATCGATCTCTTTTTTATGTGGTGCTTCGTAGCCTCCCCACGCTTGTCTACTTTCGTTTTCTGAAGGTTTCACTTCTACCACAACTGCACAATTTTTTTTTAACATTAATTCCACATTTGAATGCCTCCGCTGTTGAGGGGTAAGTCTCTTGACTCGCAATCCGAAGGTCGCGGGATCGAATCCCGGCAATCGCAAATAAAATGTATTTGATTTGATTTATTTGTGGTATTTCACGATCAATTCATTAAAAATAATATATATGTAAGTTCCAGAGTGGAAGATTCTCTCAGTATCGCCCTGGTGTAAGACCACTTTTCACAATTCTTTGAAACTTTGCTTAAAATGGCGTCAGCCGTGTTTGGTGACCAGATCTGAATAGCCAGGTACTTCACTACTTTCAGCCTCATAACTTATCCCAATTGGGGATGCATAGGCTCACTGGCTCCAGACGGGAGCAGCTGGGCCTCTTGTGAGGCATTCAAATTTAAAAAAAACCGTTGGTAACCCTGAGGAAAATTATTTTTTCTCAGGGCCTATGTCATCTTTGAGGGTGGATTTTGGAGACTTTTTTTTAGTAAATGAAGGAGTTAACCTGGGTCTTAAAGATACCGGTTCTATAAAAGTTGATCCGCCGACATTTGGCCCCTCGGCATACTATATAGTATGCAGACGGTTAATGGAAAATACGGTATACCTAAGGGGGCATACAGGGGGGGTGTCCAGCAAAATCTCACGTTACTTAAAAAGAATATGCGAAGTGGCCCAAATTTATCTCACCAAGGGGGGGGGAGGGGTCTAGATTGGAAGAAAAACTGCTCACGTAATTAATGTCTGCCCCCTAATAACACAAAATATAACTAAGTGACCCCGAAGGTATATGCAGAGAGGATGTACCGCCGAATAACAAAGTATAAAACATATTTTCATTCAAATGCATCAAGGAAAAGTCTACTTGTCTATGGACTGTATACACAAGTACAAAAAATCGACATTGTATATAAATTCATTTGATAATCATACCAACTTATTATTCAGGATACTTTCGAAATCGATTTTACGCTTGATATTGGTAAATAATGCACAAAAAATTATAATTTTATGGTAAAATCCTTTCCCGAGGGGCCAACTGTCAGCGGATCAACCCATGGCTCCTAGGTTATACTCACAGGATACTAAAATAGTCCATTCAAGTTCAGTTAAAAATGTTTTATAAGTTTAACAGCAATAAAGGCTAATTTTATTTATTTATACTTTATTATATCACTAGCAGACCCGGCCACACGTTGCTGTGGCTGACGAAACACAACGCCATTACCCAACCTTTATAAAATCCACACCACCCGCTTGCCCGCTGCCCGCTGCCCGCTGCCTGAATTGAATATTTGAATTTCTCGGCTTTTCTCTACTATAATAAGCATGTATTGTACATATAAACTAATTAACTCGCCAATAATTATACAATGCTTGCAATGCAACACTGGATATTTGAAAAGGGAAAATCAAATACCTACTTACTCATCTTGACATCTATTTTCCAATTTCTTCCGTAGAACGAATTTCAAAAGTGACTATAGTACGGCCCGCCAGCCGTTTTAAATCGCACAAAAATATGTTTTCTTTGAATTTCTCGGCTTTTCTCTAATATAATTTACATGTATTATACATATAAACATTCCTCTTCAATCACTCTATCTATTGGTGAAAACCGTATGAAAATCCGTTGCATAGTTTAAAAGATTAACGCGCACATACATTTTGAGCAACTTCATTTTATACTATGTAATAAAATAATGATGATGATGATAATGATGATAATGATTAACCAGTTGCTTCACAAAACTGAAATATAGGTATATCTAACAGAACTGGAATAGAACTAGAATTTGAACTTTTAATTTTGATGAATTGTTCAAATTCTTTGAAATAATTCGTCCACCAATGAGCGACCACGCGAAATAAATGAATTTGCCTCGATTACTCGAGATTTCCCAGAAGATCAATTCTTAAATTTTTCGCGAACATTAAAAAAATCATTCCTTCAAATTTTAACATGGGGACGTAATAACTTATTACAGTGCTATATAGCCAATGAATTAAACTGTTTTTTACCGTTTATCTCATATTTATAGGATTTATAAAAATTATATAAAAAAATCGTAAAGGTTATAACCGCGCGAATCCTGCGTGTTTTTTACTTTGAAACTGCCGTGAGAGGTACTTATTCGAGTCGACATAGAATATTTTAGAATTCTGTATGTTGTCTGTGGTATACTTGCTAATGGAAGGTGCATATCTATGGAAAAAGGACTTAATTTTAACCGTAAACAGCTGACCAAAAATTCGGGGGGGAAAAAATATTTATAAAAATTATTTTTAACACCGTTCTAAAATTGTTTTGCAAATTTACGACATCTATGGTCAAAATAGATATTGCATTTCAATAGCTTCATTTTAAAATAAATGGCTGGCCATGGAAATGTTTTAAATAATTACAATAAATGTTTTACGAATGATAGGAAAATGTGGTCCAAATTTGGACGGCTGTCAATGGCAGAAAAATAAAATTGGTCCATTTTTTTACCACAATCGCTCCAGTGAATAAGGTTATCAAGGGATGTATGTAATAAATCAATAGAAATTCGAAATGCAGAGTCCAAATTATTAATACACTAGTACCGGCATGCGTTGCTATGCCATTTAATAAAGAATGTTTCTCCCTGAGTGTCCTTTCCCATTCTTCCCGTTCCCCTTCCGCCTCCCCTTCTTCTCCTGCGTCCTCTTACCCTCTCGCGTTCCCACTCCGTCTCCTCCACGTTCTCTCTCCCCACTCCACTCCCCCCTTCCCCCGTCCCACGAACCCCCCTCCCTCCTCACACGTCCCCTTCCCCTCCCGCGTTCCCCTTTCACCTTCCCCGCCTTCCCTCTTCCCTTTCCCGCTCCCTCGTCTCGTCAACCCTCCTCCCGCGTTCCATATATTCAATCCCATTACATTCAGTTATTAAACAGCCCGTGTGCCACCTTTTACAATGTTTGTTCAAATTTCCATTTTTCATGTATAATAAATTTGGTACCTAACACAGGTACCTATTTAAAATATCTAAAATTCTTGATTCGATTCAAACTATTAGGGGAGTACCTTCTTTAAATAAATTTATTAAAGATTTTCAAAAATAGAATCCTGATTGAACAATCAATATTTTGCAAAATGTCATTCTCAAACACGCGAACTGTCAAACATGCTCATGTTTTCTGAAATTATCAAATTTTCTGCGCAATTTTCTTAATTTTTCTCTCCGTAAGAACCATCCTCGTACTTCAAGGAATATTCTAAAAAAAGAATTAGCGAAATCGGTTCAGCTGATCTCGAGATTTGCGCTTACCAACACATTTAGCGATTCATTTTTATATTATAAGATGATTGTTCATGGCTGATGCGGGTCTCAATTATTGTGATTTCAACCCTTTGCATTGCATCGATCTGCTACCTAATATTCTCAGAACCTCGTACTCACATACGTTGGTACGATTGACTTGGAATCTCAGTCACATCGGAGTAAATCTACTAATTGCATTGTATAATGGAGCTTGGTCTGAGTGATTAGACGCCGGACCCTAGTGACAGACGACCGTACCACCAAGCCACGGAAGCCGGCAGATTACCGGGACTTACCCAAAGAGGACTAAAGGGGAAATTAACTGTTTAGCCTTTACGTTATTGGTTTGTAACAATCACACAGATCAGATTATGATAACGAAGCAGATTATCGGTTTTAGTGGCCAATATCTTCTAATTGACGACCGTAGTCAAGTGGGTAAGACTCTTGACTCACAATCCGGAGGTCGCGGGTTCGAACCCGGCATGCGCAAATAAATTTTATTTGATTAATTTGTGTTAATAGAAGTATATAGTCTCACTGGCTCCAGACGGGAGCAGTTTTTTTATTTTTTTATTTTTTTATTTTTTATTTATCTATAATAAAATATATTTACAATGGTTTTGTTTGTATGCCTGTCTCACTAGGGTATACCTGTGTCGAGGCAGGCGTACAGTTGAGATTGTTGTGCGGTATTCACTGTAAGAAAAAAAAAATCTAAATAAATAAAAGACAAGGTTCGAAATTGTGTGCTCTATAGACTCAAAAACTACGCTGAATATGTCAAAGTTTGTTCTTGTCAGTGTCAGGAGTGTTTAGAGAATGGTTTAATTTAAAAAATATATATTAAATTAAAAAAAAAAAAAATTATTGTAATAAAAAAAATATGAGTTACATATATATGTAAAGAAAACCACTTATGAGTGCTTTCCTTAAGCTTGTATTTGCTGCGTCACTGAGTAAGTACTGAGTAAGTACTGAGCTAGTTAGTGGCCCACTAGATGTCAGAACAAATGAATCGAGTTAGGAAAATATAACTGTCAGAATTATGGGATTAACAATTCCTGAAAACATTGTCTTATTTTATTTATTATTTATTGAAGAAACCTGAAATAAGGGCTTTAAATGTTGTTTCTTTTGTTTTTATAGGTAAGTGAATCTTTTGTTAACCGATAATATAATTGTTAAGAGTTGTAAATACGTATTGTTAATAAATCTTTTGTTTTTATAGAGAAACGCAATTACGCCTTTGTTTTATTCAAGAATATAAAAAATCATTATATATATAATTTACAAAATATTTTATTTTAAAGGTCGTATTTAGTCATGTATACCTTATCAGAAAAGAGGAGTACTTGTGCCTGATAAGGGAGCCACGATTCTTACCTAGGTTTTAAGTTATAATGAATGGATAGTTTTAACAGGATAACACCACGCAATGGTGGAACTTCGGAATTGTACCCCCCCCCCCCCTTTCTATATTTATTAGATTTAATTTTGGTTAATTATTTAAATTATTGCTCTTCTACTTTTCCGTAATATTAAAAGATCTGGCGCCCTTTGATATATTATAATAACTTATCCACATTTTGATATAAATTAGCTAACTAACTAACTAACCATCACGCCGTTTCCCCGCAGGGGTAGTCAGAGAGGACGGATCGCCAAACAACTCGATCTTGGCACACACTCCTTGCCTCGTTCACATTCATACATCGTCTAATACATGCTCTTCTATTATTCCGACTCTTCACATGGCCCGACTCAAGTATCTGATTCAGTTGGTCGTGCCATGTCTTCCTCGGGCGTCCCCGATTTCTTCCACCATTCACATTGCGTCATGTATTCTCCTTACACTCCTTTCCTGGAACATTCGCTCTACATGCCCAAACCATCTGAACGTCCCTTTCCCTCAGGGCCTATGTCATCTTTGGGGATGCTGTGTGGAGGGTTTTTGTAAGGAAAGGAAGGACAGGAGAGTTCTGGGAAGGAAAAGGGTTTAAAGGGTGGGTAGAAATTTGGGGTACAGTGTGTCCTGGTCATTCACCTCCAAGACCTAGACAAACCTCACCCATCGAAAACATTGAATACGCTATCCATGGAAAGCACTGCATATGCTATCCACAGAAAACATTGCATATGCTATCCATAGACAAAGTTGAATATGCTTTCCATGGAAATCCTTGAATATACAATCTAATCAATCTATTGAATATGCTATCCGTGGAAAACCTTGAATATGCTATACATGGAAAACCTTAAATATGTGTTATACATGGAAAACATTGAATATGCCGTTCACAGAAAACATGTAATATGCTATCCATGGAATACCTACAATATGCTAAATGTAGAAAATATTAAAGATGTTATCTTCGGATAACCTTGAATATGCTGTGCATGCATATGCTAATGAATATGCTAATATGCAGTCCAGTGGTTATGTCATGGGTATATTGATTTTTCTATATTTTTTTAATGATTGAAACAAATATATTTAGTAAAATATTGTTTAAATGTGAAATGTGTAGAAATCTATTGAACTACATAAAATATACAATAATTTTGCGAGTTTCAGGAAGTAAACTTTGTATAGAACATAGACATCCAAATGGATAGACCAGAAGATACAGGTGAGGGGTAAAACCAAACTATGGGGGGGGCGAAGAGGGGAAGAAGACTGTGATTAGTTGAAAAATCAATCTGACAGTATATAGGCATCTCGCATTATAATATCATCATTTAGTTCTTAAAAGCAAAATCTGCTTTGAATGAATAGACCTTTTTACATGGGAGCGCGAATTGCTTGCCACGATAATAAAATATTTGCGTAGGCCAAATGTACACCCTAAAAAGATTCGCCCGTTTTCACATAGCAATATTTTTTTGCCGTGTTTAGTTAAGACACTTTTACAAATGTTTCATAATTTACTTACCCCTGTAACCAGCGACGAGCACACTAAGGAACCGCCCACATTTATGTGCACATTGATATGTAGGTATGTTGTATAGCACAAGCTACTGTTTTGGCGTGTTATTTTTTCGTTAAATGTATAGATGTTAGCTTCGCGCTGCCCACGGCAAGAATGATGACGTCACACATTTTAGATTCAAGCGATTCTCTATCCCCTCCACATGGGGCGAACTGGCGCCAAGGAGGAGCTCCAGCCGGTTCCATGGCGAGGGGGAAATAATACGTTTTTATCACTTAGGGCAGGTCCAGATATATTCATATGTCCGTGGTATAGAACGAGAACGGCCGGCGTAGTCCAGTGGCAAGACTCTTGACTAGCACTCCGAAGGTCGCGGGATCGAATCCCGGCGTGGCAAATAAATTTTATTTGATTAATTTGTGTTATTTCACAATTTATTCATTTAAAATAATATAGTATATATTTGCGGCACGTTCCAGAGTGGAAGATACTCTCAGTATCGCCCTGGTGTAAGACCACCATTCAGAATTGAAACGTTGCTTGAAATGGCGTTAGCCGTGTTTGGTGACCAGATCTGAATAGCCAGGTACTTCCCCACCTCCCTTTTTCCCATCTCCTTCCCTTCCCCATTACCTTCAGCCTCACAACATACCCCAATTGGGGATGCCATAGTCCCACTGGCTCCAGACGGGAGCAGTTGGGACTCTTGTGCGGTATTCATGTAAAAAAAAAATAGAAATTGTAAAATAAAACACATGAAAAATAATAATTTAAGCTAACAATTGTATTTATTCTTGTGGAATGTTGTTATTCCCTTCTTGTTACTAAATTCCATGCAGTTGAACACATCTACTACTTGTGACAAAGTATTTCCAACTGCATGCAATCTAGGCATAATAGAGCATCTAAATGACTCGGTCCTGATGTTGTTGCAATTAAAAATAATTTTTGATACAATACAAATAAAATATGTTCAAGAATCGTAGTCCCATTTCAGTCACTTATAAAACCGTCAACCGCAGGGTTAACCAATCGCTTAACAATACAAAAGAAGCCATCAACAAAAATACTTATTTCACAATACAAAACAATTTCTTTAATAACACACTCGCGAGTGACGGAAATATAGCTTTAACGCAATCTTTAATCAAATAATATCCCAAAATAATGATAACCTATCAATGCTGCAGTAACGCAACGCGTTTAGGGCGCCATTGTGAGTGCATCACACATCAAGTAAAGAAAGTATAGTTAGGGGGGCGAGAGCGGGGGGACCGCCCTAGATGACGCAATGAGGGCGGGATGCGAGAGGAATTCCCGCCCTTCGTGCTACTGACAGCTTCTAATGGGGCAATAAAGGAAGGTGGGCGGATTGATCAAATTATTTCAATTAGAAGTAAAAAGTGGTAATAATATTAATATGATTGAAAAAGTTTCAGATAAATATTTAAGTAAAAATCTGTAGGTATATCATTTAATAAAAAATTAGAAGATTTTGATAAAGTTTAAACATTAAGTAAAATAATATTTGCAGGTGGTTATGACACTTTCTTAACATTATACAATTTGTCCAATTTTTCTCCCATTTTTTTTTTAATTTTCAGTTTGGGAGGCGGGAATGGGTACCGCCGCCCCGGGAACCTTTATTAAATAACCAACAACTCATAGTGGCAGTGGCACGGCAGAGGTGTTGGTTATCCAACGTTTGCTTTCGCTACGTTTGGTGATTTAGCAGGGGTGCCCGGGTTCATGATGAGTGAGGTTTGTCGGATGACCAGGACACACTGAACTCCAAATTCCTACCCACCCCTTGAACCCTTTTCCTTCCCAGAACTCTCCTCTCCTTCCTTTCCTTAAAAAACCCTCCACACAGCATCCTCCAAGATGACATAGGCCCCGAGGGAAATTATTTTCCTCAGGGCCTCCTGTGCGGATCTCATGTAAAAAAAAAAGAAATGACACTATCTCAATGACAGCTATTTTTTCAAACCATCTTCAGAGTAGATGATACTCTCGGTGTCGCCTTGGTGTAAGACCACCATTCAGAATTGAAGCGTTGCTTGAAATAGCTTAAGCCGTGTTTAGAGACGAGATCTGAATAGCCAAGTACTTCCCCACCTTCCTCTTCCACATCTCATTCCCTAACTCCTTCCCCTCCCCACTGCCTTCAGCCTCACAACATACCCCAATTGAGGATGCCACAGTGTCACTGGCTCCAGACAGGAGCGGCTGGGATTCTTGTGAGGTATTCATATAAAATAATAATAATTCAAATAAAAGGCAGGTAAAAATCTAAATAAACCCGAAGATTTCACAATTGAAAAAATAATCTATGATTTACCATTAAAACGGCCACCATCTTGAAACGGAAACGGAACATACACCCACATTTATAAACAGACGAAATGTAAAACAATCGAGTTTAAACAGGACTTCACCGCGCTTAACCAACCATCACGCTATTTCAAAGAGGATAGACCGCCTCATAACGTGATCTACACACATATTCCTTGCTTCGTTCACAGTCATTCATTGTCTCATACGCATACACACTGTTCGTACATCTGTTTTTCTGACTTTTTTTTTTATTAGCTCCACACAGAAGGCCCTTAGGAAAATAATTCCCCTCAGGGCCTGCGTCTTCTTTGGGGATGCTATGTTGAGGGTCTTTTTAGGGAAAGTAGGAGAGGAAGTCGCGGGAAGGAAAAAGGTATGAGGGGTGGGTAGGAATCTGGGGGTCAGTGTGTCCAAAAGCAACGGACGTGTGAATAAATCCTCCCCACTGCTGGTAAGGTGGTCTTCCTCGATCAGTCTCTCCCAATCCGGCCTGTCACGCAGTTGGTGGGCAGACGCATCCGCCGCCAAGATCTGGACAAACCTCACCCCATGAACCCGGGCACCTCTGCTAGGTCGCCAAACGTAGCACACCACTTGGGGTGACGAATGGCAGAGGTATTGGTAATCCAATAAATAGTTCACAGGGTGGCGGTACCTATGCCCGCCTACCAATTTTTTTTGACATGACTAAAGTATTTTTAATTTTTCTTTTGCCCCATAAAATTATAAAACAGAAACATTATTACCCTACATTTTATCAAGCCAAATCAATCTACCGTTCGACTTGAGTAACAGAAAAGAGGTGGTCGGTCCGCAAAGCGCCCCCTTGTCTGGCCGTTAGATATACGCTGGATTCAATTATCGCCACAAAGGGAGGGGGCGGTGGTTAGGTTAGGTTAGGGAGGTAGGAAGGGTTTCGAGGAACACTGCCTTAATACTAATAGGTACAAGTTAATGTGTTGGGTACTTTTAATGTAAATGATTAAAATGGGTTTTTTGTAGAAAATTGTTACTTTGTAATATATTAAAAGTAAACAGTGTGTGTCGCTTTATGTACATCGCTTCTTATTCTTTTTTTAAATTAGCTCCCCAAGTGGTTTGCTACGTTTGGTAATTTTGCAGGGGTGCCCGGGTTAATGCGGTGAGGTTTGTCTAGGTCTCGGAGGCGGATGGCCAGGACACACTGAACCCCAGATTCCGACCCACTTCACAAACCCTTTTCCTTCCCAGAACTCTCCTCTCCCTCCTTTCCTTAAAAAAACTCTCCACACAGCATCCCCAAAGATGACATAGGCCCTGAGGTAAATTATTTTCCTCAGGACCTCCTGTGTGGAGCTCATTTAAAATCTTTTAGTATTTTTAATGATACAGTATTAAAAAATAAGTATTAAACAGTACAGTATTAAAAAAGTAAATCTAAAAAATATTTAAATCAGTTTTCGCATTCTGTTCTACTGTGGAATTTATTCGACTTTTCCATTTGATGTTATTATCGATAATTATTCCAAGATAGTTTATTTTTTCTTTACTACTAATGTGTATACAAATGTTACAGGGAGCGATCCTAAGAAGGCAATTTTATCGTGATTTTTTATGTTCACTTTTATATTTAAGATATTCCCTGTTAGGCTAAAAGGTATAAAATGGGTTTTTTCGTAATTTAAGGTCAATAAGTTTTTGTCAAACCATAGTTTTACGATATTAATTGCTTTGTTAACTGATACTTCGACCTCATTCCAAGAATTTCCTTTAATAGTTATCACTGTATCATCTGCGTAAGATATAATGTTTCCAAACGTGATTTAATATGTGGGTACGTTAATTTTGCTACTTAGTGCAGAAACCGGTTGATATTTTGCCATACGATTAGCTACGTTTGGTGACTTACCAGGGGTGCCTTGGGGGGCGTCATGGATGAGGTTTGTCTAGTTCTTGGCGGCCAATGCGTTTCCCACCTATTGCGTGGCGAACCGGATCGGGAGATGTTGGTTGAGGAAGGCCTAACCTAGGCCTTTGCAGCCGGACTCTCTCGGCCCATCGCAGCGGGAGGGATGGAATCATACGTCCGTCATTCCTAGACGAATTGGCTCCAGATTCCTACCCACCCCTCATACCTTTGTTCTCCCATAACTTCATTTCCTTCCTTTCCCTAAAAAGACCCTCCTCACAGCATCTTCAAAGATGACAAGCTCTGAGGAAAAAAATCCTTAGGGCCTATATATAGGGCCTCCTGTGTGAAGCTCATTTAAAAAAAAAACGTTCATAAATTTATTTCTAACTAAATATGTAGGTATGTACTCGGTGACTGTTGGAGTAATTTTTTAAGCCTCATCAATTCATCAATATACACACTCTAAACTGAGGACTTTTTTGTCACATCGCTAGTTTTATCCAAACCGATTAACGTTTAAAGGTGTTGTTGTCCCTTTTTGCTAAAGAAAATAAACGTAACTTGAGATAAACGGCTCTTTCTGAGTGATGCTTTTCAAGAGAATCAGTAACTATTTAAATTAAACTTAAATGCTGTTACTTATAATCTTTCAGTTATCCGGACAAAGAGTAAACCATATTAATAAATCGATATTATTTAGTGCCAATCTTGCGTGATCTATTTCTAACAAGTGCCGGGATAAAGGGCGCATTAGACACGAACATAATGCCTGTATTATAACTGTTACTGCATTATGGTGTAGGGACCTACCCCCATTTAACCCACAAGAGACCGGCTTTAAGGCTGCGACGAATCTAGAATTATTATGGAATATGTCACAGTAAACAACTTATTTATTCAATTTCGCACTCATAACGAACTTCGTAAGTAAAAAAATAGGTGTTTTGAGATATAAACGGAGATCAGAAATAGACAACACGCTGAAACGAAATAATACAGACTGAAAAAGAAACCATTCAACCGCACTAAAAAATCATTGCATCATATATTTATATTCCTTCAGTAACTTTAGAGCGTTTAACCTTAAAGTGGTTCGCTACGTTTGGTAGTTTAGCTGGGGTGCCCGGGTTCATGGGGTGAGGTTTGTCTAGGTCTTGGAGGCGGATGACCAGGACATACTGAACCCCAGATTCCCTTTTCCTTCCCAGAACTCTCCTCTCCTTCCTTTCCTTAAAAAAAAAACCCTCCACACAGCATCCTCAAAGATGACATAGGCCCTGAGGGATATTATTTTCCTCAGGGCCTCCTGCGTGGAGCACATGTAAAAAAAAAAAAAAAAAAACCAGCCAGCGGCCGAAAATCCACATTTCGTCGAAAGTTGTTCTTACGATCGTGCAGGGCGGTTACAAGGAGAATGATAAAACTATTAAAATTAAAAATTATGTACTTTTTGCAATTATTGTTTGATCATAAGTATTTATCATTTTTCAATAATTTCTAAAATAAATAAGAATGTAAAAAAATCTGAAATATATTAGTTTGTAAATGCGCAAATAAATACACCAACGGGCCAATTTTCGTCAAGAAACACATGTATGCATATATTTTTTAATGATTTTATTTGAACTAAAATTAAAAATTTGAAACGTGCGTTTCCTGGATAATGTTTTGATTTATTTTACTGCATGGTTATAATGATTTGAAATGGGTGTTTTATAATACAAAATTTTTTTTGAAAATTAACAAATCTGCCAACGACCTATGGTATAACCTTATTATACTAAAAATAAACCTTTTTTCTCAAAATTTAAAACATGCGTTTATTAGATAAAAGAACAATCTTTCGAAATCAATTTATATTTTTTTATGGAAAAAAGTCAATACGTCTAAAATCTGATTTAAAAATGACACATTTCTGGTTTTCTCTGGTTGTACCCCCTTCATATTATTGATATAATTAAAATTTAATTTATAACAAAATCAATTTCGATACTTGTATCAAATAAGGAAGATAAAAAAATATTTATTATAATATACGATTACTAATAATTTTTTTTAACTGGGCTGCGAATGAGCTTGCAACGTCGCATTTTGGCAAGCTGACACATGAAATTCCCCTCTTGAAAAGGTTAGACTTTTTCTGACATATTATTTTTTTTATTAAATTTGATAAGAATTCAATGAAAGTGATATGGCAAAAATTTCTGTTTGTTTTGGAAGCATTGAAAATAATGTTCGGTAGTTTCCGATCGTTCGGCGTTAAGGCGTTGGGAGCGCTGTGGGTAAAATAAGACTAATTGTACCAATTTTTTCATCTCGCATCGCATCTAAAAGGAATAATCGAAATTCTCGAAAAATCAGTTGCTAAAAAAAGTCATGTTAAAAATGTTATATTGTAGATATATAATTTATTGATTCTCTTAAACAAACACTTCCAATTTTGAAAATGAAACTCAAATTCAAAACAAAAATTCTATAGTTCATTTATTGAACCGGAATTACAGACAGACGGAATTCCAACTAAAATAAGTATTTAACGAATGAAGACAATATAAGCGAAACTTATTCGAAAATCTGAAACAGAAAAATCAGAAAAAGATACTGTCACCTCTGGTACTCGAACACAGAACCTATGACTTGCCGGGTCAGTGCTCTACCTGTTTCATAACGCTGATGGGTTTCATTCGTAGTTGTGTTCCAATCGGCCTAGAAGGTCGGAGGAATCCAGATTTTGGACATCCGCACATTAAGTGTACCTACTTACACGGTGGACTTGAGTCAAGTACCGCAATACCGCCAGTCTGGCAACAACCATCGTAACACATCGTAACGTGACATTTCGCTCTACGTTGAAATGTTATTTATCAATCGGAAGTGTGTAATATGAAGCGTTATATCGCCGTCGTTCATCGAATGCTTTATGTGAACCGCCTATTCGTCTCATGACTCAAATTTATCGTGGTTTTAATAACCGACCAGAACAATCTGTATCGTACGCTTTTGGATACACCTGTGACTGTCACCGAATGGAGACCAAGCCACGAACCACAACAGTAGTGAGTATAACTTAATTGTGTATACCGTATCTAGTTTGGTGATCGGGCATAATTCGTATCGAGGTCCATAAGCGTTTTATTTAGCAAGGAGTGACCGCAAGGTTATTCTGACCCCCGTGCATCGTCACGAATCACTACTAACTAAGCTAATGTATCCCTATCCGATTCGGTAATATTTAACTGTATCATTCTTCGACCAAGAACTACCAACATTATCTTCATTTTGTTTATTGGCTGCTATATTTATGTGTAATTGCAAGATTCAACCAGAACTAAATGCTAACTAGATTAGTGTCTTGGATGATTTTTTTCATTTAATAAGCGACGTCTATTGTCTTTTCTGCAAGTCTAGGATATAGAAATAAGTTATTTTTAATTATAAGATACAATTTTTTTTTACGTAAATCGGTGAATGAATATTATGTTTTGTTTAATAATGACAAAGTTCTAATTTTTTTGTAGCGCACAGTTATTTCGTATTATGCATAAAAGCATGGTTACGAGTAGCGCAGCACCCGTTCACGTAGGTACCGGGTGTGGGGGTAGCGCGAGGACAGAGAGACGCGGGGCATGCAATTTAATTAACAAATTAAATTAGGAATTAACTGTTTGAATGGAGCACTGGAAGCAACTGCGGGGTTCTGCCCCACTTCCCTTCCCCTTCCCACCCTGCCCGTGTAGCGCCACTGTGCAGCGATGGGCTGGTGAAGGTAGCTGGTGGGTGGTACCACCCCCTTGCAGCAGCCTGAGGTTCAACCAACACCACTCGTTCAGAGGCAAGCAAACTTTTTGAAAATATGACAATTATGAAAGGAATTTGTCTGGAAAAATGCGCCACAGGCTGATTTCTTACAAAAAATATGATTTACGCGGCCTAGTGGTTAAGATATTTGTTTTAACTCGATTATTGTATATTTCAAATTTGTTTTCCGTTTCAAGATGGCAGCCGATTAAATAGTTTAGTGAAGATGCTATTTTCAAATGTGAAATCGTCGTGTCAATTTGGATTTTCTTACAGACACTTTTTCAATATTATGTTATTCAACTGCCTGAAGAAAGTTTTAAAAAAGAATTAGCATTGATATAGTAACATTTAGATACATTGTACAATTCTTATTTGAAATTAAAAAACAAAAACATAGTGTGCAATTCACATGCGCTAGAAGTGAATCCATCAGAAAACTAAAATAGACAAGAGTGGGGAGGTTTTTTTTCACAAAGAGGAGACCGATTATACTATCTCATTCTCTCGCAGGCTAAATCCCATAGATGTATGCTTTTGTCTCTTTTGAGTGTTGTTATTTTTCGTATCATCGAGTTTCAAATCACAACGGCGCTAAAGAAGTTTTCACTTCAAAAAGTTACATAAAATACTTACATGGTTTATAAAGTAAGCATGTATTTAAGTTACTTCATTTAATTGTAATGATTTCGGTGGAATTAATGGTTATGGTTTTTTAAATTAGAGAAAATTAGAAATGTTCAAAATACATAAAACTTTTCTAGTATCTGTTATTTCACATGTAATTAATATAAAACAAAAGGTATCTACCTTAAAAATAGTATTATACTTCTTGGGCACGTTCCAGAATGGAAAAAATAACTCTCATTATTATTATCGCTCCGTCAAAAGACTATTCTGAAAATTATCACAGAAAACTATTCAAACAATTGAAATAGCTCTGGGCGGGTTTAGTGACCATACCTAAATAGCCAGATACTTACCAAAATTCTTCTTATTCATCTCCTATCCCTCCGCACTCAATTTAGCCTCACAACATGCCTCAAATGGCGATTTCACAGTCCCATTATCTCCGGGAAATTGGGACTCTTAAGGTAAGTCAAATATTAAAATACTAGCTGGTTCCCGGCATGCGTTGCTATGCCGTTTAATAAAGAAATTGTTTCTCCCTGCGTGCTCTTTCCCATTCGTCCCACTCTCCTTCCGCCTCCCCTTTCCCTCCCGCGTCCCTTTCCCCTCTCGCGTTCCCACTCCGCCTCCTCCACATTCCCTCTCCCCGTTCCCCCCCCCCCCCTCCCCACGAACAATCTAACCAAGTTCTCCTCTCCTCTCCCCTCCCCCCTCCACCCACCACTCCCGCATTGCATATATTCAGTCCCTGTGCATTCATTTTTCCAACAGCTCGCGTGCCACCTATTGCAATGTTTTTTAAACAAATTTCATAATGCCAAAGCTCACCAGTAGTCTTATACAAACCTTGGCCTCACAATAACGAACACAAGAAAAAATAATTATCCAATTTGGTGCAGTCGTTCGGTAGTTATGCGCGTACATACATTTCGGCGATTCATTTTTATTTATATATAAGATAAGAAGATAGAAGAAGAAGATAGAAGATAGATAGATAGAAGATAGATAGATGTTTTACCAGCTTTATTGCATGGGGAAAAGTGCGCGGAAGGCTGATATCTTGCATATGTATATTATTGTACCATGTTACTTTAAATTTAACATCTACTACCAGCGGTTCGCATACCATAGTTTGAGTTGCCCTGTCCCCGTTTTGCCCCCCTTCCCTCTCCTTTGTCTGTTACGGCTAATGAAGTTTACTGGAAACTACGGAAAATGGGAATTCATGAGTTAATTTGTTTTGTGTGTGAAAATTACTAAATTGAGTATTGCATACGTAATGAGAACAGACACGCATTGTTTATCATTAGGTATCCATAAAATACCTAATTAATACATACAATGTTTTCATAAATGAATACATTATATATCAAACTAATTCTACTTGAGGTTGAAAATTTACCGGTAAATTTTTTGAAGTGAAAACTTCTTTAGCACCGTCGTGATTTCAAACTCGTTGAAATTAAAAATAGCGACACTAAAAAGAGACCAACTCTTTATGCGGTGCTTCGTCTTTGCTAGCCTCCCCACTCACGTCTACTTAAGAAGATTTCACTTCTATCGCGTGTGAATTGCACGCTCAGTTTTTTTACATCAGCTCTACACAGGAGAACCTGAAAAAAAATTGGGCCTCTGTCATCTTTGGGGATGCTGTGGGGGTGGTATTTCTGGGAAGGAGAGAAAGTTCTGGGAAAGAAAAAAGTATGAGGGGTGGGTAGGAATCTGGGGATCAATGTGTCCAGGAGTAACAGGCGTATGAATTCATCACTCCCACTGACCTTCAAGGCGATCGCGATGGTCGAGGTAGTCCGGCTGGAGAGGTCAAAAGGTCTCCCTCAACCACTCTCTCCCGATCCGGCCCACCACACAGAAAGTGAGCAAACGCTTGTTCTGCCAAGACCTAGACCCCATGAACTCGGGCACCCCTGCTAAGTGACCAAATGTAGCGAACCACTTTGGGAGACCTATGGCAGAGATGTTGGTTAAAAAGTTCCCGGGACGGCGGTACCCACATCCGCCTCCCAACATCGCAAAAAAACATTATCTTATTCTGTACTAGCAGACCCAGCCACACGTTGCTGTGGCTTACGAAATTTTTATAACCAACGCCATCTGTTAAATCAAATCCACACCGCCCGTTTGTCAGCACGCTGCCCGCTGCCGCTTGGCCAGATATATCATGTATTTCAACTATCTTACACAAAACCTTGACAAATTATATACCTAAAAACCTTCCGCATGAATCACTCTATCTATTGGTGAAAACCGCATGAAAATCCGTTGCATAGTTTAAAAGATCTTAGCGCACATACAGCGTGAGCGACTTCATTTTATACTATGTAAAGATATATAATTATTTTTGAATGCGAGTGCATTTCAAGTATAAAAGTGTTTCTTGAATGCCAGAGCATTTCTTTCGTTCATTTCTATATACAAAATAATTTTCAGAACCATATATGTTGTACTTTCGTAGATATATTTATGACAAATTTCTAACTTCAAGCATTTTCAATAATCATTCATTTTACAAGGTTTTAACATAACTTACATTCTATTTCGTTTGTGTCTGATAGTTAATCGTTATTACGAGGCGCATTATAGTTCGCCACTTTGGTTGGATAGGATTCTAACTTCACCTTAGCATATTTTATGGTTGAAAGATTCCAAAAACAAATTTTCGTAATCTATTTAACAATTTTAGTTAAAATATTTTAGTTTTATCATATTATAACGGAAAATATTTAAATAGGACGTGGCCCAAGTGTGAAATTGCATTAGGCATATGTAATTAGAACCTTGTGCAATGAACTATTATGCTCTAGCTGGTTGCGTATGGTTCTGTTTGCAAGTTTAGGTATGTTCTATAATGGTTAGTTTTTATTTCATATTTTGTAACTGTATTTTTTTTATCCTTATCTTTTGGCTTTATGATGACGATAGGTTAATTTTTTTTACATTTTGTTTGTTCTTCAATAATTTTACCATTTTTCGTTGCTTCAGCATACGATTTAGTAACAATACTTAATTTGAGATTTTCAATGTTCTTATCTATATTAGGTAACGATTGAAACAATCTGTTGAGTCCCTCATTCACATTGTTTATTGATGCCTTGCATTCTTGCACCATGGCCTATGACTCATCATTTAGGGAGGTCTTTTGATCCTTTGACAAAATATTCGAAGTCAATGTATTGATAAAATTTTCACAAGAATTTTGCATTGTATATTATTTACTTTTATTTATAAAAAAATATGTTTTGTAATTTATAAAAACTTTTACTATCTATTGAGCAATAGTTGTACTCAAATTAAATTTTATTTTTTTAATTTATGCACGCATTGCCATCTGTTGTTCAATAGCGAAACCATTAATTAATAATTTATTATTGCACGTAGGTATTTACTGCCATCTATGGAGAAGTAGCATAAATATACCACACGTAGATAGAGCATTCAGAATTGTTAAAAGTCGCAGTTGTTCAACTTTTTAAAATGAGTTTTTCTTGTAAAATACGGTTCAGTACGTACATAATATTCGCTCCAGAATTACCGCAGCACTGTTATGCCACTGTTACACTAGTGTGTATTGATAAAAATACACTTTTTGCACTTTTTTCACTGTTTTATACGGAGCACAATTTTACTTGACATCTGTCATTGACTGTTGTTGTTGTTCTTAACGTCGTATTTAAATAGTTTCCTTTAAAATATGTTCAATTAAAATACTTTGTAGCACAAGATTCAGCTTCAAAATCGGAAATTGGTGAATAGATATAAGAGAAATCGTCTTTGCAAACTTTGGCACCCAAAGATATTGAAATTTGGCACCTCATATCTCAGAACAAGGTGGAGCAAAATTAGAACCCTATCCAAGTGAAGTGGCGGCCCAGTCAATTAATAACATTTAAAAAAAAAACACTTTAATTTCAATGTTGTAATGTTATTCATTACCCGCCCAATTCCCTAAACATTCGCCCCAATTCCCCGTGGGATATACCCTCTGGAATAGGGACCAGCGGGGCATGATTACTCTATTTTGCAAGTTGATAATCCCCGATGCAATAACCTCAAGTGGATGCTGTGTACTGTACCCTGGACCATTGGAGCGAGGAACCGATTTAATTCATTAGACACAACATGTGCCCCGCTCTCCCCGGTCGTGTACTCACTTTTATAATTATACGGTTATTAAACCAATTATAAACAATAAGAAAATTTTATTTAAATAAATTTGTATTCACCACTATTTAAACAATGAATAGGAAAGGAATTAATGTTTTTACGGGCCTTTACGAAATCAACCTGTGAAAAACAATTCTCAAATAACTTCTCCAACTTTTCCTCAATGCATTTTTAAATCCCTCTTAAAAAGAGGCGGGGATTACGATGTTGAATTTTTCAAGGACTTAAATCAAAATAATCGATATGTTTCAAAACAAATGGTTTCTTCGACGGATAAACGTATAATAATCACAAAGTTACTTGATTTCTTTGTATTAAAATAGAGGCACAAAGAGAATTTGCGATTATTGACGAAGTAATAAAAATATTCAAAAATCTATCTGTGTGTACGCAATTTTATTTTATAAAATTGAAATAGTTTATGGTTTTTAAAACATTATTCCTATAGATACAATTTAAAACAAATTCCTATCACCAAAACTAATCCCGCTCTCAAGAGGATCATTGAAAATTTTAATTATTTTTGTACATATGTACAACTTTAATTGGGTTTAATATGTAGTTTCGGACGCAGTTCCACTCTAAATGGGTTTTTAGAAGTATACATAGTGGTGGAATCGTATGTATTATATCGTAGTTATTTAAAAAATATATTTTAAATTTTATGTCTGTTTGTATTATTAGCTCAAAAACATATTTTTTACAGAGACGAAACATATCTTTGTTGTATCGGATTTTAACAGTATTACCGGTGGAGGCCTTATTATGTTACAAAATATTGATTCAGAATATATCTGTGTCTGATTATAAGAGCAAAGTGGAACATGAACATAATACAAGGTTCACCAATAATGAAGGAATGCTAAATAACTACAGACGGTGAACCCTGGAATATAACGTGCCAAAAATAGTTATCATGTTACCAAGTAATTTAAAAAATAGCGATTCTACAAATTTTTTTTTTTTTTTTTTTTTTTTTTTTTTTTTTTTTTTTTTTTTAGTAACTATATAATATTTTTTACATTTTTATATGAAACATGTTAGTTAGATGTATATGTAAAATATAAATATATTCGAAGTCCTCCTCACTAGGAGATCCTGTGCTGAGGGGGACTATGCTTTGGATAAGTTTTTCAGCGACTTCTATGGTTTAACTTGTTTGGATAGAGTTTTCCAGAAACTTCTATGATGTTTTAAGTATACTAGTAAGGTCATTTTCCGATAGATAAATAGATTGAAATATGAAACTATGGTTACTAAACAGAGAGGGCTTAACATTGTTACTTAATTCATGTATGTTAATTGTGACAATCTATGTAGTTATTGTAATAATTAAACAAATATATGATATCGTACGTCAATGTACCTATACATTAGTAAAATCTGAGAGAGTCTTTCGCATGCTTTCAAACACAGAGTTACATTTTGGTATAAATTTAAAAACAGTATTACATTTTGGGAGACATTAAAAAACAGTAGGTATTACATTTTGCGAAACGGCCAAAAACAGTATTACATTTCGAATTTCGTTCAAAAATACTTAGTTATTGCATTTTGGAAAGCGTTCAAAAACAGTACTACATTTTGGTATATGTTCAAAAATAGTATTGTAATTTTGGAATACGTTCAAAATAAGTATTACATTTTGAAATACGTTCAAAAACCATATTTCATTTTAGAATACGTTCACAAACAGAATAACACTTTGGAATACGTTCGAAAACTGTATTTCATTTATTTATGGTTTCTTCGCAATTAAAATACAATGTTTAGAATATAATTATTAACTCCACTAGGGCTCGCCTGTATATAACTACCATTATTAGAATACGTTCAAAAACAGTACTTCATTTTGGAATAAGTTCAAAAATAGTATTGTATTTTTGGAATACGTTCAAAAATAGTATTACGTTTACTGGTTACTAAATAGAGAGGGCTTAACATTTGTCACTTAATTAATGTCTACGCCTGTCTCAACACAGGTATACCCTAGTGAGACAGGCATCGAATAATGTAATACAAACATTCTTTTAATAGATAAATAAATAAATAAATAAATAAATAAATGTGTGTTAATTGTGACAATCTGTGTAGTTATTGTAATAACTAAAAAATATATACACATATTAGTAAAATCTGAAAGAGTCTTTCGTATGCTTAAAAAAGTTTTAGTAAAATCTGAAAGAGTATTTCGTATGCTTTGAAAAACAGAGTAGTTACATTATGGTATAAATTCAAAAACAGTATTTCATTTTCGGAGACATTAAAAAACAGAAAGTATTACATTTTGCAAAACGGTCGAAAACAGTATTACATTTCGGAATACGTTCAAAAATACTTAGTTATACATTTTGGAAAGCGTTCAAAAATAGTACTACATTTTGGAAAATGTTCAAAAATAGTATTGTAATTTTGGAATACGTTCAAAATAAGTATTACATTTTGAAATACGTTCAAAAACCATATTTCATTTTAGAATACGTTCACAAACAGAATAACATTTTGGAATACGTTCGAAAACTATATTTCATTTATTTATGGTTTCTTCACAATTAAAATACAATGTTTAGAATATAATTATTAACGCCACTAGGGCTCGCCTGTATATAACTACCATTACTAGAATACGTTCAAAAACAGTACTTTATTTTAGAATAAGTTCAAAAATAGTGTTGTATTTTTGGAATGCGTTCAAAAATAGTATTACGTTTTGCAGTACGTTCAAAAACAGTATTAGTTTTTGGAATATGTTTGAAAATTTTGGAATACATATTGTAAAACAGGGAGTTTGTTTAAAATTTATTGTAGAGCAGGAATATTATTTATTTATATATTGACACGAGAGTTTAAATAATATGATCTACTCCCTCGCTTCATCCTTCTGTTCATATACCTATTACTTTTTTTTTTTCTGTTCATTGTTTTTTTTTGGTCTTTTTTATATAACAGCAAATACCTAATGAGCATTGGGATTCAAATGTTATTTTAATATGTCAATTTTTCCAAAAATAATTTAAAAAATGATTGGTCTTAATTAAAACAATAAAAAAATGAAGAAAATATTGTCGGTAATAAAAGTTACACCACACTTTAATCTAATACACCCCACCAGTTTGTCTACAAGCACCAACTTATTTCCAAATAATTTTTATCACACATTTATTATCCCCCAGTTGTAATGAATTGGCGATGATCGCAAGGGAATAAATAAAACACACCCGTCCACCCATCTCGCCTCTTTGCCGGAATGTCCGATATGGGGTGTATTGGGGTAGTTTGGGAGGATGGGAGGAGGGGGGAGGGGGAGGGGGTGGTACTTTGCGCAAAGTTTCGTTGCAGTATTTGGTGTAACCAATCCATAGATTTTTCGCGTCATGGGCAGTGACGGGGAGTGAATTTATAAATTAATAAGATTTTAATGTAATGTTTTTTTATGTGAGAAATACGGTAGGTAAGAAGGCTTTCTAATTTTTATTCGGAGTTGTATTTGAAAGCAAAAACGTTAAGGTCGTGAATTCAGGATATAACGATTATCCTGGTTTTTAATGTTGACTGCGTTTTAAGTTAGGACTATGCTATGGCATCCGCATTTCGTATGCTGTGAGGCTGAAGCGAGTGGGAGGGGAAGGAGATGGGAGAGGCGAAGGTTTTGAATTTTCTATTCATATCTGGTTACCTAACATGTCTAAAGCCACTGAAAGTATCTGGAAGTACCGTTTCTGTGATATTACGAAAAACGTTTTAAATTGAGAAGTACCTAATCAAATAATACATAGAAAAATATCAATACTATGTCTTTATCGGTGGTGAAAAAATATGGACTTAATACGTGGTAACACAAAAAAAGAATAACAAAATAAGTGTCTTTTGGGCGTGTTTCGTGATTCAATATTTAAGCCTACATTTCCAAACCAAACAGTGTTTCACCATGATTACGAAACTCAAAAGGGATGGCGATATCCAATTTCAGTCAAGTGTAAAAGAGACAGCCCGCGTGCAAAATACTATAGAACTAAAAGAGGTTAGGGGTTGACATTATTTGATGATTCAATTTTCTTTTACTTGCTGACCAAGTGGCTGCTCAACTGGTTATATTTGCCAGTAGAAAATATTTACGTCTGACCAAAACTTCATTTTCTTTTTCTTCTTCTTCTTTGTGTGTCGTATCAGGTCCCCCCGATGTTGGCAATCACCAATCACTCTTGAAAATGTCTCTCTGTCTTGCGCTGCCCGGAATAGCTCCTCCACACTTCTAATGCTGGTCCACTCTCGTATATTACGCAGCCACATTTGTCTCCTATCAGGCCCTCGGCGACCCTTCTCTGTCTTGTCTTTCAATATTAAATGGAGCAAGTGATACTTCTCCTCTCGAAGTATATGACCCAGATATGAAAATTTTCTGATTTTTATTAATGTAAGCAGTTCTCCATCTGCTCCAGCCCGCCTTAATTTCTGTGTTGGTGATCATGTCGGTCCATGGGATCTTGAGCATTCTCCGGTGAAGCCACATTTCAAAAGCCTCTAACCTGTTCATGGTATTTACTTTCAAGGTCCATGTTTCACATCCATACAGCAAGACCGACCACATTTAACATTTTAGCATTCTCTGTCTTAGATTTAAGATATTGTCATTGCAGAAGAGGGATTTCATTTCAATGAACGCAGTTCTTGCTGCTTCAATTATGCACCTAACCTGTACATCTGGGTTCATTTTCTTAAGTTTTCTAATTTTAGTACTGTCACTGCATCACTCAGTCACGTCCAGTACCCAAAGATACGCAAATAAAATAAAATGTTCCTTTACAATCCTTATATATCATCTGTTCGGGGCTAAGGGTTCAATCAGGCGGTGCTACCACCCCCTGTAGTGGGTGGGTGGGTGGTATTGCTGGGGTGATAATGCCGGCCGGACAGGGGTGGGTTGACCCTAACACGCCCTTACACATAAAATGAGAGGGATGATTTTGTATTAAAGTATTCTGCACTGTTAAAGACACAAGTAGAAGGCTTTCGTTTTTTGGGTTCTGTACTGAGGGATTTTCATAAACGATTTTTGCATGAGACTCGTTTTGAGGTACAGCGGAATGCTCTTTGACTCTTTTATAAGAGGATGCGAGTTCAAATCCTGAATTGGATAACCATTTACAATAATATTTGGATGATTTGTATAGCTCTGTTTTTTTGAAAAATCACCTTAAGAGCGCTTTACAAATTTATAATATTTTTCTAAAATCCTACTTCCAACTACAAACCAGACAAACAATTATAACAACTTATAGCTAAAAATTGCATCCTCCGGTTCATCGATCACTGATACACACATATTATAATGTGCAATGATTTGACCATTGAACGCGATGCTGCGTAAAAATTATATTATTAAATCATTGAAGACAATTTTAACGACTCTCATTTGAAAATTTGAACCAGAAAAATCAATACGGTCACACCTAGGAATTGAACCCAGGATCTAAGCATTGGGGCTCTGCTCTAACTACTGAGCTAATTTTACCCTATCCTTTAGCCATATTTAACTGCATCACACTTCAACTAAGAACTACCAATATTATATTCATTTCCTTAACGCGTATTTTTATTAACTGCTTTCTTTATGTATGCTTGCAAGATTTTTCCCGAACTAATTGAAATCTAGATAGTGGCGTGGATAAATATATCATTTTTTTATTTTAATGTGCCATATCTATTAATTTTTCTGCAAGTGTAGGATGAATACTATTTTTTTTTATTTTGGAATAATTTTATGTGTAGAAGACAACATTAGCGACTCTTAAACGAAAATTTGAAACAGAAAAATTAGAAAAAGATATGGTCCCATCTAGGAATGGACCCCTTGACCTTAGCCTTCCCGGGCTCTGCTCTAACTACTGAGCTAATTTGACCCTATCCCAATGAGGCTCTACTATTTTTTTTTTTAATATAGCTCCGATATTCCATTCAGATAGCTGGTAGGAATGTACTACCGTAGAGGGCAACAGACGAAGAATTCGATTCGGATTGAAAGATGCTTTATTCATCGCACTGGTAAGAGACAAATATTCAGAATCATAGCGATTGCTTAAAAATACGTCGGCTATATTCATTAACAAATATGTCACATTCCCTTCACCAATTCCTACAACTCTAATTGGTGTATCACACCAAGAAGACAAGATAAGAGACCAACCGTTTGTTATGAGGATGAAGGTAGAGGGAAGAGGAAGAAGTTGGTCACCAAACATAGCTGAAGGCATTTCAAGCAAAGTTTCAATGCTGAATGGTGGTCTTACACCAGGGCGATATTGAGAGTATCTTACACTGAATTGATCTCAGATTTCATAACTTTTTAATTTAATTGATTATTTTTACGACAATTTGTCGCTAACTTATTTATTCATTTATAAAGAAACAAACAGTACATTGATTAGTGAGTAAAGTTGTGAGAAAAGTTATCACTAGTGTGAAAATGTATAGATATTAAGTAATATTTCGTAATGGGTACCTATGATATGTTTCTTTGTAGTGTCTTATTTATGGTAGGGATGTCGAAAGTGAAAAAAAATATCGATATATCGATGTATCGATGTATCGATATTTATTAAAATATCAATATCGACGTCGATATATCGAGGAAAAAATATCGATATATCGGTCAAATTTTCAAGAGATTTTGCGTTTTTAAAATAATAGCGTATTCAGCTCAATATTATCAATAGTAATTTTTGTACACAATTTGCTTTTTTTAATGTACAAAAATCTCAATAAAAATGAAGGTATTTTTATCACTATTCATTTTTATTATGTAATAATTACAAAAATATCAAAAACTAAAAAGTTGTCTTCTAACTTATATGTAAACTGAGATGCATACAAAGTTTGTATGCATCTCAATAACATTCTATTGGCGTATTAATCTGTCAAAAAGGACTTCGTGTTTGGAACAAGGTATAGTCAATAATCATACACAATTAGGAACCAACACATAGGAGTGGCTTAGAAAAAAGTGGCGAAAAATAGCATACATTTCTTTGTATGTACCTACATACATGAAATAGTATTGGTGATCACAAATACTAATGCAAAGACAATAGATTTGTAAGCTATTAATAGTTAAAATTTCAACCGCCAGATGTCATGACCCAATACAGTTACTTTTTTTTCCGTTCGTTCCTATACGGTTTTGGTTTCTAGTGACTTTAAATACATAAATTTAAAAAAAATATCGTTTTGATACAATTTTCGATATTGGATATTTTGTATCGATATATCGGATCAAAATATATCGGCTAAAAATATCGATATATTGAATTAAAAATATCGATATATCGATACTTTTTCAACAAGTCTAATTTATGGTACCTATGTATATTTAGTTATTACCGGGTGATGTGCGTAGTGGGTAGGTGTGTGAATGTGTGAGTGTGTTGGTAGATGTGAGAAGTGGTGTTGTGTGAAGGGATATGGATGCGCATTGAACTGTTTATATTGTTGACATAATGACATATACATACTTTCATCCATAATTTTAGCCTGCATAGTTCACAAAATTACTGCATTATCGTAAATACAAGGTCCGAGAATATATTGAATACATTATTCACCAGTAACTTAACAATCGCTGGGGAAACCCGAAAGCAACAAAATTTTCGCACGACCACCAGAAAATAGCGTCCCCTTGTTTTACAGATTGGCGATTTCCAATTCCTTCGGGCCCTGAGCTGGACATAGGATAGGTACGCAATGGACTAAAAATTACTCTAGAAAACTCTAAAGCTCGAAGGAGGGATAATAAATGTAACACCATAGATGATTTATTTACCAGACATTTGAGAGTCCTACGCGCCCAGTTTTATCGATATCTTATATTTCTGACAAAATAAAAGTGGACAAGAAAGTAAAGTTCCAGAGTGGTAAACAGTTTATGATCAAGTAAGTGAGAGATACAAGGTAATAGCTGACTTTTGCTTGTCCCTAGAACCAAAACACGGGAAAAACTGGTGATAAATGTAGAAACCCGACCTGTGTTTAATATACATGTATACATAAAACTGAAAATAGTGTAGATACTATCAAAAATATGAAATATGTGTGTCAAAAATTTAAACAAAAGAAATACAGATTTGAATTAAAGAATCGGTAAGTAATTGTAATTGAATTACTGAATTATTTCCCTATTTTTAAAATCAATGGAAATTTGAATTACACATGGATTCACTAAAGAAATTATTATTTTTAATTAAGATATTATGTATTGGATTTTTTAAATTCGTAATTTCAGTATCAAAGTCGATAGAAAAATGTTTTTTGTGGGGTAAAAAGGCCAGGGGCGGATCCAGGATAATTTTCTGGGGGGGCACAATGGGCGGACGGGCAAAAAAATCAACTTTTACTGTTAGGATTTTTTTCTGGGGGGGCACAAGGAGCGGATGGGCAAAAAAATGAACAATTACTGTTAGAAATAAACTTGAAGTATCATACTTCAAGTTTAATTCTACAAGTTCAAGTATGTATAGGAAGGTTTATGAAAGTGCAAAACAATAGAAAAATTAAATGTTTAATAAAGACAGTTTTCTGTACTGTGATGGAATCTTTACAGTACACAAAAATACCGTCTGGGGGGGAGGGGGGCACGTGCCCCCGTGCCCTCCCCCCCCCCCTAAATCCGTCCTTGGACAAGGCTATTTTAGCGATATTTTGGCGATGTTAGGCTTAGATTTTATATTGGATGTTTAATTACATAAAACTTGTATGTATGTACAACAAACAGTTATAATACTGTTTGCATAATATTGTATCAATAGTGGCAGACCCATTAAAAATCACGAGAGAGTCTAAATTCTTGAGAAATCAGTTCCAATTTTAAAAATGAAAATCAAAGAAAATATTAAATTAAATCATTTCCGATTTTGAAAATGCACTTAAATTCAAAGTAAATTTGTGTTCATTGAACCAGAGTTAGGCAGGATGCATAGACCACCAAAATAAGTATTATTGATGATGACTTGAAAAATCACGGGACAGTCTGAATTCTTGAAAAAAAATTCAGTAGATAACAATTTCAAAAATGACTATTAAAATAATTTTCTCTTAAATTGTTTTAATGTAGGTATTTTCCCACTATATTGCTAGTCTAAATGACTCCAGATACTAATATCTACAGCCTGTATGTCGGACGAATATCTACAGCTCATATGTTGAACTAATATCTACGAACTTCAGAGTGTTGACTAATATCTGCAGAGCGTAGGTTGAACTAATTTCTACAGAGCGTAGGTTGGACTAATCAGCTAAATGTGTCCAATAGTTCGATATTAGGGATTTTTACATACATACTTACATAAATTAAGTTTTTTAAACAGCATACGGAATATTACGTTATTCCAATATTCTATACATAATTGCAAATCCAACCTCTGCCAGTGCTGTAGATATTCGTGAACACTTTGGTTCTCACAGATATTAGTCAGCAGTTTGAGCTGTAGATATTCGTCAACACTTTGGTTCTCATAGATATTAGTTCGATTTTTTTCAGTTTTCGGAATTCCTGTAGATATTAGTAGACGCCTCCGTCTGAATCCTTCAGACAATGAGTTCCAATTTCGATAGACTCATAAATTCAAAGAAAAATTTGAGTTCATTGAACTAGAGTAACGCAGGAGACTCACAATCTAAATTATTAATATTTTCACAATGGTGTTAACGAACGATTTTTCTTGTTTTTTTTTTACTCTCTTATTTTCTCATTTATCAATTAGATGTTATAATGGTGCTCTCAGTGGTTGTACCATATTATTTGTACAATAACATGAATCATTTACTAGATCCGATTTCAATAACACTAACAAACTCATCGTCTATCTGTCAAGAATGTCTGTTGGCTCCACGCGCCTCAAGATCCCGCCCCCCACGTGCGAACCAAATTGCACACGTGTCACCCGATAGCTTGCAAATTATTCAATTACACGTGTAGTGTTTGTCGCTGCGGAGTGCAAGCCCTGTTTTATTGACCGACATAATTTGTTTGCCGCACTCCCTTACCCGTGTAACACCGGCTTCGCTACTTGCTAAAGGTATACCGTTGATAGATCCGTTTTGATCTCTCCCTCTTTCGTTTAAATGATGCATGTAACAGAAAGAGAGGTTGCAATAAGGGTAGGAGAATACTTACTATTTGCTACATGGTAGAATGGGGTGAGAAGTGTGATGTTTGTGAGATGGATATTTATTATAAAGCTACGTAAAACACTGTTTACAAATCAATATTGTGAATTTCAAAATAACTTGTTAAATAGTTAATTATTATTAGGTTCCGTTTGTTAGGTTCCGCTTCCGGTTCAAGATGGCGGCCTTATTGGCCTGAAGAGAGTTTGAAAAAGGAGGTGACACATCTGTGAACAAATTTTATATTTTCTCATTTTAAATTTAAAAAGTTACCTAAAATACGGTTAATATTTGAGTCGGTGTTTATTTAAGTGCCTACCTAAATATAAATAAATACCTATAATATAATAATACCTATTTTACAAATCTCATGGCTTCAGAGGAAATTTTGGTTTTGATTTAGATAAAACACGGTCGCCGAGAATTTTTATTAGTAGGTATTTTACCAAACTTTTGTCGCTTTAAAACCCGCCCCCCTCCGAATACTGGGCGAAAGGGACAATTATTGCACGTCTGGCTGATAACACGCAAATAAAGTTGAGGTTTCGTACTCTTCATTTACTCGTATCTCGTCCAAAACTGGACCTTTTTTAAGATTTTTAACGATTTGACCGATTTTTTAGATCTAATTCCTATAAGAAGTAACGTATAAAAAAAGGAAAACGTACCAGTGATCGATATCCGTATTATATTCAAATATATTTGCACTAGTATCAAAATCCAGAGAGGAAATTGGGAAATGCGTTTGTATAGACGGAACACCGCCCGGTTTCGAAAATTAGTAACATACTTTTTTCGACGCGAGTTCTACTGTTAGCAGTGGCGGATTCAGGGGGGGGGCGCAGGGGGCGCGCGCCCCCTGCGCCCCCCCCTTGGCCACCCTAAATACCAGAAAATCTTTCTTCAATCATTCGCTCTACATGTCTAAACCACATAAGCGTCCCTTTCTTAATCTTACTTATTACGCTCTACATGTCTAAACCATCGTCGCCTTGCATTATTTTCATATTTTTCTCACACCATCATACATGGCTTTCTATAGCATTTAGTCCTTTTTTTACATTAACTCCACACAGGAAGCCCTGAGGAAAATAATTTCCCTCAGGGCCTATGTCATCTGGGATGCTGTGTGGAGGGTCTTTTTGAGGAGAGGAAGGAATGAACATTGGTCTTGAAGAGACCCATGTTGTAGGAAGGAGGAAACACAGAAGCCGGCAAATAATTCCACAGCCGAGCTGTTGAACACAAGAACGAGTCGAAGAAACGACCCGTTCTCATGTGACAAATGTCAACCGTGTACAAATTTTGGGCACGCATTTGGCGTGTTTCCCGACTATGCACCGGTGCCGAAGGGATCAATGACGCTAGTTCCTCGGAGCATCTGCCATTGTAATACCAGTAGAACAATGTTAGCATTCCCATCCGACGCCTGTGTTCTAAAGATTGCAATCCGTCTGTTAAGATGGAAGAATCTATTAAGCGGACCGCCCGTTTCTGCACAGGGTCGAGGGTATTTTTTAGGTATTTTGGAGCTCCAGACCGGAGGTGGCTGCCAAAATCATATAGTCGGTCTCCTCTTTGTGCGGTTCGTCGTATTCTCCCCGTTGTCTACTTTTTAGTTTTCTTATATCTTTAGCGCCCCCCCCTTGAGTTTTTTCTGTATCCGCCACTGACTGTTAGCGAACTACAGTTTATTTATTTACGAACTTGTTCAATTTACCATAAAATAATACGTAATTTGGAAAAAATGTACATAAGAATAAAGGATGGTATATGAAAGCAAAGACAAAACAGATATAAACATTAGAAAATGGTAATGGGCGTTTTTATCCGGCGACAAAATATCTCCGACAAAATATCCTACGGACAAAACATCCCTCAACAAAATATCTGCTAAAATTTAAACTAACTCAACCTAACCTAACCTAACAAAAAATGGACAAAAATAATATAGATAACAATTATTTACTGTCTTTACAGGATGTCTGTATTATTTTTATCCCATTTTTGGTTAGGATAGGTTAGGTTAGGTTAGGTTAGGTTTTAGTAGATATTTTGTTGGGGGATGTTTTGTCGAGGATATTTTGTCACGTTATGAAAAGTCGTGGAACTGTAACTATTTGTCGGTACCGATATTGTCAGATTAAAACATTTTCACATACTCGCATTTGCTGTTTGTCCCTCTAAAAACAATTAATTTTCACGTATGAATTGTGGGAATTATAGGGCTATTAGCTTGCTAAGGTCAGCCGGCAAGCTGTTTGGTAGAATATTGATTGAAAGGGTACGAGATGACAAATAATTAAATAATTGTAATAATAATATCTTTATTTGGAAAACAAACAGCTTTACAAAGATACATAAAAAAGAGTGCTAAAAATAAAACAATAAGCTTAAAAACATGTTTTCGCTGACAAATTTTTTTATTTTTTTATTTTTAGTAGCTAGACAAGAAAAACTAAGAAAAACATAGTTATGAGAAGCTAAATACTTAAATATGCATGATAAGAATATAAAAAACACAATAAAGGGTAAGCTTATGATCTTATAGGAGTATAAGGATGATATGTATATAATTAGGGAATATGTAAATATATTGCAAATTAGGAAAAGAAATCTGATAAATAATACAATAAATATAAATATGGATGTTAAGTGGTGTGTTGTGATGCATTACATTTATCTAATAGTGTTGCTTTGAATTTGTTGAAAGTTATATTGAAGATGTCTGTATATGTGAGGTGTGTGTTATGATAGTGGCAGGCTCGATGTATGAATTCATTTTGTAAGTAGTTGGTGTTGGAGCGGCTGTTATAAAAAAGGAATACGTTTCTGCCATTGCGACCAGGAACTCTAATATCTATTTTTTGTAAAAGATACGGGGAAGATATCGTATTATTTAGGATTCTGTACAATAAAAAAACAATGTTTCATTGATTATTACCCAATTCTTTGTACACAAACCAATGCGTATATCAACCCCACGCAACTCGCCCCTACTGACCCCTGCGGTCCCTAACCCGGGTGGGTTGGGAAGCTAACACTTAACTGACCGCAAGGGGGCGCTAAGCCCGGCACTAAGCCAGCCGGCCAGCACCGCACGGAAAGGGTTAACAGGCAAATAACATCGTTGCTCTTTGCGTCCAGAAATAATATTAAATAATTCAACTTTAAAAAATACATGTTTTGATTTCATAATTTAGTTCCATTATAATAACTTTACTCCGTTTATAAACTCATTGCAGGCGCTAACAAAAACAATAAAAGTATGAAAACTAATGTAGACAAGAGAGACTACGAAGCACCTCACAAAGGGGAGAACGATTGTTCTATCTCATTCTCTCGCAGGCTATATTCTGTAGATGTATGTGTTTGTCTCTTTTTAGTGTCGCATTTTCGTTTCATCGAATTTCAAATGACAACGGTGGTAAAAAAGTTTTCACTTCAAAAATGTTGTAAGAAGCGAGGCTTGTATACCCCGATTTATGGTAGTGGTAATGAAACTGGCAGAGCAACGATGAAAATGAGATCCCTAAGGCGCGTGTTTGGTAAAATTGATTGTGTGAGAAAAGAGGAGATTGGCAAAGACTATAAGGCTGCTGTAAGCGTATTCAGTAAGATCAAGAAAGGAACGATAAAGATGGTTTTTGCCACGAAGAACAAATGAACGAAGAAAGGAGTGTCAGGAGAATTTATGACGCGAATGTGAATGGTAGAAAATGTCGGGGGCATCCGAGGAAGACGGGAGTTGGGCCATGTCAAGAGTCTGAATACCAGAAGAGTGTATGAACCGATCTATGAATGTGAATGAGACATGGAGTGTGTGCCAAGATAGAGTTTTTTGGTTATCTACCCTGTCTGTCTATCTACTCTGTCTACCCCTGCGGGCAAATGACGTGATGGTTAGTTAGTTAAGGTACCTATTTTAGACCGACCCGGTTTCGTGCCGCTACGGGCATCTTTGGACGGTGCTAATTTTAATTTATGGTTATTGTATTATGTACAGCATAGCTATATGGGGAGGGGTGAAAATCTTTATTTAAAAAACTTTATTTTAATGTCCCAAGAGTCCCAACCGCCCGGAGCCAACGGGACTATGGCATTCATTCATGTTGTGAGATTGAAGGATGGGGATTTGTAATTTTATGTGATAGAAAAAAAGCGAAGTTTCTTGCTATTCAGATTTGGTCACCAAACACGGCTATAGACATTTCAAACAAGGGCGATCATTAGAGTAACTAGGTATCACTATATATAATTAATATTCTTGGTTTATCAATGACCAATGCATTGATCGAACCATTTTTCAAGCCCTCCAAACCAATTTAATTAAATTCATAGCATATTCTATACAAAACACTTTTCTTTATAAATTTGTATCTTTTTTCAACTTCGACTATTTCTTTCTAACCCTTCATTGTCCGGTCGACAAATTAATTGCAGTCCATATGTTTAACTGGAACTAATGTACCCCCGGCGCGTTCTAACATTAACCCTTTAGGAGCCAAGTTATTTGCAGAGAGGGTTCAATTTAACACTTACATACAAATTGATTGCGTAATAGAATTAAACATCTCGAATTCGGGGTAATTTTTCTGTAAACAGTGAAAGAAAAAGAGTTTTAAATTGGAAGTTTGTTTTCGTACAATTAGTGTAAAGTAGATTGAGACCCTCCCATCATCCATATTGGGGTTTGCAAGTTTAACCGCATGGCTTTTTTATGTGTTAAAATTAATAACTACTGGCTAATACAGCCCTCTATGGAATAAAATGTATAACAATATTGTTGATATTTCGGTTCGGCGCTTGGTTGAACCGCTGGTATTAGTTGTAGGAATTACTGGTTGTAGTCTTCGACCAAATATATCCGTTGTAGCAGTGGCGGCGTAAGGGGGGGGCGGAGGGGGCGGTCCGCCCCGGGTACCAAGCACCGGGGGGTGACAACGACAACTCACTCGTACAGCCAAAGAATGCACAAAATCTCCCTCTATAAAGACATATCAATAAATAACTACCTACTCTTGTACCTCCAGCTATCTGCATAGATACTAATACATATTTTGAAACGCATCGCAACTATATTTACTTTTTTTTTCGAATATAATTTCTAATTCCCTAAAAGATTGAATTCATGTTGCATTCTTTCCCTAAGATGACATAGTCCCCGAGGAAAATTATGATTTTTTTATTTAATTAAATGAAGACAATATTAGCGAAATTCAATCGAAAATCTGGAGACAGAAAAATCAGAAAAGATATTGGCTCCGCTGGTCCTGGGTTCGCGTCCCACCGGAGCCAATATCTTTTCTGATTTTTCTGTCTCGAGATTTTCGATTGAGTTTCGCTAATATTGTCTTCATTTAATTAAATATTATAATTTGAGGTTTTACTCATAATTTAAAAAAATTTTAAAATTTTTTAATTATTTTCCTCAGGGCCTCCTGAGTTTTTTTAACATGAGCTCCACACAGGAGACCCTGAGGAAAATAATTTCCCTCAGGGCCTATGCCATCTTTGGGGATGCTGTGTGGAGGGTTTTTTTAAGGAAAGGGAGGATAGGAGAGTTCTGGGAAGGAAAAGGGTTTAAGGGGTGGGTAGGAATTTGGGGTTCAGTGTGTCCTGGTCAACCGCCTCCAAGACCTAGTCTAACCTCACCCCATCAACCCGGGCACCCCTGCTAAATCACAAAAAGTAGCGTACCACTTGGGGTGACCTACGGCAGAGGTGTCGGTTATCCAATAAAGGTTCCCGGGGTGGCGGTACCAATGCCCGCCTTCAAAATTGTCTGATCTTATACCGCGCGTACCTAACATCGAGCGCAGGGTGAAATACTAATGAAAAATATAGGTGTGTCCTTTAAACGACTATCAGAGATAATATGGAATACTCATCACGACGCTGTTAAATCACTGAAGAATAATTTTGAGATGGTTGTATCAACACTCGAAGAGATGTGTAATCCCAGCACAGCAAAGAAAGCGTCGAAGCAAGAGAAGCAGCATCAACACTCATACCAGCTTTGTATGACTTCAGTTTTCTATGCTATCTTTCCTTTTGGTGTGAAGTCCTAGAAGAAGCTAATCAGACAAAAAAGTATATATAAAAATCTGGACTATCGTTGGAAAGTGTGTCATAATAATTAATGCTCTTAAAAATTTTCTCCAAATTCTTCTTAACCAAATAATGGAAAAGGTTATTTGCTACGCAATAAAAAATGTAAGGAAGACATTCCGAAGGAAAAAGAGAAAAGAGAAGATTTCTAAAACGTATGCCTGCTGAAATGGCCTGAGATGCTGGACTTCCATTATCAGAGGAGCTGCAGAAAGCAATGTCACGATAGAGTTAACGAAGAATTAAAGCATTGTAACAGGGCAATGGATGCTGGTTACATTTAGTGTTATTCAGCCTAAAACGTTGGTAACATCACCAGAAGAAGTGGAATGGTTCCAAATCTGTTAGAAATTTACGATGAATTTTCAGTAAAAGACATCGTATTGGAGATTTACGGTTGAGGCGGCAATTGGAAGCCGCCAACATTTCTGCCCAAGAAGCAGTTCAATGGACTACATTGGAGCTTCTCAGATTCATCGTAAAATGTGACTATTTTGAGTCTGTTCCAAGCTTAGCGCTATGTCTTAAGCCTCGATTACATTAAGCGAGTTTACGAGCTACTAGCCGGAGTATTCGCCATCTGTTAGTAAACTCCTTTAGTGTAAAAATCTGCTAGTTAGCTAATAATATGATAACACTGAGCGAGTTCACCATTAGATAGTGAATACGCCGGCTAGTAGCTTGTAAACTCGCTCAATGTAATCGTGGCTTGAGATTTTTTTTAAATATATATTTTGGTGGCTGCGTGTGAAAGAAGCTTTTCAGAGTTAAAATTATTAAAATCGTACTTAGGTCCACAATGAGCCAAGCGCGACTTACCAATTCATTAACTGAAAGAGACAGGTAATAAATTAGTATAATGTGATCGAATATATTAGTAAAATTAAGTCTCGTAAGCATGTTTAGTATTAGGTGTTTTATTTTAAGTAGGGGTGCTCAATACAAAACCGCCCCGGGTGCCAAACTACCCTACGCCGCCACTGCGTTGTAGTTATGGGATTCCTTGGAACCATTGATTGGTTAACAACACCTGTGTCACAGGTTACCCCAAGTGGTTCACTACGTTTGGAGACGTAACAGGGGTTCCCGGGTTTGTGCGGTGAGGTTTGTCCAGGTTTGCGCCGAGTGCGCGACGGGTCGGATCGAGACCCATCGCCTTTTTCCGTAGTGGAAGGGATGGAATTGAGGGAACTTTAATTGACTTCACGGATGAAATGATATTTGCAGAAACGGGCACGTATTACGGTGGGCGCGAAAGTGGCCGCCATAGAATCATAAGTTCGTCACTCTTGGGCACACTGACCCACAGACTCTCTACCTATTTCTTTACCAGAACTTATTCTCATCTCTTTTTCTAAAATGACCCTCTACACAGCATCTCTAAAGATGACAAAGGTTGTCCTCAGAAACTAAAACATTTAAAGACAAACACATTTTTAAACGACTTCGAAAAGGAGGAGGTTCTCAATTGGACTGTATTTTTATTTATTTTTTAATTTTTTTTATTTTTTTTTATTTTTTTTTTTATTTTTTTTTATGTTTGTTACCTCAGAACTTTCGACTGGGTGAACCGATATTGATGATTCTTTTTTTATTTGAAAGCTGGTGCTTTCCGTGTAGTCCCATTTTAATTTGGTCCAGTTCTGACCATGGCATCCATGAGAAAATCATATAAGTCTTAAATTTGCATCAAGTATGTGCGCGACAAATGGACGAATAACTCAATATCACGCCAACCGATTTCGATGATTCTTATTTTATTGGAAAGGATGTACTTCAAGGGTAGTGTGATGAGAGTTTGGTTAGGTTCTGATTATGGGATCCATGACAAAGTTACGGAACTCTCCAATTCTGAAGAACAAATTTACGATACTCGGCCGAATCTTAATCGAATTAGTTAGTGTACTTCAGATTCACTAAAAATCAAAAAATAAACAAAAATTTTAACAAAACAAAAAAAAACGACTTAAAAAAATGCACTAAAAAGTAAAAAAAAATAATTTCGTATTCTTCTACAACTTTATAATCAACTTACCTTTTCTACTCATCAATATGTACGTACGATTGTTATTTTTGGAGTCGGTGTTGGCGGGAGAGGAGCTGTCAAGTGAACACGCCGGGCCGCGGGTACCTTGGTTGACACCGACTCCAAAAATAACAATCGTACCTACATATTGATGAGTAGAAAAGGTAAGTTGATTATAAAGTTGTAGAAGAATACGAAATTATTTTTTTACTTTTTAGTGCATTTTTGAAGTCGTTTTTTTGTTTTGTTAAAATTTTTGTTTATTTTTGGTGATAAAGTAGGACATTTAATTCGCCGCCAGGTTAATTTAATTGGAAAGAATAATAATTTTAATTCTTACATATCTGTTAATTTGGAAAAAAATCGAAGGTTACTTGTCAATTCTGCCATATTTCCAAAAAAATTGACACTTTTCCTGTTCACTTAGAAACCAGTAAGGCACATTCATTTTTAAGAAACCCATTTGCTAGAATTAAAAAAACACACTTCTGTTACCTAATTACCTAAAGTATAGTTAGATATACCTAATTATATTTTTCTTTACTTATTTTCAAATGATTGTAAGTACAGATGCAACAGAATTATTCCTATTTGTTTCCATATATCAGTAGTCGAAGAGCACACAACAGAAATAATTCGTACTCCTAGAGTGATTCATGTCATCCAATATTAATTTACAAATGTAGATATTAACCTATTTGTACCTAAATCAATATCATAATTTTAACCAAGGCGTAATAAATACTCTCGATCAGGATCCGGTCTTATTAAGACAGTTCAACCTAATCGACTCTGAGAACAAACGCCATCATTCACCCCGCCCTCCCCCACACCCTTTGATCGTCTCCGTCAACCCTCCCCTGTCCCATCTCCCTTCCCTTGAAACCACTCAATGCGAATTATCACCAGTCACCATGAAAAGATACATTTGCAAGGGAGGAAACTGGGGTAGGTTGGTATATACACTGATATCTGCGTCTTCTTTGACTACTCATTGTGTCTCATTCTTACCCTTGGAACCCTGCGGGGGTGGAGGGAGACGAGATGCTTGGCTTTTAAGATTTTTTCCATGCAATTAATTTTATATCTCGTTCCTTTAAGAATATAATTTGTCTACAATGGGCGCAGATTTTGCTAACATTGGGAGGGAGAGAGGGGACAATGGAAGCAAAGGGAATGTAAATTCATAAATTACAAATTTTAAAAATATATATTTTAATACTGTCATTTTTTTATATCGAATGTCCGATCACTGCCATCTGGGAGCCGGTGGGACTATGGCAACCCTAATTGGGGTATGTTGTGAGGCTGAAGGTAGTAGGGAGCGGACGTAGATGGGGTAGGGGATATTTTATAAATATTAATATAATATTTATAATTTTTTCCTGGTTTGGCCAAGGTTTGTTTTTTGGTAAGGCCAAAATACACCATTCTATTATACCAATGCGTTTTTCCTAATTATAAAAACCTTTTAACAATAGGCATAAAACATTTTTTGGAGTAAAACCATAGAAAGTCATTAACTTTTTTCACATATTTACAAAAAGTTTCGCCGTGCAGTCAAGTTTAACCCTTATAAATTGGTGTCTTAACATTAATTGTACCGCTGAGCGAAAAGCACATTCAGCTGTATTTGTTGCACCATTTTTGTGCGTTGGTGGTGACATGACATTGACTGGTGAAAGCGGTCATTAGTCACCTTCTTCTGACTTTCGGTCTTTTTCAAAATAAGACGCGATATTGTTTTCTAAAACAAATTGTTATTTATTACAAATGCATAACATTAATTAGATCATTTTAAGGACAGAACTTTTATAATTTTTGGAAAATACCGAAGATATAATTGCTGATGTTACCACAACCGCGACAATATTTCGACTGACAATATTTTATTTTATTATATAATTGTACAATAATAATTCGAACTGGCCAAACAGGTAGAAATGTAGTCGTCTTCTTTCTTCTTCCAAGTAGGGCTTTTAAGGAAGGATAGGGACAACGGGAGATTAATACATTAAACAGGACTTAAGGAAATGGATTAGTCCCAAAGCTGTTTCAACACTGAACAGTAGTTATCAACTCTTTAAATCTTCATCATTGTAACCTTGACCAAATCGGATAGTAACCACTAATATAACTAGATTACAAAAAAATAACATTTTTATTCTTGCCGATGGATATCAGTTGAACCCACCCTACCCGGGGGCGTTGAGCCGTCAAGATCCCGAACAAACGTTCTTCAAATATGCTTCATCTCCCACCAGCGTCTTATCGCCCCCCTTAGCGTATAACTTAAGTTAGCATTACTCGAGTAATTCATAAATAAGCAATTATTTTGGACGTAGGATGCTTGCTTACCCGCTTACTTAGAGCTTTAGGTGCCTCGTTATAGCGGAAGTTTAGTGCCGAAATGACTCGGGTAATGGAGTGTAAATATTTAACGCCGGGATTGTGTATTCTGAAGATTTGTGTTTATTTCTGTGTTGAGTTTATTGTCTTTGGTTTATCGGCGTTCTTTCGGAGAGAATGACTATTTTTGGCGTTTTATAATAATAATCTCATACTTTATTATTCTGCCTCTCAAGTCATGTTCTATCGACAGTTGGCCATCATCAGGATAATGTTCACCCTGCGGAAATAACAGTGCCCCTAACTTATTGCATTCGGTTTAGGTGATAGAGCAATTTTTACGGTTTAACTTGCAAATTCTCAATTTTAAACATTATAATATAAAATTATACTATTTACTGACAAATTTTACGTATTTACACGTGAAATATATCGGTATCGCTCCAGTGAAAAACCACCATTCCGATTCGAAACATTGTGTTGTGAAAATTTCTTAAAATTTAATTTTCTACATATTGAACAGAGCTCACTGTACAGCGAGCACTACATGGGGTGTTTTCACAAAATACGAATACCGTTAAAAATGTGTGAAAGATTTTTTCTGAAAGTTTATTTTGATTGATAATTATAAAATTTTCATTTATAATTATTGATTTGCAAAAACGCACATTCGGAAACGGTTCCAACTGGCTACAACATCATTATGACATAGAAATCGCCACTGGCTGGTAAGACGGCTGTCACCAATATTGCCCGGCGTGACGTCAACGCCGTCGACTTCACGAATCAAAACGAACATGTCGTTTTGGCGGCAAATCGAAAATGGAACGTTTTAAATTTTTATCTTATAATACATAAAACAAAGTTGGGTTAGTTACACCATTTATAACTCAAGAATGGCTGGACCGGTTTTCATGATCTTTGAATTGTTGGATTTGTCTCCGCCCCGAATAGCAGAATAGCTATTAAAACCTCTAAAAAAATTCTTTTCCTCATCCATTTTGTGTGAAACGAATTCTAGTCTTTTGAAAGAGCTGCAACAATTGTGATAAATATAATATTGAATAGTGAGTGAATTACAAAAATTCAAAAACGTCAAATGTTGCCGCGCTGATTGCTTATGCCTTTGTTCCCTTTTTCTTTCACTAAATGTCAACAATCGAATATGAGACAAACGGTAAACTTATGTCTGCACCCCTCCAAAGGAAAAAACAATAATTATAATAAATCTCCCTCACACGTATAAAGAAAATGAAACGCAATTACCGTAAGTATGTAAGTGGAAAAGTAATAAAATCACAAAAAATACACATACAATAAAATGTACACAACGCCATACCGACAAAAAATAAAACACAACTTACATACTGTCAAAAATAAAACACAAATTATGCGCATCGATAATTGCTACATTGTGTAATTTTTAACTTTAAAAAAAACTGAATTTAATTCAGCTACTAAGTTAACACAACAGTCATTGATTCTGAGGCGGTGCGAAGTTCGTAGGGTCAGCTAGTAAATAATATATTCGTCAACATAAAAATAAAATAAAAAAACCTTCATAGTCGTAATTTTTTTAGTATAAAAAAAGTGAAAGGAATAAACGCCTTGAAGCATGCACCCGTCGTGTGCGGTTACCCCAAGTGACTCTAATAAGTTCTTTTATATATTTTTTACTTCTCCTGATGCCATTTCTCATCAGGAGTTAGCTATCATCAGGGTTATATTCATCCCATAGACATAATAGTGTAAAGTCTTACGGTTATTTCATTCAATTTGTTCATAAACATTTTTATGATAGTGATTCGTAAGTTCGTTCCATATTATAGGTAACTATTTCCTGTTTCTCCTATCGAAAGTTTGGCAATCATCTAGTTAATTTTTACCTTGTCCTCTATAATCAGGACCAGCTCATAGGAACTGCACCCGTATTAGTCACGTGGTGAGGGTGACATCATTCCGTACCATATTTTTTCAATCTTTGCACCGGACATTTAAGAGGGACGGCTGCGTGGCCTTTTTTTTACAAAAATTTAAGTTTAGATTTGAGGCCTAAATACCCTACCAAAGTGAACAATTATCTTTTAAAACAAAAGTTATTGCTAATATCTAGTGCGACATGTGTTATTTTATTTGTTTACGTTTTAAATTATGAAATATAAGCCAATAAAGGATTAAATTTTTCATGACTTTGAGGCAGTTTTGGTGTTTTTTGCGAGTTCATAATAATTATTAAAAAAAACAATATTTCCCAGTAGGCTTCGTTATTATAGTGAAATATAAAAAATTGTAAATAAAAAAAATTTGGGTACAAATTTAAATTTATACACCTACAACAAATTTCTCTTCCAACTAAATCGGTCGTTTGTAATTTAAATTTACGCCTATCAAAATGCTTATTTAACCATCTAGATTTTTAATTTTTTTAAATCGTATTTATGTGGTAAATAGAGAAAAATTATTATTTTTAAATAATTATCATTAACTCTCAAATAATTGCTAAAGTTGTCCCTGAAATTACGAAAAATCGAATTTTATATGTAACACATTAAATAAAATAATAAACACAACTAAATAAAAACATATCGGTACTTACTTACCTACTATATATTTGGTAAATCTTTTGATTAAAAAATATTTTTTCATTAAATTAAGACAATGTTAGCGAAACTCAGTCGGAAATCTGTAAACGTAAAATTCCGAAAAAGATACTGCCACATCTGGGACTCGAATCCAGGACCTTTGCCTTGCTGGGACGCAACTTAGATAGGGTCTTGGATAAATTTTAATCAATTTTTATTTTTTAATATGCGACATCTATTAACTTTTCTGCAAGTCTAGAATGAATCAGATTTTCGATTGAGTTTTGCTAATATTGTCGTTATTTAATTAAATATTATAATTTGAGGTTTAATTTAAAAATACAAATAAATATTCAACCTAGACTTGCAAAAAAGTCAATAGATGTAATGTAAGGAGCAAGTATCCATAAAATTAACTTTATTTTCTCAATGTCCTCGAATGTTCGTCAATTTCCCCCAGCCAATAGATAAGGAAACCCAAATCCACGCAAACATGGCGGGAAACTATTATTTTTTCCGCCGCCATTTTGCGTTCATTTTCACATAAAATGGCGGACGGGGGAAACTTATTTATCGGGGCATTTGTTTTACGAAATAAACTTGAATAATGCATGAAGATAATCGGAGAATTATGGTAAAACGCGGGGCAAATGGCTGTCTTGGTGAATTCGCAGGAAAATTGTAGGAAATTGTATGAAAATTGTATGAAAAATGGTGGACGGAAACCCGCAGACTTGCCAGTTAATAACAATGTCCTCGTTATATTTGCATAATTGCTTAATATGAATCCAGGAGTCTGGTCGATATGTCGATGGATTGATGTTCTTATTGCTTCTTTCATTGTTTGTTTGAGATTTTGGAGTTATTCTAGAAAAAAAATTCAAATGTGCAGTTCACACACGGAAGAAGTGAAACCTTCAGAAAACTAAAGTAGATAAGAGTGGGGAGGCTACGTAGTACTGCACAAAGAGGAGGCCGATTCTCATTCTCTCACAGGCTAAATCCTACACATTAATGTTTTTGTTTCTTTTTAGTATTTATTTTTCGTTTCATCGAGTTTCAAATCACAACGGTGCAAAAGAAGTTTTCACATTAAAAAAACTAAGCAAAGATATATACAATGTTGAATTGGTAATAATACTTATTACCTTATAATTATTTAATGTTGAATTGGTAATATACTTGTAACCTTATATTTATACTATGTTGAATTGGTAATATACTTGTAACCTTATATTTATACTATGTTGAATTGGTAATATACTTATTACCGTATAATTATATAATGTTGAATAAGTAATATTATTTTTGTACTTGTATATAATTTTTAAGTTAGTTTTAAGTTTCGATTTTTAAACAAACTGAAAGGTAGATACCCTATTTCATAGAAAGTAGATGCAAATTCTCAGTATCACCTCGGTTAAAGGCATTAGCCGCTTTTATTGACTACATATGAATAGACAGGTACTTTCAACCTTCCTCTATCCCATCTCCTACCTATCCCCACTTTTTTCAAACTAAAACATACCCCAAGTTGAGAACGAAACAGTCTCAATAGCTCAGGTCAGTGGAGACTTGCGGTAATAACATAAAAATGTTAAATAATTTGTCGGCCCCCGTGGTCGAGGGGTAAGACTCTCGACTGGCGAATCGGAGTTCGCGAGTTCAAGTTCACAAGTAAATTTTATTTAATTAATTTTTGTTTTTTCACAATTTACAAATTTTATTGGATTAGATTCCATGTGTCTACCGGATTGGAATAATAATAATCAAACGTAACAAAAATTTTATGTCTGTTGGAATTTCCTAACCGTAATGAAGACGGTTAACGAACGTTTACCGTGTAACGGATAACGGATAGCAGAATGGAAATGGGCAGGAAATTGCGTTTAACGGATAACTGCTCATGAGAAATCCGTTTTAGACACTTGTAATGTCGTCAAACATGGTTTCAACAGAAATATAACTGATTTAAATCACCGGCAATTACTTTTAAATTGTCACAAAATAAAATTATACATAAATAGTGACATGCTTACTGCCTTTTGCCTTATCATACTTATAACCGTTCTATAAACACCGGTTTTTTGTGTGAATTCCGCACAAGAGTCCCAACTGTTCCCATCCGCCTAAAGCCAGTCAAACTACGGCATCCCTATTTAAGATGATGTATTGAAGATAATCCACTAATTCTGACAAATTGGAAATCGAAATTGATTTAAAAATACTAGACTTGAGAATACGCTTTTGTAAAGGTTGGAGAAGGTATTTGAGAGTTGTTTTTTCAGGTTGATTTCGTAAAGGCCTGTAAAAAACATTAACTCCTTTCCTACGCATTATTTATTATAATAACAATGAAATTTAAAATCGATTTCAGGCGAACCAAGCGACGTGGAGTCTAAGGATTTCAATTCGCCACCGTAATAAGGCATTAACTGATACAAAATGCACAGTCTTCACGCGGATGGCAAAAGGCTTGGTTCTCAATTAGAAATTAGTAGAACGCCGAAAAAACAGCGCGAAATTGCAGCATTTTGTTTTATTTCGTGAAATTCTGGTAAAAATATTAAAATGCTCCCTGATAATTTTCTAAAGAACTCAATTTGCAATGTTATACAGTAAAATTTTATCCAAAAAGCGGTTAATTAGTAGGAGATTTTACACTTGAAAGTATTTTTAAAGACCTGTTATTTTATTTTTTTCCAGACTTCACGACAATAAAAAAAATTACTCGATTATTTCCAAGGCCACTCGCAGTATTTAATTGAAGTAACTGTAATATTTCTAAGCGATCAAATTTTCAAACAAAAACACAATTTGGGAGGCGAATCTGGGTACCGCCGCCACGTTTATTGGATAACCAACACCTCTGTCATAGGTCACGCCAAGTGTTTCACTACGTTTGGTGACTTAACAGGGGTACACGGGATGAGGTTTGTCCGGGTCTCAACGGCGGATGCGTCTTCCCACTAGCTGCACGTTGAGGGTGTCTATTTGACTTCTCCAGCCATACTCTCTCGGAACAACGCATTGCACTGAGGGATGGAGTCACACGTTCGTCACTCCTGCACACACTGACCCCCAGATTCCTAACCACCCTAGTACCCTTTTCCTCTCCAGAACTTCCTCCTCATCCTTTCTTAAAAAGACTCTCCACACAGCATCCCCAAAGATGACATAGGCCCTAAGGGGATTTATTTTCCTCAGGGCCTCCTGTGTGGAGCTAATTTAAAAAAAAATGATTTTGCATCTTCATCTTAAGACTTACCTACTTTTTCTATATTGTCGCTTTGAAAAGCTGTTGGGAAAGCGTGTGAAGTCAGTCACGTGTCGCTGTGCGCCTTGCAGTGTGCGGTGTCAATTGTCGGGTATTTATTTTGCTATTGGCGCAATATCTGATTTCATAATAGCCACTTGCAAAAAATCAATACTCTTTCATGTCTACTGTCTACCAACTGGCTCACTGTAAGAGAGCCATACTTTCAGTGTTATACATTTCATGAGTATTGCGAAATCTAAAAATCTGTTGATCTAAGCCATAGGTTCCCAACGTGGGCGATAACGCCCCCTTGGGGGCGTTTCAGACCTTCAGGGGGGCGGTAGAAGGCAAAGAGAAAATTGGGGGGCGTTTCAGACTTTCAGGGGGGCGGTAGGAGACCCAGAGAAACCCATAGCTAGTTTACTAGCACATATCGAAGAAGTCGAAGACATGCTAAAAGAATAAGAACTGCACTTGGTGATGATGAGCGAAACCTGTATTACCGAAGAAATTAACCAAAATGAAACAACATTTCAGGGCTATTCGACAATTAGATGCGACTCATTTAGCAGGCATACAGGTGGAGTTATCACATTATTTCTGTAGTGTATGTGTGTGAGTGTGTAAACAATATCTCTTACAAAATCACAAAAAATGCGGTACTAGATAAAAATAATACCTGGATACCTACTGGATAATGAAGGATTTTAATCTGGGAACTATTAGCTATGCAGCTATTTATCATTCCCAAAATCAAAATGATACAAAATTCTTAGATTTTTTTGAAGAATGGTGCCATTAGCAAATAAATAAATCATCTGTGGAGATTTTAATATTCAATACAAAAAGCACAAGATTACAAATCATCATAAATTGCCTATGTTGGAAGCAACTTGTCAAAAATTATACAAGAATATGAAAAAACTCTAAAACCATGGTTGATTTGGTAATTTCAAATGACTTTTACGCGGAAGTTAATGCTGCGGAAGAATTCAAAACCAATCTGATCACGAAACAATTATTACAAAAATTAGATACAATAGTCTGAAGCCTCAGGGAACACGAAGTATACTATATATACAGGAATAAAAATAACTATAATAAGGATAAATTGTGTACGGCATTACAAAACAAAAAGTGGATCTGCGATAACCAAGGAAATTTAGACAGAAAAGCCGATGAACTAATAGGACACCTGAAACCAGTAGTAAATGAACTAATGCCTACAACGAATATATCTATAATATAAAAATGAATCGCTAAATGTGTTGCTAAACGCAAATCTCGAGATCAGCTGAACCGATTTCGCTAATTCTTTTTTTAGAATATTCCTTGAAGTACGAGGATGGTTCTTACTGAGAGAAAAATTAAGAAAATTGCGCAAAAAATGGATAATTTCAGAAACCTATTACTAACCTAAACGACTATCGCACGTTTGACAGTACGCGTGTTTGAGAATGACATTTTGCAAAACAATGATTGTTAAATAAAATTCTATTTTTGAAAATCTTTAAGTTGATAAATTTATTTATAGTAGGTAGGACGACCTCCGTAGTCCAGTAGGTAAGACTCTTGACTCACAGGCCGGAGGCCGCGGGTTCGAACCCGGCATGCGCAAATAAATTTTATTTGATTAATTTGTGTTATTTCACAATTAATTCATTTAAAATAATATACAGTATATTTGCGGCATGTTCCAGAGTGGAAGATACTATCAGTATCGCCCTGGTGTAAGACCACCATTCAGAATTGAAACGTTGCTTGAAAATGGCTTTGGCCGTGTTTGGTGACCAGATCTGAATAGCCAGGTACTTCCCAACCTTCCTCTTTCCCACCTCCTTCCCCTCCCCACTACCTTCAGCCTCACAACATACCCCAATTGGGGATGCCATAGTCTCACTGGCTCCAGACGGGAGCAGTTGAGATTCTTGTGCGGTTATTCACTGTAAAAAAAAAAAAAAACTCCCCTGATAATTTGAATCGAATCAAGAATTTTAGATATTTTAAATAGGTACCTATGTTAGGTACCAAATTTAATATACATGAAAAATGGAAATTTGAATAAAAATTGTAAAAGGTGGCACGCGGGCTGTTTAAAAACTGAATGTACTGGGATTGAATATATGGAACGTGGGAGGAGGGTTGGCGGGACGAAGGAGCGGTAAAGGGAAGAGGAAAGGCGGGGAAGGTGGAAGGCGAAGGCGAGAGGGGGGAGGGGAAGCAGGGAGGGGGAGAGGAACCTGGGAGGGGGGAGGAGAACTCGGGAGAAGGGTTCACGGGACGGGGGAAGGGGGGGGGGAATGGAGTGGGGAGAGGGAAGGTGGAGGTGACGGAGTGGTAACGCGAGAGGGGAAGAGGAGAAGGGGAGGCGGAAGGGGAACGGGACGAATGGAAAAGGACACTCAGGGAGAAACAATTTCTTTATTAAATGGCATAGCAACGCATGCCGGGACCAGCTAGTATTTATATATAAAATGAATTCCTGTTTCCCTTGGTCACGCCATCATTTCACTTTTTTTTAAAGTTTCCCAATACTTTGTAGAAGGTTCTTACAGAAAGAAAATTTAAGAAAATTGTGCAGAAAATTGGATAATTTCAGAAAACTTAACGACTATTATAACTTCACACGTTTGACAGTTCGCGCGTTTGACGAAATTGAATTGTGTTTTTGAACGTTTTTTTTTTGTAAAAAAAGAATTATCTATGGATTATTTAAATTACTGATATTTTAAATAGATACCTACGTTAGGTAGGTATCTATTTAAAATATTGATTGATTGTTCTTATAATATATAAAAATGAGTATTTGTTTTGAATGAAAAGCGAAAATTTGAATAAAAAAATTGTAATAGGAGGCACGCGAAATGTTTGAAAACTGAATGTACTGGGACTGTTATATGGAACGCGGTAGGGAGATTGGCGGGACGGGGAAGTGGAAGAGGGGTAGGCGGGGAAGGTGGAAATGGAACGCGGGAGGGGAAGGAAATGCGGGAGGGGAACAGGGAAATAATTTATTTCTTTAAAAATGGTATATCAACGCATGCCGGGAACCAGCTAGAAGTATATTAAAAGATACAAATAAATAGTATACCTACGAAATCCCTACATCTTCTAAAAAACAAAGGGATACAGCTTATAAAGCCTGTAAAATACAATTTCCAGAAGAAAGGTGGGAAACCTGTAAGAAACTTAGAAACATGTATAGGTACAGAAATAAAACATATCAAAAATTTGTATTCAAGGCTAAAAATTATTACCTCTCAAAGAGATTCAAGAAAAATGTGGACTACACTTAAAGAAATTATAAGTGGCAAACAGAGGGAAAACATTAAGGAAGTTCGGTTCCTCGATGGAGTTGAAGATGATAAAACTAAAATAGCCAAATTTAATACTCTAGTGTAGAAAACATAAATAAGAGTATTTCATTATTCACAGATACTTCTTCTCAGTCATCGGAAAGAAGAGAAAATAATAATATTTTCAGGTATCAGTGACGCAAAAATCATCGACGCCTGGAATTACTATAGGCATAGTTAAATTTAAGTAGTTGCACTAATAAATTAATCTGTGTTAAAGGGAATTTTTCCGCAGTCGTGGAAAACTTCCATAATAACACCAGTGCCCAAAATAATAAACGCTTAAAATTTTGAAGACCTCAGAAAAATAAATGGATAACCTAAATATGAACAAATACTGGAATCCATAGTTAAAGAACAGATGAGAAAATTTATTGAAAAAAAATAACATTCTTGTAAAACAGCAGGGTTTAGAAACAAATATTCATAATGGAAAACCAGTATGGATCAGATGAAAATCACAATAGTAGTGTTCTTTGATTTTAGACGTGTTTTTGAAAAGATAGACAGAGAAATACTAATAATAAAATTAAAAATAGAAAACAAAGAAACAAAATTGGAGATGCTATATCTGAAGAACAACAAGTAAACCTCGGAGTTCCTCAAGGATCTGTGTTGGGACCACTCCTATTTATTAAGTATATATATTAATGATATAGTGAAGTGCCTAAAGTACTGTTCTATCAAACTTTTGCTAATGACACACTTTTATATATTATACCAAATAATATCGAAGATGCATTGTCAAAAAACGCTTTTTTAAGAATACTTTTGCCATAGTCTCCTGACCTTCTTCACTCTTCATCACGCAGCAGCATCACTAACGGCACCACTGTCACTCCGCTCAGCTTCGACCCTCCCTACGTAGCGCATATTATATTTTAAAGTTTTTTTTTCTTCGAATAAACTGAAAATAAATCTAACTTAAAGTAAATTCATGGTATTAGAGAAGAAACTCAACGAAATTACTACCCTAAATATAGAAAATCAAAATATTGACGAAGTAGAATAAATTAAATAATCTATAACAAATTAAAACTAAACACTAACTTTGAAATGTTAAATTAAAAAAAATTGCAGAAAAGATTAAAAAGAAATGTAGGATAAAGGGATAGTTAGACGTCAAAACACAGAAATTGGTCTACAATACCACTGTAGCGTGTCACGTGAATTACTGTAAGTAAAAAAAATGAAAATAATTCAGAACGGTTCCATGCCGACTCAGAATTAAACCATCTCAGAAACACCTCAGAAAGGTCATTGAAAGCAATGAAAAATAATTTTAAAATTGCCGGTAACCCTAACCTGTCTTAACCATTTTTTTTATCATCACTCTTTAGTGACCTCTATGAGGTGCTGAGTTGGTTTCATTCTGAGTTGGCCGGTCACCAAATAAAATATACAATAAAAAATTAAAAAAACGCATCTTGCCCCATCCTATCCCCCCCCCCCGCCCCCGTTGTGGTAAATATAATCGTGACGACAATTGCTGTTTCAGATATACGAGTTGGGGGGCGCTAGAAAAAAAAAATTCTCAAAGTGGGCGGTGGGCAAAAAAAGGTTGGGAACCTATGATCTAAGCTATAAAATCTAAGCTATTTTCTTGTAAATTATAGCTAAGATCTAAGCTATAATTTACAAGAAAATCAAAACGCGCTGCCCTAACATGAATACATCATATTAGATATTCACTTTACATATTTGTTTAAAAAAACAATTTTTTAGTTTAGCTGGGTACTTAAGCCTTAAAACCAATAATAAATTTTTCCTGAAAAGCGCAGCGCAGCCGTCCCTTATGCAGTAATTTAAACGTCATCGCCAACTAAATAGGTACAAATGTTACAAGACGTGGGGCAACTCCCGGAACTTAAGAGGAAACCCGGTCGCCGAGAAATTTGAACAATGGGTATTTTACCAAACTGTTGCTGTTACCGTTGCTCTTACTCCCCCGAATACTGAGCGAAAGGGACAACTGAACTGCACCTCAGGTTGATAATACCTACCAAAATCGAGGTTTTGTATTCCCCATTTTTCTCTTCCAAAACTGGACCAAATTTAAGATTTTTTACTACCTGTATTGAAAGAAAATATTCTATATCTGTGCGTTTTGCTTCTTTAAAAAATACATTGTCTAGTTTGTTTACTAAACATCTGTTGATGGCGTTCAAACCAGGCATTTTTTCGATTTTTGGAGAGTGGTAACTCGTATAGACCAACAAAAGTGGAGAAGGACAGGTCACATGATCCGCAATCCACAAGAAAAATGGTGCAAAAATGTCACTGAATGTTATCCCAGAGATGGCAAGATAAGTAGAGGACGTCAACAAATAAGATGGGAAGACGAGCTAAAACTCACGGCTGGACATCATTGGAGAAGAGTAGCGCGTGACAGGTCCCAGAAAATGCCAAGAGGCAAACTGAGCTTCGAGATATATTATAACAAACAAGAACATGTCTAGTATTCATACCTAACAGAGGTTTAGAATAAAAAGGCTTATTATTATTATTTATTATATTATAATCCTATAAGAAGTAACCCAATAAAAAAAACAAAACTTACGGACACGCTGGTGGTTGATATCTATATTATATTAAAAAAACGAGTGTGATTTAGACCACACGACTGAAGTAAAACTTTACTAACTTTATATCTCCCTCTCAACTTCCGTTCGCCTCGCCCGATCACACTTTTCATAAAGCTCTCGTCAAGCATTCACCAGCTTACTCCCCAAGTCAAGCGTGCATAAAGACCCGACCGTTCGCCTCGCTCGATCACATTTTTCGTATCGCTCTCATCACGCATTCACCAGCTTACTCCCCAAGTCAAGCGTAAAGAAGTTTTACTTCAAAAAAATTTACAGTAGTGTCAAAATCCAGAGAGGAAATTGAGGAATACATTTTTATGGACAAAACGCCGCTCGGTTTCCTCTTAATATGTTCAATTAAGGTAAATACAAAATTGCAAGGCAAAAGACACCTAAACAAATATGCCACTGTTCACGATTTGCAACAAAAAACAGCCTTTTATCATTTTATAAAAGTTATCATTAAATTAAACGAAAGCATTTTCACGTATTTTTATTTGTAGTTCGTTATTTATATGTTATTATTGAAAACGTAACAAATTATATACACAACTAAATAAGTAATGAACCACTACAAATAAGTAGGTACTCACGGAAAATAACACAAATTTACGTGTAATACGTGAAACAGTTTCAAAATCATTCCAAACAACAGAAATCGTTACAAAAATAATTTGAATCGTTCGAAACAAAAAAGTTTCGTTCATTGGAAACAATTTGAAAGAAAATGCTTCGTTCTATTTATTTAAACGCGTATCATTATGGAATTACGTACACTGTAATCTGACATTATTAGGGACAAAACGTATCCACCATGACAAGCCTATCAGTGGAATTATTCCATTGGACTCGAATAACAGTAATTTTCCTATCATTATTGCCTCTGGATACGCGAGGTGCCGCGGACACAAATAACAAATAACAAAACAATTCAATGACTGGGCACTTTTCAACGAGGCAGTTGGGAACGCCTGTTTTTCTTTGGTGCAGCCATTCTCAAACTACCGGCAATTGAGTTGAGTTGAGATTTCTGAATTATAAGTTGAATGGTTCTTCAGTGCCAAAGAGATAAATCTATAAAAGCAGGTAGGCTGCCGATTCTGGGCAGCCAGTAGGGAAAACCGTAAATTAATTGATGTGGTAAGTATTGGCTAAGTTGATAGCTTTAGCCGATGTGGGTTGGGTTTACCTATTCAAATAACCGCTTCGTTTATGCATATTACAAGCCAATTACTGGATATATTGATTTTCCGTATTTTTCGAATTCATGACCAGACCATACAGTGAAGCAGGCAATGTCTATGAAGCCTCATCGAAAGTCATCCAGAGGAAGACCGAAGAACTCCTGGATGACTCAATGCTTTAAAACATTACAGTAAAACCTGGATGAAAGCGATACCCTGAACCGAAGAAGTTATAGCCTGAGAACTAGAAGAGCCAACCCCAACAGCCTACCTAGGCAATGAGTTAGGACAGTGCAAGAGAAGACAATTGCATGAAACAAAGCCAAAAAATAATACGTATTTATGATAATTATTTCGTTAAGTAAATTTGCACCAATTAATAGAGGTATTAACAGATGGTACTGATTGCTACAATTGTGATTTGTACCTACCGAAAGGTACAAACTTTTGAGACACTTACACAAACGATTCTTTCCTGGAATGACCATCGCGCGCGTATATGTACGGATGTACCTAAGCAAGAGCGTAGCTATAGCATTCACAGCATTCTGTAGGGAGGGGTGGAAAATTTATTTTGCACGCTTTTTAGGACCTTTACTTATAACTTATTATTTACATCAAGTTTATAAAAAATATATAGTGGGAGTAATATTGTTGTATTTCCACAAACTTAATTTAATCTACGACTAGTATTCTCTGCTTCCTACGCAATACTGAGGCTTATTGGGAGAGGGGGAGGAGTCCCTAACCCCCCCCCCCCCCCCTTGTAAACACTCTTATACCAAAGTATATTTCTTGTGTCCAATAAGGATAGCATTTTATGGAATTGACGAAGATTATTGAAGAAATTGAAATAATGTCAGCTTATTTTGTTACCAGGATCTTTGTTTAAAAAATGTTCAGATGCCAATTGCAAAATATCTTCCTATAAGTCGTTTAAATTTGGATACAATAATCATATGCATTAAAAAAACATACTTTTTTTTGTAAACGTTAAATACCGCGATCGAACATTTTGGTTCTAGCAACTCGTCAAATTATCAAACAATTACAGCGAAAACAGTATGTTTTTTTTAACTCTTTTTTAAGTGAAAGTTTGGGAAACGCATTGACAACTTAACAATACACAAAAATTGCTTTGATCACTTAATTCGATTAATTGTATAATTTGATGGCAGCAAATTATAGGTGGGGCTTGTTACCTGTGGAATGGCTATGGGGGGGGCTATTCTGTAGGGGGGGGGTGTTAGCTAAACAAAGGGGTGGAAATACCTTCCATTGTCAACTACTAACAATATCATTAAATAATATGCTGATAAACTTGCTGTGTTCTTTAATGGCTGGCTTCTATTCCTAAAACAACAAACTTACAAGTTCTTTTTAGTCACTTTACCTACTAGGTACTTACTGTCCGTCGCAATATTTTCACTCCAACGATTTTTTTAATTAATAAAATGTAGGGATTTTTAACAACACGACAGAAAACAACTGCTCTGGCTGTACTATACAAAGGTTGTGTGTGATAGTCATACTATAGCAGACCCGTGAAAAATCACGGAATAGTCTGAATTCTCGAATTTTGAAAATTGCATTGTAAATTATTTTCTGTTAAAAAAAACAATATATTATAGGTAGGATACTTTATCGCTGGTCAGAATTATTTAAACAATAAGTTTCAATTTTCAAATCGAAAGAAACAAAAATGGAGAAAAATTACGTATTGGACCCATTTTTGGATTTATTGCCTTTTACGGCATTTCAAATTTCCGCTATCGATAAAGTAGCCCGCCAACAGAGAGATCGTGACTTTAAAAAATGCAATAAATTTTATAATATTATTAAATTTGGCATCAGTTGTGCCAGGTATATCGCTGGTAATAGGATAATGTAGTGATGCCAAGAAGGGAGGGCAATTGACTGTTATGAAGGCTGTAGGCTGTGTTATTTTGGGACCCCGGGTCCCCGGAGCACAGCTGACCCTAAGAGGTCTCAGGAAACCCTAATTGGGCCCAACTTCAAGTCTTTCCATATTATTATTCCAATTACAGACTGAATATCTTGTTTATTTAGCATTGGTGCGTTTTTCTCAACAGTAGCAGCAGGAGTATTTTTTTATGTGAATTTTTTACGTGAATTTGAAGAGTTCCAACTAGCCGGAGCCAGTTAAGCCATGGGTTTCGGAAATATTGGGGTATGTTGTGAAACTGACTGGAGTGGAAACAGCAAGGTTGCGAAATGCCTTGCCATTCACAACTAAAGCAGCAATTTCAAGCAACTTCTCCAAAATTCAGATGGAATTTTGGAAAATGACTTTATTTTTTTTGCGCCCTCTTTGATTTACCTACTTAAAACAAGTCAATAAAAATAAAAAAAATACTAGCTTTGTTGCTGTTAGTGCTTACATCTGTTTATATATGTAGGTACCATAGGCATATGAATATATATATAGACCTGCCGTAAGTGATAAAAGCGTATTATTTCCCCCTCCCTATACCGGTTCCTTGGAACCGGCTGGGCTTGTGAGAGCCTCACCTGAATCTAAAAAATATGAGGTCATCATTCTTGTCCTGACCAGCGTCGAGCTCGCATCGTACATTTTACGAAATACTACGGCAAAAATGTTAGCTTGTGCTATACATTACATCCTAAAATATGTCGATCATAAGTTATGATTCATAACGAATGTGGGCGGTTCTCCAGTGTGCTCGTCGCTGGTTACAGGAGGTAAGTAAATTATGAAACATCTGTAAAAGTGTCTTAACTAAATACGGCAACAAAATGCAAAGTTTACTTTGCCGTATTTGGACTTCGCAAATATGTTAATAACGTGGCGAGCAATTCGCGCTCCCACGTAAAAAGGTATTTTCATTCAAAAGCAGATTTTACTATTAAGAACTAAATGGTGATATTATAATGCGAGATGCCTATATACTGTCAGATTAATTTTTTAACGAATCACAGTCATCTTCCCCCTCTTCGCACCGCCATAGTTGATTTTTCCCCTCATCTGTATGTTCTCGTCTATTAAATTTGGATGTCTATGGTAGGTACGTTTATTCCTTGCTGATTGGCGTATTTTGGATTTTGCACAATAAATTGATAGGCATTTAGAGGTTGCTTGTCAGTTGTGTAGGGTTTGGAACGTATTTATCCACAAGGCACTTATTGTTTTCTTTACCTATCTGTCTTTTAAAAGCACATATTTCAATTGCGCAATTTCCGATTGCACAATATATTCATTACAGAACTTAAAATTCATATGTTTCAATGAAAAAACTTTTGGCCAGCGCAGATCGGCAATCTGTGTGAAAGAAAGATGGCTGTGGTAACCGTGTGATAACCGTGCATACCAACCGTGCATACACATCCGGAGCATACCATGACCGTGCTATGAACGTATCAGGCACGAAAAGAAACACGACACGCGCTACTATGCCCACTGCAACGCATCGACAGATCGGCAAGATATTCTAGCCGTGGATTTGTTGACGGTCCGGTCATAGCAGGCTACGGTGTTGGTCGGTGACGGAACGGTTTAGTGGGCGTTGTTTAATAGAAAGTATATTTTTTGCATGTGGCTGTACGGCTACGGTCATGGGGTGACACGTTGTAGTGGGTGAGTCCTTTAATGTTTTAACGTAAATTTTTAATGTTTGTTTTATCGTTTTCTGTTTGTTTGGCGTTTATTGATATTTATTGCTAATTATAGATTGTTATTGACATTTGTTGCTAATTATTAACATTTTTACGGAGGGAATCAAACATATCAGGTTATTCGTGACCAAGACCATAACAACGTTTATTATTTGAATTTATTTTTACCACTGCGAAATCCTGCATAATGTATGTAGGTATTATTGGTATATTATTGAAAACTCACAATAATAACGATTATTATAAGCAATAATTATCAGCCTGAAACACTCATCTACATTGAAAAAATCTTCCGAGAAAAAATACTTGCCGCCAACAGTCCCGTTGGCGGCAAGTAGGTATCTTTTCTCGGAAGATTTTTTCAATGTAGATGAGTGTTTTAGGCTGATAATGATTGCTCATAATAATTGTTACCCTTTGTGCTGTGCATAAAAATTTCGTCTTAAACGTTAGTTTTTCAATAAAAAAATAATAACTCACAATAATGATAAGTAATTGAACAGCTCACGACGAACCATCTATGTGTACACCTTTACCAAAGAATTAGAGGTTTCTGAAATTTACAATATTTTTGATTGTCATCCTGAGAAACATATGCCAAAGACAAGACGAGACCGTGGGAATCTGAGATTCTCCCTTTACAACAAATAAAATTGTAAGATCCCGTTGACAGGATCTCAAGAAGGGGGCGCCCAGCACCAGCGGATGGTGAATCACACCAGATACCTATTCAGAAACACTTGTTCAAACGCAATAAGAATTCTGAGTATTTTGAAATATCCTCACATTTCTAAGACAAGGCAAGTGTCGGAGAGTACAATTTTTGAAGATACGGCGACAAGGATGACACAATTTTATTAAACTAAGATTGAAGAATAATCCAAAGTTATAAAAAGTACTCTCAGTTACGTCCTGAAAATACCACTACTCAGAATAGAAATATTGTTTGAGCTGTGATTAATAATCCGATCTAAATTGCCAGATACTTCCTGAAGGAATTGCCAGATACTTCCTGAAGGAAGTATCTGGCAATTTAGATTAGAGTATTATCCACTGGCTCCGGGCAGTTGAAACTTTTGGGTGGTATACATAAAACAAAAATTAATACTGTAATAACAAAAACTGTGATTGTGGAGAAATATATTCGTTTATCCACAATCCAGTTGTGTTTAGATAATTGGAACTGATGTGAAATATTTTATGCCCTCAATAGCTGTATCGATAAAGTTCCTTTTGCCTTTTCATAGAAGTTCCATTAGATAACCTAACTTAACAAAAAATGATACAAAAATAATACAGACATCCTATAAAGACAATAAAATATTGTTAAAAAATGGTAAAATGGGACAAAAATAATACAGACATACAGTATTATTCAGAACAAAAATGGGACAAAAATAATACAGCCATCCTATAAAGTTAGATTAGGTTAGGTTTTAGTAGATCTTTTGTTGTAGGATGTTTTGTTCGTAGGATATTTCGGCGGGGATATTTTGTCGCGGGATGAAAACGCGCAATACCAAATTAATTAGTTCTGAATGTATCTGATATGTACTTCTGTAATTTTAACTGTTAAAGATTATTTTTGAAAAGGTTAACTAACTAATGTACCTTACTCCCTTTACCTTTTTATAATGTTTCCAAGAGCCCTATGGACGTTCAATAAATAAGTAACAAAATAATAATAAGTTTCCTGACAAAGAAACAGAGTTATAATAATATATTATAATTGCATCGTGCAGGAAACAGACGCAAATTCATACTTAACGACAACTTTAGAATTGCACACCGAACGCAGTTGTTTTCTGTTGTGCTTTGGAAATAAATATTTATATGTTTGCCAATTTATAGTCAACTCTAAAAAATCCGTATTCCTTACATGCGAACCTATACTGTGTATCTAACAAAAGAATCAGAAAACAGGAATTGACCGTTAGTTTCCTTGTGACCAACTCGACAAACCTCCATAGCTTTTTCATCCATGCCAGAATTCCGGGAATAAGACAAGGCTGTGGGCTGTGAAGGTATGGACGATAAAAAATATTAAAAAAGAATAAAGCCTTTATCTTTTATTCGAGGATAAAGAATGTAAATGGTTCGGACACTTGAGATAACACTGTGAGGTGGCGCATGGGGTCCGGGCGCGTATTTACTTATCGAATGATTGTTGAGAAATTTTACTGAGAAATTAAATATATATTGAAATGTAATTCAATATTTAATTGTACCAACTTAAATAAATACGCAATTTAACTTTCTTATTTAAAATACTAAATTCGAAATTAGACTGTTCCGAACTCTTAAACTCGAAACTTACAAACCTATACAATCTACACATAGCCACAAGAACAACACGACACAATACTTTTTAACTGCAGTTTATACCATAAGCGCAATAATTACATTGCCCATTATCCGATACAGCGGCTTCAGGCTATAACAAATACTTGGTGATATTTATTTATTTATTTATTTAAAATTTACGGCACAAAGTGCCATTTACAAAAATGGTATTATTATTATATTTAAACAGTCATAGTACAGTGAAGAAAGATTGTTTTTTTTTTAAATTTCTTATAATAAGAGAAGAAGAGAAAAAAATTCTAACAACTAATGAAAACTTCAAAAGGACACAGTGAAATAAAAGAATAACTTGTTATGAAGTAACCTCGTTACAATACGTAAGGCTGAAATCTTTGATAAGTAGAGCCTTGTATTTTAATAAGGAAATATGAAAAATATCAGCAACATTGGCATAAAAATTACCAATGGTGAGTATTCTATTTATAACAGAATTATATCCAGCGACAGACGTATAATTGTCACAATAATACATACTAGGGAACCTTGATCTAATGGTAGGTACATGAAAGTGAATCAACTTTAATATATCAGGGCTATCCAACTGATGATTTACAATTTTGTATAAAAATATGAGATCAAAAATTTTTCTTCTGTCACTTAACTTCGACAATTTCAATGAGTGTAATAAAAAGTCATAATTTATTGATTCTAAAGGGATTCCAAGTCGAAAATTAATACACCTCAAAAACTTGCGTTGAACTTTTTCAATGATATTAATGTGATTATTAAAGACAAGTGACCAAATTGTAGAGTTATATTCTAGAATGCTTCTAACGAGAGATGTGAACAGAATTTTTAATGTGTGAATATTTTTAAAATCTTTGGAAATCCTTAAAATAAAACCTAACATTTTCATAGCCCTGTTGGCTATAGAAGTTACATGAGATACAAAGCAGAGTTTTTGGTCAAAAATGATGCCTAGGTCAAGTATTTCGACTACAGAGATTAAGTCTACATTACAGAGTGCATAATTATATATTATTGGGCGTTTAATTTTGTAGAACCTCATAACTTGGCATTTGTTAATATTTAGCTTTGACATGTTTAACGTTAATTTTGTGGCTCGTATTAAAAATCTATTCCAACCGTATTCTTGAACCTTTGATTGTCTCTTAGTAAACCTATCTGATCACCGTATTTTTTAAATTTTATTTTTCAAGCATGTGCGTATCTATTGTAATTTAATTGTTGTTATTTATTTCTCATATTAAACTATATAAACCATCAATATTTATATAAAACTACCTTGACAATTTGTGTAAAAGCCTTCTGGCGTAAAATAAAATGAATAAATAAGTAACAGCAAACAGCGCGAAACGCCGATTCGTTCCTTTCACGTAATTCGTGGTTCTCAAATGTATGCAGCATTAAGATTTAAAACATTGATAATTCTTTTTCTTGCCCCCTTTTGGCCAAAAAATTTCCACTTTGCAAAGTGTAAGTGTGTCAACCTTCAACCTTTCGTCACACTATCAAAAACTTTACTTTGTCCTTTTTTTCCTTTATTTTTCCCTATTTTTACTTTTAAAATAGACATACAATGAAATGATACGAGTAATGGGAATCCACAGGGCGATATAATTATATAAATTTTATTTTTGTACCTTAAAAGAAACAACCTTGGGCTTATAAAGCAAATACAGTAAGCTTGTAATTAAATTTTGTCTTAAAAGTTTGTACAAAAAGTCTACATATACGATAGGTACTCAATTTGTGAAAAGCATAAAGCGTTATAAATTAAATAGATAACGTTTCAACATATGTATGTTAAGCCATAAATTAAATTCTTTTAAGTACTGAGTTAATTTACTAATTATCACTTGATTTTTTTCGGTAAAAGATTAAGAGTAGGTACGAGGTCCAATAAAACTGCTATGTGTTTGCATTTGTTTGGTATTTGTTTAGGTGTATATAAAATACATAATTATTTCTATAGTTGGTTTGATTTATTTTTTTTCGAATTTATTTTGTTTTTAAAGATATATTTCATAATTTGCAGTATAAATAGTTGGTGGAGGCTGAATAGTTTAGATTCTATGTATAATATATAATATTTCATAACTTTGATAATACAGTTATTTTAAGTTATTTGTAAAGGTTTTACAAATGCACCAAGCGCACCACCCCATCCTATTATACCGTACATGAATAAAGATTGCAACAGAGAGAAATAAATCATTTTCAATTTATCAATATTGAGTACTTCCTTAAGTCGTAAGATAATATGATACATAACTTTGATAACATGATTTTGAGTTATTTGTAAAGGTTTTATTAGGCTGATGGGTAAGTTTTAGAAACTAACATAATGGATTAGAATATACTGTTTTTCAGGAGATCAATCCTATTTCAAACGGTCATTTTGTTATCAGCCAATCTACCAATAAATTAACGATCAAATAAAAAAGGATAAATAAAAGTTTTGTTAGGTGGGTAGATGCTCTTTGACAACCGGACGAACAAATAATAATTCAACCTGCTCATTTGACCACCGAATACAATGGACGATGACTTTCAAAACTAACACAAAATAGGGGTTCTTTTTTAACTCGTCTCGAACCTCCCCAAGTTAGGTACCTATTTAACTTGCTAACAAGCAAGCAAGATAGTTATTAAGTTGTCCAGTTAACGTGGCAATTACCGTCGAGAGGCCCGCTCCATATATAAGTTCCTACCCGAGTTATTTTTCCCTATTTTCCCGCTAAATGTGTTTCACGCTTGCAACACCGAGCATTGTGCGCGCGCCGCCGGATGCGCTTGACACCTGTCATCCGCCGGAACAGCGGCCATTGTGCTCTTTGAAATACAAATTTTAATTTCTGCATTCTGCGAACACTCTGTCTATCCTCTTCTCTCTCTAGCTGGTATCTGCGAGTAGTTTTTAGTTTTTTTTTCCTTCGAAAAGAGAGGGTTCAAAAAATAATAATTGAAAGCGCCGGGATTGAGCGTAGTTTTAAACGCGGGCGCTAGATGTCTCTGGAGTGGAAAGGTGTTTGAAAAAGGAACGCAGATCAAACTGAACACAGGCACTGATTGAAAAAGCGAACGAAGCTATTTTTTTTCTTTCATCACTAATAGATCGGCATGCTTTAGGTATTTCTTGTGTGAAAATAGTTTAGAAAATTAAATATTTTCATAAATATCTACACATTAAGTTGCATAGAGCAGGTATTAATTACCTAACTATAATACCTAATGATAAATTAATGTTTTCTTCCACTCGTTTCTTCTGTTTTGCGAGAAAACAAAAACTATTTATTATTTAATTTTTTTAATATAAATTCGTATAAGCCTTCTAATGTCCAAAATTTGTTCCAAATATTTTTTAACTCTTTGCCGAAAAAAAAGGAATTAATTTTTCAGATTGATAAAATTGGTTTTTTGTGCACCTAATCTATGTGATGTTGGTTCACCACTTATACTACGAATTTACGATCACTGTGTATAAGTAATAACGGTCGAATTTAGTTATTATCATAATTTAATGTTTTATGCTAGTTTCAGCAATACCTATCTACTATTTAAGGCAATAAACAAAAGAAACATATTTCATATTTTGATAGTAAAAATGTAATATTTCAAAGTTTTATAACTCATGGTAGACATGATGTTGTAAGATAAACATAGAAGTGGCGGTCCGTGAGTTGTCGGTGAGCTAAAGCACTAAGATTGAAAAACATGAAGTTATTGACGTTGTTGTAGCTGAAAATAATTTTTTTTTTAAAAATTTCAACTTTTTGTATAAAGAACTTCGGGATTCTTTTAGCCAAGGGATGCGCTTCATACATCAGAAAGAACTTCATACAAAACGTTGAAATTTTGAAAAAAAAATAAAATTCATTTTCATCTACAATAATGAAGATCTTCAGGATTCTTTCAGTCAAGGAATGCGCTGCATCCACATACTGAAAGATCTTCATACAAAAAGTTGAAATTTTGAAAAAAAAAACATTTTTAGCTACAAAATCAGTAATGTCGTATTTTTGGTAACCGACGAGTTCATCGAAAATCAATCCATCGAAAGCAAATTCATCGAAAACGAGTTCATAGAAAATCAATTCATCGAAAATCAATTGATCGAATGATCAATTTATCGAATCGCCAATTCATCGAAAAACATTTTTTTTGTAGATATTAGAGCTGTCAAAATTAAATACCCAAAAAGGTCTGTTTAACTGAGTTAAATGTGTTTAGCAACTGTCAGTTTCGTAGTGACAATGTAAAATTTATAGGTTATCTCTTCGATTTCCGATTGTCTGATACTGCAAAAAAGGGATATCTAAGGAACGGTGACCAGACAACTCATAATGAAACCAACTCATAAACAACTCAGAAAGGTCATTAAGAGTGATGATAAAAAATATTTAAAAATTGATTAAATTGGTTAAGTTAGGTTAGGTTAGGTTAGGTTAGGTTAGGTTAGTTTAGGTTGACCAATGCTTTTTAACTTCTCGGTCCGCTCGGCATTTCTCTCAAATATCAACAAAATATATTTTTTCGATGAATTGGCGATTCGATGAATTGATCATTCGATGAATTGGTTTTCGATGAATTGGTTTTCGATGAATTGGTTTTCGATGAATTGGTTTTCGATGAACTCGTTTTCGATGAATTTGTTTCGATGAACTCGTCGTGAACCGTATTTTTCAATGTTAGCACTCTAGCTCTCTTAAAACTCACAGACTGCCACTGAAACATAGTTACTCTAATTTAGACATTTTAGATGGAAAGAATTGTGCAAGTTTCAAGATGCCAGGGCTTACCTTTCGTGATTTTTTTTTTTTGTATGGACAAAGACAATTTTTATTTTTTTAATCGTTGAAGATTAGCGACTTTCAAAAGAAAATTTCAGTCGCGTATAGAATTGAACCCAGGACCTTAACGTTGATGGCGCTCTGCTCTAAGCAATGAGCTAATTCGGCGTTTTTTGTTTATTTTAGACGTTGGAAATAAGGTTGTAGGAAATATTTGTAGTTGAAAATGAGCATCCACGCTTTACGAATACCTACACAATATAATCGATATCCGGGTAGAAGAAGCGTAAGAAGTTCAGAGGAAGTTTGGAAGAAGAAGGCCTAAGAAGGAAGAAGAGTAAGAAGTGCTGTAGTGCAGTGGACTCCACTCGAAGTATCAGGAGAGCAGCATTCAGAGAGGGTAGGGGAAAAACGACCCGGGGCAACCCTCAGCTGAAGAGCCAATGGGGCAAGATTGCACTTTGTACACATAGTTATTCAGATCACTGGAGAGATAAACTGATAGAAGTATACTTTGGGCGTGTCAATATGCCTGAAGTAAGCACAATTTTTCCTCACTTCTTTGTTTATGTGAATACCTCACAATTATAATATTTCTGTTGTTTCAAGTTTCTTTTTCTTCTCTGTATTCTTCATGTTCTTTTTATCGTTTTAGCATTTTTTTCTTTCTTTTTCTTTGGTTTCTGTTCTAATATTTTCTTTTTCCGGAGTTTTTAATGTGAATACCTCACAAGAGTCCCAGCGAGACTATGGCATCTCCAATTGGGGAATGTTGTGAGGCTGGTAGTGAAGAGGGGAAGGAGATGGGGAAGAGAAAGAAAGGGAAGTACCTGGCTATTCAGATCTGGTCAAAAAACACGGCTAAAACCATTTAAAGCAACGTTTCAATTCTGAATGGTGGTCTTACACCGGAGGGAGAAATTGTTTTTAATGAATTGATTGTGAAATAACACAAATTTATATGCCCACGCCGGGATTTGATCCTGCGACCTTCGGATTGCGATTCAAGAGCCTCACACCTCGTTCACGGAGGCCGTTTGTCACTTCTGGTGAAGTTGGTCAAATATTTTCAAATGTCCAATCAATAGGACAGTATGGGACCTAGGAGTCAAAAGAATAATGTTTTGGGACGCCTTGATATTAGCCAAGTAGTATTATTGTTAACATAAACCACATTTATTCCGATGACGACGCATTGCGCGGACATCTTGGACGCTTCGACCTCCTATCTCCTGTAATATTGTAATGTGGAGTGTCGATACTCCCACCACCATTGGGACGCGAGGTGGGGAGAGACGCGGCACGGCCTGTCACTCCGTGACAATAGGTGCAACAAGCAACATCTCTGTTCATTATTATTTAGTAATTGTTATTTGTCAATAAACCAAGTGAGTACCATTCTTCTTATTTTATTTTAACAGAACCCTGCATATTAGAATAGATTTAATAATTATTATGAGAGTTGCAAAACAACTCCCATAAATTTGGTGACCCCGATAAAAACACGCGAAATTAATATTATTTACGAAATCGCATTATTATTTGCTCGCGTACCCACATACTAAATTTTGTTCCCGCTAGATCGAAACCCGAGTAGCCGAGTCTAACCTAGTACAATCGCCTCTCTTCAAAAGGGCATTTTATGTATTCGAGCGCATAACACAAGGCCTTCTCCCTTTTATTGACCGGTATTTAGTATTTATTTGCCGTCTTAACAATTTTTCGCGTTTCGATATCGCTGATAATTAGTTTCTTGCGTAGGGTTCTGTCTACTAGTATATTCTACTATAATTTGACTAATGCAAATAAACAACGTCACGGAGTCAATCGATTTCAAATATCATTATTACACATTTATTATTATTACACGTAATAATTTATACATTTATTATTTATTATATTTGAGACTGCACACCATTACACACACAATTAAAGTTGCCCAAGCGAGTTAATGGCTAACCCGCAGCAAAATAACGACAAAGATATGACGGACCAGGGCACTAGTCATCAGGTTGCAAGAGTGGGGGTTCGAATGCCGCCTTTTTGGCGGGATAAATCTCAACTGTGGTTGATGCAAATTGAGGCCCAATTTATCATAGCCGGCATTAGTTCCGATGCAACAAAATACTACTCCATCGTAAGTTGCCTGGACAGTGAAACGCTAACCATGGTTAGTGACATCGTTTTGAACCCACCCACACGGGATATGTATGCCACATTAAAATCGGCATTGGTGACTAGGTTTACAGAGTCCGAGAGAAAAAAAACTGCCAAGCTCGTATACGGACTTCAGCTTGGAGATAATACACCGTCTCAGTTATTACGTCAGATGAAAGAACTGGCAGGACCCACCATCATCAACACGGATCTCTTCAGGACGCTGTGGTTACAACGGCTGCCTAATAACATGCAAGCTATACTGACTGTATCGGCCGATCAGGACTTAGACAAGCTAGCAGAAATCGCCGACAAAATGGCAGATGTCTATAGCAGCAATGATATATGCCACGTAGAAGGAGGTTTTCCTAGTTCATCCTACTCAACTAAAATAAGCGATGAAAAGCTAATGGAAATTAATAAACAGAGGCGATTAAGATCACCATCGCGTAGCAGGCATCAAACAAAAAAAGTTTACGAACGATGCTGGTATCATTACAAGTTCGGAAAACTTGCGAAAAAGTGCATCGCACCCTGTGATTGGCCGCCGACGACAAAGAGTTCGGAAAACTAAAGAAGCTCTGTGTCAATGCAACTTACATAGAGCAAATTGGAAAAAGGTTGCACATCTGGGACCGGCAAAACAATATAAACTTTTTGATTGATTCCGGGGCGGAGATTTCTGTAATTCCCAGCAAATTCAAAACACCGCAAACATTTGAACAACACGAGCCAAATGTGGCACTCTACGCGGAAAATGGTACTCCTATCAAGACACACGGACTACGCCGAATGATGGTTAAATTCGGATTGCGTAGAACATTTTCATGGACATTTGTCATAGCCGAAGTCGAGCGCGCAATTTTGGGGGCAGATTTTTTAGAAAATTTTAATCTTCTAGTGGACCTTCGGAAAGGGAGACTCATTGACGCAACGACTGGACTAACGTCAACGGGACAGCGCATTCACTATGCAAGTACGGGTATATCTACGGTCAACAATACAAGCAAATACCACCAATGTCTACAGCGATACCCTGCAATTACACGACCCTTCAACCGAGAAGTAGAAGTAAAACATTCTGTGGCCCACTGTATTGAAACAACTGGACCACCCACCTCAACTAGGGCCAGAAGAATGACACCACTAATGCTAGAAGCAGCAAAGAAGGAATTTGCCCTTATGGTACAACAAGGAATATGTAGACCATCAAAAAGCTGTTGCCAAAAGCCATCAAAAATCGGACGGCAGTTGGAGACCCTGCGGAGATTATCGCAGGCTCAATTCTCAGACGATTCCAGACCGTTACCCGATTCCACAATTGAACGATTTCGCTCACAAGTTATCTAAAGCCAACATTTTTAGCACTATAGATTTGGTTCGTGCATACCACCAAATTCCCATTAGTTTGAGTGATATTCCAAAGACCGCCATCATAACACCATTTGGTCTCTTTGAGTTCACACATTTACAATTTGGGCTTTGTAACGCGGCACAGACGTTTCAACGCGTTATAAATCAAGTACTGAATGGCTTGGAATTTTGTTTTGCATATATCGATGATATTATGATTGCATCCGAGGACGAAAACGAACACATGGAGCACCTCGAAACAGTCTTCAAACGTCTTGAGGAACACGGTTTGATCATTAACGCCGAGAAAAGCACGTTTGGTCAATCCAGTATTAAATTCCTTGGCTACCAAATTTCAAATGAGGGAACGACTCCTCTTGCCGAAAAAGTGGAGATCATCAAAGATTTCCCAAGACCAAAAACAGCAAAGGACGTGCGCAGATACTTAGGTATGCTGAATTATTACCGAAAGTTCATTCCAAAGGCTGTGGAGGCTCAACGATTATTGTACGCCATAATCGCCAATACAAAAAAAGCAGACAAGCAACCAATCCAATGGACAGAGGAGCTCATTCAGGCATTCGACCAGACCAAAGTTGATTTGGCTAATGCTACACTCCTCACACATCCAGAAATATCATCAGACCTCGGAATTATGGTGGATGCTTCAAATTTTGCTGTAGGCGCAGCCCTCCAACAACGAACAGAAAAGCAGAGGAAGTGGAAACCGCTCGAATTTTTTTCACGAAAACTCAACAACGCACAAAAAAATTACAGTACTTATGATAGAGAACTCACAGCCATTTACGAAGCAATTAAGTACTTTCGAGGACAGGTTGAGGGTAGAGAAGTCACCATATATACCGATCATAAACCCTTATGCTTTGCGTTCACCAAAAAAGCGGATAATGATTCGCCAAGGCAAAGACGACAGTTAGATTTTATCGCGCAATTTACAACAAAAATCGTTTACACACCCGGAAACGAAAATCAGGTAGCCGATGCATTATCAAGGATTGAAGAGATACAGATTCCATCGCCTATCAATTATGAAGAGATGGCGTTAGACCAAAACAGCGACTCAGAACTCATCGCGATCATGAACACCGAGACTTCTCTGCGCTTGGAACGAGTCCAGATTCCCGGAAGTCCTACAACTCTATGGTGCGATATGTCCACTGGTGTTGCAAGACCATTTATACCAAAGGCTTGGAGACACCGTATGCTTGATAACATGCACAGTATTTGTCACCCCGGCATTGGAGCTACCTACAAAACAAAGATTCGTTTGGCCTAGGATGCAAAGAGACGTAAAAGAGTTCGTCACCACGTGTATATCATGCCAGAAGGCCCAGGTAAATAGGCATACCCACAGTCCTATTGGAACACTACCGTTGCCCAAGGAGAGGTTTAGAAATATCCATATTGATATTGTTGGACCCTTGCCTCCATCACGTGGCAACAACTACCTATTGACCATTATAGATCGTTTCACTAGATGGCCAGAAGCGATTCCCATTAAGGATATCATGGCAGAGACAGTTGCTCTCGCTCTCATGGAGAACTGGATAGCTAGGTTTGGGGTGCCCGATACAATAACGTCGGATCAAGGACGTCAATTTGAAAGTAAGCTCTTCGAAGACCTCATGAAATTGTGTGGTGTAAAATACTTAAGAACAACAGCGTACCACCCGCAAGCAAACGGCCTAATAGAGCGATGGCATCGAACACTAAAAGGGGCTCTAAAAGTAGCTTCCACAAGCAGTTGGTCAGAGAGACTTCCATTGATTCTCTTGGGCCTCAGATCTTGCGTTCGACAGGATGCAAAAACATCACCCGCGGAAATGACATACGGAACTCCGCTTAAGCTCCCGGGAGATTTTTTCACCGAGACAACACCAACAGATCCAGAGACGTTCGCTAGAAAGGTCACCGATATGTTGAAAGATATTAAACCCATACCAGCTATAAACCATAACCATTGTTTGTTCCAGAATGCGATTTATCCATTTCGCTTTAAGTAATAAAAATTAGTCGTATCATTCGTGTTATTTTTAGTAATTTTAGTTAAACGTATTTTCACCTTTGCAAATAAAATTCTTCCATGGGTTTTTCAAGTAAGCTCCCAACCTTTAGAAATAAATGTATTCGGCCTGATATTATATGGGGGCATTCCTTTACCGATAAGGAACAAAGGGTTAATTTCTTAAATTGTTTATTTTTAAGTAGTTTTATATCTGTACAGTTCAAATAGAATGCATAAATATTTGTTGCAGCCGCCAAAATAGAAAGGGTTTTTTGACGGTTATTTTATGACCCACACTAAAGGAACTTAATCTCTTAGGTTTAAAATGTATCTATATTGGTGTGCCCATTTTGGCAACCTTTTAAAAGTAATTTTATTGTTTTATTGGGGGTTAAATTTAAGAATTTGAGATCTGGGAATTTTTAATGTTAGTTTCCCCCATTTCTCCATTTCAGTATTGTATGATGTACTTAATTTTATTGGTGGCCCTTTTTGCCGACTCTCGGGTAATTGTTTTATTGCGGGATTTTAAAATTCAGTTTAGGAGCCGCTCAAATAGTGTCCCAACATTGTTATACCTTTTTGTATTAGTGTATTTTTGCTTTAAATATGGTGAATTTTAGAACAGAGAGTTAGTCTTGCTGTGAGAGTGAAGCAGTCTTGTTATGGCGGTTGAACTGGAAGATATACGAGGTGTATCTACAGTTGCGCAGAGGGAAGATAGGCCCTTTGCGTTAGTTTTGCTAGTAGGGTAAAACTAGAAGGTACATGCTGTGTGCCTTCAATTGTGTAATTATACTGAAGCTGGTAGGTACGAGTTATACCTACGGTTCAGTATTGGAAAACTGACAATAGAGAGATCGAAGTAGAGACTTCGATATTTGTCAGTGTGGTGTGGTCGTGGACCACCCGAGTGAGGGTAGATAGACCCTCTTGTAATACTGGTATTTATTACATTAAATAAAGTGTGCTGAAGAAGAAGAAAAAGAAGTGTTTTCCTGTCAACTCCATACTGTTGTGCTCTCGTACCACGATAGCAGAAATATATGGTCCTTCGAGCCGGATCGAGAATACAGACATCATGGAAACAGGACAACAATCGAGGATGACATCCATCTGCAGCAGCAAGGCGGGGTTCAGCACGAGCTGGTACGAGGCGCGACTGAAAGCAGCAGATACCAAGGTGGACATCGCGAGAAGAAAGGCCCGCCTAGTAGCACAGTTAGCTGAAGCAGAGATGGCTGAAGCAGAGGCAAAGAAGGCCGAAGCAAAGATAAAGATGGCTGCTGCAATGGCGGTCCTGGAAGCAGAGGAGCAGCACGCAGCAATGGTTCTGGAAGTTGCAGCAAGGACTTTCCGACGGACTCGGGATGGTCGAGTCAATGACTGGGTGGACCAGTCGAGCCACGGATCATCGTCAGAACTTGGAGACTACGATGAGCAGTGTTTCCAAGTTCAAACGGAGCTGCAAAAGGAACGGCGGTTCTCACCACAGCCGCCTGCAAGTACTGCACATCAGCAGCCCTTGGCAGGGCAGTCTCTCCCATCACAGTTAGAGGATCGGGCAGAGCAGTATATTCCGCTGCACTTGGAACAGCGGACGGAGCAACAACAGGAACTGCTCCATGATGGGCGGTTCTCACCACAGCCGCCCACAAGAACTTCACATCAACAGCCCTTGCCAGGGCGGATTCTCCCGTCGCCATCGGAACCTCGGGAAGAGCAGGTTCTTCCGCTGGAATTGGAACGGCGGGTGGAGCAGCAACAGGATGGGCGGTACGAGGTACCCCCGCACAAAGGATCAACGCATCAGAAGCTCTCGATAGGGCAACCTCCCCCGCTGCAGTCGATGCAGCATCAGCCGCCAAGAAGTAGCTGCTGGGAGCGGTCATTCAGCAAAGCAGAGAAAAGCAACGGGAAGCTGCGGCCTGAGCCGCAAGGCCGATTACAGAGGCCGACGTCTAAAATAATTGAAGACCATTTCGCGCAATCAATCGGTAAGGCAATGTTTTCATATGATACCAGGCCCATTGTTAGAAGTTTTTCCGCATTTAACGGCAAACCGATTGACGAATTTATGAGAATTATTTTTTTGTTTGTGTTCCTATGTGAACAATTCTATTGGTTACAAGACACGGGACAAATAATCGCCATGAAAGCGATTAAAAGTTTGTTTGTTTATACGAAGCATAAGCTAAAACCTGATAGGGTTTTTCTCGAGATGCGGGCCACAGACCCGTTAATTTTATCAGTGTGTCAGAAATGACGCCCCTTAGATAAAAAGGGGTACGCCGTCATTTGATCACACTTTGTAAATATATATATATTTTAAATCAGTAGTACCTATTAAAGATACTAAAATCGCATTCTTTACCTTTTTAGTGAAGTAAATTCACGGGAAGGGGTATGTTTGTTCCAGAATGCGATTTATCCATTTCGCTTTAAGTAATAAAAATTAGTCGTATCATTCGTGTTATTTTTAGTAATTTTAGTTAAACGTATTTTCACCTTTGCAAATAAAATTCTTCCATGGGTTTTTCAAGTAAGCTCCCAACCTTTAGAAATAAATGTATTCGGCCTGATATTATATGGGGGCATTCCTTTACCGATAAGGAACAAAGGGTTAATTTCTTAAATTGTTTATTTTTAAGTAGTTTTATATCTGTACAGTTCAAATAGAATGCATAAATATTTGTTGCAGCCGCCAAAATAGAAAGGGTTTTTTGACGGTTATTTTATGACCCACACTAAAGGAACTTAATCTCTTAGGTTTAAAATGTATCTATATTGGTGTGCCCATTTTGGCAACCTTTTAAAAGTAATTTTATTGTTTTATTGGGGGTTAAATTTAAGAATTTGAGATCTGGGAATTTTTAATGTTAGTTTCCCCCATTTCTCCATTTCAGTATTGTATGATGTACTTAATTTTATTGGTGGCCCTTTTTGCCGACTCTCGGGTAATTGTTTTATTGCGGGATTTTAAAATTCAGTTTAGGAGCCGCTCAAATAGTGTCCCAACATTGTTATACCTTTTTGTATTAGTGTATTTTTGCTTTAAATATGGTGAATTTTAGAACAGAGAGTTAGTCTTGCTGTGAGAGTGAAGCAGTCTTGTTATGGCGGTTGAACTGGAAGATATACGAGGTGTATCTACAGTTGCGCAGAGGGAAGATAGGCCCTTTGCGTTAGTTTTGCTAGTAGGGTAAAACTAGAAGGTACATGCTGTGTGCCTTCAATTGTGTAATTATACTGAAGCTGGTAGGTACGAGTTATACCTACGGTTCAGTATTGGAAAACTGACAATAGAGAGATCGAAGTAGAGACTTCGATATTTGTCAGTGTGGTGTGGTCGTGGACCACCCGAGTGAGGGTAGATAGACCCTCTTGTAATACTGGTATTTATTACATTAAATAAAGTGTGCTGAAGAAGAAGAAAAAATAAGTGTTTTCCTGTCAACTCCATACTGTTGTGCTCTCGTACCACGATAGCAGAAACAACCATGATAAACCTTTTGTACACGGTTTGTTGGGAACTTGCACTCATGTTTTCATTCGAACAGACTCAGTAAAAGCTCCCTTGCAAGCGCCATATGAAGGACCCTTCAAAGTATTGATGAGGGATTCTAAGAAAATGTTGGTGGAAATACGTGGCCATCAAAAGTACATAAGCATTGATAGGCTAAAACCTGCTTTTCTCCCAACAGATTTGGAGGATAAAGAAATCCCCACTATTAAACCGACCACAAAAGTTATTCCTGAGAAAGCACCAGAGAGAAAAACTCGATCGGGTAGGCGAGTTAGATTCCCTGAAAGATGGGCATACTAGGCACGAGATATCTTCGAACATTTGTGCCCATCATTCCATACAATCTTCTGTCTCTCTGTCATGTACATATACCTCTTCAGTCCAATATTTCATCCACCTGCTAGAGGATTCAAGGAGGACTTCAGGAAGGATGATCATCATTCTAGGAGGGGAGGCATGTGGAGTGTCGATACTCCCACCACCATTGGGACGCGAGGTGGGGAGAGACGCGGCACGGCCTGTCACTCCGTGACAATAGGTGCAACAAGCAACATCTCTGTTCATTATTATTTAGTAATTGTTATTTGTCAATAAACCAAGTGAGTACCATTCTTCTTATTTTATTTTAACAGAACCCTGCATATTAGAATAGATTTAATAATTATTATGAGAGTTGCAAAACAACTCCCATAGTAACATACTTGTATGTAGTATAGTTAAATCAGTAGTTCTAGAATAGTACCTAGTCCTCGCGTCTCGCGTCCAAAAAAGTATTACTTGCTTTTGTTTATAACATTTAATATTGTTGTTTAAATAATACTTGTTTATGTTTATATGTTTCTAACGTTCGCGTATCTAATAATAAATAAAAAAATTCCTCTGAAATCATAAGATTTCTAAGTAGATACTGAAACTAAATAAATATGTAGATAACTATCTACATATTTATTATTTCAAATAAGAAATTATACAATTTGTACAAAGAAATATGAACATCTATCTCAATGACATCTAACTCCTTTTTCAAACTTTCTTCAGGCCGGTAGGTCCTTATTTATTGTTTATCAAGTTTATTTTACACAACTCCATTTTAATTTTTATTTCTTCTATATATTCAATAATATTATTATTTAATCTATTAAAACAGTTTATTATAAACAAGTTCTGCTTTTTAATTATTATTATTACGAGCGACAGCTGTTTCGCTCTCTGAAGGCATTACCAAACTGTGGTTAAACCACTTTCAGTCGATCTATTTATATCATTTCTAGATAGGTACTTATGATGAAAATAATTATTGATTTTATTTTTATTGCCTTCACCTTATTAATTTCCGAGTAAAATGACTGAAAATATTAATGGTTATTATCCTTTTAAAGTTTCCCTAATTACTGCATTACTGTAATCTTTAAATTTGACTGAAGCTCGTTAGTCTGGTCGTTATGTACTTAATTATGCTATAAAATAAACCCTTTAATTTATTAAATATTTTGGTACGTTCCTACCAAAGGTGTACACCAGAGTATAGCCTGCTTTAAGCAGGCTACAGACCTTCAGTTTTAACTGTGCAATTTAACTGTACGGTCGAACTGTACCTACAGATAAATCGTAGGTCCATACAGCCTACATACATTCTATTAAAACTGCGAGATCTTTCAGTTTTTATCAACAATGGCCTCCATAGACGACCCTTTAGCCGTTACAGGGCTAAAGATGTATTAAAAGAAAAATAAAAGAGAAATTAAAATTAAATTAATTATTTGTATTAAAAGAGAAATTTGTATTAATTTAATGAGTGTATTAAAAGAAACTGCGACATAACTGAAGAAACTGTACAGTTTTCGACTACACATTGTCAGTTTTAACTGTACAGATTTATCTATTCGTATTTTGATTAGATCTCAGTTAAACTGTACAGTTAAACTTTTGTCCTACACACCTAACGATTTATCTGTACAGTTCGACTGTACAGTTAAACTGTACAGTTAAAACTGAAGGTCTGTAGCCCGCTTCTTAGTTCTTTTTAAGGTAGATCCTAGTCCTTTATGTAGGAACATCGATCAAGCGAACTGTAGGGGGATTAAAATGTAGTATTCAACAAGCCGTCATCTTGAATCGGAACCGTAACAAAACAAACTGATAATAACATGCTAAATGTTCGATTTAAATTCGTTACGTACAGTCAATAAATAATCCACGTATAGACGAGAATCAACTGAAGTGCCGAAGAGACGCCCAATATGTCATCTATTATTTACGGTGTTTTATGTTATTGATTATTACAATACGTGCCCCTCTTTTATAATATTTATGAATTAAAAGCAATTTAACTGTGTACAAAGATAACACTGTGTACTGAGAATCGCTTAAAAACATCAATCAAAAATTACATATCATCAAAAATATAATAAATAATAACTCTTTGACAACAATAAAATTAGGTCATAATAATTCATATTACTTGTAAGGTATTCCCCGAACTCGAAGAAAGCTACAAACCCGAGGTAATTAAGCCTATCTGGAAATTACCAAAATAATTCGATTTTCTACAGTCAAAGACGACTTAGTAACAAATGTAATAAAAACCATATAATCGAATAAAATCCTCGTAGAACACCCCTCTCCCTTCCCCCTCATATGTTATTATATATATATCACTAGCTGGTTCCCGGCATGCGTTGCTATGCCATTTAATAAAGAAATAGTTTCTCCATGCGTGTCCTTTCCCATTCGTCCCGTTCTCCTTCCACCTCCACTTTCTCTCCCGCGTGTTCCCACTCCACCTCCTCCACCTTCCCTCTCCCCACTCCACACCCCCCTTTCCCGGTGGATTCAGTTTTCAAACAGCTCGCGTGCCATCTATTGCAATTTTTTATACAAATTTTATAATGCCAGAGCTCACCAGTAGTTTTATATAAACCTTGTCCTGATAATAACGAACACGACAAAAAAAGAATTATATAATTTGGTGCAGTCGTTCGGAAGTTATGCGCGTACCTACATACCTACATTTCGGCGATTCATTTTTATTTATATATAAATAGATTGATAGATAGATAGATAAGTTAAGAAGAAGATGGCTTTAACAAGCTGAAACCGGTTACGGTCAAATAAATTAAAGTGGAAATAAGTTTCATATTTTTTATTATAACACTAGCTGACCCCGCCACGCATTGCTGTAGCTAACGAAACACAGCGCCATCATCCACACCGCCTGCTTGCCAGCCCGCTCGTCCACCACATACAGATATTCTCCTTTAATTATATATTTCAACTTACACAACCCATGCATCACTCCAACCGAATGAAAACCCGTTGAAAAACCGCATGAAAATCCGTTTAGTAGTTTTTGAGTTTATCGCGAACAGAAGACAGACGCGGCAGAGGATTTTAATTTATAATAGGTATGTAGATATAGTATGACATTCATTATGTTTCTGTTTGTTAGTATAAGAAGGCAGAAACATTAAAAAGCACATCACCAGACTCCATTTAGATAAATGTGTATCTAAAAAGGCGGGTATTTCGGTGGGTGGGCCTGAGGCGTTACTCCCCCCTCTCCCCCCGCACTCCCTTCCGTCCGAGCCGCCATTGTGTTGGAAGGCGAGAGGAAGGTTTGCCAGTCGAGGGCCCTGAATTATCCTCTCGGTGTTGCCATATTTACCCTTCTCGGCGCCCGTGGAGGGGGTAATTCCGCCGAGACACTCTGGCAACACTCGATGGTGTTTAGCATAGCTTAAGAAAAAAAATCTGGAGAGACCTCGCATTACTAGGCCCTACGAAATATTGAACCGTTTTGTAATACGCCAAATACAAGCCCTCAGCATTGGACACTCTCGTAATTACCGTGACGATTCACGGTACCGATACTGTGACGGCAAAAAAGGCAATAAACGTACATTCCTAATCGCTATAATGTTGCAGCTCTTTCTTACACATTGAATAATGGTGAGACACTCAAAATACGTGTTACTCTTTCCTCTAAAATACTACTCTTTTGCGACGGGAATTGCATTTCATTTTCTTTATACGTTTGAGGGAGATATATGAAAATGATTGTATGTTTCCTTTGGGGGGGGTGCAGGCATACGTTCACCGTTTGTCTCATTTTCGATTATTGTTATTTAATGTGTAAGAAAGAGCGACAGCATTATGTTTAAGAACAAAAGCAAAACTATCAGCGCATTGAAATTTGACGTTTTTGAATGATTGGAATTCACTCACACTTCAATATTATCCTTCTAACTATATTCCATACTTTCAGTATTGACAGGGGTCTAAGGAGATGTCACGGTGTGGTGTACGAGAGAGATGCAAGAAAATTGTGTCTTTTTTTCGTTTGGAGGGAACAGACCTACGTACATTGTGTATCTCATCTTTTGAAAGAACTGCAGCAATATTGTGATAAGGAACGTATGTTTATTGCCTTTCGCATGCTGTCACGATACCGTTACCGCGAATCGTCACGGTAAATATAAAAGCGTCCATTGGCGACCAAATTCTTGTAATATTACGAAATCTGTTTTAAAAATTATAAAAATACTAGCTGACCCGACAAACGTTCTGCCATATAAATTATTTCTAGTGAATGTTTTGGTTGTTAAATAAAAAATAACGAATGTATTGTCTGTAATTGTGTGGGGATGGGATCTATGATAGAAAGAGGAATGGAGCGCTGTAGACGATGACCGCCGATAAAAACAGAAAAACACCAAATATAGTAGGAAAATGAAATACAGAAAAGCAATATGAATTTCGAAGAGCAATTGAGTGTACGATAGTTTTTGTCATTCGGTCTTTAGCCAACACAAATAAGCTCGACGGTTTGCCTACGCGAGAAGATGATGCCGAATGAAATATCAAAATGACGCGACGCTTCTCGTGAATGTCTTGCGTATGTGTGGATGAAAGTTCGATGAGGCGGACGTAGCGCCATCTGCCATTGAACAATACGAAAGACTGTTAAATTTGTTCATACAAAAATACTAAAATCGCGATTAAAAAATGGGAGGGTGGGGGTAGGAGGGTTAAATTTTGGGGTTATAGGTATTATTTGTGCCAAATAAAAATAAAAATTCTCAAACAAAAAAATTGTCAAAAAAATGGAAAAAAAAAACTGGCGGTATGAAATATACTTTAAAACCTATTCTCATACCTACCAAATATACATAAAAAATTTCATAAAAATCAGTCAAGCTGAACAAACACCGTGACACGAGATTTTTATATATAAGATAGAAATTGCAATTACAAGTAAAAGCGTTTTCTATAATGCGTTGAAAGTAAAATCTTGGTGATTTTTTTTTATAAATTCTTTCGCCAAGTTTCCTCGTAACATTTAGCACGAACAATCATATAAGGGCAGTTCTGTAATCCTAATTTGAATACATTTTCTATTGATTTCCACGTTTTATTTTATATTTTATATTAATTAATTATCTTTAGAGGAATACACAGTCAAAAATCTACGTATTCTTAGTGTGCCTCATACCATCACAAATATTGGTTAGAGGATTACATTTTCAGTTAGAGGATTATAATTTGAATACATTTTCTATTGATTTCCACGTTTTATTTTATATTTTATATTAATTAATTATCTTTAGAGGAATACACAGTCAAAAATCTACGTATTCTTAGTGTGCCTCATACCATCACAAATATTGGTTAGAGGATTACATTTTCAGTTAGAGGATTATAATTTGAATACATTTTCTATTGATTTCCACGTTTTATTTTATATTTTATATTAATTAATTATCTTTAGAGGAATACACAGTCAAAAATCTACGTATTCTTAGTGTGCCTCATACCATCACAAATATTGGTTATAGGCATAAAAGTCGCTTGGCAAACGTGGTCCAGAATCTCTCAATTATAGCCCAAAGGTGGTTTTAATTTATTTTGTCAATGTTTTCATAGGCACGAAAAGGGAAACCGTCACATATAATCTTATAAATCTTCACATGTAGCAAACACATTGTGAAATAAACACAATTAAATAACTTTGTTTCAATTCCACTTTATTATTTCTTAATCCAACCGGTTTCGGTTCGTCCTGAACCTTCCTCCAGTATATTTTTATTCACCCCTGAGGAAGGTTCAGGACGAACCGAAACCGGTTGGATTAAGAAATAATAAAGTGGAATTGAAACAAAGTTATTTAATTTTGTTAATTATAACCTTATAGCTATAATAGCTTATTATATCTTATATTATAACTTTATATTACCGCAGAGCGGAATAGAAAGTTCACTAAATCGTGGTATTTATGCTAGCCTGGGGCAAGTCCCTTACAAATTACACATCTACCGGATCTGCCCTGATGATGGACACTGAAACGCTGAAACGCTAGCTAAAGAAGGGATAGCACAACGCGGTATAACACCCAAAAACTTTACATATATTATTTACTTATTGACTTTTATTTCCAATAGTAGATTGAAATTCAGTATTTCATGCTCCTTTCGTTTCTTATCACATCTTTCTTACTTTACATACAACTATAAAATTAATATCCTTATTTTAATTTGTTTCATTTCAAAAACCAACCACTACAAGTTGAGTGGTTACGATTCTGCTACGAATCAAAGGTCACTGGCTCTAATCCCATCGAGCGCAAATAAATTTTATTTGATTAATTTTGGTTTTTTCACAATGTATTAAAATAGTCTCTTTTCCGCTCGTTCCAGGGTGTTAGATACTTTCAGTATCGCCCTGGCGAAAAACCACCAATCAGAATCGAAACGTTTCTTGAAATGGCTTTAGCTGTGTTTTGTAAACAGATCTGCTTAGCCAGGTACTTCCCCGCCTTCCTTCCCCTCCCCGCTACCCACAATCTCACAACAAACCTTATTTTAGGCTCACTGGCTCCAGAAGGTTGTGAGCAATTGAGATTCTTGTGCATTACTCACATAAGAAAATAGTAATGTAAGGGTATCAAGCTGCATTTTTGATTTTTATGATACATTTTTTCGTGAAAAAACTTCAGATGTTGGTCGCTAGTAAGCTATTAAATTAAACACAAAAAATAAGGGTTAATATTATTCCAGCAGACAGTTATAGGCCTATGTCAACACTGTGTTCATATTATTTGTATAACTGATTGGCATTTAAGGTGTTACGAAGAATGGATCGTTTGCCATCATATTGTGTAGGAGGCCAAAGCTAACATCTTCACCACTGAACCAAAAATTGCCTAGACGTTTGATCTAAGTATACCAATTTGAATAAAGACTCTAGGTCTCAGACAATGTTCCGAAATTCTCTAATTCGGGCTGTTGGAGTGTGCGCATCCTTTGAGGCCTTATCAAACAAAAAACTATCATGGACTGAACTGTCATCCGCGTAACGTTGAATGGGTGCCACCTCAAAAGGCCACTGGTGTGCAACAAAAACAAAGTCGGATTCAGAACCGATCCCTGTGGGACACCAGAATCTATTGAATCTAAGGAAGAGGTGAAACCATCAGCAACCGTCTGAATCGATCTTTACTCCAAAAAAGTCGACATTTCAAGTATAAAAGAAAGTGCGTAAAAAGGTAGTTTGTTAACAATTGGTTACAAACCCGGTCAAAGGTCTTGGAAATGTCCAGTGCAACCCTTTGGGTCTCACCGTAACGTTCCAGGTACCGCCCCCAAACACGCGTTACATAAAATCACCTGACGTTGAATCAGATCAACGAAATTGATAATCTGCTCAAGAAAAATCGATATTTGAACATGTTCAATCAATTTCAGCGAAAGTAAGGAAAAATTGACCTTAATTCAAGCGTACATGCCCACATTACACTTCTATCAATTTCATGCCCACATTACACGTCCGAAGTATTTTATTCCGATGAAGGAATTGGCTTTTTGTTCATGGAAAAAATATATATTGACATAAAATGTTAACTATCTGGTGGGTGTATTGATAGAGGTAAAACAATATTTTTATGGTCATCATCATGTATCAAAATAGGCCTCATTGAGTGGTTTATAAAAGCTTGGACAATTAATTAAACTGCTATTATTTATTAATAATTTATATCGTGTCAATAATTCTCTGAACTATCTAGGAAATAGAATTTTTCCCTTGTTTTCATATTTGTGAGTGTCAGAAACGTCCAGTTTGACAATGTTAACTTCGTAATCGGTGGAGTTGTGACCATAGACAATTTTAAAGTTTATTTAAATTACTGTGTACAGATTAATCATCTTTTGACAGTACAAGATTTCTTATTTTAACAGTCTTGCACTCTGGTATACACCGTATACAAGCAGATTTTTCCTTGATGCAATTGAATGAAACATGTTTTATACTTTTGTTATTCTGCACATCCCTGCCGGATCACTTAATTATATTTTGTGTAATTAGGCATACCGTATTTTCCCTAAACCGACTGCACGTTGTAGCACAAATGTACGCCGGCGCGGTGGGTCAATTGTCGGCGGATCAACGCTTATGGAACCGTCGTCGGTAGGCACACAATTTTTACAGGCTTTCCCAAAAATATCGCTTTAAATCATGAAAAACAAATACAATTATAGTTGAAAAACAATACTGAAAATTTTTTGAAAACCGAATTACTACGATAAAAACCTTTAGAAGCTCGTCTGGTCATGATGCCAGTTATCCATGTCAAACTGAATGCGAAATATCATGCAGTCATTTTTGGTTTGCGCCCTAACATATCAAAGTAAACATTTTAAAATCTGTTCAGATCGTTAAATGCTGCTATTAGCACGAATATCGAATATTAACCACAAAGCATATTTACATTATTAAATACATAACGTGTAACAGCAAGATACGGTCCATTGTTTACCCTCTGTTAGTGGAAGGATCAAAGAAGGTGAAGCCTCATTTCAGACGTCAATGATGATGACGTCTCGAGTGGTATTTTAGGCTGTAGAAGTATGAGGCCGTATCTACCACCGTCAAATTCCTCCACACTCATTGTAAGGATTCTTTGTGTTTTCAAAAATCATCTTTAGACACTCTGATGACTAAAAAATTCGTTGAATAATTTATTGGTTGGAGGTTTAGTAGAGTGGTAAAATAATTTTTTAAATATTAACCTTAATTTTTAAAAACCTAGATGTGGATGTTAAAGGATAATGGATAAAGGGATTGAGGATGAAAAATCTTAAAAACATAATACACAATTGAAGGTTACTAGGTACCATCGCCAACTAAATTTTGTTTTTATTTTTGTGATATTTTAGATTGAGTTTAGTTTTATAGGAACGAGATGAGGATGAGAAATGTTGTGAAGAATCTGTATATCCGACACCGTATACATCTCACTGTACTAAATTTTTGTTTCATTTTTATTTTGTTTTTTGCTTATATTTTTATTTCATTTACTTATATACTTTTTATTTCCATCGTAACTTTATCTAAACTATTTTTTCTCTTCTTAAAGATGGAAGTACTGCCTTTATTATTTATGTAAAAGCCCTCTGGGCATAAAATAAAAGAAATAAATAGACAAATAAATAAATTAATGTTCTCCAAAACGAGCTTGACAAAAATCATTTGTCATATATTTGGTTTATAATTGTGTAATTTCTACTATTTAAGAAATTCTAAAAATTATAGTACTTTATTAAAATTAAATAGTCATAAATACATTGGGAATTCATATGTCAAATATTGGTTTATAAATGTATAAATTCTAATTATACAATTGTAAATTCTAATTATGCAGTTGTAAATGTTTACTAAAATGGTCTGGAAAGAATCTCCTACTTGTGATCTCACTATAGAAACCACCCATTCACTCTGAATGCAATTATGATTCTTTCAAAGACATAAAGAAATCATCCCTTTGTTCAGAATACAATTTTTTATGTTCTCAAAAGTTGTCTTGACAGAAGCAAATTCCTGTGATATCTTGAACGAAACCATTCCTTTGTTAAGAATATTATGAACTAAATATACAATTTGGCTGTCCTGAAACGGGTATCCTTCCCAGTTGGACAGACAAAGTATCATTTTGTTAATGTATTGTAATATATATGCATATATAAATAAATAAATAAATCTAGTCACTTAACAAAATTAGTCCTATGAAGTAGAAATGGTGTCAAATGGTGACCTATGACATCAGGAAATATTGTCAGCGTTTACACTCTACTAATGTAAGTCAATTCATTTACACCATGAGGTATGGAGCTTGGAAATATCCATTTTTTTTTCATTACATAAGAAACGCATGACATGACGCCCAAACATTTTACGTCCATTTTTAATTTTTTTTTAATGTGAATACCTCACATAAACCTCAGAAAAATCTGCTCCCATCTGGAGCCAGTGAGACTATGGCATCCTCAAATAAAGTATGTTGTGAGGCTGAAGGTAGCGGGGAGGGGAACGAGATGGGAAAGAGGAAGGTGGGGAAATATCTGGCTATTCAGAACTGGTCACCAAACACGGCTAAAGCCATTTCAAGCAACGTTTCAATTCCGAATGGTGATCCCACACCAGGGCGATACTTAGAGTATTTTCCACTCAGGAACGTGCCGCAAATACACTATATTACAAATTCAAACTAAAATTCGACAAACTATTTTTTTTTCTAAATTTTTCAGTAACATTGTCACTTCGATAACAACTTATTTTCATAAAGTCATTTCCCAGCTTTAAAATGGATCCTTAGTGATTTTTCAAAATTAAATCTTGTGACAAATTGAAAAAATTATCTGTATCTTTTGCTAGTAGGTAGGTTCATATGTAATAAATATTCCTTGGATTTACAATATTTTCCGTTATGCTGCATCCTTTACAATTACACATTCTTATTTGGAAAGAGGTTCTGTAAAGGTGGCTGTCGATAAAATATATTTCGATATTATTTACTTCGATAATTGACCGATTATTTTTGATTTGGCTGTCGGGCCGCTTCGTGTTAATGATTTAATTTTTAATGAGGACCTGTCATAATAAAATTTCATCCATCATTGCTTTTTTTAATATTGTCCATAGACATTAATTATCTATTTATTTTAATTACCGGAGACCGTAAGATACCTACATTAGACAGACGGGGAATAAAAAATAATTATAAATGATTTAAATATAGGTAGGTACCTACCTTAAAGAAAATTATCTAAAAAATTATAGCTTTCTATATTCGTTTTTAGTATTGCTGTCAGTGCATGGGCGTAGCCAGTTTGGACCCCCGCGCTGGAAAGGCTGGAAATAAATAAAATAAATAAAATATCTGGCTTTTAAAAAATACTTTCTAGTGCAAAATCTCCTACTAATGAACCTATTTTCGGATAAAGTTTTATTGTATAATGTGGCAAATTAAGTCTTTAGAAGATTATCGGAAAGCATTTTAATGTTTGTGCCAGAATTTTACAAAGTAAAACAAAATATTGCAATTTTGTGCTGTTTTTTCGGCATAAATCAAAATGGGCGGCGTTCAACGAATTTGTGACTGTCATGGTGAGAAATATGATTTAAACGGTGTTAGAAAGAGAAAATATTACGCTTTTTATTATAATCTAAAAGTTAACCACAGAAGAATTAAAATTTACACGTCGGTATATGAAACCACAGTTTCCGAATGCATTTTGAGAAAAATTATGAAACTTTGTTATTTTTTTATTATAACATGATAAAACAAATATTAAACTTATTTCCACTTTAATTTATCTGACCGTAACCGGTTTCAGCTTGTTAAGGCCATCTTCAGACTGGTAGATACAAATTACTCATAACTCACGGTTCATATACTCAAATATGGGGGAGGGGGAGAGGGGTGGTCTGCAAGGATTTTATTCAAATATATGGGTTTTATTACAATTGTTACTAAGTCGTCTTTGACTGTTATATTTCAAATTTTTAATTTTTAAATTAGATATATTTCAAAATGCTGAATTTCAAATATTTTGGTTTTTCCCAATAGGCTTAATTACTTAACCAAAACCAAACTGGTATGTAAATGTAAAAACCAAACTGGAATGTGAAAATGTAAAAACCAAACCGGTATGTGAAAATGTAAAATCCACACTGGTATGTGTACATACAAAAATCAAACTGGTATGTGTAAATGTAAAAACCAAACTGACAAATTTAAACCAAATATATGCTTATTTGATCAACTACAGTGTTAAATTATTGTGATTTTATTTGTCGTAGACATAAATTAATAAGAAAACTTCATTTTATAGGCACTATTAAATGAACGCTTCTCAGCTTTGTACTGTGCTAATGTCATAACGTCTACGGAGAACTAAATAAATTTACTCAATAAAACATCAAAATTCAGGTTTGGGGTGTTCAATTTAACAGGGTTGCCAACATATATTTATTATCTTATTATTTATGAACTGGATTCAGAATATTGTTATATAAAAGCGTGTCTAAAATTATTACTTTGTGCACTCCGCGAGAGTAATTTTTCTACCAGTATTTAAATGAAAGGTACTAGTATAATAGTATAATAATTGATCCCTTTAACATTGTTTAATATCCAGCAGATAACGTCGTTATTACTGTAAACTACGACGAGCGCACCAGTTACGTTTTATTTCTCGTAAAACTCTCTATTTCATAACATTTCTTTTAGATATACAAGTAGTAAGAATTAACAAAAATAAAGTAGCATTACTTCGAAACACCAGTGGACCACAAAAATAAAAAAAAAATCAAAATCCACCACTGTGCGCCGGCCCAAATTTGTACAAAATTGAAATTTTTCGAGTGAGAATGGGTCATTTTCACAAACCGTTCTCATAGTCTACAGCTGGGCTGAACACCCTAATTTCTGACACAGCATCCCCAAAGATGATGGTGAGATAATATTATAGAACAATCGTGGTAAGTGACCAGAGTAAATCTTTGGATAATTTTGCTAAATTTATAAAAGTCGAGCCAGAATCAACCATTCGTCTGTCACTGGCGATGCGATTTTAACCCTTATGTATAAAGAAAATGTATTAAGGACAAGGTCAGAATCGCTTGCGCCGATATCAATCTAGGACCTAGACATTGTTTGATTATTGTAGCTACTCTGAATTATTTTTAAAGAAATTTCTATGAAATTTGCGGGCGGCTTTTGGCAGCTGTCAAAGTTACGTTTTTGTTTTCAAATGAGTAAAAAGGATTTTATTTCTTTGAAAACTCTTTTGAATTATATATTTTCATGTTGGGTATGTGTATTCAGGTTTGTGCAGAAATAATAAAATCAATTGAATGAATATATTTTTTGATAATGGTATCGAAAATGGGACATTTTTAATCTTTTTTTAGTTAGTTAGCCATTCTGGAAAAAAATCTTACGATATTAACATTTAATTTACATGCATAATAAGATATATTATCTGGTAAAGAGAACACAATCGCAAAAAAAACAGTCGCTTTGTTTTTAAATCGACAGTTGACCAGAATTCTTCAGGGTAATTTTCGCGCGGTTTTCGAGATACCATCCAACGTTTAACAGAAAAAAACTGTCAAAATATAAATGTTATAAATAAAATTCATGATGATAACAAGAAAAAAATCCAAATACTGTGCATTTAAAATTTTTTTGTTTCATCCCTGTTACAAATTCAGTTTTCCTTTTCAAAATCTACCCCATGAACATAAAATTCGCTTCGCACGCTAATCTAATAACACCCCCTCTAACGGGGCAAAAATGACACAGAATAATAAAGTTTGATGACGTGAAACGTTATTAAATAAACGCATTATAGAATAAACAAACCCGTCCGCCGATATTAGTACACGCGCGTAATTTAATATGGCCGTGATTTATCTATGGAATTCTTTGGGCTCTTGGTGGGAGAACGAGCTTACGCGCGCTTTTTCTTACAAGAGGAAAGCTTCGTCGCGCCGTTCATAGATGGCAGCGCTTGGCGTCTTGGGAAATTATTGTTTATGTTTGGCTGGTTTTATTGTTTTTTAGTGACATAATTTTGTATGTTTGGAAAGAATTCTACGATTAGATTAAAATCAAGACAATATTTTATTAATCACGCAATCTTTAATTTAAGTTATATTAAACGGCGACTAAACGAAGGTACTGCTGTAGAACTTAATAAAATTGCAATTTCGACATCATTGTGAAAATGTCCAAATAAAGATTTGTATTTGTATAGACTTTTAATCCCAATAGTTTTTGTGTTATGTACCAGACAAAAATACCAAAATGTTTCCCCCAATTTATTTCCCTCCCATTAAGAAGTTTTTTAATATATTTTTTAATTATTATCCACATTATAAAAAAAAATGGTTAAGTACATAAGGGAACGTACCCATACTACGTGACCAACTTTTTGCAATTTTTAACCCCCCCCCCCCCCCCCGGTGACCAAAATCCTAAGCAACCCGCCGCTCATTTGTATGGAGCGTGACATTTTGAAGACCCCCCCCCCCCCTAAACGTGTCACGTAGTATGGGTACGTTCCCTAATTTAGATATACAATATACATACTTAATATAAATCCAATGAAAAGCATCGCAATTAAAGTGCGAAATTGCAAAAAAAATATTACGTTTTTTGAGTACCTAGGTAATGTAACAAATTCAGATTAAAACAAAAATGGATACATTTATCCGAGACACTATCTAGATTGCATTTAGTTCGGGAAGATTTTTGCAATCATATACGAAGATGGCAGCCAATAAAATATGCGTTAAAAAATGAAAATGATTTGGTAGTTCTTAGTCAAAGTTAGTTACAGTTAAATAGTTTTATTGTTTGTTAGTTAGATACCTACAGTTAAATATGACCGAAAAGGATAGGGTCGAATTAGCTCAATAGTTAGAGCAGAGCCCCGGTTAAATTCCTCGTTGCGACCGAACCTTTTTCTGTTTTAAATTTACCTTTAAATCTAAATAAATGGAATATTTCTGAAAGTATCCGAAAACTACAAACTGACGAAAGGCGTTGAATATGAATGTATTTGAATACACTTTCAAATGTTATTATTAGATATACACATACAATTTTTGAAATATTAAAATTTTGAATGCAAACATGTTTTCGTAATGACTAATATTACGATTTTTCTAACTAAAATTACTGATAACGAAAAAAAGAAACACACACAATGTTTTATTAGACAAATGTATTACAAACGTTTTTGTCACCTTACTTTTTGATGTTTGATAAAAAATCAATTAATAATAAATTCACAAAGTTTCATTATTTTTTTCTCAAATTGCGGTCGGAAACTTTGATTTCAGAGAGGTGCACAATTATTTTTTTTTGTAGAGAGATTCTAAATTCGAATATAAAGCGTGGCGTTTTCTCTTTCTAACACAGTGTAGATCATATTTTTCACCGTAACAGTAAGGGAGATAACAAATTTTAGGGTTAACTATGGAAGTGGGACTTAGCAATAGGTTATAATTATATATCAAATACTACAACGCCTTGCAAAAAAAATCAGCGTAACCAACTGTTTTTTTTGGTTGTACAATGTCTCCTGTATTATGATGGTATTCAAAATTTCCGAGGGAAGTGTATCTCCCTGTATATTACAAAAAGTGCGTAACATAGTAATTATGTTAGCTATAAAGTGATAAAGTAAAGCATGATTACCGATTATCATGTCCCCTATAGTCACTCCACCGATAATATAATATCTATTGAAACCTCTCCCTCTTTCTCAAAACGACGAAATGCGACAGAGAGAGAGAGCTTCCAATGGCGCTCTCAGTGGTAATACCATAAAAACTGAACAACTGTTGGACCCTCGTAAAAATAATGCAAATATTCTTTATCACATTAGCGTTTTGTTTCACTTTGTTGCCATTGACATTGTGACGTCACAAATCACGAGTTGGAATTAACCGACCATGATTGTAATACGTTTATGTAAATTAATCGAATTACGCTTCCCCTAGATAAGGATGGGAAGGAAAGGGAAAGGGTGTGTAAGGAAAAAGGAATGATACGACAAAGTGTAAGCAAAGACTTCTACTGTATTGTAAAGCGTGTCTGTTCATAGTTTGTATCGCAGTAATTTTATTAGTATGAATTATGATTTATTGTGACATGGACACAAGCGCTTCCGATTGACTGAACCCGCTTCGGTACACGAGCGAAAGTGGGAGCGAACGAATGCAAACCTTTTTTTTATTATTGATAAGTTTTCGTTTTATTTACATTTAGAGTGGAAATTTGTATAAAAATGGGGAGGCCACCGTTCGAAATTGTAATGTGGAACTTTTTAAATCTATTTGAATTTCGAATTTGTTTTGCGTGAATGAAGAGGAATCTTGGAAGTGCAAATTAACCCACTTCCCGACATCCGATCGAGCTGAAACTCGGTTGATAGACTTGTTGTCGATGACAATGTATTATATTGGTGGCAATCACGCATATCTATATAATCTTCTCCGTAATAATTTGGTTTATAACTGTTTTATGGAGAACCTGAAAAAAAAAAAAAAAATTGGATGACATTGCAGCAGTTAATCCATACTAATATTATAAATGCGAGCGTGTGTTTGTTTGTTATGCTTTCACGCCTAAACCACTAAACCGATTTTTTAAATTATTTTACAAATATAAAGCTCCATTATCAGAGAGTAACATAGGATATATATAATGGTAAGCTCTGGCCTTATGAAATTTGTATAAATGAAAATGCGTGTATTTCACATATTTCAGAGGTAGGGAGGAAAGATAGGGGGGAGGTGGGGTTCGCGAAGAGGAAACAGACGAGAGAGGGGGAAGGCGAGGAAGGTGGAAGGGAACGGGGACGCACGGGAAAGGACATGCAGGGAGAATCAATTTATTTATTTGAATGGCATAGCAACGCATGTCGGGATACCAGTTAGTATACTATATGAATATAAATGATTGGGATTATTTTTTAATCAGGTGTAATTGTGTTTCAATAGTACATTTGTTAGATACGATTTTAGATTTTCACGGCCAAAAGTATTTTTGTTATTAGCTTTTGGGGTATTATGCCGGACATAACAGTGAGCTAGAGTAGTAAGATTAAAAAATACGACATTATAGATGTTGTTGTAGTTGAAAATATATATATATATTTTTTTAAATTCAATTTTTTCAACATAATTTTTTTCTATTTGGGATGCTGTGCATCCCGAAAAAGTCCTGAAAATTTCGAAAAAACTTTAAATTTTGAAAAAAATAAAATGTATTAACATTTAATGCTTTTGAATTTTTATATTTTAGTTGGCATAATACCCCAAAAACTAATAATAACAAAAAGTACATTTGTTGTACATTTGGTACGTCAAAATTTTGGAAAATTTCAATGGAGGCGTTTTTAATTCAGTATTTTTAATTTATTTTTGAATTATATTCAGATTACATATGTACTTAGAATATATAATGTAGAAATGGTCGCTGGAGAGAAGGGCCGTCAAGTACACATTTTGAATGCACTCCAATTATTTCCATATTAAAACTGAAATAGGTTTCAATCAGTTTTTCAACCATTCGGCGTTCATTATCATGTTTTAATCCAAGGTCAATAAAAGGGCTGCATTATAACGGTTGTGGAATTTCAGTAATTAATGGAAATTCCTTTTTTGAGTGTTGTTCGGAATTTAAATAATTTGTGTTTAATTATTCGAGTACCTTCCCAGATTCAATTATTTGGGTTTTAATTATTTTTCGCTTCCCTAATTAACAGAGCTACTCGTTTTAATTTGGATTTATGTGTTCTGCATTCAAATGAATTATTTGAAAACTGGTGCTTACCTACATACCAGTGGCGGTACGCGACTTTTCGGGGAGTTAAGAGTGGTAATTTTGAAAAAAAAACGACATTATCGAAGTTGTTGTAGCTAAACATATTTTTGAAGTAAACTTATTTAGCACGGTTGTGATTTAGAGTTGTTCAATTTCTATATCCGCTATATCAATTTTCACTGATTCGGAGAAAACCGCAAAAAACTGTCACATATCTAGCGTAAATAAAAAATTGCATTTTTAATTTTTATATAATGAATTGAAGTTAATATACATTCGAAAAGTATTCATTTTACAATGTATGTCTAGAAATATTTAAGTAATTTGGATAAATAAAATGGATAAAGCGGATTTTGATACTCACTTCGTGATTTATATGGAATATAGAGGCTTTTGAAACTCAACCGACCGGAGGGGCTGTTTCTACACCCGCCATCTTGGCAAAATATCTGCTCGTGATTGGTTGAATTCCGATATAGCGCGTTTTGATAGTAACTTCTTGAATGATATAGCGGGTTTTGTTTCTCACTCGCAATTTTAACATGGTTTTCGGTCGTGATAAAAGAGGTTTTGAAACTCATTTTGTCAAAAAAATCGGATATAGCGGGTATTGAAATTATAGTACTCAAATTTGAAATCCAATGAAACGGAAATGATACTAAAAAGAGACAAACACGTACATCTATAGGACTTGCCTGCGAGAGAATGAGATACAATGAAACCTTATCTAATCAAATGAAGACAATATAAGCGAAACTCAATCGAAAATCTGAAAACAGAAAAATCAGAAAAAGATATTGACACATCTGGGACACGAATGTGTCAATGTCCCAGATGTGTCAATATCTTTTTCTGATTTTTCTGTTTTCAGATTTTCGATTGAGTTTCGCTTATATTGTCTTCATTTGATTAAATATTACAATTTGAGGTTTTACTCATAAAGTTAAAATAAAAATAAAAAGAAACCTTATCTACTTACAGTACCTGTGAATCGTCAAGCTGTGCTCATTGGCCGGTTTGATTATGAGCTCACTATTTAAGGCTATTGGTTGAGATTGCTATTTCCTATTGGTTGAGATTGTGTGGGTGAAGTTTCACTTCTACCGCGTGTGAACTGCACTGGATAACTTTACCCAAGTGGATGTGTGTGTGCCATAAACATGTGGGTACTCTAGACATCCTATCCTATTTAATATTATCAAGGCGAAAGTTTGTATGGATGTATGGATGTTTATTACTCTTTCACGCAATAAATACTGAATGAACTTTAAAAATTCTTTCACTAATAGAAAGCTACATTATTTGCGAGTAATATTATTGGCTGTATATGTTGGTAAGTTCAGGCGTTATGAAATTATTTATTATACGTTTATTGTCCGGACGACAAGCAAAGCGTTGCTAAGTAATTGTTTGAGGTTCGCTGTCATTTTGTTATTTGTTACTATGGAGATTCCTTTGATAGTAAAAATTCATATATGTATAAAATACTATTCTATATTAATATTATAAAAATGTATTTATTAATATTATAAATGCGAAACTGCACGTGTTTGATTGTCATGTTTTTATAGGTGGCACGCGAGCTGTTTGAAAAATGAATATAATGGGAATGGGGGTGGCAGGTGGAGCGTGGATAGGGGAAGGGGGGGGAGGGGGGAGTAGGGAAAGGGAAGGTGGAGGAGGCGGAGTGGGAAACCCCCTAATACTATGCGAACGAAGCCGGAGGCAAAAGCTAAAAACTAAAATATAAAAATTCAAAAGCATTAAATGTTATACCATTTTATTTTTTTCAAAATTTTTTTTTTTTACGAAATTTTCAGGACTTGATCAGTTTGGGGAAGCACAGCATCCCAAATAGAAAAATTTTGTTGAAAAAATTGAATTTAAAAAATATATATATTTTCAGCTACAATAATGTCGTATTTTTTAATCTTACCACTCCAGCTCACTGTTAAGTCACGGACTGCCATTGCTACCTACAGCTAAATCATCCATCATTGCATAACAAAAATTTTCAACTTATAATGATGGGAGTAGGGAAAATAAAAAAGTTGTCAGATGATTTGTAAGCTGGTGATGTTTATCCTTCTTTTGAAGTGAACACTTTTTTAGCACCGTTGTGATTTGAAACTCAATGAAACACAAAAAGCGACACTAAAAAGAGACAAACACATACATTTACAGGATTTAGCCAGCTAGAGAATGAGATATAATAATCGGTGTCCTCTTTGTGCGGTGCTTCGTAGCCTCTCCACTCTTTTCCACTTTAGTTTTCTGAAGGTTTCATTTCTAACGCGTGAGAACTGCACACTTGTATTTTTTAAAACAAAATAAATCGATTGCATTGAAAGATTTTAAAAATATATCTACATATTTAAAAGTAATTTGGTCACCAAATCGTGAGAACAGACGAACTTTATAAAATTACACATTTAAAAAAAAATAAAAATTATATGAATAACGCACAAGAGTCCCAACCCAACTGCTCCCGTCTGAAGCCAGTGAGACTATGGCATCCCCAATTGGGGTATGTTGTGAGGCTGAAGGTAGTGGGGAGGGGAAGGAGATAGGGAAGGGGAAGGTGGTGAAGTACCTGGCTATTCAGATCTGGTCACCAAACAAGGCTAATGCCATTTCAAGCAACGTTTCAATTGTGAATGGTGGTCTTACACCAGGGCGATACTGAGAGTATCTTCCACTAACATACTAGATATTATTTTAAATTAATAAATTGTGATATAACACAAATTAATCAATTAAAATTTATTTGCCAAGCCGGGATTCGATCCCGCGACCTTCGGTGTGCGAGTCAAGAGCCTTACCGCTGCACTACGCCGGCCGTTAGAAATTGCAAAAATTCATAATAGTAGATAAGTACGTAACTACTGAAAACGTCTTAATTCTAACCAAAATAATTAAGTATTTCACAAATAGTGCCATTTATTATTTCCAAAATCTATTCGGTCAGGAAACCCACGACATAATACGAATCAATTACTTTAATTGTGATTTGTAGCGATCATTTTGGGGCGGCTGTAACGAGCACCATCAATGAATACCTTGTCGGTTTACTTTATGCCTCATGTTAGTACAACAATAGACAAACAACACCAATATTGTGACAAAAATATGATTGATGATAAAATTAACTATAAAGATCTAATCACATTAGAAGCATTTAACTATGGATTCTTATTTCTTTTATTCTCAGAGAAAAATGACACCTTCGCGTGTTATTTGAAGTTTTTTTGGAAGAAGGTAGCCTGCTAACTAATACCCTTTGTTTGTAAAATGCTGCATAAACCATTTACTAGTAATTAGATCCCTCATGAATGTTGCACGAAGCCTCATTCGCATAGGGAGTATTTTCGCGCTATGGTACTTTCGGTGACCGGACAACTTCATCACTTCTTTGGAAAGTCATTAAAAGTGGTAAATTTTTTAAAAATTACGTGCTATTTAAAAATAAACGACTTATTGAGGGGATGTAGAAATGCCACATTGTTGAGTTGACATGGAATCCTACTTTCACCATCATGGAAGCTTTTTTTGTAAAATGGATTTATATCAATCTTGATAAAAATCCAGTTACACAGATACAATTTTGACATTTTGTTTTATTAATTTTTCTTTTTAACGAGAAAGCTTTTATTTTGTATTTTTCCTTGTTTTTGTACATGTAGTTCTCAAAATAGCTCTACTTATTGTAAATTAGTATCTCAATTTGGGAGATGGGTAGGGTTACCGCCGCCTCTGGAATCGTTTATTGGATAACCAACACCTCTAGGTGCATAGGGTTAGGTTTGTCCGGATCGTGGCGGCGGATGAGTCTGCCCATCAACTGTGTGGCAGGCCGGATCGGGGGAGACTGGTTGAGTTAAATCTTTGACCTCTCTAAAAGGGTTTCACTCGAAACATAGCCTTGCACCGCAGATGAAAAGATTCATACACACGTTTCTCCTGGACACACTGACCCCCAGATTCCTACTCACCCTTCATACCTTTTCCTTCCAAGAACTTCCTCTATTTAATTTTCCTAAAAAGACCCTCATAAGAACATCCCCAAAGATGATACAGGCGTAAAGGGGAATTATTTTCCTCAGTGCCTCCTGTGTGGAGCTAATAAAAAAAGAACTTCAGAAGTTAAAGATAGAAGGATATGTTTTTTGAGGTTGATCAGGAGAGGGAAAATATAAAATATTCATTCTTTTGGGTCAAAGTTTATAGTAAAATTTAGATAATTAAATTAATTGGATTACTAATATCCTAAAGAACAACGCTGCTTCCCCACAGTAAATAATCTTCCGATTTATTAATTAACTAGCAGACCCGGCCACACGTTGCTGTGGCTTACCCAACATTTATATAACCAATGCCGTCTGTTAATTTGCATACATATCAAAATCACACCGGCTGCCCGCTGCTTGAATTGAATCTTGAATTTCTCTACTAATATTGATGGATAATGTATCATCTAGTATGTGTAGATAGGTCTGATATGTTGCTCACTTTCTTTAAATGGGACAACCAACCCTTAACCTTTAATGTAGAAACAGAAATATATTTATTATTATTTTTTAATTGATAAACTAATGTTTAAGACAAGATTTTTATGCATAGCGCAAAGGGTAACTATTATTATAAGTAAGAATTATTGGCCTGAAACACTCATCTACATTGAAATAAACAAAAAATTTAACAAAACAAAAAACGACTTCAAAAAAAGCACTAAAAAGTAAAAAAATAATTTCATATTCTTCTACAACTTAATAATCAACTTACTTTTTCTACTCATCAATATGTAGGTACGATTGTTATTTTTGGAGTCGGTGTCAGCCAAGGTAGGTTTGTAACTACTTACATAGTTATAGGTGAGATGTGCCTGTGTCACACGCGTGACTTGACGAGGTGAGAGGCGAGAGCGGGCTGCGGCGGGAGGGGAACTGTCAAGTGAACACGCCGGGCCTGGTACCTTGGATGACACCGACTCCAAAAAATAACAATCATACCTACATATCCATTGATGAGTAGAAAAAGTAAGTTGATTATTAAGTTGTAGAAGGATACGAAATTATTTTTTACTTTTTAGTGCATTTTTTGAAGTCGTTTTTTGTTTTGTTAAAATTTTTGTTTATTTTTTTATTTTTAGTAATCTGAAGTACACTAACTAATTCGATTAAGATTCGGCCGAGTATCGTTAATTTGCTCTTAAGAATTGGAGAGTTCCGTTACTTTGTCATGGATCCCATAATCAGAACCTAACCAAACTCTCATTAAACTACCCTTGAAGTACATCCTTTCTAATAAAAAAAAAAGAATCATCGAAATCGGTTGGCGTGTTATTGAGTTATTCGTCCATTTGTCGCGCACATACTTGATGCAAATTTAAGACGACTTATATGATTTTCTCATGGATGCCATTGTTAGAACTAGACCAAATTGAAATGGGACCACACGGAAAGCACCAGCTTTCAAATAAAAAAAGAATCATCAATATCGGTTCACCCAGTCGAAAGTTCTGAGGTAACAAACATAAAAAAAAAAAATACAGTCGAATTGAGAACCTCCTCCTTTTCGAAGTCGTTTAAAAATCGGTCCCGTCGGCGGCATGTATCTTTTCTCGGGAGATTTTTTCAATGTAGATGAGTGTTTCAGGCTAATAATTATTACTTATAGTAATTGTTAAGAAATATATTTGTTTTAGACGGTTTAGATAGCTATGTACCAAGATACTTAAATCCAAATTGCAATAAATTACGTAAACCACAATTCAGCTCACAGATCCAATAGAAAATAAATCCTCTCAAACAGGGGCGTAGTCACTGATTCGTATTTATTTGGTAAATAAACGGATTATGGGAAAGTAGTGTATAAGTTAGTATTGTAGACAAGCCGCTTTTCTGCCGGGCCGGGCCATAACTTACTCCGCGACAACATAGATGTCACTACAATGCGAGCGGGGACATTTTTATCAAATTTGCGGGGTCTCCCGCCCGCCAAACTGAAATTTACTGCCGCCTGGCGAGCGACAGGAAAACTACTCTTAATAAGATTTCCGAGTTGTAAGGGTGTTTAGGAAGAAATAACCCTAAAAGTTACCACAAAATTAATAAATATTTAGTTTTGAATATTATATTATATATTATACAGGGTGAAGTGAATACCCTGAACAAGTAAGTAATAAAAGTTTTATATATTATTTAATTATATTTTTTTTTTATTGTAAACTTCTTTGGCACCGTTGTGATTTGAAACTCGATGAAACGAAAGATAGCGACACAAAAAAGAGACAAACATATACATTTATATGATTTAGCCTGCGAGAGAATAGACTAATCGGCCTCCTCTTTGTGCGGTGCTTCGTAGCCTCCCCACTGGTGAGGAATTACCCGAATATTCACATTTAGTCACCAAATACGCTTAAAGCCATTTGAATTTTGAAAGGTGGTTTTACACCAGGGCGATACTGAGAGTATCTTCCACTCTGGAATGTGTCGTAAACATGTTACATATTATTTTTAATTAATAAATTGTGATATAACACAGGTCAATCCGATGACGGCCGGCGTGGTCGAGGGGTAAGGCTCTTGACTCGCAATCCGAAAGTCGCGGGATTGAATCCCGGCGTGGGCAAATAAATTTAATTTAATTAATTTGTGTTCTTTCACAATTAATTAATAAAAATAATATATAGTATATTTGCGGGTTACCGAGTGGAAGATACTCTCAGTATCGCCCTGGTGTAAGCCACCATTCGGAATTGAGGTGGATTTTGATGGGAGGAAATTGAGTTTGCAACTAACCATTAAATTATATTAGGTTCACAATTTGATTCCCTTGAATTGAACTGCATTCACTACTTTTTTTTCTACATTTTGGAGATTGCTGCCTTTGCTTTTACACACCTCAATTGAAACGTTGCTTGAAATGTTTGGCGACCAAAACTGAATAGCTACTTAATAGTACTTCCTTACCTTCCTCTTCCCCATCTCCTTCCCCTCCCCTCTACCTTCAGCCTCACAACATATCAAAATTGGGGATTCCATAGTCTCACTGGATCCAGACGGGAGCAGCTGGGACTCTTGCGAGGTATTCACACAAAAAAAAATTAGTTGAGCACGCCGGGATTCAAACCCGCGACCTTCGGATTTCTAGTCGAGAGCTTTACCCCTCGACCACAGAGGCCGCCGATATTCTACATTTTCGTACATTTCTCAGTTGTTATACTAGCGATCAGTTAATCCCTTTAAAAATCGACATCCTCATTTACATTTACACATTTTTAACAATGTAACAGGCATCTAATGAAGTGTTTGTTATCCATTGTAGTGCGTGTTTTAGGACAAAGGGGTGAGCAGCGACGCCACGTGCCGCCCATGGCCGCAGGTTCTCTCTGCGTATCCCGGCTACTGACGGCCCAACGTTGCTCAGTACCTAATTGGGATGGACACGTGTCAGGGGTGGCACCACGTGGCATCACGTGGCCGGACGGCGATTTACCTGTGGGTGGCTTTTTGGTCATTAAATAAAAAGTTTTTAAATGTGTGGATTTTTTTACGTTTGCGATATGAAATGGATGTGATCAGAGTGTCTAACAAGGACCGATAAAACCCTAAATCAATACGATGTTGACTAAATTCGTTATCTATGGTCATTTGGCGTTAGTTGTGAGCACGGTCAACAAATTGATAAGAGATGTTGACAAATGGTTGCGCAGCCTCCATAGAATCAGATAAGCTTAGGTTAACTATCAATGTACACAACTATTTGAATAATGTCGTTCCTTCTGCAAAATAACTGGCTTATTAATGATTGGAGGTAAACTAACGAAGTTCTAAGTAATAAAAGAAATCGTGTACGCAATCCGTAGACTTTTTTTAATGTAAATACCTTTCTAGAGTACCAATTGCTCCCGTCTGAAGCCAGTGGGACTACGGCACCCCCAATTGGGATATGTTGTGAGGAGATGGAGAAGAGGAAGGTGAATCTGGTCACCAAACACGGCTAAAGCCATTTCAAGCGACGTTTCAATTCTGAATAGTGGTCTTACACCAGGGCTATACTGAAAGTATCTTTAACTCTGGAACATGCCGCAAATATGCTGTACATTATCATCATCATCATCACTATTGCCTCTACAACCCCTGGTGGGTCTTGGCCTCCTCAAGAGTCTTCCTCCACTCATCTCGGTTTTGTGCCAGCTCTCTCCGGTTTAGAAGCCCCAAGATAGATATATCTTTGAGGACGTTGTCGCTCCATCTTAATTTTGGTCTTCCCAGGCTCCTTCGCCCTATTGATCTTGAGTTCAGCAGGGACTTTGGTGCTTGATGCTCGTTCACTCTCTCCACATGACCCAGCCACCGAAGTCTTCCCAGTTTTATAAATTTTGAAACGTTTAGCTCCTTAAACAAAGTATAGAGCTCATTGTTATATCGTCTGCGCCAAAATCCATTTTCGAGAACCGGTCCGAAGATGCGCCTCAAAATTTTACTTTCAAAAACGTCCGGTGCTCGCTCATTCCTCTTAATTAGTACCCAAGTCTCAGCTGCGTACGTAAGTACTGGTCTGATAAAAATTATTCTAATAAAAAATATACATTATTTAAAATGAATTAATTTTGAAATAACCCATTTGCGCATGGCGGGATTCGATCCCGCGTTCTTCGGATTGTGAGTCAGTATCCTTATCCCTCGACCACGGAGGCCGTCTAATTAATTCTTCTAAGACGCAATCAATTTATTCCGTTCGATCTTGAAGAAACGAAAAGTGGTTCAAATATGACTGAAGTTCCCATCAACTAATTAACTACCTTTCAGTGTCAGAAAAACCTGTTATTATTGATTTAAATAAAAATTAATTATCCTACGACTACTCGACCCTCGAATCTAACAACGGCAACTGCCTGAGAGACGACTTCATTTAAAAAAAAAAATTATTAGTTTCTCCACCTATTTAATTTCCAAGAACCAATGGTTGGCAATCCCTGTATATTAGCACTGAAATAACAATCCGCTTACAGCAAGTGCACGAGCCTTGAGGGGCGCACATGCGCGCTAAATCGCCGGTTTCCGAGCCGATGGACAAAGATACCGATTATACTGCTCGGCCGTTGTTTGTGGATTAGGGGGTACTTAGTTAACCGAGGCGTTTATTGCGCAGGTACTTACTTTAGACGAGTACCAACCTCGACAAATTGCCCGTCATGGATATTGAGTATTAGTATGAGTATGAGTTTATTCATTTGATAAACACAAAACTTTTATTTTTCATTAGTCATTCTCTTTTCACGATTATTCTCATCAATGTTATTTTAAAGAGAGTTATTCTAATAAAAACTAGCAGTTAAAAACCCGCTCCGCAGGTTTTTGCTGCTAGGCCATGCGGGCAGCTTTTGTATCGGCTTCGCCCAATTTGAGTGTTGGTGAACATTTTATAAATCCGATAGGAACTGTAGTAGTAACTAATATTACTGATAACGAAAAAAAATAAAAACGCATAAATATTATTAACCTTATCGTTAACTCATTATTTTTATCATTTCATGTGAAAATAATCATTAAAAAATCCCAAAATTTTATTATTTTTTTCAGAATGCGACGGGAAATTTCGTATTCATAAAGGAACATTTTAATTATTTAGTATTATTTTTTATATTTGAAAATAAAGGGTGGTGTTTTTTTCCTTCTAATACTGTTTGGATGATATTTCCAACCATTATAGTAAGAGAGATACGAACAAACGATTTCTACGAGACTTAAATGACTTTTTCAGAAAACCGAACAAATTAGCTTGAGGGGTTAACATATTTATAAATGCAGCGCATTTATGTACGACACTTTTACTAACATCACAAAAAAAACTTTTAATTAAATCGACCATAATAGTACCTATATTCAAACAAGTGCAGCAATTCAATCGAGTTAACTTTAAATCACATCATAAATAGAACCATTAATAATGTAACAAAACGTTTTCTCACATGCATAATAAATAATAATGATCTTCCCACCCTCTCCAACTGTTATGACAGCGTTATTTAATAATACGCTGATGATACCGAACTACATTTGCAGTGTACAGTGAGAGTTTGGGGTATAGGTTCCAGTGACCGGCCTCCCCTAGGGAGCATCGTAGTTGCTTGTTACTGGTAACCAACCCTTAGTTGAATATTAAAAAATACAATAATCACCCCGCACGTATATTGGGACGTTGTTGGCTTAAATCAGGAAAGCGCGCGTGTCATATAATTTTCGAATATGAAAAACAGGGTGGTTAAAATGTAGGTGATTATAAAATTTATTGTTATTGGTTTGTCGTGCTTATAAAAATAGGTGAATTTGATGTTAGTTAAATTGAGTGAACTCTTACTAGTGTTAAGCATTCAAATGATTTTTTTTTCCAACATTAATCCATGCCTTCTCTACTAAATCCTTTCTTACATATTCTGTTAAAGTAATTTTGGTAAACACGCATTTTTTTCCACTTCCAGAACAAATCTAACATTATTTATTTATTTATTTATTTATTTATTGATTAACGCCCTTTTTCGGGGCTTTTACATTACATATGAATAATAAGAAAATACAAAGCATTCAATGTACATAACTGAACTGTCTCAGTAACAATATTTTATATTTGTTTAAACATACATTGAAGATGTCCACTGACTTGGTATAATTGTTTCCCTCCATTAGTATTCTGGGCAAAGAAGAATACATATGGTAGTTAGTTCCAGAATTTCTACACTGAAATAAATCTTGACTTCTAGTATTACGTTGTGGAATCCGGAAGCTTATCAATTCTAGCAATACCGGACTATCAACTAAATCATTTAGAATTTTATATAGAAATACCAAGTCAGAGAAAATTCTTCTATCGGACAATTTGAGCATATTCAAATCATTTAAAATAGTGTTGTAGTTCAACATATTAGCTGGAATACCCATTTTAAAATTTAGAAAACGTAAGAATTTGTTTTGAATTCTTTCAATAGCTTGAACATGTATACTATAATGTGGATTCCAGACGGGAGAATTGTACTCAAGTTGACTTCTAACATAGGCAAAATATAACAGTTTAATACACTTTATATTGTTAAAATTTCTAGTAAGCCTAGTTATAAATCCCAACATTTTTAAGCCCTTATTAGAGATTTCTGTTATGTGGTTAACAAATGAAAGATTTGATTGAAAAGTGATGCCTAAGTCTTTAATTTGTGTTAATGTCTGAAGGGCATTGTTATCAATGTTGTAATTGTAAATCACTGGATTTTTTATTCGAAAAAATCTAACTATTTGACATTTTGAGATATTTAGGTAAAGTCTATTTTCATTACACCAAATTAATAATTTATTGATATTATCTTGAAGAATGTTGCAATGGTGAATATTTTGAATAATTCTAAAAATTTTAAGGTCATCAGCAAAAAGTAAAATGATTACATCATAAAATATTTTTGTAAGATCATTTATAAACAAGATAAATAAGATTGGACCAAGGTGTGAACCCTGTGGAACTCCACTTGTTGCATAAATTATTTCCGACAGAGAGGATTTTATTCTAACAATTTGTTGTCTTCCAGTAAGATAGCTTTCAAACCAGGCTAATATATTGCCACGTATACCAAGTTTTTCTAATTTCCAAATGAGAATTTTATGAGAAACTGTGTCAAAGGCTTTACTAAAATCAGTATAAATAGAGTCTACTTGTTTTTTTTCTTTGAAAGCATTGGTTATAAAATTTTCATAAATAATTAAGTTGGACAAAGTACTTCTACCTGGCATAAATCCAAACTGGTGAGGTGATATTATAGGTTTTATTTGTGATAAAAGTTTGTCAAGTATCAGACTTTCAAAGAGTTTCGGTATGGTGGATTGAATGCATATTGGTCTGTAATTACAAACATCACTTTTATCACCTTTTTTGAAAATTGGAGTTATATAACTAATTTTCCACCTATCGGGAAAAATTCCACTGGATAAAGATAGGTTAAAAAGTTTGGTTAATGGAAGAGCAATTACTTTGATACATTCTTTGATAAATATTGTTGGGATATTATCTGGCCCAGCAGATTTGTGGATATCTAAGGATTTAACTTTAGTAATTACATCAGAGATACTTATGGTACACTGTGAAATATCAAGAGTTTCATCTAGAGTTGTTGTTGGATTAGGAGCATTATTTGAGTCTGTTGTATAAACACTTTTAAAAAATTTTGCAAATAAGTTAACAATACCATTAGTATTATTGCTATGGCTGCCATTTAGGTGCATAATGCTCGGGAAATCAGAATCATCTTCTTTAAGAGATTTCGAGTATTTCCAAAAATAACTAACATTATTTATTATGGAATTTTGAATTTCATTTATATAGTTACGGTAGCAGGTCATAGACATTTTTTTACACGAAGTTCTTAAATCTTTAAATTCAATGTAATCAGAATATTTTTGAAATAATTTATATTCTTTATGTTTAAGTTTTTTGGTGACAAGTAGATTTATAAGTTCTTTGGAGTACCATTTTGGATAGGTATTTGGCTTACATTTCATGGTTGGTATATACATGCTAATAGCATTTTCCAAAACAGAATAAAATTTATTGGTAGCTGTGTTGATATCATCATATTGCACAGATGACCAATCAAAAGAGACAAGATAATTACAAATTTGCTCATAATCAGTTTTGAAAAAATTTTTGTAACAGAAAGACAGTTTACAAGTATTAACATGTACATTAGAAATAATAACTTCCAGTGGAGGATGATAAGTGTCAATTGGCACCAGCGGCTCACTACATTCTTCAATTACTAGTGACTCTAAATTAGAAAAACATAAGTCTAGAGTACGATTATTTTCATTTGGTATAGTATTTGCCTGATTCAGACCTAAGAATAACGCCATGTCTAGAATAATGCGTTCCGACTCACTAACACAGATATTATTGTCACTGTTCACCCAGTTCACTTTTGGAAGGTTATAATCACCAGCAAGCAAAAATGTTGCACTAGGATTCCTTTTTAAAATAGTTTCCACTTCCTCACTATGACACCTGTATACTTCATTGCTTGAATTTGGTGGGATATAAATACAGCCCACAATAATCTTTTTATTCCTGGCAACATTCACTTGAAGGAAGATTTGCTCAAGTTGTTTGTGTTTAGTTGAAATTAAGTTTGCTTTATATTTCTTGCTGATAGCGATTAAAACACCACCACCTCTGCTTTTAGCACTTGTCAATGTATTTCTATCTAATCTGTGTACATTATGATTTATGAAGCCTAATTCACTAGAATGAATATTTGGCTCTAACCACGTTTCAGAGAGTAGTACAAAGTCATGCTCTAACATTGGTATTGTAGACTGAAGCAAATTCAATTTTGTTTTAAGGCCTCTGACATTCTGGTAGTATATTTTCATTTTGTTTAGTTTTATCCTATTACTTCTGTTTTTCTGATTTGACCTCTGCTTTACTGATTTGATGACGTTGTGTGAGAAAGTAGGGGAGTGTGAATGTTTATTGGTGGAACTTATTAATGGCATAAAAAATCGATTTTCTTTTTTTCTGCTTCAATTTTTCTCAAATGTACTGAACATTCATCACTCCAAGCAAAATGGTCAGTTGGCAATTTTAATTTTAGTTTTTCATTAATTTTTTTGCAGTTAATGCACTGAACATCATTTTTACAGTTTTCATTGTCATGTGCTTCGGAACATCGAGTGCATGCTTTTTCACTTCTGCAGTCTTGTGCTTTGTGCATATAGCCATTGCACTTGTAACATTTTAGAAGAGAGATGTTGTCGAAAACTCTACATCTATCCCATCCAATATTAACTTTACCTTCGTGTAGCATTTTCTCGTATGTTATTCCATCAACTTCCGTGAAAATGGTGTAACTAACATCGCCTCGTTTGGTTTTCACTTCTTTTATAAATTTTACCTCAATTTTAGATTCAACTGTTTCAAGGTAATCATTTTGCATCTTAATTTTTGAAACAATTTCATCTGGAGTATATTTATCAGATAAACCAATAATTTTTAGTTTTGGATACTTAGGTTTTGGGGTATTAACATCATATTTTTTTCCCATCTTAGAAATAATTTGTTCTTCCATTTTTTTCGTTGAGGCTAAATTTTTGCATTCTACTATTACCGCCCCTTGTTTGAAATTTCTAATTCCGGTCACACCAAAATTTACAGGATCTATATTTTGTTTTATTTCATCTTTTGTAACTGTATTTTTTTGATCCTTATCTTTTGGCTTTATGATGATGATAGGTTCATGTTTTTTACATTTTGTTGGTTCTTCAATAATTTTAACATTTTTCGTTGCTTCAGCATACGATTTAGAAACAATACTTGATTTGAGATTTTCAATGTTCTTATCTATATTAGATAAGGATTGAAACAATCTGTTGAGTCCCTCATTCTCATTACTTCCATGTTCCGACGCCATTTCTGTCAAACGTCAAACGAATAAGTATCAGACACAAATGATGCGACGCGTCGCGTGCGATCAGTACTGTCGGTATCATAATACTGACTGGAAACCGACAGACGTCGCGTAGCGCCATGTACGGGCACCAGCAAAATCGTATTGGGGTACTTACGATCGCCGCGTATGATACGCTCACGAGGATCGAGTAGCTTGTAAGTAGCGTCATGTACGGAGGCACTAAGAGCCTTCGCTCATGGATAAACTGAAATGAAACCAGTTGACGATGCAATCGCAAAAATTATTCGAAAACTTGACAGTTCGTGAGCCACTACCATGGCAACCTGTTAACAATGCAACTTAAATGCGACTGCTGCACGACCAGCAGTGCAGCTGCGTCGGCAACTGGTTTCATTTCAGTTTCTCTCTAATAATTCGTATTTAGATGTTATCTCCAGATCAAAATAATATTTGGTAATCTTAATGGAACCTTAATACTAAAAACACAAAATTCTATCTTAGAGAAAATTGATCTCAAAGCGTCATTTCTACCCTACTTCAAAAGATTGAAGAATTATTTGAAAAACAATATTTTATTTAGTTGTTTGAAGTCTTGCGGGCGTATATTTAGGTATTACGTTATTCGCATTATTCTATAAATATAAAATATATATTTATAATTTAAACATCTACCTATGGTTTTCGTTTCAGATTGAGGAAATAACAGGGATTATAAAATTTTAGAATTAAAAATAAAAGAAAACGGTTTTTCACTGTATCAATTTACATTTTTTAAGGATTGGGGTTAAGATAGCATCACCAAAAATTGTACTCTACGTAATAGGTACTTTTAAAAATATATTAACGGAAGGAAGCATTAACCTTTTTGTAATAACCCTGTACTTAAACGCGGGAAAAGGCCAAATAGAACAAATCGGGCTATGATCACGTTTTGGGGGGAACGTTCGCCCTGGACATCGTCAAATATCATATCCACCGTTGTATCATGTACAAATTGGATATCACACAATAAAATAATAATCATTTTGATAATAAACCTATCACGTGTTATTAATCAATCTAATATAATTAAAAAAAAATTTTTATAAAAGTAGGTACCTAATGTATTATAAAACCCTTGTTATGTAAAAGACTCGTCTTGTTACCGGAGGATCCAGGTTCAACTTCTGACGAATTATCAAAATTTTTCGTTTTTTATGAATACCGCACAAGAGTCACAATTATTGCTCTCATCTGTTCGGAGACAGTGGTAATATGACATCCTTAATTATTGGGGTACATTGTGATGCTGAAGGGTATGAGATGGACAAGGTTGAAGGGGAAGGTTGGAAAGAACCTGGATATTCAGATCTAATCTACAAAAACAGCTAAGCTATTTCAAGCTACTTTTCAGTTATGAATGGTGGTCTTTAGGAGCACTAGGATGGGGATCCTATTGCTCCTAAAGATCCTGGGGAGTTGGGGTATGTTGTGAGGCTGAAGATAAAGGAGAACCTGACTATTAGATCCGTTCCAAAAACACGGCTAAAGCTATTTCAAGCAACATTTTAATTCTGAATGGTGGTCTTACACCAGAGCGACACTAAGAGGATCTTCCACTCTGGAACGAGTCGAAAATGTACTTGGGAATAAGATAATATTGTTAATTCTAAAATTTGAAATATGAGATTGACTATTATGACGGCTTGAGGGAAGGGAGCAATAGCGAAATTGGTTAACGCGCACGTCCCGGTTAGACGAGAGGTCTGGGTTCGAGTCCCAGTTGCGACCTTTATCTTTTTTATTTTTTCTGTGTCTTGTTCTCTTTCTTATTTTCGTTTAGATTATTAATGTTATCTTCTTCTTCAATGATGTATTACATTTTTTTCAGTTATTTTACAAGTTATATGTAAAAAAAAATCTCCGTGTTTTTTATATGCTATTTTAGACATTCCCAACAAGATTTTTGGTCTATTTTAAACGAGTCGTATTTTATGAAATATTTTCACAACTCTCGCTTAAATATTATCGTTTTTAATATTAGCGCGCTCCCTCTAACATTAGTATTAAAATATCTCTCCATCATCTACTTTTTGAGTGGGTATACAGCGCCTTTATACTAGCAGAGCCACGGTCTGGCCCCGAGCAGCTAACTTAAAGTGGTGGGATATCACAGACAAAATGAACGAGAAACTTTTAATTGGCAGAAAATAAAACTAACTGAAAATGTTTTTTCTATTGAGTCAAAAATCGAGACAGGGTCGAGGACAGTTTCGTGTATATACGTATTAGTATATGCGAACCACTCGCGCTTAATAATCTGTTTGACATTCATAACGGCACAAAATACAAGACGTTAATTATCCAAACAAATGCGACCCATCACCCCATAATGACTTGACTGGGGTAGCAACTTTAACGGGCCCACCCCTGCTCACATTTCAGGGGTGCCACAAACCTTTTTATGACAACGTAAAAAAAACATCGAGATTGTTTATTGTCTTTTTTTTACATTAGCTCCATACAGGAGGCCCTAAGAAAAAAAATCCTCAGGGCCTATGTCATCTTTGGGGATGCTGTGTGAAGGGTCTTTTTATGGAAAGAAAGGAGAGGGGGTGCTCGGGGAAGGAATAAGGAATGAGAGGTGGGTAGAAATCTGGAGTTCAATGTGTCCAGGAATGACGGACATGTAAATGCCTCCCACTGCGGTGCAAGGTGATGGGTTGAGAGAGTCTGGCTGAAGAGGTCAAAAGGTCCACCTCAACCAGTCACTCCTGATCCGGCCTCCAAAGCAGTAGTTGGGCTAACACATTCATGGCCAAGACCTTGACAAATTTCACCACATGAACCCGGGCACCCCTGCTAAGTCACCAAACCTAGCGAACCACTTTGGGTGATCTATGGCAAAGTTGTTGGTTATCCAATAAATGATTTCCGGGGCGGCGGTGCCCATACCCCCCTCCCATATTGAATTGTATTTTTTTATCTGTTAAAAATAAAAAAAAATAACTACATATATGAAACATTTTTCTATTCAAAGCCCGGTAGTAAGCGCTCAAAAGGAATACGAATGTTAGAGGGAGCGCGCTAATATTAAAAACGGTAATGATTAAGTGAAAATTGTGAAAATGTTTAATGAAAACGACTCGTTTAAAAGCGATAATCTCGTGGGAAATGTCTTGAATACCATTTTAAGAAACACTATGATATTTTATACATATAACTTGTAAAAAAACATGTGTGCAGTTCACACGCGATTAAAGTGAAATCTTGAGAAAACTAAAGTGGACAAAAGGATACCGATTACTCTATCTCATTCTCTCGCGGGTTAAATCCTATAGATGTATGTGTTTGTCTATTTTTAGTGTCGCTATTTTTCGTTTCATCGAGTTTTAAATCACAACGGTGCTAAAGAAGTTTTCACTTCAATAACAGAAAAAAAGGGTTTATAATAATTTTCGGAGCATACTTTGTGATTTTTTTCTTTCAAGGGAATTTCATGCGTGATTTTGCTCAAATACCGTTTCGGCGTAACTTTAAAAAACTGTATATTTTGTACACCAAATGTATATATCTTGTATTATCTTACCAAATAACATATATATTTTTAGGAAACTTAAAAACTTAAAGTGTTCAAAACAAATATGTTATGAAACGGTGGAAATTTGGAATACGGGGGCTTAAGTGACCAATACAAAATCTGTCAGGCCTTCAATAAAATAATATTCACACATTAAAAATTCTGTTCACATCTCTCGTTAGAAGCATTCTAGAATATAACTCTACAATTTGGTCACCTGTCTTTAATAATCACATTAATGTCATTGAAAAAGTACAACGCAAATTATTGAGGTGTATTAATGTGAATCCCTTTAGAATCAATAAATTATGACTTTTTATTATATTCATTGAAATTGTTGAAGTTAAGTGACAGAAGAAAAATTTTTGATCTAATATTTTTATACAAAATTGTAAATTATCGGTTGGATAGCCCTGATATATTAAAGTTGATTCACTTTCATGTACCTACCATTAGATCAAGGTTCCCTAGTATGTATTATTGTGACAATTATACTTCTGGCGCAGGATACAATTCTGTTATAAATAGAATACTCACCATTGGTATTTTTTATGCCAATGTTGCTGATATTTTTAATATTTCCTTATTAAAATGCAAGGCTCTACTTATCAAACATTTCAGCCATGCGTATTTTAACGAGGTTACTACATAACAAGTTTTTTTATTTCATTGTATCCTTTTAAAGTTTTCATTAGTTGTTAATAATTTTTTCTCTTGTTACGAGAAATTAAAAAAAAAAATCTTTCTTCACTTACTATATTGTTTAAAAAATATTAAATAAACTCATGTTTGTAAATGGCACTTTGTGCCATAAAGTTTAAATAAATAATAAGTATATAAATATATGAAAGTTTTGGTAATAAATTAGTAACGTATTTTAATATCGTTTACACAATTTCAGTTCCAACTCTTTCCACATTAATTAATTTTGATTTCGATACATTGATGTTAAGGGCGAAAAAACATCCCTATCCCAAGTTCTGGTGGGGGAGATTGGGAGGCAGCAAGGATAGGAGCGTGTCGCTATCATCCCCAGGGTAGATATTCGTTACAATTCGCAGACTAAACTACCCGATTTCACTTGTTAATTTTAATAATAGCCACCCCGTGGTGCCAACGTGGTGAGAAACGGATTTTTCCTGTGTCCATAGATGTGATTACATAGCCATTTTATTATACGATATTTATTATTAATATCCCCTTGGGAGTATGCGGTGAAATGGTACCTACTGTGAGAAAATATTTACGAAGTAGATGGTTAGCCTTTTATAAGCACTGCTCTAAATATTTAGATTTTTTTCATTTTGTTTCAGCGACCAATAGTTTGCAAATTTTTTTTTTTAGTTTTAAAATATTCTTAGCTTTCCTCTTAAATAAGGGATCGAAGTACTTAAATTAATAATAAAATACGATAATTTGTATCTTTGTAGTGATGAACTAAAATTATGCTTAGTTACGTTGATGGAATCGATAGTGTGACTCACGGTGACCAGGTAACTCAACAAAGTTGCACTTTAACACACCTTTGAAAAGTGATAAAAATCATGAAAAGTGACATAAAATCGTGAAACATGACTTAAAATCTTGAAAAGTGACTTAAAATCGTGGTACATGACTTAAAATCATGAAAAGTGATACAAAATCATGAAAAGTGTTACGAAATCGTGAAAAGTGACATAAAATTATGAAAAGTGATACAAAATCATGAAAAGTGATACAAAATCATGAAAAGTGACATAAAATCGTTAAACATGACTTAAAATCATGAAATGTGACATAAAATCATGAAAAGTGATATAAAATTATGAAAAGTGAAAAATAGGTTAAATAGGGCTACGTTAGTTTAGGTTATGACTATATTTTTCATAACTTTTAACGACTTTACATAATTTTTCAAATGTGTTTTGAAGTGTCACTGTTTGAGATGTCATGGAACGATCAATTGTGTACAAGTTTGACATCTAAGAAATTATAATCAAATAACAATTTACATACTAAATCGATCAATTATATTTTTTGTAAAAAAAAACTGTTTATGCTAAATATTCTTCTACCAGTGAATCACGATCTCAAAAAGTGAACAGATGTTTGTAATGAAATATTAACAAATGGATAGTTACCTACATATCGTATTTGGATTAAGACAACACGGGGACACATGTTACAGTTAATTGTGGACTCAGGTGTGATGACGTTATATTAACTGGCCAACTGATTGGCTTTATGATTTTAAGAATTTAAATAAGGTTGAAATTAACAAGAATTTGCGACATAAATTCATCCCAAATGCACACAACAAGGTCTGTAACCGAGTCGTTTCGAAAATATAATAAATAATCCGACTAATCTTGAAAAACTTTTTTAATTAATTTTAATAAATGATTTTTTTTAAAGCTTGACAATGTCTACAAAAGGCGAAATAGCTGTCACACGTAAATCTAACAACTGCGCCTTGCAGAACTTATGAGTTACTGTAATTTTTTTAAGAATTTATTTCTTGTCAAATAATAATTTGAATGTTTATCCTAACTCAATCATTTTATCCTAACTCAATCATTTTATCCTAACTCAATCATTTTATCCTAACTCAATCATTTTTTGTTTTGAGAAAATTATTTTGGTATTCAAGTTCTGTTATTATTCCTTCATGGACTGCTTGTTTCACGGTACTTGGATGATAACAGAACTTGAATAGGACATTCACAGAATATAAATATTAACTTTTGGACCTCCATGTCAGAGATATCTTTTCAGTTTCCGGTATTCTTCCAAACACAATCCTTCCTAAACATAAAATCACAAGCACCAACCTAAAAATTATTCAACAATCAACTCACACTAACATCAAGACATACACAACCACAATACTCGAAATAGCAATAAAATCCGCGTTCCTCAAACACACACTACAAAATATGGGATAAAATCTCTGAACTACCTTGCTTACATACTATATAATTCGCTTCCAGATATGTACAAGGAAATCCATCAAAATAAAAAAAAATCTAATGTAATGTCTTTAAAAGAATATTTTTTAAGTAAGTTAAGGGAGTTTAAGGGAGAAACTATGTAATTTTCTTGTCACGTTCTGTTCTGTCTTGTTTCTTTTTCTCTGCTTTTTTTCCATTTATTAGTAATCCATCCATATTTGTATAACCTTGTTCTTTTTTTTTCTTTATTTGTTTTTTATTGTCTATTCTACATAACCTGTCCTTTATTTTTCATCTATACTGTACGTGAAGGAGCCTGGGAAGACCAAGACTAAGATGGAGCGACAACGTCCTCAAAGACATATCTATCTTGGAGCTTCTAAACTGGAGAAAGCTGGCACAAAACCGAGATGAGTGGTGGAAGACTCTTGAGGAGGCCAAGACCCACCAGGGGTTGTAGAGCCAATAGTGATGATGATGATGACTGTACGTGAAACTTATATTTTTAATGTCAAAATACCTTATAAAATTGTAACTATTTCCTCCCACCTATGAATTTTAAGTTACCCCCATCCTAAAATAAGTTCTGTAAATCATCGGGGTTGCCCCAGCAAGAAAAAAAAACAATAAAAAATCTTTGAAATTTGACGAATTGTTCAAATTCGTGATTTTGTTCAAATTATTTGAAATAATTTGAATATTAACTTTGAAAGTAGACGAATTGATTTCAAATTCTTTAAAGAACCGCCCCCAGGCCTCCTTGATTTCCACATTTTAATGTCACAAACACATGCAATAATCCGAATATGCACGAAGGTTAATTATGTTTAGTATTTAATAGTGTAAGACTATATACCTACATAGGATGGGTTTTATATAAAAAGAAATCTTTAAATAAAATGAAATATACTAACGTACTAAGGGAAAACTCTGGATTTTCAAAACGCTTTTAATTACGATTAGGTACTAAAAATATATTTTCTTCTAAAAATTGTACATCGCATATTAATTATAGCTACAGTATTGAGAAGCGTCGAAGCAATATTTTAGTATTAATAGAACAGTGACAACTCTATCATTTGTAGTAAAGAAGTTTGTGCGACACAATCAATAATTCTTCTGTTTGGTCAGCTTTGCTTCTCTTCAATAACAATCCATATTTATTGCATTTTCAAATTCCAGCAATTCACTTGACTGTCTTATACTTCTAGTTTTAATTTGTGACATGCAAATAGATACCTACTTAGTTGCACATTAAATTATGAACGTGAAAATCAACAGTATACTTCGTGATCCGGATTTCAACTAAACGTTTACAATTTTTTCTTGCAACCGTCGTGTCATCTTTAAACTCGTCAAAAGAATTAGGAAATGTATTTACATATTTATAAGACCTATATTCTTTGACTAGAAAACCTAAAAAGAGTGTGTACTATGCAATTGTTCAATCCATATTGCAATACGGTATTATAGGCTGGGGAGGAACATAATATGATGTTATTTTAAATCCACTCAGAATAGTTCAGGGTTTGGTAATTAGGTTATCGTGAAAAAACCTTCTACATTTTTAACTGAAAAAATCTTTTTAAAATTAAATATACCTAAAATAGACAAAATATATTAAAAAAAATATTCGATTCTACAAACTTTCAAAGAAATTCAGCTAAATAACTTACAATTCAATATATCAGCAAGATATCAGAATAAATACCTACCTCTATCTAGGTATTAACTTATTTCAACAACCTCCCGTTAAATCTAAAAATTATCGAAAATAATAATGAATTCCAGTTTAAATTGAAAAATTATCTGAAACTACTGTAAGAGTTCTCATCTATTAATATTTCTTTTAAATCATGATATATATATATTTGATTTATCTAGAGTTCTCGTACTTATATTCTTGTTTTTATTTGCAAAATTTTATTATTTAATTACTTACATGATTTCATATAATTGAGAATGGATTCCCTTACCAAACACGAAAGCCTGGTCTGTACAACATATACGAGTAAAATGTATATCTACTTATAATGAAAAATAATTAATGATTTTTTAAAATTAATGAATAAGATTTTAAGACAAGATTTTTATGCATAGCAAAAAGGGTAACAATTATTATAAGCAATAATTATCAGCCTGAAACACTCATAATTATTATTGGTAGAGCACCTGACCGGCAATCAGAAGTACACGGGTTCAAGTCCCGCTGGCGGCATGTATCTTTTCTCGGAAGATTTTTTCGATGTAGATGAGTGTTTCAGGCTGATAATTATTGCTTACAATAATTAAAAAATATTTAATGATTTTTTTTTAATCTCCTTTCATGACTTTTCTTATTCGTTTTTACCTAATTTATAGGAAACTATCTAAGATATCTTATATTAAAGTTCAATATTATTCTTGTAACCATATACCACAGAACTTTCAAAATTAGCAAAGATTAGCAAAACCATCAGCGCATTGAAATTTGACGGTTTTGAATTTTTGGAATTCGCTCACACATCAATAACTATTGAACCTTGTAACTATTTTCTATACTTTCAAAATTATCGTCACGGCTAGTAGTATTGTAGGGATTTACGGAGACGTCACGGTGCGGTGAGTTAGAGAAATCCAAGAAAATAATGACTTTTTTTTCCTTTGGAGGAAACAGGCCTACGTACTTTGTGTATATCATCTTTTGAAAGAGCTTCAGCACTACAGCGATAAAATTGTGTAACGAACTAATTGTTTGCAACGTGTGGGCAGTCATATTGTGTTTGAATCATACATTTAATTTAGTGTTCGGCAATTATTGGTAGTTTCAGGCAAATATTACGTGCATCATCGCATGCACCCATTTTTAAAGCATTGGTAGGTACATCATTTTACTTTGCAATTCTGCCGTACCAGGTATTTTATTTTATTTATTAATTTTTATTTTAGTAATTTGTACATTTAACTTTGCAAAATTTCTAATTAATTGCACACTAAATTTTATGTAAATAAATGAAACAATGTTACTTTGTTTGAACCACTTATATATTTAAGTAAAGCCGACCGGATTCGGAACGACCGTTCCTTCTTCAGGGCAAACGTATACTGATTTGACAGTTACAAAATAGTGGATGGGAACAATGTATTATTATGATAGGGATGGAGCCGTTGCTAGGTATTATCGAAGAGTGGGTGGGTAGGGGAACATATCCATGATTGGGCTGTAAGACAATATTTTTTGTTTGTTGATAATAGATTCATTATTTTGAAGGGATTTTTTTTTTATTTCCAAGTCATCTAAGGTTTTCCTTTATGATTAATATGAAGAATATTTATCCCCGTATTTTTTTCAAAACTATTGTTATTGTTAGCGAACTCAGAAAAAAGACACCTTAAATGTTCTTTGATTCTGATTTCAAAATTATGAGTTGTTTTTCCAATATAAAATGAGGGACAATCATCACATTTGAGTTTATATATTCCGGAATTAGTCAATTTATGGTCTTTATCTTTAGCGGTTCTCAAAAAATTACCGATATTATTTCTTGAATAAAAAGCTGGTTCAATACTAGAAGGGAGATTTTTGCAACAATGAACTGAAAAATTATTAATAAAAAAAATTTAATCTTATTTAAATTTTATGTTGTTTTATGTAGCTCCCATTTTTTTTTTTTTTTTTTACATTAACTCCACACAGGAGGCCCTGAGGAAAATAATTTCCCTCAGGGCCTATGTCATCTGGGATGCTGTGTGGAGGGTCTTTTTGAGGAGAGGAAGGAATGAACATTGGTCTTGAAGAGACCCATGTTGTAGGAAGGAGGAAACACAGAGGCCGGCAAATCATTCCACAGCCGAGCTGTTGAACACAAGAACGAGTCGAAGAAACGACCCGTTCTCATGTGACAAATGTCAACCGTGTACAAATGTTGGGCACGCGTTTGGCGTGTTTCCCGACTATGCACCGGTGCCGAAGGGATCAATGATGCTAGTTCCTCGGAGCATCTTCCATTGTAATACCGGTAGAACAAGGATAGCATTCCCACCCGACGCCTGTGCTCTAAAGATTGCAATCCGTCTGTTAAGATGGGAGAATCTATCAAACGGACCGCCCGTTTCTGCACAGAGTCGAGGGTATTTTTCAGGTATTTTGGAGCTCCAGACCAGAGATGGCTGCCAAATTCAACCGTGGGGCGTACTTGTGATTTGTACAAGGTTAGCAGTTGTGTACTATTAAAGTATCTGCGGGCCCTGTACAGTACGCCCAGTTTTTGGGAGGCTAGCTTTACTCTGGCTTCAATGGAGCCCCCATACCTGAGCTGGTCACTTAGGGTTACACCAAGCATATCAATGGAGGGCCTGTTCGGAAGATTGCTTCCGTTGAAAGAGACTAGATTTTCATTTCGATCCCATAATACATCTTGAACTTTCCCAATTGGTGTAGACTTTAAAGTTTCTGGTAGAGTGTTATATAACTTCTGCGTATTCGACTTGACCTTTTTTGGAGCCCGATTTCCTTGCACGTTCTTGTGTTATGTCTATGAATGTCCTTATAGAATATAATTTCGTTTGAGAAGTATTTTGGTAAAATGTTGTTTATTATTTTATGTATAAATATCATCGTATTCAAGGTCAGCGGTTTCACGGTTAGCCAATTCAGTTCCTTTAACATTTTGTTTACTTTTAAAAATCTATTTCGCCGAAGTATTATTCTCATTGCCCTGTTTTGGAGAATTTGAAACTTATTTAGTTCTCGTTTGTTACATACAGGAAAATGATAGTTGAGCAATAGTTAAAATGTAGAGCAATAATTGATTTGTTGATAGTGATTGCAGTTTTACTAGATAGTTTTTGCCGAATTCTTCCCAAAACAGATATTTTTTCCCAATTTTCTTTTGTGTATATTCAGCATGCTTGTTGAATGTTATAGTTTAGTATCTAATAACTCCGAAGTATTTCATTTCGGTAACATTTTCAATAATTTCACCATCAATTATAATTTTGCTTTCACTGGACGTATCCAATCACCATACATTTTGTTGGTATCTAGCACGGTCGGTCGATAAAACCCTATATGGCCTATATCAATACGATATTGAATAAATCCGTCACCTATGGTTAGTTAGTGATATTTACGAGTACGGTCAACATATATGATTCAGAGAATCGGTAGACGAAAGCCGGAGCTGAGGTGATCTAAAGAAGCTCTTAGAATTGAAAGAAATCGTTTACGCAATCCATAGACTTAATTAATTATTCAAAGATGCCATCAATCCGTTCCAGCTTGGGAAAACAAATATCACTAATGATGACTAAAGACCTCACTAAATAACCCCCTTTTTAATGTAAAAAAGTACATGCGTACTGTCAACGTGTATCTATTAAAGATATTATTTTAATTTGACACTGTCAATTTATTCGTATTTTTAGTTTTACGTAGCATTTTGACTTTTAGGAACGTCAATCCATAAACACCTCTGCCATTGATCACCTCAAGTGGTTCGTAACGTTTGATGACTTAAGATGAGTGTCCTGCATCATGGGGTGGGGTTTTTTTAGGTCTTGGCCGTGAATGTGTTTACCCGAGAACTGCGTGGCGGGCCGGATCGGGAAAGACTGGTTGAGGGCGATCTAACTTCTACCTCCCCAACGGGACTCTCTCAACCCATCGTCTTGCGCCGCAGTGGGAGGGTTGGATTCATACTGCCACTCCTGGACAAATTGAGCCTACCGCTCATTCCTTTTTCCTTCCCAAAACTTCATCTCTTTCCTTTCCTAAAAATGCCCTTCACACTGCATCCCCAAAGATGCCGTAGGCCCTGAGGAGTATTTTTTTCCTCAGGGCGTTTCCTCAGTGTGGAGATGATGTAAAGAAAAGTCCACGAATTCCATTTGTTTGGATTCAAGAAGTTGTTTTTTTGTGTGCCAGTGAATCTTCGAATCTTTCAATTTTTGAATACATAATATATTTTTTTAATAAATTTAATGAGTAAAGTTGGTAGCCGTAATTTTTTCTAGAAATATCTAGATTAAAATGTACGTATCTTAAGGTGATCCACTAGTCGCTGAAAACTTCTATGTCGGAATCCCGCCTTTTTTTGAATGGGATTTAAAAATACTTCAAATAGCGCGAAATTGCAATGTATGTTGTATTTTTTGAAATTCAGGCAAAAATATTTAAATGCTTTCCAACCATTTTTTAAATAATTTATTTTGCCACGTTATATCGTAAAATTTTATCCGAAAGGGATTCATTGTTACGAGATTGTGAACTTGAAAGTATTATTTTTTATAGGCCTGATATTTTATTTTTTTCCAGACATACAAAAAAAACTCGATTATTTCCAAGTCTAAGATGTGTTCTACTCGCAGTTTTTTAATAGAAGCATCTATAATATTTCTATGCGATCAAATTTTCAATCCAAAAACACATGATTTTTTATGCTTTTGCATTACTTCATGTTAAGAATTTTCTTTTGATTCTTTCAATGATGTATAAATGAACTTTATAATTTGAAGACCAAATGTGGAATTATACTCGTTATGACCTCTTACTAACGACTAATCAATAAAAAGAATGACAACATCCAGAAAGCAATACCCAAATTCCAGAATGAAATACACCCGGGCAAGGAAGGGAGTTTGAACTTATTCGTGTATTAGTTTTAATCCGCACTTATGAGAAGAGGCATTATTGGATATTTAGCTTCACCGCCCGACCCCTTTATGACCAGTTCACCACCCGAAATTGGGACTACCCTATTTTGACTCTATTCAAGGGATGCCAACGTTAATATTTTATTTACGGAATTAATAATTTATTATTCATTATTTGATCTCGATTGTGAAAAGAAAACGATATATTTACAAATTTGAAAAAAACTTATTTTCACTTTTATTTATTTGACCGTGACCGGTTTCAGCTTGTTAAAGCCAACTTCAGATTAATACAAATTATTCTTAGTCCACGGTTTATATACATAACATATGGGAGAGGGGGGGGAGGGGTGGTCTACAAGGGTATTATTCAATTACATGGGTTTTCTTACATTTGTTTCTAAGTCATCTTTGACTGTCAAATGTCTAATTATTTTGGTTATTCCCAGTAGGCTTAATTACCACTGGTTTGTAACTTTCATTTATGTTATTTTAAGAATACCTTACAAGTAATATGATTTATTGCATTATTTGTACCAGTCTGAAGACTACTTTAATGGGCTGAAACCGGTCACGGTGAAATAAATTAAAGTGGAAATAAGTTTCACATTTGTTTTATTTTATTATTATGATGGAATTCCACCATAAATTGTCAGTTTCAAAAATATACATATATTTACATCATTGATGACGTCACAAATTTATGGGTAATTTTACGTAATATATTTACGAGGTATTGTAATTACAGGATTTATGAAGCTGAAAGTATTTATAAAAAAAAAATTGCCTCGTGATCATTGCCATTCAAAAACATGCATTATCAATATTAGAGACGATAAGAAATTTATCTTTTGAATGTACACCTTTAGCAAACTTAAAGTTTAAAAAAATAAATTCCTACACATTTGTTGGTACATTAGCTCCTTGGAGGCTCAGAGGAAAATAATTCCCATCGGGGCCTATGTCTTCTTTGGGGATACTGTGTGAATTCGGATATTTTTAGAAAGGAAGGAGTGGAAGTACTGATAAGGAAAAAGGTGTGAGGGGTGGGTAGGAATCGGGGGGTCAGTGTTGGATATATGACTTTATCCCTCCTACTGTGGTGCAACGCGATGTTCCGAGAGAGTCTAGTTGGAGAGGTCAAATGGTCTTCCTCAACCAGCCTCCACACTGTCAGACGCATCTGCCGGCAAGATTCGGACAAACCTCACCCCATGAACCCGGGCACACCTACTAAGTCACCAAACGTTGCGAACCACTTGGGGTGACCTATGGCAGAGGTGTTGGTTATCGAATAAATGGTTTCCGGAGCGGCTTTACCTATACCCACCTCCCAAATTGTAAATAATAATTATTAATCGCAAATAACATAATTTTGGTACCTGCTTTTTCGCTTATTTGAATTGTTCCCAAAATCAGTTCCAATTTTGAAAAACAAAGCAAACATTCTGAGTTGTCCGATGGTCAGTCATTGCGAAATGTATGAAAGCATTTTAGTAATTGAAAATATTAACTAATTATATGTATTTATCATCCATTTTTTGTGACAGCCCTGTTTCCTCGCCAATCCCATTGGCACAGTCCTCTGCTGGCGAATGCAGCCCTGGAGAGGGGTGGGGCAAGGGGGGCGGGGAGCGGTGGGAGGAATTAGTCAATTATACCGGGGCGGCTCGCGTGCCAGGCATGCCGGAGCACTGCCTGGAACAGGGCTGAATCAGGACTTATTGAATTAAACTTTTTTTTAAATTATTTATATTTTATTATAAGTAGACTTTTGTGATGGATGTGAAAAAAGATACTAACTTTTTCGCTCATAACCACTATTAAAGTAATAAATAGACCAAAATGATTTTAAAAAATTTATAAAACTTAGTTTTTATTTATTTTCTGCTATGATTTTAAATTTTCGCGGCCAATAGTCCACATCTGTCCAGGACACTGTAACGCTATCCGAAACATTGGTTAGAATAAAGAAAGAGGTTGCGCAACACGGCATAACACCCCAAAAACAACTAAAGGAAATATTGCTATTCTGTTTAATTTTTAAAACTCCTTTATTTAAAAGCAAATTCAAAATAGACAAAAAAATTAAAAATTAAAAGCTACTAATTTTACTTTTGTAAAATAATATCTACAGGTCACAAAAATCGCCATGTTTTCATGACTTTAGAGGAAACTTCGACAATAATTTATGAGTAATCTGAGGTTATTTTTAAATCTCGCTTTTGCAAAACCACAAATAATGAAATTTAAATCAAATCAAATTTATTAATGTTACAACTAAGTTCTGCTAGTGTTTTAATGTATTATTTACTCTTGACTAATTATTTACTCTGAATTATTTTTAATTTTAAAAAAATGTTATGAATATTATTTGTTTATTTAAAAAGGAAAACAAATATTCTTGAAAATAAGAAATAAGATAAGGAAAACCTAACAATAATTTGATAATCTCCTGCCACCACCACAGAAAGCGGAAAAGGTTGCTTGTAACGTGATGGAGGACTTAACTAACGGAAGAATTAAACTCAACCACTCACCGGTATATACAGGGTGTAACAGCACATCCCAAAGGATTTTATCCAGCGAATCCTGAGCATTTTGGAGTAAAAATGTTGATGTTATTTTGTTTACGATAATATATTTTTTTTTAATTAAAAACAATAAAAATATTTTTAATCACACGTCGCAACTGAGTATTCGGGTACAGCGAAGCGGGTCTCGTGACAAGCACTTCTTCTCGGTCCAGCAGCACGCAATAAAAGAAACAAACACTGCAATCTTGCTGTTGAACAGATTTAATTCGGATATCGGCATATCTAGCATTAGTGAAACTGCCTTTAAAAGGCAGGCTCAATAAATGGCAGTATAGTTCGTATATCTACTATTTTCGTTTAAAACAAATGTATTTTTAAAACGCATTCAAATGTAAAATTTTGTAGTGTTTTTGAAACAATAAATAAATTGAATTGAAAATATTGAAACAGCGCGAGCATTGCGTGATCTCGTCCCGACTAGTAGGAGTATCTTCTGTGGCGATGTGTGATAGATTTGTTTTTGTTTCTATTAAAAATATATATATATACAGAAAAACGACATCTACTTTTTGAACTCTAAATATTCTCAGGAATTGCTGGTTAAAATCCTTCTCATCCTACGTGCTGTTACACCATGTGTGCACAATAATAATAAAAAATTTACACAACTACGAGTATAACAAACACAGTAATTTAGAGCATATTTCTACGAAACATTTCTAAACATTTAAACATACGAAACATTTCTAATTCATTCTGTAAAATTGAAATGGTTATTGTGGTGAACGTATGTCTTGCAGTATGAAAGAGACATGCGTGTATGAGTGAGACAGCATGAGGAACATATAAAAGGGTGTGATTGCAGTTCATTGTCCTCTTTGCCTTCAGACTTCCTACGAAGCACCATTGTACAGTATCTCGCAATAAACCGCAATAGTCTACCCACGACTTATTATTGGCAACCTCACCCTGTACTGAGATCACCATCACGAGGAATCTGGATCCATACAACGCAGTCCAGAAGTAATGCTAATAACCGGCCACGGTCATTACAGTTATAAGGATAATACATCTTGATGCGTTTAGGTGATTTGAGGTGATTTTTTACAAAAACGGCGCTCTACAAATTGTCCAATTATTATTATTATTATTTAATTTCAAAACTTCGGAATACGCTAAATCAGTTTGACAACAAAAAAATGACTGACGAAACGTGGTGCGAAATTTGCCGAAATACGGTTACAAGAAAAATACACTCATCTGTGATTGAAAAGGGTTTAAATTTTATAATATTATTTTGAAATGAACTTCAGTATGTAACCCCATTACAGCCCTGTTTTCCTACCTCCGAGTTAATAACCGCCCCACACAGGCTGTCTCTGTAATATAATTGACTAATGCCTCGGCTAAGCTTCCCGGCTTATACACATACCGTGCCAACCTACCCCCATCCGCCACCTACCCTTCCGGTACCTAGTACCTACCCTATCTGGCACCTACCCTATCCGGTATATGCGACGCAGCCTTAATCAGCCGGTACTGTCCGGTATTATAATATTGTTATGTCCACACGTACATACGTAATCACTACTTGAATGGAAGCGATTCACTTCGCACTAAATTGGTAATACATATTGTTAAATATTATTGTTTAATTTTTATTTAATATTTGTATGTTTTTCATAATAAGTACCTATATATTTTTTATAATACGTTATACAGTTTTATAAAGGAATATAAAAAAGGCTTACCTCACCATAAAGTTAGAAGACTAGTGTGATTTGTGAGGTAATTCATGCTCAATTATATGAAATCATGTAAGAAACAAAAAGATAAGAAAGAAAAACTCAAGATTTTTCTATAGATATGATCTCTTACACGTGGTAGTTTCAGGTAATTTTTCAATTTAAGCCGGAATTCACGATTATTTTCGATAATTAATGAGAGGTTGTTGAAATAAGTTATACCTAGACACACATAGGTATTTTTAATGTGCGTGGTATTAAATTTTGGGATTTTAATATTATTTTGATATCTTGCTGATATATTGAGTTGTGCGTTATTTAGCTGTATTTCATTGAAAGATGTGGTATTGAAATTTTTTTATATATTTGTCTTTTGTACATTGTACGTTGAAAAGATTTTTTTCAGTAGAATCTGTAAATGTTTTTTTAAAGATAATCTTTGAACTATTTTCAGTGCATTTAAAATAAAATCATATGTTCCTCCCCAGCCTATAATACCGAATGTCATTTTTTTTATATATTTTATTAACCCCTGATGAAGGTTCAGGTCGACCCGAAACCAGTTGGTTGAAAATATATAATAAAGCCATTATTTTATTATCAATGTCATGAATAAATGTTTACAATTACTGTTTTTTTTTATTTATGTAGTTTGTTTAGAACGGTTAGTTTCTTGACTCCGGATCCAGATGCCGTTAGTCGGTATAGATCTATCCTATCGGTATTCTATCTAGAGCAGACGAAGAAAAATACGAAATCACTATTTCGATTAATCTTTATTACGAATCGAAATACATTAAAAAATACAAAAATATGCTTGGGATAAATTGAACCTTTTCCCGCTGTCTCCATTGAAAAGAATTAAATGTAAATTATTAATTTTATTTACAGTGAAAACTTCTTTAGCACCGTTGTGATTCGAAATTCGGTGAAACGAAAAATAGGAAGAAGCGTTAGAATTTAGCCTGTGAGTGAATGAGGTAGTATAATCGTCTCCTCTTTGTGCGCTGCTTCGTATCCTTCCCACTCTTGTCTACTTTAGTTTTCTGAAGGTTTCACTTCTACCGCGTGTGATATGCAAACTCTGTTTTTTTTTTAAATACAAGCGTAAACCACTATAAATATGTTTTTTTATTAGAAATATATGAACGTGTATAAGACACCACTTTTTAGAATTTAATTATATTGCTTACATTATTTGTGATAGTTTCCATTGATTAATTTTTTTCTTTCTTATAAAATTATTCACAAATAAATAAAAAGGAACCGTTTTGCGATTAAAATCATGACCTCTGGACTCCGTTTGCCAAGCGATTTTTATGCCTTTTACCTACACTCGTAACAATTTAAGGCACTATAAGAATAAATGCAATTTTAGCTTGTGGCTTTCTCTTAATCGTCCGGTATTAAAATACTACGTCCGAACTTATAAGCATTACCCGAACTATGATTGAAAGGAATTAATTCAACTATCAATGTACTTACTCCAAAAATTATTGTCAAAAACTAACCTTTTCACCTTTTCTTTTTAGTTACTAAATAAATTAGGTTTACGAAAGGGGGTATTTGTGAAAAGCAATCTATAAACTAACTGACGAAGGAACGTTTGTTCCGAAACCGGTCGGATTTGCACATCAAATAAGTGGTTTATACAAAGTAAAATTATTTCATTATTCTATAATGGATAACCACAAAGTAATAGCTACATTCAAAAATATATAAACTAACTCTTTGATTTTTAGTAACTTCCGACCATTTCCCTAAATATAAATAGAGTACCTGCTGTTATTATCGACCATGGCCTGTCCAATTACTTATTGTCAAATGTCACATTCACAGACTATCGGATGTTAGGCGAGACTTAACCACGTTTATCGGGGGTTTGCCCGAGGCTCACATTTTAATTTATTTCGGCGAATTCGTAATTGAATTATCATTTTTATTTCCATGCCTCACAAGGGATGCAAGTTATTTATATTTTAGATTAATAAATACAGTACGTTGCCATAATTTTTTTTAACGTACAACGCCTTTAAAAATTGTAATACATTGTACAACTATAGTTACCAGTGAGCATCAGAATTAATTTTTCTAGACGATGAATTAACAACTTCTGGAGGTATTCATTTAGAAACATCTTAAATATTAGTAACACATTCTTCAGAATTAATTAAAATGAACCTGGCGGAAAGGTCGAATCTCCAGGCCTGATAGGGTAAATTCGACCGTACGTCCGTCCAGTACGCCGTGCCGCGGGCGCATATTTGTTTACACGCTTTCCTCACTTACGTCGTTAAGATTCCCACATTATTTTTCTTCTTCTTTTCTTTGACAGAGCAAATTCAACAGTCGGTCCGTCCAATACCCGTTGCGAGTCGTAATTTGTATACACGTCTTCTTTACTTATGTCGTTAAGATTCTGAATACATTTTAGGGTACAGTGTCGAATAAGATGAATATATACGTGAAATCCTATTTAGATACTATTTTCATTAATCTTTATGACGAATCGGCTTACAGTATGAACATTAAAAAATATGCTACGGATAAATCGAAGCTTTTACTAGCATTTCTATGTATCGGAATTACAATAAAATTATTATTTACGAAACAAAAAATATAAGCGTAAACCACAAAAAAAATGTTTTTTCATGACTTAACTATGAAGCAATACAAGAAACAATTTTTAAAAAATATCCCTTTATGGCTAAGACTATTTTTGAGGTTTTCCATGTTCTAACTTTTTTTCGTTCTTATAAAATTATGCACAAAATAAATAAAAATCACTTTTTCACTTACTAGCCTCGTGCAAAAAGGCTCTCGATTTTAAAATTTTGCAGGCATGAAATTCGAAATATTTCTAGCGTTTATATTCCTCTTAACCCCTCAGGCTAATTTGTTCGCTTTTCGTAACAACTCATACAGGTCTCATAGAAATCGTTGTGACTCCCTTATTATCATGGTTAGAAATACGATCTAAACGGTATTAGAAAGAGAAAATACCAAACAAATTTAAAAGTTAACCGCAAAATAAATAAAATGTACATCTTCACGAAACCAAAGTTTCCGATCGCAATTTGGAAAAAATGAAACTTTAAGAATTTTTAAATTCATTATTTTTACGTGAACGACATAAAAGTGAGATGACGATAACATTTATAATTTTATTTTATTTTATAATTTATAAGAGCCATTTTAAAAACCTTTTTTCATTTACATTCATAATGTTCATAATTCGAAAATTATATGTTTATTCCGAATTATAAAATTCACCTTCCAAAAACAGTTTTTAGTTTTCGGTTGCGTTAAAAAATATTCCATTTTTTGGAGTTTATTGCAAAGCGGAAATATTTTGACCTTCCTACAAAATATACCAGAGGCCTGAGGGCTTAATCTTCCTCCACCCTTTCGTATTCCTATCTCACAATTAATGTTTCTTTCGATATTACTCATTATATTATTGGATTTGCCCACAAAAATGCAAAAACTGATTACAAATCTGTGCGAATCAATTTAACTAAAGATTTTTTTCTGTTATATCTTTTAGATATTCCTTGGAATAGTATGACCATTTCTGTCGTTCACTCTGGTGCTGAAAACCGCTGCTGGGGACAGTTTCATCAGAGACCCGACGGGTGGTCCCCCTGGGTCAGGGGGTTGGGAGGGGGGGGGGGGGGAATGGATGGAAAGCTGAGGTGGGGAAAAACGAGGTGAAGAAAGAGGTAGTACACGTGGGACGTGTAGAGCGAGGCAGAGTAACGTTGTAACGAAAAATGAAAAGATAAATTAGATTGTTTTTATATCATGCCATGAGTAACTGTAGCATTTGTGTTTATACTAGCGCATACACTTGAAAAATTATGTGGTATAGTAAATCTATTATTAATGGGTACTGGACCTAATCTCAGTACTATACTGTTTGATTAAAAGACTTGTAGTTCTTTGAAATCAGAGTGATTGTTTATTGTTATTATATAAGGGCTGTAAGTAAAATAAGGTCTCCAGGGTGCTGCAGTCGCGAAAAACGATTTTAAGCGCAATCTTTTAACAGCCTGGTGTAGCCTGGTTTCCCCTTGCCAAATCCCCACCACGATGCACCCTCTGTGACGCTTAGTCTCGGCGTGGCAGCCGTTCGTGATTGAGCTTGCGCTAGCCGCATCCGCCAGGGGTGATGGGAAATTATTTTTCTCAGGGGCTCCCGTGTGAAGCTAATATTTACATATTTTATCATTGAACTGGGTCTCTTCAAGACGGAAGTTCACTTCTTCCTCTCTTCAAAAAGATCCTCACACTACATCCCCAAAAATGACATAGGCGCTGAGAGGAGTAACGTAAAAAATAAGCAAAACAAAATTAAAATCTAAATCTAAAATTAGAATCAATTTTGGCTATCCAATTCCTAAGCGCCTATAACCTCCAAATTTGCATCATTATTATTATTCTGTTTGCAATTACCTGCCCCGTCTGGTGTTAGGTCGAATAATAATGGTTTGATAAAGGCCATCAAGTTATGACAGGAAATAATATCACGCTATCAAATTAACACAAATCATTCACTTATGATGATTTTGTCTGCAAATTAGGCTTCTACCTCTCATGAATAAATTTGTCCATTCAAGGCCACTCTAATAATAATATAATAATATCATCACTGAATATATATTTTGTGCTAGAAATGTCTTACATGTCGATTTTATATTGTTTATGTTCAAAATTGTAAATGGTAGTACAGACAGTCCTAATTTAATTAACCTCATTAAAATTAAAAAAAAATCCAAAATCATATCTAAGGGAATGTACCCATACTACGTGACCTGTTCAGGGGGGGGGGGGTCATCAAAATACCACGCTTGGTCACAACGGGGGGGGGGGGGCTAGGTTTTTATCACGTAGTCAATCTAGAAATCTCGCGTTTTTTTTCGAGCTACGAGGGGAGGTTTTTAGGTTCGCGGAATGGGAAGGTAAGTGATTAATGGGGGTACCGCTGAATTAGGTACTAATTGAACAACTCATTTTTAGGATAAACACCGGGTGTTATCGTAATTAGGTCATTAGTCTTTGAGCTATTGTCGACCAAACACTTCAATCGGGAAGAAATTGTGAAATGTGGAGAAAATTGAGTTCCGCGCTGTTATAAAGTTCCTTTAAGTTAATTAAAAGATCCCGAAAATGTATTAGGGTAGTAGGTGAATATGTTGAAAAGGAAAAATAATTTTGGTTTTTATTTCCAGTCCTTAACCAATCCGCAAACTTAAAAACCCACCCTCGTACATTCAAAGAAGTGAAAAAGTTCAGGGAACGTGTTTGTTGAAGATGATTGAGATGAAAAATGTTTATAAAAATAACAAGACTTTCGTTTCCATAAATTACGTTCCGGTTTCAATATATTTTGACATAAGTTTTATCTTGATAATATTTTTCCACTTGTAATGCACGCACTCTTGCTGTCACGCAGCAAGCGCCGTAATAATTTATTAATATAAAGACAAATATAAGCCAAATAATGCATTTTTTATTTTTTGTTAGCAAAAAATGATTCGAAACCATATTTATGAAATACTACGTGAAAACTGTAGGGGGGGGGTCTTGGAATATACTACACGTGGTCACCGGGGGGGGGGGGGTAAAACATTGCAAAAAGTGTGTCACGTAGTATGGGTACGTTCCCCAAGATGAAGCCATGCGAAATAATGCAAACCCAGAGAAAATCATGATTTTTTTTTAGTTAAAATTGGATTGCTTAGAAACATTATAGATGCCTCAATTAAATATTGCGATTAGAACACATTATGGAAATTTTATTTATTTATTTAACCCCCAAAGGGCTTTTACATGTTTGGTAGTACAATTAATTCATGACAGATGATTTTTGAACAGATAATAATAATATAATATTTGTATGATTTATATAGCGCCGTTTTTGTGAAAAATTACCTCAAGGGCACTGTGCGCAAGATACAGAAATAATAAAAATAAAATTAGATAAAAAAGCACACAAGTCATAAAAATACAAAAATACAGCAATTTCATAGGTTTACAAAAATACAGATATGTTTAGGAATAGTTTTGGAATAAGTGTTTTACAAGATCAACAAAATTCCCCATGTTTAATATGTTAAATATGTCAATATCACCTAAGTACTGATTTCCCATAGTGTGAAATCGTTGTATCGGAGAGTGGGCAATATAGTTCCGCTTATGAATGGTACAGTAGAATAGGGTATTTTGTCGTGTAGTTACTGTCGGTATTCGTAAGTTTATGAGTTGAAGGAGTTCGCAACAGTCAAATTTGGAGTTAAGTATTTTGAATAAAAATGTTAAGTCGTTTATTTTACGTCTGTCTTCTAGTGTGTATATTTTAGAGTATTTAATAATAAGTTATATTTTAAGTCTTCTAGTGGGATAATTAATTTAAAATTTATAAATTGCACAAAAAAAATTTGGATTCGCTCAATGTTATTAATGTGAATTTGGTAAGGTGGAGGCCAAACTACCGAGTTATATTCCATTAGGCTTCTAACTAGAGATACTTATAATAATTTAATGGCTTGTATGGAATTAAAGTTTTTGGTTGTTCTTTATACGAAACCCAGTGTTTTCATACCTTTGTTTACAATTTGGTGGGTATGATTGGCGAAACTTAGTTTTTCATACAAAATAGTTCCAAGATCTCTCATTTCCGTGACTCTTTCTAAAGCTTTGTTATTGATGGAATATTCGAATAAAACAGGAAATAATCGAGTATCGTTTTAATAAGTCTATTCGTAAGTCTGGAAAATAATAAAATAAAGTATTAGGCCTGTAAAAAATACTCTCAAGTGCCAAAATCTCCTACTAATGAATCCATTTTCGAATAAGTTTCATCATACGATGTGGCAAATTAAATAATCGGAAATCGTTTTAGTATTTGTGCATGAATTTCATAAAATAAAACAAAACTGTGCAATTCACACTGCTTCTATCGGCATGAATCGAGACGGGAGGCGTTCAACGAATTTGGAATTGAGAATTGAACCTAATGCCGTCCGCATAAAGACAATGTGCATTTTGTATCAGTTATGCCGAGCCTGTGGGTGCGAATGGACGTCTCTAAACTCTGCGTGGCTTGGTTCCGTGAAATCGATTTTAAATTCCTTTATTATTATAATGAACACGATTAAGAAAGGAGTTTATATTTTTTGCAGTTCTTTACGAAATCAACATATAAAAAACAACTCACAAATACCTTCTCCAACCTTTTAAAAAAAGTTTTCTCTATCATTCTTAAATCCCTCCCAAAAAGAGGCGGGTACTCCGATTTAGATTTTTTTAAAGGATTAGTGGATCATCTTGAAACAAAGCAGTGGTAGAGGACGCTTTTCGTTGTTTCTCAATCCTCTTAAATGAAAACGGTACGAGTGTAGTTCCGTTGAGTTGTTCCAGGCTGTAGTCTGCAGGGTAATGATTTCCCTGATGAAAGCTAACCTCTAATTGAAATTTCAAAATTATGATCCAATTTGCAATAAGATTTCTGAGCTCAAATAAATGAGTAAGGTTCTAGTTAGAATATAAGTTGCTGTCGGGTAGTAATGCTGGCAACCCAGTTTGACTTATAGTTTTCCCGATATGTAAAAAAAACTGGGCGTTAATATCTAACCATATATGGCATAATAACATGGAATCAACCGACAAGTGGTGTACGAGGATCGTAACAAATATAATGCTATATAATTTGTATTGGAAAGTTTATTGACAACACATGTGTGTCAATTTTAAGGCACTAATAATAAAAACCCGTAATAATTAAGCGAAAATTATGAATTTATTTAAAAAGTCACGACCCTTTTAAAATAGAGCAAAAATCTCTCGACAAATCCCTAAAGCCTACAATACACGACATCTTTTTTCAGCCCGATTCCAATTAGACACAAAAGTCAACATTTTTCGCTCTACGCGATCGCTATTTTCATCTCTATTTTCATATCTACGATTTCAGTTGGCATCACAGCAAACAGCATGGTTCATGTATTGTTTGCAGTGATGACAATTGAAATCGTAGATATGAAAATATAGATGAAAATATCGATCGCGTAAAGTGAAAAATGTTGACTTTGGTCTAATTGGAATCGGGCTGAAAAAGTAGTTAACTAAGTAAGTTGCATATGTAGATAAAATGTGATTTTTTCATACCTATATCAAGTTAAATAACAGAGCAAAGGTGCTTTTAAAAATTTTCTGGGCATATTTGCGATTTCTTTCCATCGAGGGAATTTCATATAATTACCGTTTCCTCCCCACCAATGTATCGATATTATCTTAAAAAAAAAAATTTTTTTCGGAAATAAAAAGTTGTCATTGTAACATCGATTTCTAACACCATTATTTTCTAATTATTTACTCCTAAATAGGTAGGCATCTAGTATCTAGTACCTTATCTCACAATAAGGAACTCCAGTGAACAATATTCTGGCTTTAATAAAATATGTTCATATAGACCAATAAAGGCTGATTCTGAATATATGTTTTATTTAATAATATTAAACGCAGAGTTTTTGAATAATATTAAACGTGTCGTGACGTCACCGTAAAGTCATTGTATGGGAATGTATGATATGACACAAGCCATCGTATTAATTTATTCGTTTATTTACATACTGTTTATAGAGATTTAGTTGTTGTGTTTATTGAAACATTATTTAGGCCTAAATAATGTTTCAAAAATAAAGGTATCTCTTATTGGTTTATCTCTATTATTGAAAATATTCAAAAACTACTCAACAACAAAATAGTAATGCTATTTCTAGGGAGAATACTTCGAACAACGAAATTCAAAATGGCGGCAGTAGATCAGCTGATTGCCCGATCCTATACTAATTTTTCAGGACTGATGATGTCACACGATACGGTGGTTTTCGGGGGTCTTAAAAAATTAAAACTTTGACAATTATTTTAACTATTAAAACTAACTATAAAAATAAAAATGCAGTTATTTAAGTTAGAAGCATTATTCACAAAAAAAAATTGGACTGGAGTTCTCTATTCTAATCCAAAACATCTTAACGGAAAAACAGATATATATGTGATATCTGGCATGCAACCTGCGTATCAATACTTAGCCATGAGGCTTCTCATATCAATTTAACTGTCGATGCTAAATCCTCCGTGGGTAAGATTCTCAAGTAGCAATCCGAAGGTCATGGGTTTAAGTCCCGGCGTGCACAAGTTAATTTTATTTGATTGATTTGTGTTATTTCACAATTTAATCATTTAAAAAGAATGTAAGGTATATTTGCGGCACTTTCCAGAATGGAAGATTTAGTATCGCCTTGGTGTAAAATCTCGTTATTGTCACCGCACTTTTTTGTCGGTCCATGTAAAAATATTTTTTTTAAAATTCCCTCAGTTTTAAATTGCGATTCAAAACTTTGTATTCATAAAGGCGTAGATTTTACTTTTTTGGTGGTTCGGATACAAAGCGTGGTGTTTGCCTTTCTAACACCGCACCGTTTAGAACATTTTTTTTCACTATGATAGTAGATACGGGAGTTACAGCGATTTATATGAGCCCTATGTAAGCTGGGACAAATATGGTCTCCTGTTAAACAGGCTAGATCGATTTGAAAGGAAATTGATTTACAAGCCAATTTTCGTCAGACCTTTCGACAACTTGGCCTTCGACCTTTGATCACTGAAACTAAATATATCAGTGCGAGAAAGAATTTTGATTTTTGACGTAGAGTAGCGTAGTCCTAATTAAATGTGTGCGTTCGGTTTCCGTTTCAAAATGGTGGTTTCAGTAATGATTATTTTTCCTATCAATACTTTTCAATATTGTGCTAGGGAGAAAAAGCACATTTAAATAATATTTGAATGACTTGTATAGCGCCGTTTTTGTGAAACATCACTTCAAATTAGAAAAAAGAATAACTGTCATTGAGATAGTGACGTATGTTGTAGGTAATTTTTTTAGTGAATAATGCACTAAAAAAAAATTGGTCTGGAGTTCTCTATTCTAATCCAAAACATCTTAACGGAAAAACAGATATGTGATATCTGGCATGCAACCTGCGTATCAATACTTAGCCATGAGGCTTCTCATATCAATTTAACTGTCATGATGCTAAATCCTCCGTGAGGTAAGTTTCTCAAGTAGCAATCCGAAGGTCATGGGCTTAAGTCCCGGCATGCACAAGTTAATTTTATTTGATTAATTTGTGTTATTTCACAATTTAATCATTTAAAAAAAGTATAAGGTATATTTGCGGCACGTTCCAGAATGGAAGATACTCTCAGTATCGCCCTAGTGTAAAACCATCATTAATATATTTGGTTACCAGATCTCAATAATATCCAGGAATTTCTCCACCTTCCTCTCTCCCATCTCCTTCCCACTCCCACTACCTTCAGCCTTACAACATTACCCAATTGGGGATACCATAATCTCACTGGATTCAGGCTGATGACAGCAGTTGGGACTCTTATGCGGTACTCGCGTTAAAAAAGGTTATTAAAACACGGTTAAAGCCGGGTAACTACTAAATTGTAGATATAATGATTTATGTAGTAGGTAGTACTCCCATTTGGGCAAATAATTCGCATTATTTCTCGCTAATTGGATGCAAAATTGAATTATGATCGGAATTACGCTTTCAACCATGGAAGGTAGAAATATGTGTTCTAGTACAGACTCTAAAACACACTTAACAGACAATTCATAGAAGTGAATTCAGAAATCTTCTATCTTCTATCTTCTTCTTCTATCTATCTATATAAATAAAAATGAATCGCCGAAATGTAAGTACAGGCATAACTTCCGAATAACTGCATCAAATTGGATAATTATTTTTTTTGTGTTCGTTATTGTCAGGACTAGGTTTATATAACACTACTGGTGAGCTCTGGCATAATGAAATTTGTATAAACAAATTGCAATAGGTTGCACGCGAGCTGTTTGAAAAACGAATGTACAGGACTGACTGAATGTATGGAATGCTGGAGGGGAGAGGGGATCTCGGGAGGGGAGGGGAACCTGGGAGAGGGGAGGGGAACTTGGAGGGGGGTTCGCGGGACGGGGGAAGGCGGAAGGCGGAAGTGGAGTGGGAACAGGGAAGGCGGAGTGGGAACGCGAAGGGAAGGAAGGGGAGGCCGAAAGGGAACGGGACGAATGGGAAAGGTCACGCAGGGAGAAACAATTTCTTTATTAAATGGCATAGCAACGCATGCCGGGAACCAGCTAGTTTGGAATATTTTTCAGACGGCCAAGATATTTCCGCTTTACAATAAAATGCAAATAAATGGACAATTTCTAAACACATCCGAAAACTAAAAACTGTTTTAGAAAAGAGAAATGAGCTTTCAAATTTTATGATTCGAAATAAATATGTAAATTTTAAAATTTAGCATGCAAACATAAAAAAGTTTTAAAAATGGCTCACCCTACGAAAATTACTGAATATCTACATTTTTTTTAAACTTACGTATTTTGTTAGACAGATGTATTACAAACGTTATTGTCACCGCACTTTTTTGTCGGTCCATGTAAAAATAATTTTTAAAAAATTCCCGCAGTTTTAAATTGCGATTCAAAACTTTGTATTCATAAGGGTGTAGATTTTACTTTTTTGGTGGTTCGGATACAAAGCGTGGTGTTTGCCTTTCTAACACCGCACCGTTTAGAACATTTTTTTTCACTATGATAGTACGGGAATTACAGCGATTTATATAATCCCTATGTAAGCTGGGACAAATATGGTCTCCTGTTAAACAGGCTAGATCGATTTGAAAGGAAATTGATTTACAAGCCAATTTTCGTCAGACCTTTCGACAACTTGGCCTTCGACCTTTGATCAGTGAAACTAAATATATCAGTGCGAGAAAGAATTTTGATTTTTGATGTAGAGTAGCATAGTCCTAATTAAATGTGTACGTTAGGTTTCCGTTTCAAAATGGTGGTTTCAGTAATGATTATTTTTCTATCAATACTTTTCAATATTGTGCTAGGGAGAAAGAGCACTAAATAATATTTGGATGACTTGTACAGCGCCGTATTTGTGAAAAATCACTTCAAATTAGAAAAAAGAATAACTGTCATTGAGATAGTGACGTTTGTTGTAGGTAATTTTTTTTTTTTTAATTTTAAAGATTTTTGGTTTTGATTTATTCTTCTTCTTCTGTCAGGTCCCCCTGACGTTGGCGATCACTCTTGAAAATGTCTCTCTGTCTTGCGCTGCCCGGAATAGCTCCTCCTCACTTCTAATGCCGGTCGACTCTCGTATATTTTGCAGCAAAGACATTTGTCTCCTACCAGGCCCTCGGCGACCCTCCTTCTTGCCTTTCAATATTAAATGGAGCAAGTGATACTTCTCCCCTCGAAGTATACTACCCAGATATGAAATTTTCCTGGATTTTATTAATGTAAGCCGTAATATTTTGATGCTCTGCTAAACGGAAGTGTAGATGAGAGTGTGGGTGAAAATTTGACAAGGGATGGAAACATCACTGATGGTGGTACTAATGATGATGACAATGTCGAGCCGCCACCAACATTAGAAGAAGTAGTGGGTGCCATTAAAAGTCTACATAACAATAAATCACCTGGAACTGACAACATCTCTGCAGAGTTATTCAAATATGGCGGAGAGAACCTTCAAGTCCATATATATAATATCATTAAATCCATCTGGTGCTCTGAGACTCTGCCAAGTGAATGGAACTGTGGAATAATTTGCCCTCTTCACAAGAAAGGAGACCCTATGAACTGCTCTAACTATAGGGGCATAACGCTGCTGAATATCTCATACAAGATCCTATCAAATGTACTGTGTGGTAGGCTTATGAAATATTCGGATGGCATAATTGGCCAATATCAAACTGGGTTCCGTAAGGGGAAATCTACAACTGATCAAATCTTTTCACTGAGACAGATACTGGAAAAAACAATAGAATTTAATGTTGATACATACCATCTCTTCATAGATTTTAAGGCTGCCTATGACACGGTAAATAGAGAAAGACTGTACAGAGCCTTGGATGAATTTAATATCCCAAGAAAACTGGTAAACTTAGTAAGGCTCACAATGTCTAATGTTGAGTGCCGAGTCAGAATACAACAGGATCTGTCAGACACCCTAAAGACCTTCAATGGACTAAGACAAGGAGATGCACTTGCCTGCATTTTATTCAATTTAGCGCTGGAAAAGGCCATCCGAAATGCAGGTATACAAACCACAGGCCATATTTTTAACAAGTCTGTTCAGCTCCTTGCTTATGCTGACGATATAGATATCATCGCACGCTCAGAATATGAACTAAAATCGGCGTTTAAAAGCTTAGCTACATCGGCAAGATAGATAATTATACATTTGAAACTGTCAACGAGTTTGTATATCTCGGTACTATGGTGACAAATGACAACAATGTATCCAGCGAAATCAAAAGAACAATAGTAGCTGCAAATCGATACTACTTTGGGCTACAGAAGCATATGAAATCTCGCCACCTTACCAGAAGAACTAAAGCCCTGCTTTACAAGACCCTTATACGACCTGTTCTTATGTATGGTTCGGAATGCTGGACAATCAGTAAGGGTGATGAAGGAGCCCTAGAAAGTTTTGAAAGGAAGGTGCTGCGAAGGATTTACGGCCCAGTCTGTGATAATGGAGAATGGCGTATCAGATACAACCAGGAGCTATACGATCTTTACGAGGACCCTAATATCTCCAAGGAAATCAAAACTGGAAGACTCAGGTGGGCTGGACATATCCAGAGAATGAGCGAAGGAGATATTCCAAAGCGAATTATGGATGGTGCACCTGGGGGTCGGAGAAGAGTTGGAAGACCAAAGCTTCGATGGCTGGATGGAGTGGTGAAGGATGCAAGCACCATCGGCATCCGAAACTGGCGCAACGCAGCACAACACCGACAGTCATGGAGGCAGGCTCTGCTGGAGGCCAAGACCCGACCTGGGTTGTAGAGCCACAGATGATGATGATGATGATGAAGCCGTTCTCCATCTGCTCTAGCCCGCCTGAGAATTTCTGTGTTGGTGATCATGTCGGTCCATGGGACATTGAGCATTCTCCGGTGAAGCCACATTTCAAAAGCCTCTAACCTGTTCATGGTATTTACTTTCAAGGTCCATGTTTCACATCCATACAGCCAGACCGACCACACATGACATTTTAGCATTATCTTCCTTAGTTTTAAATTGATATTGTCATTGCAGAAGAGGGATTTCATTTTAATGAACGCAGTTCTTGCTGCTTCAATTCTGCACCTAACCTCTACAACTGGGTCAAGACTCTCCGTGAGAATACTGCCGAGGTATCTAAATCTTTCCACCTTTTCGACATTGCAACCTTTCAACTGTATCACTGATTCAGAGTGATCTTGTCGTCCAGATGTCATCCATTTAGTTTTATTGACATTGATTGTCAGGCTCAGTTGCTCACAAGTATTATTAACAAGATTTAATAGGTCTTGGAGGTCATCGATACAATACGTAATGCAGTATCATCTGCGTATCTTATGTTATTAATGACAACTCCGTTGATCTTTGATTTATTAATTAACAGAAATTTGAAAATATACTTTTTTCATCATAAGTCTACTGTTCACAAAATTACTTGTAGTTAATGGTAAATAGGGTTTTTTTTCAAATCAAAGTTTTTATCAAGTTCTGTAAGTATTTCAGTTTTTTTTTTTTTTCGTTACAGCCGTTTCGGCTTACAAGGCCATTTTCAAGATGTCTGACAGTTTGAAAATTGCCTTGTAAGCCGAAACAGCTGTAACAAAAATAAAAACTAAATAACTTGCAAAACTTGATAATAACACCACTAAATTTAATTTAAATTCAATTTTACAACATTACGACTTAAACACAAAAAGAATTAATATATGGTCAATAGATGTTTTAAGTCATTTGGAGTTCGTGGTTTTAATTCAAATACATTGAAGGTATATTGTTTTTTTTTTTAATATATTTTCTTTTCACCGTTAATAAAACTCTTCCACTATTTTCCCTGTTCAGTGCTAAAATATAACAATTTGTCGATATAGGTAGAAGGTACAGGTAGCCATTCTGGTAGTTCGAGTACTCGCAGGTCCCGACATACCATGGAGTATGGTATCCAATCAAATTGCCATGTAATTAATTGGATGCCTGCAAATTGGGGTCGTATTTCTGGCCAATGGGCGGAGGGGGATTCCCCGGGGAGGGGGGAGGGGGGATGGCGGCCATTTTGAAACAAGGGAATTTTAAATAGGGTTCTATTGTTTATAAATCAAATACTAATCAAGTCAGATTCACGGTAGTAGTACGGTTTTGTGCAGCGCCTGTGACTGTGCTGTATTGTGAGTTTGTTTGTTTTGATAGTGTCATTGAAATAATCATAAAGATGTGAAGGCATAGAACACAAGCTCTGTTTCACATTTTGTGGTCAACGTAAACATTAATAGTTCTCTCAAGATGCTATACTTATAGCGATTAGAATGGATTCTTACGTCGCTAATTCCAATTGCCAACCAATTCAATAAAAAAATTGTGTCGTAATATTAACCCGGATTTCCGAAGGATTTAAATGAATTAGCTCTAAAACAATGAACATTTTTTATCGTGTGTTTTTCTAATCTATTCCTTGCGGTTTTATCGTTAAAAATACTGTCTCATAAATATCTACATGTGTGCAGTTCACACGCGGTAGAAGTGAAACCTGCAGAAAACTAAAGTATAAAATATTGTGTAGATTACGAAGCATTACGATTTTTTCCATATTTTTGTCGTCGAATTCCAGTGCACTATTTTCCTATACATTTGGACATCTTATTAGCATGTGTGTGTTTCTTCTTCGGAGTCGCTAGATGTCGCTTCTTTTGTGTTTTCTTTGGCCTGTTCATTTTGGAGTGGTTTGATGGATACTGATTCGATCCTTGGTCCGCTGAATGTTTGACCGCTAAGGTTAGTCAGGCGCTTTATATCGCTAGACCAAAGGAGACTTGCGTGGGTCCGTGGATTTAAGAATTATATTGTAACTGAGTACCCGTGAAATAAACATTTTATTGCTATCTCATTCTGTCGCAGGCTAAATCCTGTAGATCAGGGGTCGGCAAACTTTGAGTGAGAAGACCAAATTTGTCAAAGAAATAGGTTAAATAAATATAGCAGAGGGTCGTATTATAACGGGGCGGGGGGAAAGGGGAGGGGGTTGGAATCGTACTGTGGTACATGTGGTGGAACAATAATTACGATTTGCTTTGTGTTATCCACACTATTACTGTAATATCACACTTCTGCCCATTTAAATGTTTCTATAAACAGACTCGCGCACAGATTCTTATTATATTAATTGTGTTCGGAGTGCAAAAATAAAGCTGGTTGAGTAGAGGTAATCGCAATTGATTGCAACTGAAGATGTTTTTCTCTTGCTTTTTCGTTTCATGGAGTTTTAAATCACAGCGGTTCTAAAAAAGTTTTCACTTCAATAATAATAAATTTATTGAGTCCACCCCTGGGCCCTGGAATCATCCCCCGTTTCAAATTTCACAATTTCAGAACGTAGGAATATTTCGGCGGCTGTATCCGCCGTCCATCGTAACTTGCAATTACGATATAATAATAATAATTGTTAAGCTCATTAACACGGAAACGAATCCGGAAATTTCCCGTATTATAATCCGGGATACGGGACGGTTGGGTGAAGTCGGACAAAGCCGGGATTTGATATTGAATTACATCATTACCGGATTTCCGAATCTAAAATTATTTATTCTAATCTGACGAATTTGGGGTGATTTTGGCGTTGTTTGTGACCTTGTGCAATAGAAATAGATTTTTGGTGCATTCAATGAATGTATAATCTTCGTGGAGCGGTGATAAAATAGAATTCTTATAAATATATCGATCGTCCATTTGATTAGTCAGACATCTCCGAGAAATCGAAATTTGAAATAAATATGCAGTTATAAAGTAAAACTGTACCCTTTATCTGATACAATATTCAGATAACCTACTCATAAACACCACCAAATCAATTATAATGCAGAAAAACTTATTGTTAATTGTAGTGTAATGTAATTGTAGATGTGTTCGTATATCATCGAAACGTTCGGGTTTCCGAAGATTGACGGGCGGGCTCTCGGTACATGAGAACAGCTGACGGGCTCGCCGCCGCTCAGATCTATTCTAGAAGCCTCAGTAAACAGTCGCTACTATTAACATAAATACAATACTTCTCAAATCCTTTATAATATTACCAATAAAGCAAAGACATCGAACTTACGTTGTTATCCCATTATTGTGTGCTAGTAAGCCACTAATTAAAGAAAATTACAGTTAATTAAATAAACACATTGAGTTTTTTTTTAAAACCTCAAATTATAAGATTTAATCCATGAAGACAATATTAGAGAAACTCTATCGAAAATCTGAAACAGAAAAATCAGACAAAGGTATAGTCACACCAGGCCCTACGACTAAAAATTCTGAAGGCATTATCAAACTGTTCTAACGTTCACCAAACTTTCAGAAGGCGAAACAGCCGTCACGAGTAATAATAATTACGTAGCAGAACTCTTTTCATAAATAAACTGCTTTTATACATTGAATAATAATATTACTGAATATATAAAAGCAATTAGAGTTAAAATGGAGTTGTTCAAATTAAACTTTATAATAGTAAAAAACATCATTTAAGAAATTAAGAAATTCGGATTTTTAGTCTCTGGTTTGGAGTATCTACTACGGAGGTTGTGGATAGCCTCTAACGGCTACCTTCGGATTGGTACAAATTTTCATGATAGTTTTTGATATTTACAATTCTTATTTGAAATTGTACCAGTCTGAAGGTGGCCGTGATACGCTGAAATGGGTAACTGTTACAAGTAAAAAAAAATGATAAAATTGTTTTAAGGGATCATTATAATGGAATGTTACATGTTTACCACATTACTGTTTTTTTTTAATAATATGTCATCTTTAGGGATTCTGTATGGAGGGTCTTTTAAAGGAAAGGAAATTGAGGAAGTTCTGGGAAGGATTAGGTATAAAGGGTGGGTAGGAATCGGTGGTCAGTGGGTCCAGGAGTGAAGGACTTATAAATCCATCCCGCCCACTGCGATGCAAGGCGATGTTACAAAAGAGTTCTGCTTGAGAGGTCTCAAGATTTCCCTCAACCAGACTCTCCAGATCCGGCCTGCCACGCAGCTGGTGGGCAGACACATGGAGACAAGACCTGTACAAAAATCACCCAATGAACCCGGGCACCTCTGCTAAATCACTTAACATAGCGAACCACTTGGCGTGACCTTTGGCAGAGGCGTTAGTTAGGTGTTAATAAATGATTCCCATACGGTACCTGTAATGTCTGTGTGAATTGTATGAGTGCAAGCGAGATAGCATGCTTGCGTGAATCTATATAAGGCGATGCGTGCGAGATTCGTCCTCTTTTGGCTTTAGGCAGCTCCCTGATAAATACTAGTACAGAATACTGTTACGCTCTTCATTTAGTGTACTACCCACTATAATACTTCGTCTTCCACATCTGTAAGTCCGCATCTGGATTGGCTCTCCCACAACTGGCTCAGACGGACATTACAGTACCCATACCCGTCTCCAAAATTGTAATATTTGCAAATCTTTAAGGTGTGCGTTCAAATAATAAAAAAACAATTAGGTAGGTAAATGGTTTATGTGATGCGCAAAGCAGTGACAAAAAAAAGTTTATTCTCACAATCAAGAGAAATGTTTTAGAAATGAGTTTTCCTAGAACGCCTTTTCCAGAAGGCGCATTTCGGCGAAAAAAATAACTTGTTTATTTTTAAACCATTTTCGCGAAAATTCCAGAAAAATGTAGACACGTCGAAAACGACCAATTATTTTATAAGAAGATAGATCCTGTCATTGGCCATTAGGGAGGAACTGTGGAACTGTTGAAACGTGACATTTTGTTAATTGGGGGCGTTACAACGAAAATAATAGAAAAGGTTAAAACGCTGCATTATCACGACCTTTACACAGAAGAATAACGTGAAAAGAGCAAAAAACAATAAGGAAAAAACGAAAAATTTGGAATATTTATCTTCTCTTTTAAAGAACACGATTTTTTATGATCTTCCTGGCGCAGCCATCAACCTTTGATACTGAACGGTGGGGTTGTATGTTTAAAATCCAGCAAGGTTAAAATAAAAACATAGATTCTTTTTTACATTAACTCCACACGTTAGGCCCTGAGGAAAATAATTTCTCTCAGGGCCTATGTCATCTTAGAAGATGATGTGTGGAGGGTCTTTTTGAGGAGAGGAAGGACTGAAGATGGGAATTATGTTGTAGGAGGGAGGAAACAGAGGCCGGCAAATCGTTCCACAGCCGAGCTGTTGAGCTCAATAACGAGTCATATAAACGACCCGTCCTCATGTGACCGTGAAATGTCAACCGTGTACATTTGTTGTGCGCATGTTTGGCATATTTCCCGACTATGCACCTCTCCTCTAGCTCCTCTGAGTATCTTCCATTGAAATACTGGTAGAATAAGCACAGCTTTCCCATCTGCCGACTGAGCTCTAAAGCTTGCAATCCGTTTGTTAAGATAGGAGAATCTATCAAACGGACCGCCCGTTTCTTCACAGAATGAAGTTATTGTATGTTGTTGCTCTTGCTCTTTGAACACCGATATAGATGACATCTATAACGGTGACTCGTCAATTGGTCCCCCGGCGGTTGGCCCCCGTAATTATAATTATCCCAGATTCTTGCCCATCCCTCATTTTTTTATATAGGTACATCTATTAGCACCACACGTCCTCTAAGTCAGCATAGACCCCTTAGGGAACGTACCCATACTACGTGACCAACTTTTCGCAATTTTTAACCCCTCCCCCCCCCCGGTGACCAAAAACCTAAGCCCGCCGCCGCTTATTTGCATCAGGGCCTATTGGCTAATTGGAGATAATGTAAAAAAAATCTCTAACAAATTACAAGGCAGTTAAAATAGTAAAAAAATAAGTGAAATCCACGAATACTATATGCTTTAGTAGCGTGACTCCGATATCCGGTCCCTTCAGCGGAGTTAGTTTTTTAAAATATCCGCCAGGAGTCGTAATTGCGCTAATCCTCGGCCCGCCGGAAGCGGAAACGGGAGGCGGGTAGAACTTACATTCATTGGCCAGAGGGCTAGTCAAATCCATAATTTGACCAATTTCTGTTATTAATTAATATTATATTTACCTTAACTAGGCAAAAAATCTAAATGGCATCTTTAATACGATCTTTAAAACGCTTAGATATTAAAGAACATATTATACATTTTAGTTCCTCTACGAACTGCGAACTGTACTTCAATAATTTCTCTAAATAAACAATAACAGTGATAATCTCAAAAGACCTCCCAGGTAAGAGGTAAGTATGGTCTTTTATATTTTCTGCCTGGACAGTACATTTAAGATGAAGTTATATCTGAAATCCTATTCTATACTATTTAGATTAATCTTTACGATGAATCGGTTTTCAGGCGATCCACTAGTTCAGGAAAAAATCGAAATCGGAATTCACGCCCTTTATGGGAGGAGTTTAAAAATACTTGAGAAAAAGCTTTTGGAAAGGTTGGAAAAGGTATTTGAGAGTTTTGTTTTACAGGTTGATTTCGTAAAGGCCTGTAAAAAATATGAATTCCTGTTTTACGCATTGTGTATTGTAATAAAACGAAAATTTAAAATTGTTTTCACGAAATCAAGCGACGCGGAGTGACGCGTCCATCTCCCGATCAGTTCGGGGCGTGACTGAGGTTTGGCGACTGTGGAGTGGACAGTAGTTCTTCGGTGGACGCCATAGGGTTCACTTTGAAAAACCGAATTCGTCGACTTGCGGCCGTATTGTAAAATAACAACGCGAAAATGCATATTTTATTATATTTTGGGAAGAATGGGTGTAAATATTAACTTTTTTTGCGATCATTATAAAATAAACTGAATTTGCCACATTATACAATAAAACCATAACCGAAAAGGGGTTTATAAATAGGAGAGTTTGGACTTGAAAGTGTGTTTTTTAGACCTTATACTTTATTTTTTTATAGGCTTATTAAAAGACTTAAAAAAAAAATGACCGATAATTTTAAGGGCCAAAGTATGTTCTACACGCAGTATTTAATTGAAGCATCTATAATACTTCTAAGCGATCAAGTTTTCAAAACAAAAACATATGATTTTGTATGATTTTGCATTATTTACTATGGCTTCATCTTCAGTATGAACATCAAAAAATATGCAACGGATAATTTGAAGCTTTTACTACATTTTCTAAGTACTGGAATTACAATAAAATTATTATTTGCATAACAATAAATATAAACGTAGACCACAAAAAAATGATTTAAGACTTAACTATGAAGTAATACAATTTTTTTTTTTAAATATCCCATTTAGTAGCGTGACTAAGGCTGGCTAAGACTATTTTTAAGATTTTCCATGTTCTAACTTTTTTTCGTTCTTATAAAATTATGCACAAAATAAATACAAATCACTTTTTCGCTTACTTGCCTCGTGCAAACAAGACACTCGATTTTAAGTTTTGCAGGCATGAGAATAGAAATATTTCTGGCGTTTATATTCCTCTTGTCAAATCATTGTACATATAGTTTCGTAACGATGATCGACGAACCGGTGTATATATAATTTCGGTTTGTCTAGTTTGTAGTTAGTAAGATCGTAGAAATATATCTATTATAAGTTTGTATGGCGCCATTAAGGTGTTTTTTCACAAAAACGGCGCTGTACAAGTCATCCAATTATTATTATTAATTCCAGTAAGATTCTGACAAGTGAAGTATACCTACCTTTCAATTTGTTGGTTCGAATAATTAGGGGAGATGGGATTATTCCAGTTAATAGAATAATACATGTTTTATGTTATTATGTTTGTACTTATTCCCATGTATCAAAAAATTTTGCTAATAAAAAAAAAAAAAAAAATTATAAATATTAAACTGCATCACACCGCAATGATGTAAAAATCGTTTAGATCTGTTGATTTTTAATCGATTCTCAAAATCTATACGGGTACTAATTCATTTTACCAACGACTAACCACATAAATTTAAACCAAGTAATTTGTATATTCTACATCGGTTGTTTATTTAAAATTTGTCATATATTTATGTTTCATTGAATTTCCTGGTTTCACTTGAACTTTTCTTAACATTTTATAGTTGCATATGAACATTTCTTAACATTTCTTGGTTACATATGAACATTTGCATTTTTGGAGGCGGGTATGGGTACCGCCGCCCCTGGAACCATTTATTGGATAACCAACACCTCTGACTGAGTTCACACCAAGTGGTTTACTACGTTGGTGACTTAGCACAGGTACCCGGGTTCATGGGATGAGGTTTGTCAAGGTCTTGGCGGCTGATGTGTCTGCCCACCTGCTGCGTGGCGGGCTGGATCGAGAGAGACGGTTGAGAAGGTCATATGATCTCTCCAACCAGAATCTCTCAACCCATCGCCTTGCATCGCGTTTGTACGACCGTCACTCCTGGACACACTAACCCCCTCTGATTCTTACCCACCCCTCAAACATATTTCCTTCTCAGAACTTATTCTTCTTCATTTCCTTAAAGAAACCCTCCACACAGCAGCCTCTAAGATGACATGGGCCGTGAAGGAAATTGTTTTCCCAAGGGTTTCCTGTGTTTACATAAGAACATTTCTCAATATTTTCTCTGTTTTAAAATAGCTAGACACCTTCATTAAATTTATTAAAATAAACACAATGCAGGAATACGCAGGCAAGTAATATTTACATAATATTATGGTTGATTTTGGAAAAGCACTGTCTTATATGACGTGATCTTTACATTATTTAAGAAAAAACCAATTAATATGCACTGAAAGTGAAAAGTTTTGTTACATTTTTCTGTCTCCTGAAAGTGTCAAACAGAAAAGCACAACCCCCTAGTGGATTAGGGTTATTTTAACGATGATCTCTTATTCAGTAAGTGCCTACCAAGCCATTATATCTCGCAGGTTGCTTCCAGATCGGTACGAGAAACGTAAAACATGAAAAGTCACGAGGAAACGAGACAGAAACATCACGAGTCAGCCATTTCAACCTCACACACACACATAAACAATACCCCTATTGTCTATGCGAAACCTTTATCCCAAACCCAGTTCCATAAGGTCTCAAACCCGCCAGACACAATGATAATTGCCACACGAATTTGACCTTTAACCTAAGTTCATCTAAAGCGCATTTTCGCGAAGTCATATTGCATAAATATTATCTCGGATGTCAGTATAATGCGTCCGCACCGGGCTAGCTGAAAGAAAATTCACGGATACATCAAAAGGGCAGAATAAAAATCATTTAAAACTACACTTGACAAGCTAATGATGCAGTTTTTTTACTCATGCGTTAAGATTAACACATGTTTTGTTAAACATGGAAGAGTTCTGAGTATGGCAATGGAGTTGCACTAAGCGAGCTGAAAGAAAATTCCGCTGCTATTATCAAAAGGGCCACACAAAATGTTGAAAAAAAAAATGTTTTTATGAGGTTAGTTAGATTTTTATATAGGTGTGTCTAAATTTGTATGCAATTTTTTGTGAGATTGGGTTCATACATACACGCACAGTATTTCGACGTTTGTGTTTCAATTCAAATGTTGTATGGCGGGTGCGTTCCGTCCTGCTCGCACTAATTATTTCCTTATATCCTCGTGGGACGCGTTCCATGTTTGAATGTTGGGGGGAAAGCGGCTCAGCCAATCACAGGCGAGGGCGCAGGTGGAGGGACGCCGAACTAGCATTATTGCCATGGAATGAAATTTAAAATAATTGGAATATGGCCTTTTTTCTAAAATCGAAATTAAAATGAGCGCTCAACCGTATATTTCTTGGAATTCAATTTAAATTTCGGCGAATTCAGATTTATTATTTAAATTATTTATTTTTTTCAATCAGAAACGTATCAGTTTCAAGTATGTACAACTCTGAATAGTTTATTATCATATTTAGGGAGGTATTTTTGATTCAACCATAAATTATTTTTTGTATGGGTAAATGGGTTCACTAATTCATAGCAAAACATATAGAATATTCACATTTACTTGTTATGATTAAGATAATTAAAATAAAATAATTTTGTTCAATTATTAAAATTCGCTGCCGGCAACCCGTCTGAAAATCTTTTCAACTTTTTATGTTTACGTATTGTTTTTTACTTTTAATCCTTTTGTCTGTTTTGATTCCATTACAATTGATTCCCCCGCGTGTCCCCCGGCAAACTTATTTAGACAAAATATAACAAAATGTCCCCGCAGGGGTGTGCAGAGAGGATGTCCGCCACATAACAAAAGCATAAAATATATTTTTATTCAAAAGGATAAAAATAAATGTCTATTTATTGTGTTGACAATAAATACGTTCAATAAGGGGTCGTCCATTAATCACGCAAGGCTCGAAAGGGGGGGGGGGGGGGGTGTTCGGAAAAAAATCACGAAATATCACCGGGGGGGGGGTATAATGACATATCACATTTTTCGTGATAATATTCTGAAAATTTCAAAATACTTTGTTCCTACTAAAAAAATACACGTGATTTTAGGGGGGAGGGGTTAGTCTAAAACCTCACCACATATCACCAAGGGGGGGGGGGGTTAAAAAGTTGCTAAAAAACATCACGTGATTAATGGGCGACCCCTAACATGTAAATATAATTTTTAAGTAAATAATAGATATAATAGATAATTCACACGCGGTAGAAGTGAAACCTTCAAAAAACTAAAGTAGACAAGAGTGGGGAGACTACGAAGCACTTTTTTATCAATGTGAAGGAAGATTTTTTCATATTTTTGGCGTCGAATTCCAGTGCACCTTTTCCTGTAGGTACATTTGACCACATTTGTGTTTTATTTTGCCTGTTAATTTTGGAGTGGTTTGAAGATTTGATATTGATTTTACAATTTTTTTTATTTTGGATTTCGTAGGATTCGATCTTTGGTCCTCTTGGCCGCTAAGATTCGTCAGGTGCTTTATACCACTAAACCAAAAGAGATTTGCGTGGGACCGTGGATTTATCCAATTATATTGAAACCGAGTACCTACCCGTGAAATAAACTTCTTTCTCACGCATTCTCTTGCAACCTAAATCCTATAGATGTATAAGCTACTCCCAGCAGTCCCCACTTTGCCAACTGTACGCAAATTTGGCAACTGTTTTGAAGCGACTCGCGACGACGCAATTCGCGAACATAATTCGCCAGTGTTACAATTTAGACAAAGTAATTAGGTGAACCCTAATTGGTCTGCCAGCAGGCAATTATGCGCTCTAATGTAAAGCAGCAAAAGGCGCAAAATGGAATATAATTTCCATGTGATTTACTCTGTTTGATAAAATGGCACGGGGAAAATCCAGCGATTATACGATTTAGTCAACATCATTAGTTCGAATTTCAAAATTACTTGTTTTTGTGAAGCAATGAAATAATAATGCTTCATATTAAATTAAGAACGATTTTCACGTTTGTTTTTAAAAGCTTTGAAGCTTTTGAATTTCAACGCTAGATGTCATTTAATGCAACAAATAAAGATTTCGTGAAATTTAACAATTAGGTGCTAACAAATTAGGTTTTATTAGATTGGAATATGATTTGGACACTTATTTTGACTGGATGAATGGAAATAGGAGAGCTAAGCTAATATATTATTTGACGCTATTGCGAACGCCGGACACATGGATCCGAAACGCCTGAAGACTTGGCACGATCGAGTGAATCAATAGTGTAGATAGGTACCTACATAATAAGTACATTATTTAAAAGGTATAAATTACCTATAAATACTGAAGCAATTAAACGCTATAAGTAAAAATACAGTTTAGATGTCAGCTTTTAAGACATTTAAAGTTTTTTTTTAGGACAATTGTTTTTTATTTAATTTATTCAATTGTTGGTGAAAATTTTGAAAAAACTGTGTTTTTACTCGGTCGAACCATCTATTAGTAAATATAATCGCGTAGACCCATTAATCATGGGATATTATAGGATAGGTAATTTTGCGGTTTGTGAAAATGAGAGTACCTACTTACTAAAATATTTGCCATTCAAAACAAACATTGTCAATTTTAGAGACGATCAGAAATGTATCTTTCCAATGAACACCGTTAGTAAATTTAAATAATTACCTCATCTGTAATTACACATACACATTTCAAAAATTGAATTATTAATTAACTAAAATTAAATATTTTTGGTAAGTACCTGCCTACCTTATCGCTTGTCTAAATTTTCCCCATAATCAGTTAAAATTTTAATTAATACGCTTTAATTCAAAGCAAATGCAAGTTATAGAGAACAATGAACCGGAATTACATACAGAATCACAAACAAAATATCTGCTATATGTCTTAGGTTTTTAAAATTAAAAAGTGTTCATGATACAAAAATATTAAAAATATGTTATGTGAATATCTTATAATTCACGTTGAAACGGCAATTATTACGTGCAAAATGGCGTAAGGAGCCATATGATGTGGCTAGCCGAGAGGGAAGAAGACGGGATGAATACAACTGCGTACTTTTCTATTAATAGAGCGCCAAATCCTGTTCAAGACAGAATATGTCCACAGTTGAATTCACTACGCCTTCTTCCTAGAACGACGGAGAGCATTTAATTCTTCCCAGGGAGCGTGGGCACTATGACAATCACTTCTTTACTCATCATTAGGAACTACAGTGTATCGATATGAAATAACAAAGAGATTTGAATCAATATTTTCTATATTTACAATATCGAACATTTAAAACAATACGGTATTATAAACCAATTTTACAAGGGAAAAAATACACTACTGAAAACTCACCCCTGTATTGCGACCATGACCTTGAAAACTAGCTAATTCGGATTAAGTGCCTGCGGGCAGGCATGATGCACGTAGTGGAGCTTGGTGCTTCGTCCAGCATCCAAGAGGTGGTCCTGATGTGATCCTGCTGAGGTCGCGATGCCAAACCCCCCTGGGAGCATCAGGACGATGAGAAATGATCCGGTGTATTGCGCCAGCCTGGCCAGCAGTATGATGCCCGTCCTACGAGGCCATCAAGCCCAAATAGATGGATGCCTACGGGATTTGTTGACAGACGGAGTCGGCGACGAATCCGGGGTTGCGGTGAACCGGAACGGTCTGTTCTGCGTATCAAAATCAAGTACGCGGGTTTTTTATATGAACGCCTCAGTAGGCGGCGGATGTTAAAGTTAAAACTCCGAACACTAATTAAATAAACTTCGCCGTGGCTTGCGAGGTGTAGCGGGAGTCCATGTTCGCCAATTGCACTTTCCCAGTCGCCAGATCAGCTAGATAAACGGCATTACTTATTCTCGTCGCACGAGGCGCCGACGGCCATTGATGAACCGAAAACTTCGTTAATTCCGGGCCGAACAATTCGGATCTTTAGGTTAATCCCGTTATTTACACATAAGGTACGGATCTCTTTGCAACGCGGAGTCGTATTGTTCCGGTATATTTTACATTATAAAACTTAAATCGCTAGGTGACTGTGCCCGAGAAAAACACGGCGTCCTCCCGTGTTCTCTCTCGTCCAGAGTGCCGTTTTAAAAACAAAACCCGTTTCCGCTCAGTCTGCCAACCTGCCGAGTATCTCGAATAAACTATTACCATACTTCAAATAAAGGTACCTGCCTATCCGAGTAATAAATTAAAGTAATTTATATGTAATGATGCATCCACATCATAACATTACTCCCCTCGCCACAAAAATGTTCGCCCACGAACATAACAACTAATAAGGTTCCTACCCCTAATCTAAAAAAAAAAGGTCGGTCACAGGGCCTAAAAAAAAATTATTCAAACATATTCTAGCAATCATTAGTAGACAGCAGTAAAAAAAAAAAAAAATAATTAGTAGATCAAACATAGATTAAATAGTAATAGCGAATGGGTGTGCCGCAACTCCGATCGCACTCCATCATGCGTAAGGCGCGATGGACGGGCTTGCGATGCAACCATTCTTATTTAAACATAGCTTACAACTAAAAGAACTTAAAACTAAAAGAACTTAATATTAAGAACATGGTGAACTAATGTTCCGTGAACGGGGTCCGTAAACACCCACAGCATTGAAGATACTGGGTGAAGAACGGCTGACTTATGTCTTGGACTACCGTTAACGTTACATATACCGCATAATCATCATTAATTATGTAAGTTTAAACACTAATCAGTGGACAACACATCCTTAACTTATCTATACCTTTGTGTGTCCAGCACAAAAATTATACACAACCATATGCATTAATGCATCACTGACCCATAATAGGGTTTTAGAAAGCCATTTAGGCAACACTTTAGGGTGCAAGCAACCCTCACTTCACTGAATTTACGTCCCTTTTAGGAAAAATAAAATTGTTCACTACGAAGAGTTTCCTATTCTACCTAAATCGGTCGTACGGGTGAGTGTATGAAGTAAAGTAGCATCATAGGTACTAAAACTAATCAATAAATTTAACAAAATAATATGTATATTACTAAACTATTCTCTTTGTATATTCGCAAGCATATAAGTGGTTACTACGTGTTGAACTTACAATATTTCTCAGAATTTATTTATATTTGAAAACAGTCATGTTTCATATTGAAAGAGATAAACAAAAAGAAAACAATGCTCAAAACACATAGAGGTGTAGGACTGGCATCCCTGTGTGTTTCGAGACAAAACTTAATAATAAATACAAAATTTAATAACCATGAACGCAGTTCAATGGGATGTACCCTGAACACAATTGGAAGTGGGCATGTGTTCCATTTGTATTCGAGGTTAACAAACGTAATATAAAAACAAATTATGTCATTCATCTTGTTTGCTTGCTCGTGCTCAGTCCAAAAAAAAAAAAATGTTACTAAATTAATTTCGAATAAATAACAATAAATAATTACGCCTAACGAAAGTAAGAACTTATAAAACAACTCGAGTTAATCTTACTAGAGTGGATTTTGATTGCAATGAATCATAAATACTACATGAGTTCAACAAATATTCCAACAATTTAGTTAAATATGTCAAACTATTCCACCACTCTCAATAATCGATGTATTATTGTTTGAATTTGAATGTTGTTGATTAATTATGACCATCCTTTATGTATGATGATGTTTTAAGGAATAAATTATAAATTTAATCTCATTAAATAACAATCCCTTCATTATACTACACTTGTTAAATAATTAATAATTCTAACTAATTCACTTAAATTCATAACAAGAATTCTAGTTTGATGTAAACCCATCTGTCACTATTGACATTCGCTTGTCTGAAATAAACAGCAATTGACACTTACGATGTTTACCTTTTAAATTGCCTCTATTTTGAAGCATAGACAATATCTATTTTTTTTTTTAAAATAAACATATGTAATTTTCTTTTATCATAGAAGAAATATTGTCTATGGTGATACCCGACGCTTCTATGAAAATAATATTTCAAATATTGAGGTTAAGTTGACGTATTGACATTTAAAACATAACCTGTATTACATGTCTACTGAGCACGAGAAACACCAAAATACATGACATAATTATACGTAAATTGCAACACTCCGTATTGCAAAGGACATTGTTGTATTTGAATTATAACGAGACACCATTGCACCATTAAATTAATGAAAATTATTATGAAATTACAGTATCATACTGTTTTAAATCTCTGTGATAAAATAGCAAGTTGTAAAACGAGATTTTAGTTGATCGATTTGCTGAATATAATTGTGAGTAAAGAATGTGTCTTTATACGAGCAACCCACGTTAAAGGCGTCAAATGTTATGTGAATATCTTATAATTCACGTTGAAACGGCAATTATTACGTGCAAAATGGCGTAAGGAGCCATATGATGTGGCTAGCCGAGAGGGAAGAAGACGGGATGAATACAACTGCGTACTTTTCTATTAATAGAGCGCCAAATCCTGTTCAAGACAGAATATGTCCACAGTTGAATTCACTACGCCTTCTTCCTAGAACGACGGAGAGCATTTAATTCTTCCCAGGGAGCGTGGGCACTATGACAATCACTTCTTTACTCATCATTAGGAACTACAGTGTATCGATATGAAATAACAAAGAGATTTGAATCAATATTTTCTATATTTACAATATCGAACATTTAAAACAATACGGTATTATAAACCAATTTTACAAGGGAAAAAATACACTACTGAAAACTCACCCCTGTATTGCGACCATGACCTTGAAAACTAGCTAATTCGGATTAAGTGCCTGCGGGCAGGCATGATGCACGTAGTGGAGCTTGGTGCTTCGTCCAGCATCCAAGAGGTGGTCCTGATGTGATCCTGCTGAGGTCGCGATGCCAAACCCCCCTGGGAGCATCAGGACGATGAGAAATGATCCGGTGTATTGCGCCAGCCTGGCCAGCAGTATGATGCCCGTCCTACGAGGCCATCAAGCCCAAATAGATGGATGCCTACGGGATTTGTTGACAGACGGAGTCGGCGACGAATCCGGGGTTGCGGTGAACCGGAACGGTCTGTTCTGCGTATCAAAATCAAGTACGCGGGTTTTTTATATGAACGCCTCAGTAGGCGGCGGATGTTAAAGTTAAAACTCCGAACACTAATTAAATAAACTTCGCCGTGGCTTGCGAGGTGTAGCGGGAGTCCATGTTCGCCAATTGCACTTTCCCAGTCGCCAGATCAGCTAGATAAACGGCATTACTTATTCTCGTCGCACGAGGCGCCGACGGCCATTGATGAACCGAAAACTTCGTTAATTCCGGGCCGAACAATTCGGATCTTTAGGTTAATCCCGTTATTTACACATAAGGTACGGATCTCTTTGCAACGCGGAGTCGTATTGTTCCGGTATATTTTACATTATAAAACTTAAATCGCTAGGTGACTGTGCCCGAGAAAAACACGGCGTCCTCCCGTGTTCTCTCTCGTCCAGAGTGCCGTTTTAAAAACAAAACCCGTTTCCGCTCAGTCTGCCAACCTGCCGAGTATCTCGAATAAACTATTACCATACTTCAAATAAAGGTACCTGCCTATCCGAGTAATAAATTAAAGTAATTTATATGTAATGATGCATCCACATCATAACAAATAGTACTTTTATAATATTAGTAATTTATTTTCTCGCCTCTTGTCCACCGGCTTCCTGCGTCGTTCCGCACGCACTCTCTGTTCTCCCCCATCAAAACACGCTGGTTTTCCTATTTCCCTCCCTTACCCCGCTCTCCCCTCGTGCCCGGTTTCGCCCCTTTCCATTTTCCACCACCATTTTACGTCCACAAACAACACAGCGAGCTGGCAAACACAAAAGTCTCAACCAAATTAAATTTTCATAACTATACCCCCCGTGCAATGTGCGCGGTTCTACGGACGGTTGCGCGATTCGAATTCAGATATAAAGATTTTGTTAATTTGTAACAATCCTGTTTTTCTTTATTTTGTATGCTGCGTAAAAGTCCTGCACTCTCCGGAACCGGTGAGACTATTATAATACAGCACAGGCATTATAATGTACCAATTATTCTACAGTGTAGCGCCCTTGAAAAGAATTTTCACAAAACGGCGCTTTTCAAATTATCCAATTATTATCGAACAGTATTAATAGGCTAGAGACTGTGCGTTCGAAATTTAAAAATCGGCGAAGAATGCAACTCTGACGTCACGCCTTACGAAAAACTGTTTTCGCACTTGGAGTTTGTATACAAACGTAGGTACTTTTGTACTAGAACGCAATGCAATGTCAAAAGTGGCGCCACGTACGTTGACAGCTAGCATGATTAACATAATCTAAATTAAACTTTATATCCCATATAAACTCAATCTATAATAAAGGTATCAAAATGCTTGGCTTCGTTCTTAGAAATTCCAGAGGTTTCAGGAATATTTCAACTTTAAAAATTTTGTATACATCCTTAGTACGTAGTCAGGTCGAATATAACTCCTCGATCTGGTCCCCCCATTTTAAAATACATTCAGATTCAATCGAAAAAATTCAACACAAATTCTTAAGACACATTAATTTTAACCTCGGTATTCCCATTGAAAACATAAATTATAATTACTTGATGAAAGAATTAAATTTATTAAGACTCTCAGATCGAAGAATTATATCCGACTTAATATTTATGTTCAAAATTTGTAAATGGTAGCATAGACAGTCCTGATTTAAATAAGCTCATTGAATTTCATATTCCCACGAGAACCACTCGTTCTAAAATCCTTTTTAAATGTAACAATAATCGGACTGAGTATACGAACCACTCACTTTTACCTAGGTTACATGAAGTTACTAATAGATATGCAGATGTGATAGATCTATTTAACTGCACGGAACAAGGGTACAAGAAGGCTATGCTATCATATTTTTTAAATCACTACTAATTTTATTTGTGTTATAGATTTTTGCATGTAAAGGTATCTCTGTTGTCACTTCCCAATGTATCGTCACAACTAACTGTTATACATACACTGTTTTATCATTACTGATATTTTGAATATGAATTTGTGACATGTAATTAGTGTTTATGGCATACTTATGCCGTTTGTATTAAATAAATAAATAAATAAATAAATCCCCTGGCAGGCGTAAATACCTACTACTGGATTTGTGGATTTCGTGTATCTCTCCGTATATGGAGAGATTGATGATAATATGATTATTATTGTAACTGGCAGTTGTGAATAATAATACCACGCGGCTATATATTGTATATGACGTCATTGCCTGTCACGGTTACTTTGTCCCGGTGACTAGCTGTCACTGGATCCCACTGAATCCGAGGAACCCGCTGTTCTTGGAACCAGTTTCTATTGAATTTATGAAATGCAGCAGAAACCTGCGGAGAGGGTTTTTAACTTCTAGTTATTATTATGGTTCTACTACGGTGTATTATACCACAATGTATTTATACCAAAGATATTCAAATACATACAATAGTGTGATAATTTATTCATATTCAAGTTGCGTCGTTTTTCATGTTCAATTAACATAGACGCGCAAACAATTAATTCATCTGAATATTTTAAAACATAACTTGCAAAAAGTATTTTTTCCTAAAATAATAAGGCCATCGCCATCTGTGAAAGAGTAGATTTTGGAATTACTTTAAAGGTGAACGTCCATCTGTCCGCGCCGGCCGCAACGCACGCACGTTCTATATCTTTATATCGAAAAATTCATTGCCCGTACCGACTACCGGTATTTGCCGATAGTGTGCGCAGTGCTGTACTAATTTATATAAAGATGTAGAAAAATCCGTTGCGTGCCATGCGTGCGTTGCGGCCGGCGCGGACAGACGGACGCTCACCTTAAGATATACTCGCATTTATATTCTGTTTGTCTTTAAAATGTCGCATTTTCAACTGAACGTAGTATAATTTCTTAGAAAGGACTCACTCTCGCGGTCGCCACTTTCCTATTGGCCGGGAGGGGGAGATTTATATTGTCCCCAGCCTTCTAAATTCTCCAAATTCAAAAGATGAGAGCCTTCCTACCCAATGGGTTTCTTTCAGGGGGTGGGGAGTACATGAATACATTCATATCACTAATTATTACCTGCTATTTTCCAAAAGACGCGATGTGTGGTAAAAAAAAATCGACCCCAAAAAGAATTTACGAAATTAATCATTTTAAAGAATAATTTGTATTGGAGAAATAGGGCACGTTTGAAGGTTGTCGTGATAGCTTAGTGTTTAAAAAAGGCTGTCGGATAGCGGAAGGTCCCGAGTTCACATCCCGTTCACAGCAATAGTCATTTTGCGCAGTGAGTTTAAGATTGTTTCTGTTTTTTTTAAGCAAAGTTTCTATTTTTATTAAGTAGTTAAGCGGTTTCGACTTTCTGCAACGGTCGTACACATCGAACGACACGACCTAGGCGCGCCATCATATCATCCGATTTCAGAGAAACGTGTACATGCGTAAGTGCCACCAAAAGTTGATAGAATGCATTGTCATCGATAACGAGTCTATATGACGTGTTGCAGCTCGATCGGATGTCGGAAAGTGGTTTAATTTCCACTTCCAACAAAAGAAAACAAAACTTCCAGAAAACATAATCTAAATTCAAATAAATGTATTTAAAAATTATAAAATTATAGAACGATTTTTTTTTTTTTTTTTACAGTGAATACCGCACAAGAATCTCAACTGCTCCCGTCTGGAGCCAGTGAGACTATGGCATCCCCAATTGGGGTATGTTGTGAGGCAGAAGGTAGTGGGGAGGGGAAGGAGGTGGGGAAGAGGAAGGTTGGGAAGTACCTGGCTATTCAGATCTGGTCACTAAACACGGCTAAAGCCATTTTCAAGCAACGTTTCAATTCTGAATGGTGGTCTTACACCAGGGCGATACTAATAGTATCTTCCACTCTGGAACATGCCGCAAATATACTATATATTATTTTAAATGAATTAATTGTGAAATAACACAAATTAATCAAATAAAATTTATTTGCGCATGCCGGGTTCGAACCCGCGACCTTCGGAATGTTAGACAAGAGTCTTAGCCACTGGACTACGGAGGTCGTCAATAAAAGAAAAATTTAATTAAAATTGGAATTAATAATAATAATTGGATAATTTCTATAGCGCCGTTTTTGTGAAAAATCACCTCAAGTTCTACATATTAAACGGAATTGAATAGTAGATCAACAGTAGATCCCGCATTAAAAAAAATTGTGTTTTAATTTTCTCTCAATTAAAAATCAAAACTAAAACTTCCCCTTAAATCATAAGATTTATAAGTAGGTACCTACATAATTATAAACCATATATTTATTGTAACATTTTCTTTTCATAAATGAGTTATGAAATTGGTCCACAGAAACGTCACTATCTCGATGATAATTATTTTTTCAGACTTTCGTCAGACAGGTAGGTAAGTACCATAATATCGAAAGATGCAATTAAGAAATTTCAAATAATCAGGATGATTTTACTTTTGAAAGAAGAATCTTTACTAAACCATTAAAACGGCTGCCATTTTGAAACGAAAACGGAACGTACGACAAAACTTTACTGACAGACGAAATGGACTTCATAAAACAGGACTTCGCTGCGTGCTGTCTCCGTAGCTTAATCTACTTATTTACTAAGAATTATGAATCGGGAAATTGCAGGTTCAATTCCTGGTGCAACTTTAAATATCAACGGCGAAACGATAGCTGTGAATATCTCTTCCGTGAAAATCCCCAATCTTTATTATAAACCTAATTGACCATCAAGTTACTAGGCCATTTTCATGCTTAGTTTCAAATATATTTTATAAAAATAATAACCACCGAATTGAAGGTAACATGCACCGATGCACCTTTACCGGCTTATCTCTGGAATTATAAAAACCTTTTGAATACGCAATACGCCACAGATTTATTCGGTACATATGTAGTTTACGATTTCATGACAGTTGATCGACCGACCGAAGTTCGCCCTCCGGCATCCTTATATAAAATATGCAGTCGGTTTAGGAAAAATATACCTAATTATAACAACGTTACCTCGAAGGGATGTGCAGAGAGGAATGAGAGGATGTACCGCCGAATAACACAGGTATGAAACATATTTTCATTCAAATGCATCAAGAAAAAATCTACTTGTCTGTTGTCTTGCCTTGTCTTGACTGTGGTATACCAGCGCATACGTATAATAAATCGACACTGTCCTTGAACAATGATATACTTAGTCGAAGGAAGAAGGAACTATTTATAAATTCGTTTGGTATTCATACCAACTTATTATTAAGGGTATTTTTGAAAACATTTCGATTTTACGTTTGAAATTGGTAAATAATGCTCGAAAAATTATAATTTTGTAGTAATTATCATTTCATGGGGCCAATTGTCGGCGGATCAACTGTCGGCTCATCGTAGTTTACAAAATTTCTACGAAAATCCCTTCAAATTCTTCGTACAAAAAAATTTAGAAAAGCGCTGTTTTTAACATCCAAAATATTTATTAAATTTAATACTCGTCAAAACGGAGTTGCAAGGAATACAATATCAGATTACAGCCAACAAAAAGGCTATTATTTTTTTTTATTTCCTCACCCGGCCTGATGCGTAGTGGGTCATGAGTAAAGTGACAGGTCGACGTATTATGCGTTCATTAGAACCAAAATAGCCTTTGTCCAACTTCAATGAGCTTTTAAGTCGTGAAATCGAGATTTTTGTAATGGCGAACTTAAGCTTTTCATACTTACAGAGGAATTTTCAACGTTTTATTGGTATGAAAACATAACGGTGTTGAATATTTTTACCTCGCTAAATGTGCAATTCGATATTCAATAGTCAAATGTAATTCAACAAAATATTTTTCTTCAAAAATTATCACTCTTTCTAATTTCTAAGATATCCAATTTGTCCAAATGAACACAATTAAAATTACAATGTAGTAACTCAATTCCCTGAGGAAGTGAGCATTGCTCACGAAACATGACTTTTTTATATAAAAACTATCTGGTTCCCGGCATGCGTTGCAATACCATATTCAAAGAAATAAATTGTTTCTCCCTGCATGTCCTTTCCCTCGCTTCCCCGTTCCCCTCCCGCATCCCTTACCTTCCCGCCTTCCCCTTCCATCTTCCTCGCCCACCCTTTCCCCTCTCCCGCTCACCCGTCCCGCAAACCCAGTACATATTCAGTACCAGTACATTCAGTTTTCAAACAGCTCGCGTACCACATATTAAATTTTTTTTATTCAAATTTTCATTTTTCGTGTATTACAAATATTCATTTTTTTATAATATAAGAACAATCAATCAAATTTGATATCTAACATAGGCACCTATTTAAAATATCTTTAATTTAAAAAATCCATAGACATACTTTTAATGAAAAAAAAACCTGCCTGTTAAATTCAATTTCATTAAACGCGCGAACACGTGCGAAGTTAAAATAGTCGTTAAGTTTTCTGAAATTATCCAATTTTCTGCGCAATTTTCTAAATTAAATAACCTTCTACAAAGTACGAGTATTAGAAAACTTTTTAAAAAAGATGAACGAAATAGGTAAAGTCGTTCCGAAGTTCCAAGGGAAACAGGGATTCATTATATATATATTATAGATAAACATGGCTAAAACTAAGTAATAATTTTGAATTAAAATGGTGCCACAAAATAAGTGTGCTGTATTTGAAGAAATAATTTTCTTGCGGTTAGGTACGATTGCGACGTTTTCAAAATTGGAACTTATACATATAAAGAATTCTTTCAAATCCGGATATGTATGACAATTAAAAATCCTGTGATCCGTAGATATGCTAGCCTTCACATTCAATAAATATCACGATATTTGATAAATACGGACGGATCACAATAAATGTTGAATGTGCAGGGTTCGCCACAGAATTTCAATTGATGTATGGCCATTAACAACATTGAAGAATAAAAATAAAGCATTGAAATAAATAATTTGTTCAAATGACAAGATATTTAATTCCTTCTACATTTCCTATAAGTATTTATTTGTCTTATTATGTCGTATTTTCCGCTACTGACCGCTAACAACAAGCGAGACAACGGCTCCTAGAATCATCGGCCGGCATGACGTCACTGCAGCTTACCGCGCGAACATACCATAAAATAAACAAAATTCAAATAGCTGTAAAAATTTTATACGTCAACGTAAAAATATCATAAAAATACGGTTATCTACGTTAAATTTTCGTTATTTTTTTGCAAAATATAGTTTCACTAACCTGTATCCTGTCTTCGGGTAGGTCAGTCTTAAGGCTCAGCATCTCCCTGGCATACACGTCAGGATAGTGCGCGTCCTTGAAGGCTTTCTCCAGCTCGTCCAGCTGGTAGGAGGTGAAGATGGTCCGACTGCAGGAAGTTGGAGGAAGAACGGTTGTTATACAAGTACTAACTGATTATTCATTTGCTAAATTAATAATTTATACACTTGTTATTCACATGACTACACATAGGTACCTATGTATTAGTGTTTATGTCTAAAAAAAAATCGCAACTCACTAAGTATGTAAGTATTTACCATAAGTAAAAAAATAAATTGTTTTCAGTTAAGTTGAACAGCTGTGCGGCCCTTTTCATAAAAACTTAATTTTGGATTTAAAGCCAATATATTTTTTTTATCAAAATTTGTAGCAAATAGTTGTCGAGCTGTTGAGCGCTTTTATTACTCCCGTGACAATTCCGTGGTACGGTATATGTCATACGGTACCGTGGCGGTATAAAAATTATTCCATACTTTCACAATTATCGTCACTGCTAGTAGTATTGTAGGAGTCTACGGAGATGTCAGGGAGCGGTGCGTGAGACGGATGCAAGAAAATTATGACTTTTTTCCTTTGGTGGAAACAGACCTATACACATTGTGTATCTCATCTTTTGATAGATCTGCAGCATTATAGCGATAAGGAACGTGTGTTTATTGCCGCCACGGTACCGTAAACGTGGATCGTCACGTAATAATAAAAGTATCCATTTTTATTTATTTGTGTCTTAATTTATAAGTAAAATACAGGCCAAAAGAATAGTTTTTTTCATAATCTTATAGGCAACTCAGGCAATTATTTATGAGTCACATTTGCACAGGTTGAGAGAAGGTTAAGATGATTAATATCAAAGATAATTGAATAATTAAGATGGTTATTTGAAAAGGAATATGGAAAGTTTTGGGGTTTCTTAGTCGACAGTGAATGATATTATAATACAAAACTTGAATGTTTATTATCTCTGTATATCATATTTTTGATCAAATCTTGAAAAAATAACTTTAAACAAGAAATATAACTTATTTCAATTTAATTTAGATGTAGGTACTCACCTATGACGCCTCTTCTTCTTCTTTTTCTTGTTGAAACCGGAAATACCGTCCACAGTGAAGTCCTTGCTAGATTCTAACGGGGACATCCCTGGAAAAAACGGAAAATCACCTGTTAAGGTTTATGATTTGCTCAAATATTAGAAAGGTACAAGTTTATTTCAATACATATTAAATTAGTAATAGTATTCACATATTCTATCGCATCACTAAAAGTTTAATGAGTTCACGAAAATATTAAAAGTTCATGCATTCGTGGTAGTCTGAGTGTCACGGACATAAACAGTAAGCTGGAGGAACGACGGTTGAGATCGTAAGGGCACATAAGTCGGAGACCACCAGACCATACAGTGAAGCAAGCAATGTCTACGGAGCTTCATCGATAGTCATCCAGAGGAAGACCAAAGAACTCCTGGATGACTCAATGAATATTACAGAGAAAAAAGCTCCAAAATATTACAGAGAAACGGTCTGGATGAAAGCGATACCCAGAACCGAAGAAGTATAGCCTGAGAACAAGAAGAGTTGACCCCAACAGCCTACCTAGGCAATGAGTTGGACTGTGCAAGGAAGAAGAAAACACAACACAAAACTGCTCATTAGACAATAATCTTGTAAAGCGGTAAATATTTTATATAAATTAGTTGAAGATAACAGAAGTTTGACAGAAGGTGGCAATTAGTGATGTTCCGGTTATCCGTATCCGTATCCGCCGATATCCGAGGGAATGGAAAGATCCGTATCCGTTACTTTTCTCGGATTTTTTACGGATCTTTTAGCTTATTAATTTTCAATTGATAAGATGTAATGCTATATAAAGGTGATTAGTTAGAATTAAAAAAACTTTTAAATTCTATTTAGTGTATTTTTTATTTCTTAAAATCAAATACCTATTTTAAGAAATAAAAAATGAAAACATGTCCTGCCTGTCGTTGCGGCGGGCGTGACGTCTACTATCGTTTCAAGCTCTCGCGCGCCGACACCCATTGAATAAGAAAATAAAGATCCGTATCCGTATCCGCGGATCTTGACACCAAATATCCGTATTCGGTTCCTTATCCGCGGATATACATTTTTAACGATCCGGCATATCACTAGTGGCAATGGCGGAGTTGGTAAACTCGCACGTCCCGGTATGACGAGAGGTTCTGAGTTCGAGTCCAAGTTGCGACCATTATGTTCTATTTTTCCGTGTTTTGTTTTCTTTCATGTTTTTGTTCAGATTATTATTGTTATCTTCTTGTTCAATATAATTTTACATAATTTTTGAAATATAAAAATTTTGCATCTCACCTTATGTTTTTTCTAACTAAAATTACTGATAACGAAAATACCTACATATTTTATTAGGCATTTTTTATACATATAACTCAATTTTTTGGTGTTTCATGTAAAAATAATTAATACAAAATTCTTCTGGATTCATAAAGCTGTACATTTTAATTATTTTGCGATTAGTTTTTAAATTTGAATATAAAGCGTGATATTTTCTCTTTCTAACACCGTTTAGATCATATTTCTAGCCATGAGAGTAAAGGATACACAACGATTTCTATGAGACCGGTACGAGTTCCAAAAACCGAACAAATAGACATGACGTGCTAAATTACATGGTTATTAAAAAAATGACAAAATGAATGCATGTTTTTTTAAGATATTTAATGATTTTAACGGTTGATTTATTAAAAGCTTCGATTTACTTAATCAAGCAATGAGCCTATTAGACGTTCGAGAGATTCGAGGACCCCTCCGAGAAGCCGACGTCTAATCATATTTTCCCCTTTAAAAATCACCAAATCACGCGTAAATCGAGCAAAATCAAAACCCGAAAAAAGCCCAGACACAAAATTGCCCGTCTCCAGGAGAATCCACAAATACAGAAATACGCGACGCTATTCCGCCCAAGCTTGAGTTTCCAGATACGTCCATAAAGGGGGCTCGTTTGTCAACTATAGTCAAGCTAGTAGGCACGGTTCAGTGCGTCTTCATCCAACGACAAAACATTCCCCGACAAAATATCCCCGACCAAATATCCTACGGACAAAACATCCCCCAACAAAATATTTAATAAAACCTAACCCAACGTAACTTAACAAAAAATGGGAATAAATAATACAGACATCCTGTAAAGACGATAAATTATTGTTCAAAAATATTAAAATGAGACAGAAATACTACAGACATAATGTAAAGACAATAAATTATTGTTCAAAAATAGTGAAATGGGATGAAAATAATATAGTCATCTTGTAAAGACAGTAAATTATTGTTTAAAAATAGATATAAGAAAGATTTCAGGGTAGTGGAGATTCATTTTGTACATGCGATATTATGTCGAGGGATATTTTGTCGGAGGATATTTTGTCGGGGATATTTTGTCGTTGGATGAAAACACTCGCATTACCGGTAGGTAGGTACTATTTGCTGCAAAACTCATTCCTTAATCGATAGAAATAATGATAATATTTTGAAGTCGGTTCCCTTAAAAAATCTGAAGTATTTCGTCAGAAGGTAAAAATTATTGCCGTTTTGCAATAAAATGCAAATAAATGGAATATTTGTGAACGTATCCAAAAACTAAAAACTGTTTTTGAAAGGTGATGAAATACGCTTTCAAATTTTATTATTTGAAATGAGCCTTGATTTTTTTTTAAATGTAAGAACTTTGATTGCAAATATTAAAAGGTTTTAAAAATTGCTCACATTACGATTTTCTAACAAAAATTACTGATAACGAAAAGAAATAAAAAAACCCAAATTTAGGTATTATAAAACAAGTGAACTACAAACGTTATAGTCGCCTCACTTTTTTGTGTTTCATGTAAAAATAATTCTTAAAAAAATCAAAAATTTCATAAATATATTTTTTGTGGTTAACTTTTAGATTTGAATACAAAGCGGGTGCTTTTCTCTTTTCAATACCGTATAGATTATAGATCATATTTTTCACTAAGAAGTATTCAAATTAAGGCGGCAGAAACAAACCATGCATTATCTTAATTTTACGACGATTTAATATATATGATTTAATATTATTATTTCTAATGTCCATGTTAATACTTGTAAACTGTCTTTCAGTTACCAAAACTTTTTCAAAACTGATTACGAGAAAATTTGTAATTATCTTCTCTCTTTTGATTGGTCATCTGTGCAATATGATGATATCAACACAGCTGCCAATAAATTTTATTCTGTTTTGGAAAAGGCTATTAGCATGTATTTTCCAACCAAGATATGTAAGCCAAGCACCTATCCAAATGGTACCTACTCCAAAGAACTTATAAATCTACTTATCACTAAAAAACTTAAACATAAAGAATATAAATTATATCGAAGAAATTCTGATTACATTGAATTCAAAGATTTAAGAACTTCATGTAAAAAAATGTCTATGACCTGCTACCGTAACTATATAAATGAAATTCAAAACTCCATAATAAATAATGTTGGTTATTTTTGGAAATATTCGAAATCTCTTAAAGAAGATGATTCTGATTTCCCTAGTATTATGCACCTAAATGGCAGCCATAGCAATAATACTGATGGTATTGTTAACGTGTTTGCAAAATTTTTTAAAAGTGTTTATTCAACATACTCAAGCAATGCTCCTGTTCCAACAACAACTCTAGATGAAACTCTTGATATTTCACAGTGTACCATAAGTCTCTCTGATGTAATTACTAAAGTTAAATCATTAGATATCCACAAATCTGCGGGACCAGATAATATACCTACAATATTTATCAAAGAATGTATCAAAGTAATTGCTTTCCCGTTAACCAAACTTTTTAATCTATCTTTATCCAATGGAATTTTTCCCGATAAGTGGAAAGTTAGTTATTTGACTCCAATTTTCAAAAAGGGCGATAAAAGTGATATTTCTAATTACAGACCAATATGCATTCAATCCACCATACCGAAACTCTTTGAAAGCCTAATACTTGACAAACTTTTTACACAAATTAAACCTGTGATATCACCTTACCAGTTTGGATTTATGCCAGGTAGAAGTACTCTATCAAACTTAATTATTGATGAAATTTTTTTTAACCAATGCTTTTAAAGAAAAAAAACAAGTAGACTCTGTATATACTGATTTTAGTAAAGCTTTTGATTCAGTTTCCCAAAAAATTCTCATCTGAAATTAGAAAAATTTGGTATACGTGGTAATATATTAAACTGGTTTGAAAGTTATCTTACTGGAAGACAACAAATTGTTAGAATAAAATCCTCCCTGTCAGAAAAAATTTATGCAACAAGTGGAGTTCCACAGGGTTCACACCTTGGCCCAATCTTATTTATCTTGTTTATAAATGATCTAACAAAAATATTTCATGATGTATTTTTCTTACTTTTTGCTGATGACCTCAAAATGTTTAGAATTATTCAAAATATTTACCACTGCAATATTCTTCAAGATAATATCAACAAATTGTTAATTTGGTGTAATAAAAATAGACTTTACTTAAATATCTCAAAATGCCAAGTGGTTAGATTTTCTCGAATAAAAAATCCAGTTATCTTTAATTACAACATTGATAACAATACTCTTGAGACATTAACACAAATTAAAGACTTGGGCATTACTTTTCAATCAAATCTTTCATTTGTTAACCATATAACAGAAATCTCTAATAAGGGCTTAAAAATGTTGGGATTTATAACTAGGCTAACTAGAAATTTTAACAATATAAAGTGTATTAAACTGTTATATTTTGCCTATGTTAGAAGTCAACTTGAGTACAATTCTCCCGTCTGGAATCCACATTATAGTATACATGTACAAGCTGTTGAAAGAATACAAAACAAATTCTTACGTTTTTTAAATTTTAAAATGGGTATTCCAGCAATTATGTTGAACTACAACACTATTTTAAATGATATGAATATGCTCAAATTGTCCGACAGAAGAATTTTCACTGACTTGGTATTTCTATATAAAATTCTAAATGATTTAGTTGATAGTCCGATATTGCTAGAATTGATAAGCTTCCGGATTCCACTACGTAATACCAGAAGTCAGGATTTATTTCAGTGCAGAAATTCTGGAACTAACTACTATGTATTCCTCTTTGCCCAGAATACTAATGGAGGGAAATAATTATACCAAGTCAGTGGACATCTTCAATTTATCTTTAAACAAATACAAAATACTATTACTGAGGTAGTTCAGTTATGTACAATAAATACTATATATTGCGTTGCAAAACCTATTATATTTCTTTGTTAAAGAAATAGTATTTATATATCATTTAATCATAGTGTAATTTGTAAATTTCATACTTATGTAAAAGCCCCGTAAAAGGGCGTAAATAAATAAATAAAAATAAATAAATAAATATTTTTTTAAAGTAAGACTAACTTTCCCGGGTAACGAATATCCTGACAATATTTGAAAATCTCCTTCTACCACCACAGTAAGCGGAAAATGTTGCTTGTGTCATGATGGAGGAGTTGGCCAGCCGAAGAATCCAACACACGACGCCTGGATGGGACCTAAACGCGATGCCAACTCAGCCAATGACCGTTAGAATATATTTTTTAAAGTGAACCAAATTCGGAGCATCTCTCAATAGATATACGTATTCATAATATGACTTTAAAATTTGGGGTTTAATACAAAATTAATCAAATTTTCTTAATTGAAATTTTTAAATTCCTGCTGAAAATCCGGGCCTCGCAAAAGCGCCATGTTTGCCAGTAGCTACCTAGTTCCCTTGCTACGTAGGTACTACTAGCTACCAGCTACCGCACACACTTCATCTGAATGGCGCCGGTGTATTCGGCGCGTATTGGTAGCTCGTAATACTAACCAATTTGGCGGAATTTCCGTCGAGGATAATTTTAAATTGCCAATTTTCTTGTGGTGCTCGTTTCCTCCGCTCCGTCGGAGAATCCAGATATACAAATGATGTTTGCGGCGAGTATCTACTCCCCGGGAAATCTCCATTTGGCCAAAAGCGACGCCATGTTTGTTTTCGCAGGTTATTTCAAATATTAGCGCGCGAAAGATTTGGAGGGAAAACGGAAAAATCCATAGACGAAACCATGAAAAGTACTATAATGTAAAGAAGGCTTCACACAATCCAGGAAATTTGAAATGTATCACTTCGCAGTCGCTTTTATTATTATATCGAGTAAGATTGTTAAAAAAAAGTTCTTTGTAAGAATTTGACGAATTTTAAATCATTTTCAAGGAAATCTTCACTATATAGCATCAAAACACAACTGATTGAAGGCTGTTATAATTACCGTGACGATTCACGGTAACGGTACCGTGACGGCAAAAAAGGCAATAAACCATACTTTGCTTATCGTTATAACGCTGCAGTTCTTTCTAAACATTAGATAAATTTTATTTTATTTTATTTATCTTAGAGAAAGTTGACAACAAATCAGAGGTTACATAAGATAGATAATTATGGGGGGGGGGACGAACATAGGAATAGGATTAAGAGGCACGGGACGGGAATATATAGGGATTGAACTTTCTAGTTTCAGTCATCTTGTTTAGTGCGTTTTCAAATAATTGCGAGACACAAAATACGTGTGACTGTTTCCTCCAAATACTACTTTTTACGACGGGAAATGCGTTTCATTTTCTTTATACGCGTGAGGCGGGTATGGGTACCGCCGCCCCGGGAGCCATTTATTGGACAACCAACACCCTTGCCACAGGTCACCCCAAGTGGTTTGCTACGTTTGGTGACTTAGCAGGGGTGCCCGGGTTCATGGGATGAGGTTTGTCTAGGTCTTGGTGGCGGATACGTTTGCCCAACTACTGCGTGGCCGGCTGGATCGGAGGAGACTGATTGAGGGAGGCCTTTTGACCTCTCCAGCCGGATTCTCCCGACCCTTCGCCTTGCACCGCAGTGTGAGGAATAGATTCATACGTCCGTCGCTCCTGGCCACACTGAACCCCAGATTCCTACCCACCTCTCATACCTTTTTCTTTCCCATATCTCCTTCTCCTTCCTTTCCCTGGAAAGTCCCTCCACACAGCATCCTCAAAGATGACATAGGCCCCTAGGGAAATTGTTTTCCTCGGTGCCTCCTGTGTGGAGCTAATGTAAAAAAAACAAAAACAAAAATGATTCTTTTGGGGGGGGGGGGTACAGAAAAACGTTCACCGTTTATGTCATTTTCGACTGTTGTTATTAAGTGGGTAAGAAAGAGCGGCAGCATTATATGTACCTACCTATGTGTAAGAACAAAAGCAAAACCCATCAGCGCGTTAACATTTGATTTTTTACAATTTTGGAATCCACTCACACTTCAAGATTATCCTTGTAACTATATTTCATACTTTCAAAAATATTGTCCCGGCAAGTAGTAGGTATTGGTAGGGGTCTACGGAAGCGCCACGGTGCGGTGTGTGAGAGAGATGCAAGAAATGATTACTTTTTTCCTTTGGAGGAAACAGACCCAGTACGTTGTGTATCTCATCTTATGGAAGATCTGCAGCATTATAGCGATAAGGAACGTACGTTTATTGCCTTTTTTGCTGTCACGGTACCGTAACCGTGAATCGTCAAGATAAATATAAAAGCGTCCAATAGTGAGGTCCGGCGTTTTGAAGCTTGCATACCGTTTTCTGTCAGTCTTTAGGTCGATTCAACATTTTCAAGGCCGGGAAGTCATTTCCGAAGCTTTTAAATACCCTCTATGAAAACACACCACGCTTTACAATATTTTTTGTTTCATGTTTTTCAATTTTTCAATAAATATTGTGTTGAAATTCTGTTAAATGGCGGCTACATTTAAAAAACATTAAACAACCAATGAAGTATTGTATGTTTAATGTTACTTACAGCTTAATTAATTAATTAAAACCAAATAGACCCACTTTAATGTGATAACATAAAGAAATTAATTGACAACATACTTATAATGTGCCAACATTCAACTGAAGTCACAGAATCAACATAAGAGAAAATTTATTTGTTTTTCGTTAAAATGAACAAAAATTTCACCGTAATAAACGCCCTAGCACAAAATTCAATAATCCCAGGTACCTACCACGTACTCACACACAACAAACCATAAACTACCTACCTACATATAACAAACCAAACGCGTGGTACCTATTTTGTTATTTAGGTGTTTTTTTATTGGCAAAAGAATCAGGCGGGAAAGCCAAAAAAATTTACCGCCATTTTCAATAGGAACGAACCTACAAAAACAATACTAAGGATCACACTAAAAGGAAAGTGCTTTACAAAAATGTTGAATAAATTGAAATTTGGCAACTTTCTTGCTATTGCTAAAGCAATAATCCATACGGCGTGTATGAGAACTATATCAATGTAGGAAGAATAATAAAACGTTACGATTTTTAAATACTGTTTTACTAGAAGGTTTGTTAGTGATATTCCCCGCCACTGGATGGCTCTGCCAAATTGTTTTCGTACAAATATGTATATGGAAATTGAAGATAGCTTTCTGTGTTGCCATCATCCGTAGTATTCGCGAGTTCCGCCCACTCACTCGCTAATTTGAATTTCGAGATGCCTATTATGGGATTACAAAGGAAATTGGGTGCCTGCGTAGAATTCCAAGTAATTATTAGGTAGTTAGGTAGGTACTGTCAATAAATAAATAAATCAAAGCGGATGGAGGCTTGAATTAAAATTACAAGAGGCAATTTAAAGTTGATTCTCAAATTTCGAGTCAACATTTTCGTGCCAATTTGTTGGACTCGTGATTCGATGATTTTGCAAATTATTATTTCGTATTTTTTAAGAAAATTTGAAATAAACACTTTGTTAGATATATAAGAAGGAACCTTCATAAGTTTACCCGACAGTTGGCCTCCCGAAAATATAATTATTGTAAAATTATAATTTTTGGTTCATTATTCACCAAATTCAAACCTAAAATTGTCTTCAAAAATACCTTTAATAATAAGTTGATATGGATGTCAAACGAATTTATTCACAGTTTCGATTTTTTGTAGGTATTTATACGCTGGTATATACAATATCATTACATAGTATAAAACGAAGTCGCCCAAAATGTATGTGCGCATAGATCTTTTAAACTACGCAACGGATTTTCATGCGGTTTTCACCAATAGATAGAGTGATTCAAGAGGAAGGTTTATATGTGTAATACATGCTTATTATAGTAGAGAAAAGCCGAGAAATTCAAATATTCAATTCAGTCAGCGGGCAGCGGGCAGCTGGCAAGCGGGTGGTGTGGATATTATAAAGCTTGGGAAATTGCGTTGTATTTACCTAGTACCTTGTACCTGCTAGTACAGTATATAGAAAAGTAGTTTTTTCTTGATACATTTGAATGAAAAATGTTTTGCACTTTTTTTTTTCGACGGTACATCTTCTCTGCACATTTTTTCGTGACACGTAGTTATATTTTGTCTAAGTGGGTACACCGTGTTTTCCCAAGATATTTTCATATTCTATTATCTTTGACGGCCGGCCGTGGTCGAGGGATAAGGCTCTTGACTCACCCGAAAGTCGCGGTATCGAATCCCGGCGTGCGTAAATAAATTTTATCTGTTTAATTTGTGTTATTTCAATTTAACCAATTGTATATTGTAAATAAGTGCCGTAGGGAGGGGGGCATTTGCCGGGAATAAACTGTCATGGAACCCCTTCATAATTATGTTGGGAATCATTTTTGGTTAATTTGAACAGATCAGATATTTTTCTGATGGGTAGGTAGGTATATGATTTGAGATTAAAAAGAAGCAAATTACATTTTTGTGTATCCGTTCGCCAGACACCGTGTGACAAGAATCAGAATACCAGTATTAAATATAATAAATTTGATTGTGAATGTGAATGTGAATGTAGCAAAAGTATTCCCTGACAGGGGATAGAGAAAGAGAGGTTGTAACAATAAGTTGAGGTTTGGTTTAAATTAGTTAGGTTAGGTTGTGTTAGAAAATTTAACAATAATAAAGAAATTGGATGATAAAACATACCTGATTCGTCCAGATATCTGGACTGCTGCTTCAGAAGGGGAAGCAGAGGGGGGCCATAGTATCTTCCGTCTCCTGCACACCAATAAGTTCACACGATTTAAATATCGAACAATTTTCGCACAATTTTCAAAATAAAAAAGGGGTAACATATTGAAAATTTGAAAAACAAATTTAGCAACCCTCTTCTAAGAAAATAAAATAATGTTAAATAAAAGTATAGTACAAGTAAACCTAGGTAGATACCTATAGGCTTGTTTAAAAAGTATCGATATATCGATGTATCGATATTTTTAATTCAATATATCGATATTTTTAGCCGATATATTTTGATCCGATATATCGATACAAAATATCCAATATCGACAATTGTATGATTCGTATAGGAACGAACGGAAAAAAGTAACTGTATCGGGTCATGACATCTGGCGGTTGAAATTTTAACTATTCATAGCTTACAAATTATTGTCTTTGCATTAGTATTTGTGATCACTAATACTATCTCATATATGTAGGTACATACATATAAATGTATGCTATTTTTCGCCATTTTTTTCTAAGCCACTCCTATGTGTTGGTTCTCAATTGTCTATGATTATTGACTATACCTTGTTCCAAACACGAAGTCCTTTTTGACAGAATAATAGCCAGTAGAATGTTACTGAGATGCATACAAAGTTTACATATAGGTAAGTTAGAAGACAGCTTTTTAGTTTTTGATATTTTTGTAATTATTACCTAATAAAAATGAATATCTACTGATAAAAATACCTTCATTTTTATTGAGATTTTTGTACATTAAAATAATGCACATTGTGTATAAAAATTTCTATTGATAATATTGAGCTGAATACACTATTATTTTTAAAACGCAAAATTATTTTGAAAATTTGACCGATATATCGATACATCGATATTTTTTCCTCGATATATCGACGTCGATATTGATATTTTAAAAAATATTGATACATCGATATATCGATATTTTTTTCACTTTCGACAACCCCTGGATACCTACCTAAAAGTTTTAACGTATGGTAACCTACCTACGCAAAACAAGGTTCGTTTTATTAAATTTTACTTAGGAATATAAATTATGACTTTTGTACGCTTTGTACATTTTTACACGTGCTCCAAACATGAGGTGCCGAGGAAATATTTTCTCTCAGAGCCTGTGTTATTTTTGAGGATGTTGTGTGGAGGGTCTCCTTAAGAATAGAAAGGAGAGGGAAGTTCTGTGATGAAAGGTGGGTAGGAAGCTAGGGGTAAGTGTGTCAGGAGTGACAGACGTATGAATCATCCCGCCCACTGCTGTGCAAGGCATTGGGTCGAAAGAGTTCAGCTGGAAATTAAGGATCTCCCTCAACTGACTACTCACGATCAGACCCGCCACGCAGCTGGTGGGTAGACGCGTACGCCGCCAAGACCTTAAAAAAACCTCATCTCTTGAAACCGCGCACCCCTGCTAAGTCACCTAACGTAGCGAACCAGTTTGGGTGACCTATAGTGGTAAATATTACATCCAATTTATTGGAATAACTTTTGAAGATTATATCTACGGATCAATGTAAAATTTAATCATTTCAATGTAAAATTTTATCTTCGTGAAGGATGATTTTTTTCCGTATTTTTGTCGTCGAATTCCAGTGCACCTTTTCCTATACATTTGGTCATCTTATATTGTCATCTTGTATTTCTGTTTTCTTCTTCAGAGTCTCTAGATGTCGCTTTCTTTTATGTTTTCTTTTACCTGTCCATTTTGGAGTGGTTTGAAGATTGGATATTGATTTTACATTTTTTTTTTCTTTTTGGATTTAGTAGGATTCGATCCTTGGTCCGCTAAGTGTCTGACCGCTGAGGTTAGTCAGGCGCTTTATACCACTATACCAAAGGAGACTCGCATGGGACCCTGGATTTATCGTATTATATTGGAACCGAGTACCCGTGAATTAAATAAATATTATATTGAAGGCTAATGCTTATAGATGTATGAGTTTGTCTCTTTTTAGTGTCGTCGCTCGTTTCCGTTTCATCGGATTTCAAATCACAACCGTTCTCTGTTTTTCCTCCTTCCTACAACATGAATCTCTTCAAGACCAATGTTCATTCCTTCCTCTTCTCAAAAAGACCCTCTACACAGTATATGTGTTATGTGTATATATGTATACATGTACGTATGTATGTATATATATGTGTACGTATGTATGTGTAAGTGTATGCATCTGTAAATATGTGTATATGTAGGTACACGTCTCAGAACAGACATAGTCTAGTGAGGCGGGTTACTTAATTGTTTATAATAAATATAAAATAAAAAAAAGGCATAAAACTAAAAAGTATCTCAGATGACATAGCCTCTGAGGGAAATTGTTTTCCTCAGAGCCCCCTGTATGGAATTAATATAAAAAAGACGTTTTCACTTCAAAAGAAGCGGTTGCAACTGGGGATGGAACCCAGTAACTCTGATTACCGGGAAAATACTGTAACCAGTGAGCTGGTGAGAGACTAGACTAGACGGATAATAAAATAAACAAAACAGCAGAGTATAAAGAATAAGAACACCTTAATAATAAGAAGACCTTTAAAAACATTTAAATAAAATATTCCTGGTCGTACAGTTGCATTAGCCTTTTTGGTGAGGTGTTTTGTTTTGTAGGTACTTAATTGCGTTCAGAATGCTCAGATACCAAAACAACCAATTTATACCCAAACTAACTGCACGATATAATTTATTAACCGACCTAATGTTTGCAAATTAAATGTCCAAATAGTATCTCACACCCCACCCTAATCCAGCGGTTCTCAAACTCTTATTTGCACTATTTTAGTTTGAAAAAATAAAAAATAGCTAAATATTATGTCTTCATAATAAATAAACTATCTGTGAAGTGTATCAACTTATAAATATGTGGTAAAAAAACAATATGGCCTTTGATATTTTTTAAAGGTTAAATTGGTGGTTCAACCTGTTAAATGCCAGGCTCTTTCACGAAAATTCCCTAACAAAGCACCACTTTGAATTTTGAATTGAATGTTTTGTGGATTAATTTTGAGCTATTGTATATTTTATTGACCGAAACACATTCCTAGAACAATAAACTATTTACCAAAATAACATTACTTGCGTTAATTTTGTAAATTGATAGGTTTTACGATGTTTTTGTCAAGTAACACGCATCGGATTTTGACAGAAAGAATTGCGGCAAATTTTGTCATTTCGATGCCACAGATAAAATCATTTAAACATATTCTGGGGTTGCCAGGTGAATGAAATTTTTGCCTATTTCCTGGGTAAATGTTGGCGCAAGCGATTCTGACCTTGTCTTTCATACAAATTTTGTACATAAAAGGGTCAAAATCAACGCGCATTCGCACAAACCGCGCGTGGATTCGCGTCTCCAGCCAATAATAGGTCAAAGCTCTATAGCGCATGACGGAAAAGATCTAGAAAAATTTCTAATTTTAAGTCTGCGCTTGGGTGCCCTCCATTTTCTATTTCTTATTTACAAGACAGTTACAACATACGTGGTTAAATTTAATTTCAAATCAATTCAATTTGTTCACTTCAAAAACATTACAAAATTAAAAATTCAAAGCGTTTTTAAAGGAAAGAAAATATTTAAGATTATAGATAAGCAGATTTAAACGATTAAACTAATAGCAACAAAGCTTGTCATCTAAATTGGACTTCATTGACGTTAAACATATCTATTTTCGAAGTGATTCTATTTAACAACAAGACAGTTCTCCCGACTGGCATGACCATTCACAAGTTTGTTCTGCAAGCCGGAAGTTATGCCATTTTTGCGACGACTCAATCTCACAAAAATTAACCGTTAGAATAGTGGGAACTTTAAATCCTTGATTTAAATTACGTTTTGAGTGTTTGAACTTTCTGACACGAAGGCGACGATACGATTTGTTGTTTCCTTGTGTGTTTAAAATTGTGAAATATGTTAAAATTGGCGACAAAATTTATAAAATGTGCTTTTTTAAGAATCTGCCCCGGAAATATGTGTGTATGAAATTTTTTTATTGAAACTTCACAAATATTGAGAATCACTTCAAAATTCTACAACATCCCTCGGGGTTGCTACCCTTTGTGAATTCTCGGGGTTAATCGAAATGTAACTTTTTCACATATTACTAGGATTACTGTTCCAGTATTGCTGATTGCTAGTTTGGGTACATGTCTTATGAAGGGTTGGAAATTTATTGCTAAGTACCGACTAAATTTGGGGGTAGCTCGGACTTAAGGGTTGGGATGTTTACAAGTAGGGTGTGGGCGGGTAGAAGGGTAGAAATGGCTACTACCTCACCCCTAACTTAGACCCGAGAGATTATGCTTGTGAAAGGCCCACAGCGATTAATATAATGGATTCAATTGATTAAAAATAGCCTTAAGTTTGTGAATTTAGAATTGGGAAAAAGCTCGTAATTTTGATGGTAACGGACACACATATATTTGTTATCATCATATTCTGAGATCACAAGCTTAAGCTTCAGATGAAAACTTCGATGGCATGGTAGCGGCTCACGAACTGTCAAGTTTTCGAGTAATGTACGATATGTCAGATCAGAAAAAATCGATTTTATTCAGGAGGTTGATTGTGATTAGCAAAGGCCCTGACTCCACACATGAGGCCCCAAGGAAAATAATTCTCCTCAGGGCCTATGTCATCTGAGATGTTGTGTGGATGGTCTTTTTGAGGATAGGGAGGAATGAACATCGATCTTGAAAAGACCCATACGTGGGAAGGAGGAAACACAGAGGACGGAAAATCGTTTCAACTCATGAACGATTCGAAGAAGCAACCCATTCTCATGTGACAAAAGTCAAACGTGTACATATGTTGGGCGCGCGTTTGGATGTTTCCCGTCTATGCACCGATGCCGAGGGGATCAATGACGTATAGTTCCTCGGAGCCGAAATACCGGAAAGAGAGCATTCCCACCCGACGGTTGCGTCGTGTGTGCTCTAAAGATTGTAAAACGGACCACCCGTTTCTGAACAGAGTCGAGTTCTCTTGATCCTGCTATCTCTTCCACGAGCGTCCCCGTCTTCTTCTACCATTCAAATTCATATTCTTCTTGCGTTCTTTCCTTCGTTGCGCTATTTGTGAATCATAAGATTTTTCACACCGTCATAGTAGGTACATGGTTTTACAATACTTTCGATTCAGAGATCTCATTTCTACAGTATTCAATCTACTTTCATCTTTCCTCTGTAGTTTCATGCCTCACTGCCTTATATCAGTGTTAGTGTCAACATTTTAATAACCACTTCAACTAATAGAACCTCAAGTGAATAATTTCAATTAATTCCCCCGAACTGTTCGCACCAACACTGCACATCTGCTAGTTCGGTGATCATCATGTTACCATGCTAGTCAGTCTATCAGTGAGCCAGGGAGAAGGCAGCGAGGCTGGATTGTCCCAGTGGGACGTTTGTCACTCCCCGAGGACCGGCGTGTTTACAAACTACATCGCAGCAACCCTCTATTCAGAGCGTACACTAATCGGCTACGGTCCAATCAGGCGGCTTCGCAAGATGATGATATCAGGTTGAACGAGTCAGGTAATACTTATTTTGAAATATAATTAATATTATTGAAAGATCAATATTCACGAGATTCATGAAAACGCAAATCCAGCCGACGTTCCTCGTGCTAGCTGTTAACATAAGTGGCGCCATTTTTTGGCATTATTAGCTACTTGTTTTAATTCGGTTTTATTACGATAGTAGCTTACTCACAAACTTCACAAATTGTAATTGGAGTCGGATTCTTAAATTTCAACCGTACAGTCGCTAAGGTATTAATACTGTCAGATTGCGTGTAGGTATGCTTTTATACCAATTTTTTTTGATGACCACACAAGACCACACAAAAACTTAGATCTTATATATTTTTTATAGTGACCATGGCTCACCCAACATTATTTTATTTCTAATGTGGCCTCCCCGGGAATCACTTATTGGATAGACTTCTTCTTCTTTCGTATGGTGGGGGGTCAGAGGGGGACATCTAGGTCTGTAATTGGATAGACTAAACCTCTGCCTTAGGTCACCCCAAGTGGTTCGTGTGGTGACTTAGCACTGCTAAGTCACCACAGTTAGCAGTTGCAGCAGGTTCGTAGAGTGGGAATTTTCTGATCTTAGATCTTGTCGTGTAAACAAGCTTGGCAGATGCGTCTGCCCACTAACTGCGTGGTAGGCTACATCGGGAGAGACTGGTGGTAGAACCAGTAAGACTATCTGGTTCTACCGCCTTGCTCCGCAGTGGGAGGGATGGATTCATGCGTCCGTCACTCCTGGACATACTGACCTCCAGATTCCTACTCATCTTTCCTTTTCCTTCCCAGAACTTCCTCTCCTTCCTTTCCTAAAAAAGGACCCTCCACACAGCAACCCAAAAGAAGACAAACCCTGAGGAGAATTATTTTCCTCACGGCTTTTTGCGTGGACCTAATATAAAAAAAATGGATAATATTATATTAAATTATGAAACTTTGCAAGAAACACTCCAATTTTTAACGGCGAAATTTCAACAGACGACAACAAGAGTACGAAAGTCATTTTAATGCAAGTTTATAAAAATTTCATTATTTCTAAGTTTTAAAAAAAATAGTTTAAAAGGATTTGAGACCGTAACCCCTGATTCTGGCACACAAGATCACCCAGTTGCGCCACAGAGACCATCAGAATTATAAATATAAACTTATGTATTATTACTTTAAAATATTCTCATCTTACTCTCTCTAAGTTTCCCATAACTCAAACCTCAACTCGAATTCCCTATTGTTTTAAGAAATAATTTAAAAGTCTAACGGGGTACTTTGTTTGCTATTAAATGGGTGCTGACGTCTCAATAGCGTCTGTTCCCCCTACCACCCACACAACTCCCCTCTAGCAGAGAAACCACCCTCGAGTTTATTTCCTTTTCTAAAATTCTGATATTTTCTTGAAGGGAAGAAAACCCACCGTAGCGAGTGGAAGCGTATCCTAGAAACGGAAACCCCCGCCCCACGGCCTCTGGCTGAAAAGAAAACAAAAAGGCGAAAGGAGGGCAGCGTCCTCCATTTTTTAATACCCTAAATAGGGGCAGATGTCGGGGAATATAAAGACGTCAATGGTATCAGTTTTTCTTAAATGAAAAAAGAAGAAAAAAAACCTATTTTGTGCGCAAACCGCGAGCGGAATTTGTTATCTGTACACCACAAGCTTCTTCAATTTCTTAAGGGATAATTGATATTACAGGGGGGAGTTTTTAGTATATCTTTACTACAGCAAATGATCCCACTTTTTACTTAGTTGAAATGGTTTCCAATGGGGGTGGATTGGTTGAGCAGATTACTGAAAATGCAATTTAATGAGAAACAGAGGTTTTCTATCGTTTTCCCCCATTTCTATTCAGTTACACAAAGAAGAAATGCGTAGGTAATCGATTCACTCGTCATTAAAAGTTTATGTTGGAAAAAGTGCACCATCATCGATTCTTCCATTTAAAAGATACTTTAATCCATTTCACAAATACATAGTAAATACCATGCAATTCGTGATAATTCTTCAAACTGTTGAAGGTATTTATAGTTGTAAAGGATAAATAAGAGCCCGAAAAATTATAACACATTATGAATTTAATTTGAAGAATTCCCTTAAGGCTCTGCAACCGGGCCCGAAAAGAAGAAGATGGAGAGATACGAAATTACGAATGTTAGAGGAGAGCGCTAACATTTACAGCGACAAAATTGACGACTCGTTTAAAATAGAGCAAAAATCTCTGAGGCAAAAATCTTTATCTGAGGCTTTATCTTAAACAGCATTTAAAGAAACACTGAATTTTTTCATACATATAATAAACTTGTAAAATAACTGAAGCAAACATGTTAATCATAATTTTTGGAGCATACTTTGCGATTTTTTTCTATGAGGGAATTTTATATAATTTGCGTTTCGGCGCGGGCAAAGTCTAGATATTATCTTCAAGAATAACACATATTTTTTTTAAGAGCTTTAAAACTTACCGTATTTAAGGGAAATATGTAATAAATCGGTACAAATCCGGGTTGCGGGCCCTTAAGGTGATCCACTAGTCATTGAAAAATTCGAAATCAGAATCCCTGCCTCTTTTTGAGAGGGATTTAAAAGTAAATGACAAGACTTGAGAAAACGCTTTCGGAAAGATTGGAGAAGGTACGTGAGAGTTGTTTTTTACAGGTTGATTTCGTAAAGTCCTGTAAAAAAACATTAACTCCTTTCTTACGCATTGTTTATTATAATAACAATGAAATTTAAAATCGATTTCACGAAATCAAGCTACGTAGAGTCTAAGGACGTCCGTTTGCCACCGTAATGGTGTGTTAACTGATACAAAATGCACATAGTCTTTAAACGGACGCCATAAAGGCTTAATTCTCAATTCTAAATTTGTTGAACGTCGCTCATTTTGATTCATGCCGAAAAAACAGCGTGAAATTGCATTGTTTTGATTTATTTTGTGAAAATCTGGCAGAAATATTAAAGTGCTTTCCGATCATTTTCTGAAGAACTTAATTTACCGTATTATAAAATAAAACTTTATTCGAAAAGTGGTTTATTAGTAGAAAATTCTGCACATGATAATATTTTTTATAGGCCTGATATTTTATTTTTTCCAGACTTACAAAAAAAAATTTCTTGTTAAACTTGTTTCTGATTAATGGAGTTCTTCACATAAAACCCACATGTTATAATTTTTGGTGCTCACATTACGAAGCACCGTACAAAGAGGAGACCGATTATTCTATCTCATTCTCTCTCAGGCTACATCGCTTAGATGCATGTTTGTCTCTTTTCGTTTCTTAGCGTTATATATCACAAAGGTACTAAAGAAGTTTTCACCTTTATAAAAATTTATAAGTACAGCCTCTATCTACGTCGATTGTCTATTATACTTCCACCCTCCCTCTTGTCTCCAACGATACTATATATTGATGTGTGTTTTATGGGGATTTGGATGTCGAAGGACCTTGTATGTGTTTTGAAATGTGTTTTGACCACTGCACAAGTAAAAAGAACGCACATAGAATAAAAGGACTCACTGCGGAACGTTGTGGCACTCGGCTATCTTGGCTGGCTTTATTCCGCACTTGTGACTATATTAGTCGCGGTATGCGGGATTAATTGCGGATGCGGTAAGCGGTATATTAGAGATGTTCATGCGGCGATGGTCGATTAAAGGCTGAATGTAGGTATGATAAAATGACAGGTATACAGGGATGGGTAGAAAAGGAACATGTGGCAATACAAGCTAAAAATACAGGGTCTATGACGTATGTAGGTAAAGTAGGTAAGTAGCTATGTATATTTGTATGTAGGTAAGTGCAGGGCCGGATCTACGAAATCTAGCGCCCTGTGCAGTAGGTACCGATGGCGCCCTCCCCCCCCCTACATTTTTATTTTGATTAAAAATTCGTTTACCCCAATTTTTTTTTAAATTTAATTTTTTTTTTTACACTAATTTATCAAATAAAATCAAGACATATAAAGGGTGTAACCCTATCTAAAGTTTTCGAATAAATAAGCCACGATCTATGTAATTCTTCTCCATTAGGCAGTTTCTTGTAATAATACTTAGTATTAAATTTACGCTTGTTCGTAATAGGAAAATCAAAACCTTTCAATTGCACAGGACCTTCCTGAACTAATAAACTAATGGAATTTTGAGATAACTTTGGCCAGCATCCGGGATCTTTCAATTCAAGCTCTGAAAACAGAATTAATTTTAAACTGCTATCAGTAACGGTATTTTTATCTTCTAATAATTCGACCGGAGGAATTTGTGCGATAGATATCTGTTTAGATGTGCTCGGAACCATTGTAACGTCATTGCGCGGGACATCATATTTTATCGGTGCTGGAGAAATTGGAATTAAAAAATTCCCAATGGAAACGAGTTTTTTTATGTCATTATGCTCTTTAATTCTAAGTTTTAGATTCTGCGAGCCTGAAAGTTTTTTTTTAATTATTGTTCTATTCATTGTAATCCACAATCCACAACCTCTAACAACCAATAGAAATGAAGTTATAAATTAAAAAATCTAATAATATAACATCAAATTTGTACCTTGCATTTCCATTTCCCCTGTGTTCTGTGTTGAGCGAACAAACACGAACGTATCTATGGTATCAACGGCTTACGAAAGACGCTTACACTGATTATTACTGACTGTAAAATAACAAATCTAATAGAAATTAATTATAGGTACATTTAAGGAACTTCAACTGTCAAAACAATGATGAAACTGTTAACAAGTTGCAACCTTGCAAACCGTGCGATGTTTATGCTAATGGAATTTTGAATTTACTGAAGATTTCATAAGAAAATGGTCTTTAACCACATTCTCCTAGAGACTTAAATCGTACAAAAGCACTTTGAAAGGCGCCGTCGGTTTGTTTGTTCTCTTGAATAAAAGTACGGCGCTGTGATTGGTTAATGAATTTGGATCGCACTCATTCGTCGTAAAAGACAGTAAAAGGTATATGGAAAAATAGATCTTACGTTTAAACTAAATATATGGAATTTGTAAAAAAATTCTGTAACTGACTATAAATTCGTAAATCGTTGAATTTCGTTGAATTAAAACCAGATGCATGTGCAGTCTGTATCTTTGGAAAGTGTTGCTAGAGCGTAATAATTATTTCGTACTATGGGTAATTTTTAAACGATTCAGGGAATATTATAACAAATTTTTAATACAATATTTATTTTCTCACGGCGCCCCTTCGGAGTTGGCGCCAGGTTTTTTGCACGTTTTTGAACGTATGGCAGATCCGGCGCTGGGTAAGTGTAGTATTTATTGTGTAAATGTTCAACCAACCATCGATAACGTTGTCAAATAAGTTCCAGTGTATATTAAAAATATTACTAGTCATCCATAACGTGACCAGACGTCCCGCTTTCACCGGGACAGTCCCGTTTTCAGGCAGCGTGTCCCGGTGTCCCCGAACACAGTTTCGGTACGCCAAAATGTCCCGTTTTCGAAAAAAAAAAGAAATTCGCAGTAGAATAAAAAAAATAAAAAAGGCGCGCAAATAAGAATCCTGGCGGTGGAATCTAGTACTAGTAGATGAAGATGTGGGCATGCTCTTGCACATACAATCTCATAATACATCTAACCATAGATAAAAGATATCTGACGAGAAAACACACACTTTGCTCTTTGATCTGACTTTACAGAGTTTACACGTAAACTTATTAGTAATTATTAGTTTATAAGTAATAAAAATTTGAAGAAGGGTCTAGAATTCCAATCGTCCATGCGATTGGTAGCTGCAAGATGAATAAATTGTAATCTAGCCTCTTTTATACAGCGCTCTTGATGCGACTTTTCGCGAAAACAGCCCTGTATAAGTTGTCCAAATATATTATTTTTAAGTTCCTACATTTTTTTCGGTGTCCCGGTTCGGGGGAAAAAATAAATGGTCACGTTTCCATCAGTTTTTATCGTAGTTAACAGTAGATAGGTAATTAATTACAAACACTATTTAAATGCATTGTTTTATATTTGTGCTAAATTATTTATGTATTGTAAATATTGTTATAAAAAAATACCAAATTCAAACCAGCTAGATTCGACATCGGAGTAAATTCTGTTTATTAATTCTACCATATGAGGCGTGTGTTAGGAGAGAGGGTGCCAAGCGGGTGACGGGGGTAGCCAACTCCCTCCCCGTGAAAGGGGTCGGAACAGAATGTGTGGAAGGCAATATTAGCACGTTACACGGCAAATATTTCACTTAATTGAAATTGGTGCAATTAAACACTGTCTGTAGAACTGTGGACCAGCTTGAATTCTTTTTCTGTGGAATGGAAGAACTTTTAAATACTAGTTATGTTTTTCATTATTTCAAAACAATTATTGAAAGTGACCATGTAATAATTATTGTTTAAATGTGATTGTAGCGTTTTTTATAAACTTTACTAGTCGATCCGACAAACGTTGTTTTGCCGTATAAATTATTTCTACTGAATATTTTGGTTGTTAAATAAAAAATAACGAATGTATTGTAAGTGTGTGGGGATGGGATCTATGGCAGAAAGAGAAATGGAGCGCTGTAGACGATGACCGCCGATAAAAACAAAACAAAACACTAACAACGAAATAAAGAAAATCGATATGAATTTCGAAGAGCAATTGAGTGTACGATATTTTTTGTCAGTCCGTCTTTACCCAACGCAAATAAGATCGATGGTTTGCCCACAAATATCACAAAATATCAAAATGAGGCGACGCTCCTTGGTATTTATTACCCCAGTAAACATCGACGAGCGCACGCCATGTATCTCGAGTGATAGTATATATTTATTCACGTTTTCAAAACACAAACCATGTTATTTGCGGTGCTATTTCGTAAAATGCACCGATGAGCTCTCAACGCTGGCTCGCAGAAGAATGATGACGTCACATTTTTTAGATTCACGCGGAGCCATATTCAATCTCAGCCGGTTCCAATGGAACCGGTATGGAGAGGGAGAAATAATACGCTTTTATCACTTAGGGCAGGTCTAGTAATATTCATATGTCTATGACTGTGAGGCATTGCCGAGCTTTTGATGGGCGGTAACTACCGGACCGTTATGCTTCCCGGTGTTATTTTATAGCATATTTAACATGTAAAACAAAGACACGTGTAAATAATATTTGATTTATGGTGAGCATCCGAAATTTGCTTTCCCCATTATCTGAAAACATATTCTAAATTCTAACCTGACTCATCAACTGGACGAACGATATATGAAGGAACACAAAATTTTATCCAGTATAATGGAAAACTGATTATAACATACTAACGATCTAAAATTTGTTCTACAATATTATAATTATTAAATTGTGTAGTTAATTAGTAAAATTATTATTAAAAATGAGAACTTTGGTTTGAACTATTTTTCGAGTCTTAATTCTAGGTACTATGAATTTTTAGTCTTTAATTAACATTTGCATGCAAATGATTTATTTGACTAATGACCTTTTACGTTAGGGGTTGGACTAATTTATGCCCTGCAACGTTTCAACGAGCCAGGAACCTCCTCCACACGTACACATTCACACACACACACACACATACACATACATATACTCAAATTATTTAAACGATACTTATTCGATCTTCGGTAGCCTTACATAAGGGTCAAAATCGCTCGAACTTGTATTTATTCTTTGAGTAGTCATAAAAACAAAGGGTGCTCATTGGGAATCTTGCCAAAACTTAAAAGGTCGTAAGTGAAAATATGTTAAAAGGAAATTTGTACACTAATAAGTTTCGTAAATTCACGTGATGAGTAAGATTAAGAAAGGGACGCTCAGCTGGTTTGGGCATGTAGAGCGAATGAACGAGGAAAGGAGTGTAAGGAGAATATATGACGCAAATGTGAATGGAAGAAGAAGTCGGGGACGCCCGAGGAAGACATGACACGACCAAGTGAATCAGATACTTGAGTCGGGCCATGTGAAGAGTCGGAATAATAGAAGAGCATGTATGAGACTACGTATGAATGTGAACGAGGCAAGGAGTGTGTGCCAAAATCGAGTTGTTTGGCGGTCCGTCCTCTCTGCTTACCCCTGCGGGGAAACGGCGTGATGGTTAGTTAGAGGTGACCATTGAAGCGTTATAACTTCACTATGTAACCTACTTATGCTATGCAAGTATATGGATACAGATATCAATTTGTCAAAATACTCGTATGTCAGCATGTCAACAAAATGAATTTGAATTTGGTTTTGAATTTATGTCAACATTTTTAAATATGTCAATTCGTCAAAACATGACGAAATTTCAAAATACGAGTACCTACCTATGTCAATGTATGAAAATATATCAATATGTCAAAAAATGTCAATATGTCAAAATGTGTCAATATGTCAAAATGGGATGACTTTTGAAGTATTACATCTTCACTATGTAGTATATGGATAGAGATCTGCCTGAATAAAGGTTTTATTTTTCACTTTATTTTGAAAATTAAGAAAAATTATATTTTTATCTAGAAGCGGTTCCTAAAACATGTTCCGCAGATCCCTGGGGTTCCGTGGAAGGGTCACATGGGTTCTGGGAGATAAGGCGTGGGGGTGTTGCAGAAACCATGCAGCCGACGTTTATTACCGGCGCTTATCGGTATCAACCCGCGTCGCAAGTAATCGGCGCAAATAAAAGAGTTGAAAAAAATTCCATTACTCGCAATAAATATTTTCAAAATAATTACTCTCTTTCTTTTCAAGTCCAAAAGTCAACTATGACACCTAAGCTATTGAAATAAATGCAAAAGACCCGTTATGTTCCTGTTTCTAGATGGGAAGCGAATAACGAAACGCAATAAATTAGGAGTACCGCAAGGGTCGGTTCTTGGACCTCTATTGTTCATACTCTATATTAACCCTTCGAATAATAAGAAAATAATTTTCTGTCAACTTTTGCCTGCCAAAGTTTGCGCGCAAAATTCCTGGTTCTTCCCGTGCATTTTAAATGTTCCTATTTATTAGTTTTTTTTAACGCTTTTGCTAAAATAAAAATTGTTCTAAAATTTAGATTAAATAATCTTTCCGATATGTTTATTAGAAATCAACATTTTTGTTTATAAATATTAAAATTTTAATATTGAAAATGTAAATTGGCTAAAAAATGCATACCTGCGAATATTTTAATTAAAGTAATTAAAATAGAATAAATTTCAAATTTTAAATTCAGATTCCTTTTCTAAACAAAATTTGTAATAAAACTGTCACCTCACTTTTTATCACTTTCATACAATTTTATTTTAAAATTAAATGTGGGTTACGTCACAAATAGGCGCAAAATTAAACCGTCACTTTGATCAGGGTTGTAAAATATCTGAACAACCTAGCTCATATAATTCTAAGACAATGAGAAGCATTATTTCTTTCCGTTTCTAACATAAAAGAAATCACAAATATTCGCATTACAGAAAGAGAGATATCTAAGTTTTAATAATGCATGGTCGCTCTGGGACAATCTGGGTCTCCTGTTATTATAACGGCATATGATGTTTTGGGACAACTTGGGTCTCCTGTGATTAAACGGGTTAATGACATGGTGAAAATATTTTCATAATGCAAAGTACGACTATTTGCCGATGATACACTAATATACGTAATTGGAGATAACTATGAAGAACTAATAAATATTTTAAATAATGAGCTAAACAATGTATCAAGATGGCTAACAATTAATAAGCTTAAATTAAATACAAAAAAAAAAACAAAATGTATGGTGATCGGATACAAGAAGACATCCAGTGAAAAAAAAATTAAAATTATTTAAAATGTTATTGAAATGAAATATTTAGGAGTTATATTAGACTCCAAACTAACATTCAACAAGCATGCTGAATATACACAAAAGAAAATTGGGAAAAAAATATCTTTTTTGGGAAGAATTCGGCCAAAACTATCTAGTAAAACTGCAATCACTATCTACAATTCGATTATTGCTCCACATTTTAACTATTGCTCAACTATCCTTTTCCTATGTAACGAACGAGAACAAAATAAGTTTCATATTCTCCAAAACAGGGCAATGAGAATAATATTACGGCGGAATAGATTTTCAAAAGTAAACAAAATGTTAAAGGAACTGAATTGGCTAACCGTGAAACAGATGCTGACCTTGAATACGATGATATTTATACATAAAATAATTAACAACATTTTACCAAAATACTTTTCAAATAAAATTGTATTCAACAAGGACATTCACAGACATAACACAAGAACATGCAAAGAAATCAGGCTTCAAAAAAAGGATAAGGCGAATACGCAGAACAGTTTGCTGTACAAGGGGATGAAGTTGTATAACAAGCTACCAGAGACTTTGAAGTCCACACCAATTGGAAAGTTCGAGACGTATTGTAGGAGCTACATAAAATTACATTTTTTTTTTTTTTTTAAGATTTTTTTTTTTTTTATTAGTAATAGAAGGTACATAAATTACATATAATTTTTATACAGTAATTAATTACATAGTAGAATATTTGATGTACCCCCATAATTAAGCAAGGCTTGTGTGTATGGGGGGGAATAGATTTAGTATAAAATAAAATAAAATTTAGTTTGCAATATGAAATATTATAATTAATTAGAAATTTGTAAACTTAAATGTACAAATTACTAAAATAAAATTAATAAATAAATAAATAAGAAAAGAATAGCCATTCAACTTGTGTGAATTAATGAAATAGCTACATTCATTGTAAACCAACGGAACGCACTAGAAAGGGATAGCCATTCACTGAATATGTGTGTATAGGCTAAACAGATATATAATGAACGCCCCTCGTTTCATTATGCGTACGTATGAAACAAGCTGCAAGCTAAAAGTGACCTACTGACGGGCGAGCATTTCCGTGGCGATCATGACGTCACAGGCGAGCGACGAGAATATTTGTGACTCCAGATACTGATATCTACAGCCTGTATGTCGGACGAATATCTACAGCTCATATGTTGGACTAATATATACGAACTTCAGAGTGAGGACTAATATCTACAGAGCTAAGGTCGGACGAATATCTATGACGGTCCCAGTGGTGACTAATATCTATGGAGCGTATATTGGACTAATATCTACAGAGGGCAGCTGAGCAAGAAGTTGTAAGGAAAAGCATAAATTACTTCAATTACGTAATTACTAATTACGTAAAGGCTTAAACGTTTAAAGTAAAGTACGTACATGAAGTTTTTGCATAATATTTCTTATTTTGCTGTTTACGAGGACAATAATTTATTGAACAAACATGGAGGTCATAACACAAAGATATTTATTTATTTCGAAATACACGGCACCACAACTAACCTAACCTAACCTAACTGACATAGAAATTGTCATGGTAACAGACTAAATAATTTAGAAGCACTCGAAATAAAATAAAAAAACTGTTAAAACAAAAACCCAAATCCTTAATAATCAGCTAAATGTGTCCAATAGTCTTATAACTTTTTTATAAAATTTTTACATAAATTTTTTTACATACCTAAATTTTTTCATACATACGTACATACATTTTTCATTCATACATACTTACATAAATTTTTACATACATACATAAATTTTTCATACATACATACATGCATTTTTTTAAACTACATACGCAATATTACGTTTTTCCAATATGCTGTACATAATCGCAAATCCAACATCTGCCAGTGCTGGAGATATTCGTCCACACTTTGGTTTTCTTAGATATTAGTCCGAGATATAAGTTTTAGGAATTCCTGTAGATATTAGTAGACGCCTCCATATTTGTATGGATGTCCGCAGGACAATTCAATCCACACGTGCAGACTTGCTCGCACGATGTCTTGTTCGGACTAGAGGTGGGTAAGTTCTGCATTTTTCCGGAAGCCTCCGAGACTTGCTTCCTTTTAAAAGTACACGAGTTCTAGGAGCAGGTCCCGGGTCCGAGTTCTTAGGTGCGGACTGGGCACTGGGTATTGTTGCGGCGCACCGAAACGGGACGCACGGGTTCAAAGAACTCGGAACCAGGACCTACTCGTAGAACCCACACGAGAATTCAGAACCCCGGAGTCGGACAAGACCCGTACGAGGACAAGGACCCGTCATCCGTGCAATGTAGGTACATTCAATGCATCTACATTGCACGGTCTTTTATTGAGAATTTAAATAAGTAAAATTAATAAGCTGTAATGCTTTACTATAAACTATTATTTTATAATGCACGTCACCCGTTGATTAACGATACCAGATAAGACGCTCTAATTAAAAACTACTCCGTGTCTAGCCGAAGCGGTCACGCACGTGTGTATCGATCAACGAACAGCGATCGAATAAACCCGCGACTCATGAGTGGAATGGTGAGTGACGCCGGACGGTGGATCGCGGAGCAAGCCGGCGGCCACGGGGTGAGTCAGGAATGTATCGTAGTTCGCGCGAGTCCGGGAGTGGGCGGAATGAATGGATTGTGTCGCGATTCACGTAGCTTGGAACAAGGAACAAGGCGCTTGGGTTTAAAGGAACCCGGGACTTGTATTCGAGTGCGGTTTTCGCGCTTCGGCGTTGAGTTGCTCGGACCGCCGGATTACCGCCGGATTTATTTGGATGCGGAGAGTACTGGGACTGGGCCGGGTTCTCTGGGAGTAGTCGATTTGAAAAAGGAGTGGGAGTAGGAACCGCTTCCCGCAAAGGAGCGGATCACATGAGCCCATTCCAGCTGAACTGACACATCGCTAGTTCGGACCGGTCGCCGCAGACATGCTCACCTACTTCTCGACGAACAAACGAGCAAGCTGAGTACGAGTAGTCGAATACGACGTACTGTCACTACGCTGTCCTTTATGCACTTATGTGTTTCTGCGTTCGCTGTCTCACTTTATTTTATTCGATATTTACCATTTTCAAGAAGCAAAAAGCCTTGTGAATAATTGTAGGAACGTATTGAAATAATAAGTGATTTTTGAGTACATACGAATAGAAAGAAATTCCATTATATTTAGTTTTTGCTCGATAGTGATCTGTGCACCTCTCAAAAGCATATGATGGCCTTTTTTCACAAAAAAAAACCTAATACAATGACCTGTTTGTAGCAGCTGGTGACAGTTTGTCTGACCAACGAATTATGTGCGATACTAAACGCCGTAAATCTCAAGTATGTTCAGCAAAACTAAAAAGTGTGTCAGTAACCTATCTTCTATTTTAATTAACCTAAGACCGAAGCACACAATTAGGTCAAAACTAATGTATAATTAAAATTAATTTATTTTTCGTATGTTCACTAATAGTCCAGTAAAGGAAGGAGTTGTAGAGTGCGTGAGCAGGAACCTAAGCGATTCTTTCAGGACTTGTTTAGGGTGCTTAGGGTGTGAACATACTAAAAGTCCTGACGTCTAGGTGGTGAGCTAGGGGGGGGAGGGGGGGGGGGGGGAAGGTCCCGATTTTCGGGTTTCCGTTTATATCTCAAAAACGGTGCGTCGCAGAGGAAAACTTTTTTAGAATAAGTAAAAGCTCATAAAATTATCTACAACTTTTATTCTATACGTAATTTTGGAAATCCCAACCGTTTTTGAGTTATACGCTCCACAAATGTCAATATTTTCGAAAAAAATCATTTTACCTCACATTTTTCATCAAACATTCCTTCATATCGTCTAAAATATCCATCCAAGAAAGAAATTCATTTGAAAGAAGTTGTAAATAATTTAATTACCTTTTAGAATATATATACATATGTAAATAAACCTCCAACCAGTAAATATTTACAGCAATTTTAAGTTTTTTCGTAAAATGTCATTTTCAGAAAAAGCTGTTTTTTCTTACCAAAAATTTAAGACGGGTTTTTTCTTCATGGGAAATTCCTTAATAATTTTTGCACGCAAGATAGCAGGTAAGTTGTTCTCGAACAGATGATTAGTGGAATTCATTTTATAATCATTATTATTGTGATGGGTGATAAGGTTAGTCGTCGTAGATGCTACAATAACGTGAATGAATGCGATAGTGGGCTTGACATTCTCAGACATCAAGTTGTCCCGCAAACTTCGGGCATTCCCAATGTCTTCTGTCAGCTCGTCGATAAAAAATCACGATGAAAAGGTTGCAGTTGAATGAAACTGGGATGCGAAAGACAACTAAATCTGTTCTGTATAGCTTATTCGAGCCTACCAAAAAACTGTTCTACTGTCTCAGATGAACATTGTTGTGGACGGAGGATTTCTACTACACAGAGTAATTTGACAAAAAGATGCCTCCGTTGCCGCAATTTGTGATCGTTATATCACCTATGTCTATCACCACTATCCTGGAATGACTCGCACTGTGGTATTTGATGGGTGAGCAAACCCATCCAATAGTACGAAATCATAAGAACAGATGCGACGATACATACTGAGAAGGTCAGCCGACATCAATTTGACATGGATCAAATCAATGCCCGTTAAACAGGAAGATTTTTTATCCAATCCTACCAACAAAAGTAACTTCATTTCCTTACTACAGACAAAGTTTCGGGAGAATGGGATACAGACTCTTCAGGCCACCGATGATGCTGACGTCCTTATCGTGAAGATTGCTGTGGAATTATCCTTTCACAACTCTGTGGCTGTCTTTGGTGAGAATGTGGACCTCACTGTCCTTTTGATTGCTTCCACTCCTCCCACCTAAGATATTCTGCTGCTGAAACCCGGACGAGGAAAAACCAAAACAATGGTACTGTCCACCAAAGAGATGCAGCATCGTGGATTTGAATACATCATATTTTTACATTCATTTACCGGATGCGATACAACGTCTGCAACTTTCAGGAGAAGCAAGTTGGGCTTTTCAAAATTGTATTTGGAGTCAAAAATGATCAAGCAAGCGGCAATGATCTTTTACAACCCCTCCTCCACTCACGACGAGGTTGAAGAGGCTGGAAATAAATGCTTCCTGAAATGGTATGCGGCGCCAAAAAGACAGACCTCCCTTAACCAGTACCGCTTCCAGTCGTTCACAATGTCCGTGGCAAATATGAAGCCTGATATCAGCTCCCTCCCTCCAACAGAGAGTGCAGCTAAACAGCATTCCCGGCGGACATACCACCTAGTTCAGCAGTGGCTCGGAATTGAGCCGCCCCCTGAAGAATGGGGGTGGAAACACGAAGGAGACACCCTGGTGCCAATTACAACAGAAGATCCTCCAGCACCGGAGGTCCTTCTGAAAATGATATTTTGCCGCTGCACCAAGGATTGTGCAATTGACAAATATGGATGCCGAAAAGCAATGCTGACCTGTTCTGCAGCATGCCTTCACTGCCAAGGGAGATGCTTCAATAGCGTGCCTGTTGCCGAGGACGACGATGAAAACGACGTAGAGCCCTTTCAGCAAGAACCATCCACTACTGAGAATGATGATGCCATGGATGAACAACGCTTGCCAGGACCTCACGTCCAAAGAGGATATGATAACGTGAATCTATATAAAGTTGAGAGTGTAACATGATGTTATTGAGAACAGTGCCAAGGGAAATGGGGCCAACTCATACTCAAAGAATTTCATCAAATCCTCATCTGATCGTTTGCTTAACACATCCGCTGAAACAGCAATGTTGGGTCAACTGCAACCTTTTCATCGTGATTTTTTATCGACGAGCTGACAGAAGACATTGGGAATGCCGAAGTTTGCGGGACAACTTGATGTCTGAGAATGTCAAGCCCACTATCGCATTCATTGCCTTTTCTACCAACTCGAACAGCATCGTAGCACGTTATTGTAGCATCTCCGACGACTAACCTAATCACCCATCACAATAATAATGATTATAAAATGAATTCCACTAATCATCTGCTCGAGAACAACTTACCTGCTGTCTTGCGTGCAAAAATTAATAAGGAATTTCCGATGAAGAAAAAACCCGTCTTAATAATTTGGTAAGAAAAAACAGCTTTTTCTGAAAATGACATTTTACGAAAAAACTTAAAATTGCTGTAAATATTTACTGGTTGGAGGTTTATTTACATATGTTTATATATATTCTAAAAGGTAATTAAATTATTTACAACTTCTTTCAAATGAATTTCTTTCTTGGATGGATATTTTAGACGATATGAAGGAATGTTTGATGAAAAATGTGAGGTAAAATGATTTTTTTCGAAAATATTGACATTTGTGGAGCGTATAACTCAAAAACGGTTGGGATTTCCAAAATTACGTATAGAATAAAAGTTGTAGATAATTTTATGAGCTTTTACTTATTCTAAAAAAGTTTTCCTCTGCGACGCACCGTTTTTGAGATATAAACGGAAACCCGAAAATCGGGACCTTCCCCCCCCCCCCCTCCCCACCCTAGCTCACCACCTAGACGTCAGGACTTTTAGTATGTTCACACCCTAAGCACCTTAAACAAGTCCTGAAAGAATCGCTTAGGTTCCTGCTCACGCACTCTACACCTCCTTTTGGACCATTCGTTTACTGGACTATAATGCTAATTAACTTTATTTATAGCAGTTGGGGTTTCGCCAAAAGAGAATCGACCACATAGGGCTTTTCATAGCCGAAAAAAATTGGGAATTGAGGATCCAGACTTTTTGAAGTTCTGAATATCTGTGTACTGTAGTAGTTTAACAGTATTAAGATTATGCCAAATTTTTTTTTTTTTTTGAATATTTTTATTTCTTGCTAGGGCAATCCCAATGAGTTACCTACAGAACTCATTTTAGGACGGGAGGAACTTACCGTATGTATGGTGAATCGTGTGACGTCATCACTCCTGAAAAATTACTATAGGATAGGGCAATCAACTGATAAACAGCCGCCATTTTGAATTCCGTTGTTCGAAGTATTCTCCCTAGAAGTAGCATTACTATTTTTTTGTTGTGCACTAGTTTTTGAATATTTTCAATAATAGAGATAAACTAATAAGAGATACCTTTATTTTTGAAACATTTTGGCCTAAATAATGTTTCAATAAACCCAACAACTAAATATCTATAAACAGTATGTAAATAAACGAATAAATTAATACGATGGCGTGTGTCATATCATACATACCCATACAATGACTTTACGGTGAGATCACGACACGTCGAACAGTGACGTCACCACTAAAATTTCAATAATGCCAACTTGACGGCGTGTTTTTACGACCCGATTAAAAATGGACCTTTTAATATTTTTTTAAAAACTCTGCGTTTAAGATTATTAAATGAAATTTATATATTCAGAATCAGCGTTTATTGGTCTATATGAACATAATTTTTTAAAGCAATAATATTTTTCACTGGAGTTTCATATTACAATAATATAAGATGAAAAATCATCTCAATAATTTTGTGAACTCAAATGACTCTGTAATCAGCCTAGACAAAACATTTAATTAAATATTTAACATTTCGTTGATTCATTTGGCTATCACGACTGACTATATAGGCGTGTATTTCTGGGTACCTACTCCAATTCGATCCAGAGAATATAATTATATATAGCATTTCACGCTGGCAAATTAAGGCTTTATTTCAATGACATTTACGGGCGGTTTTTCCGGGACAGCTTTTTTCAGTTTGACGTGTTCAAGCGGGAATAAAAACGCTAATTAAGAAGATAAAAAACCGCGGGAAAAACGGTTTTCAATGGCGGAATGCAGAATTTCATTTTAGAAATTCGAAAAGCTTTTTATTTTATTATCATACTAGCTGACCGACGAACTTCGTTCCGCCTCAGAATCAAGGACTGTTGTGTTAACATAGAATTAAATTCAGTTTTTTTATTAAGTTAAAAATTACACAATGAACCAATTATCGATGCGCAACTGTCCGTTTTGTTTTTGTCAGTATAAGAGATGGCGTTGTGTACAGATTTATGTTTTGTGATTATCCTACTTTTCCACATCATTTTCTTTATGCGTGTGAGGGAGATTTATTATAATTATTGCGTTTTTCCTTTGGAGGGGTGCAGACACACGTTCACCGATTATCCCATTTTCGACTATTGATATTTAGTGTGTAAGAAAGAGAGGCAGCATTTTATATGTTTAAGAACAAAAGCAAAACATTCAGCGCATTGACATTTGACGTTTTTGAATTTTTGGAATTCACTCACTATTATACTATTCATTATTATATTTATAACAATATTGCTGCAGCTCTTTCAAAATATGTGAATTCGTTCCATACAAAATATATGAAGAAAAGAATTTTCTTCATAATTTTTTTTTCGCGAATTTTTCGAGTGGTTTAATAGCTATTCTGCTATTCGGGGCGGAGACAAATCTAATTATTCAAAGGTCATGAAAATCGGTCCAGCAGTTCTTGAGTTGTAAATGGTGTAACTAACACGACTTTGTTTTATATATTATTAAGATTTAGATAAGATAAGATTTAGACAAGTAACTTTATTCTTGAAGCATTTGAATGAAAATATGTTTTATGGTTTGGTTTTTCAGCGTTACATCCTCTCTGGGCACCCCTTTGGAGACACTTAGTTATTATTTGTATAAGTAGATATACCGTTTTTGTAAAAGCAGATTACTAAACCAAACTGCATTTTGTACATAAGTGTCCGGGAGTCAACTGTCGGGGGATCAACCATCGTGGAATGGTAAAATTCCCATCTAATTAGTTACCAGATGCGACACGAAAAGATTTCAATCAAACGACAAAACTGTAATGTATTGAAAGAGCTTCTGTCAGAGGCCGATAGATGCCAGCAGGGAAAGTGCTTCTATCGATTGCCGACAGGAGTCCCCGGGTAGGTGGTGGCCGTTGAGAGTGGTTCTACCGCTCAGATTTAATTAGCCGCTAATATATATAGGTCGAGTGATTTGTATTTTAATTATTGTAAACACGTAAACTCATATTAAACCAGTATGTATCAAGGACTAATTGTTATTGAGAAGTACCCCCACAGAACTGATAGTGTTTGAATGTGAATAATACATAAAAAAACAAACACACAATCAAAAGACAAAACTGTAATGTATTGAAATAATTTCTATCAGATGCCAGCAGGTAAAGAGTTTCTATCGATTGCCGACAAGGGTGCCAGGGTAGGCAGTGGCCGTTGAGAGTGGTTCTCGCCAGCCTACCGCTGACTGCTCAGATTCAATTAGCCGCTAGTATAGACAGGTCGTGGCGCAGACGCTATAACAATGAGCTCTATACTTTGTTTAAGGAGCTAAACGTCGCAAAATTTATAAAATTGGGAAGACTTTGGTGGCTGGGTCATGTGGAGAGAATGACCGAGCATCAAGCACCAAAGTCCCTGCTGAACTCAAGACCGATAGGGCGAAGGAGCCTAGGAAGGCCAAGACTAAGATGGAGCGACAACGTCCTCAAAGACATATCTATCTTAGAGCTTCCAAACTGGAGAGAGCTGGCACAAAACCGAGATGAGTGGAGGAAGACTCTTGAGGAGGCCAAGACACACCAAGCGTTGTAGAGCCAATAGTGATGATGATGATGATAGACAGGTCGTGTGACTTGTAGTATAATTATTGTAAACAAGTAAACTCATATTAAACCAGTATGTATTAAGGACAAATTGTTATTGAGAAGTACCCCCACAGAACTGATAGTGTTTGAATGTGATTAATACCAAACTTTACAAAAACAAACACACTATAATTTTTGAAGTCCAAGGTTGAAGATCGCACCTACCCAACTCAAGATCAACTTCCTCCATCAGCAGAGCAGCTTTCACAAGATTGGGAAGCGAACCCAAAGAACTTGGACAAAAGCTCCATTCAGGCTAGGCGCGATATTACTAAACAAACAAAACCATGTCGGGTAAATAAGTTCATTATTGTTGTAGGATTCAAAATCAGGACCTCTAAGGAGCGAGGGCATTATGCAGGACGAGAGCTGTAAGGAAATGAACAAAGGAAGTCGTGTCAGTTGTCTGGTGCTTTGTAGAAAGGTGTGAAATGTTCGCACGTTAAGAGAATAAAGGATTTGAGAGTATATTGGTGCAGAACCGAATTCGATATCTCATTAATTCAAATGATTACAGATGCATTAAATCATAATATCTACCTATGAGTAATAGGGCATTGTTATAGTAATTTATTTTATATTACGATAACACATACAGAAACGGGCGGTCCGTTTGATGCAATCTTTAGAGTACAGGCGTCGGTCGGGAATGCTATCCTTGTTCTACCGGTGTTACAATGGAAGATGCTCCGAGGAACTGGCATCATTGATCCCTTCGGCACCGGTGCATAGTCGGGAAACACGCCAAACGCGTGCCCAACATTTGTACATGGTTGAAATTTGTCACATGAGAACCGGTCGTTTCTTCGACTCGTTCTTGTGTTCAACAGCTCGGCTGTGGAATGATTTGCCGCCCTCTGTGTTTCCTCCTTCCCACAACATGGGTCTCTCCAAGACCAATGTTCATTCCTTCCTCTACTCAAAAAGACCCTCCACACACCATCCCAGATGACATAGGCCCTGAGGGAAATTATTTTCCTCAGGGCCTCCTGTGTGAAGTTAATGTAAAAAATAAATAAATTAAAAATAAATAAAAATAAAAATAAATATAAAAATTAATAAATAATAAAAAAACGCGTATTTGCTCCAGCAGTGCAAACCCACTACTGGGACTTTAAAATCCTCAATTTGGAAATTTTTGTGAGAGTAGGAAGCGCTCAAAAAGAAGAAAAAGGGTATATATGTAAATTCGAATTTTAGAAGGAGCGCGCTAATGTTGAAATCGATAATAATTAAGGTGATCCAATAGTCCAGGAAAGATCTAAATCGGAATCTACGCCTCTTTTTGGGAGGAGTTTAAAAATACTTGAGAAAAAGCATTTGGAAAGGTTGGAAAAGGTATATGAGAATTTTTTTTACGGGTTGATTTCGTAAAGGCCTGTAAAAAACATTAAGAGGGTTACCAGAGAAAACCAGAAATATGTCATTTTTAAATCAGATTTTAGACGTATTGACTGTTGTCCACAAAAAATTATAAATAGATTTCGAAAGATTGTTCTTTTATCTAACATTCGCATGTTTTAAGTTTTGAGAAAAAATGTTTATTTTTAGTATAATACGGTTTTGTTAAATTTTCAAAAAAGATATTAAACCACACCCGTTTCATATCATATAATCATGCGGTAAAATAAATCTACACATTATCTAGGTATCGCATGTTTTAGAATTTTAATTTCAGTTTAAACAAAATCATAAAAAAATATATACATACATGTTTTTCCTGACGAAAATTAATCCGTTTGTTTATTTATTTGCGCACTTACAAACTAATACATTTCAGATTTTTTTAACATTAGTTATTTAACATTCTTTAACTTAGACATTATTGAAAAATGATAATTACTTATAATCAAAAAATAATTACAAAAAAGTACAAAATTCTAATAGTTTTATCATCACGCCTTTCAGAATTTTTGAATGTAGGTATAAATTAAAGCAAATTTGGAATGAAATAAAATCGATATTAAGTTATAATTTTAAAAAGCTGGTACGGAGAATATTTAATCTTTGTCATTGTAACCACCCTGGACGATCGTAAGAACAACTTTCGACGAAACGTGGATTTTTGGCCGCTGGCTGGTTAAACGCTCTTAACTCCGACCAACCCCGGGGTTGCACGTGAACGGACATGCGGGAGAAACAATTTATTTCTTTGAATATGGCATTAAACGAGTGTTACACAAATGTTTCAATTTTTCAATACCTTCCTAAAAATTATTTTATTAATTAAGTAGTAAAACATTGGAGTGTGCGAACTGCGCATAATAAAATACAAATAAAGCAGCAGAAAGACTTCCAATTAACTTTCCCCCCGTCCCTAGTTCAGGAAGTGGAAGTACATAAAGTCCTTTCCCTGTAATCCTAATACGCTTATAAGGACTGAAATGGCTTATCAAATAGAAATACGAGGACATGTAAATGACTGGAGCCCTCCTCCCATCGCCCCCGCCTTTGTCAAGGAATTCACAGCTTAATATAAAAACTTAATTAATTCCTTAAAATTCCTTCATCCAATTGAATGTCCTATAAAACATTCCGAGTGAATTAGAATTTCGGAATTTCTCGAGGTGTCTTCAGTTAATACCAATTTAAAGTGATTTTTATGATACTGGAACTGGAAACACTTCTTTGCTTGCGAATTTGTCTCCTTATTATGTATATATAAATATATATCTACATTTTTAAATCAGATTTTTGACGTATTGACTCTTTTCCACATGAAATTATAAATGGATTTCGAAAGATTGTTCTTTTATCTAGCATTCGCATGTTTTAAATTTTGAGAAAAAATGTTTATTTTTAGTATAATAAGGTTATACCATAGGTCGTTGGCAGATTTGTTAAATTTTCAAAAAAGATTTTGTATTATACCACACCCATTTAAAATCATATAATCATGCAGTAAAATAAATCAATACATTATCTGGGTATGGCATATTTTAGAATTTTAATTTTAGTAAACAAAATCATTAATACGTACGTACGTGTTTCTTGACGAAAATTGGTCCGTTTGTGGATTTATTTGCGCACTTACCAACTAATGTATTTCAGATTTTTTTAACAGTCTTATTTAACTTAGACATTATGATAAATACTCGTAATCAAAAAATAATTACAAAAAGCACATTATTTTAATAGTTTTATCATCACGCCTTTCAGCATTTTTGGATGTAGGTATAATTAAAGCAAATTTGGAATGAAATAAAATCGATATGGAGTTATAATTTTAAAAAGCTGGTACGGAGAATAATTAATATTTCTCATTGGTACCGCCCTGTACGATTGTAAGAACAACTTTCGACGAAATGCGGATTTTCGGCCGCTGGCTGGTTAAACGCTCTTATAATTTTAATTAACGAGTTCCCCCTTCCATTTTCGTTGTTTTCTTGAATTAGCAACTTATACTTATGCAGGTTTGTAAGAAGTACATATTTACAACAATGAAGTTAAATAATTTTATTATTCAGTTAAATATTTTATGCAAGGTTATATTTTCAAAACATAAATGAAAGTGTAACTTTATTTTCCTCATGGCTAAAGTTAAGCTACCTATGTATTACGTAATAAGTGCAAAATGGTGGTATTTCTCCAAATAATATTCGTGGAACTCCATTTAAGTTTTAAAATGTCCAGTACGTAATACAAGAACAAACAAACTATTCCACATCCCACAATCAAAAACTAACTACTCACAACATACATTTCTGAAAAGGACGTGCACAAAATATAACAATATCCTTTCAGACGCTGATATTTTCCATTTGTCCTCAGTTCAATTCACAAAATATGTAACGGAGAAGATCAAAACAGATTGTTGATCGTGAATCCTGCTGTGTGCCTTATTTTATTGTTTTTCTCTTATTATGTTGGTTTCATCTGATTTTCGTATGAATTATTATGTTGGTTTCATCTGATTTTCTGTAATCTAGTTAGGTATTATGTATGTATAACTTCTTATATTAATGAGTTTTTTGTTTTTTCTTTAAATTCTATATTCTCAAATGTGGAAACTTCACTGGTTCATGCAAATTTGTCAAATGTAATTATTTAATAAAATATGTACAACTGTTTGTTTCCCAAATAAAGTAAAATAAAATAAAATAAAATAAAAATATAATTTTAATTAAATTTAATAATGTTATTATCAAGTTCTGTCAGTATTTTAGTATTTATTTTTGTTACAGCCTTTTTGGCTTACAAGCCCATTTTCAAACTGTCAAACAGCAGTAACAAAAATAAATACTACGATAATTGAAGAATTTGATAATAACATTATTAAATATAATTTAATTATAATTTTTAAAGAATTCTATCTACTTGTCAAAGTTACTTTAATCATATGGCTGTTAACGTGTTAACATACACTTACTAGTAGTGTTACGCCAATTATAGCGTAATTCTGTGATCGATTAGTGCTACTCGTTAAGATGAAGCCATATTAAATAATGCAAAATCATACAAAATCAAATGTTTTTGTTTTGAAAATTTGATCACTTAGAAGTATTGAAGATGCTTCAATTAAATCTGCGTGTAGAACACATCTTGGCCCTTAAAAACATCGGTCAATTTTTTATAAATCTTTTAATAAGCTTAGAAAAAAATATTGTTTTAGGCCTATAAAAAACACTTTCAACTCCAAAATCTCCTATTTATAAACCCCTTTTTGAATAAGGTTTTATTGTTTAATGCGGCAAATTTAATCGCAAAAAATTGATATTTACGCCCGAACTTCACAAAATAAAATAAGAAGTTTTCAAAATCTTTTTCTAAAGTATTTTTAAACTCCTCCCATAAAGGGGTGTGAATTCCGATTTCGCTTTTTTCCTGGACTATTGGATCGCCTTAATACGAGTAGCACTAATCGATAGTTTACGCAGAAGCGGCGAAATATCTATTTATTTTCTTTGTTTATGCGTCAAAACTTTTAATGTACCTACTACCTAAATTGATTATATCTATCCGGGAAAAAACACCGATAATATGCATGATATATTTTATTTCGTTGAAATTATGGCACAAATATCAAAATGTTTTTTAATCACAATCCAAAAAACTTAATTTTCCATATTGTAAAAAAAAACCATGTCCGAAAATAGGCACTTCTTAAGAAGATTTTGAAGTTCAAAGTATTTTTATACGCGTGATTCTTTTTTATATTCTCTAGGCATGTAGATACCTACACTCGATTATAAAATGTTCGATTATAATACCTAAAGGACAAGAAGTTTTCTACTCGCAGTATAAAATTAAAATGTTCTATAATTAGTTCTTAACTGTCAAATTTTCAAATCAAAACCTGAAAACAAGATAAACAATTTCCAAAATGTAAAGCATACAAATACCTGCACATAAAATTCTATTGGAAACATTTATTTGGTTACATACATAGACCTAGCAGGTACCTGTATAGTTCAATGTATGTGTTTGCATAAATCGCTTGTAAAATATTCAATAATAAAAACAGTTCAAGTCGAAATTGAAATGTTTCATTGCAACTTGTGTTATACAAGAGTGCGGTTTTGAATAAATTAAACTTTAAAAATTAAACTTCAGGTGATCCACTAGTCCTTACACTACTAAAATTAGAACTTGAAACTCCGCCCCCTTTTGGGAGGGAATACTTGAGAAGGCTTTTTTGGAAAGGTTGGAGATGGTACTACTACTCGTATACATGTTGATTTCGTAAAGGCCTGTAAAAAACATTAACTTCTTTCTTATACATTGTTATAAAAACATTATAAAATATTATAATTAATATTCCATAATTATATTATAATAACAAGGAAATTGTTTTCACGGAACCAAGCGACGTATAGTCTAGGAACGTCCACGTCACCATAATGGGGCTGGGGCATTAACTGACACAAAATGCACATAATCTTTATGCCGAATCGCATAAGGTTTAATTCTCAATTCGAAATATGTTATAAATGCCACCCATTTTAATTTTAAAAAAACAGCTCGAAATTGCAACGTTTTGTTTAATTTTGTTAAAATTCTGGCACAAATTTTAAAATGCTTTCGGATTACTTGCTAAAGAATTTAATTCGCCACATTATACGACAAAACTGATGAGATTTTGCATTTGAAAGTAATTTTTATAGCCCTGATATTTTATTTTTTTCCAGACTTACAAAAAGACTTATTATAAAAACGCTCATTTTTTTCCAAGGCCAAGGATGTGTTCTATTCGCAGTATTTAATTGAAGCATCTATAATATCTAAGCGATCAAATTTTCAAACCAAAAAAACCTGACTTTGTATGATTTTGCATTATTTCGCATGGCGTCATCTTACCACCCGCCCTAAATATAGTGCGTAGAGCCTTATTACTGCATTCCTACTTCCTTCTGCGTATTTTCCTTCCGGCACAGAAAATTGTCGCGAAACAATATTAATTAGAATTAGCCCGGGGCATGGCAGTGGCGCGAGTAAGTAGGTACCTGCGCTAAGTAGGGCGGTGAAAAAACCTCCGTAAGATACATAAAAGGGTGGAAAGGGAATTTAAGGCCACTTTCAACTGCCTCCGGCTCCAAGCAATGGCTCTGGCGCAAGGGTTGGCCTTTGAAACCTTGAAGGTTTGCAGATATATTATTTAAAGACTATCAGTATGCATATTTAACTAAATAAATCAATTTTTCCACAACCATTATTAAAAATTCTTGATGAAAGAGAAAGGGGTCGTTTTGGCCCGGAGCTCTGTATGCCATTATTTCAAAAAATCATCAATAAGTAGGCATAAGTAAAAATAATGCATAAAAATTTAAAAACTTATTTGAGTAATTCTAACCGTGGTATATTGTTAAATTAAAAAATTAACCTGGTAAATCTCATGTCAAAATGTTTCTAATTTTTTCTTATTTAATAAATCTTTGATTTCTAAGAATTTATTTAAAAACCTGCCCACTTAATTAATTATAAACTGCAAATATTTTTTCCATATTTGCATTTTTTAATTTCAAATATATATTATACAAGAATTAGATATACACTTTGTCCAAAGAGATGTAACCGTCCAAGAAATGTAAACGTAACGTTTTAATGACAATTATTTTTACAAACTTTCTTTAGGCTGGTAAACTAACTAACCATCACGCCGTTTCCCCGCGGGGGTAGGCAGAGAGGACGGACCGCCAAACAAACTCGGTCTTGGCACACACTCTTCGCCTCACTCACATTCATACATCGTCTCATACATGCTCTTCTATTATTCTGACTTTTGACATGGCCCGTCTCAAGTATCTGATTCACTTGATCGTGCCATGTCTTCCTCGGGCGTCCCCGACTTCTTCTACCATTCACATTTGCATCGTATATTCTTTTTACACTACTTTCTTCGCTCATTCGCTCTACGTGCCCAAACCATCTGAGGGTCCCTTTCTTAATTTTGCTCATTATACTTACATCAGCCTTACATTCTTTGCGGATATCCACATTTCTAACACGATCATACATGGTTTTACCACACATACGTCTCAGGGATCTCATTTCAACAGCATTCAGTTTACTTTCATCCTTCCTCTGCCAGTTCCATAGGCTGGTAGACGCCATAATATTGATTATTCCGATTTGTTAGCTTGTACCACGATTATGCGAATTCAGGAAGGATATAAAGAAAGGATCTAGTACAGCCGCCATCCTGAATCGGAACCTGAACGTAACAAAGGAATTTACAAAGAATTTACAGTCGAGTTAAAAAAGAACTGCGCTACGCTCAATCAAATACCAATAACTAATTTACTATGCGCGAGTAAACCAGTTGATATTACCCGGCTTTTTAAAAAATAAAAATAATAAAGTAATTGAAACCAACAAAAAATCATTTATATTAATAGAAACATAAAAGAAACTAGGATCAATAGTTCTGAATTCTTCTTGGATTCCGGTAACTACATGACGGTTGCACCAAAACTAAATGCAGAAAGCCACGTTAATTTCAACAATTCTAATAGTGAAGTAACGGCCATGGGACAATTAAAGCGCGCAACACGCGGCAGCATATCAATGATGGTTGACTAATAAATGTTGGTGAAGGAAGAAGCTAAACACGACATAATATCCCAAAAATTAAAAGTCTGGTCTTAATATTCCTTACTTTTTAATTTACACTTCTAATACTTATCTTATCACATACATAATTTCTAAATTTTTCTCTGAATTTGAACATTCTAGGCGCATTTTTAATTTCATTAGGAACATATATTACACATTTGGATTCATTTGGATTCCTTTATCTGTGTTTTTTTTTCATTTTTTGGTCTTTCATGTTATAGTTGTGAATGCCGTTTTCTTTATGACATCAGGATTTTATTAGAGTTAGAAATCAATGAACTCGAGTTTTGAGAATTTCAACAAAAATAGTGTGACTTTTGCCAAGAAAGTTGCTAAAATAATTATTTTCTTAACCTAAAAACCTTTCATTATTTCTTTTTTAAATAATAAGCAAATATTAATTGCTGTTTACCTGGCCAGTGAACAATTAATATTACGCCTTGCATTTAAGAGGGCATTACCAGAGAAAGCCGGAAATACGTCATTTTCAAAAAAGTTTTTAGACGTATTGACTCTTTTCCACAAAAAATTATAAATGGATTTAGAAAGATTGTTCTTTTATCTAGCATTCGTATGTAATAAATTTTTAGATTTTTTTTAAATTTTTAGTATAATAAGGTTATTCCATAGGTCGTTGGCAGATTTGTTAAATTTTCAAAAAAGTTTTTGTATTATACCACACCCATTTCAAATAATGTAATCATGCAGTAAAATAAATCAATACATTATCTAGCAGAGTTATGTATTAGAATTTTAATTTTAGTTTCAATAAAATCATTAAAAAATATGTACGTACATGTGTTTCTTGACGAAAATTGGTCCATTTGTGTATTTATTTGCGCACTTACAAACTAATATATTTCAGATTTTTTTAACATTCTTATTAAATTTAGACATTATTGAAAAATGATAAATACTTACAATCAAAAAATAACTACAAAAAGGACACTATTTTAATAGTTTTATCATCACGTTTTTCAGCATTTTTGGATGAAGGTATAAATTAAAGCTAATTTGGATTGAAATAAATTCGATATTGAGTTATAATTTAAAAAAGCTGGTACGGAGAATAATCAATATTTCTCATTGTAACCGCCCTACACGATCGGAAGAACAACTTTCGACGAATTGTGGATTTTCGTCCGCTGGCTGGTTAAACGCTCTTAATTAATAGGATGACAACACTGTTTGGTCTATTTCCAGGCGAGTTACTTTTTGAAGACGGATATTATATAAAATAGTGATAATCGTTTTTAAAATCACGGAATCCTTTTTGTACAAGGATGTTTTGTGCCTTGCACCGTTTCATTACTCAAAGAACAAAATAGTTTGATCCCTTATTTGTGTGGAGAGAGATTTTTCTCTTGTAAGTAATTACCACATGGTGCCAATGATAATGCTTAATCGAAGCCATTCGTGTCCTTTCAGTTTACATAAGTTTACAATTTATGTAAGTAGTAAGTTCTCCCTCGATGTAATTGCCATTTGGTAACAAACATGCTTGTTTAGTTATTCCAAATCAATTTATGTGTTATATTATATCCATACGGAAACTGGATTACTACGTGTTTTGTCAGACATAACTCTTGCTATCGAGTCGGGAAAACTGGCACACCTTTTCTTCTTTCAGTCTTGGACATGAGTGCCGCTTTTGATACGATCGACCATGATTTTCTTATTAAACGATTAGAAGAATCCTTTGGTTTAAATGGCGGCGTTAAAAGCTGGCTGACATCGTACTTGGGTAACCATATACAAGCCGTAAAGGTAGGGAAAAACCAATCAAAATATGCAACCCTTTCATCTGGAGTACCCCAGGGGTCTGTTCTGGGCCCACTTCTTTTCATCCTCTTCACAAATGATGTCGCTAAAATAATCGAATCATTTGGCCTTCTATCTCACTGCTACGCTGATGACCAACAAGTTTACTTTTACTGCTTACCAGAGGAAGTAGACAGTCTAAAAACTCGCATAATTGAGTGTCTAGAAGCAATTACCCGCTGGATGACCTCAAATAGATTAAAACTAAATCCGTCAAAGACTGAGTTTCTTTGGACCGCCACAAGCAGACGTCAGCATAACATTGATAACTCCCCAATAACCATTTCAGGAAGCGACATCACTCCAAAGACTTGTATAAAACTACTGGGTGTCAATCTGGACGCTGATTTTTCCCTTAAAACCCAAGTGAACAGAACCGTAAGCACGGGATTTTTTCAATTAAGGCAAATTAAAGCAGTAAGGAGAAACCTGCCAACAGAGGCGACTAAATTACTAGTCAATTCGTATGTGGTTTCACGTTTAGATTATTGCAACGGAATATATGCAAGTCTTCCAAAATATCAAATTAACAAATTACAATCCGTTTTCAACGCTGCGGCAAGACTTATCACCGGCGTATCAAAATATTCCCATATTTCAGAGCATCTCAAAAATCTACACTGGCTTAAATGTCCTGAAAGGATCCAGTTTAAGCTCGGCTGGATGGTATTTAAGTCCCTTTACGGAATGGCTCCGGCTTACTTATCGGAATTGTGTATTCCAGAAATTTCCAATCATCGACAGTCAACCCTGAGGTCAGCAGCGTCATCAGCTATCGGAAGGTTAAAGGAACCAAAGCGCACGCCAGATACTAAGTTCGGTGAGCGCGCTTTCGGAGTGTCAGGACCTAAAGCCTGGAACGGACTGCCACATGACTTAAGAATGATCACAGACGCGGCGGAATTTAGAGCTAGACTTAAAACTCACCTTTTCAGACAGTCGTATCCATAAACTCAAAATCTTTCACCTTCACTTTCAATGCCCGCGACACCGTAAATAACTAACCTGTAAAAACGGAAAAAAAAAAAAAAAAAAAAAAAAAAAAAAAAAAAAAAAAAAAAAAAATGTAAGCGTTTGTGAAGGTCATTTCATGAACATTCTCCAGCCCTAAAGATTTCGAAATTCTCCAGTATTTTAAAATAAATATCAACTATACTTTTGCCACTAATCTCCAATAGTCCTAAAATCTCCAGTATTTTAAAATAAATACCTCTACTTTTGCCACTAATCTTTTCACAAATGTAATAGGTACTAACAGCGATGAGGGTAGCAAATAATGTAAAATCACGCAATGTCCAGTGTGTTAACTGTAATGTCCTCCGCGTGCAAAGCCGTATCTTCTCCAAACATAAACTTATAATTAAAGTGTGTTTATCGGAAGTGACCTGCCAGGTAAGTATGTTTCTGTATCCATTTGTAAATAGTAAAATCAGTTAGAACCTAAGCATTCCTAATAAATTGTACAGCGCCCTTGAGGTGATTTTTCACAAAAACGGCGCTTTATAAATTATCCAATTATTATTATTATTATTATCTCTGATATAATGAAGAATGATTTAAATGAGTGAAAGATCTTTTAGGTCTTTTTGATGAATTAATAACCAATCACTTACCATCTTCAAATTAAATCTAAAATATCGTCACGAACTTCCACGTCACACGAGCAGCTTCCCGATTCGTAATTGGTCCTTATAATATCTTGGCAAACATTTCCATAGAAACTTCCCGAGACGCGAGCGGGAGAAATACATAGATAAAGCGCAAAAGAGCGGGAAACTTGCGATGAGGTGGGAAAATAAATTTCGCGCCGAAATGACACGAGAATGAAATTTCCAATTACCCATTCTCCCCAAGTTCCTACTTGGCCATTATATTTTCGCACTCCGCTTGGCAGCTCTTTCCACATTTTTTTTCTTCTTCTTTACTTTCCTTTGAATTTATTCTTTTTAAGCGTTAACAGCCCGGTTAGTGGCGCTACAACGTAAATAAATACGTTTATATTCATAAGCTTCCTTTAAGCGGAGCCATTGTGGGTGAGTCTCGGGGGAGACAAAGGTAATGGGACGTGGCACACTTGATCAATTTACTATTATTGATAAACCTATCATTCCTTGCTAATGTTATATAAACAAGACCCTGAAAAAACAGGAAACGTAAAAATCCAGCCACTGTCTTAACCTTCCCAATATCGAATTCGAAAGCTAAACTTCCAACTCAATCTGTAGGTAACTCACTAAATATCTAATTGATATGGTGACCGGACAACTCAACAAAGTGGCACTTCATCATTCCTTTGAAAAGTCATTAAACGTCCTCTGGTATTTTTCCGGCACTTTTAATGACTTCACAAATGCGTGCTGAAATGCCACTTTGATCAGTTCTCGTGGAACCAAATAATTATCAATTTAATCAATTTAATTTAGAAAAGTTTTGTGAATATTGTTGATTATTAAATAATTTAATTTAATTTAATATATTAACTCAAATCTTAGATTTAGATGAAACCTTGCGAAGTAATGCAAAATCATAAAAAATCAAGGATTTCTAGTTTGAAAATTTGATCGCTTAGAAATATTTATAGACGCTTCAATTAAATATCGCGAGTAGAACACATCTTGGCCTTGAAAAAATTCGAGTATTTTTTTAATATATCTTTTGGGTAAGTCTGGAAAAAAATTAAACATCAGGCCTAAAAAAAAACTGCAAAATCTAATTTGTCAAAATTAAACAAAACATTACAAATTCGCACTTCGGCATAAATCAAAATGGGCGGCGTTCAACGAATTTCGAATTGAGATTTAAATCTTGTGCGGTCCGACATACAGACTGTGCATTTTCTATCAGTTAACAAACACCCCATTACCACGGGCGTTCCTAGACTTTACGTGGCTTGGTTCCGTGAAAAATTTCCTTGTTATTATAACAAACAATGGATAAGAAAGGAGTTAATGTTAATTACAGGCCTTTACGAAATTAACCTGTAAAAAACCATTCTCAAATACCATCTCCAACCCTTCCAAAATTCAGTTATATTTGTGTAGTCTAAGTAGATAGGACGGTCTCTAAACAATTGTCGATATTTTATAACTATGTATTATGATTTATCGCTAAGACTTGACTTGCCACTTCTAAACTTATATTTATCACTGATTTGTCTTTGTTTTCATTTATCATCTTTAATCTTATAAATATAAAAATGGCCAAACTGCTCGAAATACTAGAATCAGAAGGCGTAACCTCTTACTTACTCCTTTTGCTAAAATAAGTTTTTGATACTTTGCAACAAAACTATACAATGCACTTCTACTGTCATTAGACAAAACAATATATATAAGTCCTGGATTACCAGTCAAAGCAGTTCCAACATCAAAGATAATATTATCAAAGCCAAGAATGTATGTATTTTTACAATGGTAAGATGATGATTGTCTGTTACTTTAAATGTATCTAGTATTGTGTTGTTATTTGTATTTTCATTATAAACTGCTCATTTTAAAATGTCTGCTCTCAACACACACAGGTTTTCCTACAAGTCAGGCATAGGACATCACAAATTGTAAGTCTAGAATTAATAAAGATGAATTAATAAAAAGTAAAAATTGTACACCTTTTTAAAATCGTATTATTTTATTGTAAATTGCACGTAAATCCGTTTATTAAAAAATAATTAACGATTTGTGATTTATTTATTAATTTTTTTTTATTTCTAATTGAACCTGATTAGAAGAAAGAATTTATAAAGGCAAATTTGTAATTATTCCGTTAAGATAGCTCCAGGGTGATTATTTAAAAAAAATCCTAGTTATCCAGTCATAAAGGGTTGAAATCTTTGAAGATAAAAGACTAAAGCAAATTAATTTAACTCTTTCAAACGTTTTTGCAAACTGAATAATGAATTAAAGGTTTCAGAAAATTGAATCAATCAATTTATCTCAGGTTTCAGTCTGGTTTTAAAACAGGTTGTATATAGGTACCTATTCAAAAAAATCTTAAACATAAAACCTATTTATGTATTAGAAAAACTCTCGAAATTTGATGTCTGGCGTCATAAAATTTGGGAATTTATCATTTTTAATTCCCGACGACATTTCGACCATAAGCTTTGACTAAATTATTAAAGAACTAGCATACCTGGCCACACTTTGCTGTGGCTAACGAAACACGACGCCATTACCCAACCTTTATAAAATCCACACCACCCGCTTGCCAGCTGCCCGCTGCCTGAATTGAGTTTTTGAATTTCTTGGCTTTTCTCTACTATAATAAGCATGTATTGTACATATAAACCTTCCTCTTTAATCATTCTATCTATTGGTAAACACCGCATGAAAATAGTTTAAGATGAAGCCATAGTAAATAATGGAAAATCACCCAAAATCATATGTTTTTGTTTTGGAAAATTTGATCGCTTAGAAGTATTATAGATGCTTCAATTAAATACTGCGTGTAGAACATACCTTGGCCCTTAAAAATATCGGTCATTTTTTATAGGTCTTTTAATAAGCCTATAAAAAAATAAAATATAAAGTCTGTAAAAAACACTTTTAAGTCCAAACTCTCCTATTTATAAACCCCTTTTCGGATATGGTTTTATTGTTTAATGTGGCAAATTCAGTTTCTTTTATAATAATCGCAAAAAAAATCGATTTTTACGCCCGAAGTTCACAAAATAAAATAAAATAGGTACTTATGCATTTTCGCGTTGTTATTTTACAATACGGCCGGCAGTATACGAATTTGGATTTTCAAAGTGAACTCTATGCCGTCCACCGAAGGGCTACATAACTAGTCACGCCCGTTTTTTTTATCAGTTCGCCCCCGAACGGAGCGGGAAACGGACGCTAGGCTCCGCGTCGCTTTGTTCCGTGAAATCAACTTTAAAATTCTGTTTTATTGTAATTAACAATGCGTAAAAAATGATTTAATATTTTTTACAGGCCTTTACGAAATCAACCTGTTAAAAAATTCTCAAATACCTTTTCCAACATTTCCAAAAGCTTTTTCTCAAGTATTTTTAAATTCCTCCAATAAAAGGGCGTGAATTCCGATTTCGATTTTTTCCTGGACTATAGGATCGCCTTAAAAGACCTACGCGCACATACATTTTGAGCGACTTTGTTTTATACAATGTAATCATTTTATACTAATAAGTGTTTAATCTGTATTTTCTATTGTTCCAACGGGAGAAAAAATATCGAAAAAAAGAGTGAACCGAATAGTATTTGAAAATTAAAACCAGTGTCGACTCGGGAACATTCTAGTGAGACAGGCGTAGTAATTGGGTATCTATAAATAAGATTTGGTAGATAAAATTCAACATATATATATATAAATATAGGATTTAGCCTGCGAGAGAATGAGATAGTATAATCGGTCTCTTTGTGCGACGCTTCGTAGTCTACCGGCCTCCTCTTTATACGGTAGGTACTTCGTAGACTTCCATTCTTGTATAATTTAGTTCTCTGACGGTTTCACTTATACCGCGTGTGAATTGCACACTATGATATCTACATCATTATTTTATTACAGTGGAACAGTTTCGGCTTTCTGCTTCAAGTAGCGAGTAACCCAATCTCCTGGGCGGCTAGTAGCCAAATTTTAAAGAAATGCATGTATGTGCGCTTGTGTGAGAGTGAGTACCGCCAAAATTTGATAGAATGCATTGTCAACAATAATGTGTCTATTGGCCGAGTTTCAGCTCGATTGGAAGTCTGAAAGTGGGTTTATTTCCACTTTCAAGGTTTGCACCCATTCAAGAAAACACAATCAAAATTAATATAGATGTATTTAAAAATAGAGGTTATAAGACCTTTCAGCTGCAGGACCATAATGAATGTTTCAGCTAAAGGCGTTAAGATCTACGGCAAAATTGTTTATATGTACTTATGATGACAATTATTGTGTTTTATAAGGAAGTTACTCACAGCAATAAGAGTGGGGTGAATGCTCTGCAATAGAGAACTCAAGTCCAATTTTCTTTTTTTTTTAATAATGACCTTTTAACTTAAATAACTGCATTTTTATTTTTATTTTTAGAGTTAGTTTTAATGGTTAAAATAATTGTCAAAGTTTTAATTTTTTAAGACCCCCGAAAACCACCGCATGTATGGTGAAACGTGTGACGTCATCACTCCTCAAAAATTAGTATAGGAACGGGCAATCAGCTGATCTACTGCCGCCATTTTGAATTCCGTTGTTCGAAGTATTCTTCCTAGAAGTAGCATTACTATTTTTTTTGTGCAGTAGTTTTTGAATATTTTCAATAATAGAGATAAACTAATAAGAGATACCGTTATTTTAAATAGGTACCTATGTTAGGTACCAAATTTAATATAGATGAAAAATGGAAATTTGAATAAAAATTGTAAAAGGTGGCACGCGGGCTGTTTAAAAACTGAATGTATTGGGATTGAATATATGTAACGCGGGAGGACGGTTGGCGGGACGAGGGATCGGGAAAGGGAAGAGGGAAGGCGGGGAAGGTGGAAGGGGAACGCGGAAGGGGAAGGGAGTGGAGTGTGGAGAGGGAAAGTGGAGGTGACGGAGTGGGAACGCGAGGGGGAAAGAGGACGCAGGAGAAGAAGGGGAGGCGGAAGGGGAACGGGACGAATGGGAAAGGACACTCAGGGAGAAACAATTAGTTATCGATAAAAATTTGAAATAGAAGGAACAAATTTGTCAAGTTGTAAATAAATTAGAAAATTGATTTATATATTTTTAAGAATAAGAAATGTTTTATCTGTAAAAAACTTATATTTAATATATTACGCTTCAATTAACTTTACAATATGTTATCATTAGCTGGGGATCCGCATACCGCATACATTTTTTTCATACATAATTAATAACTTTAAAATAAGTGAAAATAACGTGTTTATAATAATTTTTGGAGCATCATCTTCAAAAATAATAATTATTTTTTTAACAACTTAAAAACTTCAAATCTTTAAGGAAGATATTATGTAAGAAATCGGTAAAAATTCGAGTAGCGGCGGCTTAAACATATTCACAATTTTCGCTTAAATATTATCGTTTTTAATGTTAGCGCGCTCTCTATAACACTCATATTTACATATCTCTTCATCTTATTATTTTTAGCGGGTAAAAATTCTAATAAAAGATTAAGAAACATTTAATAAAAAATATAAAAATATCATAACACCACTTCGTCAAATATTGTGACAGAGTTAACAGTAACTTAAAGGGAAAGTGGGTGTAACTCTATCCACGTTAATAGAGCCGCTCGGGTACAGTTTATATGCGCGAGGAACCCGACACCTCTCTCAGCTGCCGGGGCTCATTGCTACACTCTCCCCAACTTCCTCTTTTAAAGATACAAAGTGATGATTTTATTGTAGCGATTTGCAAAGACGTTTTAATTGAAGGTGATTTATTGATTATTTCATATTTTATTTATTTATTTTATTTTATATTATACTCGTAGAAACAAACAGCGCATCAGTTACAGTGATGAAATGATTTGCACGCTATTATACCTACATAAAATTTCATAGTGGGTACCTATGTAATGATTTATTTGTGATGTGTGGGTTTTACCGGGTTATGAGCGTGGTCTACAGGTGTGTATGTTTGTAGGTGTAAGAAGTGGTGGTCTGTAAAGGGTTATGAATGCGCATTACAGTTTACATCATTGACTCGCCTTTGTTTCAACTGTTTAAATGGACTCCAGATACTTATATCTACAGCCTGTTAGTCGGACGAATATCTACAGCTCATATGTTGGACTAATATCTACGAACTTCAGAGTGTTGACTAATATCTACAGAGCTAAGGTCGGACGAATATCTATGACGGTCCCAGTGTTGACTAATATCTACAGAGCGTAGGTTGGACTAATCAGCTAAATGTGTCCAAATATCCGATGTTAGGGATTTTTACATACATACTTACATAAATTAAGTTTTTTAAACTGCATACGCAATATTACGTTATTCCAATATGCTATACATAATTGCAAATATAACCTCTGCCAGTGCTGTAGATATTCGTCAACACTTTGGTTCTCGTAGATATTAGTCAGCAGTTTGAGCTGTAGATATTCGTCAACACTTTGGTTCTCATAGATATTAGTCAACAGTTTGAGCTGTAGATATTCGTCAACACTTTGGTTCTCATAGATATTAGTTCGATTTTTTCAGGTTTTGGAATTCCTGTAGATATTAGTAGACGCCTCCGTTTAAATGTACATTAAAAGTTATTTTGAAATTTGGAGATAATTTTGTTTTGAATAAATCCATTTTTTTAAATTTTTATTAGCTCCACGTAGGAGGAAAATATATTCCATCAGGGCCTACCTCATCTTAGGGAATGCTGTGTGGAAGAAGGAGAGGAAGTTCTGGGAAGGAAAAAGGTATGAGGGTGGGTAGGAATCTGGGGTCAATGTGTCCAGGAGTGACGGATGTATGAATTCATCCCTCCAACAAGAGGATTAGTCGAGAGAGTCCGGTAGAGTAAACCCGGGCACCCCTGTTAAGTCACCAAACGTATGCTATTTTTAATGAAAAAAATTTTGAAATACACAAATTAATCAAATAAAATTTATTTGGCTATGCTGGGATTTGAACCCGCATCCTCCCTGAAATGGAATTACCATAGTCTAATTGCCTCCACTGAGATGGGAGCAGTTGGGACATTTGACGGTATTCACGAAAAAAATAAACGTTTTAACCATTTTCGCAGTGTGCCTACCGGATATCTATCTGTGTGTGCGAAATGTCTGTTTATTGCACACATTTTTTCGAATTACTAGGCGCCTATTACCTACACATAAATGTAAAATAAAATAAACCAATTTTCAATCTAAAAACGCAACCGAAATGCAAAAATCTTACAATCTATAAAAAAAAAACACAGATGTAAAATTTCTGCTCGCACCAAAAATCATAAAAAAACCTTTCGGCAACATTAAAGACCGCCATACGGATCTCTTCCTCTTCTTCAGTGACAAGCGCCAGTCATCACATCCGACTGTCTCAACCATCCACTTCCCAACCGCTACATTCACCACACATATTGTCACTATGACAACAACATACGTAGTAGGCGAGCGGAGCGGGCGGCGTAACTCGATACGCGCCACTTGTGTTACAAATTGACTGCGAAAAATAATACCCACATATTTATGCTTGTAGATACAAGATAAAATTAATTCATACTAGTTTTATATGTGTTAGAAAATTAAAACTAAATAATGACATAATTTTAAACATTAATTCGAAAAAATATGATGAGAAGAAATTGTTAAAAAATTAGAGAACTATAATAAATCAAGGTATAGGTATAAGTAGGTACGTAATTTTGATAGAACCAAAAATGTTGTTTAAAGTGTATTTTGTCCATACAGTAGTTTTACCCAGTGTCTACTGTGGATTTTGATACTACTGCAAATATTTTTTTTAATATAATATAGTTATTGACCACTAGCGTGTAGGTACGTTTTGCTTTTTTTGATTATTTATTTTTAGTTATTTCTTTCAGGAGTTAGGACCCTAAAAATCGTTAAAATTGCCTGGTTTCAACACCATCAACAGACGTTCGGTATATAAAAAAAATTAACGATAATTATAAATTTCACGATTACACACACTAGGGAACAAATTCACCTCAAATATCGATGAATTTAATACAAGTTTACCTTTATTCAAGAAATATCTGAACAACATTTTTATGTAGAATATTTTGATATCTAAGGAACATCACATAGGAACTATTGCATATATTTGTGTATTTCTATAAATCTACAATGTAAAAACCTATTACCGTTTTCTTTTTATGTATCTTGCATTTTGTCATGTATTTTTCATCCCATTTAATTAGTCACCTGTAAATTTTGTAATTACTAACATACCTACAAGTTTATTTCTATGCCATTTATAACTTAGAAACTTTCTCTTTTATTGTAATGCACTATCTTTCCTTAATTAATGTTTTAAATTCATCTGTATATTTACCTTTCATATGATGTTTACTAGTTATATTTTTATAGTTTATCTTTTTTATTTAAAAACTGTCTCTGTATTATAAACTTGTCATGTAAAAGCCCATCAGGGCATTGAAAATTAATAAATAATAATAATAAATAAACTATACAATGTATTAAAAAAAAGCGTACGGACATGGTATTAGCTTCTAATGCAGTTAGTAAAAAAAAACTTACAAATCGGTTCACTTTTGGAGGAAAAAAAGGGGTAAACAGAAATTCAATTTTGATGACTTTATTTAGGTAACTATTTTCAGCCTGAGGAGCAGTTGTTCCTTTAGCTCAGTATTCGGGGGAGTAAGAGCGATAGTGACAGCAACACTTTGGTAAAATATGTATTTTTAATTTTTTTCGGCGATATAATAATTTATAACAAAGGCTGCGAAAAACAAAGGTTAGATGTAAAGAAAATTAGAAAAAAAGATCGACGTACAGAATTTTTTTAGTTACTTAGTGTCCGTCGATTTTGTGAATACAAAAAATCATTATTTTAAGACTTGATTGCTCGTTATCTCTTTCAAGTATGCGAATTATAGTTTTAGGCCATAATGTAATTTTTAATCTAAGTTTTTGGTCTAATGTAAGAAAGAACAAAATTTATTTGCACTGGTATTATCAATATCACTTTCAACAATTTTTTTCTCCGTTAAAAAATCTTTTGGTACCTACCTAACAAAATGTCAATTCATATACATATTTTATTATGTACCTTCTTAGTGATAATAATCTAATCGTAAGTACCTACCTGCCTAAGTAAGACAATTTTTTTAATTCGTACAAGAATGCATGTTTTCATAATATGGAAGTTGATATTCTAGAATAGTATTGGATAGGGTAGGTACTATAAACCTAGCACGATAGAAATATAACAGGCGTGACACCAAATCTAATCACGAATTTGGTCAATACGAAAATAATCCCCTACTAACTAAAATAATTGAACAAGTTGCGGTATTAAATTCATTCAGTTGTTCCGTAGCACTTCTGGTTATTTTTTGAACCCGAAATACAACAGGTTATTCCATCCCGTTGGACTTTTTTAATGACGACTCCTTCCCCAATGCTGGCCTTTTTGTGGAACTGTGGATTCTGTGGAACCCCGCAACCCCAGGCGTGTTTCTTTGGACTTTTTCCGTGTTTGAACGGCTTGGGATCACGTGTAAGAATGCGAATAGATTTGTTAGCAGAACTAAAGAAATCTACATTCTACATGCGTTGGAACAGATTTCTGAGCGTGGCGAAATTCTGTTTTAAATCGACCGTTTTAAATTTCGTCTGCCTGTAAATTTAATTGTACCGATTAATGTTCAAGATTATGGCCGTTCTAATGGTTCACTAAATATATCCTTTCATATGAGAAATCTTCGTGTTTATTTGGACTTTCTCATAAGCACTTTTTTTTCATTATTACGGCACCTACCTGCCTGAAAAAATATTGAAAACTGAATTGTCTTTGAGATAGTGAATCTTTGGACAAATTGTATGATTCCTTATTTACTACGTATGGTTAATAATTAAGGCACGGTGTACCCGCTCTAAAAGACGATGGATAGATATGTAGGTACATTCGAATGTTAGAGAGTGCTTGCTTATATTAAAAACTATAATATTGTGAAAATGTTTAATGAAACACGACTCGTTGAAAATAGAGCCAAAATCCCGTGGGGATTGTCTAAAATAGCATTTAAGGAAACATTGTGAATTTTTTCATGCATCTAACTTGTAAAATAACTGAATAAAACGTGTTTATAATAATTTTCTGAGCAGAGTTTGCGATTTTTTTCTATCGAGGAAACTTCACATAATTGCCTTTTCGGCGTGGAGAATGTATAGATATTTTCTTCAAGAATAGCGAATATTTTTAAGAGCTTTAAAACTTACAGTATTTAAGGAAAATATGTAATAAATCAGTAGAAATGTGGGAAGCCGGGACTTAAACAGGGGGGTAAATTTTTGTTTTGATTTATTTATAAGAGAAAATAATAAACACACTTTTGGACACGAGATCTACTACTGTTCGTAGAAATAAGTAGGTACACGGTACAGTAACTTTAAATTTTCAAAAAATTCAGATTTTCATGTTCCTAAAAAATACTAAGTTTACGATTTTGCTCTAGTATTCCCAATATACCAAACCGACTTCTACCGACTATAAATTTATCTGTGCCAAGGATATGATTGGTTCCTTCAATTTAAAAAAAATGTTTCATTAAAAACCGGTTACACTCATTGAAATTAATAACAGAGGCAATCCGCTGATATACTCCAATTTTAACCCTTTTCTCTTAAATTTATCAACGACGAAAGCAAAAGAAAGAGAAGGCATAACTGAGCTTTCAGCGGCAATGCCATATGTTGAAGTTGGTAGTTAATTGTAATGCTAGTCCCCAAACACAGAGGGCAGCAGCGGCCGTAATGGCGGCCGAGTAACAATGACGACAGGTGACCTCAACTCTTGCCTATTGTTTTTTCAAAAACAAAATAAACAAAAAGGGGCGAAATGAACCCGAGGAACGCCTTTTCACTTTGTTGTTTCGGTCAGAGCGAGAGAGGACTATTTTTTTTGCAAATGGCCGACGATTGTTTTGCTTTTTTTATGAACGACTTCCAGAATTTAACAAGTTGTGCAGAATTTTTTTAAATAACTTTTTGGCCTCATTCTGTAAAAATTCTACCTAACGGTTTTGATAAAATTTTCATAAATCTTACTAATATTATAAACGCGAAAGTTTGTATGGATATATGTTGTGTTTGTTACTCTTTCACGCAAAAACTACGGAATGGATTTTAATAAAACTTTGCAATAATATATCTCATACATCAGAATAACATAAAGGCTATAATTTATAAAGCTAGCTAAGAAGGGTACACGGGAAGAAAACGGGGACGCACGGGAAAGGTGATTCAGTGAGAAACAATGTATTTCTTTGAATATGGCAGTGCAACGCATGCCGGGAACCAGATAGGGGTACATAATATTATTTATTTATTTATTTATTTATTTATTTACGGACAATTAGTCCAATTAACAATACATCAATAACACGAATAGAAAAAAAGAGAAATCACAATGAAAGGAGATTACATATAGATGAAGAGCATTGACAAAATACATATAATATAAAAGTACATAGAGAAGATAACTACAAGTAGCTTGAAGATGGATTTAAAAATACTTTAAAAAACCACATTGCGTAACGACTGCCGAAAGTCATTTAGGCTTACACCAAAAAATTCAATGCTTTGATTTGTGTTGACTAGTCTCGACTTCTGGATAAAGGAGAATGATATCCATAATTAGTAGAATGTTGATTGAGGAACAGCAATTCATTATTTCGGAGTCTACGGGAAGGAATGTTGAACTGGATGAGTTGTAACAAAGCAGGTGTGTCAGTAATACTGTTGATAATTTTGAAAATGCATATTAGATCAGAGTCCTTTCTACGTTTTTCTAAAGAGGAAATGTTTAAAGTTTGTTCAATTTCATCATACGAGTATTCTCCTCTTTCAAGTCCTAACCTCCAAGCAATTCCTCGTAGGAAGCGATGTTGTACAGATTCGATGTAACAAATGTGGACAGCATAAAAAGGAGACCAAATGACACTAGCATATTCAAGGTGAGGGCGGACCAGCGAAAATATAATAATTGTGATTTGCTTCAAGAAGGACCAAGGTCAGTTTTTTTTTTAATTTCACAAGGCCTATGCAGAATTTGGTCTATTTGGTAAGTTTTTATTTTAAGAAACGCAACTTTCTGGTAATCATTGGCCCCGAAAATCGAAAAATATGCAGAAATTGACATTGATTAAATATTTTATTTTATTATATTTTGAAGAAAAACATACATTCCCGGGTTACGAATAACCTGACAATATTTGAATATCTCCTACTACCACCACAGTATGCTGAAAATGTTGCTTGTGTCGTGAAGGACTAAGCCACCCAAGGAATCAAACGTGCGACGTCTGGATGGGATCCAAACGCGTTGCAAACTCAGCCTGAACAGCCACTAAATATATCAAAAATGTCACAACGGCCATCATATGGTAGAATCAGTATTCACCCAATAGGTAGGTATCTATAAAATGTCTCAATAAATATTTAAAACCATAGAAGAAATATTTATTTATTTAGAAACTAGCAGACTCGGCCACACGATGCTGTGGCTAACGAAGCACATCGATTCAGAGAAAGTCATTTTTCAAGATATTACAGAAGAAGGGTTCAAACATTGAAAGATCTGGCCCATGGAAAAGCTTTGTTACGTACTCGTATATTATAAAGTATCCGTATACACAAAATATCTGAATACACCAGTGAAGGCATTCTTTTAGTTTTGTTTAAATAAAATTATATTTACCATACGATTGGACATTAAAATTAGCTCACCCATTAGCTATCATAAACATAAAAGGCAATTGATTTTATAATCAAGTAAAACACATGTTCAAATCAATAATTTTGATTTTCTTTTAAATTTTGCGTTTTTTGTGTTATGCTTGAAAATATTTGGAAATAAATATCTCCAGTTTTCAATGGTTTACTGAAAAATAACAAATAAAATATTTTAGCCTAAGTAGACCGGTATTAACAAAATATTACTAATCTTTACATTTTTATCAATCTTATGTTTTTTATGAATCTTGTGTTTTTAGCAATATACCTACGTATGTTTTTATCAATCTCTGTTTTTATCATTCTTACGTTTTAACAACCTTACTTTCTTATCAATTTTATGTTTTTATCAATCTCATGTTTTTATCAAACTTATATTTTTATTAATCTTATGTTTTTATCATTCCTATGTTTTTAACAATTTTAGGCTTTTATCATTTTTATGTTTGTATGAATCTCATATTTTAATCACTCTTATGTGTTTTATCAATCTAATGTTTCTATTAATCTTATGTCCTGATTTTTGTATACATTATGCCCGATGAAATGCATTTTAAGAACGTCCAAATTTTGCTAGAATTAGTGTATCTAACTAACCATCACCCACTTCTCCGCGACGGTAAGCAGAGGTAGGCCACCAAACAACTTAGTCCTGGCACACTCTAATTGCTTCATTCACATTTATACATCTTCTCATACCCTTCTGTTATACCTGACATGGTCTGATTCAAGTATTAGATTCATTTGATTGTATCATGTCTTCCTCGGGCGTTCCTGACTACTTCTACCATTCACATTCACGTCATTATGTTTCGACTCATTCATGTCATATAATTACTCTCCTTTTTTCGCTTTCTTGATCTATGCTCAAACTATCTAAGCGTCCCTTTCTTAAACTTTCGTCAACCTCGCATTCTTTGCGAATCTCAAGATTATATAACTAAATTCCATAAACATTCCATATTTCATTTAAAAAAGGGATCAATTTTTGTGCATTTTTTCCAACAAAAAAAACTTTTTTACATTCCTTGCAACATTTCCTTGCAACACATTCTAACAACACATTGCTTGAACATTTTCTACCGATATTAAAAATTGTAGGTCGAATACCAATTATCTTTTGACTGTTACTAGTTGCCTACTCTGTAAGCAATATTCAAAAACACATTTTTATATGGCACATTTCCCATAGTTACAAGTTACAACCTTCCCGGAGCCATAAGTCACCCCAAATTGTTTATCAATTTATTGGATAAACAACACCTCCACCAAAGGTCACCCCAAGTTCGTTTAGTGACTTAACAGAGGTGTCCGAATTCGTAGGGTGAGACTGGTTGAGAGAGGCCTTTAGCCGGATTCTCTCAACCCCATTGCCTTGCCCCGCAGTTGGAAGGATGGATTCAAACGCCCGTTTCTCTTGAATACACTGACCTCCAGATTCCTACCCACCACTCAAACCTTTTTCACTCCCAGAGCATCATCTCCTTCCTTTTGTCAAATAGACCCTCCATACACCATCCCCAAAGATTACATAGGCCAGAGGGATTTTTTTATAATTTTTATCCTTCCTGTGTGGAGGGACTCCAGATACTAATATCTACAGCCTCTATATCGGACGAATATCTACAGCTCATATGTTGAACTAATATCTACGAACTTCAGAGTGTTGACTAATATCTACAGAGCGTAGGTTGAATTAATATCTACAGAGCGTAGGTTGGACTAATCAGCTAAATGCGTCCAATAGTCCGATATTAGGGATTTTTACATACATACTTACATAAATTAAGTTTTTTAAACTGCATTCGCAATATTACGTTATTCCAATATGCTATACATAATTGCAAATCCAACCTCTGCCAGTTCTGTAGATATTCGTAAACACTTTGGTTCTCATAGATATTAGTCAGCAGTTTGAGCTGTAGATATTTGTCAACACTTTGGTTCTCATAGATATTAGTCAGCAGTTTGAGCTGTAGATATTCGTCAACACTTTGGTTCTCATAGATAGGTATTAGTCAACAGTTTGAGCTGGACTAATCAGCTAAATGCGTCCAATAGTCCGATATTAGGGATTTTTACATACATACTTACATAAATTAAGTTTTTTAAACTGCATACGCAATTTTACGTTATTCAAATATGCTATACATAATTGCAAATCCAACCTCTGCCAGTGCTGTAGATATTCGTCAACACTTTTGTTCTCATAGATATTAGTCAGCAGTTTGAGCTGTAGATATTCGTCAACACTTTGGTTCTCATAGATAGGTATTAGTCAACAGTTTGAGCTGTAGATATTCGTCAACACTTTGGTTCTCATAGATATTAGTTCGATTTTTTCAGTTTTTGGAATTCCTGTAGATATTAGTAGTCGCCTCCGTGTGGAGGTAATGTAAAAAAAAGTGGGACGACGTGTAGTTGCAAGTTACACGAGGCTGGAAGAACATGCGAAATATGAAGGTGGAGAAACTAGCTATTCAGATCTGGTCATCAAGCACGTTTAAAGTTTCGTTTCCTAATTTGTTTGATCTCACCAGGGCTTATTTTGCACACCAGTACGACAATTTTTTTTCTTTAAGATTTGTATTCTATCCTCTTTACTTACATATTTTAGCAGACTGGGAGTTATACGTAACATTATAACGTAACGGAGAATAATACTTTGCAGACATTACATTCGAATGTTACGTCTGCGAATTAATACTTTTGCACGAATTTCCACACATTACGAAAACAAGCAAATTTGAAATCAGTCAGTTCCATTCAAAGGGTTTCTCACATTCGTTTGTACGCGAGGCTAAAGAAAATCGATACCGGAAACGAAATAGCACAAATACGGCGCGAGAAACAAACAAAAGCATCCCTTATCTTCAAAGTACACAAAGCCTTGTTTCCTTTATCAATACACCGCCGAGATGTTATCTTTCAATATTAGCTCCAAACAGGTGCAATCTCAAACATCAACAACCCTAAAAAACAATGGATTCAAAATTCAACCTTACGTCATCCTTTTTTAAGGGTGTATTTTCTTTGGAGCTTTGTGTGCGATTTGCGCTATTTTGGATGTAGGGCATCAGAGGTGGTAAACTGGTGCATATTCATTATGTAGAAACAAAAGGTTGGGTGTAAAGCGTTAAACACGCTCCCCTTGTATAAAGACCCGTCTCAAGGCACCAAAGAAAATCATACAGAAAAGCGCCACCTCACCAAAAAGTTCGCATCTAACTTTTAAATTTGCGAGAGATTCATTGATTGATGAGATTCATTTGCGCGGTGGTTGTATTTTGTTGGTGATTATTTATTGTAAACGCTCCCCTTGTATGACGACCCATCTCAAGCCACCAAAGAAAATCAAACAGAAAAGCACTACCTCACCAAAAAGTTCGCATCCAACTTTTAAATTTGCGAGAGATTCATTGATTGATGAGATTTATTTGCGTGGTGGTTGTATTTTGTTGGTGATTATTTATTGCGGTGGCTCGTGTTTGAGCCCTTAGTCTAAGGGGTGGTAGTGGAAGGGGGGGGGGGGGGGAGGCTCGTGAGGTTGTTAGGAGGATGGTTTTATTAAGTGTTTAATCCTTATTTGAAGTCAAATTGATTAGCTTTTAAGCAGAGCCTTGTGACTTCATTAAGCGGGGGTGACGCTGCAGTGAGGCTTAATTTGTAAATAATAATGACTCAATTCTGTTACATAATTTTTAATTACATCTTGGAAAAGATTTTCATGTATACATGCAACTCAGTAAGTAGCCGGTAGAGTAAAGAAATTATATAAAATATTTCCATTTCTAAAAAGGTCAGTTACAATGTCACATTTAATGTCAGTTACAATGTCAGTTACATTCAAGTCAATTACACGCAGTAGAAGCGAAACCTTCAGAAAACTAAAGTAGTCAAGAGTGGGGAGGCTACGAAATACCGCACAAAGAGGAGACCGAATAAACTATCTCATCCTCTCGCAGCCTAAATCCTAGAGTTGTACTTGTTTGTTTCTTTTTAGAGTCGCTATTTTTCGTTTCATCGAGTTTCAAATCACTGCGCTAAAGAAGTTTTCACTTCAAAATCCCGTTAATTTTTAGGACTGAAACCATTGAAATTCGATTTCAAGTTATGTGAAAGTTCCAATAAAATTCTGTTATTATTTCGGATTTGTGAAACAACTGGCCAATATATAATAAGAAAACCAGAAAACAAACTTTTCAGAAAATTAACTTAACCGAATAGTTCAACTTTTGTGACGCAATCCGTCCTAACCAAAGATATTCAAATACAAGTCCTAACACTCCTAACTAATCTCGATTTTGGAGCAATAGTTTTTTTCTCATTATTTCTTCAAATTTTTCACTCGTGAAGTCGCCCGCCACTAATCATTTTCAGTTATTTTTTTTAAGATGAAGCCATAGTAAATAACGCAAAATCACCCAAAATCATATGTTTTTGTTTTGAAAATTTGATCGCTTAGAAGTATTATAGATGATTCAATTAAATACTGCCTGTAGAACATACCTTGGCCCTTAAAAATATCGGTCAGTTTTTTTATTAGTCTTTTAATAAGCCTATAAAAAAATAAAATATAAAGTCTGTAAAAAACACTTCTATATATAAAGTCCAAACTCTCCTATTTATAAACTTCTTTTCGGATAATATGGTTTTATTGTTTAATGTAGCATATTCAGTTTCTTTTATAATAATCGCAAAAAAAAAGATTTTTACGCCCGAAGTTCACAAAATAAAATAAGATATGCATTTTCGCGTTGTTATTTTACAATACGGCCGGCAGTAGGCGAATTTGGATTTTTAAAGTGAACTCTATGCCGTCCACCGAAGGGCTACATAACTAGTCTTTTTATCAGTTCACCCCCGAACAGAGCGGGAAACAGACGCTACGCTCCACGTCGCTTTGATCCGTGAAATCAATTTTAAAATTCTGTTTTATTACAATAAACAATGCGTAAAAAATGAGTTTTATGAAATTTTTTTACAGGTCTAAATCAACCTGTAAAAAAAATTCTCCCATAAAAGGGTGTGCATTCCGATTTCGATTTTTTTCTGGACTATTGGATCGCCTTAAAGTCAATTAGTGAAATTGACTTGTGTATAGGAAGTTAAGAAGTTCCCAAGACAGGTGATTTTTAATTTTGATTTCGATGTTATTCTAAGCCTTATTTTAATTATTTAAACATTTTCGATGTAGGTACCTCCCTATTTCGCAAGGAAGTCAAACTCAAAACACAATTTAAAAATTATATTTTGAAGTGTAGTGCAGTAAAGTCACATCTACACCTTGTTATTAGGGTGTTCCATTTACATTTTTGCAACATTTGCCAAATCATTTCTTTCAAAAGCATTGTTATGTATTAGGAACAACAAGAAAAAAATATCTCTTAATTTTGTGAAATAAAGAACCCTGAAATTTGCGGATAAGCATAAAGAAATTTCTTGTGGCTTTTATTTTATCTGCTGGTTGCAGTTCTTATTCCCGCGATAACCTACTGAAAATACAAGTACCTATATTCCAATTCGGCGGTCTTGCGTGGTCTGTTTTTTTGTTGTTTTATTTAGTTTTGTGATAATTTTAATTCTTTATTATTAATTTGCGTAAGTCCGTAATCAGGCGGTTCGATCTCGTAATTACGTAACAGCATGGGTACCTAACACCGCCCCTGGAAGCATTTATTTCATAATCAACACCGCTGACGTAGGACACACCAAGTGGTTCGCTACGTTTAGTGACTTAGCAGGGGTACTCGGATTCATGGGGTGAGGTTTGTCTAGGTTTTTGGCGGCCGAGACTGGTTGAGGGAGGCCTTCTGACCTCTCCAGCCGGACTCTTTCGACCCATCGTCTTGCACCGCAGATGGAGTGGTGGATTCAAAACCCTCATACTTTTTTAAATCCTAGAAATTCTTCTCGTTCTTTTCCTTAAAAGTACCCCCTTCACAGCATCCCCAAAGATGTCCCCAAAGCCCTTAGGAAAATAATTTCTCTGTGTGGAGCTAATGTAAAACAAAAAAATCAGGAGGCCTAATTTGTCCCAGCTCACGTAGGTCTCATAAATCGTTGTAACTCCCTTACTATCACAGGGAGAAATATGTTCTAAAAGGCGTTAGAAAGGACAGATCCGGCAGATCTACCGGATCTGCCCTGACGATGGACACTGCAACGCTAACACCCCAAAAACAAATAAAATAAAACAAGTGAAAGTTTTTTTTTCTGTTATCAGTTATTTTATCAGAAAGTAAGGTGAGTAATTATTTTTAATTTTATATTTCAAAAATTTTATATTTCAAAAAGTATATATTTTTGTATCAAATTATAGAATTTGTAAGCGTATTTCACCGCCTTTCAAAAACAGTTTTTAGTTTTCGGACATATCCAAAAATATTTTATTTATTTGCATTTTGTTGTAAAGCGGAAGTATTTGGACTATTTGAAAAATATGCCAAATTTTTAAAGGGTATGTACAATAATTTTAAAAAGTCATAACCCTTTACATTTACCATTTCGCGAGCCGTCTGCCACTTAAATCCTTGTACTTATCAATCTCAAATCTCACCTTGGATCCCCTCTTCTTCACACCTCACACCTCCCCCCCGTTCTTTCTCAATCCTTTCATACACAATACGGTGACAGAATACTTCCCTCGCGTTCCAACCCAACCCTTCCCTCCCCTTCACCATCGCCCACAGTTAGACTACTATCTGGAATCCGCTATATTTTCCTCTCGATTATTTGGGACAAGGCTCTCCTAAAATGTGCAGTTCCTAAGATGTGTGTTCTAGAAAATAAGAAAAAAGATAAATTTTTAGTTAGTAGGTGGTCAACTTCTTAAAATTTTATAAACCTTCGGGAATTTTTGTGCCTTTTAAAATATCTTTTGGAGTCTTTCACCGGCATTCAAAAACATTATTTCATTTTGGGATAGGTATGTTAAAAAACCGCGAATCATTTAAATTTGATTGTCAACCGGGATTAATTACGAATAAATCTCTAATCTGACAGCTGACTCGACTTGCTTTGACGTTACTTTTTGAAGTGAAATCTTCTCTAGCGGCGTAGTGATTTGAAACTCGATGAAACAAAAAATAGTGACACCCGAAAAAGAGACAAACACATACATACATCTATAGGATTTAGCCTGCAAACGCTGAGATAGTGTATTCGGTCTCCTCTTTGTGCGTTGCTTCGTAGCCTTCCAACTCTTCGCTACTTTAGTTTTATGATGGTTTCACTTCTACCGCATGTGAATACCACGCTCTAATTTTTTTTAAATTGCCTCCATGAACCTCCACGAATATGTAGGTCAGTGTGTCCAGGAGTGACGAACGTATGAATCCATTCCTCCTACTGCGGTGCAATCGAGAAAGTGCGGTGCAATCGAGAAATCGCGAAAGGTCAAAAGATCTCCCTTAACCAGTCTCTCCTGATCCGGCCCGTCACGCAATAGGTGGGCAAACCTAGACAAACCTCACCTCATGAACCCAGTCACCAAACGCAGAGAACTAAGTTATTTGACGTAAAGTTTTGTATAACAGAAACAAATTAATGATTTCTACAAGCAGACCAAAAAATTGTGCAATTATTGTAATGAGTTCATGATCTCCCTGGCTTCGGACAATTGGGACTCTTGCGTAGTATTCACACAAGAATCTAAGCTAAGCTCACGTTGGGTACCTAACCATTGAAGGTAAGTACGGAAAATGATAATAAGTGGTTTGTATGAATTTCTGTATGAAAATCTTTTAAGAAATTAATTGATTTGTTTTTGACTTAGAAAATATATTTATAATATATTAGAACCTAGAGACAAGCTGATCTGTCACAACTTTGTGGGACTACTCATATCTTATATTATATTAGATGTTATTATATTCAATCAAATAAATAAATAAATTAAAAAAACAATAGGTAAAAAGTAAAATAAACATTACCTGAAAGACACGACGGTTGCCCGGCAGAACTGAAGGAAGACTTCAGCTGAGAAAATCCTGCAAATAAATTATACATTTTTATTAAAATGTTAAATAATTGGTAGCGTTGATAGTTGAACATGTTAAACTTGAAATATGATATCAGGAAACGGCAATACGGTTAATGAAATCCGAGTTCCATTGTTAACCTCAATAATCCCCAAAAAATATCGCTTTAACTTGAAATTCCCACAATGAAGCGAAATGTATATTTTGGTACAAACTTATTTCCAGAACATTTCTGGCCACTTAAGAGGTGGTTCATATACATAAAATAATTTTTTTAAATATTTTTAAATAATAAAACTCGCAGTAACGTCTTTGTTTTCTCCGTGAATGACTTAAAATTTGTGTTATTTCACAATTTATCAATTAAATTAATTTATAAAGTATGTTTTCGGCACTTTTCAGAATGGTTGATAATTTCAGTAACGCCCTGGTTAAAAACCGTCATTCAGAATCGAAACGTAGCATGGAATAGCTTTAACCGTGTTTGGTGTCCAGATCTGAATAGCCAGTTACTTCCCCAGCTTCATCTTCCCCGTGTCCTTTCCCTTCCCACAACCGAGCATGGGGACTATTGTGAAAAAAACGTGGTTTATTAAAATGGGTTCGGTCCTGTTTAGTAACAAGATCTGAATGGCTAGGTTCACTAAGAATCACTCCTCCCTCCCTACTCCCAGTAGAGAGAAAAATTAAAAAAAACTCTGATTTTGTGATGTAAAAATTTTGTGGAACAGCATAAATGATCAAACGGTGAGCTCTTATTTCCTGATATTTGAAGAACTTCTTCGTCTGTGTCCATCCACCATCATTTCGGAAGCAACATTTGCGACTAATGATTATGGTGATAAGAGAATATTCGTATCCTATAATATTGATAACGTTTATCTTTCTATTCAAAGTTTCGTTTCTACTTAAAAATCGTTGAAATTGTTAAAATAGAATAAGACCCGGAAAAAAATTACGGTAGCAACATGGACACGAACCCAGATCCCCTATATTATCGGGACCAGCGAAAAGGTTTAATTAGATACAGAAGCGCAATTCGTTGGTTCAATGACAATTGATCCTACGACAATTGGCCCGTTGTCAGTTGACCCGTCGACAGTTGATCCCCCGGACAGCTGATCTTTCTGCCCATTGATCCCTCGAACAGTTTATCCCCGGACAGCTGACCTTTCTGCCAATTGATCTCTCAAACAGTTTATCTCCAAAAGATAATTTCTTCAATTATGCAAAGTATATACGGCCGTATATCCGATATAAGTATATCGGTTTTGGTTGTACGGCCGTGAATCCAAGGGATAACTGTCAGGCGTATCATTTTTCCGGGGTATCTACTGACGACAGACTAACTATCGGCGCGGCGGGCCAATGTCGGCGGGCCAATCGTTGGGTCACAGTTTAGTGTTGGTCCCATTGGTACTAGAGTATCTGGGTTCGAGTCCCAGTTGCAACCGTTATCTTATTTATTGCTTAACGCCCTTTTTCGGGGCTTTTACATATTTTTTTATGAATGGTAAGAAATATACAGTATTTATTGTACATAACAGAACTGCCTCGGTAACGATGTTTTATATTTGTTTAAAGATAAATTGTTAAGATGTTCACTGACTTGGTATAATTGTTTCTCCCCATTAGTATTCTGGGCAAATCAGAATACGTATGATAGTTAATCCCAGAACTTCTGCACTGAAATAAATCCTGACTTCTAGCATTACGTAGTGGTATCCGAATTATTTTCGGTGTCTTATCTTGTGATCATTTCAGAACTGATAATATTACTTTCGATGATTAAATATTACAATAAACTTTAAACTACAATTAGTTACAGCAAAAAAAATGTCCTAGTATTTGAACCACCCTCAACCACATTAAACTCAATTGTCACGCGTGCATTTTTTTTCTATTTCAACAACGTAATTCAAAATTTAATACAATTCGTAAACGTCCTCAAGATAAAGAGATTGGTTTTAAGTTTCTCCATGAGGCTGTAGAGGTCTGGAGCCATTGTGTCTGTGGACCTCGCCTAATATGCGGGACTTGTCAAAATATTAGAGCAGGTAAATTGTATTTAGGATTTATTCGACATGACAGCCTATTTGTTAGACCAACTTATTCCACTCTTAATCAACTTGGGGTCTGTGGTTTCGAGGTTAGAATATGGGAATTTTTTGCTATTGGTGGCTGCGTCTTCAATGGGGCGTGGTAATTGTATATCCACGTGAACTATTTTATTTTATTGAGGCATATCGTGTTTAATTGATTTTAACATGCAATAATTCGTTTAAAATGTACAGACAATTGTGTACAGGGACCTTCAGGAAATAACAAATATGTTTTTGAAGTAAAACTTCTTTACGCACTCTTGACTTAGGGAGTAAATTGGCGAATGCGTGACGAGAGCGTTACGAAAAGTGAGGTGAACGGTAGTTGAGAGGGAGATATAAGTTAGTGAAGATAGAACGAGAGAGAGTTACGTTTCTTATATTATTGTAGGGGCAAGAGAGAGAGGTAATAATAATAATAATCTTTATTCAATGATATAACAACAATATAACTAAAAAAATTACATGCTCAAAGTAGCTTACAAATAGATTACATCAATCAGTACAGAAAAATTAACAAATAGAAAGTAACGTAAGAAAGGTTACACAGGAGTAGTATAGTTATACAGTATTTTTAGTTGTGCATAGCCTGCCTCACTAGGTGAACCTGTATTGAGGCAGAATTTTTGTTAATTGTTTCTCGCAATTTTATCTATGGTTTTTTTATAAATGTGTAAAGTAGGTTTCCATACAGCAAAAACTTTATTTTAGTTAACATTATTGTTTGCATATACCTACACAATTCATAAACTGCAAGGTTATTACTACAATAACAACTGTCAATGACTGGGCGTTTGGGTGAGGGCACCAGTATAGGCTCGATCATTAGAATGTATCCATATTTTAACATATTTTTTAAATTCTCTCTGTGTTTGACTCAGTTTGATGTTTTCTTGGAGAATGTTGAATATTTTTGTGGCAAAGTATCTAAAGCTACGTTGACCAAAGGTGGAAGAGAGTGCTGGAACTTGCAATATGTCTTTGTTGGAGTTACGTGTAAATCTTAAGTTTATTTTTTTTTCGTAAAGCACATGTTTGTTTTTAAAGAGGTGCGAGCACATATTTTCTTTCTCTCTTTCTCTCGTAGTGAGTTACGTTTCGTATATCTAAGACACAGTGGAGGCCTATTGTCTGTAAAGAGAGAGCAGCGCGTGCGCACATTTTCGTTCTCTCTTCCTGTCATATAGGTACGAGTAGATGGAGCAAAAGAAGTTTTACTTCAGTCGTGTGGTCTAAAGCATACTCATTTTTTTAGCTTTCTTCTGAATATTCCTTCCTCTTCCCCATCCCCTTACCCTCCCCACTACCTTTGACCACACAACATACTTCTATTGGGGATATCATAGTCTCACTGGCTCCAGATGGGAGCAGCTGGGACTCTTGTGAGGTATTCATATTAAAAAAAATCAAAAATAAGCAATGCCGCGCTCCTGTCTCTGCAGATCAGTTTGTAATAAAAAAAACAGAGTGTGCAATTTACACCCGATAGAAGGAAAACTAAAGTAGACAAGAGTGGGAGGCTACGAAGCATCGCACAAGGAGACCGATTATTTTATATCATTCTCTCGCGGCTAAAACCTATAGATGTAATGTGTTTGTCGCTTTTTCGTTTCATCGAGTTTCAAATCACAACGGTGCTAAAGAAGTTTTCACTTCAATATCAACTCCAAATAATGTGATAAAGATTCACCGGCTTCCTGCTTGTACTACGGGTTTCCGAATACCGTGTACAATGATGGTAGAATGAGGAATTCAAACATTGTCAGGTTATTCGCAACCTCTATATATTTGTCATTTACCAAAAAATATATGTAATGCTGTCGTGATGAACATCTATATATATAAAAAATCAATTGCTGTTCGTTTGTCTCGCTAAAACTCGAGAACGGCTGGGCCGATTTAGCTGATTTTGGTTTTGAAATGTTTGTCGTAGTCCAGGGAAGGTTGAAAAAATTCGACAGATAGTAAAAACGACAATTTCATTTTCCTGTATAAACTGTTCTACCTACTTTCCTGTCAAACATTTGACGTTCGTCCCTTCGGTGCGGTAGACTGGGGTCCACTCGAGATTGCGATGAACCTTTGGTGAGTTGTTGTGAGCACGCCCGCGAAGTTTTCTATACATACTGGTGAGCTCTGGCATTATGAAATTTGTTTAAAAATTGCAATAGGTGCCACGCGAACTGTTCGAAAACTGAATGTACCGGGACTGAATGTATGGAATGCGGGAGGGGTGAGGGAGGAGTGTGGGGAGGGGAGAGGGGGGGAACTCGGGAGGGGAACTCAGGAGGGGAATTCGGGAGGGGGGTTCGCGGGAGAAGGGGAGGGGAACCCGGGAAGGGGGAGGGTAACTCGGGAGAGGGGAGAGGAACTCGGGAGGGGGATCCGCGGGAGGAGGGAGGCGAATACGGGAGGGGGGAGAGGAAATCGGGAGCGGGGTTCACGGGACGGGGGAAGTAGAGTGAGGAGAGGGAAGGTGGAGGAGGCGGAGTGGGAACGCGATAGGGGACGGGGACGCGGGAGAGAAAGGGGAGGAGGAAGGTGAACGGGAGGAATAGGAAAGGACACGCAGGGAGATACAATTTCTTTATTAAATGGCATAGCAACGCATGCCGGGTAATAGCTAGTTGATTTATAAATAAATAAATTATTCAGGGAACAGCGAAGCTTCAAACGCAGTTTTATAAAATCACCTCCCCTATATTGTGTTCTTCTCCAAAGATGTTTTCTCAAAACTGTATCACTTCTTTTTCAAGTGTATACAGAGTCTGAGGGCGTTGCGGCTGAACTCGGGGACGGAGGTGCTATAAAATAGTGCTGCGAGAGGTACACGCTGCTATGGTAGTGCTGTGGGGGTAGTGCCGCTGCCCTCTGTAGGAGGCTTGTTGTTGAGTATCTAAGGCTCGCCACTGTAAGGACTTCGACTACCGGAAGAGATCCACTTGTCCTATTTTACCTCCTCCACTCTCTCTACCTGTTGTCGTATAAAACAACTGAATTTAAACTTACTGATAAGTTTTCGGCAGTTCATTGAAGGCATAATAATTATATTAAATACCTATGGAAGATCTTCAGTCTCTCGTGTCTAGGATGAACGAAGTACGTATGAAGAATGAGTTGAATGTAAGTAAGTCAAAAGTCATGGTGTTTGAAAGAGAGAGTACGAAAACAGTGTGCAATAAAGTTGTGAATGATGAAAACTTGGAGCAGATGGATGAGTTTGTGTATCTAGGTAGTGTGTTTACGAGAGATAGGAAGGCTGTTAGATAGGCATTCAGTCCTCCATTAATGGATGACTGAATGCCGTTAAAAACTGTCCAAAAAAACCGAAGCTAGCAGTCCATAATGGAGTGCTGGTACCTACCCTGATGTATGACAGTGAGGCATGGATCTGGCAGAGGAAGAATGAAAGCAGACTGAATGCTGTTGAAATGAGATCCATGAGGAGTTGTGTATAATGCCAAAGTACCATGGGTATAATGACAAAGCAAGATCCGTCGTGGGTTCTAACGTCAGTTGAACCTCATATCTACTCCCTGAGCGAAACCACGTACCTCAGCTAGTCTCTACATCAACTCTACATATTACAAATGAAAGCCCTCCGCCGCGTCTGTCTATCTGTTCGCGATTAGCTCAAAAACTACGGCACGGGTTTTCATGCGGTTTTCACCAATAGATAGAGTGATTCACGAGGAAGATTTAGGTATTTAATTTTTATACGACTTGGTTGAAATATATAATATGAAAGCGTGGGTGGCAAGCGGGCGGTGTGGATCTGATTTGTATGCAAAAGAAAGGTCACTGTCTACATTTGATTTCGAAAACTCTGTGTAAAGCTCGGGCATCGCCGGGGACTTCAGCTAGTATGAAATAAAATTATTTGTTTATGTATGTACCTTTTATTCGGACATTGCACGACACCCACGCGTTTGCATTGAATACCCCGGTTAAAACGGGCCAAGTTAAGTTGATCCACCCAAGTAGAGGAGTAAGAAGCAATAGTAAGTAGCGACAAAAGGGCCCACAATGCGCTGAAGAGGGTCCCTATTAGGACATAATAGAATTACTAGGGATAATCCTCGTAAGGTACTACAAAAAAGGCATACTACACGGACCAGGCGAGCCAACAACTTGATCCCTTGTCCCTTTGTGAATCTCTTTTTTACAAGATTCCTCTAAGGAGGGAAAATAAGAACATAACCTACTATGCATAACCTCAAGATGATCTTTTTTCTAGTATTTGTTTCATTTCGCGACTTATTCAAGTCATTCTGCAGTCAATTCGTTAGCGTTTTGAATTCAATTTATTGATTTTAAAAACATTACAAAATTATCATTTCAATGCATTTTTAAAAGAGAGAAAATATTTGATAAATTTAAACTAACACATCGATATTCAAAGAGATTCTATTTAACAACAAGAAAGCTCTCCCGACTGGCATGACCATTGGACAGTTAGTTCTGCAAGCCGGAAGATAAAACAGTTTATCTGTCGGTGACTGAAACATAGAAATTAAAAGAAAAAATTTAATTTGGAATATTTCTGAACGTATCCGAAAACGAAAAACTGTTTTTGAAAGGTGATGAAAAACGATTTCAAATTTTATTATTATAAATAATCAATTTTTTTTTTTATAAAAATTTAGATTTCATTCATAATAGGTTTTACAAATGGTTAACCTTTAATTTTTTTAAGCTGAACTTTTAGATTTGAATATAAAGTGTGATGTTATTTCTTTCTAAGACCGTTTAGGTCATATTTCTAACCATTGTAGTAAGAGAGACACAAAGATTTCAAAGAGATCCATATGAGTTGTTAAATTAGTCAGCAGGTAGATACGAGTATATCAGATTAAGTCTGTTTTAAATTAAATTTAAAATCTATTCAGGTACATAAGCCAGTGTAGATGAGGCCTAATGTATCACACCTCGTTAGGGTGGGTTGTCAGTCAGGGTATCCGGGGTAGATACCCACAAGTTACAGGGCCCGCTCACACCTGGCAATCATAGGGTTCACACTCCATTGGCCGGCGAGGTGTTGATGCATTTTGCAAAGGGTTTTAGCTCTGGAATCTCTGAGAGGGGTGGTGCGGGGCGACTCAAGCCTGGGGTGACTTGCATGTCTTAACTTCTGAGAGGGATGAAAAGAAGACATTCTCACATAAATACTGGAACGTTGATTTTTTAGTGAATTTAGAAATGAAAAAATGTCGGTACTCGGAGAATAAGAGATATTGAAGATGACTATTTTTATTTTTATTATTTTTTAATTTTTATACTCGCCACAATCTTAGTAACACCAAAAACGCGGTGATTATTCGGTAATCTGACGGCCGCCGTGGTCGAGGGAAAAGCCTCTCGACTAGCAGTCTTGAACAACGCGGTTTTAAATCCCAGCGTACGCAAATAAATTTAATATGTTTATTTTGTGTTATTTCACAATTGTATTAATTAAAAATAATATATCTACAACATATTTGCGGCACATTCCAAATGAGTGGAAGATTCCCTCAGTGTCGCCGTAAAACCACCATTCAAAATTTGCTTAAAATGGCTTTAGCCGAGTTTGGTGACCAGATCTGAATAGCCAGGTACTTCCCCACCTCCCTCTTTCCCATCTCCTTCCCTTTCCTACTACCTTCAGCCTCTCAACATATCCCAATTTGGGATACCATAGTCTCACAGGCTACAGACGGGAGCAGTTCAGCAGTCTTTTTTTTAATTGTCTTTAAAATCAAACTAAAAAAAATCTTCCACTCAGTCGATTCGACAGTCCCACTGATTTTTTTTATGTTTTCGTAAATAAAAAAAATAAAATTTTGAATGTCACTGGAGACCAAAATTTCATTTACATTTTTTACTTCAAATAATGTCAGGAATCACTGGTTAAAGTAAGTCAAGTACGTCCCTTAACACCTTGTATATGTAAACATAATTTTTTTTCTTCAATATTTCTACGAAAGTGTGTTATAATATTAGGTCCTTACATATGAAATTGGCGTTTTGTCGTACTGGCAACTTTGATCTCAAATATCTTCTCTTTGGTTGGGAATTTCAAATTCAAAATTATACAGCTATTTTCTCATGTATTTGTGTTTTGAAAATTATAATTCATTTGTTTTTTCCTTAATTGTTTTTTTTCTTTCCGTCAGTTAGTTTACAAAATGGAAAACTTGAAATAACGCTTTATTTACGAGTACGAGTTCCACCGTGGCAACAGTGCTGCAGAAACGGCTCGAAGGATTAATGATGTGTATGGCGCCGGTGCCGCAAAAGAAAACACAGTGCGTTTTTGGTTCCAACGTTTTCGTTTTGGAAATTTCGACCTGCAGAACAAGCCCCGTGGATGGCCGGAGGCCAAAGTTGATAATGAGGGATTGAAGGCTACTGTGAAAGCGGATCCATCGCAAACCACGTCCAAGTTAGCTGCAGACTGTTGTGTTAGTGATAAAACTGTTTTAATCCACTTGAAGCAAATTGGGAAGGTGAAAAAGCTTGAAAGGTGGGTACCTCACGAATTGAGTGAAGCAAATCAACAAACGCGCGTTAGAACGCTAGACCACACACTGCACAACAGACGGCTACCAAATTAGAGGAGCTTCAATTGGACATCCACCGTACTCTCCGGACCTTGCCGCAACAGATTATCATTTTTTTAGAAATTTGGATAACTTCTTGCAAGGGAAAAAATTCAACTCCGATGGGGCAGTCCAAACCGACTTCAAAGATTTTATTGATTCCCGTCCGAATGGTTTTTTTAGTAAAGGGATCGATGAACTACCTATGAGATGGCAAAAGTGCATAGATAGCAATAGTACATACTTTGATTAAATAAATATATTATAATTTAAAAAAATCGACTTTATGTTCCTCCCATACAAAACGTTAATTTCATATGTAAGGACCTAATATATACGAGTATGTATAATTTTAATTGACATTATTTAACAAATTTTTCAGATTATCCCCAATCCAGGAAAATTAATCATATTTTCTAAAATTAGCCAGTGGGACTATGGCATCCCCAATTGGGGTATGTTGTGAGGCTGAAGGTAGTGGGGAGGGGAAGGAGATGAATGATATCGTTAATTCCTAAACTTCTGTCTCAGGGTAGGATATTTATCTTATCACTAATTAAAGTGATAATATAAGTACAGCTAAGATTACAGTTAAACAATTAATTTTTTGCTTGTACTTATGTTTTCTACATCCCGATTTTTTACCTCCTCAGTCTAATTATTTCGGTTTTCGGAACAACTCGTAGAGGTGTCATATAAATCGTTGTGTCTCCTTTACTATCATGATCTAAACGGTGTTAGAAAGAGAAATCACCACGCTTGATATGCATATCTAAAAATTAACCGTAAAATAGTTCAAATGCACCCCTTTATGAAACCAAAGTTTCCGACAGTAATTTGAAAAAAAAATTATGAAACTTTGGGAATATTTTTATTAATTTTTTTTATATGAAACAACAAAAAAGTGAGTTGACGGTAAAGTTTATAACACATTTGCCTAAAAAGATGTGTATTTTTTTTTCGTTTTCAAGGCGAGTCATTTTTAAAACTTTTCTATCTTTGCATTCATAATTTTCTGTGTTTAAAAAATTTTCAAAAACAGTTTTTAGTTTTCGGATGCGTTTTGAAATTTTTTTTTACATTAACTCCACACAGGAGGCCCTGAGGAAAATAATTTCCCTCAGGGCCTATGTCATCTGGGATGCTGTGTGGAGGGTCTTTTTGAGGAGAGGAAGGAATGAACATTGGTCTTGAAGAGACCAATGTTGTAGGAAGGAGGAGGCCGGCAAATCATTCCACAGCCGAGCTGTTGAACACAAAAACGAGTCGAAGAAACTACCCGTTCTCATGTGACAAATTTCAACCGTGTACAAATGTTGGGCACGCGTTTGGCGTGTTTCCCGACTATGCAACGGTGCCGAAGAAATCAATGATGCTAGTTCCTCGGAGCATCTGACATTGTAATACCGATAGAACAAGGATAGCATTCCCACCCTACGCCTGTGCTCTAAAGATTGCAATCCGTCTGTTAAGATAAAATAAAATAATAATAATTAAATATTCCATTTATTTGGACTTTATTGCGAAGCAAAAATATTTTTACCTTCCGACCAAACAGACCCGAGGCCTAAGTGTTAAAATTATTTATATCAAAACTGTTTTTACATATGTGTTAGAAAAAATATTGTATTCAAAAGGGTTGAAGCAACCATCCCCCGGCACCTTCGGGTGCCTAAATAATTACTACTCCTGACAGCGAATTTAATAATATGAAAGGATGTCCTTTCAAGCCTTCATTGTGACATTATTAATCTACCATACACTTTCCACCGCACATGTCCAAATATTGTGAGTCCCGAATAATAGAGAAAATTACACACCTTTTAGCTTTCGTGTTATCCTGTTACTATTTTGTCGCATTGTGTACCTTACAAGCCTTTCAGGACCTTAAGAGGCACATCTTAACAACCCCTTTGTTAAAGAATAAATATCCGATTAAGGGTGGAGGCTGTGGTGCCATCACAAAGGGACATCTTATGCGACATTCCGTGAAAAGGGATTTTACAGATTCGGATGAAAGCGATAGCTTTGGATTTCTGCCAGTTTTGATGATCTGTCAATCTCATTGACCAGATGACCATTGTAGAGTGACAATGTGTTAAGTGAACTGAATGATAGGGAATTTGACGATTTACAAAATAAATATAAATTTATAAGCTTTATTCATTGTCATTTGAAAGATATTGCATTGATAACGAAATGGCTTTCCAGCCAACTTTCAACGAAAAAATTTAACAAGTTTTCCAAAGTAAACATAATTCACAAAAATAATTGACTTGTTTAAAATTAATCCATGCAAAATCATAAATGTGCTTTTGGTTTGAAAATCTGATCGCTCAGCAATATTATAGTTGTTTCTGTTTTGGTTTATATTTAAGGTTCAAACCAATTATGAATTACAAATAGTGATAATCATTATCAACAAGGTTACCTCATTTAGGCCAAAGATGGCGATAGCAATTACAGATGTCGCTGTTGTGCGATAATTTTTTTGTCTTCTTCCCTTCTCAACAGACAAAGGAATTTAATTATAAAAATTACCACTTCTTAACTAAACTTGCACTAAAAAGCATACAGTATTGATTGAACCTTTGTCCGTTGGGTGGGGAAAAATTGCTCGTCGGTAATATGTAAATTCAAAACATAACAATAAAAAATCAGAATTTAATTTCTCAAAGGTGCTTTATTCGAAAAACCATTCTACCACTTCTTCTGTGAAGAACTTACATTTTTTACAGTTTCAGTTAAATACTGCGAGTAGAACGTTTTGTTTCGTAATTCTGGAAAAAATAAATATCAGGTGTATTAAAAATACTTTCACGTGCAAAATCACCTACTAATAAAGCCACTTTCGGATAAAGTTTTATTGTATAATATGGTAAATTTATTTACAAAATTTATTTTAAATTTATTTACAAAATGATCGGAAAGCATTTTAATATCTGTGCCGAATTTCACAAAATAAATCAAAACATTGCAATTTCGCGTTGTTTTTTCGGCATGAATCAAATGGACGGCGTTGAACGAATTTGGATTTGAGAATTAAACCTTATGCAGTCCGGCATTAAGAATATGAGCCTTTACGAAATCAACCTATAAAAAACAACTCTTAAATACCTTCTACAACCTTTCCAAAAAAGTCTTTTTAAGTAAGTCTCTCCGAAAAAGAGGCGGGGATTCCGATTTCGAATTTTTCAAGTACCAGTGGATCACCTTAACATTTGAGGACAGTCGATGAATTTATTCAGTAATTAAATAAAAACTCTATGTTTTTCGAATTTTTTAAAATTGTTTTTAATTCAATTTCAGTTTATTTTTTGTAGATAGGTACCATCAGCGCTCTTGAGGCGATTTTTCGCAAAAACAGCGCTATATAAGTTGTCCAAATTTATTATTATTATTATCAGCTATGTAGCTAGGTAAATGGGTCTCTGCACAATTGGAGTTCTATCCTCGTATATACCAATTCAAAACAATACAAATGAGTTTAAAATCGAAAAACAATTCAATACGTTCAAACATATCATTAATGGTTCTACGGGTGAAAAATAGTTATAGTTTTAGATACGACATTAATGTTTTAGAACAGATATCAATCACAGGTTACATCAGGGCAGAAGGTATAATCGTTATGCTATCCTAATTTAACTCCCTGCTTTCATGCGTATGGAAGCGCGATTAAGTAGGTTGTACGTTGCAAAATTAAAAATAGTTTACACACTAACTGTGACAAATTTAAAAAAAAATAACTAAATCAATATTCTAAAACGTTACTCAATCCATTTAGGATCACTAAAAAACGTTTCCACCCCACCCCTATTTTTGCTCAACCACAGAGCACAACTCAAAACCAAAAGTAATAATATGCCTTTCTTGATCAACAAAATAAATATAACAACAGGTGATTTTTAACAAAAACGGCGCTATATAAATCATTCGACCATTCATATTATAACACTGAAATGGCGTATTAAATAAAATGGTAAAACGTTCCGAAAATTCGGTTTCTCGTTTCGGTAAAACAGAACCAAATGTCTTTAACCTCCTACAGCTGTGGGGAGTTAAAGGGTGGCAGCCTCCACTAAGCAATCTGGGGTGAGTCACCTCCCCCTAAAGCCTTCCAGGCTGTACTCTAATTAACACTTGACAAGAAACACTGTTGTTGGTTATAACACACACACGCGCATCTGTATCCACTCGTGTCAGAAACGCGACACGTAAAAAAGGTAGAACGAGCGTAATTGAAATAAAAAAAATTAAAGATGTTTTAATTATCACCATATTAATTGACAGCCTGCAATTCGTTTAATACTTTTCATAAATACGATAATGAGGGGATAAATTATTTGCCTCACAGAATAAAAAACTTATGAAAGGATTTCTTTGTGCAATACAGTTAACATCGAACTATATTCTGATTTCATACAATTCAATTTTATTTATTTAATCATAATACAATTACAAAGTTTTTTGAAAAAACTCCTTGTTGCGTTCAACCGTGTATTGGGCTCGAATATTTTCATGCGACATCATCAAACACAAATCTGTTGAATTAAAATTTAATTTTTACGTATTTCATTTTTACATTGTGTTAAGAATGTATGATTTCAAAAAATATATTATATTTGAGCAGACACGTGACAAATCACGGGTTATTATAATTATTGAATTTGTGAAGCTGGAAGTTCATGTAAAGACTTACAAAAGAACAAAGACAATTGAAAAAAAATCACGAAAAAATATTCACACTAAGACACTTTTTGATATTTTTTTCTTGACCATCCATGAAAGATATTAAATTATTACTGAATTATTGACACTTCAGTTCTAATTTTGAAAATAACACACTAATATATTTTCAATAAATAAAAAGAAAATACTTTCTTCTAACACAGCAAACTTATTTTGTGGCACCATTATGATTGAAATTAATAAATTACTTGGTTTTTACCACTTTTATTGTTTATAAAACCGACATGTTTCGTCAGCAAAGCTGACTTCTTCAGGGTTTTGACAGAACTGTCAAAACCCAAATTATTGACACTTCAGTTCTAATTTTGAAAATAACACACTAATATATTTTCAATAAATAAAAAGAAAATACTTTCTTCTAACACAGCAAACTTATTTTGTGGCACCATTATGATTGAAATTAATAAATTACTTGGTTTTTACCACTTTTATAAACAATAAAAGTGGTAAAACCAAGTAATTTATTAATTTCAAGAAAATACTTTGTTTTACGTCACTTTATTGTTATTTTTTTCCGTCTACCGGTTTCGGTACCTCCGTACCATCATCAGGGCTGAATATAAAAATACTGACAAATACAGGAAAATACACATATATATTTGGATAAAAAATAATGATAGAGCATTTACCGGTGCACTCACCCAAATTCGAAATTAGTATTGAACCAATGTTGTTATTATTGTACCAATATTATTGTTATTATTAATGCAACCATTTTATTGCGTGATTTTATTCTAATATAAGTGTAGGTATGTTCACAGTATAATAAATTGACGTAAAATTACTGCCTCAACACAGGCTAGCCTAGTGAGGCAGGTTACGAGAAACCTAAATTTATAATTATAAATCTCTATTGTTTAAGTACCTACTGTATATATGTATTTTGTTTTCTGTTATTAACTTTTTCATTATCCAACTTTTCGTTATCCAACTTCTAAACTCTACTTTTACTGTACTTATGATGTACTTTTTGTTTTTGTAGTTATAAATCTTAATTTTTTTTTGTTCAATAAGGATATATTATTATTATTATTATTATATTGAAAGAAAGAGACAGTAAATTAGAGTGGGACCGTGCGTCAGTTGTGGGAGGGAAGTGGGGGAGGAGCGAGTGGGATAACGGGAAACATACTTATAATAGGGCTGAATGTTAAATTTAGTTGATTATTAATGATTTCAGCCTTTGTATTAACTGATTTTTTTATTTCCAATGCCTCTAAATTATTTAATTTAAGCCTATCCCATTTTTGTGTAGGACTTTAATACCCGTATCCCGGTTAAAAGTGTGATCTTTATTAATTAAGTGCTCTGCCAATTCTGAAAACCCTGAACTGGTTAGGCATCTTATGTGTTCCTTTACTCTAGTTTCCACATTGGGTGACGTTTGCCCAATGTAGAACGCTGGACAATCGTTACAACTAATTTTATAAACGCCCGAGAGGCTTAATATGTCCTCTTCGTCTTTGGCATTAATTAAAAAATTTCCTTGGTTGTTATTTGTATAAAATGCCGGCTTAATTTCTGGTGGGAATTTAATTGTACACGAAGAGGAGAGGTTATTAATATACAAAATTCTTCGCCATTCGTGGTTAAGGTTATTATTGTAAAAAGTTATTGGACTAGGGTAAATGTATTTATTTATGGATTTTAATCTTAATTTTTTTGCTAGGATTCTGTCTATGAGGTCTGTTTCTTTTGAAAAATTAATATATTTTCTGTTAACATATTATACTTATTAGAGTCACGCCAAAAATATCTAACACAATCTTACATAAAAAAGTTCTGTGTTTTTAGAAAATTTTTAAACTGTTTTTATTTCAATTTCAGTTTAATTTGTGTAGATAGGTACCATCAGATATGTACCTCGGTAAATGGGTCTCTCCACAATTGGAGTTCTATCCTAGTATATACCAATTCAAAACATTAAAATTAGATCTAAAATCTAATAACAATTCAATACGTCCACACTGCGACATAATTGCTACTTAGTTCTGGCAACAAAGCAATTCAGAATTCATATTTCGGCCACTCGGGCTGTAATTTATTTTTGCATATAGGGCTGTCACCACCCCGTGCTACGCCGGTACCTCCCCAAATGTAGTATGGAGATTCAGCCGTCCATGAAAAGCCACGGGGTACAGGGGGTGCCGTAAGGACCCATTTTGCCAGAAAAATGGAGTCGTATTGTACCCCCGGTACCTACCTACTTTAGAAGGAGGTAGACACCACAACACGAACAAGTAAAGTATAAATAAATAGCAATCATTTTTTAGAATTATGGCGGTGTGTAATTTTCAAAATGTAGGTAGGCATGAAGTGTATTCAAATATGACGTTAATTACGTATTTTTGTAAATTAGGTACTTACCTACGTTTAGGTAATTTTAAGAAACGCTTTGCTAGTATGGTGATTTTTTTTTACATTTTCCACACGATGAAAATTTACATTACATTTACATAATTTACATTTTCCCTGATGAAAAAAAATCCTCAAGGCCTATGTCATCTTTGGGGATGCTGTGAAAACTTATTTAGCACCATTGTGATTTGAAACTCGATGAAATGAAAAAGCGACACTAAGAAAAGACATACACAAACATCTATAGGATTTATTTTGCGAGAGAAAGCGATCGAATAATTTGTCTCCTCTTTGTGTAGTGCTTCGTAGCTTTCCACTGTTGTCTACTTTAGTTTTCTGAAGGTTCCGATTCCACCGGTGTTTCAATTTCAACTGCACACTTGTATTTTTTTTTAATTTTTCCATAAAATTATGATTTTAAATTATAAAATAATATTCAACAGATTTTTCAGAATAATTCTTTAATAACAGAATTTAATTTATTTTTAATTTTAAAAAATCCTCTTATAATGCACATCGTGAAAGATGCATTTATTTTCATAGAAATATTTCGACGACGCAGATTGAAAGAGAAAAAAAATGTAGATAAATGACTTATTTAACTCATTTTTGGAGTCAATGTGTTCTTTACAGCATTTCAAATTTCTGCCATGGAGATGAAACGAATTTCGAATTCGAAACTCCTTATGATAAAAAAAGCAGAGTGTTCAATTCATACGCGGTAGAAGTGAAACCTTCAGAAAACTAAATTAGACAAGGGTGGGGAGGCTACGAAGCACCGCACAAAGAGACTGATTATACTATCTAAATATTGGCTAAATCTAGTAGATGTATGTAGGTAATAAATGCGTGTTTATCTCTTTTTAGTGTCGCTTTTTCGTTTCATCGAATTTCTAATAACAACGGTGCTAAAGAAGTTTTCACTTCAAAAATTACGAGTGTGCAGTTCACACGCGGTAGAAGTGAAACCTTCAGATGACGAAAGTTGACAAGAGTGGGGAGGCAACGAAGCACCGCACAAAGAGGAGACCGATTATAATCTCTCATTCTCTCGCGGGCTATATCCTACAGATTATTATTATTTATTATTTAAACGCCCGTACATAGGGCTATTACATACATAATACAAGTGTATCGAACATTTACAAACATTATATATATAGAATAACATACAGTACATACATACGATGCATATTAGTACAACAAATATTTATCATTTTACAAACATATCAGTTACATAAATAACTAATTATTTTTGCTTTGATGCAAGACGGTGAGGTATTGAAAATATCGAAAAGGTCTGTATACGTATTGGCAGTTCGGTGAAAACGCACTAGCGGTGAATGATAGGAATAGTTAGTGCTATGATTGTCACTGTGGAAAAGGTGGTGGAGTCGAGTTGATTTAACAGGGACACGAATATTTATAACACTTAACATTTGAGGGCAGTCTATGAGAACGCCCTCAAATGATTATGTGTATGTATTAGTCTCTTTTTAGTGTCGGTATTTTTCGTGTCATGGAGTTTCATATCAACTAATATATACTCGTAGTTCTGTGAACAGTAGACTTCGCGTAATGTTGATTACTCCCACATTACAGGACTCTGGCGGTATAAAAAGGTATTTTCAAAAACGGCTACCATGCTCGTGTTAAGGAATTTTTCAATTCAAGATGGATTTAAAAAAAAAAAAGTTATAGTTTCTCGAATTACTTAAATTTTCTGACTAGGTACCACCAAAAAATTCCGCAAAACTGCGGTTATTTTCATTTAAAGCATTAACATCGGTAATGTGCGTTTTCATCCCGCGACAAAATATCCCCGACAAAATATCCCCGACAAAATATCATCCGACAAATTATCCTACAGACAAAACATCCTTCAATAAAATATCTACTAAAACCTAATATTTTATATTTCACTATTTTTTAACAATAATTTATTGTCTTTACAGGATGTATGTGTTATTTTTGTCCCATTTTATTGTTAGATTAGGTTAGGTTTTAGTAGATATTTTGTTGGGAAATGTTTTATCCGTAGGATATTTTATCGGAGATATTTTGTCGGTGATATTTTTCGCGGAACCATTTAAATCGGCCAGTGTACATAAATTTGTTTCGCTGGTGCCGGAAATAAGCCCCAGAAATTCCAACAATAAATAATAATGCCTTTCCCTCGCTGCAAGACCGGAAGTAGGCTCTCGAGGAAGCCACCCCGGGAGTTTTTTGGCCAAGACGACTTAATTTACATTTTCCTCCTTAATCTGGGCTCACCCCACTTACCGCCCCCTACGAACCACCTCCACCACATTCCAGAGGTCGCCTGGTATCGACGTGATGGCCTGAACAGATCTACAATTTTTTTGAATATTTATTTTACATTAGCTCCACACAAGAGGCACTGAGGTAAAAAATCCCTCAAGGCCCATGTCATCTTTGGGGATGCTGTGCTGAGGGTCTTTTAAAGGAAAGGGAGGAGAGTGAGTTCTGAGAAGGAAAAAGGTGGGAGGCATGGGTAGGAAGAATACGGAGCAGGTACCTACTCTTAAGGCGATCCAATAGTCTAGGAAAAAATCGAAATCGGAATTCACGCCTTTTATGGGAGGAGTTTAAAAATTCTTGATAAAAAGCTTTTGGAAAGGTTAGAAAAGGTATTTTAGATTCTTTTTTACAGGTTGATTTCGTAATGGCCTGTAAAAAACATTAACTCGTTTTTTACGCATTGTTTATTGTAATAAAACAGAATTTTAAAATTGATTTCACGGAACATAGCGACGTGGAGCCCTAGCGTCCGTTTCCCGCTCCGTTCGGGGGCGAACGCGAACTGATAAAATAACAGGCGTGACTAGTTGTGTAGCCCTTCGGTGGACGGCATAGAGTTCACTTTGAAAATCCAAATTCGTCTACTGCCGGCCGTATTGTAAAATAACAACGCGAAAATGCATATTTTATTTTATTTTGGGAGCTTCGGGCGTAAAAATCTGTTATTTTGCGATTATTATAAGAGAAACTGAATTTGCCACATTAAACAATAAAACCATATCCGAAAAGGGGTTTATAAGTAGGAGAGTCTGGACTTGAAAGTGTTTTTTACAGACTTTGTATTTTATTTTTTTATAGGCTTATAAAAAAACTGATCGATATTTTTAAGGGCCAAGGTATGTTCTACACGCAGTATTTAATTGAAGTATCTATAATACTTCTAAGTGATCAAATTTTCAAAACAAAAACATATGATTTTGTATGATTTTGCATTATTTAGTATGACTTCATCTTAAACAGAATTAAAAATATGTAAAAAAAGATGACTTATTAGCAAGTAGAATCGAGCAAAATTGTCAACATCAAGTATTTCTATTCACACATTCGCGTTTTTATTTGCAAATCGTTGAATTCTAGGAATTGCCTTATAAATTTATCCCCGGGTTCATGGGGTGAGATGTGTCTAGGTCTTGGAGGTGGATGACCAGGACACACTGAACCTTAGATTCCTACCCACCCCTTAAACCTTTGTTCTTCCCAGAACTCTCCTCTCCTTCCTTTCCTTAAAAAAACCCTCCACACAGCATCCCCAAAGATGACATAGGCCCTGAGGGAAATTATTTTCCTCAGGGCCTCCTGTGTGGAGCTAATGTAAAAAAAAAGTTATTTAGTACACAGATTATTGTTACCTACACATTTATTGCTTGGAATGGCTGAGCAGGTAGGTTTTGCAAGTTAAATAACAATTTTGGATTAAAAATAATAATTTTGAAAAAGATAATACATTTTTCTTACTCCTTCTGTCTGATAGTTAAGATATCTGAAGTAAGTAGTTCAGAATCTAAAGTAAAATATGACATTATCTTACTGTATTATTATACTATTATATCTAAAAGTGTAAAAATGCGTTTTTTTTTAATTCGCTGGCCATTTGACTATAAAATATTTGCACTTAGAGCAACCGCAAAATACGCCATTTAAAATAAGTGTCCTGGAGTGCCAAACATTATATTTGGGCTTGACCGAAGAAAATCGTGAAATCACTTCGGGTCAATGAGAAAATGGTCTGTTGAAAGCAACTTGAAGCGAAATAAAAAATAAAAAAGATTTTCAATATTATCGGTTCCTACCGTTAAAACGTTTGTAGGTATGTGCACCTATTCACTTTTTATTTTGTGTATGATGTACGTGAGTAGGTCTACCGCGTACCTAATATAGGTACCTACAGGGTGTACAGCAGATTATATCCAGCGATTCCTGAGCATATTTGGAGTAAAACAGGCAGAGGTCATTTTGCTGTCTTTTGCAATGAAGAAGAATTTAATAAAACTTAAATTTTATTAAAAAATCATTAACTCTGCAATTAATAAAAAGTTTAATAACTTATGTAATAAAAGAAAGTAATTATTTAATAATTTGTCTGTTTAATTTATTTTCTAAATACAGGAATGTAATGTATGACAGAATTGCCAGACTGTTAAGGAAAGAAAGCATCAAGACTGTCTTCGGAACTACGACCAAAATACAAGACCTACTGAGGTCTGCAAAGACCAAATTTCCTCTGGAAACAGATGGAGTATATAAACTCAGCTGTTCCGGATGTGATAAGGTCAATGTGGGCCAGACAGAGCGGACAATATCCAAAAGGATATCGGAACACTTTCGAGCGTGTAAACTTGGCCACCCTGACAAATAGGCAATCGCCGAGCATTTAATTGAAACCGGCCATTACTTTGGATTTGTTCCTGAAGTCCTGAGAAGACCCAAAACTTATAGAGCACGCCTAATTACAGAGGCAATTGAAATTCATAAAAATCCTATTAACATTAACAGAGACGACGGAGCTAAGCTCAATAGTTCTTGGTATCCGGTAATTGACGGCTACACCAAAGTTAAATGCAGAAAACCATCTTCAAGTATACAGTAATGCCAGCTCGCAGTGGAGTTTTTTTTTTTTTTACAGTGAATACCGCACAAGAATCTCAACTGCTCCCGTCTGGAGCCAGTGAGACTATGGCATCCCCAATTGGGGTATGTTGTGAGGCTGAAGGTAGTGGGGAGGGGAAGGCGGTGGGGAAGAGGAAGGTTGGGAAGTATCTGGCTATTCAGATCTGGTCACCAAATACGGCTAAAGCCGTTCTCAAGCATGGTTTCAATTCTGAATGGTGGTCTTACACCAGGGCGATACTAATAGTATCTTCCACTCTGGAACATGCCGCAAATATACTATATATTATTTTTAAGTGAATTAATTGTGAAATAACACAAATTAATCAAATAAAATTTATTTGCGCATGCCGGGTTCGAACCCGCGACCTCCGGATTGTGATCAAGAGTCTTACCCACTGGACTACGGAGGTCGTCAGCGGTCGGAGTGAAGCTGGCAACACGGTATTGCTTCCAAGTACTAAAGCACACATTTCACCACTAACATTTACACATCTGCCCTGATGATGGATACTGTAACGCTGTCCGAAACGTTGGCTAAAGGAGGAGGTAGCGCAACACGGCATAACACCCCAAAAACAAATAACAAAAATGTAAATATTGGTTTTCTATCTATATATTATTTGTTTTCTATCTATGTTTGTTAATTATTCTTAATATATTGTTTGTAATAATATATTGTTTGTTAACTATCTACATATCTACTTGTTTGTTTTCTGTCTGTATATTGTTTCTATCTAGGTATGTATATGTTAAAAAGTTCCTTTCAAATCTTAATGCTTTCATTTCATATAAAATCACTGAAAACTTAACTGCAATTTAAAAAAAAATGACCACTTCACTACATAATAATTAAAAGGAATATAAACGCTAGAAATATTTCGATTCTCATGACTTCAAAATTTACAATCGAGCGTCTTATTTGCACGAGGCAAGTTCGCGAAAGAGTGTTTTTTTTATTTATTTTGTGCAAATTTTTACATGAATGAAAAAAAGTTAGAACATAGAAAACCTCAAAAATAGTCTTAGCCATAAAGAGGTATTTTTTAAAAATTGTTTCTTGCATTACTTCATAGTTAAGTCATGAAAAAACATTTTTTTTAGTGGTTTACGCTTATATTTTTCGTTATGTAAATAATAATTTTATTGTAATTCCAATACATAGAACAGCCAGTAAAAGCTTCAATTTATCCGTAGCATATTTTTTAATGTTCATACTGTAAACAGATTCGTCGTAAAGATTAATCTAAATAGTATTTAAATAGGATTTCACGTAAAGCTTCATCTTAACATCTTTAATTGTTGATCTTGCTCCACCGATATTTCAACGGAAGATGTTCCTCGGAACTACCGTCGTTTATCTCTTTTGCACCGGTGCACAGTCAAAAAACGCCAAACACAAGTCCAAGTCACAAGTTTGAGTTACATCTGAATTACCATAACGGTTGGATTATTGTTTTTAGGAGACACTTAAAAGAAAAGGCGTTTTCGTGTCCTTAGAATCAATAAATGGTTTTTAGAATCTGCTACCGACTTGAGATTCTAAAACATGCTGATGCGTTTGACTGAAATTAAAATCCATCAAATTATTTATTTGTCCCTTTTATAAAAGTGCCATCGTGACTTCAACAATACAAAACGACGCAATATTCAACATGCGCCTACTCAAAAATGCTTTCCTTTCTTTTGTCAAAAGTTTTCATTACTAAAGAATAGTTATATCCTTTTTGTACATGATCTTCATTTTGCTTGCATTGTGTATGAGGGTTGATCTCAGACCTCGAATAAAAGATCAGCGAACAAATAAAATATTTAGTTGGGATAGATATCGGTCTCTTGGGATGTATATCTGTCTCTCTCGTTCAAAAGGTGAGAGAAAGGGAGATGTTACGTGTTGCTGTGTTGAAAGTAAATTTATTTTGTGGAAAAGCTTTTCGAAAATAGATAAAATATAATATTACAAGTATAGTTCTGTAGTCAAACTTGGTTATGAATATTCTGTCTATATAGCAATGGGTGAATCATAAAAAAAAAAAAACAATTTAAAAATAATAAAAGTTAAAAGTGTTCCAACTTCCCGAATTAGAGAAAATTCCCCTTTCTTACCAAATAAAGCCAATCAAAACTGAAAAAATCTTGGTTTATCAAATTTCTGCAACAAATGTTAAGCCAATGGAACTATGGTATCCCCAATCTTTAGGAATTTATTTTTACATTCACTCCACACAGGAGGTCCAGAGAAAAATAATTTCCCTCAGGGCCTATGTCATCTTTGAAGTTGCTGTGTCCAGGCTCATTTTGAGGAAAGGAACGCCCCATTCCGTTGGCGAACGGACGTTCCTAAGCTCTTGGTTCCGTGCAATCAATTTTTAATTTCCTTGTTATCATAATAAACAACGAATAATAAAGTTAATGTTTTTTACAGGCCCTTACGAAAAAACCTGTAAAAAACAACTCTCAAATACGTTCTCCAACCTTTTAAAAAAAAGGCGTCTCGAGTATTTTTATATCCCTCCCAAAAAGAGGCGGGGTTTCCGATTTCGAATTTTTCAATTACTAGTGGATCACCTCAAGTAGGAAATGATCAAAATACCTTCTCCAACCTTTCCAAAAGCGTCTTCTCAATTATTTTTAAATCCCTTCCAAAAAAAGAGGCGAGGTTTCCGATATCGATTTTACCAAGGACTAGTGGATCACCCCAAATAGGAAATTATTAGTTTTAATAAGTCCCCACAAACTGACTTCACAATTGTATCAAAGATAATCGAAAAATTTTAAACAAATTTCTCTCGTAGAATAAAGTAGTATTTCCCACCAGCTTTAAAACTACTCGCAAAATTGGCGCCAAAAGCCGCCGCGATTTCCAGGATTTCATTTGCGGATGTATTGTTTGGCGGGAAAATTGTTTTCGCGCGGGAAAGTGGGGTGGGTGGGGGGGTGGTCCCTGCTGGTTCCCCCAACTCTTGGGGGTGGCGGGGGGCCTCCTGTGTTGTAGTTGGAACAATGATGTTTGTAGGTAGGTGGCAGATGCACGCCAGAGGTAGGAGTTGCTTTACTTATATTTTAATTAAGAGCTGAGGGAATTAATAAACTTAGTTGGGGTTTCGAGGTACATTCCGATGTTGCTGCTGCGAATGTTGGCCAGGGGAGGCCGGTGGTTTCTTGGAATTCATTAAATTGCTGTAATTTAAAGTCAAAATCTTTAAATTCTTTCTTCCAATCAAACAACAGCGACCTCTGCAGCAAAACATGTAGCGAATGTAAACCGGAAATATTTTGAAATTTTGTATTTTGTCCTTTCACTCACTTCAACTACCCTACCTCTTCCGTTATCTTCCCTTATGCACTCCCTTTTTCGTCACATCATATTCTAATTAGTGTTTGTTATGGTCCCACTGGACTCGGAAAGTTGTGACGTTTGTGCAGTGCATAAAACAATATTGACAAAAATTTCACGTGGAACATATACTCAAAAATTGACTCAAAAACATCATTGGTCATGTATATCTTATCAGAAAAGAGGAGCTCTTGTGTCTGATAAAGGAGCCACGATTCTTACTTAGATTGTATGTTATCATGCGTTATGTATTTTTTGTTTTGTTTTTCAAGGTACAATCCCGAAGTGGCTAGCCAGGAAGTATTTCTTATTAAATCTCGGAAAGCACACTTTGAAGTGATATTTTGTCGATTTATTTTAAGCTATCGTTTATTTTATTTACTGAAACACATTCTTTGAACAATATTCTATCGATAAAAACAACATTACTTGTGTTTATTTGATGAATTAACATTTTTTTAAAAGTTTTTGTGACCGACCATCGACTGACTTTGACAGTTGAATTCGCGGTAAAATATTCTGGTGTTGCCAGGTGAATGAAACTTTTGGCGGTATCGGGAGTACTGTGGGCCAAGCGATTCTGACCTTGTTCTTGATACTGTTTCTTTGTATATAAGGGTCAAAATCGCATATAATTTTATTTTTTACCAGTTTTGCCGATCTAACCGGTGCACGAGCGGCCTTGAACCAGACCGCAATTAAGCAGTTTATCAACATCTTAATCAAATAAAGCAGAAAATCTATTAATTTATACAAGCAAATACTCTTGGTGTTCTGATGACCGATTTAGGATTCTGATATTATGAAATTTGCACGTATCTATCTCTACGCAATGTCCAGGTCAAAGCAAAATGTTTCAGGTTTCACAAAGATAAATTTGAATAGTATTTTTTTTAAATTACTGAGTGCAGGTAATTTGATCGATGTAGGCACATGAATGTACGAGTGGACCGGTATTAGAAGTGCGGAGGAGCTATTCCTCAAGATAGGGACACATTTACCAGAGTAATCGTCAACGTCGCGCGTCGGGGGGAAGTGACCGAGGTTCTTGTACGACTATGCACGTTTAGCAACAAAAACTGCATAGCCAGGTAGGTACTTAAAATCCACACCCACCTATGAGTACTTTGTGATGTAGATGTATGCCTATGTTTATTGGCTGGGAGAAAAAAAAATAACAAAAATAAATCGTTTAAGAGGTAAATTATTGTAAAAATCGATTCAACGATGTTCCAAAGATGTACAAAAATATTATCGTTAAGGCTGTCATACCAGCAAATCATAATTTCGATTCCGACTGCACCGCTCACACATCAGCCGTTGCAAGCGGACGTTTTTGGAACTAGATTTCGTTCCGCTAGAAGCCGGGTTTCACGTACCTATAGTTCACGCGAAGCTGGACCAACAGTATGGTTCAGATAAAGATGTTGAATTCTCGCTTCCAGAATTTTAATAAGTATTAGTTATTTGTAATTTGTGTATTGAAGTGCGTAGACATAAATAGATACATAAACACAGTAGGTATAAAGTAGATACCTACACAAAAAAACAATTTGTTATATTTTTTTAATATTTTGGTTTTTGTTTTTTCATTTTATTTTACGGCCATTAGAGTGGAAGAATTGAAACGTTACTTGAAATGGCTTTAGCCGTGTTTAGTGACCAGATCTGAAAAGTCAGGTACTTCCCCACCTCCATCTTCCCTAACTCCTTCCCCTCCCCCACTACCTAGCCTCACAACATACCCCAATTGGGGGTGATAGTCCCACTGGCTCCAGACGGGAGCAGTTGGGACTCTTGTGCGGTATTCATGAAAAAAAGAGTACCTAATATTCAGTTGGATTGTAAAAAATATCTCATTTTGAAATATTTATTCGTGTGCATAATTTTTAATTTTATATTTATGTGAATACCGCACAAGAGACCCAAATGCTCCCGTCTGGAGCCAGTGAGACTATGACATGACTATGGGGTATAGTATGAGGCAGAAGGTGGTGGGGAAGGGCAGGAGATGGGGAAGAGGAAGCGAAGAATTACTTGGCTATTCAGATCTGGTCACCAAACACGGCCAAAGTAATTTTTAGCAACGTTTCAATTCTGAATGGTGGTCTTACACCAGGGCGATACTAAAGTATCTTCCACTCTGGAACGTGACGCAAATATATTATTTTTATATGAAATAACCCAAATTAGTCAAACAAAATTTATTTGCCCACGCCGGGATTCGATCCCACGACCTTCGGATTGCGAGTCAAGAGCCTTACCTCTTGACCACGCCGGCCGTCAATAAATAGTATCAGTAATTTGGAAGGCGGGTATGGGTACCGCCGTCCCGGGAACCATGTATTGGATTATCAACACCGTACGGGTAGCCCGGGTTCATGGGGCGAGGTTTGTCAGGATCTCGGCGGCGGTGGAATCTGCCCCACCAACTACGTAGAAGGCCGGATCGGGAGAGACCTTTTTTTACAATCGCTCGACACATTGCCTATCTCTTCTTTGGGGATGCTGTGTGAAGGTTCGTTTCAGGGAAAGGGAGGAGAGGATCTTCTGAGAAGGAAAGGGTATTAGGGGTGGGTAGAAATGTGGGGGTCAGCGTGTCCAAGAGAGCGGATGTATGAATCCATCCCTCCCACTGCGGTGCAAAGCGATGTTCCGAGAGAGTAAGGCTGGAGAAGTCAAAGGGACTCCCTCAACCACTTTCTCTAGATCCAACCTGCCATGCAGCTGGTGCGCAGACGCATCCGCCGCCAAGACCTGAAAAAACCTCACCCCATGAACCCAGGCACCCCTGCTAGTCACCAAACGTTGCGAACCACTAAGGATGACCTACGGCAGACGTGTTGGTTATCAAAAAAATGGTTCCCGGGGCGGTGGTACCCATACCCGATTCTCATGTTTGTTATTTTTGTAATACGAAAAATGGATATAAAAAAGCCTACCCCCCATCCCTCTCAACCCCCTCCCCCTCTCACCCCACAACCTCTAACCACCCTCCACCCCCCCGCCTCTTTTACCCCCCCCCCCCCCCCTATATAAAAATCAATTGCTGTTTGTTAGTTTCACTAAAACTCGAGAACGGCTGGGCCGATTTAGCTGATTTTGGTTTTGAAATGTTTGTCGTAGTCCAGGAAAGGTTTAAACGTTGAGAAAATATGGAAAAGTTGCGAGGAAGATAGTAAAATCAACAATTTAATTCTCCCATATAAACTGTTCTACATACTTTCCTGTGAATTGCTAACCGTTCATCCGATTGCGATGAAACTTTGGTGAGTTGTTGTGAGCACGCCCGCAAAGTAGTCCAGTCAATAAATGCTCCAAAAGGAGGTGTAGAGTGCGTGAGCAGGGACCTAAGCGATTCCTCCAGAAACTTGTTTAGGGTGCTTAGGGTGTGAACATACTAAAAGTCCTGACGTCTTGGTTGTGAGCTAGGGGGAAGGGGGGGAGGGGGAGGTCCCAATTTTCGGGTTTCCGCTTATATCTCAAAAACGGTGCGTCACACATGAAAATTTCCTAAGGATAAGTAAAAAACGCTCATAAAATTATCTACAACTTTTATTCTTTACGTAATTTTCGAAATCACGTCCATTTTTGACTTACACGCTCCACAAATGTAGATATTTTTGAAAAAAATTATTTTACCTCACATTTTTCATCAAACATTCCTTCATATCGTCTAAAATATTCATCAAAGAAAGAAATTTATTTATAAGAAGTTGTAATAAATTTAATTCCCTTTTAGAATATATATACATATGCAAATAAGTCTCCAACCAGTAAATATTTACAGCAATTTTAAGGTTTTGCGTAAAATGTCGTCATTTTCAGAAAAAGCTGTTTTTATCTTATTACTGACACACCGACGTGCAACGACGATTATGCGACGCTCTTTTAGTAAGGCGTATGATCAGATATGACCATGGAAACCACATTGATGCTATCATTCAAAAGCCGAGAAGGCATAACAGGAGGCAGAGGTATTTTGCACAATGTACTAGAAGTGGTTAGTTGGTATGAGCGCAACTCATGAGATCTGCACTTCCCTTGAAGAGTATTGTGGAGTCTTCACGTCCAGTAACAACACAAGGACCTCGGACAAGCCCACCGAAGTAAAGATGCAGCAGACATTTTCAAACTCAGTCAGTGGTTTGATGCACATCCTCCCTTCCCACAAGCCAATGAAATAATGTCAATTCCCAATGTCTTCTGTCAGCTCGTCGATAAAAAATCACGATGAAAAGGTTGCAGTTGACCCAACATTTCTGTTTCACCGGATGTGTATAAGCAAACGATCAGATGAGGATTTGAAGAAATTCTTTGAGTATGAGTTGGCCCCATTTCCCTTGGCACTGTTCAATGAAGGTGGGATGTGGAAGACAACTAAATCTGTCCTGTACAGCTTATTCGAGCCTACCAAAAAACTGGTCTACTGTCTCAGGTGAACATAGTTGTGGACGGAAAATTTCTACTACACAGAGTAATTTGGCAAAAAGATGCCTTCCTTGTCACAATTTGTGATCGTTACATCAACTACGTCAACCACCACTATCCTGGATGACTCACACTGTGGTATTTGATTGGTACCCAAACCCAGCCAACGGTACAAAATCACAATAACAGATGCGATGATACAGACTGAGAAGGTCAGCTGACATCAATTTGACTTGGAACACTTCAATACCCGTTAAAAAGGAAGATTTGTTATCCAATCCTACCAACAAAAGTAACTTCATCTCTTTACTACAGACGAAGCTTCGGGAGAATGGGATACAGACTCTTCAGGACATGATGCTGACTTCCTTGTTGTGAAGATTGCTGTGGAACATTCCTCTCACAGTTTTGTGAGAAGCTTTCACTTCCTTTTGATTGCTTCCACTCCTCCCACCCAAGATATTCTGCTGCTGACAACGGACGAGGGAAAACCAAAACAATGCCACTGTCCATCCAAAAGATGCAGCACCGTGCATTTGAACACATCCTGTTCTTACATTCATTTACCGGCTGCGACACAACATCTGCAACTTTCAGGAGAAGCAAGGTGGGCTTCTCAAAATTGTACTTGGAGTCACATGAATTCATCAAGCAAGCGGCAATGATCTTTATAACCCCTCCTCTACTCACGGCGAGGTTGAAGAGGCTGGAAATAAATGTTTCCTGAAATGGTATGCGGCGCCAAAAAGACAGACCTTCCTTAACCAGTACCGCTTTTAGTCGTTCACAGGGTTGGTGGCAAATATGAAGCCTGACATCAGCTCCCTCCCTCCAACAGAGAACGCAGTTAAACAGCATTCCCAGTGCACCGATTGAGCTGCCCCCTGAATAATGGGGGTGGAAACATGAAGGAGAGACCCTGATGCCAAATACAACAAAAGATCCACCAGCGCCGGAGGTCCTTCTAAATATGATATTTTGTCGCTGCACCAGGGATTGTGCAATTGGCAAATGTGGATGCCGAAAAGCAATGCTGACCTGTTCTGCAGCGTGTCTCCGAGTCTCCTGCCAAGGGAGATGCCTCAATAGCGTGCCTGTTGCCGAGGACGACGATGACGACGACATAGAGCCCATTCAGCAAGAACCATCCAATACTGAGGATGAAGATGCCATGGATGAACAACGCTTGCGAGGACCCCCACGTCCAAGGAGGATGAGAATGTAACATGATGTTATTGAGAACAGTGATAACAATGAGATCTATAATTTTATGTGCTTAATGTAACCAAATAGAATAAACATTATGATTATAAAATACAATTATGTATTTTTCAAGTAATATGATTTTTACCTATTTTATTTAATAACTGGTTTTAAAGTGTGGTCACACATATTATTAGGCGAACGAACAAGTGTTGTGTGTCAGTAATAAGATAAAAACAGCTCTTTCTGAAAATGACAACATTTTACGAAAAAACTTCAAATTGCTGTAAATGTTGAACGGTTGAAGATAAATTTACATATGTCTATATATTCTAAAAGAAAATTAAATTCTTTACAACTTCTTTCGAATAAATTTTTTTCTTTGATGAATATTTTAGACGATATGAAGGAATGTTTGATGAAAAATGTGAGGTAAAATGATTTTTTTCGAAAATATCTACATTTGTGGAGCGAATAACTCGAAAATGGCTGGGATTTCGAAAATTACGTATAGAATAAAAGTTGTAGATAATTTTATCAGCTTTTACTTATTTTCAAAAAATTTTCCTCTGCGGCGCACCGTTTTTGAGATATAAGCGGAAACCCGAAAATTGGGACCTCCCCCTCCCCCCCCCTAGCTCACCACCTAGACGTCAGGATTTTTAGTATGTTCACATCCTAAGCACCCTAAACAAGTTTCTGAAGGAATCGCTTAGGTCCCTGCTCACGCACTCTACACCCCCTTCCTTGACTGGACTAAAGGTTTCTGTATATACTGGTGAGCTCTGGCATTATGAAATTTGTATATAAAATTGCAATTGGTGCAACTGTTTGAAAACTGAATGTACCGGGAGTGAATGTATGGAATGCGGGAGGAGGTGGCGGATGGGAGAGGGGTGAAGGATGAGGGAGGGAAGGGGAGGGGGACAAGGGAGGGGAACTCGGGAGAGGGGGCCCGCGGGATGGGTTGGGGAGGGGAACCCGGGAGGTGGGAGGGGAACTCGGGAGGGGGGAGAGGAAAACGGGTGGGGGTTTAAGGGATAGGGGAAGCGGGCGAGGGGAGTGAGGAGAGGGGAAGGGGACGTTGGAGAGGAAGGGGAGGCAGAAGGGGAACGGGACGAATGGGAAAGGACACGAGCTCTGGCATCATGAAATTTGTATAATAAAATTGCAATAAGTGGCACACGAGCTGTATGAGAACTGAATGTATCGGGAATGAATGTATGGAATGCAGGAGGGGGGAGGGGAACCCGGGAGGGTGGAGGGGAACTCGGGAGGGGAGAGGGGAATTCGAGAGGGGGATCCGCGGGAGGGAGGAGGTGATTATGGGAGGGGGGAGGGGAACTCGGGAGGGGGGATCGCGGGACGGAAAAGGGGGGGAGTAGAGTGAGGAGAAGGAAGGTGGAGGAGGAGTGGGAACGCGAAAGGGGAAGGGGACGCGGGAGAGGAAGGGGAGGTGGAAGGTGAACGGGACGAATGGGAAAGGACGCGCAGGGAGAAACAATTTCGTTATTAAATGGCAAAGGTTGTTACCCGGCATATATATAAATGCTAATAAATGAAAATGAATCGCCGAAATGTATGTACGCGCATAACTTCCGAACGACTACACCAAATTGGATAATTCTTTTTTTGTTGTGTTTGTTATTGCCAGGACAAGGTTTGTATATAACTACTGGTGAGCTCTGGCATTATAAAATGTGTATACTAAAAATTCAATGGGTGGCACGTGAGCTGTTTGAAAACTAAATGTACCAGAACTGAATGTATGGAATGCGGGAGGGGGGATAGGAACTTGGGTATTGGTGCCGCGGGTGGAAAGGGACGGGAACCAGGGAGGGGGAGGGGAACCTGGGAGGGGGGAAGGGAATTCGTCAGGGGAGTTGGCGGGACGGGGGAAGAGGAGTGGAGTGGGGAGTCGTAAGGTGGAGGAGGCGGAGTGGGAACGTTTGAGGGGAAGGGGACGCGGGAGAGGAAGGGGAAGCGGAAGGTGAACGGGACGAATGGGAAAGGACACGCAGGGAGAAACAATTTTTTGTTGAACGGCATAGCAACGCATGCCGGGCACCAGCTAGTATATAAATGAAAATGAATCGCCGAAATGTATGTACGCGCATAACTTCCGAACCCATGCATGCCGGGTACCCGCTGTATATAATTTATTTATTTATTTATTTACGGACAAATAGTCCATTAACAATATAACAATAACACGAATAACAAGCGAGCCTAAAGGCCCGACCCGCCTAGCAATTGATCACTGTTCGCATCGATTACCGTTCGCATGTCATTTTTTGTAACCAGCACCACTTTTCGTAACAATCACCACTTTTCGTAACGATTCACCAGTTAACCCCATGTGTCGAGCATGCGTAAAGAAGTTTTACTTTAAAAAAATGGGGCATTTGGGACTCTTGTTTTTTGTATCGTATAATAAGGGACAAATAAAAACATTTATTTTTAAATATAAAACTTTTTGCATAAAAATATTCAATGAAAATGAAATTCGGTCAACCCTGTAGATTTTACGAACGTGAAACAAGGAATTCGTATGTATTTACATTTCGTTTCCAAAATATTATTTCAAACTGTTGTAATTCAGAGCGACGCGGACACGTCCTCGTCTGGCCACGTTTCGGACCGTAATGAACTGCGAAATTTTGTGTTTCGGCGCTATGATAAAATCGTCAAATGCGAAGCTGTTAATTAATTAAAATTAAATGCTTCCCAAAATTATTTTTCGGTCAAACTTATTTATGATTTGTCAATAATGTCTTAGCACAATAAGTATGTAAAAAAATATGAAATATATTAGTTTATAAGTGCGCAAATAAATACACAAATGGACCAATTTTCGTCAAGAAACACATGTACGTACATATTTTTTAATGATTTTATTGAAACTAAAATTAAAATTCTAATACATAACTTTGCTAGATAATGTATTGATTTATTTCACTGCATGATTACATTATTTGAAATGGGTGTGGTATAATACAAAAACTTTTTTGAAAATTTAACAAATCTGCCAACGACCTATGGAATAACCTTATTATACTAAAAATTAAAAAAAATTCTAAAAATTTATTACATAACTATGCTAGATAAAAGAACAATCTTTAGAAATCCATTTATAATTTTTTGTGAAAAAGAGTCAATACGTCTAAAAACTTTTTTGAAAATGACATATTTCTGGATTTCTCTACCTATGTCCTCTTAAACATATTAACCAGATTCATGTAAGTGAGCAAGGGATTGCTAATTAAGTCCTCCATCGTTGCACAAGCTATATTTTCCGATTATATTTATGGCAGTGGGAGGAATTCAAATATTGTCACGTTATTCTGAGAATATCGTTATATTAATCTGAGAATATCGATTATTTTTTTGAAGTGAAAACTTCTTTAGCACCGTTATGATTTATGATTATGCTGTGCTTCGTAGCCTATCGGTCTCCTCTTTGTGCGGTACTTTGTAGCCTTCCCATTCGAGTCTACTTTAGTTTTCACTTCTACCGCGTGTGAATTTAATTTTTTTACATTGACTTCAAACGGGAGGACCTGAGGAAAACATTTTCCCTCAGAGCCTATGTCATCTTTGGGGATGCTGTGAGTAGGGTATTTTTGAGGAGAGGAAGGTATGAACATATGTCTTGAAAAAACCAAATTGTTTCACAGCCGAGTCTTACTAATGACACGTTCTCTTGTGACAAATGTTAACGTTATTTCACTTGTAAAATAAAACCCTTATAAATTGAGCTTTGCTTATTTCGAACTCCGGTAATTGAACCCAGGATTTCTGAGCCAAAAAACCAAGGAGCATACCACTCTGATACGTAAAGTAAAATATTCCAACCCGAGGTAAACAAGTCGCCCATCCCGACGCCAAAAGGCGTCATCGCACAAAGCCATAAATTCACTTTGTGAAATAATTTTAATTAACATTTACGGAAAACAATAAAAGGAAATACGCGCGCCCCCATTGTGAGGAGCCCCCGTGCCGCCCTACCCCTCCCGCCCTAGCACCCGCCTCCGCCCCCGTCCCCGCCCTGGAATTACTCCTTAATTATTTCATTAATTCTTAGTTCAGTGGAAGATGTAATAAAGTCTAATTTTACAGGTTTGGTATGGCTGCGCGCCGCGATGTCAGCACTCGAACTGGGAGACAATAAAATAAAATTATAATTAAAACCGGGACCGCGTGATTCAAGGAGGTAATTTTATGACTCCATTACGTGACCTATTTACTATCTATTAATCCTATCATCCCAAAACGGTGTGTTGGAAATAACTATTCATATATTTTTGATTTAAGTTTTACGAACGTATGTTCGTAAATCTGAAATCGAAATAGGTATATTATAAAACCTACTCGCACTCGTATGTTTTCTTGCTTGCTTGCCTGTTTGTTTGTTCCTTATGCGTTGCTAAACCATTCATCCAATTGCGATGAAATCTTGGGGATTTGATGTGCGAATGCCCGTGATGGTTTCTAAGTATAATTGTGACCTCAGGCGTCATGAAATTATGCGTTACTAAACCATTCATCCGATTGCGATGAAACTTTGGGGATTTGATGTGCGCATGCCCGCGATGGTTTCTAAATATAATAGTGACCTCAGGCGTCATGAAATTATGCGTTGCTAAACCATTCATTTCATAATACAGTTTTCTTCTTTAGCGCCATTGTAATTTTAAACTCGATGAAACCAAAAATAAGGACGCTAAAAAGAGATAATATTTATAGGATTTAGCCTACGACAGAATGAGATAGACTAATCGGTCTCCTCTTTGTGCGATGCTTCGTAACTTATCGGTCTCCTCTTTGTGCGGTGCTTCGTAACCTCCCCACTCTTGTCTACTTTAGTTTTCTGAAGGTTTCACTTCTACCGCGTGTGAATTGCACACTCTGTTTTTTTCTATTTAGCTTACAATAAATTTATTATTTTTTAATTTTAAGGACACAAATAAGAAGTATTTAAGAGACGTACAGACACACGTTTGAATGTATTTGTGCAGACAACACCCTCCCACAGCCCTCTAGCTTAACCCACAAACGCCCAAAGATACTGTAATTTTTGTATTTGTAAAATGGTGTAAATAAATAGAAAATATAGTTTACAAGTTACAATTATTTTTTTTTTAAGATTGACGCATTAATCTGTAATATGAAAATGAATCGCTGAATGTGTTGCTAAGCGCATAACTTACTGCACCAAATGGCTATTGCTATGGAAAGCGGGAGGGAGGGAGAGATGGGGGAGGGGAACCAGGGAGGGGGAGGGGAACCTGTGAGGGGGGAGGGGAACTCGGGAGGGGGGGTTCACGGGACGGGGGAAGAGGAGGGAGTGGAGTGGGGAAAGGGAAGGTGGAGGTGACGGAGTGGGAACGCGAGAGGGGAAGAGGACGCAGGAGAAGAAGGGGAAGTGGAGGTAATCCACCTCTTACCCGGTTATGTAACTGATGGTTACTCCTTCAAGGCTCTCGCAAGATTCTAATTTTTTTGATTAAACGAAGCTACATTTATTTATTTTGAACGAATCTAGACCTCCAGTGTCCATGCATACGTTGTTAGTAAGCAGTATGCAAGTGCTTAACAGGAAAAACAAAATGCAAAAAAATAGGTTAGAAAGACAAAGATAAATTAAACAGGGCAAAAGAAAAACTCATTCATGAGGCTCCATGAGGCGGCATTGCATCTGTAAAAACCCGCAAGCACCTGCATAAAATAGAGAACATAAGAAATACAATAAATCTCAAATCAATTGGCAAGTACCAACAAAAAATGTGAATGGCTTTCGGTCTGACCATAAACTACACTTAGCTTCCGTGTCCCTTAGCCAACCACTCAGTGAAGCCTCAAAGAATTTTAACTTAATATTTGGGGTAAAATACCCGAAGACTAAAAGAAAATTCAGCGTTGGGTAGTCAGAGGCAGGACAAAGGACAGTCAAGGTCGTGTGATCAAACCTCAAGCCTGCACATGTCATTGGGGGAGGCGCAAATAGATTTGAGAAGGATCTGCAAAATTAATAATGTAACTAAAGATAAAGCAGGGACGAGGTCCAGCACACCCCCATACGGGGATAGGGAAAAAAAAATTTTTGGAGTTCAGTTCACCTAAAAAAACATTGAAATAGTTAAAGACAAACAAAACAAAACTAGGAACATGGCATAAATTAACAGGTAGTATAGTAAATATAAACACAGCAAATCGCAAAGCAATTATATACATATATACGTGTAAAATACAACATATAACTTATAATATATAATAAAATAAAAGAAATAACATATTACAGAAACACAAAACACATAAATCATAAAAAATAAATCCAAGCGGTAAATGTAAAGGAATAATGAAGAGTGTCCGTGAATTCAGAAGCAAAATACACCTGGTACCTAAGTTATTTTACAGCTACTCAGCTACTCTAAGAACAGGCCATCTCTCAACCCAGATGTTCGTGAATTTCCTCACGAAAATTCCCTCAGAAGGGGAAGTGGAAGGGGAACGGGACGAATGGGAAAGGACACTCAGGGAGAAACAATTTCTTTATTAAATGGCATAGCAACGCATGCCGGGACCAGCTGGTAAATAAATAAATTCATCTTTTTTAATTTCTGTGACTTGTGTTTTTCAAATTTTCGTTTAGTTTATTAGTATTCCGTTCTTCTTCAATGTTACATTACATTGATGGAAGTAACCTTCAAGAGCTATAAAAAGACCGTTGTTCTAATAAAAATTGAATATTCATTTAGACTTTTCCAAAACGTCAATAAGTGTTCCTTATAAATAAAATCGTACATATACCCGAGACTATTATTAATGTTATCTATTTATTAAAAGACAAATAACTTTGTTTACATCACTTTATTTTATACACAATCTACACGTTTCGTGAACGGTGTTCACATCAGCAGGAGTAAGTGATTTACTCCTGATGATGTGAACATTGTTCACGAAACATGTAGATTGTGTATAAAAAAGTGATGTAAACAAAGATATTTGCCTTTTAATAAAATAAATAATGCCATCACAAAGTAGGCTTGTTGAAAAAGTATCGATATATCGATGTATCGATATTTTTAATTCAATACATCGACATTTTTAGCCGACATATTTTGATCCGATATATCGATACAAAATATCCAATATCGAAAATTGTATCAAATACGATATTTTTATTTATTTATGTTACTAAAGTCACTAGAATACAAAACCGCATAGAAACGAACGGAAAAAAAGTAACCGTATTGGTTCATGACATCTGCCGGTTGAAATTTTAACTATTAATAGCTTACAAATCTATTGTCTTTGCATTAGTATTTGTGATCACTAATACTATATCATATGTGTAGGTACATACATAGAAATGTATGCTATTTTTCGCCATTTTTTTCTAAGCCACTCCTATGTGTTGGTTCCCAATTGTCTATGATTATTGACTATGCCTTGTACCAAACACGAAGTCCTTTTTGACAGATAATTACGCCAATAGAATGTTACTAAGACGCATTTACATGCGTCTCAGTTTACGTATGAGTTAGAAAACAGCTTTTTAATTTTTGATATTTTTGTAATTATTAACTAATGAAAATGAATACTGCAAAAAATACCTTCATTTTTATTGAGATTTTTGAACATTAAAATAATGCACATTGTGTATAAAAATTACTATTGATAATATTGAGCTGAATTCACTTTTATATTAAAAACGCAAAATCTTTTGAAAATTCGACCGATATATCGAGACATCGATATTTTTTCCTCGATATATCGACGTCAATATTGATATTTTAATAAATATCGATACATCGATATATCGATATTTATTTCACTTTCGACATCCCTATCACAAAGTAAAAACCTGTCAGAAAAAGTTTTCTTCGAAAAATTAATATTATCTATTAATTAGTATTTATCAAATGTTAATAGCGAAACCATGTCTTAAGCCCCCGCATTCCATTTTTTTATCGATTTATAACGTGTTTTGCATAAACAAGTTTTTAAGTTCTTAAAAAAAGTGTTGTTTTTTAAGATAATATCTGTACATTTCTCCAGCCGAAAAGGTAATTACACGAATTTCCCCGATAGACGACGGCCGGCATAGTCCAGCGGTAAGGCTCTTGACTAGCACTCCAAAGGTCGCGGGATCGAATCCCGGCGTGGCAAATAAATTTTATTTGATTAATTAGTGTTATTTCACAAATTATTAATTTAAAATAATATATTATAGTATATTTGCTTCACGTTCCAGAATGTAAGATACTCTCAGTATCGCCCTGGTGTAAGACCACCATTTAGCATTGAAACTTTGCTTGAAATGGCTTTAGCCGTGTTTGGTGACCAGATCTGAATAGCCAGGTACTATACCCACCTTCCTCTTCCCTATCTCCTTCCCCTCCCTACTACCTTCAGACTCACAACATACCCCAATTGGGGATGCCATAGTCCCACTGGCTCCCGACGGGTGCAGTTGGGACTCTGGGAAAATAGTGTATCTTTAAATGCTACTGTACACACCTATCACCTCTCACGTTCGTATTTACAATCTCCCTTTCAAATCATCTTTTGCTTCGTTTTAAACGCTTATTAAGGTGACTTAAATTTTTATTTTGTTCAGGCAAAGCATTTTCTTTGATGGTCATAATAAATATTTTATGAAAGCTTCGTAAGGTATCTTACGTAGGTACCTGCCCATTGTCGTCCGTGAGAATTTTCAATCTATTTTTTTTAATTACTCCACCGAAATACCTGTGCTTATCTGGCTGATTGGAATTTAAATTATTGAAGTGAAAACTTCTTTGGTACCGTTGTGATTTGAAACTCGATGAAACGAAAAATAGCGACACTAAAAAGGGACAAACATATACATCAATATAGGATTTAGCCTGTTAGAGAATGAGATAGTATACTCGGTCTCCCATTTGTGCGGTGTTTCGTAGCCTCCCCACTCTTGTCTACTTTAGTTTTCTGAAGGTTTCACATCTACCGCGAGTGAATTGCACACTCAGGTACTTGCGGAACGTTTAAAAGTGGTAAATTCTCACAGTATCACCTTTAAGGCGATCCAATAGTCCAGGAGAAAATCTTAATCGGAATTCACTCCCTTTTATGGGAGGAGTTTAAAAATACTTGAGAAAAAGCTTTTGGAAAGGTTGAAAAGGGTATTTGAGAATTTTTTTACAGGTTGATTTTGTAAAGGCCTTTAAAAAACATTAACTCATTTTTTACGCATTGTTTATAGTAATAAAACAGAATTTTAAAATTGATTTCACGGAACAAAGCGACGCGGAGCCTAACATCCGTTCCTCGCTCCTAACCTAACCTAACGTAACCTAACCTAACCATAGTCCGATTGATTCTAGGCATTTGTGACAACTAAAATTGGGAGGTGTGTATGGTTACCGCCGCCCCGGGAGCCATTTATTGGGCAACCAGCACCTTCGACAAAGGTCACCCTAAGTGGTTCACTACGTTTGGTGACTTAGCAGGAGTGCCCGGGTTCAAGGGGAGAGGTTTCTCCGTATCTTGGAGGCGGATACGTCTGCTTACCAACTGCGTGGCTGGCCGGATCGGGAGAGACCCTTTGACCTCTCCAGCAGGACTCTCTCGTAACATCGCCTTGCACCACGGTTGGAGGGATGGCTTTATATGTCCGTCACTCCTAGACACGCTGAACCCCGGATTCCTATCCACACCCGTACCTTTTTACTTCTCAGAACTTCCACTCCTTCTTTTCCTAAAAAGACGCTCCACACAGCATCCCCAAAGATGACATTGGCCCTGAGGGGAATTATTTTAATCAGGGCCTCCTGTGTGAAGCTAATGTAAATAAATAAAAAACAGAGTGTGCAAATCACACGCGGTAGACTTGAAATCTTCAGAGAACTAAAGTACCTACACGAGCAGACCGATAGGCTGGAGACCTTTTATACTATCTTATTCTCTCGCAGGCTAAATCCTATAGATGTATGTGTTTGCTCTTTTTAGTGTCGCTATTTTACGTTTCATCGAGAAATCACAAAGGTGCAAAAAAAGTTTTTTAATTCAAACATTTAAAAATCTCACAAAATAAAGTGCGTACCTACTTCGAAAAAAATTATTATAATTTATTTGCAGTTATAGTTTCTCGCTCTGAGCCACGCATACAAATAATTCTCAAACAGCCGTTATTCCGCACAGACTTGCTTGCGGAGAGGGGAGCCAAAAAGTAAAATAAAAGCGATCCCATTGTGGGGACATTAACGCGTTTCATTTGTGCTCAGTTGTACAGAGGTGTCGCAGGAGAGCGCTCCTTGAGGGGCACTACTTATCGAGCGACCCTCACGCAAACCAACCAGTCAACCAACCCAACAACCTCCCTTTGAATACATATAATCCCCTTTTCAAATTTAACTGTCGATTTTGCACACCTTTTAAGCAAAAGGGATGACACAATTTTAAAGATATGAAATAATCACGTTCTGATAGAAATGCTTTTTTTTTGAGTGGCGTAATTTACACGTTTCACAAATCTACATTTTGTTCCCAGTGGTTGATAAGACACTTTTGGAAAAGGAGCAATCATTTCCAAAAAATCTAACGTAATATTTATATATTTAATGTTTTTTTATTGAGTGGCGTGTTTATAGCAACCTATATCCCTATATATTCACCAAACCTCTTTGCAATTTTTTCAGTAGATTTCGCATCATTTACCTAAGCAAAGGGGAAGAATCAATCTCAAAGAAATTTTTCGTGTACTTTGAAATGCTTTTTTATTACGTGGCCTGTTGTGATGTGATGATTTATGAAATCAATATTATTTTATTTGCATTTTGAAAAAAGGATTATTATCAAGATTTTAATGTCTTTTTATTCAGTTGCCTGTTTCAAGCAGTTCTCATTTGTTTTTTACATTAGCTCCATACAGGAGGCCCTGAGGATATTAATTCCCCTCAGGGCCTAAAGTCATCTTTGAGGATGCTGTGCAGAGGGTATTTTTAGAAAAGGAAAGAGAGGAAGTTCTTTGAAGGAAATGGGTATGAGGGATGGGTAGCAATCTGGGGATCAGTGTAGTGCGAGGCGATCGCGATGTTTCGAAAGGTCTAAAAGTTGCTGGAGAGGTCAAAAAGTTGCTGGATAGGTCAAAAAGTCGCTGGAGAAGTCAACAAGTTGCTAGAGAGGTCAAAAAGTTGCTGGAGAGGTCAAAAAGTTGCTGGAGAGGTAAAAAGTTGCTGGAGAGGTCAAAAAGTTGCTGGAGAGGTCAAAAAGTTGCTGGAGAGGTCAAAAGTTGCTGGAGAGGTCAAAAAGTTGTTGGAGGGGTCAATAAGTCTCCCTCAACCAGCCTCTCCCGATCCGGCCCGCCAGGCAAAAGCGTCCACCGCCCCAAGACAAACCTCACCCCATGAACCAGGGCAGCCCCTGCTAAATCACCTAACGTAGCGAATCACTTATAGTGACCTATGCAGGGGTGTTGGTTCCCGGGGCGGCGGTACCCTTACCCGCCTCCCAAATTGGAAAATTGAATGGATTGTCAAAGAATCTAAAGAAATATTTTTTTTATTAAGTGGCGTGTTTTATAAGTTACGAAATCCACAGTTTATTTCGTATATTATGAAGACACATCGTAAAACACAGCAATCGATATCGAAGAGCACAATTTGATGTCCTGTAGATTCAAAAGATTTTTTTATTGAGTGGCGTATTTTATACAAAACACGTTTCAATGCAAGAATTTGTGGGGACGCATTTCGGAAAAAGAAGCAACCGAAATGAAAGAGGCGCACAAAAGATCGGCAAACAAAACGCTTTTTTATTGAGTGCTATGTTTTGTCAAATTTAAAAAATATTGACGAATAATAGTAACATTTAAAATGATCTCGCTGTCTGGAATAAACTAGGAAATTTAAGTATTAGGGAGGCGGGAATGGGTACCACCGCCCCCGGAACCGTTATTGGATAACCAACTGCAATAGGTCACCCCAAATGGTTCACTACGTTTTGTGATTTAGCAGGGGTGCCCTGGTTCATGGTGCGAGGTTTGTCTAGGTCTTGGAGGTGGATGACCAGGACACGCTGAACCCCAGATTCCTACCCACCCCTTAAACCCTTTTCCTTCCCAAAACACACCTCTCCTTCCTTTCCTTAAAAAACCCTCCACACAGCATCCCCAAAGATGACTTAGGCCCTGAGGGAATTTTTTTTCTTCCTGTGTGGAGCTCATGTAAATTTTTTTTGTTGAATTATGACTTATTACAAAGGTAATGAAATTACTAATGAATGATTATTGAGGACTTATGTGTTTAACCCTGTCGACTTATTTGAACGCTATCTTTGAATGAAATCAATATTGTGGTCATATAATTAGTAACTGTGTGCTTAAGAGCAGTGGCGTCATTATAAGCTAATTGCTATGCGGCGTCCTTCATATGACAACATATTCATTTTCTTTGTATTTTTTACAATATATTAACAAGTAATTTTTACATATTACACAGTGCGTTATAAAGAGGAAATAATGTTAGCGTTTCTTCACCGTAAAGAGACAAGAATATATGTTTTATAAAAGTTTGAGGGAGCGGGAGACGGAACGAGAAATAAAAGGCGTCAAGTCGAAGTATGAGTCAGTCGTTTATTGGGCTATGTAGCGAGAGTCGGTGAAGCGGTAACAAGATGTATACAGGATGCCGTGATGAGATGCTGCAGGCGTGCGGTGTGATGAAGATGGTGCGGTGAAGGTCAGCGAGTTGCTCAACACCATGGCGGTGGAGATGACCTATCTTCCAGGCCGTTGCTCGACGCTTTGAATCGCGGAGATAAACGGTGAGTGGCTCGATGTGCTGAGCCACCAGCAGGTAGTCCTGGCAAGGCGGAGCGTGTTTCCATGGCAGCGAAGCACGGTGGGCTTCGGGGTGCCATGAAGTGGTGAGCTGATCCCTGGACTGAAGGTGACGCAAGCCTTGTAAGTCGCGGGATGTGGCTGATCTCAGGAGCTGAAGACACGATGGGCCTTGTAGCTGAGACGTGGTGGTGAACCTCGGGAAGCTGCCCTGGATGTGTAGAGCACTGCAGGAGCACTTGTGCGGAGATCTGTTACGACGAGCTGTTGACCGACGGTTAGTGTGAGACTGACTGAGCTATCGCCGAGTTTAGTCGCTTTATATATACCAGCGCGACCGGTGGGAGTAATGTTCGCCAGCAATGTGCACACTGGAAGGTACTCAATCATACCCGGTGCCGAATATTTAGGCGGCTTATAAACTCCAGACCTTTCTAGGCGGTGGCGATATTATTATCATCCAGCCGGCACGGCAGGCGAGAAAGTACATCGCGACCGGCAAATGTAGGTACCTAGGCAAGAGCCGGCGCCGCGCGAATATTAGACATTTCTCGTGTCTTCTTTGTGATGGCGAAAGATAATGCGTCGCCACAAGTTTAGTAAAAATTATAACTTCTATAATATGAATATAACTATGAATTTGTTTCAAACAAACGTATCAATAAGAGGCTCAATACAGAAAGTCTTTGCGCCGCAGGTGAATATTTTTAGATTAGTTTACCCGACAACTAAGACATCATGATTAAGGCTCTGGACAGAGTTATTGGAGAACAACGTAAGCTTGTGTCTAGTTTTGGTTGAACTACTGGAAAATGAACGAAGTGCGTTAAGTGCGCGAGAAAGATTTTTCTCTCGTATGAGTACGAATGTGTCTAATTAAGTGTGACTTCTCTGAACATGAATAGTTACAGTAAGAACACCAGAAAGGTTTTTCTTTTGTATGAGTGCGAATGTGTCTATTTAAGTGTGACTTCTCTGAGCATGAATAGTTACAGTAAGGTTTTTCTTTAGTATTTATTTATTTATTTAAACGCCATAGCATGGCTTTTACATTGAAGTGAGTACATGGTATTATAAGTATACAGTGGTACACAGGAGATTATCAATAATAACAAAGTAGAAATGAACACTTAACAAAGTAGCAAGTATTTAGATAAAGGATACTATTATGTGTTACTAAGCTACTGTTACTATACAAAATATATATATATCAATGTTATAATAACCGAGAACATAAAATTTAGATAGGATTATTTAGAATAAAAAAGATGTACCTAAACAAAGGGGACTTGTCAAAAAGTTGTCAACAGTATTTATAAGCACTAAATAGAGTAAATTTGCATTGAGTTTATTGTTACCTTCAAAGTTATCTTTGTTTGAAATTATTAAGCAGGTATTGCTAATTAGCTAACTGTTTCAGGGCTGTCAGTTAAATATTTAATAATAGTTTTGGTTTAAAAAAAATAATTTTTTAATAAAATAATACATTTAAAAGCTATCTCTCTTCAGTCTGATAGTAAAGATATCTGAAGTACTTGAGTACCTAGTTGAGAATCTATAGTAAAATATTTATTTATTTATTATGAATTTCCCGCTCGGCTGGGCTTTTACACATTATTTTTATTTATATGAATATGAGTGAGAATGTGTCTAGTTAAGTGTGACTTCTCTTAGCATGAATAGTTATAGTAATCAGGAAGATTTTTCTTTAATATGAGTGCGAATGTGTCTAGTTAAGTGTGACTTCTCTGAGCATGAATAGTTACAGTAAGAGCACCAGAAAGGTTTTTCTCTCGTATGAGTGATATGTGTCTATAGTTAAGTGTGGCTTCTCTGAACATGAATAGTTACAGTAAGAGCACGAGAAAGATTTTCCTTTAGTATGAGTAAGGTTGAGCACAGTTAAGTGTGATTTCTGTGAAAATTAAGGGTTACAGTAAGAGATTCAGAACGGTTTTTCGGGGCCAAATGCATATGCTTATATTTCAATCGGTGACCCAATTTAAATATATGATTAATTAAATCGTGTTATGTCTTTCTCGGGCGTCCCCAACTTCTTCTATCACTCACTTTCGCATCCTACTTAAACCATTTTCTCTGTTCGTCCGCCCACACTTCTATATGCGTTCCATTTCTATGGTTCCAAACCATCTGCAGTTCCAAAATATTTCACCATAAAATAACAAATAACAAAACAAAGTGAAAACCTCAGAATATAAATACCTATATATATCGTATCTCATTAATAGGTATAAAAATGAAAATATGTTTGTTTGTCTATGTACCTACTGCTATATTAAGCATAGAAAATGTTTGAAACTTTCAAAATACCTTCTTTAAACTCCCATGAAGGTTTCTGGGTTATTACAACCACTTTAAAATTCAGTTTTCGAAACTCTTTAAATTATTGAATTTATTTGAAGTACCTACCTACTCGACAAATACTTTGAATCGAATCAAGAATTATAGATATTTTAAATAGGTACATATGTTAGGTACCAAATTTGATTGATTGTTCTTATAATATACAAAATTAATATTTGTAATACATAAAAAATTAAAATTTGAATAAAAAAATTGTAATAGGTTGCACGCGAGCTGTTTGAAAACTGAATGTACTAGGACTGAATATATGAAACGCGGGAGTGGGATTGGCGGGACGTTGAAACGGGAGAGGGAAGGTGAGGAAGGTGGAAGGGGGAACGCGGGAGGGGAATAGGGACGGACGGGAAAGGACATGCAGAGAGAAACAATTTATTTCTTTGAATATGGCTCCTTCAATCACCGTTTCACCAGACCAAAAAAGTCCAAACGAACAATACCTTGATGGTAGTGGTGACGTAGGCTCTAGGTACAAGCCTAAAAATGAATATTCCGAGCTTCTTTGACAAGGAACTCACATTTGGTTTTATTGCCCCGGCTTTGTCAGGGGCTTATTAAGTCGTCGGCTTTTCAAGTGTCACCCGAGAGAATAGAGAATTATAATGAATATGATATTATTTTAGCCTCGCAAAATGCCGACATGGCGTACGAGGATACCATACGGGCTGGGTATAGTGCTAATTAAATATATGTACATAGATTCAGAATAAGGTAAAAGCATTTCGGTTAAATCTTATTATAAAGGAAGGGGGTATTTTGTCTTGCCGCTGTTGTTTTCCACAAAGACATTTTTGTTAAAGGGTGGTTAATTATAACTTCATGTGTTTGACGAAGATACCTTTCCGTATAAAGTTTTAATTAAGGAATAATTGGCGGAAATTTAATAGGTTAATCGTTTTAAAATTGATAAAGCATTTTAAATATTGGGACATATTCATAACTATGGATACTATGGATTTAAAGTTAGTTTTTGTAATCGCTCTAAATAGTGTTATTTTAATGATCTAAAATAACACATTCTAAACGGTTCGAACTACTAATACTAATAACAACGTCATTATGTACTAGCTGGTACGACGCGCGACGGCTGTCTGCTATAATACAGACGTTGGCCCCCGTGACGTCAACAACGCCGTATTCAACAACAAAACGAATATTTTGGCGGCAAATCAAAAATGGCGAATTTCAAATCATTATTGAAAATTTAAGGCTCTGGGCCCGAAAAGAAAAAGATGGAGAGATACGAAATTACTAATGTTAGAGGAGAGCGCTAACATTTACAGCGACAAAATCGATGCGAAAATTGCGAAAATGTTTAATAAAACACGACTCGTTTAAAATTTAGCAAAAATCTCGCGGGCATTATCTTAAACAGCATTTAAAAAAACACTGTGAATTTTTTCATACATATAAGGGAACGTACCCATACTACGTGACACGTTTAGGGGGGGGGTCTTCAAAATGTCACGCTTGGTACAAATGAGTGGCGGCGGGCTTAGGTTTTTGGTCACCGGGGAGGGGGAGGGGGGTTAAAAATTGCAAAAAGTTGGTCACGTAGTATGGGTACGTTCCTTAACTTGTAAAATAACTGAAACAAACGTGTTAATAATAATTTTTGGAGCATACTTTGCGATTTTTTTCTATCGAGGGAATTTTATATAATTTGCGTGTCGGCGTGGGCAAAGTCTAGATATTATCTTCAAGAATACCATATATTTTTTAGGAGCTTTAAAACTTACCGTGTTTAAGGGAAATGTGTAATAAATCGGTACAAATCCGGGTTGCGGGCCCTTAATGAAGGTAGACATTTGTCATTATAAAATAAAAATAAAAATGACGTCATAACTAACTAACAGGGGTGGGCAGAAAATACGGTTCGCCAATTAACTCGGTCTTGGCACACACTCTTTGCCTAATTCACATTCATACATCATCACACATACAATTCCGACTCTTGAACAAAGCCAAGCCTCAAACTTTACAATAAGTCTAAACACAATAGAAAGGCAATCAATAAACAAACATTCCGAATGTATTTTTAGTAAAAATAATTAACAAATATGTATAGGTAGGACAAAAAATTGACAGCACTCAATTATGAATTATAATAATAGAGAATACTTATAAAATGCCAATAAATCAGCTAATTGGTAGTTAGGTACCTACCTACCAATTATTAACAACTATTTGAGGTAGGTACCTACCGAAAGTGCGAACCTAAACAAATCAATTAACCTATCGCATTCATTTCAACTGGCTTAGAAAAATATAATGTTGTAAAAAGACATCTCATATTCAGAGTGTAAATCGAGAGTTATTCAGAGGGCATTACCAGAGAAAACCAGAAATATGTCAATTTCAAATCAGATTTTAGACGTATTGACTCTTTTCCACAAAAAATTATAAATGGATTTCGAAAGATTGTTCTTTTATCTAGCATTCGCAAGTCAAAATTTTGAGATTTTTTTTTAATTTTTAGTATAATAAGGTTATTCCATAGGTCGTTGGCAGATTTGTTAAATTTTCAAAAAAGATTTTGTATTATACCACACCCATTTCAAATAATGTAATCATGCAGTAAAATAAATCAATACTTTATCTAGCAAACGCATGTTTTAGAATTTTAATTTCAGTTTCAATAAAATCATTAAAAAATATGTAAGTACATGTGTTTCTTGACGAAAATTGGTCCATTTGTGTATTTATTTGCGCACTTACAAACTAATATATTTCAGATTTTTTAAACATTCTTATTAAATTCAGACATTATTGAAAAATGATAAATACTTATAATCAAAATATAATTACATAAAGTACATTATTTTAATAGTTTTATCATCATGCCTTTCAGCATTTTTGGATGAATGTATAAATTAAAGCTAATTTGGATTGAAATAAATTCGATATTGAGTTATATTTTTAAAAAGCTTGTACGGAGAATAATTAATCTTTCTCATTGTAACCGCCCTGCACGATCCTAAGAACAACTTTCGACGAAATGTGGATTTTCGTCCGCTGGCTGGTTAAACGCTCTTCAATCTCGAATACCTTCGCACTCCCGCATCGGTTCGTCCTTTACTAATATTAAAGGGGCGAGAGATGCTATTGGTTAGATGCCACAGATGAATATAAGCTCATGTTTTAACTCTAGAAAGTTAAGTTTGCCTCCCGGTTTTACCCGCGCATCTTCAAGGAAAAATCTCTGGCGGGACTAGAGTACATTCAGCTAACCTAGAGTGATTATAGACTCGTGTAACCCGTGTAAAAGGTTTAACGAGCGGTTGAGGTAACAATTAGATTTATTTTGGGTTATTATTGAAGTATCCATAAGGTTATTGTTATATTTAATTAAATGAAGACAATATTAGCGAAACTCAATCGAAAATCTTGAGACGGAATAATCAGAAAAAAGATATTGACACCTCTGGGACTCGAACCAAGGACCTTCTGCTTACATGGCAATAGCTCTACCAACTGAGCTAAGGTGTCTATATCCAATAAGGTACTCCAGTGAAAAATATTATGGCTTTAAAAAAATATGTTCACATAGAACAATAAACGCTGATTCTGAATATATGTTTTATTAAATAATATTAAACCCAGAGTTTTTAAAAACTTATTAAAAAGTCTGTTTTTAATCGGGTCATAGAAACGCGCCGTCAAATTGGTATTTTTGAAATGTTTAGTGGTGACGTCACTGATCACCGTAAAGTCATTGTATGGGAATGTAAGTACGACACAAGGCATCGTATCACGTCGTGTTAACAACGCTTCGTCTCATTCGTTTATTTACATACTGTTTATAGAGATTTCGTTGTTGTGTTTATTTAAACATTATTAGGCCTAATTGATTCAGTTTAAAAAATAAAGGTATTTCTTATTAATTTATCTCTATTATTGAAAATATTCAAAAACTACTGCAAAAAAAAAATAGTAATTCTTCTCTAGGGAGAATACTTCGAACTTTGAATTTCAAAATGGCGCCAGTTGAACAGCTGATTGCCTGATCTTATAGTAACTTTTCGGGAGCGATGACGTCTCACGATTCACTACACATACGGCGGTTTAAGGGGATCTTAAAAAATGAAAACTTTGACAATTATTTTAACTATTAAAACTAACTCTAAAAATATGCAGTTATTTAATTAAGATATTTATATTCATAAAAAAAATTAAAAAATTGGACTAGAGTTTCTTATTCGGTCACTTTTAACTGTATCATACTTCGACTAAGAACTACCAACATTTTCTTCATTTTCTTAGCGCACATATTATTGGCTGCTTTCTTTATATATTGTTATAGTTTTGCTCTGTCTTACCTACTATTATTGAACTGTGTTATACCTACTCGCTAATTCTGAGATTCTGAGAGAAAAAAATTCCCTCGGGGCCTTTGTCATCTTAGAGGATGCTGTGTGGAGGGTTTTATAAGTAAAAATTTTTTTTTAGGTAAGGTAGCATTCCACTTGGGGACCTACAGAAGAGGTGTTGGTTATCCAATAAATGGTTCCTGGGGCGGCGGTACCCATACCCGCCTCCCAAATGCGATATTATAGTATGCATTAATTGCAATAATTTCAATAATTGCTATAATTGATCTAAATTCTTACGTTCTCCGATGTAGTTGTTTATAAATTATTATTTAATTAAATTTAATTAATTGGTTATCTACGTAGTCTCTTCTATCCCTCCAAAAACTTCCAATAAGTAGTGTCCGTGTGACACCCAATACTCCAGGAGACCAGGAGTGGGTGAGGGGGGTCTGAGAGACGGGAGAAGAGACATCACTCGCCTTTGAGAAATAATATTTCCCCGCTGATAATAATGACGGCTAACAGCTAATGCCTAACTACGAACTAGAGTGGGCAATTATTGCAAACAAGATTCGGAAAAGCTGGACCAAGCATGGCACAAGCTGGCAACACTCACGCAAATGTGTAAATTAATACGTGGCAACCAAATAATTGCTAATAGCTAAAAGATAGACACGTACATGCGCTCTTCGAGAAACCCCATAAAAATACTAGGCTTCATCCATAGACATCCAAATGGATAGACCAGAAGATACAGGTGAGGGGTAAAACCAAACTATGGGGGGGCGAAGAGGGGAAGAAGACTGTGATTAGTTGAAAAATCAATCTGACAGTATATAGGCATCTCGCATTATAATATCACCATTTAGTTCTTAAAAGCAAAATCTGCTTTGAATGAATAGACCTTTTTACATGGGAGCGCGAATTGCTTGCCACGATAATAAAATATTTGCGTAGGCCAAATGTACACCCCAAAAAGATTCGCTCGTTTTCACATAGCAATATTTTGTTGCCGTGTTTGGTTAAGACACTTTTACAAATGTTTCATAATTTACTTACCCCTGTAACCAGCGACGAGCACACTAAGGAACCGCCCACATTCGCTATGTGCACATTGATATGTAGGTATGTTGTATAGCCCAAGCTACTGTTTTGGCGTGTTATTTTTTCGTTAAATGTATAGATGTTGGCTTCGCGCTGCCCACGGCAAGAATGATGACGTCACACATTTTAGATTCAAGCGATTCTCTATCCCCTCCACATGGGGCGAACTGGCGCCAAGGAGGAGCTCCAGCCGGTTCCATGGCGAGGGGGAAATAATACGTTTTTATCACTTAGGGCAGGTCCAGATATATTCATACGTCCTTGGCTTCGTCTTAAGAACAATTAAAAACTTTAATTCCTTACAAGCCATCAAACTATTACGTATCTCTAGTTAGAAGCCTAATTGAATATAACTCAGTAGTTTGGTCTCCATCTTATAAAATCCACATTAATAACATTGAGCGACTACAAAAAAAAGATAAATTTGCAGGCGATCGGAAAAGATGCTATGTTTTTTTTATTATTCTGCTATTTAAGGTAATCCACTTGTCCTTGAAAACTTCGGAATTGGAATCCCCGCCTCTTTTTTGGATTTAAAAATCCTTGAGAAGACTTTTTTGGAAAGGTTTGAGAAGGTATTTGAGAGTAGTCTATTATAGGTTGATTTCGGAAAGGCCTGTAAAAACATTAATTCCTTTCTTATGCATTGTTTGTTATAATAACAAGGAAATTTAACATCGACTTCTCGAAACCAAGCGATAAAACGTTCGTTCGCCACCGTAAAGGGGGATTAAGGCTGTCATACCAGCAAATCATAATTTCGATTCCGACTGCACCGCTCACACATCAGCCGTTGCAAGCGGACGTTTTTGGAACTAGATTTCGTTCCGCTAGAAGCCGGGTTTCACGTACCTATAGTTCACGCGAAGCTGGACCAACAGTATGGTTCAGATAAAGATGTTGAATTCTCGCTTCCAGAATTTTAATAAGTATTAGTTATTTGTAATTTGTGTATTGAAGTGCGTAGACATAAATAGATACATAAACACAGTAGGTATAAAGTAGATACCTACACAAAAAAACAATTTGTTATATTTTTTTAATATTTTGGTTTTTGTTTTTTCATTTTATTTTACGGCCATTAGAGTGGAAGAATTGAAACGTTACTTGAAATGGCTTTAGCCGTGTTTAGTGACCAGATCTGAAAAGTCAGGTACTTCCCCACCTCCATCTTCCCTAACTCCTTCCCCTCCCCCACTACCTAGCCTCACAACATACCCCAATTGGGGGTGATAGTCCCACTGGCTCCAGACGGGAGCAGTTGGGACTCTTGTGCGGTATTCATGAAAAAAAGAGTACCTAATATTCAGTTGGATTGTAAAAAATATCTCATTTTGAAATATTTATTCGTGTGCATAATTTTTAATTTTATATTTATGTGAATACCGCACAAGAGACCCAAATGCTCCCGTCTGGAGCCAGTGAGACTATGACATGACTATGGGGTATAGTATGAGGCAGAAGGTGGTGGGGAAGGGCAGGAGATGGGGAAGAGGAAGCGAAGAATTACTTGGCTATTCAGATCTGGTCACCAAACACGGCCAAAGTAATTTTTAGCAACGTTTCAATTCTGAATGGTGGTCTTACACCAGGGCGATACTAAAGTATCTTCCACTCTGGAACGTGACGCAAATATATTATTTTTATATGAAATAACCCAAATTAGTCAAACAAAATTTATTTGCCCACGCCGGGATTCGATCCCACGACCTTCGGATTGCGAGTCAAGAGCCTTACCTCTTGACCACGCCGGCCGTCAATAAATAGTATCAGTAATTTGGAAGGCGGGTATGGGTACCGCCGTCCCGGGAACCATGTATTGGATTATCAACACCGTACGGGTAGCCCGGGTTCATGGGGCGAGGTTTGTCAGGATCTCGGCGGCGGTGGAATCTGCCCCACCAACTACGTAGAAGGCCGGATCGGGAGAGACCTTTTTTTACAATCGCTCGACACATTGCCTATCTCTTCTTTGGGGATGCTGTGTGAAGGTTCGTTTCAGGGAAAGGGAGGAGAGGATCTTCTGAGAAGGAAAGGGTATTAGGGGTGGGTAGAAATGTGGGGGTCAGCGTGTCCAAGAGAGCGGATGTATGAATCCATCCCTCCCACTGCGGTGCAAAGCGATGTTCCGAGAGAGTAAGGCTGGAGAAGTCAAAGGGACTCCCTCAACCACTTTCTCTAGATCCAACCTGCCATGCAGCTGGTGCGCAGACGCATCCGCCGCCAAGACCTGAAAAAACCTCACCCCATGAACCCAGGCACCCCTGCTAGTCACCAAACGTTGCGAACCACTAAGGATGACCTACGGCAGACGTGTTGGTTACCAAAAAAATGGTTCCCGGGGCGGTGGTACCCATACCCGATTCTCATGTTTGTTATTTTTGTAATACGAAAAATGGATATAAAAAAGCCTACCCCCCATCCCTCTCAACCCCCTCCCCCTCTCACCCCACAACCTCTAACCACCCTCCACCCCCCCGCCTCTTTTACCCCCCCCCCCCCCCCTATATAAAAATCAATTGCTGTTTGTTAGTTTCACTAAAACTCGAGAACGGCTGGGCCGATTTAGCTGATTTTGGTTTTGAAATGTTTGTCGTAGTCCAGGAAAGGTTTAAACGTTGAGAAAATATGGAAAAGTTGCGAGGAAGATAGTAAAATCAACAATTTAATTCTCCCATATAAACTGTTCTACATACTTTCCTGTGAATTGCTAACCGTTCATCCGATTGCGATGAAACTTTGGTGAGTTGTTGTGAGCACGCCCGCAAAGTAGTCCAGTCAATAAATGCTCCAAAAGGAGGTGTAGAGTGCGTGAGCAGGGACCTAAGCGATTCCTCCAGAAACTTGTTTAGGGTGCTTAGGGTGTGAACATACTAAAAGTCCTGACGTCTTGGTTGTGAGCTAGGGGGAAGGGGGGGAGGGGGAGGTCCCAATTTTCGGGTTTCCGCTTATATCTCAAAAACGGTGCGTCACACATGAAAATTTCCTAAGGATAAGTAAAAAACGCTCATAAAATTATCTACAACTTTTATTCTTTACGTAATTTTCGAAATCACGTCCATTTTTGACTTACACGCTCCACAAATGTAGATATTTTTGAAAAAAATTATTTTACCTCACATTTTTCATCAAACATTCCTTCATATCGTCTAAAATATTCATCAAAGAAAGAAATTTATTTATAAGAAGTTGTAATAAATTTAATTCCCTTTTAGAATATATATACATATGCAAATAAGTCTCCAACCAGTAAATATTTACAGCAATTTTAAGGTTTTGCGTAAAATGTCGTCATTTTCAGAAAAAGCTGTTTTTATCTTATTACTGACACACCGACGTGCAACGACGATTATGCGACGCTCTTTTAGTAAGGCGTATGATCAGATATGACCATGGAAACCACATTGATGCTATCATTCAAAAGCCGAGAAGGCATAACAGGAGGCAGAGGTATTTTGCACAATGTACTAGAAGTGGTTAGTTGGTATGAGCGCAACTCATGAGATCTGCACTTCCCTTGAAGAGTATTGTGGAGTCTTCACGTCCAGTAACAACACAAGGACCTCGGACAAGCCCACCGAAGTAAAGATGCAGCAGACATTTTCAAACTCAGTCAGTGGTTTGATGCACATCCTCCCTTCCCACAAGCCAATGAAATAATGTCAATTCCCAATGTCTTCTGTCAGCTCGTCGATAAAAAATCACGATGAAAAGGTTGCAGTTGACCCAACATTTCTGTTTCACCGGATGTGTATAAGCAAACGATCAGATGAGGATTTGAAGAAATTCTTTGAGTATGAGTTGGCCCCATTTCCCTTGGCACTGTTCAATGAAGGTGGGATGTGGAAGACAACTAAATCTGTCCTGTACAGCTTATTCGAGCCTACCAAAAAACTGGTCTACTGTCTCAGGTGAACATAGTTGTGGACGGAAAATTTCTACTACACAGAGTAATTTGGCAAAAAGATGCCTTCCTTGTCACAATTTGTGATCGTTACATCAACTACGTCAACCACCACTATCCTGGATGACTCACACTGTGGTATTTGATTGGTACCCAAACCCAGCCAACGGTACAAAATCACAATAACAGATGCGATGATACAGACTGAGAAGGTCAGCTGACATCAATTTGACTTGGAACACTTCAATACCCGTTAAAAAGGAAGATTTGTTATCCAATCCTACCAACAAAAGTAACTTCATCTCTTTACTACAGACGAAGCTTCGGGAGAATGGGATACAGACTCTTCAGGACATGATGCTGACTTCCTTGTTGTGAAGATTGCTGTGGAACATTCCTCTCACAGTTTTGTGAGAAGCTTTCACTTCCTTTTGATTGCTTCCACTCCTCCCACCCAAGATATTCTGCTGCTGACAACGGACGAGGGAAAACCAAAACAATGCCACTGTCCATCCAAAAGATGCAGCACCGTGCATTTGAACACATCCTGTTCTTACATTCATTTACCGGCTGCGACACAACATCTGCAACTTTCAGGAGAAGCAAGGTGGGCTTCTCAAAATTGTACTTGGAGTCACATGAATTCATCAAGCAAGCGGCAATGATCTTTATAACCCCTCCTCTACTCACGGCGAGGTTGAAGAGGCTGGAAATAAATGTTTCCTGAAATGGTATGCGGCGCCAAAAAGACAGACCTTCCTTAACCAGTACCGCTTTTAGTCGTTCACAGGGTTGGTGGCAAATATGAAGCCTGACATCAGCTCCCTCCCTCCAACAGAGAACGCAGTTAAACAGCATTCCCAGTGCACCGATTGAGCTGCCCCCTGAATAATGGGGGTGGAAACATGAAGGAGAGACCCTGATGCCAAATACAACAAAAGATCCACCAGCGCCGGAGGTCCTTCTAAATATGATATTTTGTCGCTGCACCAGGGATTGTGCAATTGGCAAATGTGGATGCCGAAAAGCAATGCTGACCTGTTCTGCAGCGTGTCTCCGAGTCTCCTGCCAAGGGAGATGCCTCAATAGCGTGCCTGTTGCCGAGGACGACGATGACGACGACATAGAGCCCATTCAGCAAGAACCATCCAATACTGAGGATGAAGATGCCATGGATGAACAACGCTTGCGAGGACCCCCACGTCCAAGGAGGATGAGAATGTAACATGATGTTATTGAGAACAGTGATAACAATGAGATCTATAATTTTATGTGCTTAATGTAACCAAATAGAATAAACATTATGATTATAAAATACAATTATGTATTTTTCAAGTAATATGATTTTTACCTATTTTATTTAATAACTGGTTTTAAAGTGTGGTCACACATATTATTAGGCGAACGAACAAGTGTTGTGTGTCAGTAATAAGATAAAAACAGCTCTTTCTGAAAATGACAACATTTTACGAAAAAACTTCAAATTGCTGTAAATGTTGAACGGTTGAAGATAAATTTACATATGTCTATATATTCTAAAAGAAAATTAAATTCTTTACAACTTCTTTCGAATAAATTTTTTTCTTTGATGAATATTTTAGACGATATGAAGGAATGTTTGATGAAAAATGTGAGGTAAAATGATTTTTTTCGAAAATATCTACATTTGTGGAGCGAATAACTCGAAAATGGCTGGGATTTCGAAAATTACGTATAGAATAAAAGTTGTAGATAATTTTATCAGCTTTTACTTATTTTCAAAAAATTTTCCTCTGCGGCGCACCGTTTTTGAGATATAAGCGGAAACCCGAAAATTGGGACCTCCCCCTCCCCCCCCTAGCTCACCACCTAGACGTCAGGATTTTTAGTATGTTCACATCCTAAGCACCCTAAACAAGTTTCTGAAGGAATCGCTTAGGTCCCTGCTCACGCACTCTACACCCCCTTCCTTGACTGGACTAAAGGTTTCTGTATATACTGGTGAGCTCTGGCATTATGAAATTTGTATATAAAATTGCAATTGGTGCAACTGTTTGAAAACTGAATGTACCGGGAGTGAATGTATGGAATGCGGGAGGAGGTGGCGGATGGGAGAGGGGTGAAGGATGAGGGAGGGAAGGGGAGGGGGACAAGGGAGGGGAACTCGGGAGAGGGGGCCCGCGGGATGGGTTGGGGAGGGGAACCCGGGAGGTGGGAGGGGAACTCGGGAGGGGGGAGAGGAAAACGGGTGGGGGTTTAAGGGATAGGGGAAGCGGGCGAGGGGAGTGAGGAGAGGGGAAGGGGACGTTGGAGAGGAAGGGGAGGCAGAAGGGGAACGGGACGAATGGGAAAGGACACGAGCTCTGGCATCATGAAATTTGTATAATAAAATTGCAATAAGTGGCACACGAGCTGTATGAGAACTGAATGTATCGGGAATGAATGTATGGAATGCAGGAGGGGGGAGGGGAACCCGGGAGGGTGGAGGGGAACTCGGGAGGGGAGAGGGGAATTCGAGAGGGGGATCCGCGGGAGGGAGGAGGTGATTATGGGAGGGGGGAGGGGAACTCGGGAGGGGGGATCGCGGGACGGAAAAGGGGGGGAGTAGAGTGAGGAGAAGGAAGGTGGAGGAGGAGTGGGAACGCGAAAGGGGAAGGGGACGCGGGAGAGGAAGGGGAGGTGGAAGGTGAACGGGACGAATGGGAAAGGACGCGCAGGGAGAAACAATTTCGTTATTAAATGGCAAAGGTTGTTACCCGGCATATATATAAATGCTAATAAATGAAAATGAATCGCCGAAATGTATGTACGCGCATAACTTCCGAACGACTACACCAAATTGGATAATTCTTTTTTTGTTGTGTTTGTTATTGCCAGGACAAGGTTTGTATATAACTACTGGTGAGCTCTGGCATTATAAAATGTGTATACTAAAAATTCAATGGGTGGCACGTGAGCTGTTTGAAAACTAAATGTACCAGAACTGAATGTATGGAATGCGGGAGGGGGGATAGGAACTTGGGTATTGGTGCCGCGGGTGGAAAGGGACGGGAACCAGGGAGGGGGAGGGGAACCTGGGAGGGGGGAAGGGAATTCGTCAGGGGAGTTGGCGGGACGGGGGAAGAGGAGTGGAGTGGGGAGTCGTAAGGTGGAGGAGGCGGAGTGGGAACGTTTGAGGGGAAGGGGACGCGGGAGAGGAAGGGGAAGCGGAAGGTGAACGGGACGAATGGGAAAGGACACGCAGGGAGAAACAATTTTTTGTTGAACGGCATAGCAACGCATGCCGGGCACCAGCTAGTATATAAATGAAAATGAATCGCCGAAATGTATGTACGCGCATAACTTCCGAACCCATGCATGCCGGGTACCCGCTGTATATAATTTATTTATTTATTTATTTACGGACAAATAGTCCATTAACAATATAACAATAACACGAATAACAAGCGAGCCTAAAGGCCCGACCCGCCTAGCAATTGATCACTGTTCGCATCGATTACCGTTCGCATGTCATTTTTTGTAACCAGCACCACTTTTCGTAACAATCACCACTTTTCGTAACGATTCACCAGTTAACCCCATGTGTCGAGCATGCGTAAAGAAGTTTTACTTTAAAAAAATGGGGCATTTGGGACTCTTGTTTTTTGTATCGTATAATAAGGGACAAATAAAAACATTTATTTTTAAATATAAAACTTTTTGCATAAAAATATTCAATGAAAATGAAATTCGGTCAACCCTGTAGATTTTACGAACGTGAAACAAGGAATTCGTATGTATTTACATTTCGTTTCCAAAATATTATTTCAAACTGTTGTAATTCAGAGCGACGCGGACACGTCCTCGTCTGGCCACGTTTCGGACCGTAATGAACTGCGAAATTTTGTGTTTCGGCGCTATGATAAAATCGTCAAATGCGAAGCTGTTAATTAATTAAAATTAAATGCTTCCCAAAATTATTTTTCGGTCAAACTTATTTATGATTTGTCAATAATGTCTTAGCACAATAAGTATGTAAAAAAATATGAAATATATTAGTTTATAAGTGCGCAAATAAATACACAAATGGACCAATTTTCGTCAAGAAACACATGTACGTACATATTTTTTAATGATTTTATTGAAACTAAAATTAAAATTCTAATACATAACTTTGCTAGATAATGTATTGATTTATTTCACTGCATGATTACATTATTTGAAATGGGTGTGGTATAATACAAAAACTTTTTTGAAAATTTAACAAATCTGCCAACGACCTATGGAATAACCTTATTATACTAAAAATTAAAAAAAATTCTAAAAATTTATTACATAACTATGCTAGATAAAAGAACAATCTTTAGAAATCCATTTATAATTTTTTGTGAAAAAGAGTCAATACGTCTAAAAACTTTTTTGAAAATGACATATTTCTGGATTTCTCTACCTATGTCCTCTTAACAAAATGCAATAGTCTTTATTCCGGACCGCATAAAGTTTAATTCTCAATTCAAAATTCTTTGAACGCCGAAAAAGACAGCGCGAAATTGTAATGTTTTGTTTAATTTGTTGAAATTGAATGACTTATTAAAAATATACTCGATTATTTCCGAGGTCAAGATGTGTTCTACTCGCAGTATATAATTGAAGCATTTATAATATATTTAAGCGATCAAATTTTCAAACCAAAAACAGATGATTTTGTATGATTTTGCATTATTTCGCATGGCTCCATCTTAACACCATGCAAGCGGCGACTCTTCCGATATTCACGACCATGATTTAATTCTTCCCATGAACTTCGATATCTTAGGTATAATATCTATGATTAGTTAGGTTAGGTACTCGCTATCAGGAGGTGCCACATGCAAAGATAAATATCCTAACCGTACCTCAACTCTTCCAAAGGACTTCGATATCTTATGGATTTAACAGCATCTAACCTCGATTCTTGAAAAGGACTTTGATATCTAATGGTATGGTTTTTGAGGTAACTCACTACCTTGCAATGTCTCTTCTGAATCCATGACCTCTGGCACTTTTAAAGGATAACAATATTTTATAAAATAATTGGTTGAGTGATTCGCCACAAGGGGTGTCCCGTGTAAAGAAAGAGGCACGTTCTGTCTATCTCACCACCTTGTAAAAATAATTCTAACGTTTAAGACCGTACCTGCGTTCTTCCAAGGGACTTCGATATCTTATTTTATTATTTATCTCTTCCAAAGGACTTCCATATCTTATAAGTAATATCTGTTACCTTAGTTCTGCCAAAGGACTTCGATATTTTATAAAATTTCTTGCCGGTGGCTCTGCCAAAGGACTTTGATAACTTATGATATTTATTACTTTAGTTCTGTCGTAGGACTGCGATCTCTCACGATATTTATTACCTTTGTTCTGACAAACGACGTCGATATCTTATAAAATATACCTTTTACCTTATTTCTGCCAAATGACTTCGATATTTTATAACATATACCTACTACATTAGGTCTGCCAAAGGACTTCGATATCTTATAATATCTCAGTTCGGTCAAAGAATTTCAATATCTTATATCCATGAGTCTAGCTATAGTATTCACATGGTGTAGCTATATATTCAAAGTATTTACACGGGGGTTCAACCCAAATGGACAGTTCCATCCTTGGTGCAAGAGAAAGGGGCGTGGAGGTATCGTATAATTCATTAGGAAGTTTTTGGGGGCCTCCGTTTATCAAAACTTATTATTTACATTACATATAATAATATCTCCTACCTTAATTCTGCCAAAGGACTTCGATCTCTTATAATATAAACATTACCTTATTTTTGCCAAAGGACTTCGATATCTTGTAACACATATTACCTTAGTTCTGCCAAAGGACTTTAATATCTTACAATATATATTACCTTAGTTCTGCAAAAGGACTTCGATGTCTTGTAACATATATTACCTTAATTCTGCCAAAGGACTTCGATATCTTACAAAATATATTACTTTAGTTCTGTCAAAGGACTTCGATATCTTGTAACATATATTACCTTATTCTGCAAAAGGACTTCGATATCTTATAATAAATTACCTTAGTTCTGCCAAAGGACTTCGATGTCTTATGAAACAATTAGTTAAGAGACTCACCACCAGGAGGTGCCCCATGCAAAGACAGCGGCGCGTGCTGCGGCAGGAAGGCAGCTGCCACCGCAGCCTGCGCGTTGAAGTAGGCCATCCTCGAGGCGGCCATGGTCATGTGATGATGGGCGGGCTGGAAGGCGGGGGCGGGTGCGTACAGCGAGGCGGGCCTGGGCGGCTCCAGCCCGAGCAGCTCCTGGATGGCAAAGGGAGTGCGCTGGAGGGAGGGCGGGGAGCGGCGCGCGCCCAGCGCCACGCTTGGGGCGGCCACGTGCACCGTGCCTCCGCCGGGAGAATTCATGGTAGGGCGGGAAGCACTCACATCACTAGCAAACTGGAGTCTGATGTCATTTTTAAACCTTTTTTTTCAAACGTTTATTTCAAATATTTCACTCTGTAAATACGTTGGTACCTAGGTATATTCAACAACCGTTATATTATATAAAAAAGATTTAATTTTTAATCGATATTGTTAGTGTCAGGTTCCGTTATACTTCGTTGTCATTATTTTTATTTATTATTTTTTTAGTAGGTATTAACCTTATTTTTTTATCCCAATTGTTATTAAGTTCCTGCAGATAAACAAAATTAATTTTCTAGTGTCTACCTTATTTTTATCCAATGGATATTAGTTTCCTGCAGATAAACAAAATTAGTTTTCTAGTGGCTACTTTATTTTTTATCGAATGTATATTAGTTTCCTGCAGATAAATTAAATTAGTTTTCTAGTGTCTACCTTATTTTTATCCAATGAAAATTTGTTTCTTACGGATAAACATAGCTGGTTTTCTGGTATTTACCTTATTTTTTTTTCAATTGTTATTTGTTTCCTGCAGATAAACAAAATCGACTTTCTAGTATCTACCTTATTTTTACCCAATAAATATCTATTTGTTTCCTGCAGATAAACAAAATTAGTTTTCTAGTATCTACCTTTTTATTTTATCCGATGGATATTTGTTTCCTGCAGAAGAACAAAATTAGTTTTCTAGTGACTAACTTATTTTTTTATTTGTCTACCTAAATAAACTTTTAATAAGATCGCCATTATCCACTGTTTACCTGCGACTCAAATTACTAAAGAAAGTACCTATTTATGTACTTTGATGTTCTGTAATATTAGAATAAAAATTAACACAAGAAATGCGATGAGAGCACGTTTCTTGATCTAAAAGTCTGGCCAATCGGGCCGTAAATTATCACAATGAAATTCAAATAGGCTGGTGTTACACCTACTCGTAAAATGTCAGATAGACGTAAGAAATACAGAGCGTTTGCTAAATGGGCTAGATCGAAAAGATATTAAGACGACACTAAAATATATTCAGAATCTTAACCACGACGTAAGTAAAGAAGCCGTGAAGGTAACAAATTGCCACTCGCTACCCGTGTATTGGACAGACCTACTGTCGAATTTGCCCTATCAAAGAAAAGTAGAAGAAGAAAAATAATGTGGTTAACGACGTAAGTGAAGAAAGCGTGTAAACAAATGTGCGCCCGCGGCACGGCGTATTGGACGGACGTACGGTCGAATACACCCTAGCAAGCCTGGAGATTCGACCTTTCCGCCGAGTTCATTTTAATTAATTCTGAAGAACGTGTTACTAATATTTAAGATGTTTCTAAACAAATACCTCCCGAAGTTATTAATTCATCGTCTAGAAAAATAAAGACTGGTGCGCACGGCTAACTTTAGTTGTAAACGTATTACAATTTTTTAAAAGCGTTGAACGTTAAAAAACTGATGGCAACGTATTGTTTTTATTATTCTAAAATATAAATAACTCGCATCCCTTGTGAGGTACTTATGGAAATAAAAATTAAATTACGAATTTGCCGAAATAAATTAAAATGTGAGCCTCGAGCAAACCTCCGATAAACGTGGTCTCGCCTTAAGTCAGTGGCGACATTGGATTCCATTCTAATCTACATGGAAGACATGTCCAGTTCGTATTAGCAATGATATTCCTAATTATATATTGTCTCGTTATTAATTATTTTATCTACAAGTAGGTACCTATTGTTATCTACCTACTATATTTAATTTTATGGAAAAAGTTTAAAGTTTCTTTTTTAATGCATTGGTTCCCAGCCACCAGTGGCGGTCCGTGACTTTTCTGTGAGTAAGAGTGACAAGATTGAAATTATTTGATGTTGTTGCCGAAAATATATTTTTTTCAAAATTTGTAGGTAGATATATTTTGTACAAATGTTATGAAAAATCTCCGTACAAAAGATACTAATTAAATGAGCTGAATATACCTAACTGCGTATTGCAGCTAATAAAAGATCAATAAATTCGTATTTTTCAATCTTACTACTCCAGCTCATTGAAAAGTCAAGACCGCCATTGGCGGTTCGTGACTTATTGACATTTACACTACTAGTCAATTAGTTTCCGGTAGGAACAAAAACTTTTATTTCAGAAAATACTAAATTTAAAAAAATCTTTTTTTGCACGTCACCGCAAGTACCTACCTTCGAATTTCTTTGCGAAATTCAGCGTCCTTGAGGTGATTTTTCACGAAAACGGAGCTATATAAATCAGTCAAGTATTAAATAACATTCCCTTTCAAAATCGATTGACAGGTACTATCTAGGTGGGTAAGTCGGTACTTTGTAAGTAGGTACCTACCTACCTATCAAACAACCACAATAAATACCTGCCACTTAATTGTTTTATAATACCTACCCTAAATGTACTTTTTTGAATAGGCATTTCACCCTAAAAAGAGATTAATTATTTTATAGTTGATAGGTACCTACCTACCCTAACTAATAAGGTTTCAATTGTCAATTTATTTCTTTAATCAATCAACTTCAAATATATCTACCTATATAGGCACTTGAGTTAATGCCTATATTAATCAATTGAAGATTGAACCAACGAAAGATTATAAAAGGTAGATATCTTATTCGATTAATTTACAACAAAAAAATCAACTCAACTTTGTATTACAACAAACCTTCACTAATTTCTATTGCCACGCTACTAACATTGACCAAAAAATATATGAATATGCTACCTGCCTACTTTTTAACATAATCAAATTAAAACTCTTTTAATAATTTAGGCATTACATTTCATTTCAATTGGGTATTTTTCTTCTTCCCTTAGTCAGACTAGATAAAGAACGATATAAAATTACCTATGTCTGTGACGTTACCGACGGTGAATATCTCTTCTTAGAAGATTTTTGTATATTTTTTTATTGGTATGTAGATACCTAACAAGGAACCTACAAAATTAGGTACATTGAACCTATTTTACTTTGTTTTTTTTAAAGCTAAGCTGCTTTTTAAAATAATAATTTCATGGCGTTAATGGTTTGATTTCAACAGCTGGCAAAGATATTGCTAATTTTAAAAATTCTGGTAGATACTAGATAAATAGCAGTTTTCATATAATATAATAGGCAACGCAAATATTAAAATGATTCATTCCTAATCGGTAGGTATTTAGATACCTACCTAAATATTTTGCAGCCTAAATATGTTGCACTTTGAATGTAGGTTGAAACTTATACCTACTTTGTGTATCTAGGTATTCTATAAAATTGCTATGTTGGAATATTAAACTAATTATTAAAGCAGGTAATAGACATTAATAGGCAATAAAAAAACTGTGGGTTGGTAGGTACCTATTTAACGTATGTTATTAAAACTGACAGGGGAAATAGGTAATGTAAGCTTTTTGTACCTAACTCTTTTTTTTTATATTAGCTCAATACTGGAGACCCTGACGGAAAAAAATCCTAAGGGCCTACGACTGGAATGGAAAAAGGCAAGAGAGTCAATCTGGGGTCACGAATCCCTCCCTTCCACTGCGGTGCAGGGCGATGGGTCGAGAGAGTCCGGCTGGAGATATCTAGGCTAGGTCTCCCTCAACCAATCTATCCTGATCCGGCCCGCAACAGGCAAATCTTACCCCATGAACCCAGGCACCTCTGCTAAATCACCAAACGTAGCGAACCGCTTGGGGTGGCCTATGGGGTTTTGGTTATCCAATAAATGGAGCGGCGGTATCCACACCGCCTCCAAAATTGAAACTATAGCTGCTAATTAAAATTAGTTAAAATATGCGAACCAAACTCAAATGCGTAGGTATAGGCCTTTGAAATCTATAGGTAGATACTATCTATCCAAGAAATTATTACTGAGTAGGCAGTTGTAATGTAGGTAGGTACTTAATACCTAGATACATCTATGAGAGTAAGTAGGTAGGTACCTACCCAGTTACAATCAAATTTGAAGTAGAAGATACCTAAAAACCTGCAAATAAATTCAGACACAACGGACGTGTAGGAAAATATTTTTTAATACTAATCCTTGCGGATTGAATTGAGAATTCATTTAATTACAACAATAAAAAAGAAAACCACAATCATCATAAAAATTTTCATGACATTCATTGGTAATTTTATAAAGGTAGATGTAGATACCAGGGAATCAAAATGAGTAGATTTATTTACTTAGTGCCTAACAAACTGTACCTATATTTTTTACCATAGATAGGTACTTATTCATGAAAGAAAGGTGAAAAAAAAACACATTTTTCAATGTTTACAAATGTTATCAATTTGGTACCTACCTATTTGTTTTCTTTCTACCTATTTTTAAAGAATTATTTTATTTAACATAATTTAATTGATTTTAAATCTAACACTCCAATTCAATGCCAATTTTTTGCAGTGTCTATATTCCAGGGACAGACCCCAGCCCTTTATTTGAGTGATCCGTCGGGCCTTGTCGCTTTGTCCCTTTGTTTTTACAGACCTCAAGAGCGAACACCTTTTGTGCGCACCTCTGCCGGACCAATTTAGGCCTACAGCTTTTGTTAATTTTTTTGGTTTTCTTCGACGTTTTTTATCTTTTTGTTTGGGGCCAGGTAAAATCGGTAGCGTTTTAATTATCTGGCGTTTTGCTGATTATAATCCTGCGCTTTCAGTGTGTTGAGTGTTTGTTTAACGGGGTAGAACACCCGAAGACCCTATTCAAACGAAAAGAATGACACCTTATTTGTCTATAATCTAGACAAGCTTTTCATAAGTGATTTACACTTTGCATAATTTTAAGATGTGTGAAATTTGTGAATGAGGTATGTCTCTTTCGGACATCTATTGGTTTGTTATTCCTTCATAAATGTCTCTGAACAAATTTAAATAGGTAGGTACCTACCTACATACAGAAAACAAATTGGGACATTACAGCCAATTCTAAATTTGTTTAGTTCCTAATTTTACCTATTTCCTAATTTATAGCCTATACGTAGGAAACATGGTCTGTAGGTATATTAAGTACCTACGTTCTGTCATACCTATACTTTGTTGTGGTTCAAAATTATCTACTGCTTGATTCCTAAAATGAACCAACGGTCAAATAAAAATATAGGTAGCCAATTTAGTAGATAACATACATTTATATATAGAGGGAAACTTTTTTGCTACCTAATTTAAAAACAGGCACAAATATTACGATTCACAACACTCACTTTAAACTGTAAGAATCCAAAATGTCAAAAATTCATCTGTCATTCACTGATTCAAATTTGAACACAAAACCAATGTTTTTTTTATACATGAACCGAACGCGTGTTCGAAATTGAAATAATATTATAATAAAATTCTAAATTTCAAACAATTTTTTATGCAAATTTGAAAATAGAACTCATGTTGTGCAAAAATTTGTAAATTGAAATTCGAACTCTTCGCGTTCTTTTGTCTGAAAATTTCAATTTGTTAAACCGAACTCGTGTTGCATTCGTTGAAGTAAGTTTTTTAAATATTCAAATTTGGAATCGTTTTCGCGAAACTGCCGTCAGAGCACGCCACGGTTCGCGAGTCCAGCTCCACACGAACGTCATTCATCGTCAGCGGCTGTCAACTGCCGCTCCGCACGGCCAGCGCGGGCCCCGCAGGGAGGACCCCTGGCCCCGCCCACGGCCCCACCCCCGCGAGGAACACCCCTGGACCACCCCCCGAGCAAAGAAATCCCCGCAGCGCAAAAATTAAACCTCCCTGACTGGAAAAAATCGCGAGAAAAACGACGAATTTTCATACATTTTTGTTGGATCTTACGACTTTTTGGTTTTGTGGTAGGAGTGAAGCCCTCCCCCCCACTTTTTTCGGATGTTCTGTGATTAGCTCCCCTCTTCTCCCCCTCCCATCTCCGGGTTAGTGGGCGTGGCTAGCTAATAGCCAATACGGGAATTTATTTCTTTCTCTCTATTGGCCGGATTTCTCCTAGAAGGAAACGCCTCCTGAAATCTTTCAGACAAAAATAACCTTAATGCATACTAAGATTAAGAGTTATATTTGCTCGTTGTTTGGTGGGTGTTGGTTGATTTTCCACGTTTGATTTGTTAACATATTGTTTGTTGAATGGACATAAACTTTCTGAAACGTGAGGTCATCAATTTCACTGAAAACAGCTGAAACCATCAATTAATTATTGGATATGTAAATATGAATCAGGCGTTTTAAAAATTTTCTTTTCCTCGGGAAAATATCTTAGAATTATTATGATATTCATAAATAACAGAATCTGTAAAAGTGTAAGTACCTAAATAATTATTGATAATTTTATATTTAGGGTGATCCACTAGTCCTTGAAAAATTCGAAATCAGAATCCCCGCCCCTTTTTAGGACGGATTTAAAAATGCTCGTAAAGAATTTTTTGGAAAGGTTGTAGAAGGTATTTGAGAGTTGTTATTTACAGGTTGATTTAGTAAAGTCCTGTAAAAAACATTAACTCCTTTTTTACGCATTGTTTATTAAGGGCATTTATTTTTTTCTCCGATGGCAAAAATAAAAATGAAAATATTATCGACTATTTGAAATAAATATCAACTTAAATTTAGGTACCTACCACTAATTTTCATAAAAGTACCTACCTACCTCAAAAATATCAATAATAATAGAGAATTGCCAGGACCACGAATCCAGGACCTGCCTGAAAGACCAGTATGTTTGGATCTTGTCAAGTAAGTAGGTATGTTTTCTGAAATAGAAAAATCTGAAAAAGGTGCGGTCGCACCTAAGAATTGAACCCAGGACCTTGGCCTTGCCGGGGTTCTTAAATAATGCAAAATTATACAAAATCATATGTTTTTGTTTTGAAAATTTGATCGCTTAGAAGTATCTATTATAGATGCTTCAATTAAATACTTCGTATAGAACATATCTTGGCCCTTAAAAATATCGGTTATTTTTTTAATAAGTAGTTTATTAAAAAAATGACCGATTTTTTTAATAGGTACCTAATATGTAAGCCTAGAAAAAAATAAAGTATCAGGTCTCTAAAAAACACATTTAAGTGCAAACTTTCCTGTTTATAAACCCCTTTTTGGATATGCTTTTATTGTGTAAAATGGAAAATTCGGTTTCTTTTATAATAATCACAAAAAAATATATATTTACGCCCGAACTTCAGAAAATAAAATAAAATATGCATTTTCTCGTCGTTATTTTACATCAATCAAAATGGACCGCACTCTACGAATTTGGATTTTTGAAGTGACCCTTATGCCATGGGCACAAGAACCATGCACTAGGCACACCTATTTCGTATCAGTCACCCCCCGGCCGGAGCGGGAAATAGACGTGTAACTGCGCGTCGCTTAGTTTCATGAAATCAATTTTAAATTTCCGTTTTATTAAAATAAACAATGCGTAAAAAGGAATTAATATTATTTACAGGCCTTTACGAAATCAACCTGAAAAAAAAAAATTCAAATATCTTTTCCAACCTTTCCAAAAGTTTTTTCTCAAATATTTTTAAACTCCTCCCATAAAGGGCGTGAATTCCGAATTCTATTATTCCCTGGACTATTGGATCGCCTCACTCACTAATTCGACCCCATCCCCTTCGGTCATATTTAATGTATCATACTTCGATTGAGAACTACCAACGTTATTTTCATTTTCTTAACGCATTTTTTTAATCGCTGCTATCTTTCTGATTGATTGCAAGATTGTTAGCTGTGGATTCTTGTTCAGCGGTTAAGCTGAAGTCACAAGGTTCACTCGGATGAAGGTTTACTCGATGAAATGTTCCATTCTCGTTTCACCGCGTGTTCACACGGTTCCTTAGAAGGAAGAGTTCACTCGACATTCTCGCCACGAAGTCGTCGAGCGTAGTCGCAGCGCGCATTGGAATTCGTCCGGCGCTCACGGCTAAGTGCGGGAATATTTACGATTTCAATTGACATTTCCGATAACGTCGAACTAAATTACGAGAAATTGGCGATTCTTGTAAACAGTAAATAAATTTCAGCACCATAAAATGAACATATGGTTAAATAATAACCTGAAAACTGATATCTACGAGTATTTTTGCACCATGAAAATTTTTTTATTCCAAAATAGGCCTCGGCTTGCAATAAAATCCATATAAATGGAATATTTATTAACGTATCCAAAAAATAAAAACTGTTTTGGAAAGGTGATGAAATATGCTTTCAAAATTTATTATTAGAAATAACCACGTAATTTTTTAAATAGAGTAATTTTTAATGTAAACTTTTAAAAGTATAAAAAATGGCTCTCCTTGCTTTTATTCTAACTAAAATTACCGGTTAACCAAAGAAATACAAAAACACACACTAATTTTGTTAGACAAATAAATTATAAACGTTTCTGTCACTTCACTTTTTTATCGTTTCATATAAAAATAATTCATAAAAAATTCACAATGTTTCATTTTTTTTTTCAAATTCGATCAGAAACTTTGGTGCCATAGAAGTGTACATTCGTATTCTTTTGTGGTTAATTGTTATATTGAATATATAGAGCATTATTTTCTCTTTCCAATACCGTTTAGATCATATTTTTCACTATGATAGTAAGGGAGAAACAACGATTTCTATGAGACATGTAGGAGTTATTTCGAAAAGCGAACTAAAAGGAGCATTTTGACGTTTAAGCCGCTCCGGTGACACGTCCTCGCGCCAGAACATTTCGGCCGACTAATTTGCGAGTGAAAGACTGTTCACTTGAGTGTTCACACACATCATTCGGGTCACGTGATGTTAAATTCCGGTTGCGAGTGAACAGTGCCGAAGGAACAACAATGTTGGAATGCTTCATTCGGCACTGTCTCTATTCACTTTCGTGTTCACACGGTTCATTTCGAGGGAAAGAGGCGAAATGAAATCACGAAATGAACGATAAATGAATCATGTTAATGGGCTATTAGAGCAGAGCTCCGCAAGGCTATTTCCTGGGTTAAATTCCTAGAAGCGACCGTACCTTTATTCGATTTCTCTGATTCAATTTTTCCTTCGAGAGTCGCTAATATTGCATTTTTTTCAATTATTTCTGGCTTTCACCCTTCAAGGGTGTTCTAGGTCACAATTTAAAATTACAGAGAAAGGAAAGGTGAATTAACATATTAATTTTTTAAATGTGCAATTATCTATATATGGGAGATTGGAGTCGAGTCAGACTTGGAAGAGATGAGATGTTGAATGGAGGGGAGGTAATTTTAGATAACGCTTGATAGAAGAGATGATATTTATTTAGAGAGGGACAACCAAAAAATATGTAATCTAGAGTTCCCACATCTAGACCACAGAATGCACTGTAATCTGGGGAGTCATGGACGTGAATTTTAAAAACGTGAGAAGGAACGGAACAATGTACGATTCTCATTCGAATAAGTGATGAAAATAATTTTTTGGAAAAATGGGAGAATTGTTAAAACCACGGTTTTGGTGGGATGCTGAGGCGTCTTATATGGTACCGCGCGTTTTCATCCCGCGACAAAATATCCCCGACAAAATATCACTCGACTTAATATCTAAGGACAAAATATCTTACGGACACAACATACCCGACAAGGAAGGATAAGGAGACAAAGCAAGGAACTTACCGTTTCGATTAAATTTGAAATTTGGCGCCGAAAGTTTTAGTTGGGTTAGGTTAGGTTAGGTAAGGTTAGATTTTTGGGTTAGATTAGGTTAGGTTGGGTTAGGTTTTTTGAGTTAGATTAGGTTAGATTATGGTACCTAAGTTAGGATATTTTGTCCGTAGGATATTTTGTCGGGAATATTTTGTCGCGGGATGGAAAGTCGCGGAACCGTCTAATATTACCTTCAATGAGTAAATATTACACTTTGATGTTTTACGCATTAAGTTCTAAAAAAAAGAGATGTTTCTGTACCTAACTGTTTGTTAAGAGGGAATAACAGACCACCGGAAATATGTTATTTCTAAATGAAATTTTAGACGTAGGTATTGACTCTTTTCCGCAAAAAATTATAAATTGATTTCGAAAGACTGTTTTATTATCTAGTAAAGCAATGTTTTAAATTTTGAGAAAAACTCTTTATTTTTAGTGCAATAAGGTTTTACCATAGGTCGTTGGCAGATTTGTTAAATTTTCAAACAAAATTGTGTATTATACAACATACATTTCAAATTGTATAATCATGCGGTAAAATAAATCAATTAGATAATTATTTGGGAAAGCTACTACTCAGAATTTTAATTTTTCTTCAAATAAAATCATTAAAAAGACCGGAGCCCTTGTTTTGTGATGAAAATACTTCAGTTTGTCTATTTATTTACGGTCTTACAAATATATTTAAAAAAAAATACATCCTTATTTTGCGCAGACATTATTGAAAAATAAAAAATACTTATGACCAAAAAATAATTACAAAAAGTACATAATCTTAATAGTTTTATCACCACGTGTTTGAGCATTTTTTAATGCAGGTATATTTTTCACAGCCAATTTTGAATGAAATAAAATCGAAATTGAGTTATTATGTTAAAATGCTGGTATGCAGAATAATTAATTTTCTCATCGGAACCGCCCTGTACCGTTGCAAGGGTACGATTGCAAGATCATCGTTCGACGGAATTTGAATTCTCGGCCGCTGGTAATGACCCTTAATAATTAATTAGAGCCGAGATAGTAATCATAAGTCATAGTATATATTATTTTTATAGCGCCATAGGGTGATTTTGAGTGAGTAATGCCTATAAATAAAAGTAATTACCTGCAGAGGAGACATATTAATTATGTTAAAATATCAATTTGGGAGACAGGCAGGGGTACCGCCGCCCCGGGAACCGTTTATTGGATAACCAACACCTCTACAACGGGTGCACGGATTCATGGGGAGAGGTAAGTCCGGGTCAATGCGTGGCGGGCCGGATCGAGAGAGACTGTTTGAAAGAGACCTTTTGACCTCTCCAGCCGGACTCTCGAAACCCATCGCCTTGCACTGCAGTTGGACGGGTAGATACGTCCGTCACTCCTGGTCACAATGACCCCCAGATTCCTACCCACACCACAAACCTACCTTTTGCTTCCTTCTTCTCGTTATTTCTTTCCATGAAGAAGACCCTCCACACACCATCCCCTAAGATGTGTAGAGCTAATGTTAAAAAAATGGTATTTTTTACTTAGACAAAATATTTTCATAAATTTTCATGACGACCAACCACCTGTGGCTCGGGAAAATTACTCTTTTTCGATAGTCAACTATCTAAAAAATTTTTCATTCACAAATTTAACCCAATTCTTATCCAGGAATACCGTAATAATATATAAACTGAAAATCTAAAATCATTCTCGAGGTACCTTCTCCAAGTATTAATATTTATAAACGTATGTTTGGTATGGGTTTAGTGTCTAGGTTAGTTTAAAATACACTAATTATTTTATTTTATATTTATTTAATTTAATGTTTAACATCAGATCTAGGTACCTACACACCTACCGAAATAAGTCTTCAAATTTATTATTTATTTTTTAACGCCCTTTTTAGGGGCTTTTACATATGAATAGTAAAAAAAATATATAGGATTTATTAAACGTATTTTTTTGTTTTCTTTCAATATCTTATTCGTGAATTATGATATGGGTTCCATATGGGAGAACTGTACCTACCTCCTTAAGTTGACTTCTAACAAAGGCAAAATATAACAATTTATTACACTTGGATGGATTGTTTAAAAAATTTGAACAATTCATCAAATCGACGTTTCCGAACAACAATGTAGGAACACCCAAAAATTGATAATCGCGCTTATTCGCGTATGTGTATGTATTTTAAGGCGATCCAATAGTTTAGAGGAGTTTAAAAATACTTTTGGAAAGGTTGGAAAAGGTATTTGAGAATTTGTTTTACAGGTTGATTTCGTAAAGGCCTGTAAAAAACATTAACTCATTTTTTACGCATTGTTTATTGTAATAAAACAGAATTTTTAAATTGATTTCACGGAACGAAGCGACGTGGAGCCTGGCGTCTATTTCCCGTTCCGTTCGGGGGCGAACTGATAAAAAACGGGCGGGACTAGTTATGTAGCCCTTAAATTTTTTTGCGATTATTATAAAAGAAACTGAATTTGCTACATTAAACAATTAAACCATATCCGAAAAGGGGCTTATAAATAGGAGAGTTTGTACTTTAAAGTGTTTTTTACAGACTTTATATTTTATTTTTTATAGGCTTATTAAAAAACTTATAAAAAAAATGTACGAGATTTTTAATGGCCAAGATATGTTCTACACGCAGTAATTAAAAGAAGCTTCTATAATACTTCTAGGCGATCCAATTTTCACAACAAAAACATACGATTTTTTATGATTTTGCATTATTTAGTATGGCTTCATCTTAAATTAAAAAAATAAGAAGGACGAAGGTGAAAAAAATGTGTTGGCAATACAACACAAACAATTTAACGATCTATTTAAAAGTGGACAAGGAATTTCATGACCTAATATGTTCGGAAAAGCTATTAAATAATGGAGTCTGGTTTCTCCTTCACGTAGAATGCGAAGGAGAAATCATCAGTTTTGCGGATGATACTGTTCTCCTAATAAATTGGAATAATTGGACAGAAACATTTAAGAAAGCAGAGACACACTTAATAGGATTAAAAAGTGGCTAGACTACTATTCACTTACACATACTAATAAAACCAAATTCATCACTTTCAAAATAAAAAAAATTAGAGAAAAAGCCTGAAGAAAACCTGAACTTGAAAATTCATAGTCCGCATCACTTAAATGAGCATTGTAATATTGTCCCTCATTAGAAAACGTTGACCATATAACGTGTCTGGTTCTAAAAATTGACCGAAACTTAAAATGGACCGAACACATTACCTATTTAAACAATAAAATTAAAAAACTTATTTTTTCAAAACTATCAGGAATGTCCTCATTAAAATGGACCTCTGCCAATCACTGTTAGAATACGGTATATCGGATGGGGCAGTTCAAATAAAAACATACTAAATCCACTAATTAAAACTCAAAAAGCCACAATGAAAATTATACTGAAAGTTCCTGTAAGAACTAGCACTGACGAAATCTTTAAAAATTTTAACATCATGTCAATTAAACAACTATATTCTAAAATCATACTCATTTACATTCATAAGTACAAAACCCAAAAAATAACAACTAACACGTACATTAGAAACACTAGATCTCATGGTCAAAAACATATCCAACAAGTAACTACTAACACAACATTTGGCAAAAGCTTCTTGTATTATGGCATTAAACTCTACAATAAAATACCACTCTCACCCAAAAACCTCAACATTATAACATTTAAATTTCAAATCAAAAGCTGGATACTAAATATAGGGAGATCAGAAATAGAAAATATACTGATATCAAATACAGACTAAAACCGAACCTAGTGAACTAAATTATAAAAAAACACTATCTTATTTACGTAATAATTATTTTTTTTAAATACTACATGATACGTAACTAATTCATATTAATTTCTTATAATTAAATTATAATATGTAAATGAAATCCTCAGCACGGGAGATCCCAGTGAGGATATCATTATCTCTACATGTTACTAAGAAAGGAAGACAATAAATCATTATTATTATTTGATCAAAAGAAGATTTAGATTGAATTGCCACAAAGTTCAGACCAGAGCCAATTTCAGTAACACAAATTTTCTTTGAAATGGTTTTAAAAATTTATAAATTGTTAGTTAGATACGATTTTAGATTTTCACGGCCAAAAGTATTTTTGTTATTAGTTTTTGGGATATTATGCCGAGTTGCGCTACCTCCTTATTTATCCAACGTTTCGGACAGCGTACAGTGTCCATCATCAGGCAGATGTCACACATCTTCAGAATTACAGACTTCAAAAACAATGCAGTTTATACTATTTCAAAAATTAAATTGGTGTACAAGCCGAGGTGTCGATCATTTTTCAACACCTACAATGCTCTTCCAATAAAATAGTCTTCTCGAAGATACATTACAGACGTAGATATCTACTGTAGCTGTGCAAGAAAAATCACCTTGCTAACAAACATAATTACATTTATATACATTTTACAGAAGGGGACCTACCTTTTCTTCCAGCTCAGTTGTTCCTTCGCCAAGATCAGGATTCTTTACTCCTCGAGAACATGTTCTTCATGAGGAGATGTCGTCATCGAAGATTTAATGAAACCTGAATTAAGTAACTAAGACCAGCACCGTATTGTCTATAAGGCAGTATAGGCAACTGCCTAGGGGCCCCGCATCGGCCAGAGAGTAAAGGGGCCCCGAGACGTACATTGCCTAGGGGCCCCGACATGTTTAATCCGGCCCTGATAGAGGTAGGTTACGGTAGGTATGCTTCTTTGCTCTGGATCCAGAGGTAGCGGTTTCGAAATCACCATTGAAAAATGTTTCGTACGAACTTGTTTTTTTATTTACTCCATACAGGAAACTATTTGTCACAAATCAGACTGACGGGGTATTCACCGCCCTCGTGGTGTATAGGTTATCCACAATCCACACGATAACAAATATTAATAAATAAACAAATAAATACTAACAACAGGTAAAAAAAACTCAGCTAACTTATCCCATATAGGTACCTATAACCACTTTTCATAGGTTCAAGTACCGAATCGTGTTTAATTAATCGAAAATGTACGTTATTGTGAGAGAGGTTTTAGGGTGGCACACCTGTTTCCGGCCATACAAGAGCGAGACAGGTGATCCCGCATATAAAAGGAGATGCAGGCCTCTCCTCACTCTTTTTTTCCAACCGCCAACACGTTAGTTAGGACGTATTTATAGCCATTACTTATAATAAATATCCATATCGCCAATACGCGCATTATTTATAAACAACCTCGCCTACACTCGAGTCTGTATTTAACAGTGGCGCAGCCTACGGTACACGATTCTGCACAATACGGCAGAAATATCGCGAAAAGAATCGACGCGCAAAAAAAATTTGGCACAAAAATTTGGCAAAAATACGCGGTAACATTATTATTTCGGGTCGGTAAGAAAGGCCGGACCGAAATTATTCCAACACTTCACTGCAAGGAGTGAAGTGCAAGAAGACACTGGAGCCAGCCAGCTTTTCGGAAGGGGGAAGCACGGGAGGTCCAGCGTCAATCGACATCTCTGAGGGTCAAGGATCGGAGATCCAGGTCGCAGGAGTGATCTGGGGTAGCCATCGGTGTTACTGTGTGACGGGTCTGGAAGGAGCCATCAATTCACAGGGTCAAGGAGCAGTTTCCGGAGCAGGGTCCAGGGAGCAGACGGCAGAAGAAGAAGCCTCATTGGGAAGTTTTTGTTTTTTCTGTTTTCTTTCTCTCTATTTGGGTACCTTCTGGGCATTGGGAACATGGAGTCTCGAGGATTGGAGTCCTTCAGTTTGCGTGACGGGAACTGGGAGAACTTCAAGGTCCGCCTCGGACAATTTCTCCTCGTGAATGATGAAAAGTTTGCATCGGATGATAAAAAAAGGGCTATTTTCCTGAATGCATTGAAAGATGATTGTTTTTCCTTATTGGTTAATTTGTGCATTCCTAAAAAGGTAACAGATATTAAGTTAGAAGATTTGATATCTAAACTTGATGAGTATTGTTGTTCAACGAAATGTTTTTTTGAAGAGAGATCTAAGTTTTACAGTGCTAAACAAAGAAATGACGAATCAATCCGTGAGTTTGCAGTGCGGTTAAAGTCTCTTTCTACTAATTGCAAATTTGGGAATAGTTTATCAGTAAATTTAAGGGATTTCTTTGTTTTGGGTTGTAAACCAGGAAAGGTAAGGGAAAAATTATTTCTCGAGGGTGAATTATACTCGTTCGAAAAATGTTTACAAGTCGCCGAGTGCATTGACCTCGTAGCTTCAACTCAAGCGCAGTCCCGAGTTGATAATACGGTTTACGCTAATGTACAGCTCAAGGCCGGTCGACTCTCTTTTAATAATTCGCGTGTGAAAGACAGAGACGTGAAGCGTTTCGGGCATAGCAACAGGGCACGGTCACAGTCGCCAGCGAACGCTGTGAAACAAAATTGTACCGTTTGTGGTCACAATAATCACATCGCGACGGAATGTAGATATAAAAATTATTTATGTAAAATTTGCAGTACGAAGGGTCATCTCGCAAAACAGTGCAAGCGTTCCTCAACACGTAAGAGTGTGAATACTTTGTTGTCGGACACAAAGTTGGGTGAAGTTAATAGTGTCGAACCATTTTTTATTGAAGTTTCACTAGACGGGATCAAGAGTAAATTCATGGTAGATTCTGGAGCATCTTGTTGCGTAATTTCCAAGGAGTGTTATTTCAGTAAATTCAGTAGAATCAAGCTAGTGCACGAAGACATTAGTCTACGGGGTTTTGACAATACGCTCGTGAAAGTGGTAGGTACAATTACGCCACAAGTGGAATTTAACGGTCAGTGTCACAATTTGAAATTTGTTGTTGTCACAAGTGCTTCGTTATCGATAGTGGGGCGTGATTTTATGAATCTTTTTAACGTCGGGATTAACGGAATCGTAAACAGTATAAAACAGAATACTTTGAAGCAGCGATTAGTAAAAAAATTCCCGGAAGTTTTTACGGATAAACTAGGAAAATTTAATAAGTACGAAGTGAATTTAACTTTAAAAGAGACCGCTATTCCGATATTTCGTAATCACAGAGTTATGCCGTTCGCTTTGAAAGAAAAAGTCGAAAGGGAGTTAGATAGTTTACTGTCAGACGGTATTATAGAACAAGTCCAGTTTAGTGAGTTTGCAAGTCCAATTGTTCCAGTAATTAAGAAAAACGGTAGTATTAGATTATGTGGTGATTATAAATCGACAGTGAATAATCAGTTATTAGTTGACAAATATCCATTACCTAGGATAGAGGAGCTATTAACGAAAGTAAATGGTGGGAAAGTTTTTGCAAAAATCGATCTTAAATCGGCGTATAGTCAATTTGTTTTAAAAAAGGAGTGTAGGCGTTTTACAACAATCAATACCCATTTAGGATTGTTTCAGTATAAGCGGTTAGTGTACGGGTTATCTCCCGCGCCAGCTATATTTGCAAAGGCAATGGCAAATTGTTTGTCAGGATTACAGAACATGACGTTTTATTTGGATGATATTATCGTGATAGGGGAAGACGAAGACGATTTAGAGAAAAACGTATGTGTCGTGTTAGAAAGGTTGAAACATTGTAATCTAACAGTGAATAGTGACAAGTGTGAATTCAATTTAAAAGTTATTGAGTTTTTAGGTTATAAAATAAGTGAACAAGGGATTCAACCGTGTGAACGGAATAAAGAAGCCATTTTAAATGCACCAGCACCTAGTGATTTAAATAATTTAAGAAGTTTATTAGGTATGATTAGTTATTATCGTAATTTTATTCCAAATATGGCAAATATATTGTCACCATTATACGAATTACTTAAAAAAGATGTTAAGTTTCAATGGGGTACGGAACAAGAAAATAGTTTTGCGATAATTAAAAGAATATTAACTTCGGATAGGATTTTAACGCATTTTGACGAAAATATACCTGTGAAACTTGTCACAGATGGTAGTTTTAATGGGGTAGCAGCAACATTACTTCATAGGTTTCAAAATGGCGTAGAAAGACCGATTGGGTTCGCAAGCAGAACTTTAACTAAAGCGGAAAAGAATTATTCTATTCTAGATATTGAAGCAACAGCAATTATTTTTGGAATTAAGAAGTTTTATCAATATTTGTACGGCAGAGAATTTATTTTAGCTGTGGATAATCAGCCGTTAGTGAGAATTTTAGGTGAAAATAAAGAAGTACCTAAGATTGCCGCGTCAAGGTTACAGAGATATGCTATTATGTTAGGTTCGTTTAATTTTAAAATTGAATATGTAAAATCGAAAAATAATTGTTCAGACTTTCTGAGCAGGTGTCCGATTGAAAAGGTTAGCTGTGAAGATGAGATAGAGTCTGATTACATTAATTATTTCGAGAATAATGGGTTTAATTTGTCTTTAGACGTGTTAAAAAGCGAAACCGAAAAGGATGATGTGTTAGGTCAAGTAAAAAATTTTCTTATCGAAGGTTGGCCAGCATCAGTAAAAAGGCACAAAGTGGTAACTTTACTAGAATTTTTTGGGAAAAAAGGTTAGAATTGTCTTTGATAAATGGGTGTGTTTTATATCAACATAGGGTTGTTGTACCTGAGTCTTTAAGACAAGAGGTTTTAAAGATGTTACATAGATCTCACTTAGGGGTTTTTAAGACTAAAGGTATTGCAAAAAGCTTTGTCTGGTGGCCAAAAATTAATCAAGATTTGGAGAAAATAACGGAAAATTGTAGAGATTGTTTAGAAATTAAACCAGAATCACAAAAGAGTTCTTTAGCAGTGTGGCCATATGAACCTGAAGTATGGTTCAGGGTACATATTGATCATGGTAGTTTGTATAACAAAAATTTTTTTAGTGGTGGTAGACTCTTCTTCAAAGTGGATTGAGTGTCTGGAAGTAAACAGTCTGTCTTCAAAAGAAAATATCGAAATACTTCATAGATTATTTTCGCAATTTGGTTTTCCTGCAACTTTAGTTAGTGATAATGGTACGTGTTTTTGTTCTGAGGATTTTGAAAATTTTTGTAAGAAAAATGGGATAGAACATATCACTAGTCCAGTCAATCACCCTAGTAGCAACGGGCAAGCTGAAGCTACAGTAAAGACTTGTAAAAATTTCCTTAAAAAAAAAATTTGTAAACATAATGGATTCCCTTCAGATTATAAAGAAAAGTTAGGTAACTTTTTAGCAGACTATAGGAATACAGTTCACGCAACAACAGGATGTGAGCCATCTGTATTATTAATGGGTAGAAAAATTAGAACAGTATTTGACTCTCTGATTCCAAGGAAAATTGAGGATAGAACGGGTAGTTCAGGTTCTACTCGACGAAACAAAGTAATAAAAAAGGTTACTCAGAGCCAAAACAATCAGAAAAGACAATATAAGGGTAGAGTTAAATCAGGTTTTAATATAGGTCAGAAAGTAATGACTAGAGATTTCAGATCTCAGGGTAATAGGTTATGGGTCCCTGGGGTTATTGTGGATAAAAAAGGTAGTAAAATATATTTCATAAAAATTAACAAGTCTAATATGGTGTGGAAAAGACATTTAGACCAGCTAAAGGAATTACATGTTTCATGGCAGGAGGAAGATAACCAGGAATTCGCGTCTGACACGTTGGAATTGTCGACGGACGAATTAGATCTCTCCGGTATGTTACGTAATAGAAGTGTCTCTAATTCTGTTTCTCCATGTTTCAGGTCTAACCCATGGCAAGGAAGGCTTCGGCCCAGGTGACAGCACTTCGCAGTCGAAATGGACAGAAATGGACAGAAGGGAAACAGAAAGAACAAAAACAAATGTTTTGTTAATTTTAAATGTAATGTGTTAATTTTAAATGTGAAATATGAAATATAAAATATATTGTATGAAATATGTAGCTATAGGTATCACTTATGTAGCCAGGATTCTCCCGTTTAAGTAGGGGAGGATGTGAGAGAGGTTTTAGGGTGGCACACCTGTTTCCGGCCATACAAGAGCGAGACAGGTGATCCCGCATATAAAAGGAGATGCAGGCCTCTCCTCACTCTTTTTTTCCAACCGCCAACACGTTAGTTAGGACGTATTTATAGCCATTACTTATAATAAATATCCATATCGCCAATACGCGCATTATTTATAAACAACCTCGCCTACACTCGAGTCTGTATTTAACAGTTATCATGTGGATAATCTATAAGGAGGACGGTGAAATCCCTGTGATTTAGAGTGATTTATATACCTACTGGCTTGTACCAAGATTGCATGCAGTTGCCAATACTTTCTCAAAAGTAAATATGTTCAACTGTACGGAATATAGTTACAAGCAGGCTATAATAACATTCCTCAATAATAATAGTCAATTATTCTGCAAGGGTTCTATATAATTCAAAAAGCATATATTACTTCACTACGCAATAGTTACAATGGCGCATTATCCAACGATGACATTTTCAATTGCAAACTTGCCAGATACCTATAAGAGGTTCATAAAAGATGTTTCGTGTACCTATAAGTTATTTTTCTTTTAATGAAAAGACAAATAACTTTGTTTACATCACTTTTATTTATACACAATCAACATGTTTCATGAACGATGTTCACATCATCAGGATCAAATGTATACATTTGAGTATATAAATAAAAGTAATGTAAGCAAAGTTAATTTGACTTTTCATTAAAATAAATAATGCCAAAGTGAAAACCTTTCAGAAGAAGTTTTCTTCGAAAAATTAGTTATTTTTCTATTGTGTATGTTTATAATTCTGTAATGATTTGATCATACCTATTTCCTGTCTTCTTATGGTTACGAATGTATTTTCCAATAATTTTTTGTTTTCGTAATTTTTGGTTTTAATTTTTCGTTCAAATTTTCTTTTTATGTAATTCTTTGGTGTATATAATTTTTGGCTTCATATTCCTTTCTTTTATAAATTTTAATATACTGTCTTATTAAAGGTAAAGTCCCGATGGGGAAATCCATAATTGGTTTTATTTTGGCTAAACCTACTACCATGGGCGTAGCCAGGGGGGGGGGGGGGTTGGGGGTTCAAACCCCCCCCCCCCCCCCCGAAAAGTTAATATATCAACACCAATAATATTAAAATAAGGAGAGTTAAGAGAATTTTTTTTTAACACTGACATCTCAAAATGATATTATGTAATCTAAAAAAATAAATGGGGACCTCTGAAAGAAAAAAAAATTAACTTGCAAGTTCCATTTTTCGGTGATTGCGGTTGATTTTTATTTTGCAAAGTGATTTTTATTTGGAATTCCGTTTCTAATTTCCGTTTCTAATCAGTGGTAAGTGTATACGTACTTTGAAATTATTATTTCACTTAGCAAAAAGTGTTTAATAAACATAGTGTTTAATGAATACGTACTTGCATAAATGTGATTATTTGACTAATTTGACTGCTTAAAATGTTATAACATGTATAACTAACGTTTATTGTGTATTTTGTTCTGAAAAGTTTTTTGAAAAGTTATATAAAAAAAAATAATTAAGTAACCAATGTACATAGAAAATAAAAATTTTCAACACAAATACAAAGTCCGACAATACCCCCCCCCCCACTAAAAAAAATATAAACTGTAGATTTCCCGGAAATAAGTAAGTAAATTATTACTGTTCCACAAAATAATTGGGTAGGTATATCACATGTTTTCAATGCGTATATTTAAATTCTCCTCTTGTGTTATTTAATCCTCGTGTCATTCCATCATGGTTGGATTTGGCAGCCACCTCTGGTCTGGAGCTCCAAAATACCTAAAAAAAAACCTTGACTCTGTGCAGAAACGGGCGGTCCGTTTGATAGATTCTCCCATCTTAACAGATGGAATGCAATTTTAGAGCATAGGCGTCAGATGGGAATGCGGTCCTTGTTTTACAGGTATTACAATGGAAGATACTCCGAGGAACTAGCGTCATTGATCCCCTCGGCACCGATGCATAGTGCACGCCAAACACGCGCCCAACATTTGTACACGGTTGACATTAGTCACACGAGAATGGGTCGTTTCTATGACTCGTTCTTTGCTCGGCTGTGGAACGATTTGCCGGCCTCTGTGTTTCCTCCCTCCTACAACAGGGGTGTCTTCAAGACCCATGTTCACTCCTTCCTTTCCTCAAAAACACCTTCCACACAGCATCTTTAAAGATGACAGGTCCTGAGGGAAATTATTTTGCTCAGGGCCTCCTGTGTGGATTTAATGTGTTAAAAAAATTGATGTGTAATTCTGGCAGTGAAATAATATGGGTACTTACGCAAAATTCATGCCTGTGTAATTTCCTTCCAACACCATGAGATAATTCCACTGTCTTTAGTCAGACACTTTACACTTATCCACTTTACAACTTATCGCATTTTTTTAAGAAAATTTATTAAAACTTAAGTTTAGACAGTAATTTCACAACACGCACAAGCCACCATTTCAAACCTACTGCTTTCGAAAAACAATTCCCAAAACCTTTTTAAAAATCGAACAAAAGAACACAATTTGAATGGTTAGAACAATTATTCTCCGTGTGCAAGTTCTAGAACGACCGTGACTGGATCCCGTTAATTAATGACGGGCTCGGCCGACCAATTAGAAGCCTCCGTTGGGAGTGGCACCATTGATTGGCCGGTAATTTGAATTAGTTTCCAATTCAAATGCACTGCTGATTATGCAAGCAATTCTGCAGGGGAGCCATTTTTAAACGGGTTTTTGACGGCTGCACTGATTTTGATATGAATATCTACATATGTACCTAATATGAGTAAACGTTATAATTGTCTTAATGCACGTTATACGAGAGTCAAATTTTCTTGTGGGAAGGTAGGATTGAGTGTAAGTTTCTTGTGGGTAAGTAGGTTTGAATGTATTTTTCTTGTTGGTAGGTAGGTTTGAGTGTAAGTTTCTTGTGGGTAGGTAGGTTTGAGTGTAATTTTCTTGTGGGTAGGTAGGTTTGAGTGTAAGTTTGTTGTGGGTAGGTAGGTTCGAGTGTACCTAATTTTCTTGTGGGTAGGTAGGTACGAGAGTAAAATTTTCTTGTGGTTAGGTAGGTTTGAGTGTAGGTACATATAATTTTCGTTTTGGTAGGTAGTTACGAGTGTATAATTTTCTTGTGGGTAGGTGGGTGCGAGAGTAAAATCTCTTGTGGGTAGGTAGGTTTGAGTTTAATTTTCTTGCGGGTAGGTAGGTACCTACGAGAGTAAAATTTTCTTGTGGGTAGGTAGGTTTGAGTGAACCTACAATTTTCGTGTTGGTAGGTAGATACGAGTGTATAATTTTTCTTGTGGGTATAGGTAGGTGAGAGTGTATAATTTGCTTGTGGTTAGGTAGGTACTAGTGTACAATTTTCTTGTGGGTACGTAGGTACGAGTGTATAATTTTCTTGTGGGTAGTTAGGTACAAGTGTATAATTTATTGTGTGTAGGTAGGTACGAGTGTATAATTTTCTTGTGGATAGGTAGGTAATAGTATATAATTTTCTTGTGGGTAGGTAAGTACGAGTGTATAATTTTGAAGATTTACTGGAAGGAAATGATGCGAGTATGTACATAGGTAGGTAAAAACATATTTATTTATTATTTCAGAAAGCTATCAAAATATGTAAAATATATCTACCTGAAACGTACCTACTGAAATAGTGAAAACAATTTCTTCTAGTCACATTAAAAACAAATTCTAAACACAAATCTTCATAGGCCCAATTCACTAAACGAACAATTAATAAGAACCGCAAAAACATCTTTTTTTCACGGATGAACAAAAAGAAATCTGATATTTTATTCCTTTCATCCAAAAACTTCGTGAAAAACTTGTGCAAAATGCGTTTAAATTCTGCCAACAAAAGACAAAACTTTGGTACCTATTACTTTCTTAGGTAGGTTCGTTATGGCTACCTGTGTTTTTTTTGTTTAAATTGGCAGCGTAACAACGGTTCGCAAATTGATTGATTATTAGTGGAGGTATTGATGTGATGCCAACAATGGATTAGAACCCAATATCCTTTGGTTCATTTCTTTGGACTTTGTTTTTGGTTTCCGCCCCTTTATAACGCGTTCCTCACTTGATTTCACTAGCATCTGATTGAGGTCTGGAATAGAGAACTCCAGTCCCATTTTTTATTTTTTTTAATGAATATAATGAATAATGACCTTCTAACTTAAATAAATGCATTTTTTATTTATTTTTAGAGTTAGTTATCATAGTTAAAATAATTGTCAAAGTTTTAATTTTTCAAGATCCCCCGAAAACCACCGTATGTATGGTGAATCGTGTGACATCATCACTCCTGAAAGGTTACTTTAGGATCGGCCAATCAGCTGATCAACTGCCGCCATTTTGAATTTCGTTGTTCAGTATTCTCCCTACAATGCTACCGCATTACTATATTTTTAGGCCTAAATAATGTTTCAATGAACACAACAACTAAATCTCTATAAACCGTATGTAAATAAATGAATAAATTAATACGATGGCTTGTGTCATACTTACATTCCCATACAATGACTTTACGGTGAAGTCACGACACGACGAACAGTGATGACACCACTAAACATTTCAATAATGCCAACTTGACGGCGTGTTTTTACGACCCGATTAAAAATGGACTTTTTAATAAATTTTTTAAAAACTCTGCGTTTAATATTATTACATAAAACTTGTATATTCAGAATCAGCGTTTATTGGTCTAAATGACCATGATATTTTTCACTGGAGTTCCTTGTTATTACTATTGCAAAGGCTATGATTTCGTTTGGTGTTTGTAGGTATTTTACGCTTTGTGACCACCAAAATAGAAGGATATTTTGTACAGATATTTAATAAATCTGCCGTTTAATGCTAGAAGTGCGCCTATGTCAGTTTTAGTCTCTTGATTTAGGTACCAGAAAGGGCTCTAATACCTCCCTCATCTGAATTCTGGTAATTTTCATTCAGTATTTTCACATGGAACGACAAAAAAGAGAGGTGACAATAACGTTTATAATACATTATTTGTCGAACAAAATATGTACCTGTTTTGTTTTTCTTTTTCATTATCTAGTTATAAAAAACGTAAAGAGAGGCATTTTTAAAACTTTTTATGTTTGCATACAAAATTTTGTACTTCAAAAATCGTACGTTTTATTTGATTTTTAAAATTTGAAAGCGTATTTTACCACCTTTCAAAAACAGTTTTTAGTTTTCGGATATGTTCAGAAATTTTCCATTTTTTGGATTTTATTGCAAAGCGGAAATATCTTGACCCTCTGACAAAATATGATCGAGACCTGAGAGGCTTAGCAGAAATGTCATTGTATCGTGGTGTAGGACTAAGCCAGCAGATGAATAATTGAACCTAAGACACACCTGGGTGATAATCCGACGCATTTGCCAACTCAGCCACTAACCAGTCTAAGCTAGACCTTATTTTGTTACCTGCTTCGCATCATGAAAAACGATTAATCAAAATTACCCAACATTTTTTTACTTGTAGGTACTTATTGATGTAAGTTAGCACTTTAGTTTATATTACCCACGCAGGCAGTGCCAGTACCAGTTAGTGGGTTCCCGTGATCTAATTTTGCCTAGGTAATAGGCACCTACATATTTATTTACTTTTTTCTAACTTTTAGTTAGGTACTTATTACTTTTTACTCATGACTTTTATCTTATGTTATGTTACACATATGTAGAAATTATGTGAAAAAATATTTTTGAAATGTATCAAGATGTACCTAATGGGAAAAAATAAAAAAGAACAACGATTTTCGTAATTATTTTTCACACTTGTCGGCTCACGTAAAATGAATACCTATGTTCGTTTATTTGAAAAGCTGTTTAGTAAAGCTTTCACCATTTGTGGTCGATCGGAAAATTTCAAACGTATCGAAATAATTGAACAAATGCACAAATAACACGAAGTAGTGTTTACAATTCTGGTGCAGCTGCCATCGGCTTCAATTGACTTCCAATAATAATATTTAATTGTTTGGTTTTAAAATGAGAATATGTTTAGTTCCATTGGTGTCATTTATCCAGTTTCTACCTCTCTCTTGCCATCACCTTGCTGAAAGACCTTATTTGACATTTAGAACGATCGCAAGAAAAATAGTGAAAATTCGAGTGCATTTATTTTGAAAACAAAATAAAATATGAAACTACCTTGGAAACAGGTTGTTGATGTTTTATGTGGAGGTACACAATCTCGTTTTTAACTAAAAAGAAAGATTCCTGGATGTGACCGTATCCTTTTCTGATACATTGTTTTTCCTTTACCTACCCATATTCTCACACAATTCCACCAAACACGATGTCGTCTCTTTTCGTTTAAAATTTTTACAGTCCATTTTCAAGTGCATCTGAAATACCTATTTTATTGTTTTTGACGAAATACCTTGTCTATATTATAAAATATAAATTACTCCGTGTTTTCCTGAAGCCCAATTTCAGTTCTCCAATTATTAAATAAGGAAGTCTATCTAAATCTAAAACCAAAGTGTATTCAATCATTCGTACGTTGTTGTTAGTGGGTAGGTATTAAACTTTATAATTTGTCTCGCTTGGGTTAAAGGCACGTATAGGCTTAAAAGACACATACTTTTACTTACTTGAGGTGATCCAATGGTTGTTGAAAAATTCGAAATTCGAAACCCCGCCTTTTTTGGTAGGGATTTAAAAATACTTGACAAGATTTGAGAAGACACTTGGGAAAGTTGGAGAACGTATTTGAGAGTTTTTTTACAGATTGATTTCGTAAAGGCCTGTAAAAAACAATAACTACAAAATTTTGCTTTACTTTGTATGGATTTTAAAATAATATACAAAGTGAAGATGATTGCGACTTAACAGACGGATTGCAATCTTTAGAGCACAGACGTCGGGTGAGAATGCTATCCTTGTTCTACCGGTATTACAATGGAAGATGCTCCGAGGAACCAGCGTCATTGATCCCCTTGGAATTGGTGCATAGTCGGGAAACACGCTAAACGCGTCCCCAACTATGTACACGGTTGATATTTGTCACATGAGAACGGGTCGCTTCTTCGACTCGTTCTTGTGTTCAACAGCTCGGCTGTGGAACGATTTGCCGACCTCTGTGTTTCCTCCTTCCTACAACATGGGTCTCTTCAAGACCAATGTTAATTCCTTCCTCTCCTCAACAAAACCCTCCACACAGCATCTCAGATGAAATAGGCCCTGAGGGAAATTATTTTCCTCAGGGCCTCCAGTGTGGAGTTAATGTAAAAAAAAAGATGGGTCAGTTATTCGGCTGTGATGTCTGTTAGGTACTTAACTAACCATCATGGCTTTATTTCAATCCAAAGTAGGTAGGGGAGAAGTGGCATGAAGGAGCCAAGTTTTGAAAGAGCCACTTGCATTATTTTGGTAGTTAAGGAACGGATGTGGTTGGTAACTTTTTTTTTAAGTGGCAACACTGATTTCCCATCACCCACAAACATTAGACAGTTCGCCGAAACCAACGGACGCCGGGACACCGAGTCAAAGTTTTTGTCACTACAAAGAAAGTATTTTGTTTCATTTAAGATTTTTTTTTGTATTTTATTGTAAACATATGTAAGTAAGTGGCTTGTAGATTGAGTTTTTGCAAATATTTGGCCTTGCAACCGTATGAAAACTGAGCAACACAATGTTTTATAATGTTGTTATTTTGAAGGTTATATTTCTTTAACGAATATGTTATGAAAGAGCCGGGTGAATGGGCCATGAAAGAGCTTAGCGTTTTTGATAGAATATATCATTTGACATTTTGTTTAATTTTCGAGATTGTTATTAATAAAAAATAATCTGCCTCTGATATTTTAAGATTAAATATATAATAGGTATGACTGAATAATATCTATGTTAAGATTAATGCGTTTGTTAGAATTACTTAAAATGACTGTTATAATTTTAAAAATTCTTAAAAATGTCATTAGTTTCGAAAAATGATTTGTTGGAATTGTCTTTTTGTTTTTTTTTTTAATAGGGCAATTATTATTAATTTGCAAAATTATTATTAGTTTGCATAATTTTCCTAATTACACTTTATAATACAGACTGTCTCTTTCATAACTTTTAGTAACTCTTTCAATACCGAAATGTTATTGTAAAAATTGAAGGTCTTCACTCAGGAGATTTCTTTTGGGCAGACTGGTTTTTTATAAATGAAGCACTTTTTTGTTTTAACTTAAGTTCTTGATTTTTTATTGTTATGATTTGATATTTATAACTTATAACTGACGACAATAACTTTCCCCACCCAACGGACAAGGGTTCAGTAGTATTTTAAATTCTTAGTGCAAGTTTTCGTAAAGAAGTGAGTTAATTTTACTGATGCAAGCCTTTTTATAATGATTTCGTACATCTATATTTCCCTTGTTTGTTGGGTGAGAAAGGGACAAAAAATAAAAATAAAATGATTCTATCGACATCTAACGAACAAATCAGACAACTCTTGGATCGCAATCCAACCTTTGATGGTAACTCAAATCCATATCCATCATTGGTTTGAGTCCTGGGTCTAAATCCAAACAGTTATGAAAGAGCCAAAAGACACATTTTAAAAAAATGAATGTTTCGTTGATTTGTTTATAGTATTCAAGGCTTATTCGTATAAAATTACCTTCTTCATTAAATAAATAATAATTTGAGAAAAAAAAACATTTTTGAAACGAAAACTGGCTCTTTCATGCCACTTCTCCCCTGCAAATGCAGAAAGTTAAAACCCTTCGATGATGACCTAAACGGTCAATACCTCATTTCAGATTCTACACAACTGCCCTGAGGACGAACAAGTTCGCTGAATAAAGAGGAATCGCAGCATGGCGTAATAACCCAAAAATTAATCACGATATTATCTACTTTAGAAGCAGTCATCCTTTTATAATGATCGCCATATCAATGCGTTATTTTTGATAACAGCTGAGTACACTTCCCGAAGTTTCCTAGATTTTACCAATTTCCCCGATATTTCTTATGAAATAATCATCATCGTATTTGGATAGGTGCAACGTTGTTTTTGTTTGGACCCTCTCTGTCGGCTTTTTTTTTACCTAAATCGAGGGAAGGACAAAGTCGTCTTTATGAACACATGGCTTTTAATAGACACCTGAAAATACTTACTTCCTATTAACCATGAGGTGAAAATCTTACATTCGAATTTCGAATGAGGAAGGAGATGCAAACATACTGTATCGGCATACGAAAAACTCTCACCAAAAATCACTTTAGTAAAAATACGCGTAGGTAACGGGTAATGCAAAGCAATGACAGTTAATACAAATATATGAATAATAATATTAATAAATTTGGACAACTTATATAGCGCTGTTTTGGCGAAAAATCGTCTCAAGAGCGCTGTACATATTAGCATGGATTTTACTTTAGAATTTACTTAACTATGTAGGAGGCAATTATCAGAACGGTCTTGGCCTATGGATGTGAGGCGGGAACACTGACAGCAAAGTCAGCGGAACAGCTGGACATCTTCGAAAGAAAGGTACTTCGAAGAATCTTAGGAGCGGTGCGAGAGGGAGAGGCATGGAGAATCCGCCACAATAATGAGCTCTTTGATATTTACCAAGCTCCCAGACTCTCCACCCATTTAAGACTCCAAAGATTAAGATGGGCCGGACATGTGCACCGAATGCCAAGCACACGAGTACCAAAGAAGGTTCTGACAGGACACCCGGGAGGTAAACGAAAGGCGGGCAGACCTAGACTGAGATGGGAGGATGATGTCAGGAAGGATGCAAGAGGATTACTCCATGTTGCAGATTGGAAGACGACGGCCGAGGACAGAGGGCGGTGGAGGCTTATTTTGAAGGAGGCCAAGGCTCGAAATGGGCTGTAGCGCCTTGAAGAAGAAGAAGAGATGTAGGAGGCTAGATAACAACTCGTCTTGCAGCTATCAAGCGCATGGATTATTGGAATTCTAGCCCCCCAATAAATTAAATAAAATATCTTTTTATATGTACGTACGTATTTCAAGATTATCGGAATATATATAATTACTTCAAAATCCTTAAAGAAAATTTAAGGCGATCCAATAGTCAAGGAAAAAATCGAAATCGGAATTCACGCCCTTTTATGGGAAGTGTTTAAAATACTTGAGAAAAAGCTTTTAAAAACGTTGGAAAAGGTATTTGAGAATTTTTTTTACAGGTTGATTTCGTAAAGGCCTGTAAAAACATTAACTCATTTTTTACGCATTGTTTATTGTAATAACAGAATTTTAAAATTGATTTCTAACGTCCGTACCTCGCTCCATCCGAGGGCGAACTGATAAAAAAACGGGCGTGACTAGTTATGTAGCCCTTCGGTGGACGGCATAGAGTTCACTTTGAAAATCCAAATTCGTCTACTGCCGGCCGTATTGTAAAATATCAACGCGAAAATGCATATTTTATTTTATTTTGTGAACTTCGGGTGTAAACATATATATTTTTGTGATTATTATAAAAAGTACTGAATTTTCCACATTAAACAATAAAACCATATCCGAAAAGCGGTTAATAAATAGGAGAGTTTGGACTTGAAAGTGTTTTTTATAGACCTTATACTTTATTTTTTTCTAGGCTAATTAAAAAAAACTGACCGATTTTTTAAGGGCCAAGGTATGTTTTACACGCAGTATTTAATTGAAGCATCTATACTTCTAAGCAATCAACTTTTCAAAACAAAAACATGTTGCATTATTTAGTACGACTTCATCTTAATTAAAACATTAAAACAAAATAACGGAATAAGAAGAAAATAAATTATTATTATTAAAAAATAAAAATTTCAAAATACTTGACGATGATATTTTTTGACAATTTTCTGTTTCCAGAGGGCCAACAAGGGGGACTCCATCCAGACAGCCATTTAAATTTTTCATTAGCTCCACACACGAGACCCTGAGGAAAATAATTTTCTGTCATCTAATCATAAATGGAACTTCACTGGTTTATATTATATTCACTATTAAATGTAAAATGAATGTACCTATATTTACAACTGCATGTTTCCTAAATAAACTTAAATAAAAAAATCTTTCTATTAATACCTGTCATCTTTGGGGATATTGTGTGGAGATTTTTTAAGGAAAGGAAGGAGAGGCATTTCTGGGACGTAAAAAAGAATGAGGGGTGAGTAAGAATCTGGGAATCAGTGTATCCAGGAGTGATATACGTTTGGTTCATCCCACCCAAGATGGGTCGAGAGAGTCCTGCTGGAGAGGTGACTGCCTTGGCGTTGGTAATGATGTTCTTGAATTGGCAAACTCCGCGCCATAAGTTTCTCATGTGGTGGCAAAGAAGTGCTTTTTCTTTTGAGGCAGAATCAATATTTGCCACTTCAATAACTACGATTTCTGCGAGTCAACCTAAATGAACACAAAAGGTTTTAAAAAATTCTTCCAGAAGTAACGAGGCAGTATTGAGAAAATAATGAAAGAAAAAATATTTGCGTATAGGTAGGTACATGGCATTTAGCTGGTAGGAACAAAATTGGTATGCTTCTTTGGTTTTGGGTTTGTGGAGACACTACAGTGTATCAGACAATCGATTAGAATGATTATTATCAATCAAGTTTTAGAAATCAAATGTATACAGTGACCTTCCTTTTGTTTTGAAGGTCACATATGCAAAATTTCATCAACCTCGGCATAAAACTGAATTTCCATAGAAATCAAATCCACACCGCCCGCTGCCAGTCCGCTCGTCCACCACAATATATTATATATTTTAACCAATTTACACAAAACCTTGACAAATACCTAAACCTTCCTCATAAATCACTATATCTATTGGTGAAAACCGCATGAAAATCCGTTCAGTAGTTCTTGAGTTTATCGCGACAGACAGACAGACACGGCGGAGAACTTTAATTTATAATGTGTAGAGAAGATAGAGATCGTCACCTCATTTGGATAGAATAGACCGGGAGGGGAGATAGGTTAACCCTACGTCATCGACTACACGGATGAAACTACTTTTAAGTGATAATGGGCATCTAGAAAACCTTAAAAAAGCTGGTCTGCCGGTGCGCCTCTTGGCAGGAGCCGCGCAGTCTTGGAAATAGTCAGCGATTTTTTTGGTCTAAATTACGTCATCGACTACATGAACGGGAATGGTCTCATATGATAAAGGTCGATTAGAAAATGAGAAAAAAGCAGGTCTGCCAACCGGCAGCCTGGCAAGTTCGGAGGCAGCCGGCGTCAAAGTGGGGAAAAAATTGGTCGATTTTACGTCATCGACTACACGAATGAAACCAATGAATAACTATAGTCCAGATCATTCCATATAAGAATTTCGCGGTCTGCCGACCAGCAGCCTGGCAAATTTTTGTGTACGATTTTTTTTAGTTTTTTTTTTTTTTTTTTTTAATTTTTCGTTTATCTTTATTATTATTTTTATTTCACTGTATTTTAAAAAACTTTGAATGACATATTTTAAAAAAATAATCGAAAAATATAAAAAAAAATAATTTAAGAGTTCCCAGTGTACCCATACGTCAGGCGAGCCTTTAGACGCCAAACCACTTACGAAACCTGCCGCGGTGCCCCTCACTGCTGTCGCGTGTTAATATTTTTGTACAAATTTATAATAATAATAGTCCTTTTAAGATTGCCTAATAGTAAATAGTAGTTGGAAGTTCGAACAACCAACCCACCGTCGCCGTAAGAGCTGCGTTCGTCCGAAAAACGACGGAAATTTCCGAACTCCGTCCGTTTCATATCGGTTTCGCTTGCCCTGCTGCATCGATTACATCGAATACAAGATCGGAACTAACGAAAACCTGTAGTCCAAATCATCCTATTTATGACTTCTTTCATTTGCCGACCAGCAGCCTCTCAGTTTTTTGTGTACGAGCTTTTAAAGTTTTAACTTTTTTTTAAATTAAATTTTATTTCTTTTCAATATCTTTATTATTATTTTTATTTGAATATGTTTTTAAAAACTTAGAATGCAAGATTTTAAACAAAATAAGTTGTAATCATAAAAAAAAAATTTTGAGTGTTCCGAGTGTACCCATCGGACGGGAGAGCCTTTCGACGTGGAACAACTTACTGGAAACTGGCCGCGGAGCCCTTCGCCGTCAACGCGTGCCCATATTATTAAACCAATTTATAATAATGTAAGTCTTTTTAAGATAACCTAATAGTCCACAGTGGTTGAAAGTTCGAAGAACCACCGCACCGTCACCATAAGAGCTGCGTTCGTACGAAAAACGATGGAAATTTCCGAACCCCGTCCGTTTCATATCGGTTTCGCTTGCCCTGCTGCATCGATTACATCGAATACAAGATCGAAACTAACGAAAACCTGTAGTCTAGATTATTCCATTTATGAATTTCTTGGTCTGCCGACTAGCAGCCTGGCTGTTTTTGTGTAGGATCTTTTTAAAATTTTTTTTTTTTTTAATTAAAAAAAAATATTTTCAATATCTTTATTATCATTTTTATTTGAATATGGTTTTAAAAACTTAGGATGCAAGATTTTAAATGAAATAAGTTGTAATCATAAAAAAATAAATTTTGAGTGTTCCGAGTGTACCCATCGGACGGGAGAGCCTTTCGACGCGACACAGCTTACTGGAAACTGGCCACGGAGTCCTTCGCCGTCAACGCGTGCCCTATATTATTAAACAAATTTATCATAATAATAGTCTTTTTAAGATAACCTAATAGTCTATGGTGGTTGGAAGATTGAACAATCACCGCACCGTTGCCATAAGAGCTGCGTTCGTCCGAAAAACGACTGAAATTTCCGAACCCCGTCCATTTCATATCGGTTTCGCTTACCCTGTTGCACCGATTACTTCGAATTCAAGATCGAAACTAACGAAAAACTGTAGTCTAGACAATTGTATTCATGACTTCCTTGGTCTGCCGACCAGCAGCCTGGCAGTTTTTTACGTACGATTTCTAAAGTTTTTTTAATTTTATTAAAATTATTTTCATTGTATTTATTATTATTTTTATTTCAATATCGTTTTAAAAAATTGGAATGCCAGATTAAATAAAAATAAGCGGCAATGATAAAAAAATTAATTTAAGTGTTTCGAGTCTACCAACCAGGCTATAATATGGGCACGCAATGGCAGCGAAGGGCTCCGCGGCCAATTTCCAGTAAGTTGTTTCGCGTCGAAAGGCTCTCCCGTCCGATGGGTACACTCGGAACACTCAAAATTTATTTTTTTATGATTACAACTTATTTTATTTAAAATCTCGCATTCTAATATTTTAAAACTATGTTCAAATAAAAATAATAATAAAACTTTAAAAATATATTTTTTTTTAATTAAAATTTTTTTTAAATTTTAAAAGATCGTACACAAAAAACTGACAGGCTGCTGGTCGGCAGACGAAAGAAGTCATAAATGAGATGATTTAGACTATAGGTTTTCGTAAGTTCCGATTTTGTAATCGATGTAATCGATGCAGCAGGGCAAGCGAAACCGATATGAAACGGACGGGGTTCGGAAATTTCCGTCGTTTTTCGTACGAACGCAGCTCTTATGGTGACGGTGCGGTGGTTCTTCGAACTTTCAACCACTGTGGACTATTAGGTTATCTTAAAAAGACTTACATTATTATAAATTGGTTTAATAATATGGGCACGCGTTGACGGCGAAGGGCTCCGCGGCCAGTTTCCAGTAAGTTGTTCCACGTCGAAAGGCTCTCCCGTCCGATGGGTACACTCGGAACACTCAAAATTTTTTTTTTATGATTACAACTTATTTTGTTTAAAATCTTGCATTCTAAGTTTTTAAAAACATATTCAAATAAAAATAATAATAAAGATATTGTAAAGAAATAAAATTTAATTTAAAAAAAAGTTAAAACTTTAAAAGATCGTACACAAAAAACTGAGAGGCTGCTGGTCGGCAAATGAAAGAAGTCATAAATGGGATGATTTGGACTACAGGTTTTCGTTAGTTCCGATCTTGTATTCGATGTAATCGATGCAGCAGGGCAAGCGAAACCGATATGAAACGGACGGAGTTCGGAAATTTCCGTCGTTTTTCGGACGAACGCAGCTCTTACGGCGACGGTGGGTTGGTTGTTCGAACTTCCAACTACTATTTACTATTAGGCAATCTTAAAAGGACTATTATTATTATAAATTTGTACAAAAATATTAACACGCGACAGCAGTGAGGGGCACCGCGGCAGGTTTCGTAAGTGGTTTGGCGTCTAAAGGCTCGCCTGACGTATGGGTACACTGGGAACTCTTAAATTATTTTTTTTTATATTTTTCGATTATTTTTTTAAAATATGTCATTCAAAGTTTTTTTAAATATAGTGAAATAAAAATAATAATAAAGATAAACGAAAAATTAAAAAAAAAAAAAAAAAAAACTAAAAAAAATCGTACACAAAAATTTGCCAGGCTGCTGGTCGGCAGACCGCGAAATTCTTATATGGAATGATCTGGACTATAGTTATTCATTGGTTTCATTCGTGTAGTCGATGACGTAAAATCAACTAATTTTTTCCCCACTTTGACGCCGGCTGCCTCCGAACTTGCCAGGCTGCCGGTTGGCAGACCTGCTTTTTTCTCATTTTCTAATCGACCTTTATCATATGAGACCATTCCCGTTCGTGTAGTCGATGACGTAATTTAGACCAAAAAAATCGCTGACTATTTCCATGACTGCGCGGCTCCTGCCAAGAGGCGCACCGGCAGACCAGCTTTTTTAAGGTTTTCTAGATGCCCATTATCACTTAAAAGTAGTTTCATCCATGTAGTCGATGACGTAGGGTTTACCTATCTCTCCTCCCGGTCTAGAATTCTAACCGACATTTTTTTCAAAAATTACCTTTGAATGCCAAAGCATTTCTTTTGCTCATTTCTATACCCAAAATAATTTTCAGAACCATCTGTGTTGTATTTATGTAGATATATGCAATATATGCATGACAAAGTTCTAACATCGAGAATTTTAAATAAACATTTATTTTACAAGGTTCTAACATCCCTTACACTCTCTATTTTATTTGTATCTGACAGGTGATCATTAGGAGATGCATTATTAGGAGACGCATTATTAATTATTATGTATAGGGTTCTAACTTCGTTTTACCGTGTTCCAAGGTTTCAAATGTTGCAAAGACGAATTTTCGTAATCAATTTAACAATTTTAGTTTATCATAATGGAAATAGTATGTGGCCCTAGCTTGGAATTGCATTAGAGAAATGTAATTATAACCTTATGCAATTTTATTATTATGCCCTAGCTGGTTGCACGTGGTTTTATTTGCATGTCTAAAAAGGTATACTTTCTATTTAAATATTTTCCTTTTAAATATGATGAATGAAAATACTTTACACAAAATTCAACCTCAAAATTGGAAAATGGTAAATAGATTATCTTTACAAACTTTGACACCTCATATCTCTGAACAAGGTGAAACATGTTACAACCCAATCCAAATGAAATGACGATATGTCGGCACGTCTTTGCAAGTTGAGGAGCCACCAAAAATAAGACTACACGAATTAAAAAATAACCAAAATATTCCTATCTACATTCGGTCTGTGACAGCACCAATTATTTTAAACGGCTTTCACTCTCCGGTTCTCCATTCTTAACAATAGGAGTGAACAACAATCACAATAATAGGCGACTTTCATAATATCAAAAAGTAAATCCTCTTCCTTCTGTGAATGGATGGACTTCGAATTTTTTCTGCTCTGACAGGTATAAGGGAATTTAAATTTGAATTGGGTTATAATTGTGTGGGAACTAAGTTTAATTGGACGTTCGGGGTTGTTGAAATCAAAAATGATTCAATTTGTTATAATTTGTAAGACAACCTTTCAGACTTCCTACACCTTCAAGTTAGCTTTGAAGGACTTTTGGTTTGCTCCTCATGTTAAAGGGGGTTCGGTAATGTTTCTCTACAGGAGAGTGTGCGGCCACTCTCGGTGACTCTATTCCAGGAACTTTCTTCTGGTCATACCAGGACTTCGCTTTTTGCAGCTCAGAAGAGAGAGGTATGTCTCCATGTTTCTGATGACTATCTCAGTCAGCGTCATCATAGATTACCTTCCTGAGTGTAGGACCAACCTGCAAACGGTTCTGCCTTCTGATAGTAGATATTAATACGTTAGCGTCTGCGTGTTTGAAGCTTCGAGCGCATGTCTGACGCCGCGCCGTACACGCCGCGTGATATAAACATCTGTGTACGTGAAATTTCAAATAAAGCTACCTTTGTAATTCGGTTTCGAATTAAAGAATTCGTCAAAGGATGGCGCCACTTCCGTTAGCAGGTCGCATTAGAACGTGCCCTCCTAGGTATACGTACCTAGGTACTACGATTTTGTAAATTTGAGTATCTCTCCCGATATTAGAAGATTGACGGTAATAGGCAGGTACTTATTTATATCACGCGGCTATACATCTATATAATTTTTAATTTTTTTTAATTTGATACAATATTTTACATTTCATAGTACAATCCAGTAATGTTGGCCTCACTGGGTGGCTTACCCGTGCTGAGGCCTCCATTTTATAAGAATTTATACATAATACATTTTGAAAAAAAATATATAATGTTGGTGACGAAAAAACACTTAAAGTTTAAATTTAAACTAAAAATAAAGATTAAAAATTAATGTAAAATTAAATTAAATGAAAATCGGCATATATTATAATTGGTGTGTTCGTGAGTGTTGCGTGTTTTACATATATTGATTTTGTGAGTTGCGTGTATATGTTTTATTATTTTATGTTATAAAATTTTGGTAATATTGTCTTTTTTATTCTTTCTATTTTTTTTTTTTTTTTTGTGTGTCTGAATTTATTTTTGTTTTCCTCAATTTTTTTTCAAGTGAAATACTGTTGAATCCTTTTATATTACATATATGATGCCATTGCCTATCCCGGTTACTTGGTCCCGGTGAATAGCTATCACTTGATCACAGTGGATCCGAGGAATGGGCTATTTTTGGACCAGTTACTATCGGATTCATTCATCAACACTCCAATTGGGCGAAGTCGGTGTTTAACTGCTAGTATATCATGATTATAACAAAAATAGCATTTTAATTACACGTATTCCAATTATCTCTGTTATTACCGCCTACAAAATTAAATAATATCCAGACTGCTGTCCAGATAAGTGTTTGTACACCAAGATATTAGTGTACAAACACTTATCAGACCCATACTCACATACAAAGCTGAGACTTGGGTACTAACTAAGAGGAATGAGCGAGCACTGGATGTTTTTGAAAGGAAAATTTTGAGGCGTATCTTCGGACTGGTTTTCCGAAACTGGATTTTGGCGCAGACGTTATAACTATACTTATACTTACTCTGTTTAAGGACCTAAACGTCACAAAATTTATAAAACTGGGAAGACTTCGGTGGCTGGGTCACGTAGAGAGAATGATCGAGCATCAAGCATCAAAGTCCCTGCTGAACTCAAGACCAACAGGGCGAAGGAGTCTTGGAAGACCAAGATTAAGACGAGCGACAACGCTCTCAAAAATATAGGTATCTGCCTTGGATATTCTAAACTGGAGAGAGCTGGTACAAAAACCGAGATGAGTGGAGGAAGACTCTTGAGGAGGCCAAGATCCACAAGGGGTTGTAGGGTCAAGAGTGATGATGATGAGGATTTCAATTATGTCTTCTGCGTGCAAACTTTATCTATTATCTAAATTTCTCTAATAAACAATAAACTGTGCTAACCTAACCTCCCAGCTAAGCAACTATATCTAGTCCTGTATATCTTCTGCTTGTACAGAATATAAATAAAACAATATATGAAGGTACATTTTGAAGAAGCATCTCATCCATTGGTCAAATGCATTCTACATATGATATAGTTTTATATTAGGATCTACCCACAATTGGGTGTAGTCTGTTAGCCACATGTTGTTAAGGCGATCCAATAGTCCACGAAAAAATCTAAATCGGAATTCACGCCCTTTTATGAGGGAGTTTAAAAATACTTGAGAAAAAGCTTTTGGAAAGGTTGGAAAAGGTATTTTAGATTTTTTTTTACAGGTTGATTTCGTAAAGGCCTGTAAAAAACATTAACTTTAAAAAACATTAACTCATTTTTTACGCATTGTTTATTGTAATAAAACAGAATTTTAAAATTGATTTCACGGAACAAAGCGACGCGGAGCCTAACGTCTGTTCCTCGCTCCGTCCGAGGGCGAACTGATAAAAAACGGGCGTGACAAGTTACGAGTATGTAGCTTTTCGGTGGACGGCATAGAGTTCACTCTGAAAATCCAAATCAAACTTCGGGCGTAAATATTATTTTTTTTGCGATTATTATAAAAAGAACTGAATTTGCCACAATAAACAATTAAACCATATCCGAAAAGCGGTTTATAAATAGGAGATTTTGGACTTAAAAGTGATTTTATAGACCTTATACTTTATTTTTTTCTGGGCTCATTAAAAGATTTATCAAAAAACTGACCGATGTTTTTAAGGGCCAAGGTATGTTCTACACGCAGTATTTAATTGAAGCATCTTTAATACTTCTAAGCAATCAAATTTTCAAAACAAAAACATATGATTTTGCATTATTTAGAATGGCTTCATCTCAAAGTAGATTGTCTAATCTGTGGTTAGAAGTAAGAATGTAGATATATATTACAAATTTATACAGCGCCCTTTAGGTAATTTTCCCAAAAAACGGGGCTATACAAATCATCCGAATACTATTATTATTACGTGTCCATCGTCATGTGAAGGGAGACAGCATGACACATTTCAAAGCAAAAACATTGCTGTTCTTTGAAATGGCGTTTACAATCATGTCATCAAATAAACCTGTTAGGAGAAAAGCACACAGAATTAATAATTTCTATAAAATATTTCAATTTAAAAACAAAGCACTTTTTAAACAATTTTCTTTAATTTCATAAAATGATTTGCAAGCATAAGACATTTTCACACGTCTACTATTATTGTATTATTACGGTATCTAAACGTGAAAGTACGGAAAACAAATAATGTTTAATGCTGTTAAATTGTAAATTATCACATTATTTCTCAAACAATGGCGTAAAGAGAAATTAAATTACACTTGCAGTTATAATTCTGTGAAAAGTTAATAGCATCATTGTATACGGTTCACATGGTAAACGTGTAAAGTTTAACGTTGCAATTATCTCGACTAGGATGTAGACGTCTATTTATATCTGTAGACACCTAACACCAATCTCGATTGAAACATTACTAGCAGGAATTACTGTAGATAGGTAATTTAAATATTTTTTTCTTTATATATAATGACTTTTATTAAAATGAAGCCGCCATGTGTGCACAATCATGCAAAATCATATGTTTTTGGTTTGAAAATTTGGTCGCTTAGATATGTTATTATAGATGCTTCAATTAAATGTTGGAACTAAAACACATGTTGGCCTTGGAAATGATCGAGTATTTTTTTAATAAGTCTATTTGTAGGTCTGGAAAAAATAAAACATGTGTGCAGTTCACACGCGGTAGAAGTGAAGCTTTCAGAAAACTAAACTTTGGTAGAATGAGACTATAATGAACAAAGTAAACAAATTACATGCAACAAGTATCACAGAAAACACCAACACCATTATTGATCACATCATCTCAGACATAAACCTTTCGTATACTATAACAAACTGTGACACTTCAATATCTGATCACAACCTAATGATTCTTGACATACTTCACAACTACACTAAAGCAAAAATCCTCTTACAAATATGCAAAAATTGATTATGATAAACTAGAGGAGGATATCCGACAAAACCCCTTTTCTATAAATAATAATGAGGACTCGGAACTGAACTACAATAACTTTGTAAACTATCTGATAAACAAAATTAATTACAACAGTTCAATAACAATAAAAACAGATAAAACCTGTCTTCCTGATTGGATAACAAAAGACTTATTAAAAATGAATAAAAAAGAAATAAACTGCACCTAAAAATTAAAAAAAAACCACCCTGTAACCTATTACTGAAAACAGAATTTACTAAAATACGTAACGACATAACCATAAAAAACGAAACTTAAAAAAACAATACGATGACAGCCTTTTTAAAAAATGTGAAAATGGTAAGTACCAAAAAGACTTGGAACGTAATAAACAGCGTCATCAAGAATTAACAAACACGCAAAGTAAACAATGTACAAAATTAAAGAAAGGTAATGAAATCATCACGAAAGACATCAAGATAAGCGAATATTTTAATAACTACTTTTGTGATATTGGCGCTTCTTTGGCTGGTAATATAATCAACCAATACACCCATAAACTGAATGATAAAATTACATTAAAGTATGAAAGTGTGGAATCAATATAGATACCTACAACCCACAACTGAACCCGAAATATTAGATATTACAAAATCCCTAAAATCAAACGCGAGTGCTGGACATGATCAAATAAAATGTACAACAGTACAAAAACTTGCCCCACTACTAACTCCTATACTAACTAAACTGATTAACCTGAGCCTAAAAGAAGGTCAATTTCGGGACAGTTATAAAATTGCAAGGGTTATCCCAATGTATAAAGGGAGCTTGAAAACTCAAACACCTAACTATAGGCCCATTTCTGTCCTACCGATTCTATCAAAAATACTCGTACATGAAGGGGTATAGGTACGTTTATTCTACGAAGCACAGCACAAAGATAAGGCGGATAGGCTACGAAGCATCGCACAAAGAAAGAGGTCACCGATTAGTCTATCTCATTCTCTCGCAGACTAAATCCTAATAGATGAAGTTGTTTGTTTCAAATCATAATATACGATAGGCTAGACAACGTTCTGAAAAAAAAATTCTACATGCTAAACAATACGGTTTCAGAAAAAAATCTAATACTCTCTCTGCAACTAATGATCTTATAAATAAACTTAGAACTTGCATAGATAATAAAAACTATGTCATAGCAATTTTCGTAGACCTTCAAAAAGCCTTTGACACCGTAAGTCATGAAATACTGATTAAAAAAAATAGAAAAAACATGTATAACCGGTCCAGCTATCAAACTAATAAAATCCTATCTGTCCAACAGAAAACAATGTGTTAACATCTTAATATATAAAACAAAGTCGGGTTAGTTACACTATTTATAACTCGAGATCGGCTGCACCGATTTTGATGATCTTTGATTTGTTGGATTTGTCTCCACTCCGGATAACATAATAACTATTAAAACATCGCAACAATTCACGAAAAAGAAAGTTATGAAGAAAATTAAAATTTTCATACATTTTATATGGAATGAATTCTCATATTTTGAAAAAACTGCAGCATTATTGTGATAGGTATTTTCCAAAAATTCAAAAACGTCAAATGTCAATTCGCTGATTGTTTCGCTTTTGTTCTTAGTCATATAATGCTGCCCCTTTTTCTTACACACTAAATGTCAATAGTCGAAAACGAGACAAACGGTGAACGTATGTCTCTGCACCCCTCCAAAGGAAAAATACAATAATAATAAATTTCTGAAATGAAATGCATTTTTTTACGTAAGCTCCACTCAGGACCTATGTCATCTTAGGAGATGCTGGGTGGAGGGTCTTTTTAAGGAAGGGTAGGATGTTCTGGAAAGGAAAAAGGCATGAGGAGTGGGTAGGAATCTGGAGGTCAGTGTATCCGGGAGTGAATCCATCCCTCCAACTGCGATGCAAGGCCATTGCCTTGACCAGAATTGACCTTTTACCTTGACCTTTCCAGCCGGACTCTTTCGACCCATTGGTCGAGAGAATCTGGCTGGAAAGGTCAAAAGGTCAAAAGGGAGCTCCCAGTCTCTCTCGATCCGGCCCGCCACGCAGCCGGTGGGCAGACACATCCGCCGCCAAGACCCGCACAAAAGTCACCCCATGAATCCGAACCCCAGGCACCCCTGCTAAATCACCAAACATAGTAAACCACTTGGGGTTACCTATGGCTGAGGTGTTGGTTATCCAATAAATGGTTCCCGGGGCGGCGGCCCCCGTACCCGCTTCCTTTCAAAAATTCCCGTAAGTAAGTGGAAAAGTCAGAAAATCATAAAAAATATAAATCCGTACACAACGCCATCTCTGATACTAACAAAAACAAAACACGGACAGTTGGGCATCGATAATTGCTTCATTGTATAATTTTTAACTTAATAAAAAAACTTAATTTAATTCAACAGTTATTGATTCTAAGGCGGTACGAAGTTCGTCGGGTCAGCTAGTAGGAGATAAAAACAGTCAACTCGAGTATATAATTTATGGAGTTCCACAAGGATCAATACTGGGGCCACTTTTATTCCAAATATACATAAATGACATGTGTCAGCTAAAACTACATGGTGAAATCTTCTTATACGCAGATGACACGGCAATATTTTTCTTCGGCAAAAACTTCTAAAAAGAGGTCTACTAGAACAATCTTAAACGGATATTAATGTACTAAACGATTGGCTATTAAAAAATATATTAACAATAAATATTAATAAAACCGGTTACATGATCTTAAGCTCATCTGAAAGAATAATACCATAGCATAAACCATTACAAATAGAAGAAAGAGACCTACATATTCTAGATAGCGAAAAATACATGGGCTTATATGTTGATAAACATTTGACATTTAAACAACACAAAGAAAAACTAAAAACAAAAATCATTCCATTAATTCTTATACTTTAGCTTAATCCAGTCTCACCTAAATTATTTGATAGAATTATCGGGAAATACATACATTACGTACTTAAACGACTTACAAATAATACAGAACAAAGTTATTTAAAAACTCTTCAACTAGGTATAACCTAGACACTCCCACAAAAAAACTATACCAGGAAATGAACCTTCTGAAAATGAGAACATTGTACGAACATAACATATGCCTTTTAATCTACAAAATACAAAATGGACTTATGCACACAAACACAACATTTATAAAAAACATTACAGAACTTCCCAAATTAAAATAAAATATGTGTGGCGGCCACTTGTGCCGAATTAATTGCTCCGCCACTGGACTCCACCGAAATCGCTGGAAACACACTACGAGTACCTAGATGCAAGCCGCTACCGGACCTACCTACGGCTGATCTATCACCTGGTAACAATTAGCGCGGCAACCTACTGGAAAGTTCCCGTCTCCTCAATAATTTATCAACACAGCGACTGGAGTGTTCGCGAACTTTCTCACCTTAGGCGCGGCGGTCGAATTTCACACGCCGTTCTCGAAACTATTTGCCCGGCCGGCAGAATATAAAAGTCAGCGCGAGCCGCATACAGCTCAGTCTCAAGTCAGTCAGTACCTTCCCATCCATCGGTCAAGCAACACAGTCCGAGCAGTGCCGCGACTAAGTACGTGCCTGCGCCGGGCACCGGCCCCGCGCAGTCAGTAGTGAACAACATTTGTCCGGTGTGACACCAGGAACGTTTCCAGCACCTTCGAGGTCCTTCAGCAACCACCAACCGGCAACGAGCCAGCAACCAACTTCTTCTTCTTTCGTATGGTGGGGGGTCAGAGGGAGACATCTAGGTCTGCGAGCCAGTCCAGGGCCTCAGGCGTTGCCCTGTGGACCTCATCAATCCCGCCGGGAAATGAATGGAGCGGGCATTCGTTTAACACATGTTCGGTGGTCTGCACCGCACCGCATTCACACGTCGCCGACTCTTTAAGGCCCCATCTATGCATCATGTGAGCACAACGGCTATGGGAGCACCTTATCCTATTGATGGCAGTCCAGAGTTTGCGAGGCAATGAGAACCCAGGCTGTCTCTCAGTGGGGTCTTGCACGAGATGGGCGGTTTTGACGTTGGCTGATTGCCACTCAAGCTTCCACCTATCTTCTGGGGTGAGAGGTGTTCGAAGGAGTCTTTCTCCTTCCGTCCAGAAGGGTTTTCGAGACTTTAAGCGGCATGCCGGGTGGGAAACGACATCATCGTGCAAGGGTATTTCGCTTTTTTGCAGCGCCTTCTTGTATTCCCTCAGTGTTGCAATCTCTCGCCTGATATTTGGCGGGGTTAAGAGGAGTCGATTTTAACCGCAACCAACAGCCGGCAACGAGCCAGCAACCAACAACTGGCAACGAGCCAGCAACCACCAACCGGCAACGAGCCAGCAACCACCAACCGGCAACGAGCCAGCAACCAACAACCGGCAACGAGCCAGCAACCAACAACCGGCAACGAGCCAGCAACCAGCAACCGGCAACGGCCTTGGTTTTTCAAAGTGAATCCTATGGCGAGAAAAATCGAGCAATGCATTTCTTTACTATGTATAAAAAATTAAGTCGCTCCCACTATATGTGCGCTTAGATCTTTTAAAGTACGCAACGGATTTTCATGTGATTTTCATCAATAGATAGAGTGATTCATAAGGAAGGTTTTTAGGTATATAATTTCTCAAGGTTTTGTGTAAATTGGTTGAAATACATAATATATCTGGTCAAGCGGCAGCGGGCAGCATGGTATGGATTTGATTTAACAGATGGCGTTGGTTATAAAGGTTTCGTTAGCCTCAGCAACATGTGGCCGGGTCAGCTAGTTTTAAAATAAATCAAAACCTAAGCATTTTATTACTTTGAACCACAAGTGGACTGGTATAGTATTTAACAGAATAAACCATCTAACACACCGAAATACATGTTTTATTTTTCGTTCCCCGCCCCTGGGTAGAATTAATCTTGTATTGCAAATAACGTAATTACATTAACCCTGTAGATATTTAGAATTTACCAATATCCAACTGACCAGCCATTCGGTACAAGATTCGTACAAAGGAGACGATAAACTTTTATCGTCTTCTTCGGTAATAAATCGTAAATTTATCGCTCGGTCGGCAAAGTAGGAATCGCCGGGAAAGCGGGAAAATCAAATTAAGATTCGGACATCTTAAAATATGACCGATACAAGATACAAATTTCTATATTGGATTTTTAGAATAAAGGAGGGCTTACACGGACGAGATTTTAAATTAAATATTGGGTAGGAAATAAATAAAATATATTTTTTAAATAAAATCAATCGTTTGTGTCGAACTGGACATACGGTGTACATTTCGCAATGATTATAAGCGTTCAAGGTGGTTTGAAAGAGAAATACAGGGAGGGCGCTAATAAAAAAGATTATTATTAATAGACGTAAGTGACTGCAGTTTTTTTATTTTTATTTATTTATCTTTAGGTTTAAGGTATGTTTACATTATATTATTCGATGCCTGTCTCACTAGGATATACTCGTAAAAAGATTTAATAAAACACCAATTATGTAAAATAGAGCAAAAATTTCTATAGATACCTACATGGTGTTAAGCGACATACTTGACTTACTATTCCAGTGATTCTTGACGTAATTTGGAGTTTTTTTAATATTTTTTTATAAGAATACCTCACGAGTCTTAGCTGCTCCCGTCTGGGGCCAGTGAGACTATGGCATTCTCAATTGGGGTATGTTGTGAGGCTGAAAATAGTGGAAAGGAGAAGAGGAAGATGGGGAAGTACCTGGCTATTCAGATCTGGTCACTAAACACGGCTAAAGCCATTTCAAGCAACGTTCCAATTCCGAATGGTGGTCTTACACCAGAGCGATACTGAGAGTATCTTCCACTCTGGAACGTGCCGCAGATATACTATATATTATTTTAAATGAATTAATTGTGAAGTAACACAAATTAATCAAATAAAATTTATTTGCCCACGCTGGGATTTGATCCCACGACCGGATTGCGAGTCAAAAGCCTTACCGGTAAAACCACGCCGGCCGTAAAAAATAAATTGAAATTTTGGTCTCCAGTCACATCATCGATGTATTTTTTTCAGCCTGTCACCCCACTACGTTTTTAATTAAAGAATTTAAAAAAAAAACATAAAAATGTCACCGGAGACCAAAATTTTATTTACATTATTTAATCCATTTTAAGTCGGAAACAATCTCTTAATAATCTGTACATCGCAGTATTATACCTAGTTACATTTAAAGAAATGTTGAGATTTTTTCACATCAGTAGCATGAATACCAAAACCAGACGTGTTTTTCATAATTTTCCTAGCACATTTTGCGATATTTTTTACGCCTTTATTATATCCACTATCCGGGACCAAGATTAAGATGGCGCGACAACGTCCTCAAAGCTATATCTATCTAAACTGGAGAGAGCTGACACAAAACCGAGATGAGTGGAGAAAGACTCTTGAGGAGGCCAAGACCCACCAGAGGTTGTAATAGAGCCAAGAGTGATAATGATGATCCTGGACCTACTTACTAATAGTTATCCAGTTTGGATAGATGGTCAGCAATGAAGGTTTTGGCTATCTGACAGATAAGTTAATTTTAGTCATGTAAAAGAAAGACGAATCAATACAGAGGAATACGGTGTAAGAGCATGTTAGGTTAGATGGTCAATATGGCCATCTGGAAAATAAGTTAAGACTAGATCCAAAAATTCCTATGTCCCCATAGCATCTATCAGCTGTTCTGTAAGGTTAGTGTTAGTGGTTGGTCAATGAGAAGCTGCATGTCTACAGTACAGTACATGCACTATCCAGTAGTTACCTACAAAAACAGATACATTAGGAACAAGTATTCATCGTGTGAAATTCGGTGGTTAGTTACTGAGATCAGGATTTTAGTTATTTGGCAGATAAGTAAAGTCAAGTCTAGATTTGCCTTTACGGTATCCACTATCCTTTAGCTAGGTAGAAGCTGTACCAGTAGTTACCCAGTTAGGGTAGGTGGTCATGGCTATCGGCAGGGCGGGGCATAAATTACAGCCTCCAGACAAGGTTTATGGGTAAACAGTTGCGGAAATTTATTGTTGGATTGGACAATAATTGTCTAGCTGTAGAGGTTTCAGACAATAAGGTAATATATTGTAGATTGTAGACGGTCTCCGTGGTGCAATGGTTTGTATTGAAATTGTTGCGGGTTCGATTCGCACTTTAGTGTAAATATTATTGTATCTGCGTGGATTTTTACATTTAAGATGAAGCCATCCGAAATAACGCAAAATCATACAAAATCATGTATTTTACCGCAAATAAATGGGTTCAGTAGTTACTTGATAAAAAAAATTAAATTTCACTTCATTTTAAAATGACTCTGGTTGAGAAAGGGTTGAGGAGCATTTTAATTTCTAATTTTCAAACATTCTAATTTCGTTCGTCTGTGATGTTGTGCGTGGTATGAAATGTTCCCATGTAATGTAATGCGTAAACTTGTTCACATTCAGTGAAGTCTGGATTTTAAAATTTTAATTGATTGTGGGAACCAAGCTATCATGTAAGTAGGTACCAATACTATTTTATTGTAATAATTATTCTATCTTTGAAATGTGTACTTACTTCTTTTCATTAAATTTTTGACGGATCCAAATCCCAAACACTAAAGGCGGAAACATACTTACGTGTCGTGGTGCTTACTGTCGTGACGGTGAGTATTCACACTAATGTGTCGTGTCGTGGCGTGCTCTGGCGTTACTTCTGAACAGTAGATATCAAACCTTTGCAGCGTTTAAATGTGCATAATATTTTCTTCTGATTCGGATAGTGATTTTGATGAAGATCTTCAATTTCTCTTAGCAATGAAACTTCTTGAGGGCAAAAAAGGAAAATAAGGTACTAGGTTCACCCTATAAACAGAGAGAGATAAAGTGAATTTCATCATCTTGTTAAAGAACTAGAGAGCCACGAAGAGAAATTCCACCAATACTTTATATAGTATATTAATAATGTAATAGCATATTATATAATAATATAATATTTCAGCAATTTCTTCTCAAGCAGCATTTCTGATCAAATGGTGTTTATACTCTTTACACTTTGTATCATATAAAGTATATTTTCGTAGGCGTACAAGTTCAATAAGCTCGTTAGTAATTTTTCAAAAACACGCTGCAAACAAGCGTCCGCTAGTTGTTCACGTCGTTTAATGATGCGCCACGAGTCACGTGGCATAGAAACACATTTACATGTTGTGTCGTGTCGCGCCATACCATCGTCGACGCCACGACAGAACGCGTCACGACACGGCACGACCTACAAATATGTCTTTAACCATGATAAATGTATGAAACCGATTTGCTTCTGGCGCGTCATGACACGCCGCGACACGCAAGTATGTTTCTGCCTAAATGATTTTTACCCCTTCGGGCCTCGAGCCTATTTTGTTAGAAGTTCAAAATATTTTCTCTTTCCAAGTAAATGGAATATTTGTGAATGCATCCGAAAACTGATAACTGTTTTTGAAAGGTGATGAAATACCCTTTCAAATTTTATAATTCGAAATAAACATATCATTTTTGATATATAATTTGTTTTAATATAAACAGGAAATAGTTTTTTTTTAAATACTTCAAATCGAAAAAAATAGACGGTTTTAGCCGTCCTTGCCTGTATTTAAAAAGAAATGCTGGTAAACACGTATTTATTTGCAATATCCATTACTGACTTAACGTCTTAAGAAATTAATCCGGTTATCTGCTAAATAAACATGCTTGGGCTGCGTCCCATTCGCTAGACTCTTGTCAGGGGTACTCAACAGGTAAATCGCGAGCGATTTCAGAAACCAAAGCGGCATTCTGAATCCTTCTCTCATTTTTTTATTTTATTTTATTTTAAATATATAAACGGCTATACTGCCTTTTATAAATAAACATATAATAGAGTACAAAAGTAAGAAAAATAGTATCATTACATAATAGTAGTTTTAAACATAAAAATAACATACAATTATTTTATGTATCACAACAAAAAAGAACAATGAGAAATATCATCATATCATTTCAACATGTCCATATTGCGTATATAAAGTTACATTATGGAAAAAATAAATAACTTAAAAACTGAAACTTAAAAATAACATACAATTATTTTGTGTATCACAACAAAAAAGAACAATGAGAAATATCATCATTTCATTTCAACATGTCCATATTGCGTATATGTTACATTATGGAAAAATAATTTTTGAGTGCATGTTTATATTGATATGTTTTTATTTTATCATATTTTATTTTATTTCATCGCATATTCGCGTAAGAAGTAAAATTTTAATAAATATATTTTGGCAATTTTCCAGACCACCTAATTATTTTTCTTCAGTAAAAAAATAGAATAATTTTTATTTATCCATTGATACAAAATTTTACATTTCAGAGTATAATCCAGTAATGTTGGCCTCACTGGGTGGGTTACCCGTGCTGAGACCTCCATTTTATAATACAAGAATTTATACATACCTAATACATTTAAAAAAAAAATATATGTTTGTGACGAAAAACAATTAAAATGAAGATAAATTTACACTAAAAATAAAGATAAAAATTGAAGTATGATTTGTGTTGCGTGTTCTATATTGGTTTTCTGTGTTGCGTGTATATGTTTTACGCACCAGATTTAAATGTCCGGGTTAAATTTACCCCACAGGAAAAACTAAACCCTTTCACACAAATGATCATCTAGCCAATCCACGCCATGCATTTGTACAATGTAAAATGTAAGTATTATAAATAAAAAACAATACAAGAACAACATGTCAACCTACCAGAGACCAAATGGGAAAATAATTCACCGAATCCAGATTTTTCATATCAGAGGGTTCGGCTCTGTGGAACTCGTAATTAGCAACTATCACGGAGATAACAAATATTGTTAAAAAATTAAAAACTCAAAATCTGCTGCAATGGATAGTATAAGAATGCACGACATAAAAAGACATAAATATTTTAGCCCCAATTATTACGCACTTAGTAAATAGACTTATTACTCAAGCAGAAATACCTGATGATCTAAAGTGTGCTATAATTAGACCTATTTACAAAGGTGGAGTACACTCAGAGATAGGAAACTATCGACCTATCAGTATCTTGCCTGCACTTGAAAAAATCTTTGAAAAATATATTTCTTTAAAATTAAACAAATACTTACAGAAATTTTCCATTATAGACAAAAATCAATATGGCTTTCAAAAGAAAAAGAGTACTGAAATATTATTACAGGATTTCTCGAATTATGTAAATAGTGAATTAAATAAAAAAATGCATGTTTTAGTATTATTTATCGATAATTCCAAGGCGTTTGACACAATTAACCCGCAAAAATTATTAAATATTCTAGAAGCAATAGGAATCAGAGGAAATCTACTAAATTTGTTTAAAAATTATCTATCTAATAGACATATCTGTGTAAAAATATTTGAAAAACTGAGTGGGAAAAAAAAATGTACGCCGGTGTCCCGCAGGGGTCAATTTTGGGACCCACCCTTTATATAATATTTGTATCAATAATGAGTAAACTATTCTCACATGTTAAACACTTTGTATATGCTGACGACACGTTACTGATCATATCGGATGAACAATTATATACTGCGATTAAATATATGCAAGAAGACTTTATATCTCTGATTAAATGGTGTCATGACGTAGGATTAATTATAAATACAAAAAAAACCAAACTGATGCACATAAGATCTCCACATGCAAAAGTTTCCATCATGCCTGAAATAATTTCTCATAACTTTACCTGCATCCATCAAAATATTGTGCAGCCCTGCTCATGTGAAACGATTGAGCTAGTAAACGAATACGTTTATTTGGGCGTGACTGTTGATTGCTACTTTAAATGGGACATACAAATACACAAAATTTGTAAACGGCTGCGGGCGATAGTGGGTAGAATATACAAATTGAAGTGTTTCGTTCCTGTGAATACCTTAAGAATTATGTACATGTCACTCGCGGAATCAACTTTAAGATATGGATTAACCACTTGGGGACATTCTTGCAAAACAAATTTAAATTACGCACAATCAATACAAAATTCTATCGTTAAATTACTAGTTAAAAAAAAACATTTTTTCGCAGAGACGAAACATTTCACTTTTGTATCAAAATTTAACAGTTTTGCCGGTGCAGGCCTTATTATGGTATAAAATATTGATTCAGCACATATCTGACTCTGAGTATAAGAGGAAAGTTGAACATGGGCACAATACTAGGTTCACAAAGAATGAAGGCATGCTTGTACCTAAACATAATAATAAATACGGACAGCGAACCCTTGAGTATAATGTGCCTAAAATATATAATATGCTACCTGGTAATATTAAGAAATGCGAATTTCCAAATAGAGTCAGATATTTGCTGAAAACATGGCTACTAGGTAGAAATAATTTGTATTAGGCGATTTAGTTTTACTATTAATGTGTAAGTTTATTGTTATTGTATAAATTAAGGTCTAAGTTGTAATCTGTACAAAGTTGTAATAAAAATCCTGTTGACAAACTACTTAACTGTAGTTTAACGGGATATATATGAAATATAAAAAAAAAAAAGATCTATAAATCCTACTGATGCCTCAATGTAAATATTTAAAAAATCTTTTGTAATCCTACATGTGTTTGAAATTACTGGTTTTTGCATTTTTATATATAAATTCTTAGACAAATCTAATAATATTTTTTTTCAGAAACATATTTTTGAATATTATAGGAATTTAGAATTTCTACATCAATGATATTAGTTATTTTTTTTATTTTTTCGTGTAAAACTATATCAGATCTTTTATGACTAATTGTTCTGTCTGTTTATATTGTTTTATCATAATATATTTTATAAAAATCATTTTCTAAAAATGAATTTGGTTCATATTCATAATATGGTACATTACGGCAGGCAATCAAGTTATGTTTAATTACCAAACTTTGGTGGATTATTTTTAAAACCTGATTGTGCCTAAATGTGTACTCGGACGGCGCTAATACAGAACGTCCCGATATAATATGTTCTATTGTTTCCGGAAAAGGTAAACATTTTCTACATAAATCATCAATTTGATTTATATCTTTGATTATATGCTTCTATAATTTTTAGTATTTTAAATAAATATAATAATAATAAAATTAGCTTTGACGGCACAAAGCACTTCTTCTTAGAGTGAATTGCCTCTTAAAAATCGTATTCATTAACACGATTCAAGAGTTTTTACGATACAAAATATCTATGTAATGTCTCGTCGTCGATTTCCAGGAAAAAAAGACTGTGCATCCCTGGTCCTGGGTCTTGCTGGAGGAGTCGGGCCCGTTGGAGATGAATATATATCCGGGTAGAAGTTTAGTATCGGGGACTAAAAGTAGACACTGCTTAAGTAATGAAAATCCCACCGGGCATTGATTGAATTCAATGGAATTACTTCGTTCGGTCGTCTTCTCTTACTTAATCTTATAAAACGGTATCGAGGGGGATCTAGATTCACGGGCAGGGCCGGGTGCCGGTTAAGGGCTGAATTTTTAATATAAGTGTGTTTTATAAACGTGGTATCATTAGTGTATTTAAACACGCAATGAAGTATAATGTTTTTTTTTAAGTAAAAATTCTTTACGCACGCTCGACTTGGGGGTTAAGCTGGTGAATGCGTTACGAAACGTGGTGATTGTTACGAAAAATGTCATGCGAACGGTAACCGATGCGAACGGTGATCGAATGCTAGGCGAACGGTCGGGCCTTTTCGCACGCTTGACTTAGGGAGTGATAAGGATAAGGATAATGATAGTCACCCCAAGGTCGTAGGTCACCCCAAGGTCGTAGGTCACCTTAAGTTCGTAGGTGTCCCTAAGGTCGTAGGTGACCCCAAGGTCGTAGGTCACCCTAAGGTCGTAGGTCACCCCTAGGTCTTATATCACCCCGTACGCTATGTTTGGTAACTTAGCAGGGATACCTGGGTTCATTGGGCGAGGTTTGTCTTGTAGTTTTACTTCAGTCGTGTGGTCTGTGGCACACTCGTTTTTTTTCATAAAAAATATTTTTTTTAAAAGATGGGATTTTTTAAATTATCTTACTAATATTATAAATACGAAAGTTTGTATGGATGTATGTGCGTTTGTTACTCTTTCACGCAGAAACTACCGAATAGATTTTAATGAAACTTTACAATTTTATTTTTATTTTATTTTATTTAAGGAGAAAACACAGATACAGACAATAATTAACAAAACAATATTATGATCAATACCTTGAGAATTCGCCTGCACCCCAACTATTTCTCACTGATTGACTTGATAAATAAAGATTTTCAAATACATTTTTATACATGTTTAAAAATAAGTCATAATTAATAATGAATCGAAAATTATTTAAAACGAAGCACATAAAAAGTATAGTGAATGATGTATGAGTTTTCTTTTTTTATAGGAAAACGGCCTTCAATATTCTACCAAAAGTGCTATACCTAAGTATCAAAAAATATATCGAAATCCTTAAGGTTGTGGTTTTTATTAAACAATTCGCACATTCTTCTGATTGGATCCCTGACACCAGCATTTGTACGTGTCCGGTTAATGTGGAATAAGTCGTTAAGCCTAGTTGTTCTGGGATGGTATTTTAAAATTAATTAGTTTGAGTAAGTCAGGAAAGTCGATAACGTTGTTGCAGATTTTATACAGGGTCATTAGATCAAGGTATGTTCACCGGTTAGATAGAGTGGAGACGTTATATTTCGAGAGCATAATTGTGTATCCCCGTTTAGGTGCGCTTATTGAGGCAACGCAGAAATTTCTTTTGGGCACAATAATATAGCTCATACATCAGAATAACATACAGGCTATATATAATGGTAAGCTCTAGCGTTATGAAATTTGTATAAACGAAAATGTGCGTATTTCATATATTTTAGCGGCAGGGAGGAAAGGCAGGGGGAAGGGGAATGGGGGAGGTGGGATTCGCGGAGAGGGAGAAAACGAGGTAGGGGAAAACTGGGAAGGTGGAATGGAACGGGTACGCACGGGAAATGACATGCAGGGAGAATCAATTTACTTCTTTGAATAGCATAGCAACGCATGCCGGGAACCAGCTAGTGGAATATAAATCTGAAGAAAAAAGAAAAACGTAGGAACTAAAAAGAAAAAGCATTTAAATCAATTGTAGACTGTTTTAAGTCGACCAAATTACATTATTTATTTAAATACTTTTCAAGATGGTGGCCATTTTATCATTAAAGATTCCTTTTTCAAATATGATAATGTTTTGTGTATTTGCACCAGAAAAGTTTTTTATTTGAGCTATCATTTTCTGAAATCGAGTCTGAAAGCTGGAATTTTTCAGATCAAATTTAAAAAAAAAAATGAACCCGCAAAAGAAACATTTTTTTTTTAAATGTAATAAGCAGTAGGGTAGAGTGGGGATGGTTGAAACACTTTTACTTTAACTATTTGTAGTAATATTTCGTTTGTATTTATGGATAAGATGTTTATACTAGATGTTCTATGATCTATCTAGTTATTAAATTAAATTTATTGGATGGCCGCAACTCGTACAGGTAAGCTAAAATAACCACTTAAAGACGATGGGGAAATCTGTTTCAATTATCCCCATAGTGTGGACGATTGAAACAGTATGTGGAGATAATTGAAATACTCTAAATATCTTTGGAATAATTGGAGTAATTTTAATCAATGTTAAGCATTTTCATTATTATAACAGTACCTAATTGTTGAATGGAACACTAGTATGTATTGAATTATTTGGCGGGTAGGAGGTAAACCGACGTAACTCAGTGGTTAAAAAACAGTTGACCGGATATCTGAAGGACGCGGGTTTAAGTCCCGTCGGCGCCATGTATCTTTTCTCGGGAGATTTTTTCAATATAGATGAGTGTTTCAGGCTAATAATTAGCTACGACTATTTTCAAATTTCAAGATGAAGCCATGCGAAATCATACAAAATCGTGTGTTGTGGATTTGAAAATTTAATCGCTTAGAAATATTATAGATGAAATTCATTCAGATTCATCCTCAAATACAGTGCGAGAAAAACACAAGCAATAAATAATTTTTAAGTACATTAACCATAGATTAAGAATAATTAGTACCAATCTGAAGACTTTATTTGACCGAACTTTAACAAGCTGGAACAAATAAATTTAAGTTGAAATATGTTTCACATTCTTTATATTACATTATTATGATGGAGTTCCACCACAAATTGTCAGTTTCAGGGGTTAATTTCAGCTGTATAGTGTATTTTAAAATACATCCCTTGAATTGATTAAGGGTTGATTCTGGCAACATTAAAGTCTTGGACCACCCCTGGGCCCAACCTTTTAGTCCGGGGTAGATTAAAGCACATTTTCCTTTATAAGCACAATTTTCCCGATAGGAAAGACATCAATTTATTAATATATTTCACCGATGCGTCCGAGGGTTTAAGTAAACTTCAATTTATTACTGTCATCGAAAATGTGATTATTAAGCAATACATATCTTAGCATTTTATATTGGAAAGTTTTTTTTATATGAACACCGCCAAAGAGTAATAATAATAATAATAACATTATATTTATATAGCGCAGTTTTGTGACATTTCACTTCAAGTGCGCTTAACTATAATAAATTTAAAAATAATCCTACAGTGCTCCTTATAATATTGAGAAAATAATAAAAGAATATACAGTATTCACAAAATAATGACAGAAGAACAAAATTAACTAAAGATAGTGCTGTTATAGCACATACGGGACAATAATAAAAATAGACAATAGCGGTGCTATTGTAACACAGGACAAAACAAGAACTTTAAAACTAAAATATAATATACTAACAGAAAGGCAGTTTGCGTTTAGAAATAAGAGATATTCTGCCATAAATTCGGATACGAAAACATAAAACAAAAATACAATTATGAGGAAACCGAAACCAAACAATTACGGGAAGCTTGAGAACATGGCTTATTATAATTACGTATATTGAAAAGATGGGATTCATTAATGGAATGATTTTGTAAATAATTTTGTTTTTAAAGCACGTTTAAATTCAGCCAAATTCTGTATATATTATTAGTAAGAGTTGAGGGAAGTTTATTCCAAATGAGAGGGCCCGTTACATGAAAAGAGCGATCATAGTAAACAGCTCGATTTGACCTAGAAAGTTCTATTAGACGATTATTAACATCTAGATCTGCTGACCTTAGAGTAAGCTGTCTCTCGCTTAAGTTTTGTCGGACACATAGTTCCGATATATAGGCTGGCGCCATTCCTTGCAATGCTTTGAAGGTCATTAAGCAGATCTTGAACTCTATTCTTTCAGGACATCGAAGCCAATGAAGACGATCCCTTCCCAACTTCTCCCAAATGCCTGGAGCCAGTCAGACTATGGCACCCCAATTGGGGTATATTGTGAGGCTGAAGGTAGATGAGGAAGAGGACGGTGGGTATTCAGATCTAGTCACCAAACACGGCTAAAGTCATTTCAATAGGACTCGGGAACCATTTATTTAATAACCAAACCCCTGCCATAGGCCACCCCAAGTGGTTCGCTACGTTTGGTGACTTAACAGGGGTGCTCGGGTTTATGGGGTGAGGTTTGTCCAGATCTTGGCGGTGAACGCGTCCGCCCACCAATTGCGTGGACCTCCAACAGGGGAGAGGGAGGCTTTTTGATCTCTTCACCAGAAGATCTCGGAACATCGCCTACCGCGATGGGAGGGATATATTCATATATCCGTCACTCTGAATATACCTATTGACCCGCAGATTCCTACCCACCCCTGACATATTTTTCAATCCCAAAACTTCCTTTCCTAAAAAGACCCTCCACACAGCATCCTCAAAGATGACATAGGCCCTGAAGAGAGTTTTTATCCTCAGGGCGTCCCGTGAGAAGCTAATGTAAGAAAAGGTAATTACGTTTCAAATCTGAATGGTGGTCTTACACCAAGGCCATACTGAGAGTATCTACCGCTCGGGAACTTGCCGCATACATGCCTTGGGTATATTATTTTTAATTATTAAATTGTACGATAACACAATTCAACCAAATGAATTTTACTTGCGCCCACCGGGATTTAAACACGGATTGCTAGTCGATTCCCTCAACCACGAAGGCCGTTAAAAGGAAAGTAACATGTTACATATATTTGAATATGCTTTTTAATTTTTGAACGTGGAATAATCTGCAGTAGGCATACCTATGCAGGTACTGCAAATTGACGTTATAGTAGGGTAGGCAGATATTTTCAGTATCGCCCTTGTAAAATACCACCATTCATAATCGAAACTTCGCTAGAAATAGCTACAGCAATATTTGGTGATCTGAACAGCCATGTACTTCCACACCTTCCTCTTCCCTATCTCCTTCCCTTTCCCATTACGTAATCCTCGTAGATTGCTACAATTGGAGATGCTGTGGTTCCACTGGCTCCGCACGATAGGGAGCTTTTGTAGTGAGGTGAATACTTTTTACAATGAGGTTTCTTTTACATTCCAACCGAGTTTTAACGTAATTTTTAGTGACCGACCGAAGGTTCGGTTTCGGTTTGGTATTCGGCAAGTTTCGGCCAAAAATCTGGTTTCGAAAACAAAACTTTTTTAGACATGTTAAAAATCGAATGTTTACTGTTATTTGATTTATTTCTTACATTTATTCAAACAGTTAAGTTAACTCGTTAAATTACAAAAAAAAAAAAAAACAATAATTGAAGTAAGTAGATATGTGCAAAAATATATTTTTTGTATTAATTCTACCAAACAAACAAATTTTATAAAAAAATAACAAAACATGTTAACTACTTCTTGGAACTTCTCGTTCGGCTGACATCGGGTGAGTTCGTGGCTCGTATGTCACCCGCCATCATCAGCAAAATACTCAATTAACGAGGTCCTTCCTTTAAGTGTTGATTATTGACGTTAAATGTTTGTTCCAAGAAGTGGTTAACGTGTTTGTTAATTTTGATTTGTTTTATAGCAGTAAAATTTAAAAAAAAATTTACATTTCTTCAATTATTGTTTTTTATTTCATTTAACACGTTTTAAAGAATTTTGTGATTGTAAACGCAATAAAAATTTAAATACTCTATTATTGAGGTCCTTCTTTTATAACGTAAGTGTTGATTATTGACAAATTTTTGTTCCAAGAAGTAGTTAACATTTTGTTATTTTTAATAAATTTTGTTTGTTTTATATTTGTTACTTTAATTGTTGTTTTTTTTTTTAATTTATTTATTTAATTTAACACGTGTTAACTGTCTGAATAAGTGTAAAAAATGAACCAAATAACAGTAAACAATCGAATTTTAACACGTCTAAAAAAGTTTCGGTTTAGGCCGAAACTGAGACATACACCGAAGATTCGATTTCGGTTTCGGTGGAAAGCTCTCTTTCGGTCGGACACTAGTAATTTTTACACATCATCATTGAAATAATCAAACTAACGTTAAAATTGCGAACGCAATACTTAATGTTAATTGGAGTGTTTGAATGTAATTAGGTATGTATGTTACACGAGGCAAGGTTAGGTTAGGTTGCATTCTTGGTATTTTGGTGTAAACGACATAAATTGACGAGTTAATTTTTAATATAATTTATATGCTCTTTAACAGAAAACATATTGAACTACTTGTCTATATACTGTAGGCAGGGCTGGGCAGTATTTGAAATACTTGTAATTGAAATACGTATTTGAAATACAAATACGTATTTTGTATTTGTATTTCAATTACTTCCTAAAAATGTATTTTGTAATTGGTATTTCAATTACCTGCTGCTGAGGTATTTTGTAATTTGTATTTCAAATACTTGTGGTTTCAAAATACATTTTCAAATACATTTAGCGATCTTAATAATGATAATGAAAAATAAACACACATAGATAATACATAGATTAAAAACGCTAGAATCCTACACTGTTGTCCTTTGCTATAACACTCTTACAGCCGTTGTGTCCAACCTATGCTCAGCCGAGATCTCCGCTCAGCCCTGCTCAAATGCCCAAATACGCTGTGTCGAAACACAATGATCGTCCCACCACACTCAAATGTAAGGAAGGTAGCCGGGTGGATTAAAGTTGCTAAGGAAGACCTACTTATAAAAACTGACAACAGAGCGAACAAAAATCCGCGAAAACAATCGAGCTGTCAATATCAATTAATTATCGTAATTATCTGTCATCAGTTCACTCTTTTGTCGGCTTTTTTATTTGGTTTTTCAATTTGAAATATGAATCCTATATTGAATATAGTGATTATGGTTGACGATAATATTGGATTATATAGGCGGCGGCAAGATGCCGATATAAATTTTATGGAAGTATTAAATGACGGCGATTTTTATAACCGCTTTAGGAGGACAAAAGCGTGTTTTTTTATATGTTTTGAGCCAAGTACCTAGAAGATAATTTAACATACGCAAGCGAAAGGTAAAGTTTTGACTTATTCGAGTGTCATTTTTGTAATAATATGTGGAATATAATTAGCACTTGTCGAGGACAATGTCATTCCAAGCAGCTTCTTTTGATTTTACAAGCGTAGCGTAGTTTGGGCCACCTGTCGCTTTCGACAAAATGACCTGCGACGAGGTAACTAGGTCTACAAGTCTCATTTTTTCGTTTGGCGTAAAATTTTTCGAACGCTTCGCCTTGTCCATTTTGAATACAAAATTTCAACTGATTCTAATGTCAAACTTCAAACGCACGTAAACAAAAAAGTAAGTCAATTAACACCTTATTTTTAACATATTAAATACGTTTGTTTTAAAAATGTAAAATGTCGGTTTATGTATTACACTATTTAAAATAAAATATCTGTATTAATAATAAATAAAATTAATTAACGTTTCGGTATTAATTTAACATGTAAAGTTGCTAACTTGACGTCATTTTTTGGTGTACGAAAGCAAATGGGGCTACACACCGAGCGCTACGATCAAGTTGTTGGACACAGCTAAAATGGAGCATTTTCCTAACATACCTTAGCTTAGCGGCGCAAGGCGCTAGGCTCAGCTTCACTCGGATTAATCATCCGAAAATGTTGGACACAACGGCTGTTACAGCCGTTGTGTCCAACCTATGCTCAGCCGAGATCTCCGCTCAGCCCTGCTCAAATGCCCAAATACGCTGTGTCGAAACACAATGATCGTCCCACCACACTCAAATGTAAGGAAGGTAGCCGGGTGGATTAAAGTTGCTAAGGAAGACCTACTTATAAAAACTGACAACAGAGCAAACAAAAATCCGCGAAAACAATCGAGCTGTTAATGTCAATTAATTATCGTAATTATCTGTCATCAGTTCACTCTTTTGTCGGCTTTTTTATTTGGTTTTTCAATTTGAAATACGAATCCTATATTGAATATAGTGATTATGGTTGACGATAATATTGGATTATATAGGCGGCGGCAAGATGCCGATATAAATTTTATGGAAGTATTAAATGACGGCGATTTTTATAACCGCTTTAGGAGGACAAAAGCGTGTTTTTTTTATATGTTTTGAGCCAAGTACCTAGAAGATAATTTAACATACGCAAGCGAAAGGTAAAGTTTTGACTTATTCGAGTGTCATTTTTGTAATAATATGTGGAATATAATTAGCACTTGTCGAGGACAATGTCATTCCAAGCAGCTTCTTTTGATTTTACAAGCGTAGCGTAGTTTGGGCCACCTGTCGCTTTCGACAAAATGACCTGCGACGAGGTAACTAGGTCTACAAGTCTCATTTTTTCGTTTGGCGTAAAATTTTTCGAACGCTTCGCCTTGTCCATTTTGAATACAAAATTTCAACTGATTCTAATGTCAAACTTCAAACGCACGTAAACAAAAAAGTAAGTCAATTAACACCTTATTTTTAACATATTAAATACGTTTGTTTTAAAAATGTAAAATGTCGGTTTATGTATTACACTATTTAAAATAAAATATCTGTATTAATAATAAATAAAATTAATTAACGTTTCGGTATTAATTTAACATGTAAAGTTGCTAACTTGACGTCATTTTTTGGTGTACGAAAGCAAATGGGGCTACACACCGAGCGCTACGATCAAGTTGTTGGACACAGCTAAAATGGAGCATTTTTCTAACATACCTTAGCTTAGCGGTGCAAGGCGCTAGGCTCAGCTTCACTCGGATTAATCATCCGAAAATGTTGGACACAACGGCTCTAATTATTATTTGTAGTTCTCTTTATCATTGCTTTATTTTTATTTTATTTATTTCGGAGACCAACAGTTTACATTAATAACAGAGCATTTAGTAATTGAGTCACAATAATTGAACCATTTACAGGTTTCCACATAGGTATTGTATTCAAAGTGTAGTGATTCCAGAGATATTTTCTAATGAAAAATTACATTTTAAGAGCCTAGTTATGTAGGAGGGGGAAGGATGGGGGGAATCGGTTAAGTTGAGGTACAGTAATAAAAATATGCGCGACAAAAAATTAAAAGAGAAAAAAAAGAAAAAAAAGGAAGTTCTTAGAGTGGTGGTTGTATTAGAGGGTATCTATAGTTATTGTTATTGTAGAGTATCGAGAGAGCGTCTGGGTGATTTTAAGGGGTGTGGTGCAGAGTTAAAAATGTCAAATTGTGTATAGTGTGTATTGAAATTGTTGGATGCACGATAGTTGAAAGAGTTCTGCTTAGAATTTGTTTTGCACCGTAATGTACTGTACATTTGTGTTGTATTATAATGTACTGTACATTTTGCTTACGTCATGCTAGTTATTATTATTGTCCTGTGCTATAGTAGCACTGTTATTGTACATTTTTTATCATATTATATTATACTTGTCATTGCTTTGTATTGAACATTTTTCTATCATAGTACTAGATCAAGCACTATAGGAATAATTTGACTGATTACTAGATTAATTTTAAGTTAATTACTGTAGAGCGCACTTGAAATGAAATAACACAAAACTGCGCTATACAAATGTCATCCATTTATATATAAATATGAATCCTGTTTCCCTTGATCACGCCATAACTTCAGAGTGACTTTACCCATTTCATTAATTTTTTTAAAGTTTTCTAATACTTTGTAGAAGGTTCTTACGGAAAGAAATATTAAGAAAATTACGCAGAAAATTTGATAATATCATATTATAATTAACGACTATTTTAACTTCGCACGTTTGACAGTTCGCGCGTTTGATGAAATTTGAATTTAGCAGGAAGCTGTTTTTTTTGTAACAAAAGAATTATCTATGGATTTTTTAAATCATAGATATTTTTAATCGGTACCTATGTGAGGTACCAGATTTGATTGATTGTTCTTGAAATACAGAAAAATTAATATTTGTAATATGTGAAAAATGAAAATTTGAATAAAAAAATTATAATAGCTGGCACGCGATTTATTTGAAAACAGAATATACTGGGACTAAATAAATGGACCGCGGGAGGGGGGTTGGCGGGATGGGGGAGCGGGAGAGGGAAGAGGGTTGGCAGGGAAGGTGGAAGGGAAATGCAAGAGGGGAAGGGGATGCGGTAGGGGAACGGGGACGCACGGGAAAGGACATGCAGGGAGAAACAATTTATTTCTTTGAATATGGCATTACAACGCATGCCGGGAACCAGCTAGTGTTATTATAATAATTATTATTATAATCCAACACCTAAGTCCTATACCACAAAACTTTACAAGTGGGGCGGAGACGAGATGTGTCTCCTGATTAGTCAATTTTAGCACGTCTCTGTTTCATTCTGCTCAGCTTTGCTTCTATGGAAATGCACCTTAGATATGGGCACTTACGATAATTTATTGCAACCAAAGGTTCTACCAAAACCAAATGTATTTTGTATTTTGTAATTTGTATTTGAAATTAAAAAATGGTTAAAATACTGTATTTTGTATTTTGTATTTCAAATACATGACTTGAAAGTATTTTGTATTTCGTATTTTAAATACATGCGAGAAAGTATTTTGTAATTTGTATTTCAATTACAGCAAAGCATGTATTTTGCCCAGCCCTGACTGTAGGTATATATCAGCGTACAAGTACAAACAATCGACACTGTTTCTTGTTTCTCTTTTTTATATTAGCTATTAACACTCAAAGTTTTACTATTCACAATTTATAATTTATAATTTAATCTGAAAAATGTCCTCCACAACACAGGTGAACTCCTAGTGTGGAGGACAATATATTATACCTTTGTAATGTAAATGTACTAAGAATAAATAAATAAATAAATAAATAAATAAATAAATAAATAAAATAAATAAAATAAACAATAGACACTGTAAATAAATTCGTATGATATCCTTTTTAATGCCGATTTTAGGTTTGAAATTGATAATTATCCCTTTTGACCACTATTAATTTCGTTAATCAACTATTTTCACATGCATACTATACACAGCACACCGGTATATACGAGTACTATAGCAAAGTTTATTGTTTTCTTTAGCAACCATCGAACCCCAGTTCCTCGAACACTGTACCTGGAGAGCCACTCGACCACTCGTCCAGTGGCCACATACGAAGCCCCCTTTGTCTCCAGCCGCCATCTCCACTCCATCTTCCATCATCAGGTTCTTCCTCCCACGACCCGACTCATTAATAGTGATGATATTGGCTTTAGTTCGGGTGAAGGGCCAACTCTGGATGTTCAGAATGAGTAATTATTTAATATGACAAAACTCAGATATAGGTACACGGTGTACGAAAACTCGAAGTACAAGCGGGATACTAGTGAATCAACATCAACAAAACTACCCAGCTAAATGATCAAATAATCAATTCTCCTGTTTGTATTGGAGAGTACCTAGTCCAATTGTGGTTTTAACGAGTATTTTTTTAATGAATACCGCGCAAGGAAAAGTAGGTACCTGGCTATTCAAATCTCGTCACCAAACACGACTATAAGCTGGATGGATAGGGTTACAAATGAAGATGTTATGGTTCGGATGAATAAAGAAAAGGAAGTAATTAAAACTATAAAAATCCGAAAACTTCAATATCTTGGACACGTGATGAGACATCCAGAGAAGTATATGAGATCTTGCATCTCATAATGCAGGGTAAGATTGCCGGAAGACGGGGCCCTGGAAGAAGGAGAACCTCATGGCTGAAAAACCTAAGACAGTGGTTTGGCCAGTCTACCGTGGAGCTGTTCCGGGCCGTAGTAAACAAAGTCCGTATAGCCAACATGATAGCCAACGTCCGTTGAACGGACAGAGTAGCAAGAAGAAAAAGAAGAAACACGACTGAAATCATTGCAAGCAAAGTTTAGGTTTTGAATGTTGGTCTTTCACCTATACTGAACCATACTGAACATACCGCAAATATAGTAGGGATGTACCTATATATTGTTTTAATTTAAAAAATTATTCAAAAACACAAATTTACACATCGGGATTTGAACCCGCCAGCTCCGGATTCGTAACCAAAGATCGTATTTTAAGATGAGTATTTTTTTTACAATAGTCAGGGCCTGTGTCATCTTAGGGAATGCTGCATGGAGAGTATTTTTAGGGAGAGGAAGTTCTGGGAAGACAAAAGGTATGGGTAGGAATCTGGGGGTCAGTGTCCAAGACGGACATATAAGTCCATCCCACTCATCCCATCCTCACTCATCCCATCCTCACTGCGATGCAAGGGAATGGGTCGAGAGAGTCCGGGTGGAGAGGTTAAAAAGCCTCCCTCATTCAATCTCTCTCGATCCGGCCCGCCACGCAAAAAGTGAGCAAACACATCCGCCGCCAAGAATTAAACAAACCTAATCCCATGAACCAGGGCACCCCTGCTAAGACTAGTGTTAAGAGTTTTTTACGAGACACCGTGTATGCGTTAAATTTCCGAACCGCGCCACGAATTAAGCGAAATGAAGGAAGCAACCGCAAACAGCGCGAAACGGCTCTTGCCTGCAAAATTGAGAAACAATATATTTTTTAAATGGTTTCAACTTAAAATAACGTCTAACCTCTTGCTTTGTTTCGTCGTTCCCTTTTTGTGGATGGGTTTGCACGGCGCCTCTCTTGATTTTTACCCGAAGCTCGGTCCCATTTTCTACTGAAGGTTCGGGTATCCGCTAAATCAATCGCAGGTTTTCATCAAAAATCTGTTTTACCTCACCATATTATTCGTATTTACTTCTGTGGATACTTTCAAAATAATAAAACAATTTTATTGGGGATAATTTCAACAAGGTGTCAGGGCAAACTGGTCCTTAAGTTTGTTAAATTTATGTTATTTAAAGAATTTTTCGCCGTTTTGAAGTACCTATTGAAGTTCCCTTTTGAAGTACCTACCTATTGTTATTTACACCTTGTTAAATGAGTTCTAAAACAATTATTGGTATACTCGAAGGTAAGTATTTTTACAATTTCCATTTGATATTTTCACAATTTCCATTTCATATTTTCCCCCATGTCACCAATGTGATATTTTCACAGTCAAAAGTACTTATAATCGTGATTATTTTTTGTGTTATTGTCATGTTGCGGTTTCTCCTTCGTTAGCCAACGTTTGGGGCAGTTTTCGGCAGATTTGTGGTGTAGCAAAAAGTCGTTCTTGAACGAACCGCAGAATTGAGCTAGAGAATTATTAGTGAAAACTTCTTTAGCTCCGTTGAAATTCGATTTGAAACTCGATAAAACGAAAAAGCGACACTAAAAAGAGACAAACACATACATCTATAGGATTTTGCCTGCTAAAAAATGAGATAGAATAATCCTAAGAGTATAGGGATATTATAATCGGTCTCCTCTTTGTGCGGTGCTTCGTAGCGTCCTTTTCTGAACTGCACACTTGTAATTTTTTAATTCTTTTGTTAGACTCTCTATCGGAGAATAGCTAGGGATCATCAGGGAACCTTCATCATACTCCCTGCGATCTTATTAACTCAGTGGAATTGAACTCGTACCATTACGAATTTATGAGATACCTGGTGCCAGATGGTGTCTTCTTCTATCATTCATTCGATCAATCTCCCCTGAATCATTTGAATGACTTTATATAGATTTTTTTTTTGAAATGGTGATAGGTATTTCTTTGGACAAATTGCATAATTCCTTATGCATTTTTTTTAAATATTACACAAAATATATGGCTTACAATTAAGTAGGTGAGTATGTAAACACCTACTCAAGGGCAGATCCAGGATATATTTCTGAGGGGGGGGGGGGGGGGGGGGAGAGCAAGGGGTGGACGGGCAAAAAAATCAATAATTGCTGTTAGAAATAAAGTTGAAGTATCATACTTCAAGTTTATTTCTACAAGTTTAATGTATGTAGGAAGGTTTATGAAAGTGTTAAACAATAGAAAAATTAAATGTTTAATAAAGTCAGTTTTTGCTTATAAGTATGTACTGTGATGGAATCTCCATAGTACACAAAAATACCGCATGGGGGGGGGCTCGTGCCCCCCTAAATCCGCCCTTGTACCTACTTACCAGTCTTATGATTTGGAAAGAATTTTGGTTTTGACTTATTAAATGAGAGAAAATTAATAATGTACTTTTTCAACTTGAGGTCTATGTATTGTTCATAGAACTACCATTTTACGTAGACTTATAGGAAAGTGTAAATTACCTAAGCCATACGTTTTTTACGCTCCACACAGGAGGCCCTAAGGAAAATAATTCCACTCATGAGTGGAGGGCTTATTTCATCTTTGGGGATGCTGTGTGTAGGACCTTTTTTAGGGGCAGGAAGGAGAGGAAATTCTGGGAAGGAAAAGGGCATGAGGGGTGGGTAGGAATTTGGGGTCAGTGTCGAGAAGTGACGGACGAATGAATCCATACGAATATTCCGAGAGTCCTGCTGGAGAGGTCAAAAGTCAAGGTGTGGTAAAAGTTTGAAAAAAGATTTTTTTTTCGAATGGTGACATTTCTTTGAACAATTTGTATATTACTTATATATTTTTTTAAACATTACACAAAATATATAGTTTACAATTAAGTACAGTTTGGCAAGAAAGTGTAGAAAATAAATTATGGCGCTGCGATCGTTTTCTAGTTTTAAATGGCAACAACAAGATGGCTCATAAGACAAAGAACGTATGTTTTAAAAAAACACTTCTGGCAAAATGGATATTCCATAGCGTATTTGTATTTTCAAAAAATTTGCACAAAAAACTGTAATTTAATAGAAGCAAAACAAAACAAAACAAGTTTTAAGTGGGTGTTTATTTCGATATAAAAACGTAGGTACTTAAAAATTTAAGTCTATTAATTCAACACCCGACATGTAATTATTGTCTTTGTCCTCGTGTGATTCTTCTTCTTCCGTATCTTCATCTTCATCTAAACGCAGTTCATCGATATCATCATATATAGTACTGCCTCGTGCATAATATTCTGCCTCAATTTTCATCACGTGTTTGCAACAATTTTTCCAATCATCAGCACTTATGCTATTACATATTATTATTATGCCCATTTTCCATTTTTCCGGTGTTTCAAATTTTCCATCTGCCTTTTCCCCTTCCTTGACGATTCGTCTTACCGTTGTTTCAGATTTACCTGTGTGTGAAAAACATCATTAAAATTATCATTATAGAAGGCAGTTTTAAAAACACACACTAGATAATATTCACTTAGAAAGAAAAAAAGAGAAAACGAGAAAAAAGTAACTTTTCTACGGGTTTAAAGAAGTTGCATATTATTATTTTTTTATTTAGTTATTCCCTTTTTCCTGTGGCCAATTAACTGTCAAATTGAAATGTCAAATTCGATTTTTTTAACATAACCTCAAATCAGATTGAAATGGTTATTATCGCTCGAAAATTGGCATAAATCTTGTAATAGATACTAATGAAATTTATTAAACAAACTATACTACGTACCATTCATTTCTGCAGTTCGTTTGTAAACATCTTCTACATCGGACAGAAGCTTCTTCGCGTGACACTCGGCTAGGCAGCGTTGTAAAACGCAGAATATAACCCCTCTTGTATCACTATGTAATAATTTATTCATTTTAATTAAATTCAGGCAAACAATGAATAAAAATATTATCAAATCAGCGATATTCTACTCAGATTTAAGACAATAAATCAACCGTAACACGCTATAACATAACAGCCATAGGAAACGTCAAATAATTCGGTATTGCCATAGTAATGAACACGTTTAGTTCCAATTGATTAAATTTTTACACTTATTTGTCAAACTATAGGTGAGTATTTAAATACCTACTTACCAATCTTATATGATTTCAGAAGGAATTTTGGTTTTGATTTATTATATGAGAGAAAGTTAGTATCTACCTACTTACTCGTAATTGACTTTTTTGGGCTCATCTACTGTTCAAAGAACTACCTTTTTAGGTAAATTATAGGAATATATAAATTACGCCATACTGACTACGTAGATATAGAACATTATATTTCCCAACTAATTAACCATTACCCCGTTTGCCGCAGGGATAGGCAGAGGGGATGGTCCGCCAAAAATCCTGCGGTCTTGGCACACACTCCTTGCTTCGTTCACGTTCATACATCGTCTCGTTTGTACATGCGTCAACCGTTCACATTCGTGTCATACATCTTCCTTGATTCCTTTCTTCATTAATTCGCCCTACAAGCCCAAATCATTTAAGCGTCCTTTCCTTGATCTCAACAATTAGGTAGGTACCTACGCTTACATCAGCCTTACACTTTACATTACTTGCAAATCTTTAAACTATTTCTACCACGGTCATAAATTGTTTAACCGCACAGCCTGTAGCTTGACGGATATCATTTTTACAGCATTCAGTCTACTTTCGTCCTTTCTCTGCCAGTTCCATGCCTCACCGCCATACATCAGGAGAAGTACCAGCACTCCACTGTGGACTGCTAGCTGCGCTTCTTTCAATATCTCTATCAGCCTTCCCATCTCTCGTTAACATAATAATTCCCAAATACACAAACTCATCCACCTGCTCTACGTACTCATCATTCTAAACTATATTGCACATTGTTTTCGTACTCTCTCTTTCAAACACCTTGACTTTAGACTTACTTATATACATTCAGTATTAATATTTATTTAAATACCTACTACTTAATTAGACATTCATTTTCAGAATCATTAAGACAGTTTTCCCTTGGGAGTGTGCTTAGAAATAATCATTGACGAACGTATTATTTTTTTGAACATACTTGCATTGAGTAAAATATTTAGACGCCTGTCAGTCAGCGTCGCGACGCGTGGCGATTGTCAAAACACCCGTGCAAAGTCATTTGTAGCACCAATCTGGCACCATTGCAGCACTAATAAACCAAATTTGTCGCTAGCACGCTAGTTACCTAGTTAAATGCCAGGAAAGGGCAACTTTTCTCTGTCCTCTGAGTGTTGGAGAATAGGTGAAACACGTTTTGCCTTCGGGCGTCATCCGACAGGGGGAACTTTCTCTCAAAAATCACGTAGCTGCTAAACGCTAAACAATATTGTTAATATTTATTAAATTAGGTACTTTTTTAAGGCTTGGGGCGAAGCCCGTTTACTTAGTACCTAAGTACCTACCTATAAAATATATACTTTTAAGTTATGTACAATGTTGTGATAGATATTTCTTTCTAAATTATATTCTAGGTATATTTTATTTTATCTATTTATTAATTATAAAAGCCCTGGTGTGTTTTTACATAGGTACGTGATTTTTAAATTTTACAGGATTTAGTGCGTGATACAGATTTAGCATTTTTTTATGAAAAAAATATGTCTAATTACGCGCAAATGTGCATGTACTATACCTACAAGAAAAGAGAGAACCAAAAAGTTTTTTTTAGTTGTACTATTTCTACCTTACAAAGTAATTGAATGAATCCACCCCTATCTAAAAAAGTGTTTATGATAACACCGACGGAATAAACTAGAAAACAGGACAACCAAAAAGAAAACAAAGTTAAGATGAAGCCATAGTAAATAATGCAAAATCACACAAAATCATGTGTTTTTGTTTTGAAAATTTGATCGCTTAGAGGTATTGTAGATGCTTCAATTAAATACTGCGTGTAGAACATATCTTGGCCCTTAAAATATCGGTCAGTTTTAATAAGCCTATAAAAAAATAAAATATAAAGTCTGTTGACGCAACTATGTATACCTATCTATATACCTTGTTCCATTTTTCTACCCATCCTTTTTTTTACTACAATTACCTGTCCCTACTGACAATATTACCTACCGTACAACAATAAAATCAATATGTCAGAAGTCTGTTATGTGCTGTGCAATGGTCCACGGTGATCTCTCGGTGCATTCAACATCTATTATTAAAGAAGTCTGTTATGTGCTGTGCAATGGTCCACGGTGATCTCTCGGTGCATTCAACATACATTATTAAAGGAGTCTGTTAAAAGAAGCTGTGCAACGAACATCATTATTCTTTCAGTTTTATATAACATCGACCAGTTTATGGAGGCTTGTGCAGTGAGTGATTTAGTGCTCCCTCAGACCCATAATATTGAGCAGAACATCAACCATAAGGGGTAAGTCAGTTTCCTTCTCCATTCATCTGTTTACCATTCCCCATAGTTGTGTCAAAGTATTCACAAGCATAACATTTTTTTAAATATATTGATAGAGTCCACTCCACGTGTCGCATTTGCGATACCAAGTCTGTAAAAAACACCTTTAAGTCCAAACTCTCCTATTTATAAACCCCTTTTCGGATATGGTTTTATTGTTTAATGTGGCAAATTAAGTTTTTATTATAATAATCACAAAAAAATATTGATTTTTACGCCCGATGTTCACAAAATAAAATAAAATATGCATTTTCACGTTGTTATTTTACAATACAGCCATAGTAGGCGAATTTGGATTTTCAAAGTGAATTCTATGCCATCCACCGAAGGGCTACATAACTAGTCACGCCTGTTTTTTATCAGTTCGCCCCTGAACGGAGCGGGAAACGGACGCTAGGCTCCACGTCGCTTTGTTCCGTGAAATCAATTTTAAAATTGTTTTATTACAATAAACAATGCGTAAAAAATGAGTTAATGTTTTTTATAGGCCTTTTTTCAATCTGTAAAAAATATTCTCAAATACCTTTTCCAACGCCTTTTCCAAATAGGCCTTTTTTCAATCTGTAAAAAATATTCTCAAATACCTTTTCCAACCTTTCCAAAAGCTTTTTCTCAAGTATTTTTAAACTCCTCCCATAAAAGGGCGTGAATTCGGATTTCGATTTTTTCCTAGACTATTGGATCGCCTTAATATATTTATTTTCATTTTAACTTAATGAATAAAACCTCAAATTGTAATATTTAATTTATGAAGATAATATTAGCGACTCGCAATCGAAAATTTGAAGCAGAAAAATCAGAAAAAGATACGGTACATGATCTTAGACTTGCCAGAGAGATGCTTTACCGCGAAGCTGATTACATATGGAGTCATATTTAATAACTGTATCATACTTCGACTAAAAACTATAAACATAATCTTCATTTTCTTAACGCATACTTTTATTGGCTGCTATATTTATGTATCATTGCAAGATTCACCTCGAACTAAATGCTATCTAGATAGTGTCATGGAGAAATTTATCTATTTTTATTTAATACTAGCTCGTCCCGGCATGCATTGCTATGCCATTTAATAAAGAAATTGTTTCTCCCTGAGTGTCCTTTCTCATTCATCCCGTTCCCCTTCCGCCGCCCCTTCTTCTCCTGCGTCCTCTTCCCCTCTCGCGTTCCCACTCCGTCACCTCCACCTTCCCTCTCCCCACTCCACTCCCTCCCCCCTTAGGGGTAGGTACTCGGATTTTACTTAAATTTTTAAGCGTCTTTTTCAAAATTGAAACTGATTATAATAAACCGATAATGTACCTCTATCTATAATAATTTTTGTTGATCCAATAGTCCAGGAAAAATCGAAATCGGAATTCACGCCCTTTTATGGGAGGAGTTTAAAAATACACGAGAAAAAGCTTTTGGAAAGGTTGGGAAAGGTATTTGAGAATTTTTTTACAGGTTGATTTCGTAAAGGTTTGTAAAAAACATTTACTCATTTTTTACGCATTGTGTATTGTAATAAAACAGAATTTTAAAATTGATTTCACGGAACAAAGCGACGTGGAGCCTAGCGTCCGTTTCCCGCTCCGTTCAAAAAACGGGCGTGACTAGTTATGTAGCCCTTCGGTGGACGGCATAGAGTTCACTTTGAAAATCCAAATTCGTCTACTGCCGGCCGTATTGTAAAATAACAACGCGAAAATGCATATTTTATTTTATTTTGTGAACTTCGGGCGTAAATATATATATATTTTGCGATTGTTATAAAAAGAACTAAATTTGCCACATTAAACAATAAAACCATACCCGAAAAGCGGTTTATAAATAGGAAGGTTTGTACTTGAAAATGTTTTTTATAGACCTTATGCTTTATTTTTTTCTAGGCTTATTAAAAGACATAAAAAACTGACCGATATTTTTAAGGGTCAAGGTTTAATTGAAGCATCTATAATTCTTCTAAGCAATCAAATTTTCCAAACAAAAACATATGATTTCGTATGATTTTGCATTATTTAGTTTGCCTTCATCTTAATAAAATATTTTCTATCATAAAATTATTTGCATGTGTTTATATGTCTATATTTTTATATGTTTTTTAAGAATCTGCGCTTTTTTCCTACCATGCTATTATCAATCCTACAATTATAATATTCTGACAGTCAAAATATCTATTACGACACTAATCAGAAAGACTAGGATCTACTCCAAATATAATAACGTAATTTTTGTGGTTGGAATATTACACACTGAGCTTAGCATGCAGTTTAAGATGAAGCCATGCGAATTAATGCAAAATCTTACAAAATAATGTATTTTTGATTTGAAAATTTGATCACTAGAAATATTATAGACGCTTCAACTCAATACTGCGAGTAGAACACATCTTGGTCTTGGAAATAATCGAGTATTTTTTTAATATGTCTTTTATAAGACTGGAAAAAATAAAGAATATAATCTCCTACTAATGAATCCATTTTCGGATAAAGTTTAATTATAAAATGTGGCGAATTAAGTTCTTTGGAAAATATTTGTGACATAATTTCACGAAATAAAATATATCAATGCAATTTCGGCTATTTTCGGCTTGAATCAAAATTGGCGGGGTTCAACGAATTTGGAATTGAGAATTAAACCTAATACAGCCCGCATAAAGGCTATGTGTATTTTGTATCGATTACGCCCCGCTACGGTTGAGAATGGACGTCCATAGGCTCTGCGTCGCTTGGTTCCGTTAACTCGATTTTAAATTTCCTTGTAATTATAATAAAAAATGCTTACGAAAGGAGTTAATGTTAAACAATAACTCTCAAATACCTTCTCCAACCTTTTAAAAAAAAAGTCTACATAATATATAAACTGAAGACCAAATTTTAAAATTAATTTAAAAAATAGATTTACTGAACGATCGCAGGGCTTTTATAAATATAATGCATGTCGAAATAAGTAAAGTAAAATGAAGTAGGTACATTAGTTTTAAGAAATACGTGTGATCAGATAATATATTCAGAACTAATTATTTTATTTTTGATGCTGGACGGAGAGGTTGCATATATGTTGAAAAAGTCTGTGTAGGCATTGCCAGTTCGCTAGTGGTGAGTTAGGTATATATAAGTAAATATTATGTGTCATGGTTGTTTAGTGAAAAAGATGGTGGAGATGTAGATACATGGTATGATATTTAAAACATTTGTAGGCGGTCTACGAACTTTTAAGTAATTTAAAAAGTTTAAACGTATCATCAATAGTTTTCCGGGTAACATTAACGTATAGCGAAACCTAAAATTTGCATGACTTATTCAAAATTGTTTCGCAGTGACAATTAAATGTAAGTTTCCTGTCGAAAATAACTCCAAAGTCTTTTATGAATGCTGCTAATACGTATTCGTTTTTATTATTTTAATACGATGTACGTAGATATTTGATTTCGTGAATGGTAAAAACACATGTGGAAATATTTTTTCACGTTTAAGAATAATTTATTTGTTTCACATCAGCTGGCAAGTCTATTTTGCTGAAGGATAAGTGGGTCATTTAAACATTTTATATTGAAAAGCTTTGCGTCATTTGCGAATAGAATGAACTCAATGTTTTGGAAACTCAAATAAAAGTTGTTTATGTAATGAATAGGAGAGGGCTCAAATGAGAGACTTGAGGCATTCCCAATATTACTTTAAATGTATGCATTACATTCAATGGGCAGGAGCTTCTTCAATATCCTTCTTATTCCTTAAAGGCGTAGTCAGGCAATGGGGCATAATGTCTCCCACCCTTTTTAATGTGTACATAAGCGACCAAGGGCCAACGACTCATGGATTGGATGCCATATTTGCGGACAAGGCAGTAACAACATTAATTACGCGTAGATCAAAGCGATGAGACAACTTACAAGCTTATGAGTACAAATATGTGAAGAGTACGCAAACTAAACATAATTGGTTTTGCCATACTAAAAAGTCAGTCATCGTCATATTCAAACACAATAAGGGGCCACTAAAGATTTCACCAATCTGGCTAGTAGGAAATGAACAGCTTGTGGCCTCACAGGTTAAATATCTGGGTCATATCCTAACCGAAGATATGAAGGCTATAGAAGTTATAGAACGACATAGAAGAGCAATCAATACACAGAATGCTCTCGAATAGAACACATCTTGGTGTTGGAAGTAATCGAGTATTTTTTTAATAGGTCTTTTTGTAAGTCTGGAAAAAACAAAGTATCAAAAAATACTTTCAAGTGCAAAATCTCTAACTAATGAATCCATTTTCAGATAAGGTTTTATTATATAATATGGCAAAAAAAGTTTTTTGAAAAATGATTGGAAAACATTTTAATATTTGTGCCTAAATTTCACAAAAAAATGCAATTTCTCTCTGTTTTTTTCGACATGAATCAAAATGGGCGGCGTTCAACGAATTTGGAATTGAGAATTTCGCCGTTCGCATAAATACGATGTGCAATTCTAGAGTCCAGGGACCTCCATTCGCCATCATAGCGCGGCGAATGGAGGTCCCTGGACTCAACGTCGCTTGGTTCTGTAAAATCTATTATAAATTTTCTTGTTATTATAATAAACAATACGTAAGAAAGGAATTAATATCTTTTACAGGCATTTACGAAATCAACATGTAAAAAACAAATCACATACCGATACCTTCTCCAACTTTTTTTATAAACGTCTTCGCAAATCTTTACAAGTATTTTTAAATCCCTCCCAAAAAGAGGCAGGGCCCTTCGGATTTCAAATTCTTCAAGGACTAGTGGATCACCTCAAAAAACCTATAATAACCTTCATAGTTTCGCTGATGAAGATCTCTTTTTTGCACTTTACAAACAGAAAAACGTTTAAGTACATCTAAATCTTTTATCTGTTGTAATTTGAGAAACCTCCGAAGTATGGTAACCCCAAAAAGTTTAAATCAACGAAAACTTGTTTCATAAGTTATCGAATTTTGACAACGAATTGTTTGGAATGGTTGCGAGTCTTAATTTTGAAAATACCCCTCCACGGGGTACGAGACGTGATTATTTAGCCAGATTTGTCGTGATCCTTCGCTCTAAACGAAGGCTATTAGTATTCCGTGGAGAAAAAGTTGGAATAACTCGACTGAAATTTAATATAACGAGGGAAATTGGAAGTATTTGATTCCTTGATCGTAAAATGATATTACTCTTACTCGCATTATGGCTGGAAAATTTCAGATGGGAAGGTGTTTTCAATGTCTGAAATAATGATCTTTCAATAAACTGATAAATAATAAACAATGCACGTACGTAGTAGAGATTACTAACTAGATCTACACTCCATACTCTTGTATGTACGAAGTTGAGATTACTAACCACTGGAGCGATCAAATGGACCATTTTTATTTTTCTGCGATTTTCTTACCATTCGTAAAACATTTATTGTAATTATTGAAAACATTTCCTCGGCCAACCATTTATTTTAAAACAAAGCTATTGAAATGCCATCTATTATGACCATAGTTGTCGCAAATCCGAACTTTGTAGACTATTTTAGAACAATGTTAAAAATAAATTTTTGAAACATTTTTTTCACGTCCAATTTTTTATCCTTTTTTGTCATTTTTTCCATAGATATTCACCTTTCAGTATCAAGTAGATATACCATAGACAATATGCAAGTTTTCTATGTTGTCTCGAATAAATCCCCCTCACAGCAGTTTCAAAGTAACAACACGCAGGATTCGCACTGTTATAAAACGGTAAAATACAGGTTAAATCATTGGCTATCACTATAATAAGTTTTCATGTTTCCAAGGTATCATTTTTTAATGTTGGCGAAAAATTAAAAAAATGATCTTCTGGGATATCGCGAGCAATCGAGTTAAATTTATTTATTTCGCGTGATCGCTCTAGTGGCTCTAGAGTTCTATTACGTATATGTACGTAGTAGAGATTAATAACTAGATCTTTACCACATGTGTGTACGCAGTAGAGATTACTAACTAGATGACTTCTACGTATTCTTCTACGTACCAGTTTTTTCATCATCACGTGTGTTAATTCGCCACTGTCCTGAGTTGTCATGGAACCACTTTTTAAAATGTTGATACGTCACGAGTTTTTCGTTACTTCCTGTTTTTTTCATATTTTCAACATCGATCGGAAATTTGAAAAAAAAAAACAGGAAGTAAGTGACACAGATTTTCCGGTTTACGAGATGAAAATTTAGCTTTTAGGTTTGGGTTCTAATCTTATAAAATCTAAAATTGACTACCCATGATCAATAAGGAGTCGCTTTCAACATTACTCGGGCTGATTTACCATCGAGAGTATCGAATTTGGTTTTTTCACTTCGTTTCCCTAACAAGCCGTGCGCGATCGCAGGCACGTTGCAGGCCTCCACTCGCCCCAAGTAACTTCCCCTTCGACCGCGCAGTTTCCACGGATTATTATTATTAAAAGTCCCAACTCCACTAATGACATCGCGACTTTATTTCATTCCGAAAGTTGAGGGTAACGCGATCTAACAAGTTGAGGCAATTGCGTAAAGGATTTTTAGTCAGTTTCTAACTAACCATCATGGCATTTCCCCTCAGAAGTAGACAGGGAAGACTGGCCGCCATACAACTAGAGTTGGTCAATATTCCTGTCCCAACTACTACCAACTGGAGCGCTTATTGCCACAATATGGCACTATTTAAAATACCTCAGATTGCTTTGCTACCAATTTTGGCAAATTTTCCCTTATTTGTAAGTAATTAAGTAGAAGTTTACGATTTTATATATATTTTTTATAAATCCTACAAATATATGATAATCGACAAAAGATGAATTCATTGGCTATATAGAAATGTAATCAGTTTGTATGTTTCCGTATTAAAATTCGGAGGTATGATTTTTTTTAATGTGGGCGGAAAATATCCAAAATGATTGCCCAAAAATTTCTAGCAATCTGAGAAAAAGTTTTAAATTGCGCTGTCGCTCCAGTAGCTACTGATGACTGTACTATTATCACTGGAAAAGTGTGTTCCAAAAGAAACTGGAATTGAAAAAGAACCGGTTACTGTTACCGCTGAGACAGACAATTTAAGGATATTATATATATATACAATTTTAACCTATCAACCAACTTTACATACTGCTCTGTTTTGGAACAGCTTGCTTACTTCAATTACACGCACACATCGTCTCATGGTGCTGGAGAAAAATGCTCAGGATTCCATGGACAGGCAAACGTACAAATGTGTCAATTCTGGAAGAGCTAGCCATCCACAATAGGCCTTCTTCTATCTGCCTACAATGAATATTAAAATACTTTGAACACGTTGCAAAACTGAGGACTCCAACTTGGAGAAACTCATAGTGACTGGCAAATTGGAAGGCAGAAAAAGCAGAGGAAAGTCGCCAATGCGCTGTATACGTCGGTATCCGCAGCGAAGAGTGTAGGAGACTTGTCCTCCATGGAAATCAAAGTCCCCTACTTTGATCGTGACCCCTTCACGATCCTCGGCAATGAGGAACCGACTAGAGAGGAAGAATCATCTCATACATGTCCAGCTGTCATATGTACCGGTTCATGGGACGTGTCATGTCTTTGATCAACTTCACAGGCTGCGGTTACTCACTATGGGGAACCCACTTGGTAAATTTTTTATGGATGTCCTATCATCTGGCATTACTTCTACATGTCCCATTCAGAGGGCATTACCAGAGAAAACCAGAAATATGTCATTTTCAAATCAGATTTTAGACGTATTGACTCTTTTCCACAAAAAATTATAAATGGATTTCGAAAGATTGTTCTTTTATCTAGCATTCGCATGTAATAAATTTTGAGAAAATTTTTTAATTTTTAGTATAATAAGGTTATTCCATAGGTCGTTGGCAGATTTGTTAAATGTTCAAAAAAGATTTTGTATTATACCACACCCATTTCAAATAATATAATCGTGCAGTAAAATAAATCAATACATTATCTAGCAAACGTATGTTTTAGAATTTTAATTTTAGTATAAAAAAAATCATTTAAATATGTACGTACATGTGTTTCATGACGAAAATTGGTCCATTTTTGTATTGATTTGCGCACTTACAAACTAATATATTTCAGATTTTTTTAACCTTCTTATTAAATTTAGACATTATTGAAAAATGATAAATACTAATAATCAAAAAATAATTACAAAAAGTACATTATTTTAATAGTTTTATCATCACGCCTTTCAGCATTTTTGGATGAAGGTATAAATTAAAGCTAATTTGGATTGAAATAAATTCGATATTGAGTTATAATTTTAAAAAGCTGGTACAGAGAATAATTAATCTTTCTCATTGTAACCGCCCTGCACGATTGTAAGAACAACTTTCGGCGAAATGTGGATTTTCGTCCGCTGGCTGGTTAAACGCTCTTCATTGGGACAATGTTATTGGAACGACGGCCTAATGCTAAATAAGAGTATGAAATTTCTGAGATTCTCTACCTGTTGGAGTATGGAGACGTTCTTTCGGAATGAACCATTTACGGGTCAAAAAGGTTGTGAACATTGCTTCACATTTCTTCAGATTGATTGCTGGATGGTTCAAAAACTCGGCTAGCATGGAAAGTATTAATTTGTACGATCCCGAAGGTTATGTCCATCACAGTGTTTAGTTTTCTAGTTAAGTTTCAATCTAATTATGGATTATAAATAGAGATCATTATTATCAACAAGTTCATTCGTTTAGGCCAAAGATGGCGCCAGTAATTTCAGATGTCGTTGATTGTGTGATCGTTTTTTAACTTCATCCCTTCCCAATATACAAAGGGTTTTTAAGTATAAAATGCCCACGCTAGCTAAAAATTAACCCTTCTCTAACTAAACTTGCACCTGAAAACATAAAGTATTGAGCAAACCTTTTTCCGTTGAGTGGGGAATTAGTTATGTGTCGGTAACATGTAACTTTAAAACATAGCAATAAAAACGACGGATTTAATTTAAAGGGTGCTCTATTTAAAAAAAACAACACAACCACTTCTTCTTCTGTCAAGTCCTAACCTTTTTTACAGACAGCGTAGATTTTCTTTATCTCCCAGCTGCAGGACTAAAAAAGAATCACTCCGAATAGTTATTAATTAATTATTTATTTATTTATTTATTTATTTATTTATTACACGCCCTGATGGGCTTTTACATTATAATTTATAAATTGAGTAACAAACAATGAATACAATGAGAAAAGAAAATACACAAAACAGCGTAACAACAAAACAAATAATAGAATAAAAATACATATTATGTAAAAATGATAAGAAGTCTCATATTCAATATAAACAAAAATTGAAGAAATTATGTAAATCTATTTGTGCCTAGAAGAATAAAAGTGATAGAATATACAACGTTTATACTGATTAGTTTTAAGATGAAATATATCACCTAGATTAGAATATTTATTTCCGAGACTGTGAAGTCTCGGAAACGGAGAATTTAGATAAGCTAGTGTCCTGGTGTTATTGAAGTAGAAGGGTAATAAATGTCGACACGATTTTTGGGGAACATGGATATTGATAAATTGAAGTAATTCAGAACAGTCAATTTTGTAATGCAGTATTTTATGTAATAATATTAAATCTGTGCTTATTCTTCTTTCTGAAAGTTTCAATAGAGACGTTTTATCCAGGAGATAATTGTAATCAATGTTTAGTATAGGAATATTTATAAATGCTATGATCGGCTTTCACATAAGTTTATATTTCACACGAAGTACTGCATAATACAGAGACAACAAGGGTTTTTAATGTTTTTAAATAAATAAATAAAATTTAAAAAAATAAACATAAAATTCATGGCAGATAAAAAGTTGCATTTGAATGCTTATAAGAAATAAAAAAAGAAAAAAGAAAAAGAAAAAACCGTTTTTAAATTGTAGATGACCTCAAAAATCGTGTGAAATAATGATACATGTTCATAAGCCATAATTTAAAAGTAAACAAAAAAAAAGAATACAAAAACAATATGCAATCGCTCTTATGCGATGCTCCTAATATAATATACAGGAGAACTTCTATTAAATATGTCGATATGTGAGGTGAATTTGTTTCCAAGTGTGTGAAAGGGGGAAATAGGTGCATGTGTATGGTAGTTAATCCAGGAATTATTGTTGGAGAATCATACATTTTGCCTAGTTGTCGATCTCCAACAAAAAAGTTATGTTAGTTGTTTAAAGCTTGCATAAAACCTGTTTTTCAAATCTCGGTACACGTTTTATTTGCTTACACCGTTTATATTATATTACAATAAATATTATCTATATTTATTATGTATTAAAATTGTAATATTTTAATGATTTTAAAAGTAATAAAATAATTAAATAAAAAATTGAATTAAATTGAAGAGAATTCACATTATCTCTACGATCCATTTTATAGAGTAGATCCAAAGATTTTTGAATATTCCACGAAAATTGATCGGTGTATCAAATTATTCATCTTGTTCGTGGAATATCGTTAAAGCATAAACATTAATATATTTCACCTTTCGGCAGGTGTTTTCTGACGCTAAGTAATGTCTACCTGATGACAGCTCCTATTTACGCCGCAATTTAACAAGAATTTTCGTTTTCAAAGAATAAAAAATAACAATGTGCGCAATTTGTGGATAATATATTTCTCTTTGTGACACATTATCTTTTATTCCGCATTCTCATTATCTGACACTCTTCTCATTTCATATAAAGCGAATACATATTATTATTATACGGATAGGTGTGTGGTTAAGAGGAGGAGTTTCATAACAGATATACAGATAGACAGATATACTTTGAATCACGTTAGTAAAAAATAATTGTTAGCTTTGTTTCAATACTGCGCGCTCGTTGAATTTTATGAATCAGATTCGTATCCTAAGCCTGGTAATTTAAGTAAAAGTTGGATGGACTCTAATAGATGTATTAATAAGTATTTAATATTTTGTTCCAGTAATTTGGAATAATTTTTTTAACCTTCACCTAAATTTAGAACACTGGTTACCAGTTAGTTGAGAATACTGTTAGTTGTCAGGTCATATTAATTACTTACAACACTAAAGTAGATTTGGTTTTTATATGCATTGGCATCATTAAATATAGTAGGTACAAGATAAGTGACTGTCCGTTTCCCGTATTTATTTCTAATTTTTGGAATGGACATACCTTCATTTCGACTAAATCTTACGATTTACTGAACTATTACATTAACATTGAAGATTATAAAAAATTCAAAAAAAGGTTCTTAAACATTTGAATGTTAAATCCTACTGATTACCCGAACAAAAAAAGACTCATTAGCGTTCTACCTATAAGTTATCTTAACTAGAGGATATATTCTATCAACAACTCTTTTCTAAATCATCTACAAAACTGTTGACAATGATTACCTTCAAGAAAATATTTTTTCTACTCAACAGTACGAAGCCTATTATTTCACACTCAAAACTAACTGCATACAACTTTCATTTTTCAGAAGAACATGTACCAAATGCAATAACATCTTTTCTTAGGCAGATATTTCTATTATTCATTTTCAATTCAATTTACTAAGTGTATGCGATATCTATTTACTAAATATATGCTTAAATCACGAGGAATCCAAATGTGTAGCCTATTTTCTAGTGAAATTGAAAATGTACATAGTTTAAGAAAATTCAAAGAAAACATAAGTATGTTATAAGTATTAGAAGTGTAAGTTAAACTGTAAACATTCGGAAATTCTTGTATTTGAATGCTCAAAGCCAGTGGACCTTAGAAGGAGATGTGATAGGACTATTCAGATAAAGTCATTTCAAGCAACGTTTCTAATGTGAATAGTGGGTCCTAGGTCCTGGCATGGTCGGTCGATAAGGATTGATAGGATAACTTTCGGTAACTAACTCAACTGCAGATCGCTAACGTACAACGAACAGTTGACGTTGAATATATACGAACAGTTGACGTTGAATATATACAGTCATTGTGAACTGTTACTTATTCGTTAGCGGTCTGCAATCGTGCCAGGGAACGACGAAAGTTTTCCTATCTATCCTTATCGAGGGGGCTACACTTAACGTATCTACCACTGTCACGCATGTCAAGATGTACCTACGACTTGATACTAGAAATTCGTCCAATACCCATCTACTTATTCACTGCACATAAGTGCAGAGTTGTCTCCAGACGTCACACTTTTACATTAGGGTATAAAATGGCGTGTCAGTAATTCTGAAGGGTGAAAATTTTACACTTTAATATGTAAAACATTCTTTCTCGTTAATGTTGGCTCTAACAGCAAACAGTTCCCCGCAAGGGAGGGCAGAGAGCCCTCGACGAAATAATGACTTGCCTTTTGTGGGAAGCCAGGTGGAAAACCTCATCCATACCTAACCACCAACATACTACCTTCCCTATCTGCACTCTACCATTGCAGGCACTATACCCACCTGCCTATAGAGTTAAGGTAGGTATTAGGTATGGTCCATGCCATTCAAAGAGTATTAAATGAGGAAAATTACTCTGCAATTAAATAAAAACCACTTTGTCTGACACAAAGGGAAAATCAGAAATTCACGTTTTCATAATTGCATTGCAGCTCTAAGGGCTGGTTGTTTCATTCGTGGTAAGACTGAAATTTAAAAAATCAATGGTCATTCTGTTATGTCTTTTAAAGTGGATGAGATATTATAAAAGTTAATGGCATATTACATTTAATTTGGAGCAGTTAAATGTGATGATTGTGTTTCAGTTCCATGCCAACACAGAATCCACAAAACTCAACGGTTTAAAATCTCAACGGTGCTAAAGAAATTTTCACTTCAAAAATCAAAGTGTGCAATTCACACGCGGTGGAAGCGAAACCTTCAGAAAACTAAAGTAGACAAGATTGGGAGGCTACGAAGCACCGCACAAAGAGGAGACTGATTATATGTATAATATTATTTCACAGGCTAAATCCTATAGATGTTTGTCTCTTTTAGTGTCGCTTATCGAGTTTCAAATCACGACGGTGCTAAAGAAGTTTTCACTGCAAAAGATTAGCTTTTGTTTGTGAAAAATCATTTGCAAAGTCATTTCGCTCGCCAAAAGTTAGTTTGAAAGGCAAAGGTTTTGTTTTTTTAATATTTTTATTAATAATGATGGCGATCATTAAAAAAATACTTAACATCTTCATTGACAATAAAGAGATCGCGTCTTTTCTTTAAATTCTTAACAAGGATATCACATGACACCATTAACCCCTAGAAATAAATAATAATGTGTTGGCAAGAAACATCACCCCTCGGGGTATCAAATTACCCCATCAACTGCTTAACGATGTTATAAACTTCTTGTCATTATCTTCGCATTAATAGGCGTTTAAAATTTATATTGGAAAAATGAAGCCTTAAATTGGTGTCAGGTTTCTAAATTGAGAAAAATATTAATTGATTCAAGTGGGACATTTAATAAATTTAAGGAATTTTATGTAAAGATTCGCTGGGAAAAGTATGAGGAAAGTCATTATTGGTAAAAATATTTCTGTGAACAGTAAATCTCGCGTCCAAAAAAGTATGTTTCTCATTTTCTCTTATTCAATAAATAAAAACTATTTTTTTTTATGAGCAGGTTCATAAATAGCTATCTTTTTGAATAGGAAAAAAATAAATTCCCTCAGGGCCTACGTCAACTTTGGAGATGCTGTGTAGAGGGTATTTTTAGGCAAAGAAAGGAGAGGAAGTTCTTTAAGAAAAAGGTGTGAGGGGTTTGTAGAAGTCTGGGGTGAATGCACCTATAAGAGTGACGTATGTATGAATCTTTGTCTTCCACTGCGGCGCAAGGCGGTGAGTCGAGAGAGAGTTCAAAATGTCTCCTTCAAGCAATCTCTCCCGATCCGGTCTGCTACGCAGTAGATGGACAAACGCATCCAGCACCAAGACCTAGATAAACCTCGCCCCGTGAACCCGGGTACCCTTGCTAAGTCACCAAACGTAGCGAACCATTTTGGTTGACCTATGGCAGGAGTGTTGGTTATCCATTAAATGGTTCCCGGGGCTGCGGTACCTACTTAATCATAAACAATTTTTTTAATGTAATTTTTTAATTTCAAATGAGTAATCATACAGATACGTTTTTAGATTTTCACGGCCAAAAATATTTTCGTTATTTGTTTTTGGGGTGTTATGCCGTGTTGCGCTACCTCCTTCTTTAGCCATCGTTTCGGACAGCGTTGCATTGTCCATCATCAGGGCAAATTCGACACTGTATTACATACACCCAAAACACAAATAACGAAAAAAAGAGTAATCATACAATTTGTCCAAAGAAACGTCATAAATGAAAATTCTTATTTCGAAATTTCTCCTAGCAGGTAAGTACCATAATATAAAAAAAACGAGTGTGCTTTAGACCACACGACTGAAGTAAAACTTCACTAACTTATATCTCCCTCTCAACTTCCGTTCGCCTCGCCCGATCACACTTTTCGTAAATCTCTCGTCACGCATTCACCAGCTTACTCCCCAAGTCAAGCGTGCGTAAAGAAGTTTTACTTCAAAAATGGTTATAAGAATTTAAAAAAAGAATTTTCATTGAACTATTAAAACGGCCACCATCTTGAAACCGGAAACGGAACGTGCAAACAAATTTACAGGCGGACGAAATGCAAAACGGTTGAGTTTAAACAGGACTTCGCTGCGCTCGGTCAATTGACATGATGAGCTTCGTTTGAAGGTATAAGAAGATACTTAGTGATTGGATCTAATGTTAATTTTCAAATCTTACATAAAAGCAAATATTTTTTTTTATTGTATTGAATGTCATTGTTTTCAATCAAATTAACAAAATTGACACAACACACAGACTTGAAAAGGACAAAGACAATTTAGAAGTTTATAATATAAGAAAGTGGCGGGTATTGATTGCTCTATGACAGAAGGAAGGCTGTTTTATTTAATTTGGATAAGAATTATATTAGTTCAGATCAAGGTTCGTAGAAAATGGATTTAACATGGTCAACTCATCGAGGGGGTAGAACAGTGATTGGCTAAAAATTCATGACGTAGCTTGGAGTCCATGTTTCACCGTGAGACTATTAACTGCACTACAAGTGACAGTGTTTTTTTTTTCAAAAAAGGCCCGTATGAGCTATTAACCTTGTTAAACGCATTTTCTCTGAACCTTGAGTTCAGGTACCTAGCAGCTGAAGTCCCCGTTGCTTGCGTTACCTGGGTTACACGCAGGGTTTTTAAAAATCAGATGCTACATATTTAGACACCCCTCCGCAACATAAGCAGATATAAGCGTTAAAAATAGGACAGCAGTCAATAAGCGTGTTTAAACGTCAGCGCGTATGTTTCCATAGAAATCGTTCTAACTCCGTTATTGTTTTAGTTACATCCCTAAAACAAATCCCAAAGTAAAAGGTTGGTAGTAGATCAAGCTGCACATCCCTATCAAGTTGTCTATGGAAATACATAACAGGAATCAGCTGTCAGTCGTGTAGTTGACAAAAATATTTACCCGCGCAAATTTGGTACCGGCAGCTCCACCGCGCTCCACATTTTTAATTTTTATTAAATATTTTTATATGAAATGATAAAAAAGTGAGGTGACAAAAATGTTTATTACACATATATACAATAGAATAAGTATTGTTGTTTATATAATCTGTGATTTTGGTACCGATTTCACATAAAAGCATAACGTGAGTCATTTTTACCTATTTTTAATGTTTGCGTTCTAAATTTTAATATTTACAAATGCTAATATTTATTTGTAATATAATAATTTGAAAGCCTACTTTATAACCTTTCTAAAAAAGTTTTTACTATTCGGCTACGTTCAGAAATGTTTCATTTATAGAGCTTTAATTGTGAAGCGGTAATAACAAAAAGTTTTCGTAAAATGTCATTTTGTTAGAGACACCAAAAGCCAATATTCTCGAAAATTCGGAGGGGTTTTCCTCCTATTTTTATAAAGCAAAATTTAATCAAGAGCATTAATATGTTGTATTAATTGGAAAATGGGTGGGAGTGGTTTTTCAAAATCTTACACCTTTCTCTTGTTACTTAAAGTGAGATTCATACGTCCGTCACTCCTGGGTACGCTGACACCCAGATTCCTACCCACCTCTCATACCTTTTTTCTTGCCACTACTTCCTCTCTTTCCTTTCCCTAAATAGACCATCCACACAGCATCCACATAGATGAAATAGACCCTGAGAAGAATTATTTTCCTGTGGAGCTAATGTGAACAAAAAAAAAAGAAAGATTGCTTGATAAAAATGTACATAAATTTACGATGAAAAAAATACATTAAATTTTTTCTTCTTTCCCTATTTCATGCATTCGGCGCAGAACATTAAATATTGAATACAAATTTTGTACTATTGTTTATTATATTTTAACTGGCTGGTTCCCGGCATGCGTTGCTATGCCATTTAATAAAGAAGTTGTTTCTCTTTGCGTGTCCGTTTGTATTTGTTCCGTTCCCCTTTCGCCTCCACTTCCTCTCCCGCGTCCTCTTCCCCTCCCGCGTTCCCACTCTGCCTCCTCCACCTTCCCTCTCCCCACTCCACTCACCCCCTACCAGTGTTTCCTCCCACCTCCCCCTCCCGCATTCCATACATTCAGTTTTCAAACAGCTCGCGTGCCACCTATTGCAATTTTTAATACAAATTTCATAATGCCAGAGCTCACCAGTAGTTTTATACAAACCTTATCTTGACAATAACGAACACAAAAAAAATAATTATCCAATTTGGTGCGGTCGTTCGGAAGTTCTGCGCGTACATATAATTCGATGATTCGTTTTTATTTATATATAGATAGATAGATAAATTTCTTTTAATGTTTTTCTTAGGATGGTACAGCTTTTCGGTAAGATTTTATTTATTTTTTTTAATTTTATATGAAGTGTATTTTTTACCTAAATAGAAGTATTATGAAAAACTAGGTGTGTTCACGGAAAACCTCTTAAAAATGCAGAATCTGATTAGGCAGGTAGGTACTTTCCAACCTTCATCTTATTCCTAATAATTTTACCTTAGTTTCACTCGGGAGACCTAGAGGAAAAAAATTAAGTCAAAGGGTTTCCCGATTCGGCATCGCATCCGCCGCCAAGACCTAGACACAACCCCTGCTAATTCACTATGAAAGGGGTGTTGATTATCCAATAAATGGTTAATGGGCTAATAAATAGTTTTTTTTACAGAACTATTTACATTATTATCACTTATCGCTCAATCTCATATGAGAAAGCCTCATATTAGAAAATTTACTACGATTTTTTTAATGTTGTCTTTTTGGGAAGCATACAAAACACAATCACTTTGTAAGGACGATTTTTTTATAATTTTTTTTTAATACCGACTTGTTTCGCTTAAGACAAGCATCTTCAGGGAATAAAATTAAACTGAAGTTACTTAATTAAACGTCAGTTTAATGTTATACCCTGAAAAATGTTTGTGTTAAGCGAAACCGGTTGGTATTTTTTTTAGATGAGTTCCACACAGGAGGCCCTGAGGAAAATAATTTTCCTAAGGGCCTATGTCATCTTTGGGAATGCTGTGTAGAGATTTTTTTTAAGGAAAGGAAGGAGAGGAGAGTTCTGGGAAGGAAAGGGGTTTAAGGGGTGGGTAGGAATCTGGGGTTCAGTTATGTCCTGGTCATCCGCATAAATAAATAAATCATGGTTACAAACAAAATAGGTAATTGATTTATTTAATTAAATATGTCAAACCACAATGTGACTGCCATTTACGATAAAAAAAATACAGAGTATGTAATTCACACGCCGTAGAAGTGAAACCTTCAGAAAACTAAAGTAGACAAAAGTGGGGAGATTACGAAGCACCTCACAAAGAGGAGACCGATTATACTATCTCATTCTCTCGCAGACTAAATCCTATAGATGTATGTGTTTGTCTCTTTTTAGTGTCGCTATTTTTCGTTTCATCGAGTTTCAAATCACAACGCGCTAAAAAGAAATCGTACGCTGTTCACACGCGGTAGAAGTGAAATTTTCACTACACAATCTCAACCGATAGGAGCCTTGAAAAGTGAGCTCATAATCAAAGCGGCCAATGCGATAAGGTTTCATTCGATCTCATTCTCTCGCAGGCTAAACCCTATAGATGTATGTGCTTGTCAGTGGTGGTCCGTGAGCTTTCATTGTGCTAGAGTGGTAATATTGGAAAATACGACTTTATTGATGTCGTTGTTGCTGAAAATGAATTTAATTTTTTTCAAAATTTTAACTTTTTGTTTAAAAGATTCCAGAAAATCTTCATAATAAAAAAATAATCATTTTCAGCGACAACAACATCAATAACGTCGTTTTTTTAATCTTAGCACTCCAGCTCACTGAAAACTCACGGACCGCCACTGGTGCTTGTTTCTTTTTAGTGTCGTTTCCGTTTCATTGAGTTTCCAACTATAACGGTGCTAAAGAAGTTTCACTTCAAAAAATTTTCACTTAAAAAAAACTATTATTTAACAAGTCTTTTTCTCGTGCGTTTGAGGCCATATTGCATTTTTCTCCAAGCACCAAGTGTTAAAATTTACATAAAACTAAAATGTTAACTAATTAAACAAATTTCTACAATCCATCACAATCCTACTTTATCCCTTATGCTTTTCAAATTTCGACATTCACAGCAAAAACGGATCGCTATTAAATCTGCCAACTACCAACTGAGAACCTCAAACAAACTCATCGCAAATAATTCAAAAAAATAATAATAATAAGACCTCCATTCATTCCTCCGGAAGTTCGTTCCCGGCGGGAAGGCTTCATCATAATAATTTACATATCGAATGCAAAGACCCGCGAATTTAATCCACCAATCGGAGGCCTTCTCGCCCGGCCGAGCGCCAATGGGGGCAGACCATAGAAAAAATCTATATTTGCATATTTTATGCACTCTGTAAGCCGCGAGCCCCTCTGTACGTACCCGTTCTATGGATTGTATGGACACACAGACATACGCGAGGAAAGAAAGGCATCGCGGAGTCACAAGTAAAAAGTCGTTATTTATGTTTGTGTGGTGGTGTATGCAGGGGTAGGCAACTTGGAATACATGCAGTAATTATTAATTGACGGGCATGAAAGCTTTGAAGTCATTGTGATAAATATAACTAACAATCACGCCGTTTCCCCGCAGGGGTAGGCAGAGAGGACGGACCGCCAAACAACTCGATATATGTACCTACAATAATACTTAGACTTTAAGATTTGCTTGCTTATAAAACAGTGGATTACGAAGGCTTTTCAGAGAAGAAACTCTGACTAAAAATAAACAAAGTGATACTCAAAATTCTGTTAACTCTTTTTCCATCCACTGGCAAATGCGTTTAATGGAAGATAAGTAATATTGTAATATGTATCGTTTTTAAGGTAAATAAATATAAAAAAAAAATATTAAAATGACCTGGACTTGGTAAATTGAGATTATATAAAGGTTGCTTTTTGTGATTTGAAACTCGATGAAACGAAAAATAGTAACACTAAAAAGAGACAAACAATCTATAGGACTTAGCCTGCGAGATAATAAGATAGACTAATCGGTCTCCTTCGTAAAGGGCTTCGTAGACTCCCCACTCTTTTCTACTTTAGTTTTCGAGTTTTTTCACTTCTACCGCGTCTGAACTGCACAGTCTGATTTTAATAATATTCATACCTAAGATTGAGCAATGGATTTTTTTTTAAATTTATTATGTATTTTTTTTCCTACTTTTTATTTGATATCTAATAACAGACCCATTTTCAAGATAGTGTGTACAACTAGGGGAACCATTCTTGACATATGATTGGTCGACTTTGAGAGCAGGGGTTGACGAGGGAGAAAAATCGGATTTCTTTTTTTTAACGTTAACTCCACACAGTGTGCCCCGATGAAAATATTTTTCTCGGGACTTATGACCTCTTTGAAGATGCTGTATGTTTCACATGTGTTATGTTTTTCGTAGGAACCAGTCGATAAACGAACCGTTCCCAAGGAGATGAAATCAATAACTTAGTAATTGTTAAGTAGTACTTAAGCCGTCTTACTAATTAGATACTAATACGCCAGTTTAACGTTGGTACGATAAAGCTAGCTTAAATAGCCGTAAGCTTGGTTTAACGCAGTTTTAACCATTTAAACTCCGTGGTAATAAGTCAATTTTTTCACTATTTTATTTATTTTTTTATTTTAGTTTATTAGGGAAACAAACAGTTACACATATTTTATTAAGATAATTATTATTACATGGTTGCATGAATCCGCGAAGTTTCCGCAAAAAATATTCCGCAAAAAAAATATATACATATTAACGTAGATTAAAACATTAATGACAACATACAGTGGTAGAAAAAGAATAACAGAAAATATATAAAAGAAATAAAAAACACAGATTAAAGTATGTAGGATAGATGAAATGAAATTAAACTGTGAATCTATTAAAAATAATTACCATTCCGACCTTACTATCGAGGTGTACAGTGTTTACGAAACCAATAAATTTCTGCATTATATACTGAAAATAGTGCCTATACATACTATATTTAACATGAATTTCATTAGCCTTAAGACATTTTTCCGATTTGAAAGTAAATTTGTCGACATCCTAGATCTCCGTCTTTTCTTCTATTTACTTTCTTGGTTGTAAAATATTCTTCTGACGTATCTTTCTCCGTTTATTAGATCTACGTGCGAAACTAGCTAAGAATCCCTTTCTTCATCGTGTTCAAAACTTGCATTATTTGTGAATCTCTTCACTCAACTTTCAAAATTCCTCCATCAGTTTAATGTCACACCACTAAACATTGGTTATTTTGTGAATTCTATTATAGACTGCTAATACTACTTTCATCGTTGCCATTTACTCAAAAAATGTTTCTAAACTATAACTAATTGGTGACATTTTTGCCTAAGCTTTATTGACGTTAAATCGATTTCTACTAAAAAAATAACAAAATGACGCTAAAAAACTGCGTTTTAAAAAAAAAATTATATGAATACCGCTCAAGAGTCTCAACTGCTCCTAACCATCCGGAGCCAGTGAAAATATGGCATCCTCAATTGGAGCATGTTGTGGGGCTGAAGATTATGGGGATGGAAAGGAGATGTGGAAGAGGTATGTGCTGAAAAGTAATCTGGCTGTTCATATCTGGTCACCAAACATAGCTAAAGCCATTTCAAGCAATATTTCAATTCTGAATGGTGGTCTAACACTAGAGCAGAAGCGAGAGCATCTTCCACTCGGAAACGTGTCCCAAATATCCGGAACATATTATTTTTAATGAAAAATTAATGAAATAACACAAATAATAAAATAAAATTTTATTTTCACGCCGGATTTGAACCCGCGACGTCAGAATTGCTAGTCGAGAGCCTTATCCCTCGACCACATAGGCCATCGAGAATTAATAAATAATAAATAAAAATTAATAAATAAAAAATATTAATGAAATAGTTGTCGACCCCTTTCTCACCGCTTTTTTGCGGCCCCTCCACGAGTACCCTTAATAATTTATGTTCGGCTTGAGAGCGACTCCATGATGGATGGGAGTGCAAGCCAAAGTGACTTCTATGCACCAGTATTTAAGGACAATGGTCGCGTAGACTCGGCTGTGGCGCCGGCGGCCATTTTGTAGTGCAGTTTCTTAAATGAAGTAAATGGTTATGTTATGTGAGCGTTTTCTGGGCACGGTAAAACCTGCATTTTATAATCGTGGAGTGAGAACCCCCTCTAGGTATAAATCTGCAGTGGTCGTACGTGGGACCTACCTGGATCTCGCTTTGATTATGGGAAAATCTCACATACAGGGTGTTTTTTTTAAATGTGTTAAAAATATAATATTATTACTTCTGTTCTATTTGTATCTATGATGTGTGTGTTTTTAAACTAAAATAGTTGTGTATCTTTAAAAAATGCGTGTAATTTTTATTTAAGGGCGTTTAACCAGCCAGCGGCTGAAAATCCTCATTTCGTCGAAAGGTGTTTTTACGATCGTACAGAGCGTTTCGAATGAGAAATATTAATTAGGTATTTTCCGTACCAGCTTTTTAAAATTATAACTCAATATCGATTTTATTTCATTCCAAATTTGCTTTAATTTATACCTACATCCAAAAATGCTGAAAGGCGTGATAAAAAAATTATTAAAATTATGTAGGTACTTTTAGTAATTATTTTTTGATCATATGTATTTATCATTTTCAATAATGTCTAAGCAAAATAAGAATGTGAAAAATCTGAAGTATATTAGTTTTTAAGTACGCAAATAATTACGCAAACGGACCAATTTTCATCAAGAAACACATGTACTTATGAATGTATATATTTTTTAATGATTTTATTTAAACTAAAATTCTGTAAGATACGTTTCCCAGATAATGTATTGATTTATTTTACTGCATGATTATATGATTTGAAATGGGTATTGTATAATACAAAATCTTTTTTGAAAATTTAACAAATCTGCCTACGACTTATGGTATAACCTTATTATACTAAAAATAAAAAAAAATCTCAAAATTTAAAACATAGGTCGAAATCAATTTATAATTTTTTTGGAAAACAGTCAATACGCCTAAAATCTGATTTAAAAATGACATATTTCTGGTTTTCTCTGGTTGTACCCTCTGAAGATGATACTTAAAAGAATTCGTAATCGGATAAATGGCGCTGGTTTAAGTATTTTAAGAAAATGCGGTTTGTACAAGTAATGCATTAAAATATTAAGATGAATTAATTGATATGAATAAACAGTTTTGTCCATAGACAAACTCAAATCTGTCAAAAGAGGCTTACAAACACAGTATTGCATTGATTCACGGGTACGATACGATTGTACCCCCCAGCCAGGAGCACTTCTGTCCCGGTGAGACCGTACACCAGGAGGCAATGATTTGTTAGGATTTGGAACACGTGCTCTGAGGATGGGAAGAAGTTTGGAGTTTACTCGACCGGTGTACATGGCAACCTAACAAACCAATTTTGGAATTTAGGATGGGCAGGAATAAATTAATGGATTGGGCGTTATGATTTTTTTTTTCACTTTATGCCTTCTTTCTTCTAACCTCTTCTCGGTTTTTCCTGTAGCTTCTTGTATCTTCTTGCTTCTTCTTGTCTCTTAAGGGATCTTTCGTCTCTTGACTCTTCTTGCTTCTTCTTGGATCTTCTGGCCTCTCCTTGGCTCGTCTTGTCTCTTTTGCTTTTTCTTGAATCTTCTTGTCTCTTCTCGTCTCTTGTTGGCTATTCCTGCTTCCTTTCGTCTCTTCTTGTCTCTTTTTGACTCTTCCTGTCTATTTTTGCCTCTTATTTTATCTTCTTGGCTTTTCTAGTCTCTGTTGCTATTTTCTTGCTTCACCTTGACTTTTTTTCCTTATCGTACCTTCTTACATCTTCTTGATTTTTCTTGGTTCCTCATACGTTCCCTTTCCTATTCATACTTTGTGACTTATCTTGTTTTTTTTTCTTGTCTCCACTAATTTCTTCTTTTATGATTTTCAGTGACTGGGTATTTCTAAATAAAATATTAAATGATGGAGTTGATACTCCGGTATTACTTGTATTGGTAAGCTTTCGGATTCCATTTTGTAAAACTACAAATCGAGATTAATTTCAGTGCAGAAATTTTGGAATTAACTACCACGTGTATTCCTCTTTGCCCAGAATACTAGTGGAGGGAAATAATTATACCAATTCAATGGACGTCTTCAATTTATCACTAAACAAATGCAAAACGTTGTTACTGAAGCAGTTCACTTATATACTAACTGTATAATAACTGTATAATTTTTATTATAGCAAAATTTTGTGTTTTGGAAAGTATTTTATTTTACTTCAAAATTAAATACTTTTTAAAAGCAAATGAAAGCCCCTTTCAGGATTAAATAATACAAACGGATGTAAAAAAAAACGCATTTTTACTACAGTTTGGGAGCCGGTTATGGGTACCGCTGCCTCTAAACCCATTTATTGTATAACCAACACCTCTGTCATACGTCACCCCAAGTGTATCGCTAAGTTTGGTCACTTAGCAATGCTGTCCGGGTTCGTGGGGTGAGGTTTGTCCAGATCTCTTTGTGGATGCGTCTACACACTAACTGTATCGTCACATCACTTTTTTTCCTTTAATCTAAAAATATTTATATGATAAAAATTGAAAACCTTGATGGGGTGAACCGTTTTGCGGTTTTATTCCACTTCTTCAGATGCTTGACAAGAATTCTAGCTCCATTCATATCTAGGGAAATACGACTCCGTACCATATAATAGCGAAATGTTCATTGAAAACAAATCAATACGTTTCGTAAACATGTTACACTGCAATACATGCAGGTCAGGGGATGGATGTTTGGATATTCGAGGTACCTTTCATTTGCAATAAAAACTTCACAATAGATATCTGCTGCAAAACTGCACGCTGACACAAAAGACATTGGTGGATCTATTGATTAAAACTTCTAGTATACCTGCTTCGATCACACCTACATTCTACAACCTTTATTCAAAGCTTTATGTTTACAATACGTCTGTAATGTTGTTGTTTACTTTACTGTGTGTCTGATAAAATATCTTAATCTTGAAGCCACGCGAATTAATTCAAAATCATACAAAATCATGTGTTTTTTGGTGTCAAAATTTGATCGCTTAGAAGTATTACAGATGATTCAATTAAATACTGCGTGTAGAAAATAACTTGGCCTTTAGAAATAATCGAGTATTTTTATAAGTCTGGAAAAAAATAAAGTATCAGACCTCTAAAAAATCTCGTATTAATTAATCAATTTAAATAATTCAAAAATTGACAATTAACATCGTATAAAATAGATCGTCTCAAAGTAAAATAACCACAGTTTGAAAATTATCTTGTAAACCAAAAAAGCTGTAACAAAAATACTAAAATACTTGCAGAACTTGATATTAACATCGTGAAATTTAATTTTAATATTTTACGTGGAGCTCTACAAATTAAATACAAAAACAATTAATAAAAAATAGGTAGTGATGTAAGGAATATGTACCTAAGTAAATAGGTACTAGGTTTATTATAATCCAGAAATGAAAACACATGCTTATGCTTAACCCGTCTGCTTGTTTAGGAATATTGGAAAAGTTCGCGAATTGTACCTATTCAAATTCAAAACTTCAAAATTAGAATAGGTTCGAACATCAGAACTGACAAGGGTAACATTCCTAACACTCTGATGGCCATTCACCAACATACCCTGACACTCTCTGACTCTCCCTGACACTCAACGACACTCGCCGAAAATCTCCGACTGTATTGTGATCAATATTTTGACAATTCAGACAGGCAGATTAAAGGGCATTGACAAAACGGCGATTGACAATGCGACACGCCATCTTTACGCAAACCCCTGCGCGAATAACACGCCATTACGGACGTTATGGTGTTTTAGTATGTAGGATGAATAATAAAACGTAAGTAAAGAAAATGGATGCCATAAAATGAATATCGTTCAGGCGTTGTAAAGCATTTTTGAAATGAAAACTTCTTTAGCACAGTTGTGATTTGAAACTCGATGAAACGGAAACGAGCGACAATAAAAAGAGACAAACACATATCTGTAGGATTTAGCCTGTGAGAGAATGAGATAACAATAAAATATTTATTTATTTCACGGGTACTCGGTTCCAATATAATATGATATATCTACTTTGTAGCGCATGATGAAGTTTAGTAGCAGTCAAACATTCTGTGGACCAAGGGTCAAATCCTACAAAGCCAAAAAAAAAATTATCTTTGTGAAATCAAAATCCAATCTTTAAAACACTCCAAAATGAACAGACAAAGAAAACACAAAACAAAGCCACATCTAGCGACTTTGAAGAAGAAAACACAAACTAATAAGATGACCAAATGTATAGGAAAAAGTGCACTAGAAATCAACGGTAAAAATATTTTAAAAATCATCATTGATAAAAAAGGGCTTTGTAGTCGCCCCACTCTTGTCTACTTTAGTTTTCTGAATGTTTCACTTGTAACGCATGTAAATTGCGCACTTTGATTTTTTTTTATAAAACCGTAAATCAAAATATGTACAAGTAGATGCAGAAGCTTGAATGTTGTGCAAATTGGCACAGATTTTTCTTTCTGAAATTTCTACCTAAAACAACTGTTTTGTGCTCGATACGTCATTTCAATCAAGAGGGCTTGTAGCTTTGTACCGAATGAAACGACTACAGGACCTGTTTTAAGAAAAAAATAATTTGGATGGATGAAACAGCTAATTTTTTTAAAATTTTATTTTAAAATGTACTCAGGACCCAAACGATGCCAATTTTTCAGTATGCAAATTTGGCAATTATTTGTGACTTAAAGTTTGGCTGCAAATAGCAACTTGCTAAAACGCAAAATAATCCTAAAAGAACCCATAAAAACTCCATCAAAAGAAATTTTTAAAAACTTTAATGTGTTCAGCATTATTAAATTATATCTACTCAAAAAATGCACTACTCAAATTTAAAGAAAAATATGAATACCTTGCTGACCAACACACCTACACTACAGGGTCAAAATCCTCAAAACTGCTGATCTTTTGGCCAGAAAAATCAAAATTTCCATGCTACAAAATTATATAATGCCCTTCCAATTGAAATTAAGAACACCATGGAGATACAAATTTTTAAAAAAGACTTCAAATTATGGTTAAGTGAACAGGAAGATGAGGAAATCATTAAAATTATGGAGTAACCCCAATACAACCTGCAGACAACAAACATACCTAAATACTTTTATTTTATTTATTGTTATTTTGTTAAAATCAAGAAACTAGAAGATGAGGAAATAAAAATCAACACCTTCAGCAACATACAGTTCGCCTTGGAACAGGAATACCTAGTGAGGAGGACTGTAAACAAACCACTATATTTTGTATTTTTATTTATTTTTTAATTTTACTTTAAGTATCTTATATTGTCATTAAAATAAATAAAAAAATAAAATAAAATTTTTCTGGAAATATTAAGAAATGAAAGTTAATAAAATAGCGATTTGTTGGGTCGAAAGTTGAAATTAGTGGCGACAGCAACTAATAGGTAGCGATCTAATGAAAATTAGTCGTTCGTAGGTTTTAAGGATTCTCGTAAAATCGAGGCAATAAATAATTTCAACAAGTTTCCTTGCTAAACCAAATGAATATCAAAAATATGTATTTTTTAAAATATTTATTCAATGCTGCGTGTCAAAACAACTGCAAGGATGTTTAAAAAACAACGGATATCTAATCCTTTTTTTCCTCACCGGATCACATAAAGCCTTATTTACCTTTGTAGGTTTCTGTACTATAATATCGTCTAATGAAGCCAGGGGTAAATAAACACAAACACAGAAGGGTTGTTGCTTTGTTTGGGGGTGGTATATTTTGACAGAAGCGGGGTTCTCGTTTATCCCATAATGATAACTGAATAAAACATTTTTAAAGAATAATGCAATCGCAAGACAAAAGAGTAATGATTTCCGTTTTGGAAATTTGAAATTCAGAACAGGAAGTGATCGGGTTGCTTGCTTACTTTGGCTATTTATACAAGCTACCATATATTTTTTAAGTTTTTCGAAATTTATTATAGATCTGTGATAAAAATCGCAAAAATACAGCACCGTCACCCCCAACAAAAATACGTTTTAGTATTGTTGTTCAATGTTCGTATTACTCTTGCTCATAATAAATAATAATAGCTAATGTTTATATATTCAGAAAATATATTTTTATATTAATATAAATTTTCCTAATATAAATATCTTTTATATTAAGAAAACAAAAATAAAGTCATACTCAAAATTAAAAAAAAGGATTAAAGAACAAAAAAGACAATATTACCAAAATTTCACAACAAAATAAGAATAAAACACATACCTACACATAACACACAAAACCAATATAAAACACACATCACTCACAAACACACAACACATACCTAATATATACCGATTTTAATTTTAGTTAGGTACTTAATAAAATAATTCGTTTTACTTATAATTTTACCTTAATTATAAATCTTTGTTTTTATTTTAATTTTAGCTTACTTTTTTATGCAGCATTATATTATTTTTAATGTATTATAAATTTTTGTTTTTATAAAATGGAGGCCTCAGCACAGGTGAGCTACCCAGTGAGGCCGACATTGCTGAATTGTATTTGAAATGTAAGATATTATATCAAATAAATAAATAAATATTCCAATTTGTTGTTCAAATTAATTCCATAGTCTAGAGGTAAGGCTCTTGACTCGTAATCCGAAGGTCGCGGGATCGATTCCCGGCGTGCGCAAATAAATTTTATTTGATTAATTTGTGTTATTTCACAATCAATTCGCTTAAAATGATATACAGGGTGTTACTTGACTTACTTTAACCAGTGATTCCTGACATTATTTGGAGTAAAAAATGTAAATTAAATTTGGGTCTCCGGTGACTTTTTGGATGACTTTTTTTTTTTTTTTCAATTTTTTTTTCCTTCAAAATCAAACAAAAAAAATCTTCTGCATGTCGTTACTGGTCACTCAGCCGAGTAACCGACCAACCCCTAACCCCGACTCCAACTGTCCAACACCTACCATTTTTTTATGTTTTTGTAGGAAAAAAAAAAACACCAAAAATGTCTCCCGAGACCAAAATTTTATTTACATTTTTTACTCCAAATAATGTCAGGAATCACTGGTTAAAGTAAGTCAAGTACGTCCCTTAACACACTGTATAGTGTACCTATTTGCAGCACGTTCCAGAATGGAAGATTATACACTAAGTCGCGCCCTGCTGTAAGATCAACATTCAGAATTGAAACGTCGCTTGAAATAGCTTTAGCCGTGCTTCGTGACCAGATCTGAATAGCTAGGTACTTCCCCACCTTCCTCTTCTCCATCTCCTTCCCATTCCCACTACCTTCAGCCACACAACATACCCCAATATTGGCGATGACATAGTCTCACTCCAGACGGGAGCTGCTGAGACTCCGAAATCCAATTTGATTCGATATCTCAATACTTTGGGCAAAATAAAGAAATGTTGTGTTCAGGAATGTATATTTTTTTGTACATACAATTTAGTGACTATTGACATACCGTTTACTAGTTCACATAAATATTATGCAAGAAAGTTAACTATAACCAAAGATATTCAAACTATAACTCATCGAAACTTTAAAAAAATAAAAAATCATATTATTTTGAAAATATCTTGAAATAAAGCAAAATAAGTCTCAAACAATTGATAAAAAAAGAGTAATTTATTTTTAAATAAGAATGAAATGAAAACTCATCATTGCTCCAGGAGAAAATTTTTAAATAAACATTTTTTAATCAACATATTCCGAGTTTCCATTTACTCAAAGGATATTTAAATAACGGAACATGAAAACACAAAGCCTTCGCAAACAAATCCACAACAGCCCTTGAAGTACATTTCCCTGAATGATTCGTGTTTTCATCATTCGCAATATCAAAGAAACTGCCTGTTTCTTACGCCTACAATTCCAAATCATTATTTTAATAAGACGTTTTTTCAATCTTCCCAAATAGGGTCTTCTTTCTTCCCCCGGCTCGGGAACTAGGGAAATGGGAGGAAAATCAGGAAAATTCTCTCATTGGTCCAGACTTCCTTCTTTGCCGGGACTTCGTTTGAGCAGAGACTCGCTGAGAGTCATTAGGTTTTCTTTTGATCTCCTGATGACTAGGAATGGAAATGGAGCCCCCGCAATCAGGGACCTCTCTCCAGGAGTGGAACGTCAAAGAAACGCCTCGGAATTTTAAACAGAAAGATTCCAGCAAGGCGGGTAAGCTCATTTGTCAACAGGGATTTAAGGACCTGCTTTAGGATTCAACGTGCCAAAGGAAGTGCAATAAACTTGAGTGAATAAATTTGATTACAAATTGCAATATAAAATACATATATTAAGTAAATATTTTATTCTCATTAATTACACTCAAAAGTTGAATAATTTGTGTAATAATAATTGCAAGAATGTTTTTTCGATAAACTGTTATCAAATATAATACTGTGACTTGCTTCCAAACGAGCCCTAGATCATTTTTTAAAATTTCACGAAACCCTTGTATAATTTTCTCTTTTTAACTAGTTTTGATTTTAAGAAATCGATCCACCGAAAATTGAAAAAAAGGTTCTCTTAAAATTTGGAAAATAATCCAACTTTGAGGCGAAATCGCAGAAAAATCGCATTGATCTTATAAATAAAGCGATGCACGTTTCGTTTCAGAACTGTATTTTCATTCACATGATCAAAATTATTTACTGCACTTCATTAAAAATCTTAACGAAACCATATTCGAGTGATATAAAATGAAAAGTCACGGTACCTTAGATTAATTACAAAGAATTGAAATCTTTAATTTTAAAATGAATGGCCAATTGTTTTACAGAAATTCAAATATAACATTGTCATCAATTGGCCATTCAGCGCCATTTTGTTTTCTTGACATATGAAAGGTCTCCGTTAAATTCCGATTCCAGGTATATAATTCTAATATTGTAATATTATATTCTTTCTAGACAATTGTAATGATAGTTGTCCTTTTCTGCTGATCACAATTTGTTCTAAATCTGAAACAGAGTCAGAATCGGTATTTAATGGGGACCCCTTAACTGTCAAAAAACTAAATGAAGCTGAATGGCCATTTGACGAAAATGTTTTATTTGAATTTCTGTGAAACAACCCGTACTACAGTTAAATGTAGGTACCTAAATAACAACTAAACATGTCTACTTAAAAAATATAGAAGTCGATATTTATTTATTTATTTACGGACCAATAGTCCATTATTTACAATATAACAATAACACGAATAAAACACAGAGATGACAGTGAAATGAGAATACATGTAAATGAAGAGCATTGACAACATATAACACGCGACTTTTGGACAAAGAAATATGCAATACTTCTCTATAAAATTATTTAATTTACTCCATCTTGCAATAATACCATTAAAAATAACCGACTTCAAAAGAAGCATAAAAATATGGATTATGGACATGAGAATGAAGAATGTAGATACAATTTTGCAACCTAACAAAGATTAATGCTTGTATTTTACTTTCATTTAGATTTAACTTTATAATTTTCCTCTATAATACTTTAACATAGGTATTTACTTATGTTTCAAACAATTAAACTTATACAATGTGTCCTTAGAACGGGGTACCCAAGTAAGAAAAATTTGAGAAATGCTAAAGATAAAGACCGTAAATTGACTAATTCCGGACTATATAAACTCAAATGTAATGATTGTCCCTCATTTTATATTGGAAAAACAACCCGTAACTTTGAAATCAGAATCAGAGAACATTTAAGGTGTCTTAATAATAATAATTTTTCTGAGTTCGCTAACCATATCATTGGAAATAATCATAGATTTGAAAAAAAATACGAGGATAAATATTCTTCATATTAATCATAAAGGAAAACGTTTAGATAACTTAGAAGCCTTGGAAATAAAAAAAAAATCCCTTAAAAATAATGAATGTATTATCAACAAATAAAAAATATTGTCTTTTAGCCATGGATATGTTCCCCTACCCACCCACTCTTCAGTAATACCTGGCAACGGCTCCACCCCTACCATAATAATACATTGTTCCCATCCATATTTCAAAACTGTCAAATCAGTATACGCTTGCCCTGAAGAAGGAACGGTCGTTCCGAAACCGGTCGGCTTTACTCAAATATATAAGTGGTTCAAACAAAGTTAAATTGGATACGATTTTAACACATCTGCCCTGATGATGGACACTGCAACGCTGTCCGAAACGTTAGCTAAAGAAGGAGGTAGCGTAACACGGCATAATACCCCAAAAACTAATAACAAAAAAAGTTAAATTGTTTCATTTATCTAAAAAAATATATGTATAAAAGTACAAATAAAATTCAAAGCAAGCCTTTGTCAAGTTATGCTCAGTTCCATTCTGCAATACATTTCAGAAATACTTCAATTATTACAGGCATTTATGTACAGCAATGATTATAGGCAATAACTTTTACTGATGCACGATACTTCAACCCCAAGCCCTCATAGTTACATAAAAAACAACGCCTTTTCCCAGCCTACAAGTTAGCAGATAGATACCCACATAGACACATGCCCACTAGACAAACCAAACATGTCACACGCCATCGCAATACTCCCCTCCCAAATACTTCTGTAAACCATTTAAAAAGGCATTCACTTACTTGAGCGTGTCGCACATTTGCATTTTCTCATTGAGTAGTTTAGCCTTTCTATTTCGAACATCCCCTAAGCTGACGTCTTCTGCCATCGCGATTCCAATTTCCAGTCACCCTCAAGTAGCATGCGGGCTCCTCTCTCTCTCGGCTGCCATCATGGAAATATGACGAATGTCAGGATGTCATGCGTGGCCCGTTTAAGCCGAGATTTTATAAGTGTGGAAACTGCATTTAAGCTAGAAAATAACATTGATATTGATGCTTCCTGAAAGAGTTGGATATTTTAAAAGACTTTCAACTGCCTGCTTACAACCTACAACGTATTATAAGATACTTTAAACATGCTTGACAAACTGAAAACTCAAACCTTAAAGTAACATTTATCCATAATGTCACAAAAAAACGTCGATAGCTCTTGTAGAAAAATTAAACAATATTTGAAGAAAGATTCCCATTTTAGTGGTTTGCTACGTCGACTTAACGAAGCGAATGAACGAAGAAAGTAGTGTAAGAAGAATATACGACGCGAATGTGAATGGTAGAAGAAGTCGGGAACGCCCGAGGAAGACACGGCACGATCAAGTGAATCAAATACTTGAGTCGGGCCATGTCAAAAGTCAGAATAATAGAAGAGTATGTATGAGACGATGTATGAATGTGAGTAAGGCAAAGAGTGTGTGCCAAGACCGAGTTTTTTGGCGGTCCGTCCTATCTGCCTACCCCTGCGAGGGAACGGCGTGATGGTTAGTTAGTTATCTACGTCGACTTAGCAGGGGTGGCCAGATCCATGGGTGTGGATTGTCTAGGTCTTTGTGGCGGACACATCTGTACACCTACTGTGTGGCGGGCCAGAATTGGAGTGATTGTTGAGGGAGAGCTTTTTACCTCTCCAGCAGCGCTCTCTCGACCAATCACTTTGCACCGCACTTGGAGGGATTCGATTCATATGTTCGTCACTCCTGGACACACTTACCCCCTGATTTCGACCCAGCCCTTTTCCTTCCCAGATCGTCCTCTCCTTCCTTTCCTTAAAAAAAATCCCACATGGCATTCGCAATGGGAGACTCAGGCCCTGAGGGAAATTATTTGTGGGAAGCTAATTAATTTTTTTTAAATTTTATATTTTACGTTTTATTCGGTGCACCGGTAGACTGACGTGAAATTTATCAAATATACCTATTTGAATGGTTTTAGCTTTATTTAGTGTCCAAACCATTCTGGTATATCCCTCAATATCCAATTAAAGCATTGAACTTCATGTGAACATGTGTATTGCGTAATGTTTCAATTTTACTATCCGACAGTTGAAAATTCTTCCACAAACTATCCAAACGTCTCCTTGTGGCATTCTCAGTGAAATTTTGTAGATAATCTACATACAGATGAGTAAATCCAACTTTATGGAATGTTTTAGAGTCCATGGGCCCGGTGATACCAGAAATATGCCTTTCCCTACCAAGCACGCCGTTAGCGTTCCTAATCCATTTTGTCTGCTGTCAAATATACAATATCCTCTATATTTCTTTGCTCATCGAATCAAACGAAACGTAAATCTTATAGAATTTTGATTTAAGATTTTTTCACTCTCCGATAAAACCTTTTTTCCAATTTTCGAGTTCGGGCCACTCGAGATGAGGGATTGCCATTTCTGTAACGGCTTTCGGGAACCCGAGGATGTCAAAGCGGTTGCCACTTGGCTGGGAGAGGAGATTGGATGGGTGGGACTTATCAAATAATACTTATACCAAACTACATACACAAGTACCTTCTGCTAGATAGGAAGATTTTTTCATATTTATTTCACTGTTGAAAGATGCGTAACAGAATTTAATAAATAAATTACTCGGAATATTTGTGCATAAAGAAAACGTTCCAACTCTGACACACTATACACGGCTTCGTCAGAGACCATCATTTCAAATTTTGGCAAAAGATTATTTCAGACATATCTGAAATATTCCGAAATAAGTGGCTAAACCTACTTAAAAATAATAAGATAGTATTTACCGTAAGATTTTCTTCGGGATTTTTAATGGTAGTTCATCGAACATTTATTTCTGAGAGCAATTGCCAGAAGTACCTATTTCTGATTTTGGTCATTTGAGTTAGGCATCGGAAAGTAGATAGGTCCTTTAACATTATAAATGTAGATGTAGATTTTTTTTAAAGTGGCCTCTCTATGTGTACGTCAAAATAATGTTTCGGAATATTTTTCGGTAACAAATCGACAAATAATCTCCTTTATTAAACAATACAAATATTTCACATACGCTTTTCTAATCTTAAACCCCAAAATTAGTTGTATATTGTTTAAAATTTCTCTATATAATCAACAAAGGTCAGATTCTAATAAATATGAAACAAATAAATAAATGATTCTCAAAATGATAAATAAATGACGTAATATAGTTCATATCATATTATACAAGATAGAAACATAAAATTATGGTTAGAAATATGTACCTAATGAATATTTTTATAAAAAATTATTTGTCTTCCATTATGTTACTTTATTCTAGGGGTAGGTATATTCAATTGAAGTTATACAAGGGGGCGCAAAAGTTGTCATCCGAAGTTCTTTGACTGTAATTTGATTTACGGATGAAAAATTTTGGGTTCTGCTTTTGGATTGTGTTTATTTAGTGTATTTTTTCCATTAAGTCGAGAAAATGATATCGCTAGAATTGATAATCATACGGGCCTTTTTCATCACTCTTTCCAGAACTTCCGGCGATACTTTTATTTGAGAGCTTTAAGACTCTAAGACTTGTTGACATAGACTTCAAGAAACCCTACAGAGGCTTGAGGCTTTGAGGCTTGTTGTCATAGACTTGTGACTTCAAGAAACCCCACAAAAAGAAATCTGGAACGGTTAAATCGGGCGATCGTTCCGGCCAGTGCAAATCACCAAAACGAGAGATTAGGCGACCCGGAAATGCGTTTTTTCTAAATTTTTCCTCGTTCTTGAGGAGTATAGCGATTTATGTCTTGTTGACGTATATTCCGTTTACTTCACAAATGTCAAAGTAGAACTGATATTTGCCGCCATTTGCAAAAATTATGGCATCTTCCGACAGGGTGATAACTTTTGCACCTCCTCGTATATCGGATTTTAGCAATTTGAGTTAGGCATCGAAAAATAAATAGGTCCTTTAAAATTATAAATGAATGTACATTTTAAAAAAAGTGACCTCTCCATGTGTACATCAAATTAATGTTTCGGCTTATTTTTCGCCAACAAGTCGACAAATAATCTCATTTCCTAAACAATTTATGAATTTAACATAGGAACGCATTCCTATTTCCTGGTATTAAACCCAGAAATAAGTGTACGTTGTTGAAAATTCCTCTAAATAATTAACAAAGTTCAGGTTCTAATAAAAATTAAACAAATAAATAAATCATTCTCAAAACGACGTAATATGTATTTTTCATGTCATACTATACAAGATAGAAACATAAAGGTATGGTTAGAAATATGTACCTACATGTATATGTGTATGTACATGTAAATGTGTATGTACTACATGTACATGAATTTTTTTTTTTAAATTCTTTGTCTTCCATTATGTTACATTATTCTAGGGGTATGTCCAATTGAAGTTATATTTATGCTGAAAGAGAAAACACATCTGCTCTGACATTCGTTGTTGACATACAATAATATAAACGTGCGTAATTATATAATAAATTGTCGCATGTGCCACAATAATGTTGGCATTGGTTCCTTCATAATTTATGCACATAATTTTTAAGTAACAATGCATTTAGGAAGGGTAGTTTCCAAAGGCTGCGTAGTTAATGTCTGTCACAACCCCCAACCCTCAAACCGTGGCAAATAGGGACTGCCATGAGGGTCGTGTCAGCTATTTTTGATGGAAGGGATGAAGAAATCGAATCATAGCAATTTTGAAATAAACCATTAGGATGGTTCATACCAATTTTAACGAATTAGCAGTAATTGGGGACTTTAACAAGGATTTCAAGTTGAATGATTTTGATTTTGAGTGGGACTGCACTTACCTCATAATATAAAATATTACTTAAGCCTCAAATACATTGGGCGAGTTTACAATCTGGGAAATTCACTATCTGTTAGTAAACTCGCTCAGTGTAATCGTATTACTTGCTAACTAGCAGATTGTTGACTATCTACGAAAAAAGTTGAAAAGTCGTCAACTTGCTACTTATTTATATTTTCAATATGGCGGCCAATAAGCAGCTGATTTCGACTGTCAAACATCTGACAGAATTAGTTCACGCTGGCGTCGTCATTCTCGATACCGGCCTTTTTGGGTGTCATCATGACAATCTCACTCGCCGATTCACCCGCTTTTAAACTAAGTAGATAGTAGCTTGTAAACTCGCTCACTGTAATTGAGGCTTTACATATGTGATTCACAACTAATGTATCTTCTATCTATCTTCTATCTATCTATCTATATAAATAAAAATGAATCGCCGAAATGTATGTACGCGCATAACTTTTGAACGACTGCCCCAAATTGGATAATTCTATTTTTTGTGTGTTCGTTATTGTCAGTAGAAGGTTTGTATACTTCTGGTGAGCTCTGGCATTATGAAATTTGTATAAAAAAATTGCTATTGGTGGCACGCGAGCTGTTTGAAAACTGAATGTATGGAAAGCGGGAGGGAGGGGGGAGGGGAACCAGGGAGGGAGAGGGGAACCTGGAAGTGCGGAGGAGAACTCGGGAGGGGCGTTCGCGGGACGGGGGAAGGGGGGGAATGGAGTGGGGAGAGGGAAGGTGGAGGTGACGGAGTGGGAACATGAGAAGGAAGGGGAGAAGAAGGGGAGGCGGAAGGGGAACGGGACGAATGGGAAAGGACACGCAGGGAGAAACAATTTCATCATTAAATGGCATAGCAACGCATGCCGGGTACCAGCTAGTTAAAAAATAAAATAGAAGGTAACACTTGGTTGAGTGGCAAGGATCTTGACTAGCAATCCGGAGGACGCGAATTCAAATCTTATTATCAAATTTTATTTTATTGATTTGTGTTATTTTTTTTTCATTCACTCACAAATTATTGCCCAAGTTGCCTCTAAAATCATGAAACATTAAAATCTTTAATGGCCTCTGTCTTATAATTTAAAAAATAAAATAAAGAAGCTCGTATCCGTACCTACTATGTACTATCCGTACTATTTGATATATCTTTTGATTGCAAATTAATTTTTCAATTTGGTTGGGTATTTTGATCTCAAATCCAAAATTAAGATTTGTATGAAACGGGCCGCGCAAACTGTCTTCTTGAACATGTGAGAGAACTCGAATAATTGTAATGTGTATTAGAACACATACAAAAGCTCAATAAATATTATCTTTTTTATATCTCCCTTAAGATGAAGCCATACTAAATAATGCAAAATCATACAAAATCACATGTTTTGTTTTGAAAATTTGATAGCTTAGAAGCAGTGGCGGCTCGTGACTTTTGGGTTTACTAGAGTGCTGATATTAAAAAAATGGCATTATTAATGTTGTTATAGCCGAAAAAAAATATTTTTTTTTTTAAATCAGTTTTTTGTATGAAAAATTTCAGAAAGTTTCAGTTTGGCGGTGTGCCGCACCAATTTCCTGAAAAATCTTCATACAAAACACCGATTTTTGAAAAAAAATAAAAAAAATTTCGCATACGACAACATCCACAATGCCATTTTTTAATATTAGCACCCTAGCACACCAAAAGTCACGAGCCGCCACTGCTTAGAATTATTATAGATGCTTCAATTAAATACTGTGTGTAGAACATACCTTGGCCCTTAAAAATATCGGTGATTTTTTTAATAAGTCTTATAAGCCTTTAAAAAAATAAATTAAAAGGTCTATAAAAAACACTTTCAAGTCCAACTCTCCTATTTATAAACCCCTTTTCGGATTTCGTTTTATTGTATAATGTGGCAAATTTATTTTATTTTATTTTATAATAATCGCAAAAAAATTGATATTTACGCCCGAACTTCACAAAATAAAATAAAATACGCATTTTCTCGTTGTTATTTTTGACATCAATCAATACGGCCCGCACTCTATGAATTTGGATTCTTGAAGTGACCCTTATGGCTTGGGCACAAGAACCATGCACTGGGCAACACCTTTTTCATTTCAGTGACGCCCCAACCGGCGCCGGAGACAGTTGTGTTACTCCGCGTCGCTTAGTTTCGTGAAATCAATTTTAAATTTCAGTTTTCTTACAATAAACAATGCTTAAAACAGGAATTTATATTTTTTACAGGCCTTTACGAAATCAACCTATAAAAAAATTTCTCAAATACCTTTTCCAACCTTTCCAAAAGCTTTTTTCAAGTATTTTTAAACTCCTTCCATAAAGGGCGTGAATTCCGATTTCGATTTTTTGCTGAACTATTGGATCGCCTTAAACTTCGTTTATTTGACACAGTCGCTAATTTGTAACAAAACATTTAGGTCATTCCTAATGTATTGTTTAGGCATGTATATTATACTTATCTACTAAAGTATATTTTTTGATCATCTTTAAAATCACCCTAAACTGCTTTTTTGATTTATCAGCTTTTTCATTTTTTAATTTTTTTTATTGCAGAAAATAGTTTTTTTTTTGTTTTCATTATACCTGCGAAGCTCTGCAAGTAGGTTGTCGGCAGGAAAATAATGTGGACAAAAACGTAGTACAATATAAAATAGAAGAAAAAAAATTGCAATTTAATAAAATTAAATAAAATATACGTCTAAGAAATAATAAGAATACGTCTAAAAAAATTCAGAATGCACGAGGAGTCTGTCAATACAGAAAATCTGATGGCAATAGCCATGTTTTTAACAATAGTACAAACTTAGGTGTCGAGCAACATTTTTTCAAATGCTGTGGCAGCATTTTAAATATAAGTGGTACAATGTATTCAATAGTTCTCTGGCCATGTTTATTATAAAATCTAGGTACTATCATCCCTTCATTTTGTGTAAGCCTAGTATTGTACATGCGATCCACCATTGTTTTGTATGGGCTGTCTAGGATAGTTGCATACAGATTTTATGCTAAAAAAGAGCTCTAATATTTATGGATTTATACATTATTGTGTTATTTTGCCGCTGGTCATAAACTGCTTTGCTGACGAGTAATTTGACCATGGCGTTTTGAATTGACTGTACACGTTGGATGTTTGTCTTACATGAGTGCCCCCAAGAAGTTATACCATATCTCACATTAGATTCAGCCAGGGACAAATAGATTAATTTCGTCATAGTGATAATTATATTTAATAAATTTGTATTGATATTTTTAACTAAGAAAAATCATGAACCTATAAATCAAAATCTACGCATTACGTCTTGTTGCGTGCAAATATCCCAGAAAATGTGTATTTTTTTAGTTGCTTGTGACTTCCCCCTGCTTCCCCATTAAGTTAACCGATGGGGTGGATTGACACCCCCTTATCCAATAATAGAGAACCAATCAGAAATACCCGCTACCAGCCCTCAACCCTCACGACAAATTACACGGCCTTTTGGGGAATGGGGGGCAAATTATATCATCTTGGAAAAAACGATTATCCCGGATTCATTCACATTTGCTAAATGCAATCGTAGTCTTTATCGAATTTATCAATTTTCTTATATACGATAACGTTCACACACAAACCTGCATAGATTTTTGTAAAAACGTATTAGAATTTCTAAGATTCACTCACTGATTTGATATTAAATCATGACATGACACTTTTTCTATCTACTTCCATATTCCAATTTATAATATGTTGGCGAAGATTTGCTATTAAATCATAACATGACGCTTTTTCTATCTATTTCAACATCATAATTTATGATATATTGGCGAATATTAGACATTAAATTATAACATGACGCTTTATCCAACTATTTTTCTATATTCCAATTTATAACATATTGGCCTCCCCCCTCCCGCATACCATACATTCAGTTTTCAAACAGCTCGCGTGCCACCTATTGCAATTTGTTTATACAAATTTCATGATGCCAGCGCTCACCAGTACATATAGAAAGCTTCGTGGGCGTGCTCACAACAACTCGCCAAAATTTCGTCGCAATCGGATGAACGGTTTAGCAACGCATAATTTCATGACACCAGAGCTCAATTTTGTATATAGAAACCATCGCGGACATGCGCACAACAAATCCTCGAATTTTCATCGCAATCGGATAAATGGTTTAGCAAAGCATAGACATCTCATATACTCATGTAGGTACACCCAAGCAAACATATTTTGATTTTTATTTTATAGATTGGCGAAGACATGATGCTTTTCCTATCTATTTCCATGTTCCTATTTGTAATATATACCTATTGGCTAAATACCTTGTCTAATAATTTCTGATGTAATATATTTGCTACATAATCTTATTATAATTATGAGACACCAAACATTCAATCGATTCTTATGGTCTAATAATTTCTAATATAATAATATATTGGCTATACGTATAATTGATAAAGATGTAAATGTTGACATATTTGATAAAGATGTAAATGTATTGCTTTTTGCAGATGATTTAAAAATATTTAAAATCATCAAAACCGCTGAAGATTGTGCCTGTGTACAAAATAATTTAAACAAATTAATTAGTTGGTGTTCTCTTAACAAACTTTATCTGAACATAAATAAGTGTTATTCAATAAGTTTTTACAGAATAAGTCAACCAATTATTCATCCATATGAACTTAACAACTCTACCCTTACCTCTGTCGAAGAAATTAATGACCTGGGCATAACTTTTGACTCTAAATTAAACTTTATATCCCATATAAACTCAATCTATAATAAAGGTATCAAAATGCTTGGCTTCGTTCTTAGAAATTCCAGAGGTTTCAGGAATATTTCAACTTTAAAAATTTTGTATACATCCTTAGTACGTAGTCAAGTCGAATATAACTCCTCGATCTGGTCCCCCCATTTTAAAATACATTCAGATTCAATCGAAAAAATTCAACACAAATTCTTAAGACACATTAATTTTAACCTCGGTATTCCCATTGAAAACATAAATTATAATTACTTGATGAAAGAATTAAATTTATTAAGACTCTCAGATCGAAGAATTATATCCGACTTAATATTTATGTTCAAAATTGTAAATGGTAGCATAGACAGTCCTGATTTAAATAAGCTCATTGAATTTCATATTCCCACGAGAACCACTCGTTCTAAAATCCTTTTTAAATGTAACAATAATCGGACTGAGTATACGAAACACTCACTTTTACCTAGGTTACATGAAGTTACTAATAGATATGCAGATGTGATAGATCTATTTAACTGCACGGAACAAGGGTACAAGAAGGCTATGCTATCATATTTTTTAAATCACTACTAATTTTATTTGTGTTATAGATTTTTGCATGTAAAGGTATCTCTGTTGTCACTTCCCAATGTATCGTCACAACTAACTGTTATACATACACTGTTTTATCATTACTGATATTTTGAATATGAATTTGTGACATGTAATTAGTGTTTATGGCATACTTATGCCGTTTGTATTAAATAAATAAATAAATAAATAAATAAATATCATTTTAATTATAAGGAACCAAACATTATACATTTTTCAATCGATTCTCATGATCTAATAATTTCTGATATAATGCTCATATATTGGCTACATAATCTTATTATAATTGTAAAGAACCTCTAACATTTTATATTTATCAATCTATTCTCACGTTCTAAATTCTGAACATCAAATTATACTTATGAGAAACCAAACATTGTACATTGTCATTCTATTCTCATGGTCTAATAATTTCTGATGTAATATTATATATTGGCTATATTAATATAATTATATAAAAAACAAACATTTTATATTTTTCAATCGATATTCATGTGCTGAATTTCTGAATATTAAATTACACTTAATGACTTTAATGAGGAACCAAGCATTGCACATTTTCAATCGATTCTCATGATCTAATAATTTCTGTTATAATACATTGGCTATCTTCAGTTTCAGTTTTTAGTTTCAGTGGCAACCCGGGCGTGTACGAGTATTTTGTTTTCATTTATAAATGTTTTTAGTTTCAGTGCCGGCAACCCGGGTGTTTATTTTATTTTCATTTATTTACCTAGATAGTTTTCTTTTACCCACCTCACTAGACAAGGTCTATTCCGATTTCTTATTATAACTATTACCATAATATTCTTTTACGATATTTAATCTTAGATCCCTGTAGAGGGCCATTAACGCAATATTTATTTATTTATTTTCGGGAAATCGACAGTTTATATTTTTCCAGTTTGTACATATTTGTATAGCCAAAATAAAACCAATTTTGGATTTCCTCCTTGTGACTTTACCTCTGATTGAACAGCATAATAAAAAAAATTAAATAATAAAATTTATAATAAAGGAGTATGAGATCAAAAATTATATAAAACAAAAGATTAAGTATATTTTTTTTATTTTTTTTTTTTTTTTTTTTTTTTTTTTTTTTTTATTATTTTTTAGCATATAAAATATAATGTACATTTAGATGATGTATTAATTTGCTTACATGTTCATATTCATAAAACTAAAATTTACATAAAACATAAAATATGAATACATTGGTAACCATAAGAAGCCAGGTTGTACATATAAATCAAATCATAACAGAATTAAAATAAAACGATAGAAACATGGACACATAATATATTCATGAAACATCAGAGAAATACTCCTTTATGTACACCTTATATTTGGTAAGTTCGGAATTGAAAATGTCCACCTTGGATAATATGCTATTGTAACTATTGCATAGTCTGTTCAGACAAGAATTTTGCTTACAGTTTGTCTCGCATTGATCAACCCTGAACAGGACAGAAGAACGTGTTGTACGCGCAGGTACATTAAATTGAATTTTATTTAGCAACTCTGGGCACTGAATATTATTGTTAACTAATTTATACAGGAATATTGCATCCATATGATGCCTTCGTACACTCAATGAGTCAATTTTAAAGTATGAAGCTGCCTCTGCATAATTATTAAATCTTACATGTGACTTGTAAAGATATTTGAGGAATTTGTTTTGAATTGCTTCAATTTTGGATATATCATTTATACTTCAATATAAAAGTATATTATGTATTCATATGTGTACTAGAAGCAACTCAACTACGAGAGTATTTCAAATGGTTTTAAGCGATTAATTCGAGAGATTTTCCATTCAAAACCCGCATGGTTTTGTCCCTTTCCCCACTGCCTGCATGTAGAGTTATAGATAGAGGTTAAAAGGAAGTACCTAAGAAAAAACCTGGGGGATTTATGCAATCATTTTACAAATCTCAAAGCGCAGTTTTGAAGCATCATTTATTAAAATTGCAAAGCATTTTCCTTTCCCACATTTCACCTGAACGTCGGGACCGCTGCAGTCTGCACCTACACCCTACACCAAACTCACAATCCTCGAATTATTTGATTTCTCTCAATAATTACGAGGGTCGATCGAAAAACAGTTACCTGCAACAATATTGTATAATGAAATACTAAATCCTTTTTTTATTTTTTATATAAGAAATAAGGTAAAGTGGGTACATATTTTGAAATAATATTTACATTAGGTTTTTATATGCGTTGCAAAGCCACTAAAAAAGAAATTGTTTCTGACTTTTTTTTTACATTAGCTCCACACAGGAGGCACCGAGGAAAATAATTTCCCTAGGGGCCTATGTCATCTTTGAGGATGCTGTGTGAAGGGTTTTTTAAGGGACAGGAAGGGGAAGAAGATATGGGAAGGAAAAGGGTATGAGGTGTGTGTAGGAATCTGGGGGTCAGTGTAGCCAGGAGTGACGGACGTATGAATCTATTCCTCACACTGCGCAAGGCGAAGGGTCGGAAGAATCCGGCTGGAGAGGTCAAAAGGCCTCCCTCAATCAGTCTCCTCCGATCCAGCCCGCCACGCAGTGGTTGGGCAAACGTATCCGCCACCAAGACCTAGACAAATCTCATCCCATGAACCCGGGCACCCCTGCTAAGTCACCAAACGAACCACTTGGAGTGACCTGTGGCAGGGGTGTTGGTTGTCCAATAAATGGTTCTCGGGGCGGCGGTACCCACACCCGCCTCCCAAATTGTAAACTGCCTATCTTTTCCCATTCTTCCCGTTCCCCTTCTGCCTTCCCTTCCCTTCCTATGTCGCCTTCCCCTCGGGCGTTCCCGAATATTAGGTATTAGATTTATAAATAAAAATTAAATTCAATTCAATTCTGTCATGGCATATACACCGAAAACAAACTGTACAAATTCATTTACTTAAGAGTTTATTCGAAAATCGATCAATCAAATTTGATACCTGACACAGGTACATATTTAAAATATCTATAATTCTTGATTCGATTCAATGTATGAGGCGAGTGCTTCAAATAAATTCAATAATTTTAAGAATCTAAAATTTTGACATTTTTGACAGTTTTGCAAGAATTTCTGTAATGATTAAAAATCTTTTCAGATGTATCGTCATGTGGTTGTAATAATCCAGAAACCTTCTCGGGGTTTTAAAGAAGGTATTTTGAAAGTTTCAAACATGCTTTATAACATAGACGTCTCATATGCTCACATATTTATGTACATACTGGTAGATAGAAAAAAGCGTATTTTGATTTTTATATACATATGTAGACTTATTTATCAACGCCCTTTCTGAAGGCTTTTACATACGTATAGTACAAATTATACGCAGTATTCATTGTATATAACTGACCTGTCTCGGTAACGATATTTTATATATTATGTTTTAAGATAAATTGAAGTTGTCCACTGACTTGATATAACTCTTCCCCTCCATTAGTGTTCTGGGCAAAGAGGAATACAGTAGTTAGTTCCAGAATTTCTAAACTTAAATGACTTCCAGTTTGTTCACATCATTTAAAAGAGTGTTGTAGTTCAACGTAATAGCTGAAATATTCATTTTAAAATTTAGAAAACTTAAGCTTAAACTTTTGGTAGGTATTCTTTCAACGGCTTGCATATGAATATTATGATGTGGGTTCCGTACGGGAGAATTGTACTCAAGTTGACTTCTAACAAAGGAAGAACATAACAATTTAATACCCTTTATATTGTAAAATTTTCTAGTTAGCCTGGTTATTAATCCCAACATTTTTAAGCCTATTAGTAGAGATTTCCGTTATGTGGTTAACAAATTAATTATTTGTACTAAGATAGATATATACTACTTTTGAGATTCTGATACTACTCTTCCGTGGAAGCGTTACAAGTTACCACGTAGGTACCTTCCTTTCGAATGCTTCATGATGACGTTTTATGGCTTTTTGATGACGTTTTACGACTCTACCTGGTTTTATTCTACCTGGCAATAGTGATGTGCGACAGTGATGCATTGAATTCTGAATTGTAAATTGCAAATCAGCAAGATTTCGGTGTCAGTTGTGGTAGAAGTAGTTTATACGTTCATGGTGGAGAAAGTACAAATAATTTCTGAAATATATACAACTTAGAGACTTCGGGTATTATCCTTAAATCCATCAGCCTTTCTGACTGTGGTGCTGGGGATGAATAGCCTTACATTACTTACTAGTCCAGTAAAGGAAGGAGTTGTAGAGTGCGTGAGCAGGAACCTAAGCGATTCTTTCAGGACTTGTTTAGGGTGCTTAGGGTGTGAACATACTAAAAGTCCTGACGTCTAGGTGGTGAGCTAGGGGGGGAGGGGGGGGGGAAAGGTCCCGATTTTCGGGTTTCCGTTTATATATCAAAAACGGTGCATCAAAGAGAAAAACTTTTTTAGAATAAGTAAAAGCTCATAAGATTATCTACAACTTTTATTCTATACGTAATTTTGAAAATCCCAGCCGTTTTTGAGTTATACGCTCCACAAATGTCAATATTTACCTCACATAAAAAGCTGTTTTTTCTTACCAAATTATTAAGACGGGTTTTTTCTTCATGGGAAATTCCTTATTAATTTTTGAACGCAAGAGAGCAAATAAGTTGTTCTCGAACAGATGATTGGAATGATGTGGAATTCATTTTATAATCATTATTGTTGTGATGGGTGATTAGGTTAGTCGTCGGAGATGCTACAATAACGTGCTACGATGCTGTTCGAGTTGGTGAAAAGGCAATGAATGCGATAGTAGGCTTGACATTCTCAGACATCAAGTTGTCCCGCAAAGATCGGGCATTTCCAATGTCTTCTATCAGCTCGTCGATAAAATTTTTTTGAAAATGACGACATTTTACGAAAAAACTTAAAATTGCTGTAAATATTTACTGGTTGGAGAAACATTTTCAAGTAAATTTCTTTCTTGGATGAATATTTTAGACGATATGAAGAAATGTTTGATGAAAAATGTAAGGAAAAATAATTTTTTTCGAAAATATTGACATTTGTGGAGCGTATAACTCAAAAACGGCTGGGATTTCCAAAATTACGTATAGAATAAAAGTTGTAGATAATTTTATGAACTTTTACTTATTCTAAAAAAGTTTTCCTCTGCGACGCACCGTTTTTGAGATATAAACGGAAACCCGAAAATCGGGACCTTCCCCCCAGTTAGGACATTTATTGTTCCGAGATGCAAAACTAACATACCATTGGTAAAGCTGCAAAAATGATAATACTATTAAGTAACTTGTGCCCTGACTTAAATATGGTATTTTTAAATTGAATTTTTAAAATAAATGAATATCTGTATACAGTGATATTTTAAAAGAGATAATATTAATTATTTTGGTCAACAGTACAAACTTTTCGGCCAGCGCAAGTAATTTTCCACTCCAACTTTCTAACAGGGTATAACGTACGTACATAATACAATATAAAGCCGTGCAGTGGAAGGAGCGACCGTTGGAAAAAACATCAATTAATTCCAAGTGCAAGTCGATACACTCCTGGGCCCTCACGGCACTGACGGGGCTGCTGCAGGCACAGGAGTACAGTCGGGAGTACCACCACACCTACTGTACCTAGTACTGGTGCATAATGAACGTCGAGAGACAGCATCCGTTTTAAGATTAATGGGTATTGCACGTTTATTATTTACACAGGTTTTTTATGAAGCAATACACATGAGAAATCTACGTTAAAATGCACTTCAGGAGCGTACGTAAAAATTGTAAAACATATATGTAAATATTATAACATACAGTCCGTTGAGACCACCATCATTCAGAACTGAAACGTTACTTCAATGACCATGGCTGTGATGTGATATTTTCACAGCCAAAAGTATCTACTATCATGATTAGTTTTTGGGTTATTCGTTAGCCAACGTTTGGAACAATTTTCGGCAGATGTGCAGATTGTGATTTGGCGATGAGTGGTTCTTGAATGAGCCACACAATTGAGCTAGCTCCGACGCAAAAGGAGAGGGTTAGGGAACGTACCCATACTACGTGACACGTTTAGGGGGGGGGGTCTTCAAAATGTCACGCTCCATACAAATGAGCGGCGGGTTGCTTAGGATTTTGGTCACCGGGGGGGGGGGGGGTTTAAAATTGCAAAAAGTTGGTCACATAGTATGGGTACGTTCCCTTATAAGTTTGACGTGTCTGTTTATCTGTGTGCTTGTCTCTGGTATCGTAGCTCCTAAACTAATGGACCGATTATGATGCGTTTTTTTTTTGTTTGAAAGCTGACGTGGTCGAGATGGATTCATGAAAACCTGTTCAGATATTTCAAGGTCATCAGCTCTTTTTGTGTTAGGAGTTACATAAAATTTTTAAAATTTTACTTATTAATGAGCCGAAAGCGTACGGCTCCCGGTAAACCGTACCACGGACTCAATTAAAACTAGAAATATGTCATTTTTAAATCAGATTTTAGGGAGGCGTTTACTAATATCTACAGGAATTCCAAAAACTGAAAACATCGAACTAATATCTATGAGAAGGAAAGTGTTGACGAATATCTACAGCTCAAACTGTTGACGAATATCTATGAGAACCAAAGTGTTGACGAATATCTACAGCACTGGCAGAGGTTGGATTTGCAATTATGTATAGCATATTGGAATAACGTAATATTGCGTATGCAGTTTAAAAAACTTAATTTATGTAAGTATGTATGTAAAAATCCCTAATATCGGACTATTGGACACATTTAGCGGATTAATCCAACCTACGCTCCGTAGATAATAGTTCAACCTACGCTCTGTAGATATTAGTCACACATTAAACACTCTGAAGTTCGTAGATATTAGTTCAACATACGAGCTGTAGATATTCGTCCGACATACAGGCTGTAGATATTAGTATCTGGAGTCGATTTTAGACATATTGACTCTTCCACAAAAAATTATAAATGGATTTCGAAAGATTATTCTTTTATCTAGCATTCGCAAGTTTTAAATTTTGAGAAAAAGTGTTTATTTTTGGTTTAAAAAGGTTATACAGAGATTAGGTCATTGGCAGATTTGTTAAATTTTCAAAAAAGATTTTGTATTTTACCACACCCATTGACCCATTTCAAATCATATAATCATGCAGTAAAATAAATCAATACATTATCTAGGTATCGCACGTCTTAGAATTTTAATTTTAGTTTAAATAAAATCATTAAAAAATATATACGTACATGTGTTTCTTGACGAAAATTGGTCCGTTTGTGTATTTATTTGCGCACATACAAACTAAAATATTTCAGATTTTTTACATTCTTATTTAACTTAGACATTATTGAAAAATGATACATACTTATAATAAAAAAATAATTATGAAAAGTACATTATTTTAATAGTTTTATCGTAACGCCTTTCAGCATTTTTGGATGTAGGTATAAATTAAAGCAAATTTGAAATGAAGAATAATTAATCTTTCTCATTGTACCCGCCCTGCACGATCGTAAGAACAACTTTCGACGAAATGTGGATTTTCGGCCGCTGGCTGGTTAAACTGGACTTCAAATGGACTTTTTTGTTCAAACAGTTTTGGTTTGGTTTTGGTTTTGTTATTAAATCTAGTTTTAACCTCAACACGTCTATAAATAACAATAATAGTACTAAAAACTATTTCTTTTTTTGTTTCTTCCCTCCTACAACATGGTTCTCTTCAAAACCCATGTTCACTCCTTCCTCTCCTCAAAAAGACCATCCTTAGATCATCTCCAAAGAAGACATTGGCCCTGAGGGAAATAATTTTCCTTAGGACCTCCTTTGTGGATTCAATAAAAAAATGCATGTGTATATGTATATATGTATGTGTGTACATAAATATTCTTCTTCTGCCTCTCCTTCCTATCGTCCAATCTCCACTTTTTTCACGACGGTGTCCCTGGAAAATTTTGCTGACGCCTAATAAATATTACACAATTTTTTTTTATTATTCAGTGCCGGCAACCCGGGCGTTTATTTATTATTAGTTATGTACAACATGATTTTTTTTTCCTTACCCTCCTCACTAGACTAAAGTCTGTTCTGAGGCTGGTAACTAACAATTTCTAATTACATAAAACAAATAAGTGGTAAAAAAAAAAGAAACATATATATTATAGTAAAAATAATAATAATAAAATAAGAGGAAAATCAGAATTTAAAAACAGAGTAGAAAATAGAAAATATGTAATATTAGATATTAAGAATATTACTTATCTCTCTTCTTTCCTTGACATTCAACCAGTTTAAAAATCTATTGAAAACCCAGTTCAAATTATTAGATGCGACGTAGGTCTTTGTTTGGGCTACAAACTTATTGAATATATATGGTGCCAAGTAAGATTCATGTTTTTTTGCAAAATTTGATTTGATATATGGTACTTGTAATTGATTGTGTGTGTTTGCTCTTGTGTATTGCGAGTGAGTTATGAAGTGTGGTGATATTTTTATGCAGTTTTTGTTGATGATCTTCTTTATGAATAGTTTATTTATGTCTAATAGGTTATTGTTGATCATTATCTGTTCTGTCGGATGTTGATAAGGCTTTCTAAACATAATTCTGATTAATTAATTATTTCTTTCTTTCTTATTGCTTTTTAAATATAATTCTGACAATAAATTGTAGTTTTACCTTTTCATATATTTTTTTTAAATCTTCGTATTTTTAATTAGGTTAGCTTGATGCTTGATTTAGTCTTGTTACTTGGACAGAATCAAGGTTGCTAGAATTGTATAAGAACTTAGGGACGGATAATTATCTTTTATTTTCTTATATTTATTTTTATTATATTTAAGAAAACTCTCCTTAAACGATTTTCCCACCCTTCCAATCACCTCTCTGTTCTAATTTCGATTCAAATTAATATATATTTTACCTTAAATACTCTTGTAAATACGATATTCATTTATATACGTGTACGCCTGTCTCGACACAGGTATATCCTAGTGAGACAGGCATCAAAAAACCCAATGTACACATACTTTTTTATAGATAAATAAATTTTAAAAAAAATAATTATCGCTAGTGATGGGGTGTGACACACAGAAAATATATTTTCAATATTATTTCTCCCGCCATGCTAGGGATGTCCCCGTGTGTGAGGTTTACAAAATGAATTTATTCATAATATGATCAACAATACATAAAAAAATTACATAAAATCTGCCGAATATGTTCGTTTAAATGTAGATTCCAAATAAATAAAATAATTCGAGCCAGGGATGTTAACTTTTTAAAAATACTTTTCGGTGTGCCGTTTTGTTATTGCGATGTTTTCCATGTTGTACGTAGGGGGGTACCTAATATTTTCAATGTATAATGAAGGGAAATTCAATTTTTTCGTCGACTCTGTAGCATATTTCTGCATTATATTGTTAAATGTAAGTCTCTTATACTAACTAATTGTTTGGTTTTTAAAAGAGAATTTTCTTAGTTCCTACAGAGATGTGATTTATTTAGTCCCTACCTCCTACCTCTCCCTAACCATCCCATTACTTTGGAAGTAAATTGTTGGTGTTTTTCAAAAATAAGGTATTTTCTCCTCTCAGAAGCACATAATTTAGTTTTATACGCCTTCATTTTGTTGTGGCGTTAATTGCAATGATGCAATAATGCAACACTATTCATTAATAAAAAAATAATATATGCAAAAATTTTAAATTAGATCGATTTTCTTTCATAAGCTGACTGGGGTCTGATTTTGGATAAATATATGCAGTTTTTTTTCCGATTCTTATCTAGGTAAGTAAATTATACGTCTTTCCACGTGCCGTCACTATCCTAATTTGCAGCATCCATCTAGCTGCAGCAGGTGGGTAGGTACCCAGATAAAGCAGTAGCGTGGTGTGGGGAAGTCATATTATTATCCCCTTTATTTTAGTATTTTCTCCAGTTGTGTTCAGCGACGCGTGGTTCTGCATGCATTACAGTAATCACCTTCCACTGCTTTCTACTTCTCCTGGAAGGTACTTCTTCCACTTCCTCTGCTTCTTTTACTCGTTCTCCCTTATTCATTATTCTACTCTCTTCAACGTGCATAGTCATTTGTTCATAAGTCAGTAATCAAGTAGTATTAAAAAATAAGTCAGATATACGTTCCACAAAAACATCAAAATACGCGATCTTTAATTATTTTGTGGTTAATTTATAGACTCCATTATTTTTTTAAAATTTATTATAAATCGAATTTAATAATATTATTATTAAGTTCTGCACATATTTTAGGTTTTTATTATTGTGACAATAGAGAACTCCAGTCCAATTTTTTTATTATTTTTTAATGATCCATGACCTTCTAACTGCATTTTTATTTTTATTTTTAGACTTAGTTTTAATAGTTAAAATAATTGTCAAAGTTTTAATTTTTCAAGCCCCCACGAAAACCACCGTATGTATGGTGAATCGTATGACGTCATCACTCCTGAAAAATTAGTATAGGATCGGGCAATCAGCTGATCTGCTGCCGCCATTTTGAATTCCGGTGTTCGAAGTATTCTCCCTAGAAATAGCTTCACTATTTTTTTTGTGCAGTAGTTTTTGAATATTTTCAATAATAAAGATAAACTAATAAGAGATACCTTTATTTTTGAAACATTATTTAGGCCTAAATAATGTTTCAATAAACACAACAACTAAATCTCTATAAAAAGTATGTAAATAAACGAATAAATTAATACGATAGCTTATGTCATATCATTCCTATTAAATGATTTTACGGTGACGTCACGACACGTGGAACAGTGACGTCACCTTGACGGCGTGTTTTTACGACCAGGTTAAAAAGAGACTTTGTAATTTTTTTTTAAAAACTCCGCGTATAATATTAATAAATAAAACTTATATATCCAGAATCAGCGTTTATTGGTCTATATGAACATATTTTTTACAGCCAGAATATTTTCACTGGAGTTCCTTATTGTTTCGGCGTTCAAGGGCACTTTCAAAATGTAGTTTATGCCACATTGAGACGATTTATTTTTATGATTCGATTTACCCACGCTCAATTTAAATTCTCCTTCATTTTCGCAAAAAGACCCTTCAAGCATCCGCAAAGATGACATAGGGCCTTGGGGATTTTTTTAGGGTCTTCCTGTATGGATATAATGTAAAATAAAACCTTTTCCCTGCCCTTAGAACAAAAGTTTGATAAAATATATTCCTGTCCGTAAATTGTGGTTACTTCTGACATACCTTTTATTTTGTATATGAGTGTTGTGAATTTAATAAGAACTCCATGAAAGTGAGGTTTTTTTAATAAAATAAATGCCTTATGTATAATGCATGTTCAAATAAACTACCCGCCTTGGCTGTTTAAACATTGTATATCTTTCCACGAATTATTTTATGACTGTTAGATGTCGGTTTCTGTTTTATGTTTCAATTAGTAAGGTTTTCACATACCTACTCGGTTTTTTATCAATGGTATATGCTTTCTATGCTATCCACATTTGTCACATCCAATCTGTAAATTAGAACATCGTTTCCTAAGAGGAATTGCTTGGAGGTTAGGAAGCTAGGACATGGAATTGTTTGGAGGAGTTGCTTGGAGGTTTTACGAGAAATTGGTTAGAAGAGGCGAGTATTCACACGATGAAATTGAACAAACTTTAAATATTTCTTCTTTAGAAAAACATAGAAAGGACTCTGATCTAATTTGTATATTCAAAATTTTCAACAGTATTACTGATACACCTGCTTTGTTACAACACATCCAGTTCAACATACCTCCCCGTAGAAACCGAAATAATGAATTGCTGTCCCTCAATCAACATTATACTAATTACTATTCTCATTTGTCAAGAATGTCGAGACTTGTCAACACAAGTCAAAGCATTGAATTTTTTGGTGTTAGCCTAAATGACTTTCGGCAGTCGATACAAAATGTGTAATTTTTAAAGCCCTTTAAACCCTTCTTCGTCTTGTAGTTATCTTCTGTATGTACTTTTTATGTTATATATTGTCATTTCTCTTCATTTATATATGGTGCTCTCCTTTCACTGACATCTCTGTTTCTTATTTGTTTTATTATTATATTTTAATGGACTATTTGTCCGTAAATAAATAAATAAATGAATGAAATTAAAACCACGTTTATTAGTAAGTAATTTAAACATAATTGGTTCATTGCAAACATCAAAATGCAACCAAAATGCATAATTGAGTACACAATTACGAGTCCCTAACATACACAACAAGTACGTTTTATTAAGTAAATTGCTTTCCATAATATTTCGTTCAGCCTGTACCTTCAGAGTGAAAAAAACCAGGCCCCTTTCAAACAATTTTCGCATGGATTTCATTTTATAATATAAAACACTGCATTTCATTAATGAGATCCGCCACTTGCGGTGGGGAAGTCGCTTTTATATGCGCCAGGTGCCCGGAACACATAATACCATGTGATGCTGAGAGGTGGAGGCTTTAGAAATGCATCTCATATGCAGCTCTATGTTATATGCTGTCTTATGTAATTACAAAGGGTGTATTAATATGAAATCTCATCGTCTTATTTTTTTTCTTTTTCGTGCCAATATCACTTTAGAAAAGGTGTTATATATTATTATTTAAAATATCATGTTCTTTAAAATTTACGATTGACGTTTTAAAACTGACTGTGATATTTGTTAATTTATTTAATACTCTTTTAAAATTATTTTTATTTTTAACTTTATGAGTAAAACCTCAAATTGTAATACTCGAACCCAGGACCTTTGCTTTCCGGGCCACAATACAGACAGTCGCTTACCTTTAATATCCCTCTTTGCAAGACTAACTCCAAACATCCGCTCATTTATCTACAGAACATACTCATTTAACTTAAATTGACATTTTAACTCAACTTTACGTGACATAAAACGTAAACTCACTAAGCAAATGACTCAAACAAAGAAGTTCAATCCCTATATATTCCCGTTCTTTGCCTCTTAATCTTGTTCTCCCCCCCCCCTCTTTCTTCATATATTGTAACTAAAAAATAAATAAATTAAGAAAACACCCTTACAATGTCACACTTTATCATTCGCTATCATCAGTGGAAAGTTCATAATTGGCATAATTAACTATCTTACAATTGTATTATTATGTAATCTCTGAATTGCTGTCAACTTTCTTTAAATTAATTTAAATAATATAAAATATCCTGGCTCCTGTGACCCGACTTCTCATAAGGCCGGCGAATCCATTCATTCGTTACTCCATGATAGAATAATGTTCTTCTTGTCAAGTTTTTCGATGCCAAGTTTTTCCTGCAAAATGCACAAAGCACATTGTTTTAGAATCCATGGCTTGCAAGTCCCTGGTTTTGAGTAACTTTCCTATCACCGATTTAAAAAACTTCATCTAATCATCAATCAAAATATGCTTTTACATTTAACCTCTGCGATCAACAACGGAATTTCATCTGGGAGATCTCCACCCTGCAAGCAATAAGCAAAACAACTCCGGGAAAGCGCACTCGTACCAAACACGAAAGTGACAAAGCCGAAAAGTTGTGAAACTATACAAATCCAAATATATTTCATATTAAGTGGCAGATAAAATATGGATAAACTGCCGATCCTGATGCAAGCTGATCACCTAGACCAGAATAAAGCAGGGAAGCCCGGCAGACATCTTGTATTGTTGTAGGGAATTGTCAACAAAACAGTCCCGGGTACGAGGCATTATTCATGCAGCCCGTATCCTTTTCCGGTCTTAAAACAAACATGGCGGCAGGGAATTTCACTGCATTATCTCTAGATTTAATTTTTATAAAATTATTTCCTTCAGTATGCACCTTCGTGCTTTCTATTTAGTTTCATAACAATCCCCCATTTTTTCATAAAATTTATACGCTCACTTGTTATAATGAATAATATTTGGACATCGCACCGTTTCCTCTGATCTTTTTAAAATTCACGTGCTTCACTCCCCAAATTATACTATCTGTCGTCCAGAGGTGGGAACGTTAGATCACATAATATATGATCTACGTTCTTATCTAATATTATTATTATTTTATTGGTTGTTCTTCTCTTAAAAAATATCCTATCTGCTCTTGGCCATCTTAATTGACCATTTAAATAATATTTGGATTTGGATTTGGATATTATTTATGTTCAGAGTTCCTAAACATGAGTTTACTGACTCTAACGTAATGACTAAATGGATTATCTAAAGATACTTTACATGGAATTTGTTTTATAAATGGTTTTTGGGAAAGTGAAACTTAATAAACTATACTGCAACTTGAGGCAGGATTTCACTCCTTGCGGAGGATATTCTTGGGTTTAATGTATTTAAAATTTTAATTCTCACTATATACAGCGAGAGAGTTTATGGTGAGGTTTTCTTGTCCGGCTAATCCGGCATAAAATTTTTCAGAATGTGTAACAATTAAATGCTTTATCAGAGGAATGTTTATTTCATTGTGAAGAGTGGAGACCCTGATCCACTTCGGCGCATTCAACGCAAGTCGAATGGCTCTGTTTTGCAGGGTTTGAAGTTTGTTTATGCGAGTGAGTGCTGCATGGCCCCAAATAGGTGCAGCGTAAGAAATGCCCGGCCTGATGGTCGTCTTGTAGAGTATTAATTTATTGTCTGATGATAATCTACTTTTTCTACCTAGCACGGGGTACAGTGCAGCTACTGACTTATTTGCTGATTTTACTTTATCATTAATATCTTTTTGCCACGTTAATTTCGAATCTAGGGTGACTCCCAAGTATTTTATAGATTTTACCCACCGAACTTTTTTCCCAAACATTACTATATTCGGGGGCTGCTTGAACCTTCTTTTTGTAAATACAGTGGCAGCACTTTTGGAGGGGTTTATTGAAATTCGTCATTGTTTGCAAAAGTCTTCAGTTAGCGCGGCCTGTACGCGACTTGTAGCAGTGGTCGCGACAGTCGAACTAGAAATGAGATTGGTATCGTCGGCGAATTGAATTATTTTTACATTATGGTTGACTGGTTTGAGAATGTTGCTAGTATATCATACGTTATAGAGTTTGGGTGACAGTTGTCCGCCTTGGGGTACGCCGGCTCTTAGTAGACGTTCTGCGTGGAGAAGATCTCGTCTAGTTTTACCCTGAATGTGCGATCTGTAAGAATAGCTATGGATGATTTTGATAAAAGATATTGGAAAGCCTGGGAGGAACATCTTATAAAGAAGTTCATAATGCTAAACTCCGTCAAATGCTTTACTTACGTCAATCGAAAGGATTACCGTATTCAACCCATTGATATATATAAATAGATGAGACAATAAGCGAATAAATTGGTTCGACGGATTTGAAGGTAGTACCTCCAATTCTCTATATCACGCATTTAGTTGACCAAAAACCATCGTGTCGTGTTGGCCATTTGAAATACATCTGGCAAGCGTATGTGTAAAAATCGTTCGTGCAATGTATGGAACGGACTATTCAGACTATTGAACGTTCAAGTCCTTACTACGCTGTGCCCTCAGTCTAAGGACACCTGCATTCTTGTACATTTTTGCAGGTATATTTACATGGCGGCTCGCGCTCGGTGTGGAGTCTATTGTAAGTCCCTTAAATGTTTCAATACCCGGCTTCAGAGCTCAGTTCAATTCAATTTATTTATTCTTTCAAAAACATTATAAAATTTAAAATTTTAATGCGTTTTTAAAATATATTTGTAACAGTATTACATTAAACATAATATGGTAGGCAAAAAAAAACTATGTAAGCATCAATTGGGCTTGCCTTTTAAAGGCAGCTTCACTGACGCTAAATATGTCGATATCCTTTCAACTCGTTCCAGAACTCGCGACCGCGAATGGCGCGATGTCATACTCGTAATTGAAACTTTGAATGCAATATTTTCCATCGCATTTTTTTTTCTTTTATAGTAATTAAGGTGAATATAAAGATTTTTCTAAAAAATATTTGTATTAAGCGTAACCAGTGATTTCGAAAGTTTACCAAAAATAGGCGCTGCAACAGTAAAAAATAACTAGGTTGATTAATATAATTCATGAACTTTGATGTCGTTGTATGCGGCCCTCTACTTGAAAAGTCTGTAAACCCCTGCTTTGCAATCGCCCTTCGGAGCACATGTTTCAGTTCGGTAGATAACGGAAAGTGTCGAACTACCCCTCCCGTATGCCTCCGCAAGCCTGAGATGAACACGAATCTCGAAAATATTTGTAAGGCATGGCGCCTCTATTGTATATCTCTATGATTCAACCACACGGAGGAGTTGGTGTAAGGTCGAATGACCCGCTCTGAAGCCGTGTTGGAAATCTGGTATTATTTTATTATCTTGAGTAAATGAATCTAGTTTTATGAGATTTAAATAATAATCGGAGAAAACCGTTTTTAAACTGTACTCTGTAACATCAGGTCGTAGAGAATTGGAGGAGGATTAGCAACACGGTATCGCTTCTACACACGCAAGCACACACTTCGCCACAATTTTCGATTACACATCTACCCTGATGATAGACACTGTTACGCTGTCCGAAAAAGGAGGAAGCGCAACACGGCATAATATCTCAAAACGATTATATCACGATAATACTTTTGGCCATGAAAATCACAAATTAAATCTGACAAAAATATTATAAAATACATGCAAAAAGAATGAATCATGAAAAGTGTTGTGAGGAGCAAATCGTCGCTCTATAAAATGGCGAATGGGCCGCTTTCGCGATCATAATCAAATCTCCCAGCAGGAAATTGAATTGAAAGCATAAATGGATAATCCGGTGTGAGATTTGCATCCCCCGCCCATTCTTATTGGGAGGGGTAAGTACTGGGTGAGATGGCGCGGCAGGGGTATGCACTTACCCCGTGATGGGGGTGCCAGCAAATGTGGAAATGAAACATTCAACACACCGATGATGATGACTTGATTTTATTTATTTTGCTATTTCACAATGTATCAAGAATGGGTGTGCCACCAATGTGAAAGTATACCGCGAAATATACGATGAGTATGGCTATATTTTATTCGCGATTTTTCAATGGCGGTAAAATGAACTACAACTTAGTTCATTCAGTTAGACACGAAATAATCTAATATGAAGAATTTAATTTTTTTAAATTCGCGTTACCGCAAACGTGAAATTTTCATGAAGATATAGTTTATAATTAATAATAAGAAGAGATATTATGGCTGATTTAAAAATGTGATGAAATTTATTGATTAGTTCAATAAATATTAGTTGTTTCTACAATACATTATTTTTTATCCCATATTATACCTATATTATCATTTTATATAATTAATAAACTTTTAAGTATGTATATTTTAAGTGATGTTGTAGCTGAAAACGAATTTTTTTTTTCAGCCACAACAACAAAAATAACGTCGTAATTTTTAATCTTAGCACTCTAGCTCACTGAAAACTCACGGACCGCCACTGGTACCAACCTTTCTACGTAATATGTTTTATGATATTTACACTGGTCTTCTATAATATGCTTTCATTGTTTACCCGTACAAAGGAATATACTTACATTTACTCGTGTATAATTAATTTACTGAGAGTCAAATATACAATATTTGTGTAATCATTTATTGAGAGTCAAATGTGCAATATTTGTGTAATAATTTATTGGGAGTCAAATGTACAATATCTGTGAACAAATGTATTGAGACACAAATGAATAATATTTGTTTAACAATTTATTGAGAGTCAAATGCAAAATATTTATGTAATAATTTATTTGGAGTCAAATATAAATATTTGTGAATTCATTTATTGAGAGTCAAATGTACGATATTTGTTTATTAATTAATTGAGATTAAAATGCAATCATTTATTCAGAATCAAATTACGCATAATATTCATGTAATTATTTATTGAGAGTCAAATGCATTATGTTTGTATTATGTTTGAAGACCATCAGACCACACAGTGAAGCAGGCAATGTCTATGGAGCTTCATCGACAGTCATCCAGAGGAAGACCGAAGAACTCCTAGATGACTCAATGCTCCAAAATTCTTCAGAGAAACGGCCTGGATGAAGGCGATACTTAGCACAGAAGAAATTACAACCTGAGAACGAGAAGAGCCGACCCCAACAGCCTACCCAGGCAATGAGTTGAGACAACGCAAGGAAGAAGAAGAAGAAATGTATTATGTTTGGGTAATAATTTATTGAGAGTCAAATTTATAATGTTCGTGCAATAATTTATTTAGAGTCAAATGTATAATATTTGTGTAATAATTTATTAGGAGTCAAATGTACAATATTTGAGAAATAATTTATTGAGAGTCAAATGTACAACATGTATATTTTTATATATATATATAAGTAGTAAGAAAAGCCTACTGCCAAAATAAAAGTGAACAGGTTATGAAGTGACTTGTATTTTCCCCGCCCACCCTATATTCAAATGAAACTGTGAAGCATAAATAGTTGAAATAAAATTATCAACCTACTCTGAACGGAAAATGAGGGTTGGGCCAAGGGGGGAAGGGGGTTTACGCTTAAATAGACGACAAAATTGCTGAATTTTCAATTTCGCAAATTGTCTTATTATTATGTAAAGTAGAAGAGGGATTTTTAAAGGACCCGGATTCAACAAAATTACCAATCGCAACTCTTCAAATAAGGTGAATAGAGTTATTGATGAACGAACTTGTTATAATTTAGAGTCTAACCCTTGATGAAATATTATAAAAGGTCATAAAATGGCACGTGTTGGGATGTTTTCATTTCAAATTCTTTTATAAAACGAAATAATAGGGAAAAACGTAGAATACTCATTTTTGAAGGCATGTTGGTATTTAGTTTTATACACTTTTTTGAGATTTCAGACCATATTTTATAGCCGAAATGATTTGGTAAAAATCGGATGGTAGGGAACCCGCCAGCACAGCGCGGTTGTAAACTGTGCGCCCTAAAATTTAAAACGCCACTACCCGAATTTCTACCGATTTCTTGCAAACCTCCCTCAAACATTTGAAGATTTTAAGCTCTTAAAAAATGTATGTTATTTTTTAAGATAATATCTAGACAAATTATATAAAATTATCTCGATAGAAAAAAATCGCAAAGTATGCTCCAAAAATTATTATAAACACATTTGTTTCAGTTATTTTATAAGTTATATGTATAAAATAATTCAGTGTTTCTTTAAATGCTGTTTAAGACAACCCTCGCGAGATTTTTGCTTATTTTAAACGAGTCCTGTTTTATTAAAGATTTTCACAATTTTCGCATCGATTTTATCGCACTAAATATTAGCGCGCTCCTCTAACATTCGTAATTACATATCTCTTCATCTTTTTCTTTTTGTGCGCGGTTGCGGGACCTTAATACTTACGGAAATCAATATTTTGTTAGCGTGAAAGCACTATGAAATATGTACATGATTTTGTTCAAAACAAATTAAGATATTTTTTAAATAAAAAAAACCTTCATCTAAAATGTGCCCGGGGATAGAGTGCATCGAATTCGGGGTTCTATATGATTGCACAAGTAAAAAGGGTACCTATAAACTTTCTTCGAAATACTTATAAATTATATTATAAATTGAATTGCTTGTTATAAGTTTGATAATTTTAATTATTTCGGTTTTAAATATAAAATGCCACATATTCGTACAAGATAATTGGCACAGGTATCCAATTTTGCTAATCTGAAATCCTCAGATCTATTTCCGAATCCGAATTTTACTTTTGTATATAACAAATGCTGCTCAGCCGTTCCTCTTTTTAAATGATCCAAAATATTTATAATTTGTATATAAGTCATATTAATTTACATGGGGTATTTATCAAGATTACACTGTATACTTTCGAAGACAAATGAGGGATATTTCTTTAATTGCGACCGATTTTCTATTTACTTGAAATTTCATGACAACACATAAATTTAGCCACAACCATGTGTAGTAATGTGTACAGAAATCTTCAAAGTGGACTTCGTTCCTGAAGGTCTGAAAGAGTAAATCCTGTCCCATTTCAGTACTCACACTAACATAGCGATAAACAGGATGATTCATTTTTGAATAATCTTTACAACAAGTAACTGTTAAAACGATCCACGATCTTGAGAATTTAATAGAGCGTGAAATTAACATATGAATTATCGTATAATATAAGTTTCTGTTGAATTCAATTCAGTTAATTTTTTCAAAAATATTACAAATTGTTAATTTAATGTTTACAGTGGTGTTACGATACACATTAAGCGGGAGAACGGTGTGCGGAGTAATTGTAAAGTAGTCCCTTGGCCGACATTCTACTCGGTAACGGAAGCGCTCCCTTCGCTAAAGCGCTAAAGGGAGCACAGCGCACCTCCACCCGCACTCCCCAGAGAGAAGCTACACCCGGTACGGGAAGGTCACGTCGACCGCGCGCTTGCTTTGCCGCTCTCGATACGCCGAAGCAATGGCTGTCGCTACTTAAGTTTAGAATTTAGGGTTATTGCGGGCTAAATCTAGCAGGCGAAGATATTTCTGATGATAGCCTACCTTCTATAGGAGAGGATTCTTGATGAAGAAAAATAAGATGGTCTTAAGGACGATCAGCTCCCTTATGAATCCCAGATGGATAGAACAGGTGAATCGACCGGTCTTTCCTGTATGAACTCTGACGTGCGATTCTGTTTCTTACAAAATACGTCGGATGTCGGAAGAAGTCCGTCGTACGTTACAGGCTGTCAAATTTCTGTGATTTTCTATGGCAATCGATGGTTTGTCTATGCCTGTAGTGCATTGGTGTCAGATAGTGTGATTTAAATAGGTACTATTTATTCGTTTTTATAGCTACTTCCATACAAGCCTAATAGGTGTTCATAAATGACTGTTTGTCGTATAATTTTGATGTTTATACACGACGACATTTGATTCGCAAATTCTCCCGCGACTAAAATCTCCTAACGAGGATTACTCGGAAACCGCGTCGTCATCTCTGGCATGAGAGTAACTAGATACGTAAGAGTTGGTTTCTTAACTCAAACGCAATATTTAGCTCATTAGGGCGATTCGCAATACCGGCATTTAAGAAAACTGTCAAAATGTATAGTATACGGTTGATTTAACACGCGTTAGGCTGTCGTAAAAGATACATAATCACCTTTCAGGCCAACAAAGAGTGTTATACTTGAATATCTTTAGTTATACCAATGGAGGGGGAATAAATGTATATCATTACAAGTATTATATTATATTATGTATGTGCGCACAGATCTTTTAAACTACGCAACGGATTTTCATGCGGTTTTCACCAACAGATTGAGTGATTCAAGAGGAAGGTTCATATGTATAATACGTGCTTATTATAGTAGAGAAAAGCCGAGAAATTCAAATAATCAATTCATACAGCGGGCAGCGGGCAGCTGGCAAGCAAGTAGTGTGGATTTTATAAAGGTTGGGTAATAGCGTTGTGTTTCGTTAGCCACAGCAATGTGTGGTCTAGGGTCTGCTTATAGTACCTAGGTAGTACAAAATGAAGTCGCTCAAAATGTATGTGCGCATTGATCTTTTAAACATGCGGTTTTTTTCATGCGGTTTTCACCAATAGATAGAGTGATTCAAGTGGAAGGTTTATATCTATAATACATGCTTATTATAGTGGGGAAATGCAGAGAAATTCAAATATTCAATTGAATTTCTCGGTATTTCTCGGGTGGTGTAGATTATATAAAGGTTGGGTAATGGCGTTGTGTTTCGTTAGCCACAGCAACGTATGGCCGGGTCTGCTAGTTAAACGATAAAATTGTAATATAATAGATATTATTTCAGCTTACCCCCTATAGATAGAAAGAATCTGGAGTTGTTGGAAGGAGAACTGGTAAAGTAAGTGAATGTGTGGGGGAGGGGGGGGGGGGGGGGGGTGGAGGATTGAAGGGAGGAAGTAACTCGTGGACCACCCGCCGATTTCTTTATAAGAAAATAGATTGAATTAAGTCCGGTATAGCCGCATTTACTCTTATCTCGGCGTAGCAGATCTTGCAGAACAGGGAGACTGCTGTATTTGTATCACATTTATAAATTAATATGTTTAAAAAATATAAAATTTGGGTACCTATAAATTAGTAAATAAAAACTTGTACTTACCGTCCTGAAAGCATCTGTGTCCATATAGTTTTGCCAATTATGGTTACATGGCTGTAGCTCACAAAGCACTCTTTTTAGGGTGAATTGCCTAATAAAAAAAATGCCAGCACAGCTTGAAAATAAATATAAAAAAATAAATCATTGAAGAAGAAGATAACAATAATAATCTAAACGAAAACATGAAAGAGAACAAGACACAGAAAACAGAAAAAAGACAATGGTCGCAACTGGGACTCGAACCCAGACCTCTCGTCTAACCGGGACGTGCGCGTTAACCAAATTCGCTATTGCTCCATTCTTCAATGAAAATAAATGTTTACCAAGTCTTTTCAGGCAACCAGAATATGAACCAAAGCAGCCATGTTTTTTGTTGTTTTCATTCCTGAAATATTATTGAAGTGAAAGCTTCTTTAGCACTGTTGTGATATGAAACTCGATGAAACGGAAACGAGCGACACTAAAAAGAGGCAAACACACACTTCTGTAGGATTTAACCTGCGAGAGAATGAGATAAGACTAATCGGCGTCCTCTTTGTGCCGTGCTTCATAAAATAAACTGTAAAATAATGTTAAAACTTCTTAACAATACTATCATAAATAAACTCTACAATTATCCTTCTCTTGATACTCTGCATTCGTTTCATTATCTCGAAGTTTAGTTTTCTGAAGGTTTTACTTCTACCGCGTGTGAACTGCACACTTTTTTTATTTAATAGGTTCACTTCAAGTATTTGTTTGTTAATATTATGATGTAAAGCGATTCAAAATATATGAAAAGTGATGCACGAAATATTTCCCTTTTCATGTTTATGAACTTCAAAAACCTACAAAATAGTGTAGATAATTACAATATTTGGAAAACTATCACTAGATTTAGTTATTTCGACAGTTTTGTGGAAAAAGACGGCCCTGCCGCCATTTTACAGCGTTCGTAGAGCCATTGCACAGCAATGTGGACAGTACCGGATTATCCCTAAGGCAGAGTAGGCAACTGCCTAGGAGCCCCGCATCGGCTAGGGGCCCCGCGTCCCTAGAAAACATTACTTGCTTCAATTAGTGAGCAACGAAGTTTCGGAAAAAGTCAGCTTTCAAGATGTTTATTAGGATTATTTTTTTAGGAACATTTATAGGTTAATAACATTAGGCACACGCATTAAAGGAAAAAACAAATCATAATAATTAGGTTAAAACCCTATAAATAACTAGAGTTCACATCTTGCACAAATAATAAAAAATAAATCTATTATAAAACAAATTTCCCTTTTTTTTTTCTTTTTTCTTAAAAAAGAAAGACAAACATTCCCGGGTTACGAATAACCCAACAATGTTTGAAAATCTCGTACTACCACCACAGAAAGCCGAAAATGTTGCTTGTGTTGTGATGGAGGACTTGGCCAGCCGAGGAATCGAACACGCGACGCTCGGGTGGGACCCAAGTGCTATGCCCACTCAACCACTGACCAGTCAATATTATACCTATTAACATAGTTGTATTTTACTTTTCTTTATTTCTATTTGTTGCAACATTACTTAGTATCTGAAGTGATTGAAGGTGCCGTGTGTGGTTTATATTGGCATTTGTTTTGTTTAATTTTTTGCATTTATTTCAAATCATATGTTTAAAATATAAATGTTGTACAAACTTCAGTATGTACTAACTATCTGCTTGCTAAAATTCTTTGGGAAAGGTTGTCTGGAAGAGATCACATATCACATTAGTGACAAGACGGCTCATTGTATATATTTTTGTTTCCATGTATGTGTCCTTTTTATGTGCAATAAGAGGTTATTGTATTTTATTGTATTGTATTCGTTTTTTATTGATGGCATACCTTTCGTAATGTAGTAAAAGAACAGATTAATTATTAATAAAATTACGTTTTGGTAGAAAAAAAAATATTTTGGAAGTTAGAAAAGGGTAAAGTGCAGTGACGGACTAAGCCCGTCAGAAGCCCGGTGCGGCAAAGTTGAATGAACCCCCCCCCCCATGTAAGGGTTTGATCAAGGGAACAAGGAGGCGTTTGGAGGCTTCAACCCCCCCCCCCCTCGCCGTTAGTCCGCCATTGGAAAAGGGGCCCCGAGACGTATATTGCCTAGGGGCCCCTACATGGTTAATCCGGCCCTGAATGTGGAGAGCTTAAAAACAACTAATGTAACATTTTCTGTTTCAAAATCATACGGTTTTCTTACATACTCATACATAAGTTAGTCTGTGAAAGTTGTTAAAATTTTACTGAAGTTCCCATTTTTGATTTTCCGAGGAAACGATTTTTCGATTTTAAATTAATCACAGCATTTTTCATGGAACTGACACATTATTTTTTATAGGCTTATTAAAAGGCTTACAAAACAGAAATACAGGATTGCTTACTATATGAAGGAATCGAAATGTACAGCTAGTTTAAGAAAATTATAGGGAAAATATAAAAACTATGTTTGTAATAAGTTTTATAAGTGTAAGTAAAAATGTACCTGGGCTTAAATTACACCACATCAAGTGGAACTAATAATAATAATAATAATATTTCAAAAAAACTGTTTCTGAAAAAATAAGAAAATACACAGATTTAGGAAACGAGATTAAAAGAATTTGGCATTCTCAGACTATAAAAATATTACCATTTGTTATTTCGGCTACTGGCATTTTACCTACATAGGTCTCTGATTCAAAATTTAGGCATATTAGATTTGTCAAAGAATTTATATATAAAAAATCAGTCATTTTAAATACATGTAGGATTACAAAAGATTTTTTAAATATTTATATTGAGGGATCAGTAGGATTTATAGGTTCAATTGGGACTTCCACAGAGCCGAACCCCCTGATATGAAAATATCTGGAGTCGGTGAATTATTTTCCCATTTGGTCTCTGGCAGGTTGACATGTTGTTCTTGTATTGTTTTGTATTTATAATACTTGAAAAATGCAATTGCATAGCGTGGATTGACTAGATGATCATTTGGGGAAGTGTGTGAATGGGTTTAGTTTTTCCTGTGGGGAAAATTTAACTCGGACATTTAAATCTGGTGCGAAAAAATTTATTTATTTATTGTTTATTCCAGAATGTATGCAGGGGAAGTGCAATGCAATACATTCCATATTTTGAAATTTCAAAAGAAAGATAAATAATAAGATGAGGTAAAAAATAATTAACATCAACACATACATAAAATAAAAACAAATAAGCATGAGAAATGAAATTAATGCAAACAGCCGTTTACGGGGGGTATTTCACCATCTCCTGCCTCCAGAGGGCCATCAGGGGAGACTCCATAAGTCTGATAAATAAAGCAAATAAGAGATTTACCATAAAATTTTCATGTTCCATTGTTTCATGGTGTTGTGTCTATTAATTTCCAATTATTAATTCAACTTTAGATGTGTTGGGTAACTTCCAAATAAGATTGAGATTCGTGTGATTACTAGTTGATTTATTAAGTTATTATAATATTACAATGAATATTAAACTGGACTCGACGTCATTACTAGACTAGGTTCTAAATAGTTCTGCCGCTCCCCGCTGGCCGACTGAAGATACTCGCCCAACTCTGCGATGCCTTCGGTAATCATCGTAACCATTCGTATTTGAGATACGAACGACGATAGATGACGACAGTCTTCTGATATTCTTAACTGCCATCTCTTGAGATAAAGTAAAACTTCGTATTACTAACTATGCTATCGACATCTATCGAAGAAAGCTGAAACTACTGTACACCACGATTAGTATTATTTTCTTCTTCAATAATTATTACGATGGGCTGAAAAGTAATGCACATATGCTTGTACAATGCGGACAAAATGACCTTCAAAAGCGCACCAGGTGGAATGTGGAAGTGACATCCCCTCACTATAAGAGGTCGTTGAATTCATCCAGTGTGTTTTGAGAGAGTGTGCATGTGTGCAATACTTTTCAGCCTACCCACGTATTTAACTACTGATTAATGCTAGATTTAAGGAGTATTCCACCAAACAAATAAACTCGCAATAGGTAAAAAACCCGGCTAACTTATCCTATATATAGCCACTATTCATAGGTCAAGTACCGAATAGTAAACTCAGTATTTTTAAATAAATAAATCTTGTTTAATTAATCGAAAATGTACGTTATCGTAAGGATAATCTATGATGAGAATGGTGAAATACCCCTTAGCAAAATTATACCATGTCTTTCAATTAGTAAAGGCTCCTTTATGGCTGTAGTTAAAAAGTAATAATTTAGGGTTTTATTTCCTATAATTTTCACTATTTACCCAGCAGTCTTGTAACGCTGTAGGGTCCTGACGTGCCAATACTTTGTGGTTACTCAGTGGGCCTGGGGGTTGGGGGTTGATGGAGGGGGTTTGTGAGGGTTTGGGGGGGAGGCAGTGGGTAGAATAGATGTAATTTCGGTTAGCGGGAGCGCCTCTGTCGACCGCAAATCTAATACAGATATTGGAAATCACTCATCCTCAACACGTAGGCTTCTGAAATATTACTGAATCATGGGAATTACTGAAAGCATTCAATTATAGAAAAAATATGTATTAATTGAAATAACTTTCCTTGAGTAATTATTTTTTACAAAGATAACAACACAGCTTAAGATGAATCCACGCTTAATAATGCAGAATCATGCAAAATCGTGTGATTTTTGGTGTATAAATTTGATCGCTCAGAAATATTATAGATGCGAGTAGAACACATCTTGGCCTTGGAAACAATCGAGTATTTTTTTTAAAAAGTCTTTTTGTAAGTCTGAAAAAAAAAATCAGGCCTATAAAAAAATACTTTCAAGTGCAAATTCTCCTACTAATGATCCGGATTTCGGATAAAGTTTTATTGTATAATGTGGTAAATTAAGTTCTTTAGAAAATGGTCGGAAAGCATTTTAATATTTGTGGCGTTGGCGTAATAATAACGCCAAATTTAGCTAACAGAGAATTGAACCCACGAAGGTTAATATGAAATCACAATTTAGATTAATCTTTACTACGAATCCGTTTATTTCACGAATATCAAATAATTGTTTTTAAATAAATTGATGTTTTTTCTATCGTTTCGCTTGAGTAGAATTAAAATTAAATATCTAATTATTTTTTTTTTATATATGAGCATAAACTACTAAAAAATGATTTTTTCCTTAAAAATATAAGAAAACAGTTAAAAAATACAGTATTATGCCTAAAATTATCTGTTTCAGTTTCCTTTGATTAAGCTTTATTTCTTTCTTATTGAATTATTTACAAAATAAATGTTTTTTAAAAACACTTTAGCACTTAAAATCGAGAGTTTCTATGTTCGTTTTGCCAAGCGATTATTATTCAAAAAAAATATATTCGTGGCGATACAAAGCCGCGTCCCCTGCAAAAATTTTTGCACAAACATTGGCAAACACACGTACACATCAGCCGTGAAAAAAAAATTGTGGCTGGTAGTGAAAACATTTTTGACACTGAAAACCCGACTACATGGTTGGCTTGAGGCTTTATCTTAAATGAATTAGGATTCATTAAAACCATAAATAATAATTTAATAAGAATTTTTGATATTTTCTCCACAGTTGGACATTTCCACAACACTCCAGATCTATCTGAAGTCTGCTTCGTTCCTTCTGCAGGGGACGTGAATGGAATGGATGGAATGGATGGAATGGCCCATCTAGACCCACAAGCCAGACATACACACAAGCTACAAGCTATACTACAAGACTTCAATGGGTTGCCCCGGCCACAATGGCAATGTCGATTCGGATCTCAGATATACGAGCAGTGAGTAGTGACGACCTATTATATCGAAACCGCCAAATGTCGATACCATCGCGCCCTCCGTCCCCGGCTCTTTGTCGATCTCTAGATGCTTCTTGGAGACGTTAACACTTTTGAAAATGACAGCTTGACACGGTTAACTTTGCAAACTCTTCTTCTGGCTAGAAGAAGAGCCAAAAACGCTATTTTTTTATTGTTATTTAAAAAAATTGCAATTAAAATTAATGATGCATAATTTCCTTCACAGGGTGAAAAAATATTCAAAGTCAAGGTTCGTAGAAAATGCGTTTAACAAGTTTAGCTCAAAAGGTCAAGATTAGAAAAAAAACTCGTCGGGCCGCTTTCGAAATTTCGAACTTGTGATTGTGATAGGAAGGAAAACACTGCCACTTGTAGTGCAGTCAATTCAAATCTCCAAGTGGAACATGGACTCCAATATACGTCACGAGTTTTTAGCCAATCATCGCTCTACCTCCTCGATGAGCTAACCTTGCCTCTCATCTGTCGCATTTTCGACGAACCTTGACACAAATCAATAAAATTAATTGCAATCATATCAAATGTGGAATTGTTATTTTTATTGTATTTCAGTAATATACATTAAATCACTATACTTATGTAGGTACCTACTTCAATTAAGAGAAAATCAGTTCCAATTTTTATAATGACTGTTGGATTCAAACAAATTTCAGTTAATTAGGTAGACTTTTTTTCATCACGCACAACATCACAGACAACCGAAATTAGTATTTTTGATTTTATATGCATTATTTTTCACACCAACTAAATCATTTTAAATTATTTTGTAGGTATTGGATGAATTAAAAAATATTTGTGTGAGAATGGTTTTAGTGGCACGCCTGCCTTTTCAAATATGCAAGAGCGAGACGGCAGAACTAGAGTATAAAAGGTGATGAATGTTCCTGCCCGCTCTCCTTACCTATAGACAGCTCCGTTAGCTAGCACGTAGCTTAAAGACTTATATTGTGCAAATAAACGTTCATCTCGACCACGCGTCTATTATTATTAAGATCTGCAAGATCACACAAAAGTCTAAATAACAATTTGATTTAACAATATATAGATATTTTTTTAAAATTATGAAGCTAAAAAATTAAACGAAAAACATAAAAAAAAACATTATTCGTTAGGCATCATAATATGTTTTAGTATTTTTTCTTTGACCTCGATTATAAATAAAAACCAGTTTGTATCACAAATGGTAGTATGGCGATGTCTGTGTGCTATTGGGGATACTAATTTGTATTGTGCTGTAAACTTCGTAATAACGACAATTGGGGCAAAGATGTCGCTGAAGTGTACTTTTGGATCAAAAATTTAATTAATTGAATTATTAAAATTAGTTATTGTAACATTTCAAAAACAAATTTTGCCTAATCATTGTGATCTGCATCATTGTGAATTTTACTGTCTCCGGATCAACTTAACATAAGTGGTGTCTATCATAAAATACTATCGAATTGTGCACCAAATACTATCGAAGTGTGGAAAATTAACCAATAAGGTCGCCGAAGCAGCAGACGACATTCGTGTCGACGTTAGTGTCTCTTGATGTACTTAGCATGTTCAGAAAGTAAGTGTACTGTGACCATAACGGGCAGTGGTTTTTAGTTTTTTGAGGGTTAGCAAAACTGAGTGGTACAGGGGGTCTCCTAACCAGAACGAGCATCGCAGTAACATTATAGTACGTAAACTCACGTTGTAGTGTCCAGTTGCGTGAAAGATGTCGGCAAAAAATTCCGCCTAGTGCTGTGATCCGCTTTTTCCTCACGGAAGGAATAACACCTACACGAAAAAGGTGAGGATTTCTGAGCTCTATTGTAACTGCAGATGATAGTGTGTGAATTATTACACGCCTGGTAAAAAAAAAACAGCCGTCAAAGTGGCGTCACATCAATTCTCCATCTGTCAAAAAATTGAAAACCACAATTTCGGGCAAAAAAATCATTGCCTCAGTGTTAGGGGATAGAAAAGGCATCATTTTGATCGAATTTCTGCCTCAGGTAGAGACCATTGAGGTTGAGACCATCATTGCGTAAAAATATTGTGATACCCTAAAAAAACTCAAAAGGAGCATTCAAAACAAAAGGAGGGGAATGCTGACCAGAAAAGTGTGCTTGTTTCACGAAAACGTCCGTCCTCACATAGCCTTAGCCACTTGGACTCATTTGGTTGTGATGTTTTGAACCACCCGCCGAATGCCCCTGACTTGGCGTCTTCAGATTATCATCTTTTCACCTTCCTGGTGAATAGGTGCAGAAAGTAGTCCTGAAGTGCGGGAAGGAGCTGGCGGGAGAATTCTTCGAGGAGGGCATACAGAAACTTGTGCCACGGCTCACCACGTGCATTAAACCGGTTGGCGATCATTTGGAAAAATAATCAACAAGTGTATCAACAATATCCTGTTTTTTTTTTCTAATAATCTTTTTAAAAAAATCAGTACACTTACTTCCTGAACATGTCTCGTACATCTAGACTTTACTGATTGCCACTTTTTTACATATTTTGTCCGAGTAGATTCTTATACGAGTAGATTCTTAAACATGTAAATTTTAGGGTATTATACCGAGAGAGTTTTGGGGTTATTAGCACACCCCCCAAATTCATATTATGATACAATTTTCAAATTGATTCGTGATTCTAAATTTAAACGGAGTTGAAAAACATCGCTACTTGCACTCACTTACTTTGGCCATTTTTGAGATAAAGGGGGACTGCGAGAGACGGTTCAAAACTATTTCGAAAAACTGTTTTAAAACTTTCGATACCCAAAAACTTTCAAGCGTGTCCTATATTATGTGTAATTATCTTGTAGGTATTATATAAATCATCCTGTAAACTTCACAACAACAACGTCTACCATAACACAAGACATCATAACAGAGAAATAATCTCACAAGACGTTTTTTAAATATCTCCAAATAATGGTTTTTGGAGATAGATAATACCGATATTTTAAGAAAATCCACAAAATATTTGTGCAACGAATCACCCTTATTTATAACTCTACGAATCAAAAACATACTTGACTCGTATTACTGATTTTTCTAAAAGTTCAAATAAAGGTGATCTTTGAAATTATTATGATAAGAGCAACGGTCGCCATTGTTTTTCAGACCGTGCTTGTTCAGCTATAATTTATTGGTTGTTAGGCAAATAAATTAACGACTATTTACTCAGTTTTACAACATAATTAAAAAATATTTTGTTTGCATTACGATAAATAAGATGTTTTACAGATGGCATTTTCTAAAAAAAATGTTCAAACCGTTTCAAGCAGTCTCTTAAAGTACCTAAGATAAATGACTTATTGATGACTCTATTAAACAAGAATATATTTATTTTACGTTAATATTATTGATTCGAATGTAGTCTGCATATTTTATGTCAGCATTTAGACGATGGGCCCACAGTGCTGTATCCCATATTGTTTCAACTTTCATTTATATAATTCGTAAGAAACAAACAGCCTATATATCTAACACAAAGATCTATTTTTATGAAGTTAATTAAAGCTTAGCCAAAAAAGTTTCTTGTGCTAAAGTGTGTTAGATATTGAGCTTTATTGTATCATAAATGATTAGTGTGTAAAGGGGAGAGAAAGAAAGAATAGGAGATGCTCCCGATACATTACATGTATTCCTTACTTCTGTTCGATATTTCCGAAGGCTATTGCTAAGAACGTCTGAATTTTTTGTGAAATTTTCTGTTATACTGCGCACATAAATGGAGAAATGTGGAATGTTTCTAACATTGGTATTGCATGGAAATGGGTTTTTCATGTGGATGTTCGGAATAAGAATGTTCATTTAATTGGTCAGTTCGGGCAAGTCCCGGCCACTTGTTTCCTCAGTAGTCTAGTCTAATCCCTTGCCATTGGATCGGCGATGTCTTCTGGTTCCACATATGGCTTAACAGACACCTATGGATTACCACCATTACCAGTGGTTACCTATGGTATTCCACATATGGATTACCAGATAGGTAGTTTCTTCCGTAGTTTCTTCCATCAAGGGATTTACATTAGCATTTGGCACCATAGATGTAGATTCACTTTATCATCGTTATGGCGCTACATAAGAGTACACTTTCAATCCTCCATCCATCCCACCCTACTCCAGTACTCTTCCACACCACAGTCTTTACAACTCTTCCTCGATCCGCCTCTGGGTCGTTTCCTCTAGGGCACTCACTCTGATATAATTTCGGTGTCCTGTCACCTGGCATTGTTTCTACATGCCCTGCCCATTGCAGCATTTGAAACCCATATATGTAGACAGAGGATTACCATAATATTTTTTCACCTATTGTCCTTCCAAAACAGTAAGATTTTTTTAAAGTCCATTTGCTGAAAACAAAATTGTTTCTCTGTTTTTTTTTAATGCTTACTTATTTTCTTCTTGGAAATTGTGGCGACACATCATTATTATCATCGCCATCAAAAGAACATACGAGAAACATCTTCTAATATTCGCGCCCATCGGCAAACCTACTTGCCTAGGTACCTTCGTACCTATACTGGTCGCGATGTACTTTCTCGCCTCCCGTGCCAGCCCGACGATAATAATATCGCCCCGCCTAGAAAGGTCTCGAGACAGCACCGTACAATATCTGTACGGCGCCGAATATTCTCGTCAACTGCCGAGGTGGCTCGTATTACCTACCGCGAGGTAGTTACTCTACCGCGGCTATATAAGCAGCCGATCGCTCGCCCGCTGCAGTTCAGTCCAGTTCGGTCTCACACTTACAGTCGGCCAACATCTCAGCATGTAACAGATCTCCGTACCAGTGCTCCTGCAGTGCTCTACACATCCAGGGCAGCTTCCTCGAGGTCCATCACCACGTCTCAGCTACAAGGCCCATCGTGTCTTCAGCTCCTGAGATCAGCTCCATCCCGCGACTTATAAGGTTTGACGCACCTTCAGTCCGGGGATCAGCTCACCACTTCATGGCACCCCGAAGCCCACCGTGCTTCGCTGCCATGGAACGCGCTCCGCCTCGCCAGGACTACCTGCTGGTGGCTCAGCTCACCGAGCCACACACCGTTTACCTCCGTGACTTAAAGCGTCGAGCAACGGCCTGGAATATAGGTCATCTCCACCGCCATGGTGTCGAGCAACTCGCTGACCTTCACCGCACCATCTCCATCACTCCGTACGCCTGCAGCATCATCTACGGCACCTCGCATTACATCATGTTACCGCTTCACCGACCTCCGCTACGTAGCTCCAATAAACGACTGACTCACTACTTCGACTGCACGCCTTTCATTTCTCTCTACCGATCCGGCCCGCTCCCTCAGAATAATTATTGAATGCATGGTTCAAATATTGTTACAAGCATTCTCAAAGTATCCAATTTGTCACTTATGTAACATGTTTTTTCTTAATCCTTGTAGAAGTTTGTATTGAAGCATGTATTTTAATTGTTTATGGCTTTAACCCTCCAAGGGTATTTTAGGCTATCATTTAAAATTAAGGAGAAAGAAAAGCTGACTCAATATATTAATTTTTTTAAATTAGTTCAGACTTAGAAGATACGAGATGTTGAATGGAGGGGAGGCAATTTTGATAGCGCTTGATAAAAGAGAGGATATTTGTTAAGAAAGGGACAACCAAAAACATCGCGATCTAAAGTTCTCACTTCTAGACCACAGAATGTACAATCTGGGCGTGAATTTTAAAAAGATGAGAAGGGACAGAATTCTCGATCGAATAAGTGAGGAAATTTCTTTATTGGAATTATGGGAGAATTGTTGAAACCACGGTTTTGATGGGATAGTCCTTCGTATTGAGGCATAGCAGGCTCCCTTTGATTGACTAGCAATGTTTTTTTTTTTTTTTTTTTTTTTTATTAGTTTTTATATACATATACATGTAATATAATCATGAGTAATTACATTTTCAGGTTACAAACGGATTAAACTCAAATCATTAAATACTAACATGCAACATTGATTAGAAACAGTATAAACATATATATGTATATAATATATAACCTTTACGAGAGTGTAACTACTCGTGTGTAAAGGGAAGAGAAAAATATATAAATATTTTTTTAATAAAAAAAAATTAAAATAAAAAATTATAACACATACATTATATTTACGTACTTACATAAATCGAATGTGTAAAAAAATAAAATAGTATTAAAAAAAAAATAATAATATAAAATAAATTTTTGAATAAGTATTGTTAATTAAAGGTTAATGCGGTTCTAAGTGGCTAAATTATTTAAGATATTATTGTTTAATTTATTTTTGAATTTATTGTAGTCAGGTTCTAATCTCAGCTCTATTGCTAGTTGATTAAACCACACCACTCCATTGTACGTGTAGTAGTGTTGTGCAAAACTGGTATGCATTAATGGCGTACACAAGCGACCCACTGTGTTTTGCCTATTGCTCTCATCGCGGACCATGGCGTGGTGCGACTTATTAGAATAGTCTTTGTGTATTTGAAGCAGTGTATTTTTTATATATGTATTTTTAGAGGTGGGACTTGAAAGTCTTGAAAAAGTTGAGAGGTTGAATAATCTGATGGTTTCTTAGTAATAATTTTGATTATTAATCTTTGAGTAATTTCCAACGGTAAAATTGAGGTTTTGTATGTTGCCTCACTAAAATAATAATAATACTTGGATGATTAATGTAACGGCATTTTTGTGAAAAATCACCTCAAGGGTACTGTACAAACTTATAATACATTTCTAAAATCTGAAAAAACTACAAGCTAGACAAACAATTAAAAATAACTTATGGCTAAAAATTGCATACACCGGTTCATTGATCACCGATACGAAAATATATGTACAATATTTTGACCAATGAACGCGATGCTGTCTAAAATTTAATGAAAACAGGACCATACTTAGGACGCTTGAAATTAACACTGTATATTTATTGTCCATTTAAAGAAATTTAGATAGAGTTCGCACGCAGAGGACATAATTGTGAACACATGTTATTTAATCTTGAAAAATGTTTTCATATTAATATGTAATGTATTCTTTGATGCGTAAATTGTTAACCTCAATACAGGCTATTGGTTCTGTGAGGTTGATCATCATTGGAATAATTCTGCCTTATGGTTCTGTGAAAATCATTAAATAAATAAAAGAGAATTTCGAGTTTATGGTTAATTTTAAAGTATTTTGCGTTAAAAGACTTTTAAAAATCTTTCTTCGTTTTGTGTTAGACACCATGTCACATAACTATAGTATGTAAGTAACTAGTTTAATTTATTTTTTTTACATTTGCTCCACACAGGAGGCTCTGAGAAAAATAATTTCCCTATTTCATGGGACCTATGTCATCTTAGGATCTATGTCATCTTAGGGAATGTTGTATGGAGAGTTTTTTTATGAAAAGAAGAAGAGGAAGTTCTGGGAAGGAAATAGGTATGAGTGGTGGTTGGAATCTGGGGGTCAGTGTGCCCAGGAGTGACGAACGTATGAATCCATCCCTTCGAGGGATTCTGGCTGGAGAGATCAATAGACCTCTTCAACCAGTCGCTCTCGATCCGGCCCGTCACATAACAGGTGGACAGACACATCGCTCTATACAAACCTCACCCCCATGAACTCGGGCACTCCTGCTATGTCACCAAACGTAGCGAACCACTTGGGGTGACCTATGGTAGAGGTGATGATGAACTCAAAACGAACTACTTACAATGTCCATTTGGAAGTATTTTAAGTTTTAATTAATCCAGATTGTATTTTATATTGTCGAAGGTAGGCTACAGAAATTTCGCGAATCAGATATACCCAAATAAGGAATACCATCCACCATCGCTGTTTGCCTCGCGGTTCTTTTGTTTCAATTCAAATTCAGAACTCGCCCCTTCCCGCCTCGTTATTATTTCCCGCCATTTCTAAAACAAGATGGAGAAGGTGGCTGCATTATAATAATTATTAAAAGCAAGTCTCGCATTGCTATAGCCGTCTCCCTCGTTCCCTTGCGAACTGGGCGGATCTGGGTAGTTTTTATTACTTTTGTCCCCCTTTATTTGACTCACACTCCGCTTCGATTTTATTCTACTTTATATTCCGTATTTCCTGATTCCGCGTATTACTGGCGCGATGTTGGTAGAGCATAGGGGCCTATATTTAACTTAATAAATTTATTTGATATCCGACGTTATTAATAATATATTTATTAGCCCTACGTCTGTACGGTTGAAAATCAAGAACTCGGCTTCAATACATTTCTGACACCGCGTCTTATGCAAAACCATCTTTGCACTTGAAGTTTGTTAAAAAGCTACTTTTGTAATGGAACCGAATTCAAGCAAGTAGCCAATAATGCCAAAAGATGGCACCACTTACGTTAACAGCTAGCGTGAGGAACGTCGGCTGGCAGGCGTAAGTATCTACTATTGGATTTGTAATTTTGTGAATCTCTCCGGGTATGGAGAGTATTATTATAATCATAGTTGTGAATAATAATATTACGCGTCTATATCTTTACATAGTATAAAATGAAGTCGCTCCCGCTGTATGTGCGCTTAGATCTTTTGAACTACGCCACGGATACGTTTTCACAAATAGTTAGAGTTATTCAAGAGGAAGGTTTATGTGTATAAAACGTGCATATTGCAGTAGAGAAAAGTCGAGAAATTCAAAGATTCAATTCAGGCAGCGGGCATTGATTGGCAAGCGGGCGGTGTGAATTTGATATGTATGCAAATTAACAGATGGCGTTGGTGATAAAAGTTGGGTGCACAACAACGTGTGGCCGGGTATGCTAGTATTATATATGACGTAATTTCCTGTCGCGGTAACTTTGTCCCGGTGACTAGCTGTCACTGGATCCGAGGAACCGGCTATTTTTGGAACCAGTTCCTATCAAATTTATAAAATGGTCACCAACACTCAAACTGGGCAAAATCGAACCAAAAGCCGCCCGCAGTAATGTATTATTTAACGAAAAAAATTATAAAAAATTAATTGAATCGAAATTTATTAATCAGTATTGAATTTCATTAGAAGTGATGAGTAGTCAGAATTTTTTGATTATCGTTACCATCGAATGCAAACATTTCAAGCGGTTCAAATTTTACGTCACTGACGTCAAGAATCGAAGACCTGCATCTGCAGCCAGTTAAACTATATGGAATTCTCATTTGGGGTATGTTGTGAGGCTATTGGGGAGGGGAAGAAGATGGGTAAGGTAAAGTGGCAAGTACCTGGCTATGCAGAACTGGTCACAAAACAAAGCTTTAGTCATTTCAAGCAACGTTTCAATTTTGAATGGTGGTCTTACACCAGGGCGATACTGAGAGTATCTTTGCATTCTGGAACGTGTCGCAAAATACATGTTATATTATTTTAAATGATTGAATTCTGAAATAACACAAATCAAGCGAATAAAATATCACAACCTTCGGATTATTAGTCGAGACCACGGAGCCAACGAATATTTAAAAAAAACTAATAAAATTACACCACTGAACTGTAAAACATGTTGAAAAAATGGCGATCAAGATTTTGTATATTGATATTTTTTACATTAGTATCCTTTGATTGTATGCATGCAAAATGTATAAATATGCCTACGAGTATGTTAAAGTATGTTGAGAGTGAAAACCCTGTGAGTATGTTGCCTGTGTTATATCTATCTGTCTATGCATTTTATGTTGAGAGTGAGAACCCTGTGAGTATGTTGCCTGTGTTATATCTATCTGTCTATGCATTTTATGTTGAGAGTGAGAACCCTGTGAGTATGTTGCCTGTGTTATATCTATCTGTATATGCATTTTATGCCTTTGTATTGTAGTCACTTGAAATTTTATTCTTCTACATCTGTTTTGTACATTGTGGTTTCTCGCTAAGTGTGTGCTTTAGTGTTATAATTAATATTGTGGAATTGATCGGCTGACAAACTGTTTTATCAGTTTATCGGACGAAGAATAAAAAAAAATAATAAAATTATTATATATAAGTGATGGCAGTAAGTATAAACACGTATAACATGAGAACCGCTGATAGTTCCAGTGCAACCTCTCTCACTCACCAAATGATAAAAATAAAATTAACAAATTGTACATTGGAGCTCTCAGCGGTAGAAACATAAAAACTTATTTTTAACCTTATGAATTTGATTCAAAATGATATTACATAGCTCTTACCATACTGTGGTGTCGGGGAGGGTTGTGTGAGTGGGGCATGAGAGGGGAGAGGGGAGACTGGGGTAATGGGGGCTCTTGATTATCATCCGAGCGACTTCATGACTCGCCCCACCCTCCTCTTTTCAATTATACGCCATTTTTTCCCGCAATCCCCTTTTTTACCCCAGCCCGTTAAGGAACCCTGTCTCAAAATTTTGTATTTAGTAATAATTGTAGAAATTATAGGTACTTATTCACCAGAAAGTACTGTTTTTCGTCCTGGAGTTCGGGGTCCTGAGTTAGAGCAACAACATCTAATTGCTAGGGCAACAACATCTGAGCTAGAGCAACAACATCTTTTGCTAGAGCAACAACATCTGAGCTAGAGCAACAAAGTCTTGTTGCTAAAGCAACAACATTTGAGCTAGAGCAATAATATCTGAGCTAGAGCAACAACATCTTGTTGCTAGAGCAACAAAATCTGAGCTAGAGCAACATAATCTTGTCCCTAGAGCAACAGCGTCACACCCCCGAACAAATCTAATATTCATTAGCTTAGATGCGATTCTAATATGTGCACCCTTTTTTTCTTTATTTATTTTTCGGGTGTTGTGTCGTGTTGCCCTACCTATCAGGGTAGATGTGTAGCGCAATACAGCATAACACCCCAAAAATACATAGCGAAAATGCTTTTGACAGTGAAAACCTAAAATCATATCATGTGTACCCTTATTTAACCGTATACACGGTGACCAAAAACTCGGAGTACATGCGGGAAACTAATGAACCCATACTCCATGGTGAATAAAAAAAGCAACTCCTTTTTTTTTTGATCTGAGCATTTCATTTTGTTTTCTATTTTTCTGCAACTAAAAGGTTAAAAAAATGGAGCCAAGGTCTTCGCTTCTAATATAAGCTACCCATTGGGAAAGTATTCCCATTGGGAGCGATATGCTGAAATACCTAGATCAAACAAAATAACGCTGGCGCTTTTAACGCTAGACGTGTCTCTTGTGTAAATAGCTTATATTAATCCCTTAGCGATCTATTTATTTTTTTCAAATTTGATCTAAACATTCCAACTTCAGACTCGATTTACTCCAAAAACGAAAGCTCAACAAAAAAGTTATACAAAAAAAAATCAACTCCAAATTTTTCGATTTAGTTTTCGGACACCGTGTGTGAACATTTTTTACGTTTTTCTCATTGTTTTATATTTGTATTAACGGCCTCCTCCTCACCACCGAGTTCCCCTCCCCCCTCCCGAGTTCCCCTCCCCCCTCCCAGGTTCCCCTCACCCCTCCCTGGTTCCCCTCCTCCCCTCCCGCGTTCCATAAATTAATTCCCGGTACATTTAGTATTCAAACAGCTCCCGTGCCACCTATTGCATTTTTGTATACAAATTTCATAAAGCCAGAGCTCACCAGTAGTTTTATACAAACCTTCTCCTGATAATAACGAACACAACACAGAAAGAATTATCTAATTTGGTGCAGTCGTTCGTACGTTATGCGCGTACATACATTTCGGCGATTCATTTTTATATATATAGAAGATAGAAGATAGATATATAGATAGATAGATAGATAGATAGATAGATAGATAGATAGATAGATAGATAGATAGATAGATAGATAGATGTAATTGTCGTGTACCTTTTATTTTACTTATCTAATACTCATACCTACTTCTGTTGTGTCGACTTATATTGTCTTTCATGCTCGGTTTATTATTTTTTGTACTATATACTTGTTATAATGCTCCTGTACAGTTTACCTTATATGAAAAAACCATCAAGGCGTAAATAAAAAAATAAATATCTCATAATCACTAAAAGATCGTTCTGGTAGCTAATTTGCTTTAGGTATAGATAGAATGAAAACTGTTAAAATATTTTTGAAACTATAGCCCACCTTTGTAACTAAATAACTAACTAACTAACTGACCGGTCAGTGGTTGAATGGGCATCGCGCTTGGGTCCCACCCGGGCTAAGTCCTCCATCACAACACAAGCAACATTTTCGGCTTTATGTGGTGGTAGTAGGAGATTTTCAAACATTGTTGGGTTATTCGTAGCCCGGGAATGTTTGTCTTTCTTTAAAAAAAAAAACTAACCCTCACGCCGTTTCCTCGCAGGGGTAGGCCGATAGGACGAATCGACAAACAACTCTTACTCTTCTATTATTCTGACTTTTGACATGGCCCGACTCAAGTATCTGATTCACTTGATCGTGCCATGTCTTCCTCGGGCGTCCCCGACTTCTTCTTCCATTAATATTTGCGTCATATATTCTTCTCACTCTATTTTCTTTTTTCATTCACTCTACGTGCCCAAACCATTTGAGCATCCCTTTCTTAATCTTACTCATTGCATTATTTGCGGATCTCCATGTTTCTCACACATCGTACATGGTTTTATCACACGTACGCCACGGGGATCTCATTTCTACAGCATTCGGTCTACTTTCATACTTCCTCTGCCAGTTCCATGCCTCACTGCCAAACATCAGGGTAGGTAGCAGTACTCCATTGTGGACTGCTAGCTTCGCTTCTTTTGACAGTTTCTCCATTAATGGAGTTACCTGCATTTACCCTTCTTTCAGTATCTCTATCAGCCTTCCCATCTCTCGTAAACACACTACCCAGGTACACAAACTCATCCACCTGCTCTAAGTATTCATCATTCACAACTATATTGCACACTGTTTTCGTACTCTCTCTTTCAAACACCATGACTTTAGACTTACTTACATTCATCATTAACTCGTGTATACATGAAAACACTATAAAATTAGTTAGTTGTGTCGCGTCCTGGGTCCCAGGACCTTCACCTTGCCGGGGTAGTTCTACCGATATTGTTACATATAGATGTCACCGTATCTTTTTCTGATTTTTCTGTTTCCAGATTTTCGATTGAGTTTCGCTAATATTGTCTTCAATTACTTATATTTTGATTCAAGCGTTTTATAAATTTATTTCAATAGGCTGCACATATTTGCTAATCCAATTTTCGTCATGTTGAACTCATAGAATAAATACGAAAATTGGAAGTAGTGCCTTCTGTGCAAATTTAAATGGAAACAAATTTTCAACTTCTCTCACCTGACATCGTAGATCTCCATCACATTTGAATTACGAAAATACAATTTTGTAATGCCTCGATTAAGCTAATATTTGTATCATAAAACACGCCCACAAAGCATTTCTCGTGTTATACTTTATTCCATCGGTGAACTAGTCTGAAGTTGCCGGAAACAAGTTGAAACCGTTCCGGTCTAAAATAAACTAGTGGAAAATTGTTGAAACATAATATTTCAACAGATTTCTGCCACAAATTCACAATTTTAAAATGTTTTTTCCTTCTTCTCTATGTGAATACCGCATCAAGAGTCTCAATTGCTCTCATCCGTCTGAAGTCAGTTTATGTACGGCATTCCCAATTGGGGTATGTTGTGAGGCTGAAGTTAGAGTGGAAGGGAAATAAAACGAACTACAATCATTACAATTGAGTTTGTAAACCCCTGATTTTTTGGTTTTAATTTCGCTATCTTTATTGTTGAGTATATATTTCTTCAATTTGTTATTTGTGTAAAACGCTGGTTGAATAGTAACGGGAATATTTTTACTAATAATTTTTGATGTATCGTTGTCGACAAATAAAATTCTACGCCAATGTTTATTGTTATCTTTAGAAATAGGGTAAATATATACCCTATTTCTAAAGATATAATTTCTAAAGATATATTTCTAAAGATATAAAGATAACAATAAACATTGGCGTAGAATTTTATTTGTCGACAACGATACGTCAAAAATTATTAGTAAAAATATTCCCGGTACTATTCAACCAGCGTTTTACACAAATAACAAATTGAAGAAATATATACTCAACAATAAAGATAGCGAAATTAAAACCAAAAAATCAGGGGTTTACAAACTCAATTGTAATGATTGTAGTTCGTTTTATATAGGTAGAACTTAAAGAAACTTTGAGATTAGGGTTAAAGAGCACCTCAGAGCACTAAATGGCAATAGCGATTCTGAGTTCGCAGATATTAAAATATGATCATAGCTTTGACATAAATTCAGGTCTTCAAATATTACATACAGGATACAAAACATCGCAAATCAATAATTTAGAAATTTTAGAAATAAGAAAAAATGTAAATTCCAAAGCTGACATAATTAATAAGCAAAAAATTTTGTTAATCCTGTTTTAAATATCTTCCCACTTAACCGGCCTTTTACTTCTAATAGCTTGGTAATCCTCAATTCTTCGAAACTCCCACCATTGTCAACCCTTCCCCCTCCTTCAATTTCTTCTCTCCATATGTAATCTATAATTAATTTTTTAACTTTAGTATACTTTTATTCCTGACGAAGTGAACATGGTTCACGAAACATGTTGATAGTATAAAATATAAAAAAATAAAGTGATGTAAACTAAGTTATTTTCTTTTAATAAATAAATAATGACATCACAAAGTAACAACCTTTTAGAAGAAGTTATCTTCGAAAAATTAAAAATATTTACTTGCGCATCCCGGGGTTTGCACCCGCGACCTCCAAGTCGAGAGCCTTACCGCTCGACCACGGTACCTACATCATTATATTATTTGATGTTTGAAAAAAACAGTTACCCACATTGTGGCTTGTCATAATTAGGTTAGACTGGTCAGTGGTTGAGTGAGCATAGCGCTTGGGTCCCACCTGGGCGTCGCGTGTTCGATTCCTCGGCTGGCTAAGTCCTTCATCACAACACAAGCAACATTTTCGGCTTTCTGTGGTGGTAGTAGGAGATTTTTAAACATTGTTGGGTTATTCGTAACCTGGGAATGTTTGTCTTTCTTTTTATTAAAATAAAAAGAAAAATAAAAGGTTAAAATAAAGACAGAAATTTTGTGTTTTAGTCGCTACATTAATATCTTTGTTTTAAATGTCGACTATCTCAATACTTACCATGGGGTTTTGAGTTACACACTAAAAGCATGACTCATCAAGTTATTTGAATACGTTTTTATGGGTATCTCCAAAAAACTGTATAGTTTAATTCTGTAATTAGATAACTCTAGTTACCACAATTTTGATCCATGATTCAATTAGGCAACTAGACTTAGCTACTCGTAGCACTAAAATTTGTGGAATTGCTTAGGTTCCTTTTGTTGCATTTTTGTATTTAACAACAGATAATTCTTTCCATTTTTGTAAATAAATTCATAAAATAAATGATTAACAATTTTCTTATTCCCAAAATACAAGTATTAGCACATCAATCTACGATAGAACAATATTCAGCTATGTGCTCATAAACTTTTATGTCCATCTTCCATCTTATAGGTATAATAGGTAGCTATGCATTTCTCCACAATATGTCCAAAATAAGGTTTCGAAAAAAACCAATGCAATAAAAAATACCGGTAGCATGACAGTTTTAAATCCTTTTTAACATTGCGAATGGAATAAATATTGAAAATTTGCAAGTTGACAAATTTATCTCACTAACGAACTGGTTTTTGAATTCATAGTTTTATTGTCAACAAAATCTTCTCCAGTGACCTCCTCAACACCAGGTATTATTGACACTGTTCCACACAAAAATACTGGAAATATCTGCATAGATGTGGAAATATTTGCCAGTGAGATTATATTTTAATTTGCCGGAATCATAAATATATTTTTTTAAATTTATTCATTGATTTGATGGTTACGTAATTTGTGGATTTTTCGACCACTATGCTAGGCATATGCCCGTGTTATGGTGGTCGATTTTACATGTAGTGCATTGACGTTTTAAAAAAGCAATAATATAAGGGAATGTGAAAGATTATAAAATAATATTAATGTTACATTTAATTATGCTGTTACGCGTAAGGGAACGTACCCATACTACGTGACACTTTTAGGGGGGGGGGGGGTCTTCAAAAGGTCACGCTCCATACAAATGAGCGACGGGTTCCTTAGGATTTTGGTCACCGGGGGGGGGGGGGGTTAAAAATTGCAAAAAGTTGGTCACGTAGTTTGGGTACGTTCCCTAAGTGTCTACGTGGGTAGGTACTATTACGTGGGCTATTTTATTAGAACAACTCAGTGAGCACGCAAATAGTAAAATCTTCAAAATTTATTTCAGCATGTTCTTCATTTTGTTTACAGTAAATATTAAGAATAGTTCCAATTTTGAAAAAGACAAATAAAATAATTTTCTGTAAAAAAAATTGTTGCTTGCCAGAAAACTCCAAGCTAACAGTTCCAATTTTGAAAATTATGACAATTAAATTATAATCAAAAGTGCTAGAGGACGTGTACGTTAAGAGCGTTTAACCAGCTAGCGGACGAAAATCCACATTTCGTCGAAAGTTGTTCTTACGATCGGGCAGGGCAGTTACAAAGAGAAAGATTAATTATTCTCCGTACCAGCTTAAATTATTAATCGATATTGAGTTATAAAATTATAACTGAATATCGATTTTATTTCATTCCAAATTTGCTTTAATTTGTACCCAGATCCAAAAATGCTGAAAGACGTGATGATAAAACTATTAAAAAAATGTACTTTTTGTAATAATTTTTTGATTATAAGTATTTATCATTTTTCAATAATGTCTAAATTAAAAGAATGTTAAAAAAATCTGAAATATATTAGTTTGTAAGTGCGCGAATAAATGCACAAACGGATCAATTTTCGTCAAGAAACACATGTATGTAGGTATATATTTTTTAATGATTTTATTTAAACTAAAATTTAATTCTAGCTAGATACCTAGATAATGTATTGATTTATTTTACTGCATGATTATATGATTTGAAATGGGTGTGGTATAATACAATATCTTTTTTGAAAATTTAACAAATCTGCCAACGACCTATGGAATAACCTTATTATACTAAAAATAAACATTTTTCTCAAAATTTAAAACATGCGAATGCTAGATTAAAGGACAATCTTCGAAATCCATTTATAATTTTTTGTGGAAAAGAATCAATACGTCTAAAATCTGATTTAAAAATGACATATTTCTGGTTTTCTCTGGTAATACCCTCTTAAAAATGGACTACAGACAGACGGAGTCACAACCAAAATGAGTATTTTTAATTACGTTGTTAATATTTTAAACAATTCTATGACGTGTTCACCTGGCTAAGATGTTGATGCAATATTGCTATACTTGCATTTTAATTTATTTACTGCTACTTTAGAAATTAAAAGTATATATTTATTTTCCACAAAACCAATTAGAAATTCGATGGTTCTTAGCTACGTTTCTACGCCTAGTAGTTAGGGGGTTTTTATCCGTTCGAAATTCAAATTGGAAAAGGCAAAATGGCGGCAGGAAATGGGTGTGCGACCGCGATGGATTTCCCGCCTGTAATGAGAGCTGTAATTTGCATATTACAAATGGCATCCGCAAGCAGCCATATTACTTTTTTCCGAGGTGGAGTATACCATTGCACCGGAGAAATGGTTGTCAAACTTTTTGATTGCAGGTCCCCTTTTGGACCCCTCATTCCGAATTTCTACCGATTTACAACAAAAATTGAAAATTTAAGATTTTGAAACCATGACGAAATAATATAAATTATTCTTTTAAATAGTTTGCCGATAATTCATATGAAAATCTGCGATAGAAAAAATCTCATTATTATGAAAAACACACCTCGTCCTGTTTTTAACATGTTATAGGTTTGAAAAATTTCACTGTGTTTATTTTTTATTTTTTGTTATTTGTTTCTGCTTTATTTTTCTGACAAATTTGCTCAATTTTAAATAAGTCTTGCTTTATTAAATATTTTCGCTTATTCCTATTAATCATAATCGTTTTTTTATATTAACGCGCTCCCTCTAACATTCGCATTTAAATAGCTCGAGCCTTAAAAGGATTTAACTCTAATGAAATCGACCCAAGTATGTACCTATTGATAAATGTGAAATTGGATATGCACAAGATATACCTATATTTTCGGGAACACATAAATGCGATAAATCTCTCAAAATACTTGGTTTCATCACTAGAATCATTTCTGACTTCAAAAACATAAAGAGGGTATTTATGTTTTGAAGTCTTTACTGCTCGTTGGTTCGCCCCCATCTTGAATATGCTTGTGTTATGTGGTCTCCTTTTTATGCTATCCATATTCGTCATATTGAGTCCGTTCAACATCGATTCCTAAAAGGGATTGCTAGGAGGTTAGGATTAGAACGAGGCAAATACTCGTAAGATGAAATTGAACTAACTCTAAACCTTTTTACTTTAGAAGACCGTCGGAAAAAATCTGATCTCATTTGTTTCTTCAAAATTATCACCTGTATTATTGACTCTCCTACATCACTACAACTCTTCCCGTGGACTCAGAAATAAAGAACTGCTCTTCCTTAATCGTCAATCAACTAATTATGGATATAATTCACCACTGTCCAGAATGTGTAGAATGGTCAACTCAAGACAAGTTCTTCATTTTTTGTTATAAACCTAAATGATTTTTGTCGCTCACTAAACAATTGAAGATATTTCATATTTATTTTAATTTTAGCAAAGACTTGACTTGACACTTCTATTACTTCTATTTTCTTATGTTTGGTCTTTGCTTTCATATATCAGCCTTTATTCTTACAATGTACATTTTCTGTTTTGTCTTTGCTTTCATTTACCAGCCATTATTCTTAAAATGTACATTTTCTGTTTTGTCTTTGCTTTCATATACCAGCCTTTATTCTTACAATATAAATTTTCTGTTTTGCCTTTGCTTTCATACACCAGCCTTTATTCTTACAATGTACATTTTCTGTTTTGTCTTTGCTTTCATATACCAGCCTTTATTCTTACAATGTACATTTTCTGTTTTGTCTTTGCTTTCATATACCAGCCTTTATTCTTACAATGTACATTTTCTGTTTTGTCTTTGCTTTCATATTCCAGCCTTTTTTTTTTTTTTTTTTTTTTTTTAATTTCTTTTTTTTTTGTACATACAATAATGACATTACATTTTTCAGATACATTTTTTATATAACGTGATTCACCTTTTTTTAGAGCATGCTCGTGTAAAAAAGGTGGAGCAGCGTGTGTGAAAAACTATTTAACATATTTTTTTAGAATTATAATATATATTTTTATATATATATACATATATGTACATATATATATACACATATATATACATATAAATATTCAAAACAAGATATATGAAATAGAATAGAAAAAAAAAGAAAACTGTATAAAAAAGAAGAAGAAGAGGAAGAGGAAGAGAGAAAAGAGAAAAGAATATAAAAGTAAATGGATTTCCAAAATCAATTGTCGAGAGACATTCTATTGTATTATTAAATTGAATTATTGTAATATGCTAATGATTTAGTGTTTTTATAGAACTTTTGAATTTTTTATAATTAATTTCCAATCTTAAGTTAAGGGGTAACTGGTTAAACCACTTGACTCCAAAATATTTATAAAAATGTTGGGATGTAGTGGTATTACAACGCGGGATAGTTATAGAGCCAAGAATATTTGGTCTTTTGCTGTTTGAAATAGATAATGAGTTATCATTGTTGAAACAATCTTTATGGATTTGTAAAAGTGTAATTTTTTTATAAATATTGTGTAGTGAAAGGACTTTAAATTCTTGAAATAATCTTATGGTGGGGAAATCATATGGTTTTTTTAGAATTATTTTTATTAATAATTTTTGGATGATTTCTAAAGGCATGAGAGAAGTTTTGAATGCACCACCCCAACCAAGAATTCCATATTGTAATACAGATTGGATCAGTGAGAAATATATAGTTCTTAATAGTTTAAAATTTAATATGTTTCGTATTCTAAGAAAAATGTACATTAATTTTCTTAATCTTTCTACTGTTGCATTGATTTGTATTTTCCACTTTAAATTGCTATCTATAATTACACCGAGGTATTTTATATTAGTTTTAACAGTGAGTACAGAGCAGTCAGGTTTACATAAATTTGTGTTTCTATTGCAATTGTATGAATGTATACTTATCATTAAATTTTCAGGGAATGCATGTTTATTAATGGTGAACGGTATTACAAAGGTTTTTTCCGTATTAAGTGACAGCAAGTTTGAATCGAACCATTTTTTTAGGATGTTTAAGTCTAATTCTGCTGTTTTCTGGGTTTCATTCCAAGTTAAACCTTCAGTTAGAATTGCTGTGTCGTCTGCATATGAAATGAGTTTAGATTTGATGTTAAGTTTAAACATATCGTTGACATAAATGATAAAAAGAATTGGCCCCAGTACAGTTCCCTGCGGGATGCCAAAATTCGTGGTCTGAGAATCGCTCATAAGGCCCTTTAATTTAACAAATTGCTCTCTATTAAATAGATAATTTTCGATCCAAGTTAAAGCATTGTCAGTTATACCAATTTTCGTTAGTTTAGAGATAAGGTTAGAGTGCGATATACTGTCAAATGCTTTTCTTAAGTCAACAAATGTTCCAATACATTTTTTTTTGCTATCTAAAGATTTATATATTTTAGATGTTAAATCAACGATAGCATCTTGAGTGCTCAAATTTTCTCTAAAACCATATTGATGTGCATTTAATATGTTATTTTCTTTCACAAATTTAAATATTTGTTTTTTTACAACTTTTTCAAATATTTTTGCAATGTTTGAAGTGAGAGAAATTGGCCTATAGTTACTGCTTAGACAGGGGTCCCCAGATTTAAAAATTGGGGTAATAATAGTTTTTTTGTAATTTAAGGGAAAGTTGCCATTAACAAAACTTGTATTTATGATGTGTGCCAAAGGTTTGCAAAGTGAGTTAGAATTTCTTTTAAGTATTTCTACAGAAATATTGTCATAACCAGGGGAAGAATTTCCTTTTAATTCATTAATAGTATCTTTGATTTCATCAGAGTTAGTTCGTTGAAATTGTGTTAGGGTGTTACAAGGAATGGAAGGTGTTGGTAGATTATAATTATCATTATCTCTGTTTTTTATTTTAATTGCTAATTTTTCACCAACTGACCCAAAATAATTGTTTAAGATATTTGCACATTTCAATGGATCTGTGTTGACATTGTAAATTGTGTTATCAATATCTGAGATTTTATTTATATTTGAATTTTTGGGTTTTTTATTGATCATTTCATTAATAGTTTGCCATACCTTTTTATTGTTGTTACCGGCAAATTTGATTTTATCTTTATAGAAATCTTCTTTTGTTTTCCGGATTATGTAACATAATTTATTTCTAAAATTTTTAAAATATTCGCGTAGTTTATTGTTTTCAGGAAACTTTTTTAGCTCTTTATAAATTTTTTCTTTATGCCTAATTGATATGATAATTCCTTGTGTAATCCACGGTTTTAATTTTTTAAATTTAGTCTTTGGAAAGTTTGTTACAATGGAAGAGGAGGATTGGATATGCTTATTCAATGTCAATTCAAAATTCCGTGAACATAAATCGGTATTGTTAGACGATAGTACAGTTTCCCAAATTTCATTTTCAAGATGTTGTTGTAATTTTTCATAATTAATTAGAGTTTTTGGTAAGTTATAGCGACAATAATTATTCTTATTTATTTTATCAGTTTTAATAGCTACAATGCATGTGTGGTGATCAGTAATATTATTTTTCCAAATAACAGATTTTATTTTATCAGTTTCATTAGTATTGCACCAAATATGGTCAATACAAGATGGCCTTTGTCCAAAACATTCTCTTGTATATTTTTTTATACATGGTTTGAAATTGAGTTCTGATAAAGTGTTAATATATTCAGTTTTTTCCTTATTACTGTTGTTTTCAAAATCATCAGATATGTCGATATTAATATCTCCTACAATAATTGCATTTTGAAACCGGTTTGTATTTATAAAAGTTTTCAGGTTTTCGGTAAAATTATTAATGCTTGAGCTGTGGGTTCTGTATAATGCAATTATATCATTAAAAAATATTTTTTATATTGATTTTAATATGTAGACAATTGACAAGTTCGATAAATATTTCATTAACAGAAACATCGTTATAAATACATTTTACAAAAACAACTATTCCACTATTTTGATTAATGTTGTAAGATGTAACAAAGTATTTGTATCCCGGTAAATTATAAGTACTTGAGTTGGGACTAATTCTGGCTTCAGACAATACAATACAATCAGGTTTAAGGGCCAGCTCATTCAATTCTAGTGTAAAATGATCAAAAATTTTATAGATGCTTCGAATATTTAAGTGAAGGATTGTTAATGATTTAAGAGGGTCTATTTCTGATAGTGAGTTATTACATTCGAAACTGGATAGACAGATATTTTCTGAAACAATGAAAGATGAGTCTATATCTTCAAATAGTGAGTTAGTCATGAAAGTATATTAGGTATATATTTTAATAGAATATTGACATTGATATATATTTATGTTTCAATAATTTGTTCCAAAAATTGCGGGGATTTTTACATACATATTTCGAAAATTTATAGCTATCGAAAATTTGTTTGATAAACTGACCCATAATAATTGTATTCGATAGTAATAAAATAACTTACAACAATAACGATGCGCTCGGATTACACTCACTTTTGCGAAATTAGTATAAAATGTATAGATTTGGTGTATATTATACCGGTGTAATAAAACTAACCCTTTGCGGGCGAGTTTATCGAAGTATTTCTTCAAAGTATTGTTTTTGTTTTCGTTTGAATTGTAAATAATACTATACCTGCATCATTAATCGTAGTCAATGCGATCTCGCGCAATTTTCAGCATCTTGTTTCGATAGTTGCACAAAGTACTGTTAGCCGTGTGGTCTGTAGGGTTTTTTTCTCCATATTTAGTGTTTTGTCTGATGCAGTTTACACACGCTGGGGTTGTATTTTCTCTTTCCGGGCATTTTGAAAGGATGTGGTCGCCTGTGCAGTGTGGGCAAATTGGAGGGTTGGTTCGATGTAGACATCTTTTAGCCGTATGCATAAACATACAGCAATGAAAACATTGCGTCAGAGGGCTGCAGTCGTCAATTTTTACTCGTTGAAACTGAATATTTAGTTTACCGAGTGCTAGAAGATTTTTTCGCATTTTCCACTAGTTTCTATGATGTAGTTAGTGAATAGGCGCTGTTTTTCATTTATGTTTGTGTTCTTTATCTCCGCTATTAATGTGATTTTGTTGTCTTCACTTTCCTTGTAGACATCTTCAATTCCTTCGTTCTGGGTAATTATTCCGCAAACTATTTCTTCCTCAGTAAGATTGGATTTTAATCCTTTTATTATTATTTTAGGTCTTCTTTTTTGTACTTCATTTACCACCAGTTCATTTTTTAGTTTTTTTAATTCATCAGTTAGGATATTTGCATATTCCTTTTTAGGACACGATATTATTATTTTTTCTTCTTTTGTTTTCCTCAAACCGTTTATACCTATCTTTAGGTTGTTTAATTTTATTTCCTTTTTAATTATATTTTCAATTTCTTCGGCTTTTGTATTATTTTTAGTTGACGATATAATGATTGAGAATCTCTCTTCTTGAGGCATAACTTTGGTTGTTGATCCTACTTGGGCATAGGATGGTGTTATTGCGGTTTTCATAATTTTTTCAATATTTCCCACCAATTGATCGTTTTTTTCAATAAGTTTGTCTTGTAAATGTATGATTTGTTCTTGCATTATTAGTATTGTAGATTTTATTTCATTATCGAGATCCAATATAATTTTTTCCATGTTGGTTTTAGTTTTAGAGTCCTTGACTGTTTGTATCTTTTGTAGTTCATTTTTCAGCGTGTTTATTAGATCTTCTATCGCCATGAAAGGGTTACGGTTGCAAGCGCGAATATAATACCGCGGTAACGTGCTCCCGTTACAAGCGTTAGAACACTACTAACGCTTTATTCTTACAATGTACATTTTCCCAAATATCGGGTTATTTTATTGTAATTTTTTACGTAGATAAATTCACATTTCAAAACAATATTTTGCCATCTCATATTATAACCTATTTTTTATCATTACACACCACAGTTTAAACAGCAGAGCCCAAAGCTAAGAGTGACCTGCCATCCATTTGCGTTAATGAATTGGGGTGTGGGACAGACCGTTTGGGTGAAATAAATTATAAGTACCTGTGCCTGTGTATTATATGCACGATGCACGCTGCAATTCGTTGCACATTGCACACATTAAAGAAACGTATTTGTATAGGTTTCTCATGGCAGGTGCCTCTAGCTAGATTTATATTTGGACTATTAAAAGGCAAAATGCATATTATTTTTTCCTTTTTAATTATTTTCAAAAAATACCTGTTTTTAAATAGTACAACTTACAACTGTACAACAGTACAGCAGAGTACAACAGTACAACTTCTTACAAATATTTTAATACAACCCATATTAATCATTACCATAACTTCGGGAGGTGATTCTACGTGATAGTATAAGTAAAAAAGATAAATAACTTTTTTCAAAATTCCAACTTTTAGGGGTAGTTTTGTGGTAAAAAGATAAAATTAGACCGGCGTGCTCGGCCAGCTTTATTATTTTCCGCTGTTACTATACGAGCCAATCACCACCATATAATGTTGCCACGATCGTGCCCGGCAGGCTCCCGTCGAGTAAGATCGTACTTCACACTAATGATTTTTAGTAGGTACCTAGATCTTTTTGTACGGGAAAAAAGTTGGAATTTCGAAAAAAGTTGTTAATCTTTTTTACTCCTACCATCATGAAGAATCACCTCCCAAAGTTAAGGCACTTTACTCCCGGGCACGCTGTATAGTACGGGTTCTTTCACAGAATTTAAATAATTCATCAAATTTAAAAGTTACAAATAAAGCTCTCTGAAAGTTCTGTTATCATTTCAGATATGCGAAACAACTTTATAAATTTGATAATTTGTTTGAATTATGTGAAACAACTGGACCTTTCTTTTATAATATTATTAGCACGATTCGTGAAAATACAAGGCATATTATAATTGCAATTTTTAAAAGGACAATTAAAATAATTTTCTGTTAAAATGTTATAGTATAGGTAGTCAACCTAATTTTTTTAATACAATCAGATCCATTATTGAAAAATTCTCTTATATTCAAGGCAAACCCGAGTTCTAGAGTTGATACACCAGATTAACACAAAACAGAAAAAAGATCTTCTGCTAAATCGCGGAATATCTTCACAGCTCTGAACAACGGTTTTGATTTTATGATTTTTTTAAAATGGTAATAACAATAAGTAATGATAATAATTTTATATTTTGCGTAGCACCATATTTGTGAAAAAATAACCTCAAGCCTGATAGTTTTATTTTATCTTTATTCAATGTATATGTGTAGGTACCTATTAATAGGTATGTGTTTTTGATCTGGAAATTTGTAATTTATATTTTGAATTTATTTTACTAAAATTTCTGTATGATGAATATCTCTATAAACCAAAGTAGATATCCTTTATCACATGAAATATTAATTTGGTCATAATTTTAAGTAACTAGGTATTGTATTATTTATTTATTTATGCTTTTGAACGCCCATACCGCTTTTACTTTAATAATAATAATATTTGGAAGATTTGTAGAACGTCGTTTTTGTGAAAAATCCCCTCAGGGGCGCTGCACAAGTTCGTAATATATTTCTACAATCTTACTTTTAACTACAGATTAGATAAACCATTATAACAACTTAAATTACTGATACAAAACAATACGTACAATGATTTGACCAATGATCGCGATGCTGCATTAAAATGTATATTTATTTTTTTATTTACAGAAAATATACAGTACCATACTTACCTGGGAGGTTACTTGTCTGTTTATTTAGAAAAAATAGATTCACGCAGAGGACACAATGAGGAACACATGAAGTCTTTAATCCTGGTATATATTTTTATAATGATGGTTTCACGACAGTTGATCTCCCGACAGTTGGCCCCCGGCATACTTATATACAATATGCAGTCGGTTTAGGTAAAATACGATATATCTACTTGCACAAAATACTACTACGTGTCCCCGAAGAGGTGTGCAGACAGGACGTACCTACCGCCGAATAACTAAGTACTTTTAAATGTTAACAATGATTTACAAGAGGGTTAGTAGTGCTAATATACGCGCAAAAAATAATTTTCTTACATTACAATAGTTTACAAAATTTAAGCTTAAATTATCATACATAATATCTTGACATAAAAAGAATGCTGAAGTATGTTTTAAACATTGAATTTGTCACATTAAAAATGTCGATATCGTTAATCTATTCGGTTTGATATATTAAATGAAATAAAACAATTACTCTGTTTATAACTACATTTCTTTTATTAATACCAACCGGTTTTGCTTAACACAAGCATCATCAGGATATAAATTTACCTAAACTAATTAAAAAATACATTGTGTGAGCTTATAAAGTATGAAATTAAAATCTTACATAATAATACAGAAAAAGGTTGTATTTATAATGTAAACCGATTCATAGTAAAGATTTATATAAAAGAGTGATTGGAATATGAAGTCAAGTTTTCAAAGTTAAACAACTTTATTCTCGCTATCAATTTCAGAATCAAATCAATTATATAAACTAAATTCAAGAAAAATCACTTCACCAATATCCATTAATTTAATTATGTTGAGCATTCGTTCACAGAGCAAAGTATCCAAATATTACTTTTATTACGGTGGTGGAAAACTAACAAATTGTATTAAATCAAATTAAATGTAGTTATATCAATCTTGTGATGGTATTACTAAATCCAATTTGCCTAAAACCTTAACTAAATAACATGAAACAGAATGATAAAAAAAGTTCCTTAAAGTTCCATTTCGGTATTTTTCCATTTATGTGATAATGTCGTTCAATCTGATGATGGAAAAACTATTGAGAATGTGTTTGAAGCTTTTTTGGCTTTTTGTGTTTTGTCTTCAACGAGGATGCAATACTTTGGTAGTATCAAATCTTATTTTTTTATTCACTTTTTTGTAACATTCCCGGATTACGAATAATCTGATTTGATTACACGAGGAATTGAACACATGACGGCTGGATGGGACCCAAAAGCTGTGCCAACTCTTCCACTGACCGGACCTTTTATAATCTTCATTTCTTTTAGAGTTATATCGATACAAATTGAAGTGTTATTCTGAAGGAATCCTTTTTAGGAGATCTCACTCCTTTGGTGTATTAAATGTGATCACTGATCACCATTATTAACATCAACTATGTGGGATCAACTGTCGGGTCACCTTTATTAACGTAACTGGGATTTTCGAATGGAATAAGAATAATAATACCTACTAATATTACTACAGAAACGTGAGTTATGGCGTCAAGAAATCTAATCCTGGAAGGAAAGGAAGATCCGAATACACTATTACAGTACACTTAATTTTACACTTTTGGCCTTTTGACTACTTAATTATTATTTATTTACTAGTTGGGAACGGCTCGGTTTGTTTTCCCACCTTTGTTTCTACCGACGCGTCCAACGCAAAACGTGCATTGGTCCAGCCTCCTCCGCTTTGATAGTTCGCGCAGTTTGGTCAACACGTCTCTGTGGAATATCTTAATTTGTTTCTATTATCTATTGGTAGTACTGCACCCTCCGCAGTTATGAGATAATCTAGTCTCAATCTTACAAGATGGCCCTCAGATAGCGGTCGTTTATTTTCCGCTAACAACATGTCAAAACAACGTCACCTCTAGTACAATATAACACGTGTTATGTGCCCAGAACACATGCCCTTTCACACCTCTGTCCTTCCGATACAATCTAAATAAATTGCTCGATGGAACGATTGATTACTTCGGCAATCAACTACACAAATATACAATAAAAAGTCAATGATTTGATCAAAATTTCGTTTTTTGTCACACTTTCTGGATTTATTAAGTAATACGTTTGTTAGGGTGTTATATACATGGTGTCCGGGGGTAAAGTGCATTAACTTCGGGAGGTGATTCTACATGATGGTAGGAGTAAAAAAGATTAACAACTTTTTTTTCCAATACCAAAAGACGTACCTCCTAAAAATCTTTAGTGTGAGGTACGATCTTACTTGCTGAGCGCCCTCCGGGCACGGTCGTGACTGGCCCGTATCGTAACAGCGGAAAATGATAAAGGTGGCGGCACACGCCGGTCTATTTTATCTTTTTACCACAAAATAACCCCTAAAAGTTGGAATTTTGAAAAAAGTTAGTAATCTTTTTTTTACTTATAATATCATGTAGAATCACCTCCCGAAGTTAATTCACTTTACCCCCGGACACCCTGTATTAAGAACTTAGGTAGGTACCCACGTATGTTTTACTTTATTTAAGAATTTTTATCTAACATAAATTGGGTTGAATTTTTGGTAACGGGACAACTCAGAATCAATGAATTAAATTGAACATCTCTTTTGAAAAGTTATAAAAAATATATTAAAAAATGGTTACATTTGGTTAGGTTATCGGTTATTTTTATTACATAGTTTTAATGACTTTCATTTCAAATTATAACAAATCAACCCAAAAAAACAAAGTTTTTTTACAACAGTACCTACGTTTTCAAATGTCTTCTAAAACTTTTATTTATTTGTTTTTGGTGTGCCTGAGGTTTGAACCTTTCTCCCCAGAGAGTGAAGTGAACAACTAGGCCAAATAGCTGCTAATTACTGAGCCAAAACAATTGGATATGACCGACATTTATTTTGTATATTAACTAATGTAATGTCATCCAATTTCAGAGAAATGCGTGTAAGTCCGCATGCATGAGCGTGATTGCCACTGAAAGAATGCATTGTCATCGAAAACAAGTCTATCTGCCGAGTTTCAACTCGTTCGCATGTCAGAAAGTGGTTTAATTTCCACTTTCTAGTTTCCTCTTTATTCATTCATCCAAGAAAACAAAACCGAAATTCATAAATACGATTGCCCGAAGATTCTTCCAATGCAGTAACCATGTAAAAAAAAATTGTTCAATGCATTTTGAACTAGTCTATACACATGTGAAATATGGTGTCACACCCGAACCACCTCAATAGAACGACTCCGGATCCAATATAACAATGCATGCAGAATTATATTAGGATTCAGAAGATATAGCAGTGCATCAACAATGTTTACGGAACTAGGATTGCCCGGATTCGCCGGTCTGATGAGACACCAGGTCACTAGAGCCAGGATGCGGCTAATGGCCTCCGACAACACATTGGTGACCACAGCCTTCCAGCACCATTCCTGAGTGAGCGATGGGCCCGAGCGCACTCAAGACCACGCCCTGCATAATATTTATTTTTGTTATTATTACTATTTTTTTCTATTTATGTTCTTGTTTCTTTACAGTGTAAATATATAAATATGTATAACTGTATGGGACGCGTGGGATTGCACTATCCTCCCCACATCCTGGAACAAAAAAGAATTATTATTATTATACAAAGATGTTTCGTCGAAGAAAGCAAATACTTTGGGGTGTGACTGTATATACGTTGTGATTATTCATTAAATGAAAAAATACACTTTGTAATACATCTCTTTTTTACAGGACTCGAAACGTAAACACAAGAGTTAAATAACATCTACGATGTTTAAATAAGAATGTATTTTCAGAATTCGCGAACCATCTATTAAAAACTAATCACTCATTCGATAAAACCTCTGGGAATAAAATATTACATAAAAATATAATTGGACTAATAAGAATGTTTTGGTCATTATCAGAGATGGCGTTGTGTACGGATTTATATTTTTGTGATTTTCTTACTTTTACAAGTATTTATGGGAATTCGGGAGGCGGATACGGGTGCCGCCGCCCCGGGAACCATTTATTGAATAACCAACACCTCTGCCGTAGATCACCCCAAGTGGTTCACTACGTTTGGTGATTTAGCAGGGGTGCCCGGGTTCATGAGGTGACTTATGTCCGAGTCTTGGCAGTTGATGCGGCTGCCCACCTGCTGCGTGGCGGGCCGGATCGAGAGAGACTGGTTGAGGGAGGCCTTTTGACCTTTCCAGCCGGACTCTCTCGACCCATTTTGCCTTGCACCACAGTTGGAGGGATGGATTCATACGTCCGTCACTCCCGGACACACTGACCCCCAGATCCCTACCCACCCCTCATACCTTTTTCCTTCCCAGAACTTTCTATCCTCCCCATTCCTTAAAAAGATCCTCCACACAGCATCCCCTAAGATGACATAGATCCTGAGAGATATTATTTTCCTCGGGGCCTCCTTTGTGGAGCTTATGTAAAAAATGCGTTTTATTTCAGAGATTTATTATAATTATTGTATTTTTCCTTTGGAGGTGTGCAAACATACGTTCACCATTTGTCTCATTTTCGACTATTGACATTGAGTGTGTAAGAAAGAAGGGCAGCATTATATGATTAAAAACAAATGATTTTTCCTTTGGAGGTGTGCAGACATACGTTCACCATTTGTCTCATTTTCGACTATTGACATTGAGTGTGTAAGAAAGAAGGGCAGCATTATATGATTAAAAACAAATGCACAACAATCAACGCATTGACATTTGACGTTTTTGAATGTTTGGAATTCACGCACAGTTCAATATTATCTATACTCCTTACAATATTGCTGCAGTTCTTTCAAAATAGGAGAATTCGTTCCATACAAAATGTATGGGGAAAATAATTTTCTTCTGAGTGGAACACCCTTTACTTTTAGGGGTATGAAAAATAGATGTTGGTCGATTCTCAGACCTACCAGATAAGCACACAAAATTTCATCAAAATTGGTCCAGCCGTTTCGGAGGAGTATGATAACTAACACCGTGACACGAGAATTTTATATATTAGATAGATATAAGAAAAAAAATACAAGTGTTCTGTTCAAACGCGGTAGAAGTGAAACCTTTTCGTTTCATCGATTTTAAAATCACAACGGTGCTAAAGAAGTTTTCACTTCAATAATATTTATATAATCTGTTAATATAATAAGCCATGACGAACGAAGCTTGAGCTAATCGAAACCCGGTCGGCTATTAAATATCATTGCATTATATTACATAGTATAAAATGAAGTCGCTCAAAATGTACGTGCGCATAGATCTTTTAAACTACGCAACGGATTTTCATGCGGTTTTCACCAATAGATAGAGTGATTAAAGAGGAAGGTTTATATGTATAATACATGCTTATTATTGTAGAGAAAAGCCGAGAAATTCAAATATTCAATTCAGGCAGCGGGCAGCTGGCAAGGGGTGGTGTAAATTTTATAAAGATTGGGTAATGGCGTTGTGTTTCGTTAGCCACAGCAACGTGTGGCCGGGTCTGCTAGTTAATTAGAAAAAAGAGTTGTATTACAAAGTGTATTTTTTTCATTTAATCATAAAGACGTATTACAAGAGCATTGTAAAACCCAAAAAATGCTTTGAACACACTTTCAAATTGTTGGTTTTGTTCGGCAGAGGTATTATATATATAGATGAAAACTATTAAAGGTCACAAACATTTGGAATGGCTGAAAGTGAATAAAAATCATTCGCATGATATTTTCTTTAATAACTACTAAAACATTTGTTTTTGCAATTAGGCTTGTTGAAAAAGTATCGATATATCGATATTTTTAGCCGATATATTTTGATCCGATATATCGATACAAAATATCCAATATCGAGAATTGTATCAAAAACGATATTTTTTTAAATTTATGTATTTAAAGTCACTAGAATCCAAAACAGTATAGGAACGAACGGAAAAAAGTAACTGTATTGGGTCATGACATCTGGCGGTTGAAATTTTAACTATTAATAGCTTACAAATCTATTGTCTTTGAATTAGTATTTGTGATCACCAATACTATTTCATGTGTGAAGGTAACACACACACATAGAAATGTATGCTATTTTTCGCCACTTTTTTCTAAGCCACTCCTATGTGTTGGTTCCTAATTGTCTATGATTATTGACTATACCTTGTTCCAAACATGAAGTCCTTTATGACAAATTAATACGCCAATAGAATGTTACTGAGATGCATACAAACTTTGTATACGTCTCAGTTTACATATAAGTTAGAAGACAGCTTTCTAGTTTTTGATATTTTTGTAATTATTATGTAATAAAAATGAATAGTGATAAAAATACCTTCATTTTTATTGAGATTTTTGTACATTAAAAAAAGCAAATTGTGTCCAGAAATTACTATTGATAATATTGAGCTGAATACACTATTATTTTGAAAACGAAAAATCTCTTGAAAATTTGACCGATATATCGATATTTTTTCCTCGATATATCAACGTCGATATTGATATTTTAATAAATATCGATACATCGATGTATCGATATTTTTTTCACTTTCGACATACCTTTTTGCAATGTCGTGTGATTAAGAAAATGAAGATTGGCAGTTCGTAGTCGAAGTATGATGCAGTTAAAAATGATCTAATCGGATAGGGACGCCTTAGCTCAGTTGATAGAGTCGCGGCCCGAAAAGCTTAAATTCCTGGGTTCGTGTCCCAGAGGTGCAATATTTTTTTTTAATTTTTCTTTTGTCAGATTTTTGATTGAGTTTCGCTAATATTGTCTTCATTTAATAAAATAAAACAATTTTAGGGAATTACTCATTAAGTTAAAAATAAAAATAAAATACTATTTTTCCTTTTATCACCCTCCATAACAAGCTCACACAGGTGTATAAAAATACAATGATCATCATTCAAACAATTATTTTGTTATCTTTTTCTACTATCTTTAATAACAACTTCCTGGTGATTAAATAATATTCAGCTTTGGGAGGTCGACAGCATTTACTTTTCATCAATAGAGAACTTCAGACCAATTTTTTATTTTTTTTTATGAATTGACCTTCTAACTTAAATAACTGCATTTTTAGTTAAAATAATTGTCAAAGTTTTAATTTTTCAAGATCCCCCGAAAACCGCCGTATGTATGGTGAATCGTGTCACGTCATCACTCCTGAAAAGTTAATATAGGATCGGACAATCAGCTGATCAACTGCCGCCATTTTGAATTTCGTTGTTCGAAGTATTCTCCCTAGAAGTAGCATTTATTTTGTGCAGTAATTTTTGAATATTTTCGATAATAGAGACAAACTAATAAGAGATACCTTTAGGCCTAAATAATGTTTCAATAAACACAACAACTAAATCTGTACAAACAGTATGTAAATAGACGAATAAATTAATACCATGGCTTGTTTCGTACCTACATTCCCATACATTTCCCATACAATGACTTTACGGTGACGTGACGACACGAGGAGCAGTGACATCACCACAAAACATTTCAAAAATGCCAACTTGGCGGCATGTTTCTACGACCTGATTAAAAATTGACTTTTTAATAATTGTTTTAAAACTCTGCGTTTAATATTATTAAATAAAACTTGTATATTCAGAAAGCGCGTATTGGTCCATATGAACATATTTTTTAAAGCCATAATATTTTTCACTGGAATTATTATTTTTATTAGAAGAGTTCATTGCGATATTATTTTTAATTTTACATATCTAATGCCCAATCAAGGACGGATCCAATACTCAAAAGGCAGTCAGCAAACTTAACGAAGGGGCCCTTGGGGGGGGAGTCTATTTTGAATGTGATTTTTATGCAAAAAAAATCACGTAAAATTGTTACCTTTTTTATTGAAGTAACACATATTTAGCACCGTTGTGATTTGAAACTCTATGAATCGAAAAATAGCGAAACTAAAAAAAGACACACACATACATCTACAGGATTTTGCCTGCAAGAGAATGATGACACAGCAATAAAATATATATTTTTTTTACGGGTAAAAAGATATATAAATAATAAATAAATAATCTACGGTTAATAAATCCACGGTCCACGCAAGTCGCTTTAGTCTAATAATATCTCTTTATAAAGCGCCTGACGAACTTTAGCGGCCATACATTCAGCGGATCAAGGGTCGAGGAGTCCTACGAAATCCAAAAAAATTAAGTTATCTTTGTAAAATCAACATCCAATCTTCAAACCACTCCAAAATGAACAGGCAAAGAAAACACAGAAGAAAGCGACATCTAGCATCAAAGCGATATATATCGATAGCGACATCTAGCGTCACCGAAGAATATACTAATAAGATTATCAAGTGCATAGGGAAAGGTCCACTGGAATTCGAAGACAAAAATACGGAAAAACTCATTTGTCCACATTGACAAAAAATGTGCTTCGTAGTCTCCCCATCTGGAAGTTTAGCATTTAGTTTTCTGAATGTTTCACTTCTATCGCGTGTGAGCTGCACACGTATTTTTTTCATGCTTCTTTCAGATTTAATGGTATTATCTTCTTCAATTATATATTACATTGATTGATATAACCTTCAAAGTTATTAAAAGCTATTTCAATAAAATTGAATACATTAATCAGACCATTTAAAAGTGTTGTGGGTTGTGGTTCAACAAAATTGCTGGAATACCATTTTTAAAACTTTAAAAGTAGTGTGAACTTTTGCTGTGAACACTTCTTTAGCACCGTTGTGATTTGAAACTCGATGAAACGGAAGCGAGCGACCCTAAAAAGAGACAAAAACATCCCTTTACAGGATTTAACCTGCGGGAGAATGAGATAGTATAATCTTTTGCGGTTCTCTTTTTTTTCTTTTTTTTTTCTTTTTTTTTAAATTAACTCCACACAGAAGGCCCTAAGGAAAATAATTTCCCTCAGGGCCTATGTCATCTGGGATGCTGTGTGGAGGGTCTTTTTGAGGAGAGGAAGGAATGAACATTGGTCTTGAAGAGACCCATGTTGTAGGAAGGAGGAAACACAGAGGCCGGCAAATCATTCCACAGCCGAGCTGTTGAACACAAGAACGAGTCGAAGAAACGACCTGTTCTCATGTGACAAATGTCAACTGTGTACAAATGTTGGGCACGCGTTTGGCGTGTTTCCCGACTATGCACCGGTGCCGAAGGGATGAATAATGCTAGTTCCTCGGAGCATCTTCCATTGTAATACCGGTAGAACAAGGATAGCATTCCCACCCGACGCCTGTGCTCTAAAGATTGCAATCCGTCTGTTAAGATGGGAGAATCTATCAAACGGACCGCCCGTTTCTGCACATGGGTATTTTTCAGGTATTTTGGAGCTCCAGATCAGAGCTGGCTGCCAAATTCTACCGTGGGGCGCACTTGTGATTTTTACAGGGTTAGCAGTTGTTTACTATGAAAGTATCTGCGGACCCTGTACAGTACGCCCAGTTTTTGGGAGGCTAACTTTACTCTGACTTCGATGGAGCCCCCATACCTGAGCTGGTCACTTAGGGTTACACCAAGCATATCAATGGAGGGCCTGTTCGGAAGATTGCTTCCGTTGAAAGAGACTAGATTTTCATTTCGATTCCTTTTAGACGTAATCAGACATGATTGGGTCTTTGAAACATTAAATTCTTCGTGGCCAATCGGTCTCCCCACTCGTGTCTAGTTTTCTAAAGGTTTCACTTCTGCCGCGTGTGAATTTCACACTCTGATTATTATGGTGTGAAACGTTTTATGGTGTGTTACTACCAATCCATGAGAAGGAAGAGGTCTAAGGAGAACTTCGTCCAAAATTAATTGCCTGCATCCTGGAGGCTGCATTTTAAAACTCGTGCGAAGCCGGGTAGTACCTATAATATTCCATTCATAAATGTTTAAAATTATGAAATTAAACCTCCCTCAACACCGTTCCTCCACTTAATTCTGCAATGACGGGAACACCCGCTGATAATTATGGCGAGGATGAAAAGGTTCCACCGAGTTGGGTAGGCTGTACCGGGTGTGTGGGGGGCCCGGGATAAAGGGGAGGCATTGTGGATTGGGGATGAGGTGTGGCCGGACCGCTGACTCCACCCCTTACTACTAATACAGCAATACAGCCTGCGATCTGATGTTTCATTTCCAATCAGTTTATTTATAAGCTTCAAGTCGTCATTTTGTTTTGTTTTTATTTCCTTGTTGATTTTGATACAGTACTAGAAAGTTCCTGTGACGAGGCAGCAAAATAAAATCGGATATTTTTATCCTAGACACCATCGAGGTTACAAACCTGTCTTTGAACTATTGTTTCTAATGAAAAAGGTAGTTGCCAATATTTTTATTTTTCTGTGTCTTGTTCTCTTTCATGTTTTTATTTAGATTATTAGTGTTATCATCTTCTTCAATGATATATTACATTGATGGAAATAACCTTCAAAAAGTTGTAAAAACGGAGTTGTTCTAATTCTCGCACACCTAATGTCGCGGGATCGAATCCCGGCGTGCAAATAAATTTTATTTGATTAATTTGTATTATTTCACAATTTATTCATTTAAAACAATATATAGTATATTTGCGGCATGTTCCAGAGTGGAAGATACTCTCAGTATCGCCCTGGTGTAAGATCACTATTCAGAATTGAAACGTTGCTTGAAACTGCATTAGCCGTGTTTGGTGACCAGATCTGAATAGCCAGGTACTTCCCTACCTTCCTCTTCCCTATCTCCTTCCCCTCCCCACTACCTTCAGCCTCACAACGTACCCCAAATTGGGGATGCCGTAGTCTCACAGGCTTCAGACGGGAGCAGTTGGGACTCTTGTGCGGTATTCATATTTAAAAAAAAAAAGAAAATTAAAATATTCTGATTAAATTGTATAGAACCCGTGCAGAAGAATAGTAAGTATCATGCTAACGTTGATTACTATTGAGGTATATCATTATAGCCTTCTTATTAGTTGAACACGTATATTTACTTCTGAGAAAGTATAAATATGCCAACTGCATGTAATCTAGGTACAAGCGAGAATCTAAATCTAAATTAATCAGTCCTGATATTTGTTGTTGTAATTATAAAGAATTTTAGATCGAGAAGTTCTTGTTGGTGTAATAGGCAAGGTAATGAAACATAATAATTCAGGGCTGTCTATATCATCAAAATTTATAAAATTGGGAAGACTTCGGTGGCTGGGTCATGTGGAGAGAATGACCGAGCATCAAGCACCAAAGTCCCTGCTGAACTCAAGACCAATAGGGCGAAGGAGCCTGGGAAGGCCAAGAATAAGATGGAGCGACAACGTCCTCAAAGACATATCTATCTTGGAGCTTCCAAACTGGAGAGAGCTGGCACAAAACCGAGATGAGTGGAGGAAGACTCTTGAGGAGGCCAAGACCCACCAGGGGTTGTAGAGCCAATAGTGATGATGATGATGTCTATATAACCATTAACAATTTTAAAAAAAATAAGGCCGGAAATAAGTCTTCTATCTGAGAGTTTGATCATTTTAATCCTTTCATGAAGTGATTGTAATTTATTGTTTCTATAGGTAGATTGAATTAATATTTTTTTATAAGTTATTCTCCTATTTACGTAGGTGTGCTACCAGGTGACCGGCCAACTCAGGACGAAATCAACTCAAAACCACCTCAGAAAGGTTATCAAGAGTGATGATAAAAAAATTGATTAAATATGTTAAGTTAAGTTTAGAGTTACCGACTATTTTGAAATTATTTTTTTTAATAGCTTTTAATGACCTTTCTGAGGTGGTTTTGAGTTGGTTTCATTCTGAGTCGGCATGGAACCGTGCTACCTAAATATTTTTATTATGATTGTATTTTGTTAGGTTACGTTACAAAAAAAAATAAAACATGGATAGTAGTCACAAATAAATAACTTTACAGAAGTGCTAATTAAATTGTTTATAAGTAAGTCATCATCATCATCAATCATCACTATTCGCTCTACAACCCCTGGTGGGTCTTGGCCTCCTCAAGAGTCTTCCTCAACTCATCTCGGTTTTGAGCCAGCTCTCTCCAGTTTAGAAGCTCCAAAATTGATATGTCTTTGAGGACGTTGTCACTCCATCTTAATCTTGGTCTTCCCAGGCTCCTTCGCCCTATTGATCTTGAGTTTAGCAGGGACTTTGGTGCTTGATGCTCGGTCATTCTCTCCACATGACCCAACCACCGAAGTCTTCCCAGTTTTATAAATTTTGCGACATTTAGCTCTTTAAACAAAGTATAGAGCCCTTGTTTATAACGTCTGTGCCAAAATCCATTTTCTAGAACCGGTCCGAAGATGCGTCTCAAAATTTTCCTTTCAAAAACGTCCGTAAGTAAGAACTGGTCTGATAAGTGTTTTGTACACTAATATCTTCGTTTATAAGTAAGTACCCGGTCAGAAAAGTAGTAAATTTCTCGAAAAAATATAAAATAGTTAGTAGATACCTACCCATATTTGCGGTACATCCTAGATTGATATATTAATACTATCGTCGTTACTTGAAATAGCTTCAGCCGTGTTTAGTGACTAGATCTGAAGAGCCAGCCAACCTTCCTCCCTACAGTCACCTTCCCCTCTCCACTCCCATACCCTAATTGAGGATACTGTAATGCAATACAATTAATTTCGAATTTTAATTTTGTTGGTTATTCTAATAAAAGAGATATAATTATATACCCTACTAGCTGACCCGACAAACGTTGTTCTGCTATATAAATAATTTCTAGTGAATATTTTGGTTGTTAAATAAAAAATAACGAATGTATTGTAAGTGTGTGGGGATGGGTTTTATGACAGAAAGAGGAATGGAGCGCTGTAGACGATGACCGCCGATAAAAACAAAAAACACCAACTAAAGTAGGAAAATGAAATAAAGAAAATCAATACGAATTTCGAAGAGCAATTGAGTGTACGATATTTTTTGTCAGTCCGTCTTTAGCCAACACAAATAAGCTCGATGGTTTGCGAGAGCATGATGCCAAATGAAATATCAATATGTCGCGACGCTTCTCGAGAGTATCTTGCGCATGTGTAGATGAAAGTTTGATGGGGCGGACGTAGCGCCATCTGTCATTCAACAACATAAATCATTTCGTTCTGTTTGAAATACGAAAGACGGTTAAATGTGTTCATACAAAATGTATTCATACATGTTATAGGTATTTTTTGATGCTAAATAAATTAAAAAATACAAAAAAAATGGTTAAATTTTTTTTTCTGGATAGGAACACTCTAATCACATAGCGCTGTGAAATATACTTTGAAACGTATTCTCATACCTACTAAATATACATAAAAAATTTCATAAAAATCGGGCAAGCCGTTTCGGAGGAGTGCGACCACAAACACTGTGACACGAGATTTTTTAAATGGTGGTAGTTTTTAATAGAAAAATTGTGGTTTAACTAAGAAAATTCATAATAAATCTTTATATTATAATTTTGCGCAGTTCATCACAAGAAGTCTTGACATTATTAAGATTACATTATAAATTAATTAGATTATGCATAATTACATATTATTTATCGTAAAGGATGTAATACGTTATAAATTAATTTTGTTATTTCAGCAGAGGCGAAGCGTAAATCGTAAATATTACTCATAAGTAAAATTTACGACTTACATAAGTTTTTAAGAGTTTTTTCTCACAGAATCATTTATGCATCTAACTTATGGTTATGAATGCTTACAGAAGTTGTTCGGAAGTTAAACTTATGCAAGTGTTCGTAGAGACGAAAATTATTTTCCGTAAAATTATTTGCGGTGAGAATAATAAATAATTTAATAAACAAAAATATTTAAATTAAAAAGGATTGCACCGATAATTAAAAAGAAGGGTGCTTCTTTTCAGAAAGCTTTTTTCCGCCTGAAAAATAAATTAGATCTCTTCATATTTTGCGAACAGAAAATTTTGTTTCTGTTTACTTTCATTTTCGTGGGTCGTGTTTAATTGAGTGGTATATAGAGTTCTTTTTCATATTGTTTTCGGGAGATAATAACGTACCTACTTATTTTCTAAGCCTGATGAGATTTTAGTTCAAATAAAAAGTGCAGGACCTTCCGGCTCGAAGGACCATGCGCAGGTTCCCAGGGTATGGTCTCCAGATAGTCTGCAGTCAGGGTGTTGAGCTGCTTTTGTAGACTTCCTTCTGTTCCACACCACGGACACTGGAGGTCTAGATTCGTTCAAAATAAATAAATGTAACTTCGTTTAACAAAAAAAAATAGAATCTTGCGAGAGCCTTGAAGGAGTAACCATCTGTTACTTATACCAGGGCGGGTAAGAGGTGGATAACCTCCACTGTTCCACACCACGATAAAGAGAGTTTTGAGGTGGTTTGAGAGGTTATCCTTTGGTTAGTAAAAACACTTATGTTGATACTGGATATTTGTAACTGTTTATTCTGTTGAATAATTTTACAGCGAGATATTCGATTCTAAACACTTGACTGGCGACAATAATCGAGAGTAATTCTTAATAGTCTAGAAGAAGCGAAAAGAAGAATTGAGATCAAGAGAATGTCCTGCTAAAATCCTGCACGCCGTTTTATAAACAAAAAGAGAAAGTTTGATGCGGCCACAGACAAAAGAGAGCATGGACATAGAAATTAAGGTGGGCATAGAGAGGAAAGTTTAAGGTAAGAGGCTCTACACATCGAGATTAGCAAAACGAGAAATTAAAAGTGTTCAGTGCTAAATGAAGTTAAATATGAAATAGGACAATCACAACACACAACATCCAACATTTTTTTTTTTTTAAATCTTACGGAAACCTGTCTTTTTTCTTTTGGTAAGCGTCTCAACTTATCAAACCGATTGCATAACGAGAAAGCCGTAATTTCGTACGGACGCGATTAGACCTGTCAAAAAATTGAACGACTTACGTAACTTGCTACAATTTACTGTAAGTGACTTACGGTGTAGTTCACGTTGGTGATTTTGCTTTACTAAAAAAGTTACGTATGTAATGGCAGCCTTACCGTCAAATTATAATTAATCGAAATATTCTGGAGAGCTGTCCTGCGGTGCATTTTTTCGTCTAAAGTCATTATTGAAAGAATGGGAAAAACAATTTAACTCTCAAGTTGCCCTCAGTATTCGATTACAACCAAAGTGAACTCTATGGTGGACTATTTAGGCCTCATCAAACCGTAGATAATAGTGATAAGCTAGTGATGAATGATAGTTTAATGATAAGAGTGGAAAGATTAGAATGGAAAAGTTGTAGTGAAATAGCTGTTTAAATCTTTTCTACATAATATATTGTATCTATTTGATGGAGGTTCAGAAAACTATTATATACATATTTCAACATCATCCGGAAGCTACTTGAAACGATAGTTTAATCTAATTCAGCGGGTACATTTCACCAACACTGTGATTGTAGAAGGTAGCAGGTAAATTTTATACAAATAATAGATTTTTTTTTTTAAATTCAAGCGTTTTTCAATTTCAATTGAAATGTATACAAAAAAATTACTTCTAGTAATTTTTTTTCCAACCACTCGCTATTTCCCCGCAGGGGTAGGCAGGGAAGACGGACCGCCAACCAACTCGATCTTGGCACTCTTTCGTATCGACTTATACGTGCTCTTCTATTATTCTGACTCTTGACATGGCCCGGCTCTAGATCTGATTCACTTGATCGTGGCATGTCTTCCTCGGGCCACCCCGACTTCTTCTACCATTCACATTTGCGTCATATATAAAATTTGAAATGGCAAAATTGGTTAACGCGCACATCCCGTTTAGACGGGTTCGAGTCCTTGCGACCATTATCTTTTCTATTTTATGTGTCTTGTTCTCTTTCCTATTTTCGTTTAGATTACTTATTATTGTTATCTTTTTCTTCAATGTTCTATTTCTTTACTTATTCAGTGGTTACATGGGTACACATAAAACATTATTTTTTTGGGCTAATATAAAAATGTCGAACATTGCTTCCAATTAATTTCGTAATGATGATTTTAAAAGAAAAGAATTTGGCATATTCTTGACGAACATAAAGATGATAAGTCTTCAACAGAGTTAAAACCACTAATATTATAATTTTTTTAAACCATCAAATGCATTTCAAAACACAGATTAATATATTTTTTTTATAAATTTACCTTTTTCATTTACGTTTTACCCTTAGGCAGTACGCGATGTGATCTCACAAGTTTCATTTATCCAAAGTATACTTAAGCATACGAAAATAATAATATAGAAAAATGTAATACCTACTAATTATCAGGTCCACTGACAAAATCGATTTAAATAATTTAAATCTGATGTCGTTAGTGGAATTATTTCACTAACGATACTTACTAAAACTACCAATCTTTGATAAAATGACAGAATTCTGTAAAACAAAATTACAAAACTACCATCATAAAGGTATCGACTAACTAAACTAAACTAAACAACAGAAAAAAGTGAAACAATTTCAAATCTTTACCACCGATAAAGGATCCTATATTATAGTTTCTTAACTAATTTTCAAAAGAACTTTTCAAATAACGCATTAAAAATATTAAAATCTAAAACTATTTTAAATGTCTAAGAATTTATCTTTACAAAAATATTATGTGTTGTGTGTAATGTCAATTTGGGAGGCGGGTATGCGTACCGCCGCCCCAGGAACCATTTATTTGATAACCATCACCTTTGCCATAGATCACCCCAAGTTGTTCGCTACGTTTAGTGACTTACCAGGGGTGCCCGGGTTCATAACATTTGATATTTGTCCGGATCTTCTGGATGCATCTACCCACCAACTGTGTGGCAAGCCGATTCGTGGGAGACTGGTTGAGGGAGATCTTGTAACTTTTCCAGCAGGACTCGGAATATCGCCTTGCACGGCAGTGGGAGGGATAGATTCGTACGTCCGTCACTCCTTGGCACTCTGACCCCAAGGTTCCTACCCACTTCTCATACCTTTTTCCTTTCCAGAACTTCCTCTCATTCCTTTACCTAAAAGACCCTCCTCACTGCATCCCCAAAGATGACACACGCCCTGTGAGAAATTATTGTCCTCAGTGTGGAGCTACTGTATATAAAAAAACAGGTAATAACAACATACCGCAATAATAATATTCAATGGTATCATAATACCTATGATTCTTCTGCATGGGTTCCATGGGTTTTTACCAGAATCTCAAAATTCTCTCATTCTGTGGTATAAAATTATATTTCAGCATATGAGCATAATACCTAACTGCGTAAATATGTTACCTGTCGAAATTAAAAAATGTACAAATCGTAAAACCAATATTATGTTGAAGAATTGGCTCGCCGAAAGAAGTAATTGGTATTTGACTCTGACACAAAAAATTCTAACTGCTTAATAAAGTAATAAGTTTATTTTTATCTTCAAATTAAAAGCACCCATTGACAAACTACTTAATAATAATTACTATTAGATAATAATATCTCAACCAAAGGTATGTTGACAAATTTTCGTCAAACAAATGGTTGAGTATTGGAGAGTTGAGCGCAGAAATAGAAGGATTTATTCTTGCCATTCAAGATAGAGTCATTAATACTAAAAAATATAGGAAGCATATAACCAAAGATATAAATCAAATTGATGATTTATGTAGAAAATGTTTGGCTTTTCCGGAAACTATAGAACATATTATATCGGGATGATCTGTATTAGCACCATCCGAGTATACAATTGAGCACAATCAGGTTTTAAAAATAATTAAACGTAACTTGATTGACTGCCGTAATATAGTACCATATTATGAATATGAACCAAATTCATTTTTAGAAAATGAATTTTAGAAAATATATTATGATAAAACTACACTAACAGACAGAACAATTAGTCATAATAGACCTGATTTAGTTTTACATGAGAAAGTTAAACAAATAAATTATATCATTGATGTCGCTATTCCAAATTCCTGTAATATTCAAAAATCTGTTTCTGAAAACATAAGAAAATATATAGATTTAGGAAATGAGATTAAAAGAATTTGGCATTCTCAGACCATAAAAAAATATTACCATTTGTTATTTCGACTGCTGTCTCTCATTCAAAATTTAGGCATATTAGATTTGTCAAAAAATTTATAAATAAAAATGCAAAAACAGTAATTTTAAATACATGTAGGATTACCAAAGATTTTTTTTATTATTTATATTGAGGGATCAGTAGGATTTATAGGTTCAATCAGGAGTTACACCGAGCCGAACCCTCTAATATGAAAATATCTGGAGTCGGTGAATTATTTTCCCATTTGGTCTCTTTGACATGTTTTTCTGGTATTATTTTGTATTTATTATACTTATATAATGCAATTGCATAACGTGGATTGACTAGATGATCATTTGTAGAAAAGTTTGTGAAAGGGTTAAGTTTTTCCTGTGGGAACGATTTAAACCGGACATAAAATCTGAAGCGTATGGTCATTATTCCAGTAGTAGTTAAAAGTTGTTAATTGGGACTTTTTTTTCTGTAAAATTATTTTATTTTTCCTGTCATATTGTATTACTTTGTCTTAATAATAAATAAATTAAAATAAAATAAAATAAAAAAAGTATCTTTTACTTCATGATTGTTGTTCCACAAAATTATTATGTATGTCACATGTCTGTAAAAAGTTGTTAACCCTTGTATTATAAATAAACAGTTAACGTTTTCTATTGTGTATTATATTCGATTTTAAGTGGATACAGGTAGGTATATTAGATATTAATTTATGCAGTAATTTTAGGCAACAAACTTTATAGCTGAACAATTACGATGGGTAGTTTAAAAAAATTCGTTCAATTCATCAAATATATTAAGTTAATTTTCACTTACTGTGTAAGTTCTATCCAAGTTCTGTTATTATATCATCATAGGCCAGTTGCTTCATAAAACTGAAATAATCACAGAACTTAAATAGAACTTTCACGGAGCGTGAAATTTAACTTAAAATATTTGTTGAATTGTTTAAATTTTTTGAAACAACCCACCCTTAATCATTCCAGTTGTTGATGAAATTGAACAAAACCACTCCAAGAGTAGGGATTAGGTTAGTAAATAAAAATCGTTGAAAAACAAATAACCACCAGAATTTAGTGACTGTAAGTTCAAAATACGTGCAATGTTAACGGTGGAGCAAATATTACATTTAGACAAATGAAAAACGTTCTTCGTTTAAAACCACTTTATTTTGAGATGAAAATTAAATGAAAAAAGTTCTTTTTTTAAAACCAATAAAGTGGTTGAAATGAAAATGAAATTAAAACGTTCTTTGTTTAAAACCACTTTATTTTGAAATGAAAATGAAATGAAAACGTTCTTTGTTTAAAACCACTTTATTTTGAGATGAAAATGAAATGAAAACCACTTTATTTGAAATGAAAATTAAATTAAAAAGGACTTTGTTTAAAACCCCTTTATTTTGAAATTAAAAGAACTTTTTCATTTGTATATATAATGTCAAGCCTCAAGGTTTCTTCGATAATTTTAGGTTTAGCATTATTTCGTCTACTTTTCAAACTTTTCATTCATGGAGGAAAAATATTGTAATGCTGTCAATTTAAACTTTAAAACCTGACTTGTAGTAATGTAATGGCAATTGGCATACTGGCAGCGCCCTGACTCCGAAGATACCCATAATAGGGCAAAACCAGTATAATCTAGAAAAGTAAGTGGAACTGAGCCCTCTTCAAATGTTGCATAGGTATTCTTATTACATATCTACAGAAGTGCTTTCCGTACAAATTTGAATAAATGTGCCAATGACTTATTACCTTTTGGTTCTAGACGATTTGACCTGTCTCTCTTACACTTGCTTGAAATTGTATATCGCCATCTCATTTGAATTTCGTAATCATGATGAAACAGAGCTTTGTATGGAAATATAGGCCGAAATTGGGCTTATAATTGGATCATTAAACCGCCCACAAGGCACTTCATTCTTTATTCGTTATCATATTGTACCTACGTACTCAGATATTTGCATTAAATTTGTATACATGAATGAATTTATTTTCTTTACAAGCGCAGACCCGTGAGAAATCACGGGATATTATAATTGTAGGATTGGTAATTGCATGTTGGCTAAAAAAGGAGAACCTTGAAGGATTTCGAAATCCGAAATTACTTTTTAAAAGAAAAATTAATTAAACAAAATAAAAACACATTTCACACATAGAATTTATTTGAATTAATAAGTTTTCCGGTTAAACAGATACATAATATTATGGGTAGGTACTAAATCAAAAAAATTAGTAAGGTTAAGGGACGCTCAGATGGTTTGGGCTTGTAGAGCAAATGAACGATGAAAGGAGTGCAAGAAAAATATAGAACGCGAATATTATCAGTAGAATATGTCGAGGACGCCGGAGGAAGACATGGCACTATCAAGTGAACCAGATATTGGAGTCGGGATATGTCAAGAGTCTACAGAATAATAGAAAAGTATATGACACATTGTATGAATGTCAATGAGGCATGACCGAGGCCAAGTTGTTAGCCAAGACCGAGTTGCTCGGCAGTCCGTCTCACTTCCTACCCTTGCAGAGAAACTGTGTGATGGTTAGTTAGTTTACAAATTCATACAAAAGAAATCTGATAAAAAAAAATTGTTTTATTGTTTATTAATTAAACCAGAATTACAGAAAGACACACATTCCTAATTACATAGTATTTTCGACAACAAAGCTCCCTGTATCAAAAAAGCTTTATAATGCCGTTATGGATATAAATTTAAGTGATTTTATGTATAATAAATGACTTATACGCAATAAAAAAATCAGAGTGTGCAATTCACATGCGATAGAAGTGAAACCTTCAGAAAACTAAAGTAGACAAGAGTAGGGAGGCTACGAAGCACCGCACAAAGAAGAGACCGATAGGCTACGAAGCACCGCAAAGAGGAGACCGATTATACTATATCTATTCAACATTCTCCCAGAAAACATCAAACTGAGTCAAACACAGAGAGAGTTTAAAAAATATGTTAAAATATGGATACATTCTAATGATCGAGCCTATACTGGTGCCCTCACCCAAACGCCCAGTCATTGACAGTTGTTATTGTAGTAATAACCTTGCAGTTTATGAATTGTGTAGGTATATGCAAACAATAATGTTAACTAAAATAAAGTTTTTGCTGTATGGAAACCTACTTTACACATTTATAAAAAAACCATAGATAAAATTGCGAGAAACAATTAACAAAAATTCTGCCTCAATACAGGTTCACCTATTGAGGCAGGCTATGCACAACTAAAAATACTGTATAACTATACAACTCCTGTGTAACCTTTCTTACGTTAATTCCTATTTGTTAATTTTTCTGTACTGATTGATGTAATCTATTTGTAAACTACTTTGAGCATGTAATTTTTTTAGTTATATTGTTGTTATTTCATTGAATAAAGATTATTATTATTATTATTATTCTCTCGCAGACTAAATCTTATGGATGTACGTGTTTGTCTCTCTTTAGTGTCGCTACTTTTCGTTACATGGAGTTTCAAATCACAACGGAACTAAATAATTTTTCACTTCGAAAATATATACACATAACTTTTAAAAGCTTTTATAAATCATGTTCTTACTCCACGTTACCATCCTGAGCTTAGATTAAAAAATATGTCCTAAAAATTGTTTTTAAAATATGCAACAAACGCAATAATAATAGTAATGTACCCCGCCGCATACAAAATCCGTGAGGTGATTAAAAATGCAGTAAATGCATTTTTACGCGTCAACAGGCACCGCGAACACGCACCCAAAAACAACCCTTAACTTGTATAACATAAAGGCTACATTCCCATCTGGCGTATAGGGGTTGTTAGGCCCTTTCAAAGGTGCCACCCTTATCTCAGGTCTCATTTCCACTAATTACTCATAATTATTACTGCCACTAATTGTATGGGAGAAATTATTTCATTCACGTACACTCCCATACATTTATAATGTCCTTTTCTCGCTCGCACTCCCGCCCCTCTGCCCTCTCGAGTAGAGCCCTTTCTCTTTCTACCCTCGGAACATTTCCAGAAATGCTGGTCGCTTAATTGACTGAAAATTTCATTATTTTTGGAGTTTTTTGTTTGGTTTTTTTGACCGTTGCTGAGAAAAAACACAAGTTTAATTATCGTCGAAAAGTAGAAATTTAGAAGTAGATAGAACTTCAATTGCAAAATGTAGCTGTGATTATTAAAAATAGAATTTTATTTTTTCTTACAGTGTGTCAAACAGTATGAAATAAAAGAATTATTGGGGTGTAACAATAAACAACTTGTTTATAATCAGTCTAAATATGTCTAAGATTTTTTTTTTCAATAGTAAATAAATATTATTACAACATGACGGAAACTATCTCATGGTGATTTAAATCACAATTTTAAAATGGGTATGTATGGTAAAACCATGTACGATCGTGTGAGAAATGTGGAGATCCGCAAAGAATGCAATTTGGGCGTGTAGAAATGAACGAAGAAACGAGTGCAAGGAGAATATATGTCTATGTGAATGATCGAAGAAATCTGGGACGGTCGAGGAAGACACGACACCATCAAATGAATGAAATACTTGAGTCGGGACAGAAGAATAAAAGAAGAGTTTGTATGAGACGATATATGAAAGTGAACGAGGCAAAGAGTGTGTGCTAATGCCGAGTTGCTTTGCGGTCCGTCCTCCCTGCCTACACCTGTAAACGGCGTGATGGTTAGTTAGTTAGAAATATTAAAACAATTTAATATAAGAGCATTACGGAAATAAATATTTTTGGTTCTATTGCTATTTCTTTAATCCAGAAACTTCTAGAGTGAAGTTGATGTATAATTTTTTTTAAATAACGCCTCCAATGTCGCCACCTTTTTTTTAATATTTGATATACCTACATGCATGGTAGGTTCGTATGTATTTAAAAAAACGAAGATTTCGTTGTTCTTAAGATAGTTCGTAATCAAAGCAACAAAAGTGGTTATTAAACTTATTGTGAAATAGATAATTGTAGGAGAATATCAGCAGAATGCTGCGTGCTCTGAAAATAATAATAACAACACAAAAATAACAGTAAGATAATAAAATAAAATAGCTTTAAAAATTATTATAATATACAAAAATCTGTTTCTGAAAAAATAAGTAAATATACAGATTTAGGAAATGAGATTAAAAGAATTTGGCATTCTCAGACTATAAAAATATTACCATTTGTTATTTCGACTACTGGCATTATACCTAGGTCTTTCATTCAAAATTTAGACATATTAGATATGACAAAGAATTTATATATAAAAATGCAAAAATCAGTCATTTTAAATACATGTAGGATTACAAAAGATTTTTTAAATATTTATATTGTGGAATCAGTAGGATTTATAGGTCCAATTAGGAGTTCCACAGAGCCGAACCCTCTGATATGAAAATATCTGGAGTCGGTGAATTATTTTCCCATTTGGTCTCTGGTAGGTTGACATGTTGTTCTTGTATTTTTTGTATTTATAATACTTATATAGTGCAATTGCATAGCGTGGATTGACTAGATGATCATTTGAGGAAGTGTGTGAAAGGGTTTATTTTTTCCTGTGGGGAAAATTTAACCCGGACATTTAAATCTGGTGCCGTAAAAAGTCAGAAACTGCTTTCAAACAGCAAGCATATTATTTTGAGGGTTACAAAATAATACGAATACATTTTATATAATATGACTTATCTGTTTCTTCTTCTTTTAATTATTTTATTTCGTCTATCACTTGTACATTTTGTACACACAACATACCTACTTATAATGTGTATGCATAACACTAGATCGAATAAAAATTATATAAAAAATATTCCAAGTTATAAAACCACATTTGGACAAAGAAACTATACATACTTTGCAACAAAACTCCATAACATCCTTCCCCAAGACATAAAACTAATAAAAAATCCAATTGAATACAAATCAAGAATAAAAATATGGTTTAAAGAGGTCAATGAGAAAACACTAGCGAAGATGCTAAAAACGACATAGAAGACAAATGAACTATATTTTAATAACTTTAGTCCGCCTCGACACAGGACCCCCTAGTGAGGAGGACTAAGAAATACAATATTTTATACTTAATTTCACATTACATTTTGTATGTAAATTTTTTTTATATAGTCGCTATAATTAAAAAAAAAATAAAAATAAAAAAAATAAAAAATAAAAATAAAAAATAAAAAATGTTATTTTTACAAAAAACGCCTTAAATTATTATTTTTGAAATTATTTGAAAAAAGATTGTGCTGTATTATTATTATTTTTTCTTTCTTTCTCTCTTCTCTTTCACTGTACCGTATACTTACATTGTTTTATATTTTGTTTTGCTAATTATTATTTCTGTTATTTGACTAGTAGCATCTCCACCTAATAGTAATAGCTAAACCTTGATTTAGCATGCTGAGAACATTTTAAATTAGAGTATTAATATCTACGCGCATCCCAATGGCAATTTTATTAATTTAGTAATTGTTAATACTCTGTAAAAGTTTCAAAAATAAATAAAAAAATTATAAAATCTGGGAAAAGGTTCTTTGCTCTTCTACACACAATAAAAGCATTATCAGATTTTTGAAAAAATTCAAATTGTCACAAAAACCATCAATTCAAAAAGCTGTAATATGACCATTACAAATAAAACTCACCACGCTATGATGTATAGTACAACGTATGAATATTATTATTTTGATCGGTTCCATAAATAAACACGGAACATGAGTCCCTCCTGCCCAGGTTTGAAAGGGCCCGTCAGATCTGAGCTAATTACATTGTTTTGGCCCCTAAAGGTGTTTAGTTAAGGAGCAAGGACACAAAAGGATCATAGAAACTGGTGGTCACTACTACCTTCAAATACTACCTTCGTCTCACCATACAAATCCCATGCTTAAATGAATAATAACATAATAATGTGTTAAATGCATCTGCCTCCATTGAAAACAAGTCTATCAACTATACCTCTGTGGATTTAAGGATATAAACACAATGATATTAAAATAAATAATATGATTGTGTCAATTTTGTTAAAAGAGGATATATTGTACATTGTATACACGTTATAGATCAGAATGGATAATATTTTCTTTTTTTGTTGTCAGTGGGTCGGAGCCAAAGTTGCCTACATAATAAAGTCGTTGAATTCATTCTGTAAAATGGGTAAAAACCTACCAGTATTAATTATCAATTAAATCATTTATACCGAAATGATAATAACTTCTTCAATATATCTTAATAACACATCCGCAGACCCATGCCTCTTTTTTAAATTGGCAATTTACCCTGAAAAGAGTGCTTTGTGAACTACGCCTCTATTATCGCTATTAAGTTTTAAATTTATCATCGATTTTCACGATCATGAAAAGTGTGAAATGTTTCAACAATGTCAACACTAGCTGCATTTTGCTATAATTTGCTGACTTAACATCGTGATATCTTGCGAACTCTATACATTGCTAGCTTAACATCGTGATATCTTTCAAACTCTACACATTGCTAGCTTAACATCTTGCTATCTTGCTAACTCTACTTAGTGCTGGCTCAACATTTTATGTCTTGCTAGCTATATATATTGCTAGTTCAGTTCTTTCTAACTCCATATATTGCTAACTCTACACATTGAAAGCTTAACATCGTGATATCTTTCAAACTCTACATATTGCTAGCTTAACATCTTCTATATGGCTAACTTTACTTATTGCTAGCTCAACATCTTATATCTTGCTAACTATACATGTTGCTACTTCAACGTCTTGACTGCTAATCTTGCTATATTGCTAACTCTACTTATTGCTAGCTCAACATCTTATATCTTGCTAACTATACATATTGCTACTTAAATGTCTTGCTAACTCTATACATTTCTATCTCAACATATTGATAACTCTACACATTGCTAGCTTAACATCGTGATATCTTTCAAACTCTACACATTGCTAGCTTAACATCTTGCTATATTGCTAACTCTAATTATTGCTAGCTCAACATCTTATATCTTGCTACATAACTATACTACTTCAACTTCTTGCTAACTCCACACGTTGCTATCTCAACATCTAGCTATATTGCTAGCTCAACATCTAACTAGCCCAACACCTTGCTAACTCAACACCTAAGCTCAACACCTTGCTAACTCTACTCCTTGCCAGCACCTCGTGATATCTTGCAAACTCTAAACGTTGCTAGCTTAACATCTTGCTATCTTGTTAACTATACATATTGCTACTTCAACTTCTTGCTAACTCCACACGTTGCTATCTCAACATCTTGCTATATTGCTAGCTCAACATCTAACTAGCTCAACACCTTGCTAACTCAATACCTAAGCTCAACACCTTGCTGACTCTACACCTTGCCAACACCTCGTGATATCTTACAAACTCTAGACGTTGCTAGCTTAACATCTTGCTATATTGCTAACTCTACTTATTGCTAGCTCAACATCTTATATCTAGCTAACTATACATATTGCTACTTCAACTTCTTGCTAACTCCATACGTTGCTATCTCAACATCTTGCTATATTGCTAGCTCAACATCTAACTAGCTCAACACCTTACTAACTCAACACCTAAGCTCAACACCTTGCTATCTCTACACCTTGCCAGCACCTCGTGATATCTTGCAAACTCTACACGTTGCTTGCTTAACATCTTGCTAACTTTACGTATTGCTAGCTCAACGTCTTATATCTTGCTAACTACACATATTGCTAGCTCAACATCTTACTAACTCTACAAATTTCTTGCTCAACACATTGCTAGTTATCTTACTAACTCAAAATCCGATGCCACGCACCTTCCCACGTATTGATTAATTCCACCAAGAATTCTCAATGCAACAATGTAAGCGAATCTATTATTCGACGAGTTACTCCCTAAATAAGGGATTGTATTGAATACAGTGAATACAGCATGGCACTAATGAGGATGAAATAAGCAGTGGGGAGTCATCGTTATTCTATTATCCAATCTACAGCGGCTACGTCACGCTTATTCTCCTCCAGCCCCGGGGAAAAGGTGGCCGCCAGCTACCGGCTAGTGTAGGTACTTTACAGTGTACAGTACAGCCTTCGGTACAGCCTGCAGCCCTTCATTTGTATCAGAAAAGTGGAAAAACAAGGGTGAATTATAATTACATTATCATATTGTGCGCTGTATTCTGCCAACTTGATTAAATAATCGGTACAACGTGTTTTGATTTAAAAGTCTATGAACAAAAATACTGTTGATAATAAAAATGAAGAGCTGGAGAAAAACTTTTGACGGATTACAAACATTTTTACTAACTTACTTTTGAAAAATGCAACGAAATGTTTTTTTGTAATTGACGTTTGCAATTCAAAGACTTTAATAGAGATCTCCAGTCCAATTTTTTTAATGAATAATGAATAATGACCTTCTGACTTAAATCACTGCATTTTTATTTTTATTTTCAGAGTTAGTTTTAAAAGTTAAAATAATTGTCTAAGTTTTAATTTTTCAAGATCCCCCGAACACCACCGTATGAATGGTGAATCGTGTGACGTCATCACTCCTGAAAAGTTACAATAGGATCGGGCAATCAGCTGATCAACTGCTGCCATTTTGAATTTCGTTGTTCGAAGTATTCTCCCTAGAAGTAGCATTACTATTTTTTGTGCAGTAGTTTTTGAATATTTTTAATAATAGAGATAAACTAATAGGAGATACCTTTATTTTTGAAACATAACAACTAAATCTCTATAAACAGTATGTAAAAAAACGAATAAATTAATACGATGGCTTGTGTCATACCCTACATTCCTATACGATGACTTTACGGTGACTTCACGACACGACAAACAGTGACGTTACCACTAAACATTTCAATAATGCCAACTTGACGGCGTGTTTTTACAACCCGGTTACCAACTTTTTAAAAAAAAATTTAAAAATCTGCGTTTAATATTATTAAATAAAACTTATATATTCAGAATCGGTGTTTATTGGTCTATATGAACATATTTTTTTAAAGCCGTAATATTTTTCACTGGAGTTCCTTATTCAAGAAATGCAACATGCCTATTTATTGTTGTTTTATACTAAAGAGGGCATACATTAATTACCTGGGCTCAAAATGGGGGGGGGGTCCAGCAAAATCTCACGTCTCTTGAAAAGAATACACGAAGTGGTCCAAATTTAACTTACAAAAGGGGGGGTCTAGATTGGAAGAAAAACTGTTCACGTAATTAATGTATGCCCCCAAACCACCTATATCCTGATCAACATTTATTTTATATCAAGTTTCATAAAGAGAATGTTTGAGAATGAATGTGAATGGAGCAAGGAGTAAGTGCCAAGATAGAGTTGTGTGACCGTATCCACCAACTAATTTCACCGAAAAACATTTCATGCTCTACTTCTGTATTAATGTTGACACCATCAATATAAATAAGAAAAATGAATTAAATTTTACTGGCGTACAATTATATTAAATAATTATATTAAATACTATTATGTATGCGTCTATTTAATTACTTACTTATTTTGCCCTTAGGGGTCGTCCATTAATCACGTGAGGCTCGAAAGGGGGGGGGGTTCGGAAAAAATCACGAAATATCACGACGGGGGGGGGGGTATAATGAGATATCACGTGTATTTATTTTTCGTGATAATATGATAATATTTTGAAAATTTCAAAATACTTCGTACTAAAAAAAATACACGTGATTTTGGGGGGGGGTCAGTCTAAAACCTCACCACATATCACCAGAGGGGGGGGGGGGTTAAAAAGTCGCTAAAAAAACATCACGTGATTAATGGACTTCGGGCTTTCACTAAAAACAAGTATTCATGAATTATATTCCTGCATTAAAATCTTTACGTAGTATAAAATGAATCGCTCCCGCTGTCTGTGCGCTTAGATCTTTTAAACTACGGACTGGATTTTCATGCGGTTTTCACCAATAGAAAGATACAATCTGTCAAGGTTTTGTGTAAATTGGTTGAAATATTAAAAAAACTGGATCGGGCTGGCAAGCGGGCAGTGTGGATTTGATTTAACAGATGGCGTTGGTTAAAAAGGTTGGGTAATGGCGTGGCGTTGTGTTTCGTTAGCCACGTCAACGTGTGGTCGGGTCTGCTAGTTAATAATAATAATAATAAATACTTAAATTCTTATTCCCAGCTACACGAATGGGATATGCAATTCAATATTTCCGTAGTGGCGCTATAACAAACAATAGAATATTAAAAAAATGGACATGAACATAATTAATCAGGGTGATGAGAAGGTGGTGAAGTACCTGGTTTCTTAGATCTTGTCACCAAACCCAGCAAAAGCCACTTCAAGCAACGCTTCAATTCTAAAAGGTGGTCTTACACCAGGGCGATACTGAGAGCATCTTCCGCTCTGGAACGTGCTGCAAGTATACAATATATTATTTTTAATTGATAAATGATGAAACAACTAATATTATAAATGCGAAAGCTCGTGTGTTTGTTACGCTTTCAAGCCTAAACCACTAAACCGATTTTTTAAATTCTTTCGCCAATAGAAAGCTACATTATCAGCGAGTAACATAGACTGTATATAATGGTAAGCTCTGGCGTTATTAAATTATTATAAATGATAATGAGTGTATTTCATATATTTTAGCGGCACGCGGAGGAAGGTGGGGTACGCGGAGAGGAAATACACGAGGGAGGGGGAAGGCGGGGAAAGTGGAAGAGAACGGGGACGCACGGGAAATGACATGCAGGGAGAATCAATTTATGTCATTGCAACGCATGCCGTGTACCAGGGTATTCAAAAAAAAAATTACTTGCACACGCCGGGATTTGAACCCACGACCTCCGGCTTGCCAGTCAAGAGCCTTACCCCTTGCTGCAATGCCATGATCGAAATACCTACGCAAAGTCTTCAGTAAATTTTTTCTATCACAGAACAAATACCAAATGATACCTACCTATTAACCTGATATCATACAAGGCAATTGCTTTCAATTTTAAAAAAAACATTTTGGTATTGCGTTTTCCACTGTAGAAAGACTATCTACTCCATGCTGCAAAAAACGTAAGTCAGATTTGCAAATTTTAGGCCTAAAAAACCTCAATACGTTTGTGCATTTTGTAGGAGAGTCGCATTAACTAACGTATCCGCGTTTTGTGTTCTTATTACCATAAATATGATGGTGACTTGTACATAAGAACAGTTGTACATAGTTAAAACTCAAAACGAATTTTAAAGAGTGAGGACTTGATAAGTATTTTATAGACTTGAAGTACTTATTTGAGAATGCCGGCGGGATGGAGAAATCAAAACCTCTGCGTCGGTTTCTTGCATACTGAAATGTACACGTTTTTTTAAACGAATAAAATTGACGGATAAGTATTTTAATTCTGAAATCAAATAACACTAATATTTTTAACTTTAATCCCGTTGGAACCTGTAATATAAATAAAATCGTTGCGCTGCGTTTCGCCGAATAACCAAAAAATCTGTATTTCAGGATTTCTTCAGATCTTTTTTTTTTCATATTTTAGTTTCACGGGTACAAAGACTTGTCTATTTGAAGTCATTTTTAGCCACACAAACCATCAGAGCAGACATTCCATATAGCGAGACAAGCTTTCATATTGGGGGGCTGTCGCAACATGAAGGGGTGAAGACTAATTACTATTATGCATCCCTTACTTATTACTTCTTTTCCAACTCTCAGATATAATTTTAAAAATTCAGAACTATGAGAGCAAAGCCTTAGAAATAAATCAGACATTCTCTTATAGCACATAAATAGACAAATAAAATACCGGTTACACAGAATTTTATACTTTAAAAAACTAGAACGATAACACAGAAAATTGTGTATAATTAATTATGCGTGTTACTTTAAAAGTGTTTAGAAAAATCTAAACTTTGATGTAAAGTATGGTGGAACTAAACCATTATTTTATATTTAAAGAAAATATTATGAACTTACACAACTAGTTAGACACCAGGTAGTCACCACTTTATTGAACAGTTTTTGATGGTATTTATTATAAAGACATATTAGTGACCAGATTCGGATATTACAAATTCTTAGGATCAATCGAAGATCTAATCAAAATCTAATTGCCAAAAATATTACCCAACAAAAATACATCGATTTTCACAATTTAAATTATACTAGCTAAATATCTTAAAATAAACAGAATCTTATCTGTTAAGATGCTCATTATGAGGTATTTATTATCGAACATGAATTGGAAATTAAATCATGGAAAGTTAGTAGAAAATGCATTATCTTAAGCGGGATTTTCCATTTTTGACCATTGATATTTTTTTAGTTGTATTGAAAAATTTTAATACACATTTGATCAATGCTACCGTTATTATAAAAATAAAAATACAAGGTAGGTAATATGCAACAAAAACATCCACAAATCCTGCGCATTAAGGTGATATTATCCCATTTCTATGATTTAAGAAGAAGCCACAAGACAAGTGTCTTACATCGCCACCAATACATGTAATTAACATAAAAATTGCTTGGCAAACGGAGTCAAGAAGTCACGATGTCAGACGAAAAATGGTTTTTATTTATTTAGTGAAAAATTTTAAAAGAAATAAAAAAGATTATCAATGGAAACTGTCGCGGACAATTTTAGCCATGAACTTTCAAAAGTTGCTTGTTCATATGTATCATTACTAATAAAAAAAACATATTTTTTATGGTTTACACTTATATATTTTATAAAAAAATTAACAATTTTATTATTAATTAATTAATTTTATTAATTTATTAATTAAAAATTTACGTAGTAAAGATTAATCGAAAATAATGATTTAGCATTAAGCTTCGCCGTAATGGTTAAACAGAAAATTAAGACATTAATTTTCTTTTTAGAAGATAAATACCTAATGTAAAATAAAATTATTTTAAAAAAACATACGCAATAAAAATAAAATAATATAAAATAAATGACGTTTTCAAAGGAAGTTTTAAACCAAAACTTGAAATATGTTGTTATTGTTTTAAAAAGAAGAAATTTTATAACGGTAAGTAGGTATGTTTATAAATATTGTGTTATTGGCACAATAATAATAAAATATATGGCATAAACATTTAAATACTACAGAAACTGTTCACGTGTAAAAAAAAATACATCTACGGATCGATTGGATCTTTGATTTGTTCTTACTTAAAAATTTTTGCAATAATTTTACAAGAATTTTGCCGAGGGTTGTATAATATGTCGTAGGTATATATATAAGGCTTCATTATTTGGGTTTAATTCTACCTCTTTTAAAGTGTTTAATTGTAAATTGAATTTGGATCCTCGAAACACATCGCAGGTATCACTGATACGGGCGCAATTAACAGACCTCCGGATGTTTGTACCAAAGAGAATAATAATAATCCTGGATCCTTTGTTCTCCCGTTCCTTTTCTTCCCAACAGGGATCACCTTACATAACACTTGGTTGAAATCACAATAATAACTTGGTGTGAATATCACAGGAGAAATCCAACACAGAAGAAGTTCGGGGATGTGTGCATTGTGCGGTCGACGTTTCGGGCCGCGACTTGACGAATGTCACAACAGATTCGACGAATTCTCTACACAAAAGACGTCTTAAATATTTTTTTTAAATCAGCAGAGATTTGCAGATCCTCTATTGTGGCTTTGGTAGGTTATTAAAGATCTTGCTGAAGTTTCAGCACTCGTTCTTTGGTAGTTAACAGACGTTGTTGTTGAGATTTAGAAATATTTGCGATGGGTTCGTCTTTTTGTGCGGTTTTTTTTGTTTACAAGTTGCTAGTCATTTAATTCGTATTATTGTGTTTTGGACATTTGCTTTGTGATGTGTTCAATAGATCTGTAAGCATTTCGACATATTGTCAATAACGCGGCAATTTTTGTCGTTGTTAACCACGGTGAGTTACTTTTTTTGTTATACATATTATCATATTACAAAAACATATTTTTATCTACTACGCGTAACAAAATTTTTCAGTGATTCGCATACCTACCTCTATAATTTTAGCAGAAAAATCTCATTGAATGATTAAATTCCAAGTTTCGTAGAAAATACGTTTAACAAGGTTAGGGGGTAGAGCGGTGATTGGCTAAAAATTCATGACGTAACTTGAAGTACATGTTCCACTGGGAGATTTGAATTAACTGCAATACAAGTGGCAGAGTTTCATTTCAAGCTACGTCACGCGTTCGAAATTTCTAAAGCTGCCCGATTAGTTTTTTTTCGAAAAAGGCCCGTATAAGCTAACCTTGTTAAACGTATTTTCTATGACCCTTGATTAAATCCTATAATTTCTCTTACGAATTCCACAGCACACACTATTAAAAAATAAATATACTAAAATAATGAACCTATCTACAATTTTATTCCAAAACTTTCAGGAAATATTAATAACTAACGCAGACCCGTGAAAAATCATGGGATATTATATTATTCTTGATAATGACAATTATTCATGGTGGATTTCCATTTTAATAATATAATAAAACACATAAAAGTTATTTCCACTTAATTTATTTTTGACCGTACCCGGTTTCAGCCTGTTAAAGCCATCTTCAGACTGGTACAAATAATTCTTAATCTACAGTTTATATACATAACACACGGGGGAAAGTCTTTTAGTCTACAAGGTTTTTATTCAATTTATTTGGTTTTTCCATATTTGTTGCCATGTCGTCTTTATTGTCGATTTTTAATTATTTGACTATAAGCAGTAGACATAACTGTATTATGACAATATATATTATATTATATTATGACAAAATTACATTACATTATGACAATTAAAATAATTTTCTGATAGGTGCATTATCGCTTCAGTGAATTTGTTCAAACATACTGAAGATACTCTCAATATCGCCCTGGTGAAAGACCACCATTCAAAATTGAAAACGTTGCTTTAAATGGCATTAGCCGTGTTTGGTGACCAGATCTGAATAGCCAGGTACTTCCCCACCTTCCTCTTCCCTATCTCCTTCCCCTCCCCTCTACCTTCAGCCTCACAACATACCCCAATTGGGGATGCCGTAAAACTTTTAAAAATTTTAGAATTACACTTATTTAAAGCAAATCCAAGTTCTAGAGTTGGTTAAACCGGAGTTACATACAATTGAAATTAGTATTTTAATAATATTACAATATTTATTTTTATTTTTAACATCTAAAGTTCTAAAGAGTTAGATATTTCATTATTTTGTAATGCTTTTACAGATATACGGCTTTATATGGCAACTAGCAGACCCGAACACACGTTGCTATGGCTTACCCAACCTTTATAACCAACGCCACCTGTAAATTGTAAACTTTATTACATCTACCAGTCCATCATCTGTTACCATAACTTTATTGAGGTGATCAACTAGTCCTTGAAAGAATCGAAATGGTAATCCCCGCCTCGTTTCGGGAGGGGTTTAAAAATACTTAGAAAACTTTTTTGAAAAGGTTGGAGAAGGAATTTGAGGGTTGTTTTTTACAGGTTGATTTCAACATTAATTCCTTTCTTAATAATTGTCCCCAAGTCCCCACATATTATAAATTAAAGTCCTCCGCCACGTCTGTCTGTTCACGATAAACTCAAAAACTACAGAACGGATTTTCATGCTGTTTTCACTAACAGATAGTGTGATTCATGAGAAGGTTAAGATATATAATTTATCAAGGTTTTGTGTCAATTGGTTGAAACATAAAGTGGAATGTTGGCGTGTTGTGGACGAGCGAGCTGGCAAGCGGGCGGTGTGGATTTGATTTGTGTGCGTATCTACAGTTTTATGCCGAGGTTGATGAAATTTTGCACATGTGACCTTCAAAACAAGAGGAAGGTCATTGTCTACATTTGATTTCGAAAACTCTTTGTAAAGCCCGGGCATCGCCGGGGACTTCAGCTAGTTTATAATAATAAGGACATTTAAAATCAATTTCACGGAACCAAGCGACGCGCGACGTAGAGTCTAGGTACGTCAGTTCACCACTATAATGGGGCAGTAACTTACATATAGTCTACGCTGGACCGCATAAGTTTTAATTCTCCCTTCGAAATTAGTTGAACGCCGCCCATTTTGATTCTTGCCGAAAAAAACAGCGCGAAAAACAAAAAATCCAAGATGCGTTCTACTCGCAGTATTTAATAGGAGCATATATAATATTTCTTAGCAAATATATTTTCAAAACAAAAACACATAATTTTGTATGATTTTGCATTATTTCGCAAGGCTTCATCGAAACGATCTAAAATAATTTTTATTTGCAAGCACAATATCAGAACTGAGTAATTTATATAATCGCTTGTACCTAGATTGCATGGCAATACCTTCTTGAAAGTGGTAGATGTGTTCAATTGCACGGAAAAAGTTATAACAGACTGCAATAATAACAATAAATGTTAACATACCTAATTCTTCCCTAATTAAGTATACCTAACTTAAGGTTCTATATAATTTAATTAGGATATTTTACTACCGATGATTACTGTTCTATAAAATTATTATGTACATAACATGTTTGTAAAACCCGTATAATCGTTAAATCAATGTTAGTAAATAAACAAGTAAAATACACACTTTCTTTGCCATGTTAATAACTATGTCACATATTGATATGATTACAAAGTCAACTAATAACTTCCGTTGTCGGATTTCATACACGTTTTAGACAAATTACCATTTAAACAACTTGCTTTATTCACATTCAAATACGCGTTTCACAGTTAGGTACTCTTTTGATCATTCCTTTGTACCGTTCCTTGACTCAATACGAATATTTGGTTCACTCGTTAGCAACTTGTCTTTCTTTTGCGTCTAAGACTTCTTAATCAATTGAAAGCTTTTATAATTACTGTGATGATTCACGGTTACGGTACCGTGACGACGAAAGAGGCAATAAACATACATTCCTTGCCGTTATAATACTGAAGTTATTTCTTGCACATTAACAAATGGTGAGACCAAAGATAAAACATGTAAACAAAAGAAGAGATACACAAAATACGTATCAGCCGTAATAAGACAATTTTTTTCGTTTCATTTTCTTTATGAGTTTGAAGGAGATGTATGATAATTTTTGTATTTTTCCTTTGTGGGGGTGCAGACATGCGTTCACCGTTTGTCTCATTTACGACTGTAGTTATTTAGTGTGTAAGAAAGAGCTGCAGCATTATATATTTATGAACAAAAGCAAAACTATCAGCGCATTCACATTTGACGTTTTTGAATTTTTGGAATTCATCCATACTTCAATATTATCCTTGTAACTATATTCCTTACTTTCAAATTTTCAAATGTAATTTCAAATATATTGTAGGGATTTATGGAGACGTAGACACGGTATATTTTTCGTGATTACCTAAAAATCAAGGCTGACATTGTGTAAGATTACGGAGATATTAAAGATTAAAGATAGATAGAGTAAGTTCGGGTAATATGGCCTAGTCGGCCAATATGGCCAGCATTATTTTCTCTGACACCAACCAACACTAGTGGTTTATGTATCCGCCATATTGTCAGGCCCCTTCCCTTCACCCCCTCAGTAGATCCTTGCGTTGCGGCGAGTGCGCGTTTGTCCGGCGCGTGCGACGATCGAAAAATTTCTGATTTGGTGTTATTTTTTGGTAACTTTCACACATTACTGTCCCTCAAATAATCATTGTTTTTATATTGCTTATACACAGTTTTGTAGGTAAACTTTTAATTAATAGCGTGGTGACCTTTTTTAAGCACTTAACTTACTAGTTTTTGGGTTAGAATTTTATTTGCAATAAACGTCTTCGAGGCCATTATGGCCACTTGGTAGGTGGCCAATATGGTCTACCGGGCCATATTGGCCTCACAAAACGTAAATCTTTATAACATGTTAAAAAAAATTTCATAAAGGCAATGGCTTCACGAAAACCAATTTCACAAAGAAAACGCCAAACTTTGTGCAAGGTGTCAATGAAAAGACAATTGAAGATGTACGAAATAAGAAAATGAGTCATACTAGAAATAAATAAAAGTCTTACTAGATATCTGGAATTGATAGACCTCGCGAGACAAAATCATGTCCACTTATTATCAAGTCCTCTACATTCCAGCCACAAAATACAACCACTAAATAAGTCATTCATGGAACTACTGAAAAAATATGTTTCTGATGAGATAAGATCATGGGTAAGGAACAATTCATGCCCACTAACCCAATATGAAATGATGGAAGTTATTCGACACGCATATCTACGTTCTCAAAGCGGTGAGATACCTGTCGGTAGTTTTTGTGCAACAGGTTTATATCCTGTTATTAGAAATGTTTTTAAAGATCACGATTATATTGATATGGACAATGAGCCAGAATGTAGAATCACCAATCAAGAAAATATTACACCAAAACCAACCACTTTAGGTTCTACTCCTGCAATAGAAAATGAATCTGTTGACATGACGTCCACCATAAATGAACCTGATATGAGTCATGCGTTGGCTACTGGTGTAGCCTCTACTTCAAGAGATGAGAACAGCACCACCTGTCCGTTTTGAACAAGTTGTAGTTCCCATTAAGAGATCGCCACAGCCTTCGACTTCAATAGATCAGAATTTTGATAACGCCGTTCCAATTGTCTCCAAAACCAGAAAGAGCGCTTAGAAAAACTACTAACCGAGGCAGAAGGCTGCTACGCCGACATTGCTTACTTCATCCCCGTATAAAATGAATTGCAAGACTCTTTAAAAAAGATAAAAATTAAATCGAAAAGACTATAGGTAAAGGCAAAAAACGAAAGGTCAAAGGTAAAAAGCCTAAGTCAAAATCTAAGGGGGTACAAATGTCTAGCTCGGAGGAAGAAAATGAACTATTGTACGATGAAAGTTCTGACGAAAGTCCTCATTTGTTTAATTTTTTTTTATTTTATTTGATATGGTGGGCAATATGGCACACTTCATTTGTGGCCAATATGGCCCTGGGCCATTTTGTCCTACTACATTTATATTTTAAGATTATTCAAGATTATGAAAAAAGTTTTTTATAGCCATGTTTCGAAGTCAGATAATCTTAAACTTATAATTGTTTTGTACCATGAAGTTCAAAGGACTGATTTAACCGATAAAAGCTGTTTGATGTCAAAAATTTCGCACTTTATTACCAAAAAGGCTTATGGTGTGCCATATTACCCGAACTTACATGTCGGTTGCCATCTTGGGTACAGGAAGAATTAAGATAAAGCCATGCGAAAAAATGCCAAATCACATAAAATCATGTGTTCTTGATTTGAAAATTTGATCGCTTGGAAATATTATAGATTCTTTAAGATGAAGCCATACTAAATAATGCAAAATCATACAAAATCATATGTTTTTGTTTTGAAAATTTGATGGCTTAGAAGTATTATAGATGCTTCAATTAAATTCTGCGTGTAGAACACACCTTGGCCCTTAAAAATATCGGTCATTTTCTGTCTTTAAGTCTTTTAATAAGCCTATAAAAAATAAAGTATAAGGTCTATAAAAAACACTTTCAAGTCCAAAGTCTCCTATTTATAAACCCCTTTTCGGATTTGGTTTTATTGTATAATGTGGCAAATTTAGTTTCTTTTATTATAATCGCAAAAAAAATTGATATTTACGCTCGAACTTCGCAAAATAAAATAAAATATGCATTTTCTCGTCGTTATTTTTGACATCAATCAATACGGCCCGCACTCTACGAATTTGGATTCTTGAAGTGACCCTTATGGCATGGGCACAAGAACCATGCACTGGGCACAACCCATTTCATATCAGTCACGCTCCGGCCTTAGCGGGAGATGCAAGCGTTACTCCGCGTCGCTTAGTTTCGTGAAATTAATTTTAAATTTCCGTTTTCTTACAATAAACAAGGCGTAAAATAGGAATTAATATATTTTACAGACCTTTACGAAATCAACCTGTTAAAAATATTCTCAAATACCTTTTCCAACCTTTCCAAAAGCTTTTTCTCAAATATTTTCAAACTCCTCCCATAAAGGGCGTGAATTTCGATTTCGATTTTTTCCTGAACTATTGGATCACCTTAAATACTGCGAGTAGGACACATCTTAGCCTTTTTATATGGAAAAAATAAAGTATTAGGCCTATAAAAAATACTTTTAATTGTCAAAATCTCCAACTAATGAATCCATTTCGGATAAAGTTTCGTTATATAACGAGGTAAATTAAGTTCTTTAGAAAATAATAATGAATTTGACAAAATAAAACACAACAATGCAATTTTTCGGCATGAAATAAAATGGGCGGCATTCAATGAATTTGGATTTGAGAATTAAACCTTATGCCGTCCGCATAAAGACTACATGTACATTTTGTTTTAGTTAACGCCCTGCCACGGTGGTGTGTGGATGTCTCTGGGCTCTACGACGCTTGGTTCCGTGCAATGGATTCTAAATTTCCTTGTTATTATAATAATAAACAATGCGTAAAAAAGAGTTAACGATTCTTACGGACCAACAACTCTCAAATACCTTCTCCAACCTTTCCAAAAAAACTCTTCTCAAGTATTTTTATATCCCTCCAAAAAGAGGCTAGGATTCCGATTTCGAATTTTTCAAGGACTAGTGGATAACCTTAAATCCCACAAAGGATGTAACATCAGCATCACAACATAATCCGTACCAAAACGCATTTTAAAATTTCAGATCCAAAAATAATCCCGACTTAAAATTCGCTGACTCTCGTATTCCGGACCCATATTTAATTTTTCAAATGCACTAATGAATTACTTTACCGGGTCTGTAAGGAGGTGGGGTTCCCCCTCTCCCCCAGAGATCGACTGGTAACAAAATAACCAATCAAATTGATGGAATTCCCCTCCCGCCCCTCTCCCCACGACCGAGTTGCCCCAGAGGGGGAACTGATTGAGAACCAGGAATACGGTTCCCCCAGGCAATTTCTTTTTTTTTTATCTGCTCCAATAATAGATAGGACCGGATTGGGATTTTAAAAGTGGTAACTTTTAAAAATTTAATTAATTTTCTCTCGTAATAACTTTTTAATGTTTTTTCTCATCAATTGACGGCTTTTGACGACGGAGGCGTCTACTAATATCTACAGGAATTCCAAAAACTGAAAAAATCGAACTAATATCTATGAGAATCAAAGTGTTGACGAATATCTACAGCTCAAACTGTTGACTAATATCTATGAGAACCAAAGTGTTGACGAATATCTACAGTACTGGCAGAGGTTGGATTTGCAATTATGTACAGCATATTGGAATAACGTAATATTGCGTAAGCAGTTTAAAAAGCTTAATTTATGTAAGTATGTATGTAAAAATCCCTGATATCGGACTATTGGACTCATTTAGCTGATAGTCCAACCTACGCTCTGTAGATATTAGTTCAACCTACGCTCTGTAGATATTTATTAGTCAACACTCTGAAGTTCGTAGATATTAGTTCAACATATGAGCTGTAGATATTCGTCCGACATACAGGCTGTAGATATTAGGAACTGGAGTCTTGACGGCTACACCAAAGCTAAATGCAGAAAACCATCTTGAAGTAATGCCAACTCGCAGTGGAGTGGAGCTGGCAACACGGTATTGCTTCGGAGTACTTAAGCACACATTTCACCACTAACATTTACACATCTGCCCTGATGATGGACACTGTAACGCTGACCGAAACTCTGTCGATCTTCAACGCATTGAGATGTTAGGTTACCACTGACATTGTCCATTGGTAGGTAAATAACTAGCACTTTGGCCTTATCATGAGTAGTTGCAGGGAATTGCAAAAAAAAAACAATATATGTGTTAACGGACATCAACCACTATTAAATTATAAACAAACAGAGAAGAAATAATATAAAAAATTACAAAGTTTAAATAGATTGACGAATTTATGGAAAAAGTGAGTTTTCAGCTTGGATCTAAATTCCGTTGGGTTGGTTATGCATCTCAATTCCATAGGAAGTTTACTCCAAGTCTCAGGGCCGGATACTCCGAATGCACGATCACCAAACTTAGTGTTCGAATTTCGCTTGTGTTCTTTCAACCTTCCAATTGCAGATGATGTCGCTGATCTAAGAGTTGAACTTTTAAATTATCTGCGGGCCCTGTCACTTAGAGTTACATCAGGCATCATATCTATACAAGAAGGCCTGTTGGCGTAAAATTCATATTAACAATTTTTGTAAATTTGGGCCTGAATAACCTGACCTCCCTTATCGGGCCGCTTTGGGATAGGGGTATGGAAAGGAGTGCGAGGTAGGAATCGGGAGGGGTTCTATAGATCTAGAAAGATATTCGAGGGGGGTTGGGTGGGGGTAGTAAGGGTGTTGAATTGTGCATGTACCTACTGGTGTAATCGCCTCCAAATTCTAACAAGCTACTCGCGTAGTATGTTAGTTTGAAACGATACTAAAAAAATAACTTATAAACCAGCGGTGAAAAAGGGTGAAATTAAATGGAAAATAATATAAAATTAAATTGAAATTAATATGAACCGAAATTAATGTTAATTTAAATTAGATTAAATTGCAATTAATGTAAATTGCAGTTAAATGAAATGAAATTAAATTAATATTATATTTAATAAAAGGACAGCCTAGGAGAGATTTTATTGCTTTCGCCTTTTTAACATTGCTTAAAATTGTAGCTTTATTATTAACTAGCCTTTTCCCGCGGCTTCACTCGCATGGTATTAGGGGATTCCCACTCAGCCACCCTCAGTTTTATTTTGTATTTATTATGCGGCTATGTTGTTTGTTACCAGAGAGAAATTATTACAGGGTGACTTGAATAATTAAAAAATAGCCTGCAAAATCAAGCCATACTAAAAATACAGACGAAAGATTACTTTTATGTTTTTCTCAGGCAATTTTTATATTATTTAGGAAATTATGTTGTATAATAATAATAAAATAGTAGTGGAAGTGAAACCTTCAGAAAACTAAAGTTCACAAGAGTGAGGAGACTATGAAGCACAAAAATAATATATAGGCTTCGAAGCACCGCAAAAAGAGGAGATCGAGAGGCTACGAAGCATCGCACAAAGAGGACACTGATTATTCTTTCTCATTCTCTCGCAGGCTAAATCCTATAGATGTACACGTTTGTCTCTCTTTAGTGTAGCTTTTTCGTTTCATCGAGTTTCAAATCACAAAGAAGTTTTCACTTCAGAACGCATCGAGCACGCCTAACTACAGCGCCCGTGAGGTTTTTACAAAACGCTGTAAAAATCACCCAAATATTTTTAGGTAGTAAAATGTAAATTATGACTGTCCAACGAAAATTCGAAAATTAATAACGCTGTCCATTTTTTTTTTCTTTTTTTTTTATTAGTAATAGAAGGTACATAAATTACAAATAAATTTTATACAGTAATTAATTACATAGTAGAATATTTGATGTACCCCCATAATTAAGCAAGGCTTGTGTGTATGGGGGGGTGTTATTGTATTGCTTTTATTATATCATTTAGTTTAAGTTTTCAGTATAATTTTTGAGGTGAGTTTTAAAATTTTTTATATTGGTATTCATGTTTCTAATTTTTTCTGGCAATGAATTAAAAAATTTTGCTCCGAGATATTTATGACTCAATTGCCCAATTTTTTTTTTACATTTTGGAGTGGGAAGTATTGATGTTTGTCTAAGACTTCTGTTATTTTTAAAGGGTGCAACTTGATTTTTAATATTATCTTTATAAATTTGTAATGTTGCGTGATAAAAGTATAATGCACTTAATTTTCTGACCTTAAATTGTTTGAATAAAAGTTCTGACGAATATGAGTAGGGTTTTTTTAAAATCGTTTTTATTATTAGTTTTTGTGATATGTAAATTGATTGTGTTTGATTTTTATATGTACCGCCCCATCCTATAATGCCGTATTGTATAATTGATTGACAGAAAGCGAAGTATGTGGTTCTAAGTAATTTTTCGTTTAAAATATCTCTTAAACATCTAAATATATATGTTAGTTTCCTTATTCTGTTGTTCAGAATATTTATGTGTGGAGACCATTTTAAACGCTGGTCTATTGTTATGCCCAGGTACTTAATATCAGTTTTGCTTTCTATTTTTGAACATGATATATTACATTTGTGGTTTTCTGTATTTGTCACAGAGTGGATTATTAAGTTTATTTCTTTAGATGTTTCTTGTTTTTTAATGAAAAATGGTAAATAATAGGTTTTTTTAGAATTTAAAGTCAACAGGTTTTTATCAAACCATAATTTTAGTGCATTGATATCTGTATTTGTAATGATGTCCCTGTTCTTCTAAAAATAATTAATTCCTTTTTAACAGTCCTGCATTCTCTCAACTGATTATCCAAATTGAGTCACACCACGGACATATGAATATATCTGGACCTGCCCTAAGTGATAAAACGTAATATTTCCCCCTCCCCATGGAACCGGCTATAAGCTCCGCCTTGGCGCCAGCTCGCTCCATGGGGAGGGGAGAGAATCTAAAATATGAGACGTCATCATTCTTGTAGTGACCAGCGCGAAAGTAACGTCCATACGTTTTACGAAATATCACGCCAAAAACGGCAGCTTGCGCTATACATTATAGGTACATATTATATAGACATAGCGAATGTGGGCGGTTCTCCAGTGTCCTCGTCGCTGGTTACAGGGATAAGTAAATTATGAAACATTTGTAAAAGTGTCTTAACTAAACACGGCAACAAAATATTGCTATGTGAATTGCCGCGAATGTTTTTGGGGCAAGCATTTGGCCTTAGCAAATATGTTATTAACGTGGCAAGCAATTCGCGCTCCCATGTAAAAAGGTCTATTCATTCAAAGCAGATTTTGCTTTTAAGAACTAAATGGTGATATTATAATGCGAGATGCCTATATATTGACAGATTGATTTTTCAACGAATCGCAGTATCTTTCCTCTCTTCCCCCCCCCCATAGTTTGGTTTTACCCCTCACCTGTATCTTCAGGTCTATTCATTCTGATGTCTATGAGTCACACTAACTAAAAATATCTTTCACTACCACAATAATGTCAATACCAATTTGTTTATGAACTCCCTAATACCACGCATACATTGCTTATCTATTTTTAATAGCACCGAAAGAACTTGCATGAAATACATTCCAACAATCTCATTGTAAAATTTAATTCATTTAAATCATATTAGGGAACGTACCCATACTACGTGACACACTTTTTGCAATTTTTTACCCCCCCCCCCCCCCCCCCCCCCCCCGGTGACCACGTGTAGTATATTCCAAGACCCCCCCCCCCCCCCCTACAGTTTTCACGTAGTATTTCATAAATATGGTTTCGAATCATTTTTTGCTAACAAAAAATAAAAAATGCATTATTTGGCTTATATTTGTCTTTATTAATACGGCGCTTGCTGCCTGACAGCAAGAGTGCGTGCATTACAAGTGGAAAAAATATTATCAAGATAAAACTTATGTCAAAATATATTGAAACCGGAACGTAATTTATGGAAACGAAAGTCTTGTTATTTTTATAAACATTTTTCATCTCAATCATCTTCAACAAACACGTTCCCTGAACTTTTTCACTTATTTGAATGTACGAGGGTGGGTTTTTAAGTTTGCGGATTGGGTAAGGAGTGGAAATAAAAACCAAAATTATTTTTCCTTTTCAACATATTCACCTACTACCCTTATACATTTTTCCGATCTTTAAATTAACTTAAAGGAACTTTATAACAGCGCGGAACTCAATTTTCTCCACATTTCACAATTTCTTCCCGATTGAAGTGTTTGGTCGACGATAGCTCAAAGACTAATTACCTAATTACGATAAAACCCTGTGTTTATCCTAAAAATGAGTTGTTCAATTAGTACCTAATTCAGCGGTACCCCCATTAATCACTTACCTTCCCATTCCGCGAACTTAAAAACCTCCCCTAATAGCTCGAAAAAAAACGCGAGATTTCTAGATTGACTACGTGATAAAAACCTAAGCCCCCCCCCTCCCGTTGTGACTAAGCGTGGTATTTTGATGACCCCCCCCCCCCTGAACAGGTCACGTAGTATGGGTACGTTCCCTTAGTAAGTTTACACTGTATATTTGTTTAGAAATCCATTTGTATGTTAAAAGAGGTTTTAATCTATATGGGTGTTTGTACCGAATTTTTTTTTTGTGATTTCATCTTTTATGAGAATGGTTCTTAAACTTATCTAATTTTTAATTGTAATTTTTTTTAATATCCTTGTAGCTAGGTACTCGAAACTGTATTATTTCGGCTGACCACACCGCTGGGGTAGTGTACTTGTGTTATCGCCGCTAGGCGGCGCGGGCCTCGCAACATTGACCTTGCAATTTTGAAACTCTCACGACAGGACGCTTATAAATATTTGTATTCATTGTAAACTACCGTGCAATAAATTAACCAAGTTTATAACTACCCTCTTTGTTATTTAAAACCCGTGTATTATGACGTAGTGCTAATGGAGTCAGATTAAATCTTCAATGGTAATATTTACAACCAAATTCACCACGTTAAATCTAATATATAAAATTCTCGTGTCACGGTGTTTGTTACCATACTCTTCCGAAACGGCTGGACCAATTTTGATGAAATTTTGTGTGCTTATCTGGTAGGTCTGAGAATCAACCAACATCTATTTTTCATACCCCTAAAAGTAAAGGTGTTCCACTCCGAAGAAAATTATTTTCCCCATACATTTTGTATGGAACGAATTCTCCTATTTTGAAAGAACTGCAGCAATATTGTAAGGGGTATAATATTGAACTGTGAACCGGGGGAGGAGGGAGGGGGAAGGGGGGTGGGGGAGGGGGTGGGGGAGGGGGAGGGGGGAGGGGAGGGGGGGGAGGGGGCAGGGGGCGGGGGGAGGGAAGGGGGCAGGAGGGCGGGGGGAGGGGGGAGGGGGGAGGGGAGATGGGGAGGGGGAGAGGGGAGGGGGATGTGGGAGGGGGGAGGGGAGGGAGAGGGGGGAGGGGGGAAAGGAACTCAGGAAGGGGGGTTAGCAGGACGGGGGAAGGGGAGAAGTGGAGTGGGGAGAGGGAGAGGGAACGCCAGAGGGGAAAGGATTCGCAGGGAGAAACAATTTAGATCAAGGTATGGTATACGCAGGGAGAAACAATTTAGATCAATTCAGCTAATAAGTTGACAACAGTTTTTGATTCTGAGGCGGTACGAAGTTCGCCGGATCAGCTTGTCCTATTATAATATTATATAGGCGAAAGTTTGAATGGATGAAAGATGATGTTTGTTGATTACTCGCAAATAGTAATATAAGCTGTATTTGTAAGCTCTGGCGTTATGAATAAACTCTGACATTATGAATAAGTTCTGGCGTTATGAAATTATTTATTATACGTTTATTGACCATACGAAAACCAAAGCGATGCTTGGTTTGTTTAGGTTACTATGGAGATCCCTTTAACTACATAACTAACTAACTAACCATCACGTCGTTTCCCCGCAGGGATAGGCAGAAAGGAAGGACCGCCAAACAACTCGATCTTGGCATACACTCGTTGCCTCTCTCACATTCATACATCGTCTCGTACATGCTCTTCTATTATTCCGACTCTTCACATGGTCCGACTCAAGTATCTGATTCACTTGGTCGTGCCATGTCTTACACTCCTTTCTTCGTTCATTCGCTCTACATGCCCAAACCATCTGAGCGTATCTTTCTTAATCTTACTCATTACGCTTACATCAGCCTTGCATTCTTCGCGGATCTCCACATTTCTCACACGATCGTACATGGTTTTACCACACATACGCCTCAGGGATCTCATTTCTACAGCATTCAGTTTACTTTCATCCTTCCTCTGCCAGTTCCATGCCTCACTGCCATACATCAGGGTAGGTACCAGCACTCCATTATGGCGGCTAACTTCGCTTCTTTGGACAGTTTTTTGTTGGCGCCAACGGCGATCAGTCCTCCTTTAATAGAGTTGCCTGCGTTTACCCTTCTTTCGATATCTTTATCAGACTTCTCATCTCTCGTAAACATACTTCCCAAGTACACAAACTCATCCACCTGCTCCAAATACTCATAATTCCCAACTATGTTGCACATTGTATCTTCTAATATTAAACTGCGTCTGTTTAATTGTCTCACTTTAATAGGTGGCACGCGAGCTGTTTGAAAAATGAATGTAACGGGTATGGAGGCGGGGGTGAGGGGGGTAGAGGGGGAGAGTGTTGTACAAATGGGTTAATTGTTTCTATTTCTATTAATTGAAATTGAGTTTTCCGAAAGAAAAATGTTAAGTGCTTCCAGGTCAATGGTTTTGGAAAAACTAACGTAAATGTTAAAATATCTACTTATCATGTAAAAAGTCGATTTGCAAGAGCGATTGGTTTCGTAAATCCATTTACAGTTATGTCGAGACTTATTACATTAGTGACGCAGACCCGTAAAATCCCAGAATTATGAACCTTATGGGGGCATTCTAGTCTAGAAGCATGAATTGTAGTTATTTTTGAAGATGCAATAAAAAAAAATATATATATATTTTAGTTGCCATTATTTTACCAAATATTTATTTTAAATATTAAAGAATACATAAAATTTTTTTTTTTAGGGGTGGATAGGAATCTGGGGTTCAGTGTGTCCTGGTCATCCGTCTCCAATACCTAGACAAGCCTCACCCCATGAACCCGGGCACCCCTTGGGGTGACCTATGGCAGAGGTGTTGGTTATCCAATAAAGGTTCCCGGGGCGGCGGTACCCAATCCCGCCTCCCAAATTGAAAATACGTAAGATTACTAAAATACGCAAAGTTAAAATTATTAGTACCTTTATAAGTTCAAATAAACATTTCTAAAAATTGTTACCTTAAAAAATAAACATTAAAACAAACCAAACGTGTATTCATTTTTTCCTTTAGATTCTTACGTAATAAGTATTACGTAAGAATACTTATTACGTAAGAATCTAACAGGGGGGGAGAGGGTCGGCCTATTCTTATTTTTTCTTATAATAGGGTGGAAGGGGGTCGAAAACTAGCAAAATTCGTCTTACGTAATAAATGAATGGCCCCTTACCGTAAATAATAACTTGAAAAATTACGACATCTGTCAAAAATTTCAACAAAACAAATATTCATTTCTAATATATAATTATAAGTTAATTAATAAAATTTAAATTATTTAGGTAGATATATACTTTGTCGCTTGTCTGAAGTGTTCCCATAATCGGTGTCAATTTTGAAAGGGACAAGTTGAAAATCAAATTGCAAAATTGCGCATAAACTAGAAATTTACCAAAATAAAATTTTACTAAAGAAATACAGAAATGATGCAATATTGATTTACCCAGTGTGGAAATAAAATTTTGAATGTTTTTTTTTATTCCTGTCATAGTGTTTATATATGATATAGGGATGTATGTACCTACATAAAGTTATTGATTGTGATAGACCGGTTGTGGAAAGACTATTAGATTCTCTTAATGTCTACCTAAAATAGCTGATGAGGGTTCCAAAATAAGATATTTTAAAAAAGAATTCGGAGCGATTTGAATATCAGACTGACTTGAGGGAGGGAAAGAGTGTAACATGGTAGATAGAGGGAGTTAGGGGAAACAGGGAGGATTGTGGTAAAAATTTTAAGATCTAACGAAGTGGTTGGAAGCGTGTGGCGCCGAAAAATATGCGAATAACCACCCGTAGAACCCTACGTTGATTGTTATTTTTAATAAAAACCTACCATCGTGTCGTGTCTCCGTGGGGGGGTGCAGATAACGCAGGACGACTTTTATTCCTGTCTGAAAGTCAGTCAGTGTGCACGTGGAAAAAATAGTCAGGTCTTCAGATTTTGTGGAAGAAAAGAAGGCTACATTTGTAGGTATCTACCTACTTGTATTTTATTAACTATTGTTATTATTTTATTAACTATGTCCTGCAGTTAATCACAACGACATTAGAGAGTTTAATGATAGTGGCACCGGTGAAAAGAGTTACGTCACAAAAATATCACAGTTCCACAAAAGTACCCACTTGAAACTAACATTCCTCTTAAGAGGAATATAAACGCTAGAAATATTTCGATTCTCACGCCTGCAAAATTTTAAACTCGAGCGTCTTATTTGCACGAGGCAAGTGAGCGAAAAAGTGGTTTTTATTTATTTTGTGCATAATTTTATAAGAACGAAAAAAAGTTAGAACATAGATAAAGTCAAAAATAGTCTTAGCCGTAAAGGGGTATTTTTTAAAAATTGTTACTTACATTACTTCATAGTTAAGTCATGAGAAAACATTTTTTTTAGTGGTTTACGCTTATATTTTTTGTTACGTAAATAATAATTTTATTGTAATTCCAATACATAGATAAAGTAGTTAAAGCTTCAATTTATCCGTAGCATATTTTTTGATGTTCATACTGTAAGCCGATTCGTCGTAAAGATTAATCAAAATAGTATCTAAATAGGATTTCACGTATATATTCATCTTAAGCAAAATGAGTAACGCAAACAAAAAAGACATATTGATGGACGGTGTAAGAAGTATTTGAAATTAAATATTTGGGAGTAATAATTGACTCCAAATTGACTTTCGCTCAAAATACAAAACAAATTATTAAAAAGATTGCCAAAAATATTTCGCTGTTGGGAAGAATAAGAAGATTTCTTGACACAGTCTCCAGTAAAAATATGTACAACGCAATCATTGTACCACACATGAATTACTGTAGCAGCATTCTATTCTTAGCCAACGACGGATTAATGAAATAAATGACAATTCTACAAAACAGAGCTATGAGAACTATATTGAAGAAAAATAGGTAGATACGCATCAGTCAAAAAAATGTTGAAGGAGTTAAATATCTTGTCATTTAAACAAATTATTTACTTCAATACTATATTGTTAATCTACAAAATAATCAATGGCCATACTTCTATTGAATACCTAAGCAAAATTGATAAACTACAAAGAAAACATACACATGAGACGAGGAAAAGAAATGAACTATGACTCCCCTTCAGGAAAAAAACACAGAGTCAAAAGTCTTTGATGTACAGAGCATTGAAGATATTTGGAAAATTACCGGAAGAAATAAAATTGGAAGAGAGCATAAAGGCATTTAAAATTAAATTGCAAAGGTATGTGATTGATTAGGTATAGATGTGTTATTTTGAGTGTATGTATATATAAGGATTGTATTAGGACATAGATAACTATGTACCTATTTAAAATACCGCAATAAACAATAATATGAAATAAAGAGAAAAAAACAGTATATGTCCCACGTATGATACGTATGAGTTTATCAAAACATGTGTTTCATGTAACTAAATATGTAATCAAACGTACTATGTATTTTTGGTTGTCTGTGATGTGAAACATTCCTGCGTGAAACTACTCACGGTTAATGAACTCAAATTTGCTTTGAATTTATTGTTAGAAAAATTGGAAGTGATTGGATTTTATAATTACCGTAACGATTCACGTTTACGTGACGGCAAAAAAGGCAATAAAATACTTTCCTTATTGCTACGTGTGAGGGAGACGTAGAATAATGATTATATGTTTCCTTTGGGGGGGTCCAGACATACGTTTACCGTTTGTCTCATTTTCATTGTTGTTATTTAGTGTTTAAGAAAGAGCTGCAGCATTATATGTAAAAACAAAAGTAAAACCATCGGCGCATTGACATTGACTTTTTTGAATTTTTGGAATTCACTCAAACTTCAATATTATCCTTGTAACTATCCTACTTCCTACAAATATTATAAAGGCGAAAGTTTGTATGGATGTGTGTATGGATGTATGTTTGTTTGTTACTCTTTCACGCAAAAAATACTGAATGGACTTTAAAAATTTATTATTATATTCTTTCATTTTTTCTGGTTTGGGAGAAAAAATAAACGGTCACGTTATGTACGTTGGATGAGAACACTTTTTTTTATATTAAATGAAAGAACACACTTTGTAAAACACCACTTTTTATTATAATTGATATTTAAAAGCCAACCAGGTTTCGCTCGATCTCGAGCTTCATCAGGGCTATTATATAATGTCACACCGCAAAGTGTTTGCATCCTTCGATAAAACACTTTTTTTATTTTCTCATTTATCTAATCTCGATGTGTAGAGCCTCTTACCTTAAACTTTCATATCTATGCCACCACTTCTAAAATATTGCAATGAATTGCGTGTCTATAATCTAGTTTGTCTACCTCGGGAGCAAAATAACATGGGACGGTCGGTCTGAGAGCGAGGTGGACAGCCGTACACGCCAGGCTAGACTTCCATTCAATAAAAGGTCTAAAATAATAGAATCGAATAATATAGACCTAAAACTGAGAATAGGTACTCCTCATCAAGACCTATGTATGGAGTATCTTGATGTACGGCTGCGAAACATGGTGCCTATCCGAAAGAGATTTTTTTGTGTTCGTTATTGTCAAGACAAGGTTTTATAAAACTACTGGTGAGCTCTGGCATTATGAAATTTGTATAAAAAAATTGCAATAGGTGGCACACGAGCTGTGAATGAATGTATGGAATGCGGGATGGGGGAGGGGAACTCGGGTAGGGGGTTCGAGGGAGGGGGGGAGGGGAACTAGGGATTGGGGAGGGTAACCTGAATTTTTAGGCAATAACAAAGACCCTAACTACAAACAAATCATTAAAAGCATTCTAAGCTTTAGGTTGCCTAATGAGTTTCAGTTTCAGTTTCAGTGCCGGCAACCCGGGCGTTTATTTAGTTTCATGGTTATTTACATTGTTTTCTTTTCTTTTACCCGCCTCACTAGACAAAGTCTGTTCCGAGGCGAGTAAATCACATATTATGTTTGTTCCAAAAGAAATGTGTGTATTTAAACAAATATATATATGTATGTAAAAAGATAAAAAAGATAAATTATATATTGGTATATTAAATATTTACATACATACTTTGTTTTTTAGATAAAAGTAAATTAAAATTTTGTGACAGTTGAATATAGCGGTTACATAATAGAAGTAATAATTAATAATTAATCATAATAATTAATATTGCAAAATTGCAGTTTCTCGTATTTGTTTTATTTGAATATTATATAATTTCGTGAGAACTTGTATGAAATGTTATTTATTTAGAATATTTTGAATGTCTGTTCTTTCCTTTTCATTCAACCATATTACAAATCTTTTGAAAAGCCAATTCAAATTATTTGGGGTGACGTAAGTTTTTGTTTGTGTTAGGAAGGTATTGAAAATGTGTGGTGCTAGGTAAGATTCGTGTTTTTTTGCAAAAGTTGATTTGATATAGGGAACTTGAAAGTGCTTATTAATTTTTGCTCTTGTGTTTTGCGAGTGAGGTATGTGGAGATGTGAAGTTTTGATACAGTTTTTGTAAATGATCTTCCTTATGAATAGTTTATTTACGTCTAGTAATTTGTTTTTGATCATTAGCTGTTCCGTCGGATGTTGGTAAGGTTTATAAAACATAATTCTAATTATTGTTTTGTGATTTATTTTAAGAGAATTGAGGTAAGTATCTGCTGCTCCTCCCCAAACTGAAATTCCATATGTTAAAATACTTTGACAGAGTGCGAAATATATATTTTTTAGTTGATTTAATGACATGATGTTTCGTATTGTTTTGAAGATGTATGATAATTTTCGTATTTTTTTTGATAATATATTAATATGGAGATCCCATTTTAGTTTATGGTCAACAGTTAAACCTAGATATTTAATATTGTCTGCATAAACAATTTTGTCACAAGTACAGCATGTGTTATTTGACGAAATATTGGTGCAGGGGTTAAGATGTAGTTGTGGTTGGCTATGTGGTTGACCAGCCTTTGTTTTGCTAAAAGTTAAATATTTTGTTTTTGAAATGTTCAGTGTTAGTAGATTATTTTGTAGCCATTTATTTACTACAGTCATCCCTGTTTCTGTGTTTTTGAATACCTTTTCCCATGATTGTGCCTTGAACAAAATTGCAGTGTCGTCTGCATAACTGATTACTTTGTACTCAATTTTTCCTAGGTTTATCTCAGTTAGACTATTTATATAAATGAGGAATAGTATGGGACCCAAGACGCTGCCTTGCGGTACTCCATACCTGATATCTGCTTTGTCACTGCTGTATTTATTTATTTTTACTATTTGTTGTCTCTTTTCAATGTAGCTGACAAACCATTTTAGCGGTTGACCAGTTATACCGATATTTTTGAGTTTTTGTAGTAGTAAGTTATGCGAAATAGTGTCGAAAGCTTTTGCTAGGTCTAAGAATACCCCTATCTAGTTTAAAAGAACATTTTCTTCATTCCCATCTTGACTACACTCCAGAAAATTTAGGATATGTAAGTGAAGAGCAAAATGAATGATTTAACCAAGATATTAAGGAGATGGAAAAAAGATACCAGGGAAGATGGAGCATCTGAATGATTGCAGACTACTGTTGGACGCTTCAGAGAGACCTTCCAGATGCTTCATACAAGCGAAAATGTACCAAAAGGAGCCTCACTGGGAAAAAGAAATATGTTTAATGCTTACTAATCAATGTATTTTAGATAAAAAAAATTTGCTAAGCAATTATAAATAAAAAAAATAAAAAATTTTTAGTCTTTTCTTTTATTTTAAGATGATATGAATGACTTGAATCAACTCAAAACAATTTACTATGCTCTATGTCAATCTCTAATTGAATACGGTATTATAGCCTGGGGAGGAGCAAACGATGCCGCCATTGACCCGATATTTAAAGCCCAGAAACTAAATATTAAAACTACCGATCGCAAGCAGTTCGGATGAAATCTTTAGGAGAATCTGTGTCTTGGACATTAGGCAAATTTATGCCAAAAACATATTAGCATACCTCTTCAAACACAGAACTACCTTTGAAAATGTCCAAACTGCTCGCGATACTAGAACCAAAGGGCTTAATCTCGTACTTATCCCTTTTGCTAAAACAACCTTCGGCCAAAGAAATTTTAGATACTTTGCAACAAAACTATATAATACACTTCCACTGGCAATTAGACAAAACACAATGTATCTTAAATATAAATCTGACACCAAGTCCTGGATTACCAGCCAAAATACATCCAACATCAAAGATTTTATCAAAACTAACTTATAAGTATTTATTTTTTCAATTTTACGTTGATGATTAACTGTTATTTGTAATATTGTGTTATTATTTGTACTTTGTATGTGTTATTATTATAAACTGCTCATGCTAAGCGCCTGCTCTCAACACAGGTTCTCCTAATGAGACAGGCATAGAATAAAACAAATTGTAACTCAAAACTAATAAAGATGAATAATAAAAAATAATAAAAAACTTGTTGTCTTGACGACCTCCGTAGTCCAGTGGCTAAGACTCTTGACTCACATTCCGGAGGTCGCGGGTTCGAACCCAGCATGCGCAAATAAATTGTATTTGATTAATTTGTGTTATTTCACAATTAATTCATTTAAAATAATATATAGTATATTTGCGGCATGTTCCAGAGTGGAAGATACTATTAGTATCGCCCTGGTGTAAGACCACCATTCAGAATTGAAACGTTGCTTGAAAATGGCTTTAGCCGTGTTTAGTGACCAGATCTGAATAGCCAGGTACTTCCCAACCTTCCTCTTCCCCACCTCCTTCCCCTCCCCACTACCTTCAGCCTCACAACAAACCCCAATTGGGGATGCCATAGTCTTACTGGCTCCAGACGGGAACAGTTGAGATTCTTGTGCGGTATTCATTGTAAAAAAAAAAAAAACATAGATACCTACATTATCAGAAAACGTCACGTTCTGTGACAAAATGAAAGTCATTTTCGGATTCAGCACACCCAAAAACATAAGAATTACGCAAAAAACCAAAACAGCTCTCAATTTTTATTTTTTTGTAGACTTGTGTAATTAACTCGTGAATGATCCAATCATTACAAAGTGGCTCTAATATAAAGTGGTAACAGTTCGAAAATCTATGAAAAGAGCGCTTTTGAGGTGATTTTTCACAAAATCAGCGCTGTACAAATTATCCAGTTATTAGAAGTGTTGATGAAGGCTGTCACAGACAAATTTTCATAGTGATTTAAAATTCCCTGTATCTTAAAAAAAATTGACGAATATTGCTTGTTTCACACATAATTTAATTAAAAAAATTAAATCAATAAAAGTGTATTGAAACTACGGCGAAGCATTGAAGAAAATACTAGTTTTTATTAAAAGTGATCGCTAACTTTTCACGTATTTGACCGGCATGAAGACATTTTTTATAACACAGATTTAGAAAAAGTATAATATTTTTTTTCGTTAAATATAATGTTCTTCCTCTGAAACACCCCGCGTAATAATCATATGGGGTGCATAATTAATAACTGGAGTGTGAAAATATGTCGGGTCAAAATTGCGCATTCGGTGACGGAGACGGACCTACACAACTGCAGTGCATTAAAACGAGACGGAAATAAGTGCAAATGACGTCTGAGAGAGAGGCGAAGAATAATTTTACAAGAAAACCGCGAGAGGGAAAGAGAAATTGTAATTGCGAGCGAGGGGGTCGGAAGACTCGAGCGGGAGAGAGAAAGTAAGATCTCGGAAAGAAATGATAAAAATGGGCGGGAATTCGTATTAACGGTCCGATTAATAGGGAAGTCGCTAGATGGAGTGTGTGTATGGCGTAGAGCCAATGCAACATAACCGCGCTTTAGTCATTTTCTTATATTTATTCCTCAAAATGGCCTGAACCATAGATATTCATAGAAGCAAGGGATACCTACAGACTCTGAAGCATCCTACTAATATTATAAAGGCGAAAGTTAGTATGGATGTATGGATGTCTGGACGTATGTATGTATGATTGTTACTATTTCACGCAAAAAATACTTAATGGACTTTAAAAAATCTTTCACTAGAAAGCTACATTATTCGCGAGTAATATAGGTTGTATATATTGGTAAGCTCTGGCGTTATGAAATTATTTATCATACGTTTTCTGTCCCTAACAAAATCGAGTTATTGCAAACGTCAGAAGAAAAGCAAAACAAACGGTTGCCGTGGAGATGATGTTGGCGTCGTAGTTAATCAAAATAATAAGTTTTCTAAAAATAAATCGCCGAAATGTATGTAGGCGCATAGCTTCCGAACGATTGCACAAATGGGATATTTTTTATAGGTGAGCTCTGGCATTATGAAATTTGTAAAAAAAATTGCGATAGGCACGCGAGCAGCTTGAAAACTGAATGTACCGGGAATTAATGCATGGAATGCGGGCGGGGGGAGTGGGGCGGATGGGGGGTAAGGTAGAGGAGGCGGGAAATATGCGAATCTCATCGCTTTTTTCACAATAGCTCCACACGTGAGGCCCTGAGGCAAATAATTCCTCTCAAGGCCTGTGTCATCTTTGGGGAATGCTGTGTGGAGGGCCTTTTTTAATGAAGGGAAGGAGAGGAAGTTCTAGGAAGGAAAAATGTATGAGGGATGGGTAGAAATTTGGGGGTCAGTATTCCCAGGAGTGACAGACGTATGAATCCATCCCCCCCACTGCGGTGCAAGGCGATATTCCAAAAGAGAGTACGGCTGGAGAAGTCAAAGAGACTCCTTCAAGCATTCTCTCTCGATCCGACCTGCCATGTAGCTGGTGGGCAGAAGCATCCGCCGCCAAAACCCAGACAAACCTCATACACGAAACTTGTGTTTTCGGTTTGTGCCTCAATTAAATACTGCGAGTGGAACATAATAATACGGACGTATGAATCCATCCCTCCAACTGCGCTGCAAGGCGATGGGTCGAGAGAGTCCGGCTGGAAAGGTCAAAAAGATCTGGATGAACCTTACCCCATGAATATTGGAGACAACATAAAAAATAAAATTCACAGATACCTAATTGGTTTTATTTTTGGTTATATATTGCACATTTACAAACTGAAAAATGTAAACGGACTATTTCCCGAAAATGAAAAAATAAATAGATATGCAGAGGTGGCTGATGTATGATGTATTTAACTACATGGGATGTGTTCACAGAAGGCTATAATATCGCATTTCGATATCAAAATGCTTATAAAAATTTACCACCTCACACGAAACTCATTTTTAATGTCGGTATGAGCAAATTATTTACCGTACCTCTATATATAAATAAACTAGCTGACCCGACAAACGTTTTTCTGCCATATAAATTATTTCATATGAATATTTTGGTTGTTCAATAAAAAAATAACGAATATATTGTAAGTGTGTGGGGATGGGATTTATGACAGAAAGAGGAATGGAGCGCTATAGACGATACATGACAATAAATCTGAAAAGTTTTTTAATCATTACAAAAACTCTTATGAAACTGTCAAAAATGTCACAATTTGAGAATGACATTTTGCAAAAGATTGATTGTTCAATCCAAATTCAATTTCCGAAACACTCTAAATTAATGAATTTATTTGAAGTACTCACCTATGGTAGGTACTAACCAAAATCGAATCCTGTGAATCTAATCAAAAATTAATGAAATAATTAAAACACTTTGTTTTTACCACAATAAACTTTATTTAAAAGTCAACATGTTTCAAGAACGATGTTCTCTTCATCAGGACATATAATGTACTAAAACCAAATGATCAAACATAGAAGACAGGTGTGGGTAGAAATGGAATTAGTGGGGGAGGAGTGAGGTGGAAAGGGGCGGTGTTTAGAAGAGCAACAAGGGGGAGGGGGGTGGGGAAGAGGTGGAAAGGGGGGTGCTTAGAAGAGCAAAGACAAAAATTACAAACACCGCCCCCTTTCCACCTCACTCCTCCCCCACTAATTCCATTTCTACCCACACCTGTCTTCTATGTTTGATCATTTGGTTTTAGTACATTATATGTCCTGATGAAGAGAACATCGTTCTTGAAACATGTTGACTTTTAAATAAAGTTTATTGTGGTAAAAACAAAGTGTTTTAATTATTTCATTAATAAAATGGTGTCACAAAGTGAATTTGCTAAATTTGAAGAAGTAATCAAAAATTATATTTATTTTAAATAGGTACCCTTGTCAGGTACCAAATGTGATTGATTGTTCTTATAATATAGAAAAATTAATGTTTGTAATGTATTAAGAATGGCATGTACTAAGAATGTCTGATGACATTTACATATATATATAATTTCATATACCCACTAGAGCAACTCGCTCCAAAATCTTGTTTCATTGTAACAACAACAGGACTGAGTACACGAAACACTCGCTTTTACCTAGATTACATGAAGTTAGTAATAGATACGCAGATGTGGCGGATCTATTTAACTGCACGGAAGCTAGGTACAAGAAGGCTATTCTGTCATATATTTTCAATCATTATTTTTATTTGTACTACAGTATTGAATGTAATTGTAGCTCTTTGTGTCATTTCTTAATCAAATGCCACAATTGATTTATAACTCTTTTTTTAATTATTTCCTAAGTACCTATAACAAATATTTTGTGACATGTAATATGTATTTATGGTATATTTATACCATTAATAAATAAATAAATATGACCGAATTCCGAGGAAGATACTGAGTGCGATTCCAGAGGGTAGACGTCCAGTGGTCCGCCCCAGACACAGTTGGGCGAGGCAACTCCAGAAACTGTGTGAGGAGAGGATGGGGCTACCATGGACAGAGGCCGAACAATCAGCACAAGACAGGGACATATGGAGGAGCCTTGTCGATGCAATGGGTCCCCGACCCGAATAGGATAAGGGGAAGAAGATGATGATGATGATGATGTAATAGAAAATTTGTAAAAAAATTGCAATTAGTGGCACGCTAGCTGTTTCAAAATCTGAATGTATTTTTGAATTATATTGAATGTATATTGATGCCATTGAGACTATGGCATCCTCAATTGGGGTATGTTGTGAGGCTGAAGGTAGTGGGGAGGGGAAGGAGATAGGGAAGAGGAAGGTGGGGATGTACCTGGCTATTCAGATCTGGTCACCAAACACTATAAATTGTGGTACAACACAAATTAATCAAATAAAATTTATTTGCCACGCCGAGATTCGATCCCGCAACCTTCGATGTGCGAGTCAAGAGCCTTACCGCTGGACTAAATGTATATACTGGTACTGAATATATTGAACGCAGGAGAGGGGATCGCGGGAGGTGAAGGGCACATGGGAGGGGAAGGGGGGGGGGGGAGGCGGAAGGGGAACGGGACGAATGGAAAAAGACACGCAAGGAGAAACAATTTCTTTATTAGTAGCATTGGAACGCATGCCGGGAACTCGCTAGTACCTAATAAAAATCTTAATAATATTATATAAAAGCCGATTTTAATAAAAATAAATAAATCGTGTAATTTTTATATTTTATCTCCAAAACTAAACTAAAATAACAATTAATCCGATTGTAATTGTAAAATCAAAAAGCAACCCTCTGAGTAGGGTTAAAACTGTCAAAATTTAAAAAGCTGGCTTTCACCAAGTAACAAGCGATCCAATTTGCGTCAAGGCCTCCCTGCGGCTCCAGCCCATCAGGGGATGAATATTCATCATTATCTAATAATGTCCGCAATAAGGCTTTTATGGTGACATCTCGGACACTAATGGGGGATATTTGGAAAATTGGTAATCGGTACATCGGTGATTTTCCAATAATTTGCCAACGGAAAATCTTCGTTAGAGGGAAAATAAAGAAAAATTTACATGGAGAAAATTTTACATATTTTGATGTAATCACTTTTTAGGTGGGGGGTTATTTTAGAATTAAAAATAAAGTCATTTTATAAAGCAGTAGGGTACAAAATAATTCTTCAAAACAATCTTAAATCTGGTCTCTGTTTTTAGATGTAGACAAAACAAGTTTTTTATGTGAATAATACCAACAACTTCACTAGTTTACGCAACCCAATAATAACGTATTTTTATATAAATACGTACTTAGTATATAGAACTGTTTCTTTTCCAAATAAAGTTAAGTAAGAATGACTTTAACCGTGATGTTTTTTACATTCTCTTTTACATAAGGGAACGTACCCATACTACGTGACACGTTTAGGGGGGGGGGGTCTTCAAAATATCACGCTCCATACAAATGAGCGGCGGGTTGCTTAGGATTTTGGTCACCGGGGGGGGGGGGGGGGTTAAAAATTGCAAAAAGTTGGTCACGTAGTATGGGTACGTTCCCTAACATACATTCTCTTTTTTACAGAAGACCTTGAGGAAAATAATTTCCCTCAGGGCCTATATAGTTTTTGAAGATGCTGTGTGGAGTGTCTTTTTTGAGGAGAGGAAAGAATGAACCTTGGCCTTGATACACAGAGGCCGGCAAAAAATTCCGCAGCCGAGATATTGAACACAAGAACGAGTCGAAGAAGCGACCCGTTCACATGTAACAAATTTCAAGTATACCTATACATATGTGCGCCCGTTTAGCTTGTTTCACGACTATGCACCGGTGCCGAAGGGATCAATAACGCTAGTTCCTCGGAGCATCTTCCATTGAAATACCGATAGAACAAGGATAGCATTTCCACCCGACGCCGCACCGGTGCTCTAAAGATTTCAATCCGTTTGTTAAGTTAGGAGAACCTATCAAACGGACCGCCCGTTTCTGCCCAGAATCGATTGTTTTTTTCAGGTATTTTGGGGCTCCAGACCAGAGGTGACTGTCAAAGTCAACTGTGGAGTCCCCTTGCGATTTGTACAGGGTTAGCAGTTGTGTACTATTAAAGTATCTGCGGGCCGGGAAATTAAAAAAGAAAAATTTACATTTAGTGTAGGTACCTCGTTAATGGTACATATTTTCATATTATTTATTGACAAAGATAAGAGTGGGAACAAAGGTTAGGTTAGGTTAGGATAGAGACTGTGAACTCAAACTGAAGTTCAAGAACTGCAGTCCTGAATCAGGGCTTTCCTCCACATCACACTCGTCTTGTTCGGCATGGTTTTTTTTTTAAACCATGGAGGTATAAATGACCCAAAAACCATGAAAACATGGTAAAAACCATGCACTTGGCTACACTGGTTGGAATTCTTGTGTAATAGGTATTCACGTAAAAGATAGGAAAATAAATCATTCGATTCATCATACATTTCTGTTTTTTTTCCATCACAAAGCTACCAGCTTCTAAAATTATATTTAAAATACACTCATTTAAGTGTTAAACAAAAAGTACGTGGTTACATATTGAAGACAAAATTTGGGAAAATATTTCATTGCAAATAAAGACATTTAAATTAAAGAAAAATTTTGACCATTTTCAGATCTCTAAGGTCATTTGAATTCCATACAAAAATATTGAACTTATTTCAAAGTGGATTTTCGTATCGAATTTGAATGCTTTCATCCGTTTTCCTTCAGGGAAATCAGCGGAAAAATTGTCAGGCGGAAAATCTATCGGTTAAGAGAATTTTTCGCGAATATTATCCCACAAGTCCGAGTTAGGTTATACGTAGGCAAGTGAGGGAACATGGCAGTCAGGGAGTTTTCACTGACTTCCACAGAAATATACTTTTATTAGATTTTCCTTTGGAAATTGTTGGATATTGTTGAAGGTGAGAAGTTCAGACTCTCTTCACTGCGATGGGGTGTAATATTTGATATAAGAAATGGAGAAGCTTATTTAAGTAAGGGCGTTAATGTTTGCAATGAATAAGGAGATGAGAAATACTTGCATTGATTAAGGAGATAAGTAATATTTGCAATTAATAAGGAGATGAGTAATATTTGCAATTAATAAGGAGATAAGTAATAATTTCAATGAATAAGGAGATGAGTAATATTTGCAATTAATAAGGAGATAAGTAATATTTGCAATGAATAAGGAGATGAGTAATGTTTGCAATGAATAAGGAGATGAGTAATATTTGCAATAAATAAGGAGATAAGTAATATTTACAATGAATAAGGAGATGAGTAATATTTGCAAAGAATAAGGAGATGAGTAATATTTGCAATTAATAAGGAGATAAGTAATATTTACAATGAATAAGGAGATGAGTAATATTTGCAATGAATAAGGAGATAAGTAATATTTACAATGAATAAGGAGATGAGTAATATTTGCAATGAATAAGGAGATGAGTAATATTTGCAATTAATAAGGAGATAAGTAATATTTACAATGAATAAGGAGATGAGTAATATTTGCAATGAATAAGGAGATGAGTAATATTTGCAATGAATAAGGAGATGAGTAATATTTGCAATTAATAAGGAGATGAGTAATATTTGCAATGAATAAGGAGATGAGTAATATTTGCAATGAATAAGGAGATGAGTAATATTTACAATGAATAAGGAGATGAGTAATATTTACGATGAATAAGGAGATGAGTAATATTTACAATGAATAAGGAGATGAGTAACATTTACTATGAATAAGGAGATGAGTAATATTTGCAATAAATAAGGAGATGAGTAATATTTACAATGAATAAGGAGATGAGTAATATTTACGGTGAATAAGGAGATGAGTAATATTTACAACGAATAAGGAGATGAGTAATATTTGCAATTAATAAGGAGATAAGTAATATTTACAATGAATAAGGAGATGAGTTAATTTGCAATGATTAAGGAGATAAGTAATATTTGCAATTAATAAGGAGATGAGTAATATTACAATGAATAAGCAGGTGAGTTATATTTGCAATAAATAAGGAGATAAGTAATATTTACAATGAATAAGGAGATGAGTAATATTTGCAATGAATAAGGAGATGAGTAATATTTACAATGAATAAGGAGATGAGTAATATTTGCAATGAATAAGGAGATGAGTAATATTTGCAATTAATAAGGAGATAAGTAATATTTACAATAATTAAGGAGATGAGTAATATTTGCAATGAATAAGGAGATGAGTAATATTTGCAATTAATAAGGAGATAAGTAATATTTACAATGAATAAGGGGATGAGTAATATTTGCAATGAATAAGGAGATAAGTAATATTTACAATGAATTAGGAGATAAGTAATATTTACAATGAATAAGGGGATGAGTAATATTTGCAATGAATAAGGAGATAAGTAATATTTACAATGAATAAGGAGATTTGTAATATTTGCAATGAATAAGGAGATGAGTTAATTTGCAATGATTAAGGAGATAAGTAATATTTGCAATTAATAAGGAGATGAGTAATATTTACAATGAATAAGGAGGTGAGTTATATTTGCAATAAATAAGGAGATAAGATGAATTCTGATTTCTACACATTGAGACCATATTGGGGATGTAGAGCGGATGAACAGAGAAATGGTGTAATGATAATATATGACGCGAATGGTTGAAGAAATCGGGAATGGCCTAGGAAGACATGGCAGGTTAAAGTTAATTAAATAATGTACGAGTCGGGCCGTATCAGGAGTCAGAATAATAGATGCGTGTGTATGATACGATGAATAAATGTGATCGAAGCAAGCGGTGCGTGCCGATATCTAGTTATTTTGCGATCCATCCTCTCTAAGTTATTCTGAGACCATTGTAGCATTAATAAACCTACTTTTATCTCAAAGTGATGATATATGATACACAAAGACGCCACCCCTGCAAATCACTAGGCTACTCCCCTGTAGAGACAAACAGTTTCGCTTTCTCTCCGCTAGCGCGCCGCGCGCTGACGGCGGTTGAACGCCAGCCGCCGGCGGCCATTCTTCCCCAGACAGCGCTGCGAGTGCCCGTGTAGCGTGAACCATTCCGATCGGTTCCGGAATATTCCAGAAGACCGCCATGACGGTGCCCGTCCATAGTGACTGGTGGGAATGCCAAGTACGGCTAAATTCCTTTCACCTCACCAATCTCCAAGCCACCAACCTGCTGCAGTGAGTAACCTGAGCCATTTAATTCCTCTTTATTGCGTGTGTTCCTTTTAAATTCAACGCGTAGATAAATGACCGCCCCCAGAGAGATTTTAGGGCCAAATTCACCCGAATCAGATAGGATTATTGATGCTACCCTGTACTAACTTTGCCTGCATTATGTATCATTGTTTTTATGAAAGAATTCTACCCAATACACCTGATATTTACCGTAGCCAACTTGTTTCACTGTCTCCCCCAGCCCGTAGGATTTGAGCTTATTTCAGGGATGCCACACAAACGCCTCAGAGATCCTACAACCCAGGTGATGACAGTCTCCTCCGCTCTGCTGACCATTCTGAGCTAGTTTGTCGGCAGAAGGTAGGCACTTCAGGTAGGTGTACCTAACAGTGAAAACAAGATGGTAGATACAACCATTTTAAAGAAAGCATATTTTAATGCATTTACATACATGAAGGTGGTTCAAATTGGTTGGAAATAGTTTGAAACACCCGACCACTATACCCTCTTACGCTGCCAAACATTCAAGTATCTCTTTAAAATGATTCTACTGTACTACAAAAATTAAAAAATGAGTTCCATTTCTATAACTTAACTAACGCAGAGCGAAAAATCACGGGATGCTCTGAATTCTCGACTGTTCCAATTCTGGAAACGACAATTTATAAAAACATAAGTGATTTTAATTTTAAAAAACATCTCTTAAAATTTTTTTTCCAATGTTTGAAAGGGTTCCAATTATGCACATATTGCACCTATATAAAATAAACATAATAAACACGAATCAAAATTAAGTTTGACAAAATTTTATGTTTGTAAATATAGTTCGTTCATTATTTAGTTTTAATTTTGGACGTCTGCAATTTTAAGTTTGTTAATATAGTCCCATCAGCAAATACTCACATAATTGACCGAAAAATAACAGAAATAGAAAGACTTTGGAAAATGCTTGGAAGTTAGAAGGAGGCAGGGCTGGGCAGTATTTGAAATACTTGTATTTGAAATACGTATTTGAAATACAAATACGTATTTTGTATTTGTATTTCAATTACTTCCTAACAGTGTATTTTGTAATTGGTATTTCAATTACCTGCTGCTGAGGTATTTTGTAATTTGTATTTCAAATACTTATGGCTTCAAAATACATTTTCAAATACATTAAGCGATCTTAAAAATGACAATGAAAAATAATATAACATAGATAATACGTAGAGTAAAAACGCTAGAACCCTGTACTATTGTCCTATTATCCTGTGCTATATCACTCTTACTAATGATTATTTGTAGTTTTCTTATCATTGCTTTGTATTGTACATTTTTGTATAATAGTATTAGATCAATCACTATAGGAATAATTTGACTGAACACTAGATTATTTTTAAGTTAATTACTGTAGAGCGCACTTGAAGTTAAATAACACAAAACTGCGCTATACAAATGTCATCTATGTATATAAAAATGAATTCTTGTTTCCCTTGGTCATTATTATTTATCTTGGAATTTTATTCATTTTTTTTAAGTTTTCTTATACATTGTAGAAGGTTACTAGGGAAAGAAAAATTAAGAAAATTACGCAGAAAATTGGATAATTTCAGAAAACTTGATGACTATTTTAACTTCGCACGTTTGACAGTTCGCGCGTTTTATGAAATTGAATTTAGCAGGCCGCTGTTTTTTTTTTTGTAACAAAAGAATTGTCTCTGGTTTTTTTTATTATAGATATTTTAAATAGGTACCTATATTAGGTACCAGATTTGATTGCTTGTTCTTAAAATATACAAAAATGAATATTTGTAATATGTTAAAAATGAAAATTTTAATAAAAAATTGTAATAGCTGGCACGCGAGTTGTTTGAAAACTGAATGTCCTGGGACTGAATATGTGGAACGCGGAAGGGGTTTGGCGGGGAGTGGGAGAGGGGAAAGGGTAGGCGGGGAAGGTGGCAGGAGAACGCGGGAGGGGAATGGGATGTGGGAGAGGAACGGGGACGCACGGGAAAGGACATGCAGGGATAAACAATGTATTTCTTTGTATGTGGCATTGCAACGCATGCCGGGAACCAGCTAGTGTTATTATAATAATAATTATTATTATCTAACACCTAAGTCCTGTACCACAAAACTTTACAAGTGGAGCGGAGACGAGATGTGTCTTCTGAGCAATATGATTGGTCATTTTTTGCACGTCTCTGTTTCACTCTGCTCAGCTTTGCTTCTATGTAAACGCACTCTTAGGTAAGGGCACTTACGACAATTTATTGCAACCAAAGGTTCTACCAAAACCAAATGTATTTTGTATTTTGTAATTTGTATTTTGTATTTGAAATTAAAAAATTGCTAAAATACTGTATTTTGTATTTTGTATTTTAAATACACGACTTGAAAGTATTTTGTATTTCGTATTTTAAATACATGAGTAAAAGTATTTTGTAATTTGTATTTCAATTACAGCAAAGCATGTATTTTGCCCAGCCCTGGAAGGAGGTAAGCCAAAAATTGTGAATAGTCATGGACGAATACAAATTGCGAACAGTGTAATTAACACATTGTATTATCTCAAGTAACATAACATGAAGAATAAACACCGGATAACAGTTCGCGCTCTTTTATAGTAGCTTTTCTCTTCTTGGTGCTATCTCTTTCATTCTAGACGTCAGTCGCACAGTCATCAGTTGCACAATTTATAGGTACTTATTGGGTAAACACCATTTAACTGCGCATTCAAAATCTTTATTACTACCCCTGGCCTGGATTCCAATCTCAGTAGGTACTTATGTACTGAATAATTATTATTTGAAGAGCAGAATATTAAAACGTAGTTGGAGAAATTAATTGCAATCAATTATTTATTTTCCCTAACGACGTGATTATTTTACACACCTTTAAACGTACACTAATCAAAAATGCTGGCGATTTTTGTTAACTTTACACTGACCTGAAATATATTTTATGTTTTGAGTGGGTTAACATTTATTATTAAAATGTGACCGAAATACATTAAGTTCTTTTTACAAAAAATTGCACCACAAAAATTTCTATTCATTCAATATTTTGTGCCATTGTCTGATAGTCAAAAGCGTATGTATTTTGTTAATGTTTGTGTATCTTTATTATTATTTTCACCATCATATTGGTATCCATAGGATGTATTTGTATGTCGAATTAATATTAATTAATAACGTATTAATATTAATTAATAAGGTACTAACATTAATTAATCACGTATTAATATTAATTAATAACGATTTAACATTAATTAAAAACGTATTAACACTCATTAATAATGTATTAGTATTAATTAGTAGCGTATTAATGACTGGAAAGGCTATGGGTATGGGGCTCAATGACTGGAAAGGCCACAGTGGAACATTTTCCTGCTGGGGGATGTGGGCCTATAAAATACCGTGATACGCCATCTTGCAATAACATCAGCAACATCTCCAGTAAGTCCTTCTCCTTAGCGTCCTAGAGTGGTATTTATGATCCTGCGAGTCCCGGGCAATATGATCACTGACCCTAACATCGTGGTCGTAGCAGATAAGGAGAGGGCGAATGGCGAGTTTCCGGCGCCATAAAACCGGATCAGCTCAGCTAAGGGAAGGTAACCCCTATAGAAAAATCCCTGGAGAAGGCAACGGGAAACCACTCCAGTACCTTTTCCCAGCATATCACTATGGAGAAAAACCAACCAATGGCCCCGAGTCCCGGGCGGCCCTTAAATGGGCCAGGGGTGCGAAGAATCTCCCGGCTCGTGAATTCAAAGAAAAGATTAAGAACATGGAATGTTAGAAGTTCATACAGCGGTAAGTTGGATAATACGATACAGGAAATGGAAAGATTAAAATTAGATATTCGTGGAATCAGTGAACTGAGATGGACTGGCAGCGCCACACACCAACATGAGAAGGGAAATCTATACTACTCAGGAAGTGACCCACAGGACAGAAACCGTCGAAACAGAGTTGCTATATTTATCATATGTAAGTATAAGTAAGCCCACCTCTGGTTTTCAACTGTTTTTCACTACTTACACTGACTTTTTATAGTTCAAATACACTTAATATACATTGTGAATAGTCAAACTCGAGATACTCGAGATCTTCCTCACACTGAAGGCAGAAAATTTGTTCACGCAGATGACTTCGCCATCACAGCCCAAGCTAAAACCCTCAACACAGCAGAAGAGATCCTTAATTCTGACCTCAAGGCTGTGAAGGATTTTTCCTCAATTGGCGGCTAATGCTAAATGGGTCGAAAACAGTTGTGACAGCTTTCCATCTCAGTAATTCTAGTTAGTTTCTATACCAAAGTTACAATTTTAACTTTTCAATAATATTAATTTGAAATTAAGAATAGATCATATACGCTACGATGAGCAAATAAGAATATATTCAATATTAACCCTTGAAGGGTGAAAGCCAGAAAAAATTGAAAAAAAGGAAATGACCTACACTCTGCAGTCCTACAAATTAAACTTTTCAATTAATATTACTTATATATACACCTTAAATTAAAACACGCACTTCAGATTGCTTACATGTCGGTATCTCTACATTGTGTACACGTGAAAACATTGAACTGGTTATATTTTTATTTATTGACTGATTTTTCAAATGGGATTCGCAAAAAAATAAAGTCTGTGGACGACTCAGATCTATTTTTATTGTTATTAGGTTTATTTTGTAGAACTCTATTTTAATTTTTTATTTATTTTATATATTTAATAATATTATTATCAATGTATAAAAACAGTTTATTATAAACAAGTTCTGCTTCTGCTTCGTAATTATTATTATGAGTTATTATTACTGTTTCGCCCTCTGAAGGCATTATCAAACTGTGGTTGTTACCACCCACAGACGACGTATTTATGTCATTTCTAGACAGGTACTTATGATGACAAAATGAATAGCTTTTTATTTTTATTACCTGTGCCCCTAAACTTCTAAGTAAAATGACTGAAATATTAAATCCAGTAATTGGGAAACTTAACCACTAATATTTCAGTCATTTTACTTAGAAGTTTAGGGGCAAAGGTAATAAAAATAAAAAGCCATTCATTTTGTCATGACTGGACAAAAGCCATTCATTTTGTCTTTTTGGCAGGACTTGTTTATAATAAACTGTTTTTATAGACTCAGATCTATTTAGCGGATTGTATGAATTAAAACTCTATGTTCCAATATGCACACTTCGAATAATTTATTTACCATTAGCTACTTTAAGGTATGGAATTACAGCCTGGGGACTTTCCTGTAAAACAAATTTAAATCGTGTTTCATCAGTTCAAAAATCATTAGTTAAATTATTAGCGTAAAAAAGTTTTCACGAACAAAGGCATCGTTCCGTACTTTTACCAGAATCTCAAAATACTCTCAGTAACCATTAATCACGTGATGTTTTTAGCAACTTTTTAACCCCCCCCCCCCCCCTGGTCATATGGGGTGAGGTTTTAGACTACCCCCCCCCCCCTCCCCAAAATCACGTGTATTTTTTTTTGGTACAAAGTATTTTGAAATTTTCAAAATATTATCACGAATGTTGGTAGAAGAAGTCGAGGATGCCCAAGAAAGACATGGCACGACCAAGTGAATCAGATACTTGAGTCGGGCCATGTCAAGAGTCAGAATAATAGAAGAGAATGTATGAGACGTTGTATGAATGTAAACGAGGCAAGGAATGTGTGCCAATACCGGGATGTTTGGCGGTCCGTCCTCTCTGCCCACCCCTGCTGGGAAACGGGAGTGATGGTTAGTTAGTTAGTTATCACGAAAAATAAATACACGTGATATCTCATTATACCCCCCCCCCCCCCTACGTGATTTTTCCCGAACCCCCCCCCCCCCCCCCCCCCCCCCCCCCCCCCCGCCCACGCCTTTCGAGCCTCACGTGATTAATGAACGACCCCTAAGAGCAATTCTGCGGTGTAAATTGCGACTCGCGACCCGTGTGTATTGGACGGAACTACTGCCGAATTTGCGGTATCAACGAAAAGAAGAAAGGATAAATAATGTTACAAATATTTAAAATGTGCCTCCATGTTTTCCTCCCGAAGTTATTAATTCATCGTCTAAAAAAATAAAATCTGGTGCTTACCGCTAATTTATAATTGAAAAACGGGTTATAAAGTTTTAAAATCGTTGTACGTAAAATATATTAATAGGAAGGTACTGTTTTTATTAATCTAATATATAAATAACTCGCTAAAAAGTTATTTTACTTACGGATTCGCCGGAAATGATTAAAATGTGAGTTTTGAGCAAACAAAATTATTAGGCCTTGTGCGCACTAGCGGCTAGCCGCATTTTCATTTTAGTATGAAATTTTTCGGCGGTTGGGTGCGTACGGATATGAGCGGTTGCATACTAAAATAAAAACGCGGCTGGCCGCGCAGTTGACCGCCTACGCGGCTAGCCGCTAGTGCGCACAAGGCCTAAGGGTTGTGTACCGCCTGAAGGACTAATTATTGTACCTAAGCACTCAAACAAATATGGTCAAAGAACGCTAGACTACATGATAACAAATAGCTTAAATATGTTACCTGCTGAAATTTAAAAAAATGTACAAATGATAAAACAAATATTATGCTGAAGAATTGGCTCGCTGAAAGAAACAGTTTGTATTAGTGATTTCTATTAATGATTCAATGATAAATATTTCTGAACATAACCAAAGCAATCTCGGTAAAATTCATATTAGTGCAGTTGAAATAAAATGTTTTTTGAGTAAAATAGATTTCAATAAAGGTTCCGGACCTGATGGTATTCCCCCTTTCTTTGTCAGTATCCCATGTGGTACCAGTATTCAAATCGGGTGACCAATCTTTAATCAAAAAATATAGACCAATTAGTATACTATCATGTTTTGCTAAGGTTTTTGAATCTCTGATATATAAAAATATTTTTTTCTCACTTTAAGCCCCTTCTTTGCACTTGACAACGTGAGTTTGTTCCTCACATATCTACTTCAAATCTTTTGGAATTTTGTAATTATGTGTGTAACTCTTTTAATGAAAGGTTACAAGTAGATGCTATTTATACCGATTTCCAAAAAGCTTTTGATAAAGTTAACCACTCCATATTACTTAAAAAGCTCTATCAAATTGGAATACATGGAGACCTGTTTCGCAAGGTGAAATTATATTTATGTAACAGAACGCAACTTGTATTTATTAATGGATACAAATCAATCCCTATAGATGTAACTTTTGAAGCAGTGCAGGGGTCAAATCTGGGACCTCTTCTTTTTATAATATTCATAAATGACCTTGGTTCAAAATTAAACTGTGATTATGTTTTTTTCGCCGATGATCTTAAAATTTTTCATAAAATTAAGTCTGTTTCTGATCATCAACTTCTTCAAAACGACCTCGACACTCTCAATAACTAGTGTACTGTCAATGATATGCACTTAAATGTTGAAAAATGTTATGCTTTGAACTTCACTCGGAATAGAATTATAAAGGATTTTCCCTATGTTATTAATAAAACAATTCTTAAAAAAAGTGTCCTCCATAAGAGACCAAGGAATCGCTCTTGATTCTAAATTCATATTTGATATACTTTAACGACATTAAGTGCAATTCATTTAAAATGGTGGGATTTATTCATAGAATATGTAAACCTTTCAAAGATCCTCTATCAATTCTAACCCTTTACAATGCCTTCATTAGAAGTAAACTTGAATAAGGAAGCACTTTTTGGAATCCGTATTACTGCAAGTATGAAAACATTGTAGAATCTGTTAAAAAAATGCTAAGACTGTTATCTTTTAAATGTCAATTACATGAACATCTATACGACATGCGACTTGAATACTTCAATATTAATACACTTAAAATCAGAAGGCAATTGACTGATCTAATATGTTTTCATAAAATAATTCACGGCCATCTTGATACTTCATTATGTCTTAGCAACGTTAATATAAATGTTCCCAATTCCCATTGTTAAAACGCCATAATATGTTTCACCTGAATACATTTAAAAACAATATCACCTATTTTGAACCTCTGACCCAAATTTGTCGACTGTATAATAAGATAGAGTGTGCTGAAGTAGATATTTTTTTCGATAATAATTTATGTAGATTAAAAAAAATGCTCTGCGATTGCTGAAAAATATGTGCTAATTTATTAAGTATCATTTGCGTCTCTAATTATGTCTCTTATCTTGCCTCTCTTTAATTGTTATTGGAGTAAACTTTGTATTTCAATAATTTTCTATTTCTAACTGTTTTTTGTTTTATTTTATCTAGTTTTTATTTTAACTGTTCCAAAATTGACCATTGTATTATTTGGCTAATTGATCGCATATAAATTTTTACTTTGTCTTATTTGTATAATTAACTGTAATGTCCGTCTGAGCCCGTTGTGGCAGAGCTAAATCAGATGCGGACTTACAGATGTGGAAGACGAAGTGTATTGTAGTGGGTAGTACACTTAAATGAAGAGCGTAACTGTATTCTGTACTAGTATTTATTAGGGAGCTGCCTTGAGCCAAAAGAGGACGAATCTCGCATGCATCGCCTTATATAGATTCACACAAGCATGCTATCTCGCTTGCACTCATACAAATTCACACAGACATTACACCCCCACACTTAAACAATAATTACATGATTGAAATTAATAAATTACTTGGTTTTTACCACTTTTATTGTTTATAAAACCGACATGTTTCGTCAGCAAAGCTGACTTCTTCAGGGTTTTGACAGAACTAATTTTAAATATAGACATATATATATAGGTAATAGAAAAATAATCGACATAAACAATAATAAAATTAGAAAGAAAATAATGTTTAAGGGACGAGGGGCAATATAGAACAATTTAAAAATTTTTAAATAATTTTAAATTATTCTATATTGCCCCTCGTCCCTTAAACATTATTTTCTTTCTAATTTTATTATTGTTTATGTCGATTATTTTTCTATTACCTATATATATGTCTTTATTTAAAATTAGTTCTGTCAAAACCCTGAAGAAGTCAGCTTTGCTGACGAAACATGTCGGTTTTATAAACAATAAAAGTGGTAAAAACCAAATAATTTATTAATTTCAATCATACTGGTGCCACAAAATAAGTTTGCTGTGTTAGAAGAAATAATTACATGGATCATATATTTTTTTATATCTAACACTTATACATAACAAATAACTACGTATTTCATTTTATACACATTTTTTTTCTTCATGTAATTATATAATATAAACTTTATTTTCACTTTGGATAACGTGGGCGTGGTTGAGGTCTGGAACGCAGTCTCCCTTCCCATGGTGGCTGCGATCTGCAAAGAACAGGGGAATTAGTATTGGTCCTGTCCAAGTCTGAGAGTGGACCAAAGTCCAACAAATTATCAGAATAGTCACTCTCCCCCCACCTAACCTTTCTATCAGAAAGCTGATCGTGGTGTCTTTTCCAAACCTGGCCTGTTGAATGTATCTTAACCATATAGGTTCTACTCCCTAATCTTTTGATAATTACCCAAAATCCAATTATTCTTTTTATTTCTAAAATCTTTGGTCAAAACTTTTGATCCCAAATCAAAGAATTTTTTAAATTTTCTTCCCCGGTAATATTTTTTTTGACTGTTTTGACTATCTACCATTTTATTTTTTACTTTATCATCAATTTTTTTAAAATCACTACATTGTCATTATTCATTTTTGGAACAACCGTATTAAAAATTGAACGAATTTTTCTACCTAACATTAACACACTAGGTTCAATTCCCGTACATAACGAAGGTGTATTCCTAATATCAATTAAAAATGACAGTAATTTATCGTCTAGATCCCTTGGAAATCTGTTATTCACTAATATTTTTTTTTTAATTTTTAACTGTTTTGACAGCGTTTTCTGCCAAACCATTCGAAGCCGGGTGCTGGACTGCTGACGTCATATGTTCAATATTAAATTCACGACAAAATTCCTGAAATAAAGCTGACGTGAAAGCTGTTCCATTATCACTAACAATTTTTTCCGGTATACCAAAGTCAGAAAAAATTTTCTTTAATATTTTGATTGCACTAACTGAATCTACCGTTGGTACTATTTGACAATCTACTCACTTTGTGGTAGCGTCTACCACCACAAAAAAATTTAAATTACCGAAAGGACCTAGATGGTCTATATGAATCCGGTTCCAAACTAAATTATTCACTGGCCAACTCGCCAATTGCACCTTGGAAGGAGTAGGTAAATATACTGCACACCTAGTACACTGTTTTACCTCCTTCTCAATATCAGCATTTATACCTAACTAGAAAAATTAATATTTCTAGCTAAACTAAAGCTAAACTTTTCGATTTCACTATACCCAGGTGCGAACGGTGAATAAATTTCAAAACTGATTCTTTTAATTCCATTGGTACTACCAGTTTACTATCATAGAACAAACATGCATCATGAGTTGATAACTTATCTCTAATATGCCAAAATTTTAATAAATCAGAATTTAAATTTTTTTTTCGGGCCACCCTGTATTCAAATAATTGACAATCTCTGATAAAACTAAATCCTTTTCCGAACTCCGTTTAAATATTTCCGGATTCTATTTCCAAACTATCGATATCCGTATCGTTAACTCTTCAATTCCCATGTCAAAGTTAATAAAGATTTGTCTTTTCTCTATAAACAAAATAGCTTACATATATATGGTTAAGACAAAAAAATATAAAAAATAAAAATAAACTACCCCCACCCTTAATTATGGGTGTGTCACCTACAGGTGACACTGGGCATTGTGATTGAAGACTCTGAAGAGGAAACAGCATTTTATTTATTCTTACTGTAGGAATAAAATAACAGTTTTATAATAATATTTATTTATATAAAGTTTTATAATTATATGTTTTTATATAAATAAACAGAGCACTTATTTATTGTGAAAGCTGTACCAACACTTTAGATGCAAACCGATATTGCACTTGGCACACATTTTTCTGGTGCGTTGGTAACAATATCCACATATTCCTTGAGAGTACTCGATTTGCGAGTGATCGTCAACACTTCCTGCACTTCTACCTCGGTAGGCACTCTTATCTGCAGAGGTATGCCACAATTGGATTTGAGGATCGGAGGCTTTCCATATGTTTGCAAGTATTTGGTTGTGACATTTCGCCGGAAATTGCAGTAGTTCCAGTTGTTTTCCGACTGTCTTTTGAGCAGCCATGCATTTTGTCAAGCTGCATCTAAACCAAAATCAAACTGAGAGAACCACCACTATTTGCCGCGAAGAGCTACCCTCTTGGAGTGAACGCTTTCGTCAAAACGGTCTACCCCACCCATGTAATTGCACATCTTGATAATTGCTGGGGATCTATTTGACTTTTTGCCAGTTTTTTATCCACATATCTAATTCGTTCCACTTTCGAGATAGGTTTCAATCAATGGCAGCTAGATGCAATGGTGACAATACTATTTTCATGCCATTTAGCTGCAATGATTTTCTCAGAAACTTTATGACACGACACTTTCTTCATGTCATTTGAGTGTGGCAAATTGCAGTTTTCCAGACGGTTTTCCCGAATAGTACCTGTACCCCCAGCATTCTGCTCTCGCAATTATTTGGAGTTAGAAAATACTTCTTCATCACGGTCTCCCCTACCACAAGAAATAAAAGTATTGCTGAAGCTGTTGTACAATTTTTTTATATTATTGTCTTTCTTTTTTTTCTTCGGGGCAAGAACGTCGATTTCATCTCCTTCTTCTTCGAGTCATATACACTATTTTCTCCAGAGATGGAAGGTCTATTTTCGAGTTCTACTAAAGATGGAAACATGCGACTGGGAAGATGAAGAATATTAGCCTCTTTTTCATCTCCACTATCTTCGTCCATCACCACAACATCATCATACCGAACAGTAGTCATTATACCAATCGAATAGTTACAATGCCCAGTGTCACCCACAGGTGACACGGCATATTTCCAACGTTGTAACAAACATTCTATAAATTATTTTTGTTATAAAATACATTTGAACTTTAGCTTATTTATTCATTTATTATATGCAATAAGAAAAAAAAATAATACTTGCAGCTTAGGAATTTTTATTTCACTTTATGTCGCAAGAGATCACAGAAACTCAGGCTACTCCAATTTCGCGTGAAATGTGAGAATGAATTTGATAAATGGGGTGTGGCTAGTGTTGCCAGAAAAAAATAACGAATAGAGTAACTACTTGCCTTTACTATGGTAGTAGTAGAATTTAAAAATAAAATTTCCATGTGGTAGAAAAAAAATACTAAACTTGTGTCACCTACAGGTGACACTGGGAATTGAAGAGTTAATTATATCCAAGAAATAATGGTTATCTTCGTATTCCTCGATATTATTATTGCTCCGTTGCATCGGTAATCTTGACAAGAAATCTGCTTTATTGTCATCCGACTTGATGTACTCTATAGTATAATTAAATGACTGCAAAATTAAAGCGTAACGCTGTAATCTGTTCGCTGCTAGAATAGGTACCTGCTTATTTGTATCTAGAATATGTACAAGCGGTTTATTGTCGCATGACAGAATGAACTTATTTCCATACAAGTATTGAAAGAATCTTTTCAACCCAAATATGATTGCACACGCTTCTTTGTCCAAAATTGAATATTTCCGTTCGGTTTCCGATAAAGTCCTACTTGCAAATGCTACTGGGCGTTCTATCCCGTTATCATACTTGTGACAAAGCATTGCTGAAATCCCAATATTACTGGCGTCCGTAATGAGTTTCAAAGAAATACTGGGATTGAAGTGAACTAGAATTTTTTCTGACATCAATTGTTTTTTAACAAAATTAAAAGCATCATTACATTCTTCCGACCACAAAAATACGGTTCCTTTTTTCAATAAATTATAGAGTGGTGACAGAGTGTCCGATATATTCCGTAGAAACATTCTATAATATGAGATTACTCCCAACAAACTTCTTAATTCTGACACATTCCTCGGAACTGCCAAATTCTTAATTGCTTCAATTTTACTTTCTAGCGGCATTATACCTTCCTGAGAGATTTTAAAACCTAAGTATTCAATTTCTGGTACATAAAAATAACATTTTTGGTCATTTACGGTCAGACCATGATCATTTAATTTCTTAATTACCGCGTCACGTGCCAAATTTAATTCTTCTTTCGAATTACCAAATAATAATATATCGTCTAAAAATACACGCACATTTTTTAAACCACCGACGAAAGTTGCTATGACTTGCATAAAAATCGCCGGACTCTTCGTAAGCCCAAACGGCAAAACTTTATACGCAAATAGACCTACGTGAGTTGAAATAACACATAGTTTTTTTGAACTTTCATTCAAAGCAATCTGAGAAAAAGCATTTTTTAAATCAATTTTTGCGAAATGTTTCGCGCCATTTAACGAAGAAATTAAATCTTCTACTCTAGGCAACGGAAATTTTAAAGGTGCCAACATTGGATTCAAAGTGATTTTGAAATCTGTACATATCCTAATCGTGCCATCTTTTTTTTTTAACAATAACAATTGGACTTGCCATTTCACTAATTTCAACTTTCTCAATAATGTCGTCGTTCACCATTTTTAGCAATTAATTTTCCACTTGCACGCGCAAACAATACGGAATGGGTCTTGGGTTAACGAACCTTGGTTTAAAATCCGACATAACCTCAATATTAGCTTCGTAATTTTTCAATCTACCCGGTTTATCCGAAAACACGTTAGGGTATTTTAATTTTAACATCTCGCGAATATTATTATCTGCAACACTCTTATTCACCAGATTAAATCCGTGTAATGTAATATCGAAACACTTGAGAAAATTCCTACCCACAATACACGAACTACCATTATTGATTATTATAAATTCGGTCGGCACGCATTTATTTTTAAATTCCACGTTACATATAATTTTACCCAAAACTTTTAATGATTTATTATCATACCCGAATAACATAATATCGCACACCATTAATTTCTTTTCACTAAAATATCTATTAAACATTTCGAATGGAATCGCATTTATGCTGGCTCCCGTATCGACCATAACCTGCAAAATAATATTATCTACGCATAAATTTAAAAACATAGGATCATTATTATTACCTAGCGACACAGTATTTATCGTACTACCCAGGCCCGGACTGGGACCATTTGGGGCCCTCCGCTAAAACCTGTAAAGGGGCCCCCTAACGTGCGGTGGGGGGGTGGGCCTCCAGAAAACGGGGGGTTCGGGGGCCTCCCCCGGATAGTTTTTGAAAATTAGGTGCTTGAAAACAATGAAAACGCGTTTCTACGCTATATTGGCACCTATAAAGAAGAAGAAATTCAGATACGTTTTTATACGAATATTATGATTTTCGAATTTTGTTGACTTATTGAAATAAGAAATTCACAGTATTTTTAGGATACCACAACACTACTAAACACATGCTGCAGAACTGCCAATAATTATAACGGAGTTCAAAATAAAGGCAGAATTTTATTCACACCAAAGCATTAATGAATTGTGTCAAAATTATTTGTGTGGTAAAAATAATGACAAACGGATTTTAGGGATTAGAAAAATTATACTAATATTTAAAAAAATCCTGTGTGTTTAACAGTTTACAATGTTGTATACTAGAATAGAAGGGGCTTAACTTAACTGAAATGATTCGACATTTTGCTTCCCTAGCCCTCAAGTAACAGTTTCTTTATAAGCAACTCACTTGTTAAAGCTACTTCATCTATTATTTTATTTTTGTCCAAATTATAAAATAAATCTCTCTCAACATTAATAAAAAGCAGACTGGACATAAGGTCTTGGCCTAAGGACGACCGAAGTCGATTTTTGACGATTTTAAGTTAAGAAAAATCTCGTTCACATGTGACTTGGGTACAAGGTATGGTAAGAACAAATTTATATACAATATACAGGTTGTTATATAAATAAATGTAACGTCATTGAGATTGAGTAAGTTCAAGCAAAACTGAAAAAGCACATGTCAAACACTGGAAACATTGTCTGGGTCCAAATCGTCTTCTTCGTCACTGCATCTGTCTCCGTAGTTCTCAGTGGACTCTGCCGCTATGAAGTTGCTGTATTGTTGTGCAAACCGTCGCAGCTCTATCAACAGCCGACATCTTTCACTTTTACACAGTTGAGATACACTGTGCACAGCTTCTGTGGGAAATTTTTGGATTTTCAAGATTAAGTCAAACTGTTTGGGGTCCAACCAGAGCCGGATTAACCATGTCGGGGCCCCTAGGCGACGCACGTCTCGAGACCCCCCTTACCAACTAACGGGGGGTTGGAGGGGGAGGGGGAGAAGGGGGTTGAAGGGGCCTCCAAACGCCTCCTTGTTCCCTTGATCAAATCCTTAAAGAAAAACTTTAAGGGGGGGGGGGGGGGGTAGGTAAAGTTTTAAAACTTTATTTTTTATTTTTTTCTGAATATAAAACATGTCAGTATATTGAGTATTGTGTCAAAATTTCAAATAAATCGGAGCAAAAATAACGAAGGTACAGCGTTTCAAGCGACCGGCCCACATGCTCGATTCTATTTCGAGTATAAATTTTTTTAATCGTTTTCTCGCAAACAATATTTCTGAAGTTTGTGAACATCATAACTATCAAAACTCAAAATCTTGACTTGACTTGACTTGACCGATGCGATGAGTTTTTTTTACCATTTTAAAATAACAAATTCACCGATTTTTTTTTGCGAAAATCGCGTTTTTCACTTCAAAATGCTGCCAAAAATAAAAATAAAAATCGAAAAAAAACTCCCTCTGACTACCTAGGAAAACATATTACGTTACTTGGTGCAAGCAAATCGAATGTATAGTTTTTTTTAATATGTTGTCAACGTTGAAAAACGTGTTAAAAAAACTTTCGAGAAAAACGCTTTCAAAGTTTTGCTGAGGATAATTCAACATACAAACTGTTAAAAACGGTTTCATATAAAATGCTGTATCTCCATCAATTTTACCAATTTCCTCAAATAGTGAGAGCATTATTAACAAATGCATCTTTCAGAAAATGAATTAAAAATATTTTTTTTGCAGTGTCCTTAAAGTCTTGTTTAGGATTTGATCAAGGAAAAATGGTGGCGTTTATAGCCCCCCCAGAGTCAGAGGCCCGTGTGAACTGAATAAAAAACTTGTAAAATTACATCAACTTCACTAAAGGGGGGGGGGGGGGGGGGTTCATTCATCTTTGCCGCCCGGGGCTTCTGACGGGTTTAGTCCGCCACTGCACTTTACCCTTCTCGAACTTCCAAAAATTTTTTTTCTTTTTTCTACCAAAACGTAATTTTATTCATAATTAATCTGTTCTTTTACTACGTTACAAAAGGTATGCCATCACCCCATTTAATAAAGAAAACGAATACAATACAATAAAATACAATAACCTTTTATTGCACATAAAAGGACACATACATATGTAGAAACAAAAATATATATTGTTAAAAAAAATTACAAAGAGCCGTCTTGTCACTAAAGTGATCTCTTCCAGACAACCTTTCCCAAAGAATTTTTGCAAGCAGACAGGTAGTGCATACTGAAGCTTGTACAACATTTATATTTTAAACATATAATTAGAAATAAAACAAAACAAATGCCAATATAAACCACACACGGCACCTTCAATCACTTCAGATACTAAGTAATGTTGCAACAAAAAGATGTAAAGAAAAGTACCTAAAATACAACTATGATTATATATTTGTTTTAATTATAGGCTTTTTTTTTATTGTTTGTGCATGATATGAACATTAGTTATTTATTGGGTTAAAAGCTAATTATTGTTTTAATTTGTTGTTTTCTTTAATACCTAATGTTATTAACCTGTAAATGTTTCTAATAAAAAAAATGAAAACATCTTGAAAACTGACTTTTTCCGAAACTTTGATGCTCACTAATTGAAGCAAGTCAGTTTTTCTCGGGACGCGGGGCCCCTAGCCAATGCGGGCCCCCTAGGCAGTTGCCTACTCTGCCTTAGGGATAATCCGGTACTGGGTCCAACCAAGAGCAATCCTGTAAAAACGTCTTTGTTTGCGCAAAATCTTTCTTCAATACTCATACTCGCACAGTCTAAAATATCAAAATACACAATTTTGTAATGTTGAACTGTTGAAATTGAGTGAGTTTCATCTTTTGATTTTTCACCGGGCATTATAACTACTAACAAGACAAAAAATTTTTTTTGGACGTTTCGGGGGCCCCCTCGGGGCCCCCTCGCACCGGGGGCCCTCCGCGATCGCGGACCTGCGGACCTGGCCAGTCCGGGCCTGGTACTACCTTCGCGCTTCGTACTAGGCGAGCGTGAATATTTACTACTTGATTTATTTTTACAAGTCGAGCTAGTGTGCCCTACCTTCTTACATATATAACATTGCAACTTCTTGTGCCAACAATCTTTTTGCACATGATTATTCCTACCACAAATAAAACATGACATATTATTATTTATCTTGTGGGGTGATTTACTACGCACTTTGCAATCCTTATAACGGCTTACCTGCCTAGATTTATCGAAGTTATGAACTGCGTTTAAATTCGACTTTGCATTCTCCATACTTAATACATGTTCCCACGTGGAAGCTATATTAACGCATTCTAGAAATGACTTGTTTAAACCTTCCATAAAAAGTTTGTGTTTCATTTCTCATTAAACACACATAATAAATATGTCTTTCAAACACGATTCTAATCTTGCTTCAAAGTTACATGACAAACTAATATTTTTAAGCTTCGCGGCAAACTCTTTAATAGATTCATTAGCCGATTGTTTACATTTATAGAACATTTCCCGTGATTCAAAAATATTGTGAATAGGCTTACAATGGGAATATAGAAATTTACACAAATCCTCAAATGAGGTTTCCGACACTTTTTTGGAAAACACAAATCGCTTAACAATGAAAAGGTATCTTCGGTGAGATTATTTAAGAGGAACGCTCTTTTACGTTCTGGCGACAAAATTTTCTCACCATATAATATGAGAGCTTGGTCCAGTCTCTCCTTGAACAGGGACCACACTCCTGTCTTGTGACAGAATGCCCCCAGACTTTTATAAATAGCATCCATCGGGAATAAGAGCTGAAACAAATTTTGATTAATAAACTTATCTCAGCGCTTCCGGGTGAATCCGCTCCTGAACCTCGCTCCAAAGCGTTTCCCCACACAGCTTCCGGATCTCCGTCACCAGCCGTCTCTTTCGACCGCTGATTGCCCGTGTCCGTCTCCCTGCAGCTACAGAATCCAGCCCTTTGTCCGGTCCCGCTTGAATAGCTGCAGCGACAGAATCTGATCCCTTGCCCCAGATTCCGGCTTAGTTCTTCCGTAGATGGTCTGCTATCACCGTCTTCTTCTTACTGCATGCAATGCTAGCATGCCAACGCCAAATTTGCTCCCTCAATACTGCAATATGGATGCAGGCTCTAATGCACGTCTTCTTGACATACGTGATGGCGTCTTCATGCAACAATTTTTTTTTGTCGCAACAATCTCTGCTCTTCCGTACTCTCGTCTTCAGGTTCTTCAATTTCGTAGCTTGTAATGTCAGCTACTACCGACTGCGCCAGTTGTAATGTCCGTCTGAGCCCGTTGTGGCAGAGCTAAATCAGATGCGGACTTACAGATGTGGAAGACGAAGTATATTGTAGTGGGTAGTACACTTAAATGAAGAGCGTAACTGTATTCTGTACTAGTATTTATTAGGGAGCTGCCTTGAGCCAAAAGAGGACGAATCTCGCATGCATCGCCTTATATAGATTCACACAAGCATGCTATCTCGCTTGCACTCATACAAATTCACACAGACATTACATTAACTGAGTTTTTATAACTGGGTTGTTCTCACATGTATGTGAACAATCTGCAAAAGCCAGTATAAATAAATAAATCAATAAATTAGACACTAACACAAAAAATTCTAACTGCAAAATAAAGTAAAATAAGTTTATTTTTATCTTCAAAGTAAAAGCACCCATTGGCAAACTACTAAAAAGTGGTTTGTTGGGACTATTCTTTTTTCTGTAAAATATTTATATTTTTTTCTGTCATATTATATTACTTTGTCTTTATAATAAATAAATTTAAAAAAATATATATAAATTTGAAATTAAGAACAGTCTTTTTTATAAAAGTCAATACGCTACGATGAGCAATTAACGATATATTATTATAATCAATCCTTGAAGGGTGAAAGCCATAAAAAATTGAAAAAATAATAATGAACGGCCTACACTCTGCACACCCACTGGATACGCGCCATAAAATATATTAAAATACATTTGGGCATTAGTCTCATTTAAATTAATAATTTATGCTATGGGACCATGGGGGCGCCATCTATGGTGGTTGTATTATATTGAATTTACCTATGTGACATTGAAATTCAGTATATTCATGCATTTTCTTACCTCTGTGGGGCAGGCAATTACTTTCGACGTGAGTGTTGTTTAAAGCCAAGAGATGTCAGTCCTAATCAAAATTAACCCATAATTGAAGTATTGTTGTGAGGTTTTGGCTTGTACGATTAATGTGCAAAATTCATAGGTATTCATTGTTTGAACTTCTTTCCTGTGATAAACATCTGTTGAGATTATGCAATACCGCCTTGGCAAAATCAATATTTGAAAGAAACTAGTGTCGTTTGTCTGAACATCGTGTGGAGAGCTGTATTCTCTGAGTGAGTATTGTTTTGTTTTCACTGAGGATTTTGGAATTGCTGTATAATCTGTTTTGTGTCACATAGGGAAAAGTTCATCTTTCATTAATTTACATAGGGTAGTATTTTCCCTCGTGTCTGGGGCTATTTACATGTCCCTACTACTGGACTTCACTGTTGGTTCTAACAATACCTCTAAGGTGTTGGGCCTTTCGTGGGAACCAGCTGATGACAGCTTCTTCTTTACGACATCTTATGTTCAGGAGAAGTGCACAAAGCGGAGCATACTCTCCATAGTCGCCCGCTTATTTGATGTCCTCGGCTTGGTCGCCCCTGTCATTTTGTACGCTAAATTACTTATCAAAGAGCTATGGCTGTGCAACATTGGTTGGGATAATACACCCCCTGATAGCGTTATTCATAGGTTTTCGGCGCTTACACAGGAATTTCCTCTAATTTCAATTATGAAAATCCCTCGCCATGTTGGTGTCCTGAAAGACAGTACGGTGCTCGTTGTTGCTTTCTGCGATGCAAGCATAAATGGTTACGGCTGTGTGATTTATTTGCACACCACTGATCTGTTTGGGAAAATTACGGTGAGGTTGTTGTGCGCAAAATCAAAGGTTTCTCCCACCAAAGTGACGACCCTCGCTCGTTTGGAGCTCTGTGCCGCAGTATTGATGTCCAAATTAATACGGACGGTTCAAGATAATTATTCTGAGCGTTTTCCTATTGCAGGAATGTTCCGAATGTTCAGAAATGTTCAGAATCGGAAAATGCATATGTATGCATTTTCCGATTCTACCATTGCGCTCTCTTGGATACATTCTTCACCGCATCGTTGGTCGGTGTTTGTTAGTAATCGCGTGGCTCAGTGCCAAGAAAATTTGTTTCCTGAGAACTTTTACCACGTTGCTGGTAGTGAAAACCCGAGCGACTGCCTTTCTCGTGGCATGCTTTCTTCGCAACTCGTTTCACATGATTTATAGTGGAACGGCCCATCATGGATTCGCAGCCCACCTTTGGAATGGCCATTAAAACCGTTTCACCCTACCAATACTGGTGAAATGCCTGATCACAAAGCTAATGTGCTCATTGCAACATTTCAGGGTGAAAAATCGGTCTTGAGTGAACTGGCTCAGCGTATATCCACTTGCGATAAACTGCCAAGGATTGTTGTTTATGTCCTCCGATTCATAAAAAAGATATCACTTTCCTCTGGAACGGTCAATAATCTTATGACTGCTGAAAAGGCTGTGATTCGTGCAGTGCAGAGTATTCATTTTGCAGGAGATATTGCTGCACTCCCGAAAGGCTAATTTCATTCCAAAAGGCTTCAGAATTTTTCTCTATTTCTTGATGGAGATAATCTGTTACGTATTGGGGAGCGACTTTCTAAATCGGAATTAATTTTGAGGTTAAACATCCGGTTTTACTTCCCAAACATGACTGTGTTGTCGATCTGATCATCGCTCACTTTCATGTCGTGAACTGTCATACAGGCCCAGGACTTCTTATGTCTATCTTACGTCAACGCTATTGGATATTAGATGCTAGGACTGTTATTAGGGCGATGGTGCGGAAATGCAATTGTTGCTTCCGCTTAAATCGGTGTCATTCCTGAATATTACCGGTGAATTCAGTCACTTTATTTTTATATTATTTCTTGTTTCATTCGTATTTTTATTTTTATTTTTTTTTATTTTTTTTTTTTATTTTTTTTTTATTTTTTTTTATTAAATGAAAAGATACATGATTTTTGAAATTCTACGCCAATGAAGAGTACTAGCTCTTGAGCTTGGCGTAGGAGTTATTTTACAGCTAGTTCATTTTTATAACATACATTTTAATTACATTTTCCAATAAATATAAACTATATATAAATATAATATATAAACTACTTTTTTTCACTTTTATAACATACATTTTACTTAGTATATACAATAAATATAAACTATGTTGTGATGTTAATTTTTGATATGCTAGGAATTGAAGTTATAACATTTTGATTGGTGTTGTTATGGTTGTTGATTTTTTTTAAAGATTAATTTGACCTTTTTCTTGAATGTTACGAAATCTGTTATTTTTTTAATTTCTTCGGGAAGATTATTAAATTATTTTATGCCTTTGTAAATATAATTGTTGTGCATTTGTTGTGTTGAAAATAGGGGAATTTGGAAGTAAAATTTATGCCTTAATGATGAGTTGAGTTTAAATTTTTTAGTTACATTTTCTTTGAATATTTGTAGTATTGAATCTTTTTTGTAGAGGTCTTCAATTTTTGGTACTTCGAAAATTTTGAACAATGATGCTGAAGGGAATGTTGGTGGTTTTTTTAAAATTACTTTAATAATTAGTTTTTGTACCACTTTTACAGGACTTATAATTTTTTCATATGCACCTCCCCATCCAATGATTCCATACTGAATTAGTGATTGGACTAGTGCATAATAGACTTTTTTTAGGTTGTTTAATTTGAGAATATTTCTTAATCTAATGAATATATAGATACATTTCCTAATGCGTTTAACAAGTTCACATATGTGTCTGTTCCATTTCATATGTTGGTCTACAATTACACCCAGGTACTTTATTTCAGTTGCATGGTTTAATATGGTACATGAATTATTACAGACATCTTTGTTACATTTTGTGTTGTGTATAGTTATGTTAATGTTGGGATAAGTTTTGGATTTATTTATTGAGAAAGGGATATAAACTGTTTTTTTTGCATTGATTGTAAGAAGGTTTGTATCGAACCAGGTTTTTAGGATATGGATGTCATTATTTGCATTTTCGTTTACAATTTTCCAGTCACTACCCTTAATTATGATAATCGTGTCGTCCGCATAAGATATAACGGTTCCACTGAGGTTTTGTTTAAAAATATCGTTTACGTACATGATAAAAAGTAATGGTCCCAAAACAGTACCTTGCGGTATCCCAAAATCACTTGTGAGTGGTAGACTTGGTGTGTGATTAATTTTTACAATTTGTGTTCTTTTGTGAAGATAACTTTTTAGCCAATTTAGTGCTCTGTCATTAAAACCCACAACCTTTAATTTTTGTATTAATTTGACATGTGATATACTGTCGAAAGCTTTTTGGAGATCTACAAAAATACCAACACCTTTTAATGATTTGTCTAAAGCGTCTTGTATAGTACTAGATAATTTAGCAATGGCGTCTTTTGTGCTTTTGTTTTCCATGAATCCAAACTGGTTTTTGTGAATTATGTTATTGATCTTAATGAAATGAGTTATTCTTTTTTTAGAAATTTTTTCAAATATTTTTGCAATGTTTGATAGTAATGAAATAGGACGGTAATTGGTTGGTTCTTCCGGATTGCCGGTTTTAAATATTGGTACGATTACGGATTGTTTGTACATGGACGGAAATATTCCGGTTTGAAAACTTGTATTGATTATATGAGTTAATGGTTTTGATACTTGTGATTTTATACATTTCAGTGTTTGTATTGTGATCCCATCAAAACAGTGGCGGCGTAAGGGGGGGGCGGAGGGGGCGGTCCGCCCCGGGTACCAAGCACCGAGGGGTGACAACGACAACTCACTCGTACAGCCAAAGAATGCACAAAATCTTCCTTTATAAAGACATATCAATAAATAACTACCTACTCTTGTACCTAGCTTCCTGCATAGATACTAATACAATTTTTCGAATATAATTTATAATTCCCTAAAGAATGAATTCATGTTGCATTCATTCCCTAAGATTACATAGTCCCCGAGGAAAATAATTTCCCTCAGAGCCTATGTCATCTTTGGGGATGCTGTGTGGAGGGTTTTTTTAAGGATAGGAGAGTTCTGGGAAGGAAAAGGGTTTAAGCGCTGGGTAGGAGTTTGGGGTTCAGTGTGTCCTTTATTTTATTTATTAGCGTTATGCTCATGGTCAACCGCCTCCAAGACCTAGTCAAACCTCACCCCATCAACCCGAGCACCCCTGCTAAATCACAAAAAGTAGCGAACCACTTAGGGTGACCTACGGCAGAGATTTCGGTTATCCAATAAAGGTTCCCGGGGCGGCGGTACCCATTCCTGCCTCCCAAATTGTCTGATCTTATATAGTGTGTACCTAATATCGAGCGCGGTGTGAAATACTAATGAAAAATATAGGCGTGTCCTTTAAACGACTATCAAAGATAATATTATGGAGTGCTCATCACGACGCTGTTAAATCACTGGGGAATAATTTTGAGAAGGTTGTATCAACACTCGAAGAGATGTGTAATCCCAGCACAGCAAAGAAAGCGTCGAAGCAAGAGAAGCAGCATCAATACTCATACCAGCTTTGTGTGACTTCAGTTTTCTATGCTATATTTCTTTTTGGTGTGAAGTTCTAGAAGAAGCTAATCAGCCAAAAAAGTATATATAAAAATCTGAACTAACATTGGAAAAGTGTGTAATAAAAATTAAATCTGTTAAAAAATATCTTCGAATTCAACGTAACCAAATAATAAAAAAGGCTATTAATAAAAAATGTGAGGAAGTCATTTTGATTGAAGGAAAAAGAGAAAGGAGGCGATTTCTAAAACGTATGCCTGCTGAAATGGCCCGAGATGCTGGACTTACATTACCAGAGAAGCTGCAGAAAGCAATGTTAGAATGTGACGATAGATTTTATGAAGAATTAAACCATCGTTACAGGGCAACGGATTTTATGTTGGTTACATTTAGTGTTTGTTATTCAGCCTAAAACGTTGGTAAAATCACCAGAAGAAGTGGAATGGTTCCAAATGGAAAGTAAAAATTTGCTAGCTAGCTAATAATATGATTACACTGAGCGAGTTCACTAGCAGATAGTGAATACGCCGGCTAGTAGCTTGTAAACTCGCTCAATGTAATCGAGGATTGATATTTTTTTTTAACAATGTGTGTTTTGGTGGCTGCGTGTGAAAGAAGCTTTTCACAGTTAAAATTATTAAAATCGTACTTTAGGTCCACAATGAGCCAAGCGCGACTAACCAATATTTCGATTTTATCAACTGAAAGAGACAGGTAATACATTAGTTTAATGTGATCGAATATATTAGTAAAATTAAGTCTCGTAAGCATGTTTAGTATTTGGTGTTTTATTTTAAGTAGGGGGTGCTCAATACAAAACCGCCCCGGGTGCCAATCTACCCTACGCCGCCACTGCATCAAAACCTGGGGAAGAACCACCTTTCATACTTGTAATGATTTGTTCGATTTCTTCTTTTGTTGTTGGTTGAAATAGTTCAAAGGTATGCTCATTATTTACTGTAGTGTTTGGGTCATTTGGGGTCAGGTCTTGTTGAATTTTGCTAGCCAGGTTTTTTCCTACATTAGCAAAAAAGTTATTGAATACATTTGCGGCTTCTAAGGGTTTATCTTTACAGCAAATTTTTGAATCATTATGTCTTATTGTGTTGATTGTTTTATTTATACTCTTCTTTCTTTTGTAAGTTCTACGAACTTCCAAGGCGGGGAATATGGATACGCCCCATAAAATATATTTAAATACATTTGGGCATTAGTCTCATTTAAATTAATAATTTATGCTATTGGACCATGGGGCGCCATCTAAGGTGGTTGTATTATATTGAATTTATCTATCTGACATTGAAATTCAGCATATTCATGCATTTTCTTACCTCTGTGGGGTTTAAAGCCAAGAGATGTCAGTCCTAATCAAAATTAACCCATAATTGAAGTATTGTTGTGAGGTTTTGGCATGTACGATTAATGTGCAAAATTCATAGGTATTCATTGTTTGAACTTCTTTCCTGTGATAAACATCTGTTGAGATTATGCAATACCGCCTTGGCAAAATCAATATTTGAAAGAAACTAGTGTCGTTTGTCTGGACATCGTGTGGAGAGCTGCATTCCCTGAGTGAGTATTGTTTTGTTTTCACTGAGAATTTTGGAATTACTGTATAATCTGTTTTGTGTCACATAGGGAAAAGTTCATCTTTCATTAATTTACATAGGGTATTATTTCCCCTCGTGTCTGTGGCTATTTATACGCCCCTACACCCACAATTATAACCTAAATATATAACCTACAAGCTAGAAAGTTGCAGCAATTAATTACAAATAAAAATAAAATTACAAAAAATAAATAAAGACACTTTGATCAACAATGAACCGCGCAGCAACGGACGTACGTGTGCACACCCGCACTGTTTTTGGACGACTAAAGCGCTCGTGGAATCCGAAACTACATACATGTATACATACAACATGTATATTTATGGGTGGGTGCTTCCGATTAAATCGATCATAAAATGGTAGATCTAAACAACATTAGCAAAATGACGTTCAATATATTTAAAATGATTTATTCGTCAAATTTTTTTTTCTGTATGGGCCCCGTACCAGAAAAAATACATTGAGAAATTGGAACAGATCCAAAAAAAGTTTCATAGATACCTATACATATGTGAGAATGCATGGATTCATGCATCATGAAGATCTGCTCACAGAAACGCGTTGCCAAAGTCTCCAGTCGAGGAGGAGTGGTGCTCTTGCAGTAACGGCGTTCAAAATCATTAATAATTTAATAGATAGCCCATACCTCCTGGAATGTTATAAGTTGAATGTGCCGAACAACTACAGCCAGGGACGGTACCACGATCTTCTATGTATCCCACATAGCAGAACGGACGTACTGGCTCGGCACAGCATACGGTACGAGGTATAATGTTGTTAAATAACGCTTCCAAAACAGTTGATATCTTTGACAATAGCCTTGAATTGAATTGAATTCAAGAGGCATTTAAGTTCTACTATACCCGCTATAATATTATGTATGTATCTCATGTTTCTATTTATTTGCCCATAAAGGTGTAGTTTATGTCACACGTGTATTATAAATGGACACAGTCTGTAATACACAATTTAAAAATAAATTAAAAATTAAAATTGAACTGTAAAACCTGGCAAGCACAATTAACTAAAGCTACAAATCTTATTTTTTTGGAAAAGAAAAGCAACTAAAGCACGTTGGTAGGGATTTTTAATATGACCTATTTGACAACAACCAATTTAAAACGGGTAGGTAAGATATACTAATGTAAATTATATACTTTATTACGGAAGGGAACACGTGCTTAAGTAACTTCCGTAGCCATTTCATGGTAAGGAAAAAAACTAATTCTACATGTTATCCTAGAACATGGAAGGCGATAAAAGCTTTCAAACATTTTGGACAAAATACTGGAAAGGAAGAGTTATGTAACCTTCCACCACACATAATCTAAGATGACTTAAGTCGCACTCATATATAAAGACCATACTTGCTGTCGTTTCAAAAAAGTAGCTAATTTGTGGTGACTAAAACGCCATAAAAGTGCTCGGATCGCAATGAAACTAGGACCAAACTACGCAGAAAAAAAATCTTAGGTTTTTTAATTTTTTAAATGGGTATTCTAGCAATTGTGTTGAACTACAACACTCTTTGGTATTTCTGTTTAAATTTTAAGTGATGTAGTTGAAACTCCAGAATTGTTAGCATTGATAAGCTTTTGGATTCCACTGCGTCACACTACAAGCCGGGATTTATTGCAGTCCAGAAATTCTGAGACTAACTTCCATGTACCTAGGTATATTCCTCTTTGCCCAGAATAATAATGGAGGGAAATAATTCTACCAAGTCAGTGGACATCTTCAATTTGTCACAAAATAAAGACAAAATGTCTTTTCTGAGACAGTTCATTTATGTTATGTACAATAAATATGTATAAATTTTGTATAAAACTGCGTTTATTTATACTTCGCGTATACAAATGGGATTGCGGTAGTCAACCTAACTAGGAGCTAGCTAAAATGGTTCTGGCGAATGATAATTGAAACACAGCCTCGGAGCCCCCTGATCCCCCTGCCGGAGAGCTTAAGCACTACGGCTTGCCATCTAGCGGATTCTACCGAAAGCTGATGTCACCGCCATCTGTCTCTACAAGGCGGAAGCTTTTACGATACACCACACTATCTATGTCTAAAAGTCCCTAAAAAGGACGTTAATTAATGAATAAATAAAAATAAATACCCCCATTTAAGATAGGGGGGATGGGGGTCACGGTAAATATTTTTTCCATCAAACTGTGCTCTAGTATGGGCTAGAAGCGCCCACACTTCCATGGTCGACGTTCAGCTTAATGCCACAATGCGAACCATCAGCGGAACTTTAAAATCTACTCGTCTTACTTGGATTCCAAATATCAGGCGAGAGATTGCAACACCAAGGGAATACAAGAAGGCGCTGCAATAAAGCGGTATACCTTTGCACGACGATGTCGTATCTCACCCGGCATGCCGCTTGAAGTCCCGAAAACCCTAAACAGAATAAAAAATACTCCTCCGATCACTTCTCACCCCAGAAGATAGGTGGAAAGTGGAGTGGCAATCGGCCAACGTGAAAAATGCCAATCTCGTACAAGACCCCACTGAGAGACAGCCTCATCGCCTCGCAAACTCTGGTCCGCCATCAATAGGATAAGGTGCTCCCATAGCCGTTGTGTCCATATGATGTACAGATGGGGGCTGAAAAAGTTGGCGATGTGTGAATGCGGTGCGGTGCAGACCACCGAACATGTGGTCAACGAATGCCCGCGTCATTCATTCCCCGGCGGGATTGATGAAGTCCCCAGGGCCACGCCTGAGGCCATAGACTGGCTCTCAGACCTAGATGTCCTCCTTCGACCCCCCCACCATACGAAAGATGAATATCCCCATGAAGTCATCGTTCAAAAATTCCAAAATGATTTATCTACCTCGTAGCTTGTATGGGACGAAACGAAGTGCGCGGGCGCGCTGTGGAAATCACTAAAGTTTTTCATTACCCAACTTTACGCGCCGCGCAATATTTATTCAACTTTTATTAGCAAAAGTACCTATTAAATTTATATTAAAAATATAGACCTTTTTTCCAGCATGACACCTGCCACTTGCGAAGTAACAAATTGGGTCGTGTAGCCTCGCTAATAGCGTCTGACTGGTGTGAATAATTAACAAGCGATTAACTGGATAGGTTCTTCTTCCCTATCCACACACTCCAGCGCCCCTTGACGGATAGTCCCGTAATTGGTACGTCAATTAAACCGTAATCTGTATAATAAAATCTGCTTATAAGCAGACTTATCGATATCGACGTATGCCTGTACCTATCGATAACTCTGTTACAATAACATATTATCCAAAGTGGCAGTCCTGGATTTGTCAATAGGCCCTATAGGCTGCGGCCTAGGGGCGGCAGAGTTCAGGGGGCGGCGCTCACTCGCTTTGGTAAGCCGTTAATTTTGTGTACGATTATAAACGACAACAAAAGTCACTGTGGATAGAAAGACTTTTCAATCTATTTACCTTTAGACGCCCCTCCAGACATACGGGACCGCGGATTTGTGTCGTTCAATGCCCAACAGTTCAATTCGGGACCGGTGATTGTGGTGCAAATATTTCACAAAAAAGGCTTTGGCATTGGGCTATCTTTATTGCACGAGCGTGGGGAGAAATAGGTGTAGGACCTCGTATTTTTAGTGATTTTCATTATTTTTTTAAATACATAAGGAATATATATTTTTTATTTATACCTTTCGGTCATTTTACATAATATGTGTATTCAAGAGTATATTCTAAAATTTTCAAAAATTTTCCTCAAAAAATAACGGAGATATCAACTGCCGCGCATTGTAAGTCGCCATCCGGCTGGACAAGTTTTTTATAAGTGCTTCTTCTATTTGAACCTCACTTCTTACAAAAAAATCGAAAATTAAAATTTTTTTGAGAAATGTGAAAATTTACTAATAATTAATACTAATGATTTTTTAACATTCTTTTAAACGTTTTTTTGGCATAAAAACAGATATTGTTTAGGATTTAGTGTTCAAATATAGCGCGTTTATATAAGGAAACTATGTGCTGAGTTGATAAAGATTGATAAAAAACTGTAGGAGCTAGAGCTAGAGGTTACAGAAATTCTAAAAAGGTAATTTCGAGAAAAATGCGTTTGAAAATAAAAGTGGAAGTAAAATGGTGGTAGTTCGACCGAGGGACACTCACTCAAACGCATTAAACTTTTAAATGGCGTGGAAATTTGGTTTGAAAGTTTCAGAAAATATTTTTGAATGGTTCTACCATCGATTTATGAAAAAATATAATTTTTTGAAGCTTCTACGCCTTTTTCCCACCTTAATGGAACCTTTAGAGATCCAGTGATCCCATACGGCACCGCGGATTGCGTCGTGCGATTATGGTGCGAATATTTCACAAAAAATGCTTTGGCAGTTTTTACCTTTGGTTACTAATCATATTTTGGAATGCTATTTCGGACTTAATAAAATGAGTGCTCAGATTCAGAGCTCATCTGGTGATTTACTGACGGTATCTGATTTTTGTGGATCTCTTCTCGAGTTTATTATACCAGAGCAAGAAAACTTTGATTATTTCGAAGAAAGTGCAATTGAAATGAAAGAAATTTAGCAATGTGAGGGCGACATTCAAAGTAAGATGACCCAAAGAGAAAAAACTTTATAGACGAAACATCAAGTGAGGGTATTGAATCAACTTCCTGGATGAGATCTGAATTAGAGAGAGGCATATGCGAAGGCATAAGGCATAATATGAAAGCATAATACTTTAAAGAAAAAAAATAAATTAATAAATGGGTGAACTTTCAACACAATGAGTCTCAGAAAAAGCTCAGTCTCTTGTGCAATGATTTACAAGACGATTTAGTTTAGGAATGGGTACATTTTCAAGGTTACGTTTTCTCTAATAAGGGAACGTACCCATACTACGTGACCTGTTCGGGGGGGGAGGTCTTCAAAATACTACGCTTGGTACAAATGAGCGGCGGCGGCCTTAAGTTTTTGGTCACTGGGGAGGGGGGGGGGGGTTTAAAAATTGCAAAAATTGGTCACGTAGTATGGGTGCGTTCCCTTAAACGGCAGAGAAACTCGAATCTACAACATTACTTAATCTTTTTAAGGAAAGTTTTTGAGGAAACCATCTCTGTACAACGTTTACCCAAACTTGGATATAGCTCTCCGCATCGCATTTTGCACTCCGACCACAAATTGTTCTGGAGAAAGGGGTTTTTCCTGTTTAAAGCGAGTGAAGAAATACCAAAGGTCTTCAATATTGCAAGAAGAACTTTACTCTTCGGATCTTCTATGCATAGAAGCAACTATGAAGCTAATGATTTAGTCAAATAAAAAATCCCGTAAAAATTGTGATTTTTATTTCATGTTACGCTTTTATTTTACGAACAATTCATTCTTTATTTAATTTTTGAATACCTACTTAACGTATATTTGAATATTTATTTTTAAAATTGTGCCTCACCTAATAAAAGCCTACAAGTGAGTGATCATGGTAGGTGGCAAGTGGCAACTTCTAAGAAGGAGGAAAGGGGCGGCACAAATGAAGTGGCCTATACTGATGAAAAGTGTAAATACGGCCCTGCAAAGTGGTCATTTTCAATTAAGAACTTACCAAATATAAGAATTCCATAAAAGAGTAGATAGGTATTTCTCTGATGTTTCGTGAATAATTGTTTCTTATTGTTTATAGATATAGAAATGAATCGCTGAATGTGTTGCTAAGCGCATAACTTTCGAACGACTGCACCAAATTGGATAATTCTTTTTTTTGTGTGTTCGTTATTGTCAGTTCAAGGTTTTATAAAACTTCCGGTGAGCTCTGGCATTATGAAATTTGTATAAAAAAATTGTTATTGGTGGCACGCGAGGTTTGAAAACTGAATGTATGGAAAGTGGGAGGGAGGGAGAGATGGATTGGTGGGGGGAGGGGGGAGGGAGGGCGGTGAGAGGGGGGGAGGGAGGTGGAGGAGGCGGAGTGGGAACCCCCCTTACACCATGCGAGCCAAGCCGCGAGAAAAAGCTAGTTGTTTATATTTATAATTCTGTTATGATTTGATTTGTATGTACCTGTCTTCTTATGGTTACCAATGTTTTGAATTATATAATTTTTGGCTTCATATTCTTTTCTTACAAATTTAATTATTTCTTATTAGTGTAATGCTGTCGAGTTAGAGGTAATGTCGCAAGGAAGAAATCCATGATTGGATTTATTTTGTGTATATTACTCATGTATCATGTACAAACCGAAAAAATGTAAACCGTCGATTTCCCGAAAATTAATGAATAAATAAATAACTGGAATTGGCTGGGATGGTCGAGCGTAGCGAAGTCCTTCTTTTAAGGCCGGGCGCATCCATCCGATTTTTCCATCCGATTGTCTGATCAGACAACCGGAAGGCCTTCGTGTCATACATTTCTTACGAAAGCCCGCACACATCCGATTCGAAAACCGGATTGGTAATAAAAATAGGCCACGCCCTTCCACGCCGGCCGTCCGATCCATCCGACAACCGGATCGGATCGAACGAAAAAGAGCGTGGCCCTCGGTTTTATTACCTTTCCGACTTTTTCTCTCAAATCGATAGGTGGCAAATGAGTTTTGTCATCTAACTACTCATCACCGCAGTAGAAATGTTTCAATACCTACACAAAACAAATATTACTTAATTTTCTTTAAACAGATTAATTTGTAATCAAGTTCTGTTGCGTAAGTATTATTACAATATGACATGCACTAATTTGGGAGGCGGATACCGCCGCCCCGGAAACCATTTATTGGATAACCAACACCCCTGCCATAGGTCACCTCAAGGGGTTCGCTATGTTTGGTGACTTAGCAGAGGTGCCCAGGTCCATGGGGCCATGGGCCCGTTTGTCTAGATCTTTGCGACCAATGCGTTTGCCCACCTACTGCTGATCATAAGCGACTGAGACCAAATAACCGGACGCACGAATCGGATGTGTGCGGTGTTTATCCGATCCGATTGTCTGATAAGACAACCGGAAAGCAAAATCTAATGTATGCGGCCGGCCTAACTGGACCGTTTAGCGTTTCATCTGCTTGTAGATTTGATTGTACGTTCCATTTATGTTTCAAGATTAAAGATTATGTTTTCGAATTTAAAATTGTCGCGTTTTTTTTTTACTTTCTTATTTGCATTTTTTTCAATATTTATGATACGTACGAGAGAGTGATCTCTCTTTGGATGAATTGTATAATTCCTTAATTGATATAAAAAAATATATTTATTTATCTACCTACTTACAAATCTTGTGATTTAACCCCTCAGGATAATTTGTTCACTTTTGGTAAGAGCTCATGTAGGTCTCATGGAAATCGCTGTTTCTCCTTTACTGTCATGGTAAGAAATATGATCTAAACGGTGTAAGAAGGAAAAAACACAAAGCTTTATATTCAAATCTTTTTAATTTACGACGAAAGACAAACATTCCCGGGTTACGAATAACCCAACAATGTTTGAAAATCTCCTACTACCACCACAGAAAACCGAAAATGTTGCTTGTGTTGTGATGGAGGACTTAGCCAGCCGAGGAATCGAACACGCGACGCTCGGGTGGGACCCAAGGGCTATGCCCACTCAACCACTGACCGGTTAAAATAATTCAATTAATTAATAATTCGGTCAATATTAAAAGTGAAGTTACGGTAACTGGTCTGATAAAGTATGTATGTGTTTTTATTATTTTTCATTTTCATTATCTGTAAGTTTAGATAGAAAAAAGATAGGTGGACCACTTTTAAATCTTTTTTGTTTGCATTAAAAAAATATGTATTTAATAAATTTTATGATTATTTCTAATATCTAATAAAATTTTAAACCGAATTTCGTTACCTTTAAAAAAGATTTGAATTTTCGGATATGTGCAAAAATATTACATTTGAATTTTTTAATATTAGGTCTACAACTGAGGAAAATAATTTCACTTAGTACCAATGCTGTGAGGAGTTTTTTTAAGGAGAAGAAGTTCTGAGAAGGAAATAGGCATGAGGGGTGGGTAGGAATGCAGAGGTCAGTGTATTCAGGAGTGACGGACGCATAAATCCATCCCTCCAACTGCGGTAGGAAGCGATTTTTTATTTTTTTTATTTATTAATCTTAAGTTAGCTCACATCTTTGTGTGTGCTAATATTTTTTAAAGATATAAACATTTACATTGGTTGTCAAACATAATCATTCTTTAAATATTTCACATAAATAAAGACATTAATAATTGAGGTAGACATATTTTCGTAATTCTTTTTTAAACTTATTTATATTTTCTATGTCAGTAATTTCATTCGGGATGTTGTTATACAGTTGGACGGCCTGGTACATCAGAGATTTCTGGGTGCTTGATTTTTTTCTTGTCGGCAGTCTAATTTGCTTTGAATTTCTTGTCCCGTGACCGTGTGTTTCGTTATTATAATGTATTTTTCTTTTTAGTTCCTTAGACATCATCCCCGTGTTAATTTTATGTAAAAAAATAAGTCCATTCAAATACACAGTTTGCTTCACCGTTAATATATTTAGCTCTTTTAGCATGTCTCGTATTCGTGTGTATATGTTGCGCTTAAGTATTATTGGGTCGAGAGAGTCCTGCTGGAAAGGTCACAAGGCCTCACTTAACCTGTATCTGTCGATCAGTCAGACGCGTCCGCCGCCAAGACCTGAAAAACCTCACACCATGAACCCGGGCACCCCTGCTAAGTCACCAAACGTAGCGAACAACTTGGGGAGACCTACGGTAGAGGTGTTGTTATCTTTTTATGTTTTGTTTATAATTTGTTATGTTATGTTGGTTATCCAATGAATGTTATTAATTAATTTTGTGTTATTTTGTTAACTTGTATAATTATTGTTAACCTCAACACAGGCTTGTCCTAGTGAGGTAACAAATTGTATTGTAAACATTTTTACCTACAGTGTAAAGAAACAATAAATAAATAAATAAATAAATAAATAAATGGTTCCTGGGGTGGCGGTACCAAATAGTCTTTGCAATTGCAGTCTTTGGTTTAACCGAGAAATGACGCTCCAATTGATAAAATATTAAATTTCTCGATTAATAAATTAAAAATAATTCGACTTTTAGCGGTTAGCCCAACATCCGTTTTATATCTGCAAAATCAATTAATCGATTAATCAGGGACTAGTGAAATATTTTTAAGGGAGCACCTTCTTCCTTTTGTTTCCTCTCGAGTCTAGCGTCATAAAAATGCGTCCCCTCTTAACCCCTTCGATGCCATAATGAAACAAAAAACAGAAATCTCTTTATAATATTTTTTCGGGTCGGAATAATGGGATCGTGATTTCGGCAATGGGATCTTATTTTTAAATCTTGTTTTTTTGTGTGTTTATTTACCCCCTTACTAATAAACATGTTTTACATTTTACACAACTGATAAAAACCATTTACCTTACAAATCCCTCATAATTCCGGGGTATTTTGTCAGCAAAAAAAAATATTTCCATTTTGCAATAAAATCTAAATAAATGGAATATTTGGGACCTCTAATTTTTTTTCTGTTAAGTGAAAAAGATGATATCCGTCAAGTGGCTGCCGCCAGTGTTTGCCGCCAGTGTTTGATATACATTTGTGCCCGTTTTATCGCATTTTCCATGACTTTCCCGCAAGATTTCCGGTGATAACTGTTCGCATTCCTCTCGAATAATCTCCTTAAGGGCTGCGATTGTCTGAGGCTTGTTGGCATAAACCCGCGACTTCAAATAGCCCCAAAGAAAGAAGTCTGGGGTGGTTCAATCGGTCGATCTTGCTGGCCATACCAAATCGCCAAAGCGAGAGATTACGCGACCAGGAAATGCTTCCTTCACAATATCCATTGTGGTTCGTGCCGTGTGCGTGGTTGCACCGTCTTGTTGAAACCACATGTCCACCAAACCCCGCTCATCCAATTCCGGAAGTAAGAAGTCATTTATCATGGCCCTGTAGCGTTCGCCAGTAACAGTGCCCGTATTGCCAATAGCGTCCTAAAAAAATACGGGCCAATCGCTCCTCCCATAGTCATAGTCCCGCCGCATCGTCCCAGTCCCCGAGACGAGACGGGGTCTCGTCCCGCGTACATTGTCTCTAGTTTATAGTCTGTCGCTAACGAGTTAGTCCGGGACGCGGTGTCGTTTTCACTTATTCAGGAATTAAATCTCAATTCAGTTGTGACGTCATCGTCCCTGTGATCGCGTCAATCTCAGATCCCAACAGGACCGAAACGCAGTTCCTGCTAGGTCTGCAGCTCGCGAGTTATCAAGTCAAGAGGCAAGAGGCAAGACACTAGTCAAAAGTTACTAATTCATACCCCAATGCTCGCCGCGAATCTGTCCCTGCGGTTCACACATTCCTCTCCGTTGGCCAAGCCGTCAATTTCATTACATAGCTGATTGAAAACTTCCTACTTTGAATCCCAACTTAGCTAGAAATCCGGGAATGATTTATTATCGTTATTTTTTGGTACGTATCAAAGCTATTGGAATACAAGTACCTACCTTTGAGACGCAGAACCTCGACAATCGGCTGTGGTCAGCTGTCATAAAATAATGACTTTAAATGATAAAATGTTTGTTTATATTAGATCACGTGAAGTGGAATAATTTTAAGTTTAATAAATAAAATAAAATTAGTAAAACTTTTGGGATGAAACAAAACACTGTTTAATTTTAAGATTTTATTGCTAGTCTAATACATTTTTCTTGTCATTTTTTTGTTAAAATATTACATTAACCCCGTAGTATAATTTTTCAGAACGACATAATTCGTAATATTTTAAAGTGAAATAGCTAAATTCACCCTAGGAAGAGTGCTTTGTGTAGTGAAAACGTCTTTAGCACCGTTGTGTTTTGAAACTCGATGAAACGAAAAATAACGACATTCAAAAGGGGAAATTTGGGAGGCGGTAATGGGTACCGCCGCCCCGGGAACCTTTACAAGATCTCTGCCATAGGTCACCCCAAGTGGTTCGCTACGTTTGGTGATTTAGCAGGGGTGCCCGGGTTCATGGGGTGAGGTTTATCTAGGTCTTGGAGGTGGATAACCAGGACACACTGAACCCCAGATTCCTACCCACCCCTTAAACCCTTTTCCTTCCCATAACTCTCCTCTTCTTCCTTTCATTTAAAAAAACCCTCCACACAGCATCCCCAAAGATGACACAGGCCCTGAGGGAATTTATTTTCCTTAAGGCCTCCCGTGTGGAGGTCATGTAAAAAAAAAGGTAAACACTTACATTTATAGGATTTAGTCTAATAGTGCTTCGTAGCTTATCGGTCTCCTCTTAGTGCGGTGCTTCGTAACCTCTCCACTCATTTTTTCTTTGTTTTCTGAATTAGAGAATAGGTATATATATATATTTTTTTTAATTAAAGGAATGAATAGAAGGAATCAATTCAAAAGGCCAGGAGAATCAGACTGAATCGATTCACGCCTGGGAATAAATCTGCCCATGTCTACTAAGAAGCACAACGGATTGGAAATGGACGTCAAAGTGTCCAAAATTAAAGCTTTGTTTTATTTTTTATTATTCATTTTAGGGAACATACCCATACTACGTGACCTGTTCGGGGGGGGGGTCTTCAAAATACTACGCTTGGTACAAATGAACGGCGGGTTGCTTAGGTTTTTGGTCACCGGGGGGGGGGGGGGGTTTAAAAATTGCAAAAAATTGGTCACGTAGTATGGGTACGTTCCCTTATCAAGGTAACACTGATAATTGCCTGCCTCTGAATCTTTAATTTCGAAGTATGAATCTTTAATTTATGACTCTGGATCTTTCATTTCAGGCTATTGTAATCTTATAATATATCTGAACATGAAAGGGTTATCGCCCCGTCAGGATCTTTGTCTGTAATTTCGAATAATTAATCTTTAATTTCGAAGTGTGAATCTTTATTTTTTACTATTGTAATCTTAAATCTGGATTCAAAGGAGTTGGCGCCCCGTCAGGATCGCACTGCGAATCTTTTTTTTTTAATTTTTGTTCATTCATTACATAAAATTTTATGGTTACATTAATTAGAGGATTTTTCGACCACCATGCTAGGCTGATGCCCGTGTTATGTTTAATTTATGACTATAAATTTCTGTCTCTGGATCTTTAATTTCAGACAATTGTACTCTTAAATCTGGATACGAGAGGGTTGTCCTCCCCACACAACACTTGGAACATCGCGAGGGTAGGTACCTCCCGCACGGAGCCAAGTGTGAAATAATAATCAAGGGGCAGCCCACTACCGACCTCGGCTGACGAAAGAAGTGGCCAAGGGCTTTTTAAACGTAGTAATTGTTCATTTAATGAACGGGACGCGGGGGGTACCTACCCGACACCTACCGACGAGTCTTAAAAGTGTCCCGGCTTATGGCAACACACGTAGCGCCCGGCGCGCGCGAAAAGGGTGATGGAATTTTTTTAAAGTGCAATTAAGAACACACCGTTTTAACTACCCAATTTGCACGCTGGTTCACAACGCGCAGGTACCTATCCACATTTAAATAGGTACCTACTATTTTATAGATCGACAGAGTTAGCTGTGCAATTGGGGGAGGGGAGGACGACTCTACCGTATATATTTCGGTTACCAGTGCAAAATAAATCACTGATTTATTTATCGGCCATATTTGGATCAGTTAATTATTTCTTACTTTGTCATAAGTCATAATTGACGAGCTCACATAGTGGCGGACTAACGGGGGGGGGGGGCAAAAGGGGCGGCCCTCCCCGGGCCTTTGGTCCTGAGGGGCCTCCAAACGCCTCCATATTCCTCCATATTTTTTATTTCATTTTCTGAAAGATGCATTTGTTAATTATGTCCTTACCAAATGTTTTAAGGGAATTCGTAGTATTGACGAAGATAAAGCATTTTATATGAAACCGTTTTAAACAGTTTGTTGAATTTTATTATCCTTCAGCAAAACTTTAAACGCGATTTCTCGAAACGATGGTGGTAGATACATTAAAATTTCAAAGTTAATATTCAAGTTATTTTTTATGTGTACAAGAGTCCCAGCTGCTCCCATCTGGAGCCAGTGAGACTATAGCATCCCCAATTGGGGTATGTTATGAGGCTGAAGGTAGTGAGGAAGGGAAGGAGATGGGGAGAGGCAGGTGGGGAAGTACTTGGCTATTCAGATCTGATCACCAAATACAGCTAAAGCCATTTCAAGCAACGTTTCAATTCTGAAGGGTGGTCTTATACCAGGGCGATACTGAGAGTATCTTCCACTCTGGAACGTGCTACAAATAAACTATATATTATTTTAAAATAAAAGAGTATTTCTCTGGTATTTCGTGAATAATATTATGTTTATTAGGAATCGCAGACTTTTTAACCAGTGTTTAGAGGAGGGTTACACACCATTAGATTGGAGAAGGGCTGTAATCATGCCATTATACAAAGGTAAAGGGTCACGTATGGATTGTGGGAATCACAGGGCCATTAGCCTGCTTAGTTCAGTCGGGAAGCTGTATGATAGAATATTGATTGAAAGGGTACGCATGGAAACAAATGATAAAATGTGGGATGTGCAAGGAGCTTTTATGAGTGGAAGGGGGTGCATGCACCAGATCTTCTCATTGCATATGCTTACCGAGAAGTTTCTTGCAAAAAACCAGAAACTTTTCTGTGCCTTTGTAGATCTGCAAAAAGCATACGATTGAGTTGACAGGAAAAAGCTATGGAAGTTGTTGTCCAAGTATGGAGTGAATACGAATCTCATACAGGCAATGGCGTCTCTGTATGAGGGAAGCGTTGCATGTATTAGGGTGAACGGCGATTTTACGGGATGGTTTGACATCACAAAAGGCGTTAAACAAGGCTGCGTAATGTCACCGTGGTTATTCAAGAATTGAAAGAGATGGGATTGGGCACGAAATTGAGTAATCTGGAAGTATGTTGCCTGTTGTATGCTGATGATGCGGTGCTAATTTCTAACAGTATGGAAGATCTACGAGTCTCTCGTCTCTAGGATGAACGAAGAATGTATGAAGACTGAGTTAATGATGAATGTAAGTAAGTCTAAAGTCATGGTATTTGAAAGAGAGAGTATGAAAACAATGTGCAACATAGTTGTGAATGATTAGTGTTTGGAGCAGGTGGATGAGTTTGTGTACTTGGGAAGTATGTTTACGAGAGATGGGAGGGCTGACAGAAATATCGAAAGAAAGGTAAATGCAGGCAACTCTATTAATGGAGGACTGAACGCCGTTGGCGCCAACAAAAAACTGTCCAAAGAAGCGAAGTTAGCCGTCCATAATGGAGTGCTAGTACCTACCCTGATGTATGGCAGTGAGGCATGGAACTGGCAGAGAAAGGATGAAAGTAGACTGAATGCTGTAGAAATGAGATCCCTGAGGCGCATGTGTGGTAAAACCATGTACGATCGTGTGAGAAATGTGGAGATCCGGAAGAATGCAAGGCTGATGTAAGCGTAATGAGTAAGATTAAGACAGGGACGCTCAGATGGTTTGGGCATGTAGAGCGAATGAATGAGGAAAGGAGTGTAAGGAGAATATATGACGCAAATGTGAATGGTAGAAGAAGTCGGAGACGCCCGAGGAAGACATGGCACGACCAAGTGAATCAGATACTTGAGTCAGCCATGTGAAGAGTCGGAATAATAGAAGAGCTTGTATGAGACGATGTATGAATGTGAACGAGGCAAGGAGTGTGTGCCAAGATCGAGTTGTTTGGCGGTCCGTCCTCTCTGCCTACCCCTGCGGAAATATCGTGATGGTTAGTTAGTTAGTTTTAGGTAGTGAGGCATGGAACTGGCAGATGAAAGATAAAAATAAACTGAATGCTGTTGAAATGAGATTCCTGTGGCGTATGTGTGGTAAAACAATGTATGATAAACAATGTAAGGATGATGTAAGCATAATGAGTAAGATTAAGAAAGAGACCCTCAGACGGTTTGGGCATGTAGAGAGAATGAATGAGCAAAGAAAGTAGTGTAAGAATAATATAAAATGTGAATGGTAGAAGAAGTTGGGGAAGCCCGAGGAAGACATGGCAAGATCAATTAAATCAGATACTTGAGTCGGGCCATGTCAAAAATCAGAATAATGGAAGAGAATGTATGAGACGATGTATGAATGTGAGTAAGTCACCCCCCCCCCCCCCCCCCCCCCCCCCCCCGTCCCACCACTCGTTACGCCTCTGTATATAATACTTATGTACAAACCGAAAATATGTAAACTGTCGATTTCCCGAAAATTAATAAATAAATGAATTAATTGTGAAATAACACAAATTAATCAAATAAAATTTATTTGCGCATGACGGGATTCCATCCCGCGACCTTCGGAGTCAAGAGCCTTACCCCTCGACCACGGAGGTCGTCAATTCTGTTACTATCAATAATCAATAATAACAGAACTTGAATAGAACTTTTCACCGACCTTGAATTTTGAACTGAATACCTCGGGGGTTTACAAGTACCTTTGAGGTCTGCAGGGCCGTATTATCCATAAGGCAGTGTAGGCAACTGCCCAGGGGCCCCGCATTGGCTACACCATTTCTCGACAAGAGTAGGCAGATGGAATGAGATAGAGACTTACCTAAATACCTTCCTTTTTTTTCTTTTTTTTTAAATGAATACTTAACAAGAGTCCCAACTGCTCCCGTCTGGAGCCAGTGGAAATATCATCCCCAATTGGGGTATGTTGTGAGGCTGAAAGTACTGGGGAGGGGAAGGAGATAGGGAAGAGGAAGGTTGGGAAGTACCTGGCTATTCAGATCTGGTCACCAAACATGTCAGAAGCCATTTCATTTCATTTTCAACATGAATATTATTTACAGTTGTAAAAACCTTATCCTTTCTGTCCAGTTGGGGGGCATTGTGTATTGGTTACAAGTGTAAATAGTTGCATTTGTTCATTATTATTTGTTAGTTCCTTATTTGGTCGCATGCAGACACATATTGTCTTTGACCCTGGAACTATTAAAATTATATGGATAGGTTTTATCACATCTGTGGCATCATAGAATCCTTTGGGATCCATTTATTCATCATTAAACGATGAAGAAATGGGTCCACGAGGAAATGTTGTTAATGGATCCACAACAAAATGTTTGTTTTCACAACCGAGGTCTGCCACCGAATTCACCACAACTCTTTAGGTCTTCACATTACCTTTCAGACTCCTAAATAGACAATTCCATTGGTCCGTCATCGGATGATGGTGATATTGAACGACAGAGGAGAAGTATCAGTGTTTTGTCAAATATGATTGCCCGAAGATTCTTCCAAGGCAGCATAATGTTAAAAAAACATTGTTCAATGCATTCTGCACCAGCCTGTATACATGAAACATTGTGTCAATACCGAGTAAGCTCGATGGAACGTCTCCGGATCCAATATAATAATGCATGCAGAATAATATTTGGATACAGTAGGTATAGCAGCGCATCAACTATGTTTACGGAGTTAGGACTACATGGATTCGCCAGCCTGATGAGACCCGGGTCACTGGAGCCAGGATGAGGCTAATGACCGCACCCTTCCAGCACCAAGCGCCACTCCTGAGTGAGCGTTGGGCCCGAGCTCATTCAAGATCATGCCCTGCATAATAACGGATTATTTATTTTTGCTATTATATATATATTTTTTTTTTTTTTTTTTTCTATTTTAGATCTTGTTTCTTTACTGTGTAAATATATAAATATGTATAACACATCATCTCTTTGTAGACTTCAAGGCCGCGTACGATAGCATAAACAGGAATGCATTGTACAATGCAATGAGTGAGTTCGGAAAACCACGTAAGCTGATCAATCTGGTGAAATTAACAATGTCCCCAGTAACGTGTAGAGTCAGGGTTGGCAGTGATCTGTCCGAGCCCTTTGAAGCGCTCCACGGGGTGAGACAAGGAGATGGATTGGCCTGCCTCTTATTCAACATAGCCTTAGAAAAAGTTATTCGTGACTCAGGCATCGAGATAAGATCAACGATATTTGACAACTCTGTTCAACTATTGGCTTACGCTGATGATATCGACATAATCGCGAAAACTCCAGATGCTTTACGTAGCGCCCTTATAAATCTTGAAAGCTCTGCCAAAAATATGGGTCTCGTAGTAAACCAGCAAAAGACCAAATACATGGCTGTAGGATGCACCCAACAAATCCCAATTCTCTCATGTGGAAACCAAAATTTCGAAACGGTACCAAGATTCACATACCTAGGCTCCCTGATAACAAACAACAATAATACCACAGAGGAGATCCAGAAGCGCATAGTGAACGCAAATCGCTGTTATTTCCACCTACAAAACCAATTAAAGTCCAGACTGCTGTCCAGAAACACGAAGATATTAGTGTACAAAACACTTATCAGACCAGTACTTACGTACGCAGCTGAGACTTGGGTACTAACTAAGAGGAATGAGCGAGCACTGGACGTTTTTGAAAGAAAAATTTTGAGGCGCATCTTCGGACCGGTTCTAGAAAATGGATTTTGGCGCAGACGTTATAACAATGAGCTCTATACTTTGTTTAAGGAGCTAAACATCGCAAAATTTATAAAATTGGGAAGACTTCGGTGGCTGGGTCATGTGGAGAGAATGACCGAGCATCAAGCACCAAAGTCCCTGCTGAACTCAAGACCAATAGGGCGAAGGAGCCTGGGAAGGCCAAGACTAAGATGGAGCGACAACGTCCTCAAAGACATATCTATCTTGGAGCTTCCAAACTGGAGAGAGCTGGCACAAAACCGAGATGAGTGGAGGAAGACTCTTGAGGAGGCCAAGTCCCACTAGGGGTTGTAGAGCCAATAGTGATGATGATGATGATAACTATTTGGGACGTGTGGGATAGCACTATCCTGCTCACATCCTGGAATAAACAATTATTATTATTAATTTTTGTGTTTAATATTTCATTTCTCATGCTCAATTGTTTTTATTTAATTTCAGTTTCAGTGCCGGCAACCCGGGCGTTTATTTAGTTTCATGGTTATTTACATTGTTTTCTTTTCTTTTACCCGCCTCACTAGACAAAGTCTGTTCCGAGGCGAGTAAATCACATATTATGTTTGTTCCAAAAGAAATGTGTGTATTTAAACAAATATATATATGTATGTAAAAAGATAAAAAAGATAAATTATATGTTGGTATATTAAATATTTACATACATACTTTGTTTTTTAGATAAAATTAAATTAACATTTTGTAACAGTTGAATATAGCGGTTACATAATAGAAGTAATAATTAATAATTACTCATAATAATTAATGTTGCAAAATTGCAGTTTCTCGTATTTGTTTTATTTGTATATTATATATTTTCGTGAGAACTTGTATGAAATGTTATTTATTTTGAATATTTTGAATGTCTGTTCTTTCCTTTTCATTCAACCATATTACAAATCTTTTGAAAAGCCAATTCAAATTATTTGGGGTGACGTAAGTTTTTGTTTGTGTTGGAAGGTGTTGAAAATGTGTGGTGCTAGGTTAAGATTCGTGTTTTTTTGCAAAAGTTGATTTGATATGGGGAACTTGAAAGTGCTTATTAATTTTTGCTCTTGTGTTTTGTGAGTGAGGTATGTGGAGATGTGAAGTTTTGATACAGTTTTTGTAAATGATCTTCCTTATGAATAGTTTATTTACGTCTAGTAATTTGTTTCTGATCATTAGCTGTTCCGTCGGATATTGGTAAGGTTTATAAAACATAATTCTAATTATTGTTTTGTGATTTATTTTAAGAGAATTGAGGTAAGTATCTGCTGCTCCTCCCCAAACTGAAATTCCATACGTTAAAATACTTTGACAGAGTGCGAAATATATATTTTTTAGTTGATTTAATGACATGATGTTTCGTATTGTTTTGAAGATGTATGATAATTTTCGTATTTTTTTTGATAATATATTAATATGGAGATCCCATTTTAGTTTATGGTCAACAGTTAAACCTAGATATTTAATATTGTCTGCATAAACAATTTTGTCACAAGTACAGCATGTGTTATTTGACGAAATATTGGTGCAGGGGTTAAGATGTAGTTGTGGTTGGCTATGTGGTTGACCAGCCTTTGTTTTGCTAAAAGTTAAATATTTTGTTTTTGAAATGTTCAGTGTTAGTAGATTATTTTGTAGCCATTTATTTACTACAGTCATCCCTGTTTCTGTGTTTTTGAATACCTTTTCCCATGATTGTGCCTTGAACAAAATTGCAGTGTCGTCTGCATAACTGATTACTTTGTACTCAATTTTTCCTAGGTTTATCTCAGTTAGACTATTTATATAAATGAGGAATAGTATGGGACCCAAGACGCTGCCTTGCGGTACTCCATACCTGATATCTGCTTTGTCACTGCTGTATTTATTTATTTTTACTATTTTGTTGTCTCTTTTCAATGTAGCTGACAAACCATTTTAGCGGTTGACCAGTTATACCGATATTTTTGAGTTTTTGTTGTAGTAAGTTATGCGAAATAGTGTCGAAAGCTTTTGCTAGGTCTAAGAATACCCCAATCACCTTTGATCCGCCATCTATGCTTTTCACTATGTAGTTGGTTAATTCTGATAAAGCATCTTCTGTACCCATTTTGGCACGAAATCCAAATTGGCGGCTTGAGAGCAGGTTGTGTTTTTCAAGGTACGCATTTTACGTAATTTATGTGTTGATATTAATTATTTTTTACCTCATCTTATTATTTGTATTTGTTTTATTATTTCAAAATATGGAATGTATTGCATTGCACTTCCCCTGCATACATTCTGTTATAAACTATTATTATTGTTAAATATTTTTGAAGTGAAAATTGTTGTGATTTGAAACTCGATGAAACGAAAAAGTGACACTAAAAAGAGACAAACAAATACATACATCTATAGCCGTGGTCGTCAAAACTACCGCGGTCTGCCGGTTTCTTTTTAAATATAATACATTTTTTCATGTATTATTATTTTTTTGCGGCCCGCACAAATGTCCCGTTTTCTTTTTAAATATATTTTTTATGTACAATTATATTATCCGTTTTTTTTTTAAATATTTTGTGTACGTATACCCTTATGATTTTAAAACGTTGATTATAATTGATTGACATTTGATTTTAAAACGCCCAGCTGGTTTTTGAACACATCCTAAGTCGTAGAAATGAGATCCCTGAGGCGTATGTGTGGTAAAACCATGTATGATCGTGTGAGAAATGTGGAAATCCGCAAAGAATGCAAGGCTGATGTAAGCGTGATGAGTAAGATCAAGAAAGGAACGCTCCGATGGTTTGGGCATGTAGAGCGAATGAACGAGGAAAGGAGTGTAAGGAGAATATATGAAGCAAATGTGAATGGTAGAAGAAGTCGAGGACGCCCAAGAAAGACATGGCACGACCAAGTGAATCAGATACTTGAGTCGGGCCATGTCAAGAGTCAGAATAATAGAAGAGAATGTATGAGACGTTGTATGAATGTAAACGAGGCAAGGAATGTGTGCCAAGACCGGGATGTTTGGCGGTCCGTCCTCTCTGCCTACCCCTGCGGGGAAACGGCGTGATGGTTAGTTAGTTAGTTAGTTAGTCCTAAGTCGATTTTGAACGCGCGCATAGTGTATGTCATAGGTTCTCAAAGTGGCGATAACGCCCCCTTGTGGTCATTTGAAACTTGTCAAAATTAAAGGGCGTAGAGATGGCACAGTAAGGGCATGGGTAGGTAAAAAAAAATGGTCTAAAAAGATAAAAAAACGCGCTGATCATGTAATAAAGACCCAGAGAAAATTAGAGGGTGTTGAGATGGCACAGTGAGGGCGTGGATAGGTAAAAAAATTGTCTAAAAAAAGACCAAAAAATACGCTTATCACGTACTATACAGCAAATTAAATTTTAAACTTTAATATTGGATAATTTTTGTTATTGTATGTATTGTAATCATTTTTATCACGTGTGTGAAAATTCACACATTTCAATAGTTCGGGAAGTCGATGAAAATTGAACTGAAAGATTCCATTACAGATCAACATTATTTTTTTTTTATACGCACCAGATTTAAATGTCCGGGTTAAATTTTCCCCACAGGAAAAACTAAACCCTTTCACACACTTCCCCAAATGATCATCTAGTCAACCCACTCTATGCAATTGCACTATATAAGTATTATAAATACAAAATAATACAAGAACAACATGTCAACCTACTAGAGACCAAATGGGAATATAATTCACCGACTCCAGATATTTTCATATCAGAGGGTTCGGCTCTGTGGCATTTCTAATTGAACCTATAATTCCTATCGATCCCTCAATATAAATATTTAAAAAATCTTTTGTAATCCTACATGTATTTAAAATTACTGATTTTTGCATTTTTATATAAAAATTCTTTGACAAATCTAATATGCTTAAATTTTGAATCAGATTCCTAGGTATTATGCCAGTGGCCGAAATAACAAATGGTAATATTTTTATAGTCCGAGAATGCCAAATTCTTTTAATCTCATTTCCTAAATCTGTGTATTTTCTAATTTTTTCAGAAACAGTTTTTTTAATATTACAGGAATTTGGAATAGCTACATCAATGATATAAGTTATTTTTTTTAATTTTGTTATGTAAAACTATATCAGGTCTATTATGACTAATTGTTCTGTCTGTTAGTATAGTTTATGATTTTACGTATATTATGATTATTATTAAGAATTACAAGAAGGAAGGAGGCATCAACTCGGTACATAAATTCAAAAGAATTGCTTTTTTAACTTGCTGAAGAAAAAGGTACAACCCCCCCGAAATCATATGTGTGCGGCCCGCTGTGATACCTCACATTGCCCTATGTGGCCCCTGACCAGAAAAGTGTGACGACCGCTGATCTATAGGATTTAGCCTGCGAGAGAATGAGTTAGAATAATCGGTTACCTCTTTGTGCAGTGCTTCAAGCCTTCCCACTCTTGACTACTTTAGTTTTCTGAAGGTTTCACTTCTACCGTGTGTGAACTGCACACTTGTATTTTTTTTCAAAGCTTTTTCAAGAGTAAAGAACACACCCTCAACATTTAAGACCATGAAATTTATTTTATAAAAAATACAATCTAAATTCATAAATTAAAATTATCATATTTTTTTTAATTTATTTATTAAATTAAAATTATCATATATATAGGAGAGTTATATATAATCATTATTAATACGTATTTGCATATTTATATTATGTATAAGCATCGCAATTGTTTGGTATGAGCGAGCTTATTCCATTCCGGGGGGGAGGGGTTCGTTGAATCCCATGTGGTGGGGCTCCACCATCAGTTCCATCATGGCGTTGGGGTGGGGCACGGGGGCGGGGACGGGGGCAGGCACTGGAGCCGGCACGGGGACAGGAACCGGTGGGATGCTGTAGTCAGTCTGCAATAAATAAAACAAATCATTACTAATTATTATAACTAGGACGGATTGCCAAACACACTTGGTCTTAGCACACACTCTGCAATTTGGGAGGTGGGTGTGGGTACCGCCGCTACAGGAACCATTTATTGAATAACCATGCCATAGGTCACCCGAAGTGGTTTGCTACGTTTGGTGACTTAGCAGGGATGCTCTGGTTCACAGGGTGCGGTTTGTCTAGGTCTGGCGGCGGATGACCTGGACACACTGAACCCCAGATTCCTACCTACCCCTCATAACTTCCTCTCCTTCCTCTCCTTAAAAAGACCCTCCACACAGCATCCCCAAAGATTACGGTTCCATGCCAACTCAGAATGAAACTAACTCAGAACCATCTCAGAAAGGTCATTAAAACCATTAAAAAAATAATTTTAAAATAGCCGGTAACCCTAACCTAACTTAACCTATTTAACCAATTTTTAAAATATTTTTTATCATCTCTCTGAGATGATAAAAAATGATGACCTTTCTGAGATGGTTCTGAGTTGGTTTCATTCTGATTTGGCCGGTCACCAAGATTAAATAGGCCCTGAGGGAAACTATTTTTCTCAGGGCCTCCTTTGTGGTTAAAGAAAGAAAAAAATAAAGTATCTGGTTCACTTAATCGTACCATGTCTTCCTCAGATGTCCCCGACTTCTTCTATCATTCAAATTTGCATCATAAATTTTCCTTGCATTCTTCATTCATTTGCTCTACATGCCCAAACCATCTAAGCGGTCCTTTTTCACTCACTATGCTTACATCAGCTTGAATTCTTTGCGGATCTGTACATTTGTATTCATAATTTGTACAAAATTTTTTATATAATTCGTAATTTGAGAGGCCGCAGCTCCGGCAACCATTTATTGGATAGCCAAAACCTCTGCCACAGGTCACCCCAAGTGGTTCGCTACGTTTGGTGACTTAGTAGGATACATGGGGTATGGTTTATCAGGGTCTTCGCGGCGGATGCGTCGCTCACCAACTGCGTGGCAGGCAGATCGGGAGAGACTGCTTGACTTTTGATCTTTCTCGGAATATCGCATTGCACTGCAGTGGGAGGAATAAATTCATACATCCGTCACTCCTGGACACACTGACCCCCAAATTCCTACACACCCCTCAAACCTTTTCCTTCCCAGAACTTCCTCTCCTTCCTTTCCTAAAAATACCCTCCACACAGCATCCCAAAGATGATAAGAAATAAACATAAATTTTTGAAATTCAAAATGAAATGAATGAAAAAAAAACACATATTTTATTAGACAATGTATTACATATAAACATTAGCGTCACTTTACTTTTTTGTTGTTTCATGAGAAAATAATTAATAAAAAATTCCCAAACTTTCATAATTTTCTTTAAAATTGCGATCGGAAACTTTGGTATCATAAAGATGTACATTTTAATTATTTTCAGGTTAACTTTTAGTTTTGAATATTAGCAAAATCGTACGGGGGTACTTACGATCGGCGCGCATGATACGCACATGAGGATCGAGTAGCTTGTAAGTAGCGTCATGTACGGAGGCACTAAGGGGTATAACTAAATCATAATTCTGTCAAGTATAGGTCTCGCAAGTTAAGTTGACTTCATCACAGTACTCACACAGATGCAAAACTTTCATACAGCGTGTTTCGTTTTAGGCTTTTAACAAAAAAGCAATTAATAATTATTTCACAATTGAGAATTCGAATCCAAAGCGTGTTTTAATCGGTAACATAAAACTAATGTTGTTTTACAACATTTTTATAGAAATACTGAAGGTTTAGGAAGAAAAATAAGTTTATTAACTAAATGTGATAATCTTCAGGATTGAATTCAAATGGGTATTCATAGTAACAACAAGGTTAAAAAAAAATTTTTTTTTTTTTTTAAATTAATTTATTATAATATGCATACTTATATAGATAATATTTTATAAACTAAATAATCTACAAGCCGCCACATGCCGCTACACGTTTAATAGGCATAGATTTTGATAAGTAAACGACTGTTAAACTTAATTACCAAAAGAAACATCGGTTTCGGTCGGGATAGAAATAGAAAAACATGCATTAAAATTCGGTTTTCAAAGTTAAAAATTTCCCATATAAAACATCTCTATTGCCGCCATTTTTTTGTACAGATTTGACATTTGTAAAGTTTTGTTTAAAACTCAATACGCATGAATTACGTGGTTTACCTAAACCAAGAACCTAAAGTTGAAATGAAGTGTGATTTCCAAAATCTGTGCTTAAAAATTTGGCTGCTTATGGATTAATTATTTTTTATAATTATGTGTTGGCAATCATCAGCAACAGTAATTATTTAATTATGTATCAGTCATTATCAGCAACTATCTATACGTATATTATCATAGTAAAAATTATTGTATCCAAAACTGCACAATATTAAAAACAACAAAAACAATCAAATATTTAGGAGTCATTATCGATAAAAATTTGAAATGGAAGGAACAAATTTGTCAAGTTGTAAAAAAAATTAGAAAATTGATTTATATATTTTTAAGAATCAGAAATTTTTTATCTGTAAAAAACTTATATCTAATATATTACGCTTTGGTTCAATCAACTTTACAATATGCTATCATTAGCTGGGGATCCGCATACAAAACTAATCTTTCCCCAATTGAAGTTGTGCAGAGGCTAATAATTAAAATCATATTGAAAAAACCTTCTGACTACCCAACGGATCAATTATTTAAGGAATTCCAAGTACCATCTTTCAAAGATCTATACAATAGAAATGCATTGATTCAAACTATAAAAGAAAAAGAAAAATATCAATTTATAACTGAAAACCGTACTAGACATAAATATATTTTCTCATGCCCAAAATTAAACACTTCCTTTGCACAAAATTATTATACTTATCAAGGAAGACTTATTTTCAACCGATTACCGGATGAAATTAGAAAAATTAATGATAAAATCCAATTAATAAACACTGTTAAAAAATATTTTAAAGATAATATAAAAAAAAAAAACTAAAAAAAAAGTTTCCGACTAATCTAATCTCAAGAACAACTACTTATAACTCAGTTTCCAAGAGATACTCTGTTCTTCAAATAAGTTAAATTTTGTATTGTTTTTAGCAACTATTTACATATCACCGAACTTACAACTTATTGTTTTTTACATTCACATTGTAATTTAAGAACTTAAATATAGCATTAAAAATGTACACTACTCTTCCAGACACAAGCTAATGCTTCCATGGAAGAGTGGTATTAACGTATTTTAAAATGAACATGTACGCAAATTACTACATTATCTAAATGTATATTATATTTTATATGCTAAAATAAATAAATAAAAATAAAAAAAATAAAAATATATAACAGATTACTAACACAAAGGTACAAAAGATTAACTGTTGAATAGGTACTAGTCTGTGATACTCCAGTTGCCTTAGACGTCAAATCATACAAGTAATTTATGCTTAAGTTGACCACCGTTTTTTACATTATGAATAAGTAAAATAATTAAACAAACGGAATAAAATTTCACGAGTTGGTCCATTCAGTGATTTGCCACGTTCCGTTTCGTAACAGGACTCCATGATGTCGTAATAAATATTACAAACACTTTACAAACACTCTGTAAATCTACTAATAAAGATTCGAATTAAAAATAATGAAAACTATTTATTATTTCAAATTTAAAAATTTGATTTTGTCACTTGCGAAATGTAGGTGCACGTATGTTTAAATCAAATTACGAACCGAATAAATAGAATAGAACAGCCTGTAAGTACAGCCTCAAAAGGGTGTCGTAAAACTTGCCTCTCTTCTAGCTAGTTGCAATAAGTGGGCGTAAGCAAGACAGAGAGCCTTATCGCGTTTGTGGGCGTCGCTTAACGTTCACACAGATAGACCAATACATCAATACTAAGCATTTTTATTGCTTCCAACTTAAGATGTTTTACCTATAACAAGAGCGTTATAGCGGTTAAAAAAAATTTGTTGTGTTTGCCAAAAATTGTACTGCGTACCATTGATATTTTATGTATGCACAATAAGAACGCAGTAAATATATCCCCAGTTGAAACATTTAGCACCATTCAACACATCCCCAAGAAATAAAGCAAAAACAACTTACACCAGCAATGATACAGGCAGTAACAACAGCGGCAACGTGGGGCAGAGCGTTGGGTAGTGAAGGCAGGGCCCTCTCCAGCACGGGGACCAGGTCCGGAGAGGAGTCGAGGGCCCAGCGCAGGGGCTCCGGGGGCAGGCTGGCCAGCACCCCGCAAGACTGCGGCTTCATACGCTGGCAGCACTTGATGAAGCCTTCCCACACCACCTTCTGCTCCCATACCTGGAAAGATTCAAATGGTTTAGTTGGATTACTTTGATTGAAAGTAAAGAAGAAATGGAATTTTGATGCATCTTTTACCATCTCTAGCAGTGACTTTTTTTCAATATTTTCTTAAAATATTTTAGCAGATTATGAATTAAGGAGCCTGAATCAAAGTTCTAGTACTTCTTTAATCAGTCCCCCATTTGATTAAAATTCGCAATTTTCATCAACAAATACTTATTCACCCAGTTCAGTCAGTGAAGATACTGACAGAAGTGTTTCAAATACTTTTAATTTGCCGACGAATACTTCTGAAAACATTTCTTATTTCCAGCTAGATAAAAATTCTTTTTCATATTTACCTTAAAGTGAGAAATAGTTTTTCCTCAGCTGTGATTGCAGCTCCGGTGGCAGTATGGTCGCGCTGCCCGCTCACGCAAGTTGACAAATAACATGCAATTTTCGTAGGGTTTTTACATTACAATTTTTCCCTACCGACAAAACACAAGACCTTTAAGCCAGGTACTATTTTAAATACCCACATGCGGTAAAAATTGCAAGGTGCATATGACGCCATTCTATTTGTATAAGGAACATTAACTTTAAATTCAGTAAATTTAAATGATTCATCTCTTCAAGAAACATAAGAATCTAGTCAATGAAAAAAAAAGCAAGTTGACAAAATGGCGACGTTTACCGAGGAAAATGACGAGTTTCTAGTAGAGTTAATTGCTAAAAATCCACCTCTTTACGATTCTCGACTCAAAACCTATAAGGATAACGTTGTTCGAGATAATATATGGGAGCATATTGCAAGTAAACTCAATAAAACTAGTAAGTACCTCGTATTTTTATTTTTAAAGAATCAATACAAATAAACATTCAACCCACAAATTAAGCTTGCTGTGCGTCGTAGTTCATGCCTACTCTAGTTCATTCTATTTATCCACTGTTCTTGCCATGAGACTTTTCCAGCTTCTGAGGTAAAGTAATCTTTAAGAATATCTCTGATTTGAAATCCATCTATGTTCAGAAACCCACCCTTACGTGCCAGTGGAATCATGTTCTCTGTTGATTTCGTTTCTTTTTCGTTATAACTATAATATGGTATTCCATTTTTTTCTAAATAAGCATCCCGTAGTAAATTATGGAGGCAACATAGTGTAATGATTAAGTCATCGCATATTTCTGGTTTAATTGCTATAGGTGAATATAAAATTCGGAAAACTTGACTTAGAAGTCCAAAAGAATTCTCTGTGACTCGTCTTGCTCGGCAGATGCGGTAGTTGAAAATCGCTTTATCACGATCGCCTCTAATATGGTTTCTGTAATAGGGTTTCATCATGTGGGCATCTAATGCGAATGCGTCGTCACCAATTAAATAATGTGGGGTTAAGATATCTGTCCCTGGTAAGGGTGTCGGTTGAGGCACATTAAATTGATCGGAAATAATTTTTTTTCCCATAACTGACTTTTTAAATATACCGCTGTCTCCTTCCTTTCCATATGAACCCACATCAACAGCAATAAATTTGCAGTTTGCGTCTACAATAGCCAATAACACAGTGGAATAGTAGTCTTTATAGTTAAAGAACATGGATCCACTGTTTTTAGGACACTTGATACGTATGTGCTTGCCATCAATTGCTCCAAAGCAATTTGGACAGTTCCACTTTTTCCAGAAATGTTCCGCTATTTGTTTTAATTGATTTTCCGTTGGAACAGGAAGAAAAATTGATAATAAATTCTTTCGCAAACTTGCAAGAACTTGTTGGACTATTCTGCTTATATAGCTTGCTGATATACGATAATTGAATTCTAAAGATGCGTATGTTTCGCCAGTTGCTAGGAATCTGAAAGTGCAAAAAATCCTTAATTTGTTTGTTTTCTGTACAACAGGGGCAACAAGTACGGCATGCATGTGAGTGACATCAAAAGGAACACATGTTCACATTTAAAAATAGGTTTCTTTTTATATAACTTAAACATACATTTACTATGAGTTTTAAATCCGTTTTAGGTGATGACTGCAGAAAACGCTGGAAATGCATTCGAGATTCCTATCAAAGAATTAAGCGCAAAAATAAATTACCAACCGGATCAGCGGCCGGCAGCAAGTCAAAAAAATGGCCTTTAGTTGAAAGACTGACTTTTTTGGAAAATGTTCCCACTGAAAGAAAGACTATCTGTAATATCGAGAGGACTAATGATGGTAATGATAGCGAAAACGAAGAATCAATTTATGATGAAACCTGTTTCAATAAAGAGATTAACGTGGATCATAATGAAATAGAAATTAATAGCAAAGGAACAAGTGGAACAGTAATGGTCAATGCGCCATCGAGTGCAACAGAGGTAAACGTTGAAGAAACGGCTGATGAAGAACAACATGACAAAAAAACAGGAAGAAGGGGTGTATTGAAAAAAAAGAAACAGAGTCAAAATAGTACTATGCAGGCGGGTTTATTCAAATACTGGAAAGAGAGGGACACTGAAAGGCGAGCCCAAATTCAGGCCCTCATATCTCAGTCTACTTCAAAAAATCGAGAGCAGGAACCAGATGTGGATGGCATTAAATCGTTTTGCTCGCACGTTGGGACAATGTTAAGTAAGCTTACTCCTGCATTAAGAATAGAAGCTAAAACTAAGGTTTTCAATATTTTAGCAGATTATGAATTAAGGAGCCTGAACCAAAGTTCTACTACTTCTTTAAGCAGTCCCCCATTTGATCAAAATTTGCAAAATTCAACAAATCCTTATTCACCCAGTTCAGTCACTGAAGCTACTGACTTAAGTGTTTCAAATACTTTTAATGTGCCAACAAATACTTCTGAAAACATTTCTAATATATATTTCCAGCTAGATACCAACTCTTTTTCATATTTACCTTAAAGTGAGAAATAGTTTTTCCTCGGCTGCGATTGATCCTTTTTTCATTGGTTGAATATCGTTTTCAATTAAACTAAGTACAAATTGAAATTGTGTTTTATTTAGTCTGCAGTATTTCCTGAATTTCTGATCCTTTAGATTTAAGTGCCGTTTTATCAGGATTTGATAGCTGCCTTCATCGACTCTGGATGTATATAATGTATCGATTTTATTCCTTTTTGATGAAAGTAAGAGCAACATTATTTCATCATCCTCTTCTTCGTCCAGTATCAGTCTCTTCACAAGTTCTCGCTTTCGTTCATTGAAATTGTCAGACATAGTTAATGTTCAATACACGACTGCAATATACAACTGTTCGCACAAACTTCTGCTTATCTACTGCGGTTGGGCAGTCGCTGCCCGGGCCGTGGCCGCTGCTATCCGAAAGCTTCTGGCAGCGCCGCACAGCAGTGATAATGGGTCGCGGCAGCTGGTCGCGACTGCCGGGCCGCGACTGCCGAGATCGGAATGCTACCTTTAGTTTTATAATTTTATAATTCATAACTGTATTGACAGCCCGTTCCTCTTGGAATGCTATGGCATATACATGCCTGAAAACTTCAGCTGTCGACACGATTTGTTCAAAATACCATACGGCAGAATAGATGTTCTAGAACAGCATGACGAGAGGAATGGTGCTGTTGAACGAAATATCGGAAACACTAGATATACATAATTCTTCTTTAGATAGCCTTAAGATATTTTTTGGATAATAATTATCTTCCTAGGTGTTAAGACTCTCAAAATGAGAAAATAGTACGGTAATTGGATAATTAACCTGTTGCACAAAATAAATAATATTATTTCTTGTTATAATTAAGTTCTCAAAAGAATGATGAATTGACAGTCGATCCGCACAATAGACACTTTCTGAAATCCGACAGATTTTACCTTTTTGTCTTAATTGTCTCTTAATGCTGTCCTAAATCGAAAGATACCGAATCACCCTTCTCGAGAGATTTTAATGATGAACGGCCGTTGTTCCCAACTTTTTGATGGATCAATCTGAGTCTCCGATCAGCTAAGTGATTTGTTTAGTAACGCTCGATTCGCCTGTTGGTCGGAGAGTTGCGTAGGGAAGGGCGTATTTGTGCATTGAGGAGTGTTAAACCAAAATTTCGGCTCAACAGTCGATTGATTTGAGGAAAAGCAAGGAAAGTTTTGAGGTTATAGAAATATCGCCATCCGCAAGACTGTTGTAAGTCAAATATTTGCCAAACTGAATAATGAACATTGAAGATTTGCAACTTCATTTGTACTAACCTGTCTAGAGATCAGTATGTGCAAGATGTTGATGACAAGAGCCGAGAGTTTTACGGGGTGAAGAGTCAGCGCCTGGAGAACTGACCTCATCAGCAGCACAGGCAGCTGGGGCTGGTCCACGAGCTGACGCAGGACCGATTCCAGCACCTAACAACAGTAACAAATACATAGTCAGAATATAATTCATTCCTCATTGTTTGTTCCAGAATGCGATTTATCCATTTCGCTATAAGTAGTAAAAATTAGTCGTATCATTCGTGTTATTTTTAGTAATTTTAGTTAAACGTATTTCACCTTTGCAAATAAAATTCTTCCTTGGGTTTTTCAAGTAAGCTCCCAACCTTTAGAAATAATGTATTCGGCCTGATATTGTATGGGGACATTCCTTTACCGACAAGGAACAAAGGGTTAATTTCTTAAATTGTTTATTCCTTAAATTGTTTATTTTTAAGTAGTTATGTATACCTGTACATTATTTTATGACCCAAACTAAATGAACTTAATCTCTTAGTTTTAAGTTTGTACCTAATGGTGTGCCCGATTTGGCAAACCTTTAAAAGTAATTTTACGGTTTTATTGTGGGTTAAATTTAAGAATTTGAGATCTGGGAATTTTTAATGTTAGTTTCCCCCATTTCTCCATTTCAGTATTGTATGATGTACTTAATTTTATTGGTGGCCCTTTTTGCCGACTCTCGGGTAATTGTTTTATTGCGGGATTTTAAAATTCAGTTTAGGAGCCCCTCAAATAGTGTCCCAACATTGTTATACCTTTTTGTATTAGTGTATTTTTGCTTTAAATATGGTGAATTTTAGAACAGAGAGTTAGTCTTGCTGTGAGAGTGAAGGAGTCTTGTTATGGCGGTTGAACTGGAAGATATACGAGGTGTATCTTCAGTTGCGCAGAGGGAAGATAGGCCCTTTGCGTGAGTCTCGCTAGTAGAGTGAAGCCAGAAGGTACACGCTGTGTGCCTTCAATTGTGTAATTGTACTGAAGCTGGTAGGTACGAGTTATACCTACAGTTCAGTATTGGAAAACTGACAAGACAGAGATCGAAGTAGAGACTTCGATATTTGTCAGTGTGGTGTGGTCGTGGACCCTCTTGTAATAAATATATTTGTTGCATTGAATAAATTGTGAAGAAGAAGAAAAAATAAGTGTTTTCCTGTCAACTCCATACTGTTGTGCTCTCGTACCACGATAGCAGAAATATATGGTCCTTCGAGCCGGATCGAGAATACAGACATCATGGAAACAGGACGACAATCGAAGACGACATCCATCTGCGGCAGCAAGGCGGGGTCCAACAGCAGCTGGTCGGAGGCACAACTGAAAGCAACAGCTACCAAGGTGCGCATCACAAGACAAAAGGCCCGCCTAATAGCAGAGATGGCTGAAACAAAGATGGCTGCCAAAATGGCGGTCCTGGAAGCAGAGGAGCAGCACGCAGCAATGGTTCTGGAAGTTGCATCAAGGACTTTCCGACGGACTCGGGATGGTCGAGTCAATGACTGGGTGGACCAGTCGAGCCACGGATCATCGTCAGAACTTGGAGACTACGATGAGCAGTGTTTCCTAGTTCAAACGGAGCTGCAAAAGGAACGGCGGTTCTCACGACAGCCGCCTGCAAGTACTGCACATCAGCAGCCCTTGGCAGGGCAGTCTCTCCCATCACAGTTAGAGGATCGGGCAGAGCAGTATATTCCGCTGCACTTGGAACGGCGGACAGAGCATCAACAGGATCTGCTCCATGATGGGCGGTTCTCACTACAGCCGCCCGCAAGAACTTCATATCGGGAGCCCTTGGCAGGGCATACTCTCCCGTCGCAATTAGAGCCCCGGGAAGAAGAGGATCTTCCGCTACAAATAGAACAGCGGTTGGAACAGCACAGCAGTGGGCAGTACGAGCTACTCCCTCATAAAGGATCTTCACATCAACAGCCCTTGCCAGGGCGGATTCTCCCGTCGCCATCGGAACCTCGGGAAGAGCAGGTTCATCCGCTGGAATTGGAACGGCGGGTGGAGCAGCAACAGGATGGGCGGTACGAGGTACCCCCGCACAAAGGATCAACGCATCAGAAGCCCTCGATAGGGCAACCTCTCCCGCTGCAGTCGATGCAGCTTCAGCCAGCAAGAAGTAGCTGCTGGGAGCGGTCATTCAGCAAAGCAGAGAAAAGCAACGGGCAGCAGCGGCCTGCGCCACAGGGCCGATTACAGAGGCCGACATCTAAAATAATTGAAGACCATTTAGCGCAATCGATCGGTAAGGCAATGTTTTCATATGATACCAGGCCCATTGTTAGAAGTTTTTCCGCATTTAACGGCAAACCGATTGACGAATTTATGAGAATTATTATTTTGTTTGTGTTCCTATGTGAACAATTCTATTGGTTACAAGACACGGGACAAATAATCGCCATAAAAGCGATTAAAATTTTGTTTGTTTATACGAAGCATAAGCAAAAACCTGATAGGGTTTTTCTCGAGATGCGGGCCACAGACCCGTTAATTTTATCAGTGTGTCAGAAATGACGCCCCTTAGATAAAAAGGGGTACGCCGTCATTTGATCACACTTTGTAAATATGTTTTTTTTTTTAAATCAGTAGTACCTTTTAAAAATACAAAAATCGCATTCTTTACCTTTTTAGTGAAGTAAATTCACGGGAAGGGGTATGTTTGTTCCAGAATGCGATTTATCCATTTCGCTATAAGTAGTAAAAATTAGTCGTATCATTCGTGTTATTTTTAGTAATTTTAGTTAAACGTATTTCACCTTTGCAAATAAAATTCTTCCTTGGGTTTTTCAAGTAAGCTCCCAACCTTTAGAAATAATGTATTCGGCCTGATATTGTATGGGGACATTCCTTTACCGACAAGGAACAAAGGGTTAATTTCTTAAATTGTTTATTCCTTAAATTGTTTATTTTTAAGTAGTTATGTATACCTGTACATTATTTTATGACCCAAACTAAATGAACTTAATCTCTTAGTTTTAAGTTTGTACCTAATGGTGTGCCCGATTTGGCAAACCTTTAAAAGTAATTTTACGGTTTTATTGTGGGTTAAATTTAAGAATTTGAGATCTGGGAATTTTTAATGTTAGTTTCCCCCATTTCTCCATTTCAGTATTGTATGATGTACTTAATTTTATTGGTGGCCCTTTTTGCCGACTCTCGGGTAATTGTTTTATTGCGGGATTTTAAAATTCAGTTTAGGAGCCCCTCAAATAGTGTCCCAACATTGTTATACCTTATGTTTGTTCCAGAATGCGATTTATCCATTTCGCTTTAAGTAATAAAAATTAGTCGTATAATTCGTGTTATTTTAGTCATTTTACTTAAACGTATTTTCACCTTTGCAAATAAAATTCTTCCTTGGGTTTTTCAAGTAAGCTCCCAACCTTTAGAAATAAATGTATTCGGCCTGATATTATATGGGGGCATTCCTTTACCGATAAGGAACAAAGGGTTAATTTCTTAAATTGTTTATTTTTAAGTAGTTTTATATCTGTACAGTTCAAATAGAATGCATAAATATTTGTTGCAGCCGCCAAAATACAAACAGCCTTACTAAAAAAAACCACAGCGCGACCAATTAACTGTGTTATTGCAATAACATAATTATCCCTTGTATACACTAAATCACGTTTTATTACCAATAACGTTTCTTGCGTGCTCACGCTGTTAAAATGCTTAAAGATCTGACAACGTCGCAAATGGTTATAATTTAGTAAGAAAAAATGTTGTTTTAATTATTCTCCGCCAGGAGCATTATTGGCGCGCGTGTGCATGAAAGGCCCGCGATGAACACACAGCTTGAAAACCAAGCGTTTATGGCCGGATCGGGCGGGATGTCGAAAATTTTGTTAGATGTTGTGATTTTACTTAATAATTTCTATTGTAGTGACGAAATAACTGTTCTATTCATATAATTAATATATATACCGTATTATTTGTGTGGTTTACATAAGTTTAATCAAGTTATTGTACAAACGCCGTACTTTCAAAGTTGAACTGTCAGAATACTGTTTTATAGGTTACATAAAAGATAAAATTAACATTTTAAGATCTTTATTTTAAGAGAATTCCTTAAAAGTGATAAGTTTTTATAATATTAATATCTAATACATGTGTTCGTAAACGTATAAAAAGAAATTAACGTCTTTAGAGGTGCAATAAATCTGTTTTAAAAGTCAGTATTATTTCTAAGTTATTTTTTTAACAATAAACAAAACTTTAAAATTTTTTATTATTCTTTTATTGTATACACGATGAAAAAGTGAGGTGATAGTTTCCTTCCAAATTTATTACATAAAAGGACTGTGTTTTTTAAATTTTGATTTTATTTAAATTTCTCTACATTTTGGTCAAAAATGTTGTGGGAGGAAATTTTTTTCCATTTTTTTCCGAGTTTGAATCTTAAAATATGGCAGTTTTTGAAAGCTAAAGTGTATTTCAAATACACAAATCTAAAAGGTAATTTTATCTAGTTTTCATAAATGGTATTTGTTTTTACGATACCTTCAAAAATAAGAAATATATAGAACATTCAAAATACTATGGAAAAATTACAAATATCGTTCGAACATCAATGGTTAAAACAGAGATAAACTACCCTCTCAGGCCGCGGAAACCATGTGTATTTCTTTCAAAGAACAAATTTTTAATTAGTAATGTTTTCACATCCGCGGCCGTTTGTCAATTGAATAAAATTTTCACTGGGTTTTTTAGTAAGGCTGAAAGGGTTTTCTGGCGGTTCTTTTATGACCCAAACTGAAGGAACTTAATCCCTTAGCTGTACCTTAGGTTTAAGTTGTAGGTACCTTTATTGATGTGCCCTTTTTGGCGAACTTTTAAAAGTAATTTTACGGTTTTATTGTGGGTTAAATTTAAGAATTTGAGATCTGGGAATTTTTAATGTTAGTTTCCCCCATTTCTCCATTTCAGTATTGTATGATGTACTTAATTTTATTGGTGGCCCTTTTTGCCGACTCTCGGGTAATTGTTTTATTGCGGGATTTTAAAATTCAGTTTAGGAGCCGCTCAAATAGTGTCCCAACATTGTTATACCTTTTTGTATTAGTGTATTTTTGCTTTAAATATGGTGAATTTTAGAACAGAGAGTTAGTCTTGCTGTGAGAGTGAAGGAGTCTTGTTATGGCGGTTGAACTGGGAGATATACGAGGTGTATCTTCAGTTGCGCAGAGGGAAGATAGGCCCTTTGCGTTAGTTTTGCTAGTAGGGTAAAACTAGAAGGTACATGCTGTGTGCCTTCAATTGTGTAATTATACTGAAGCTGGTAGGTACGAGTTATACCTACGGTTCAGTATAGGAAAACTGACAATAGAGAGATCGAAGTAGAGACTTCGATATTTGTCAGTGTGGTGTGGTCGTGGACCACCCGAGTGAGGGTAGATAGACCCTCTTGTAATACTGTATTTATTACATTAAATAAAGTGTGCTGAAGAAGAAGAAGAAAAAGAAGTGTTTTCCTGTCAACTCCATACTGTTGTGCTCTCGTACCACGATAGCAGAAATATATGGTCCTTCGAGCCGGATCGAGAATACAGACATCATGGAAACAGGACGACAATCGAAGACGACATCCATCTGCGGCAGCAAGGCGGGGTCCAACAGCAGCTGGTCGGAGGCACAACTGAAAGCAACAGCTACCAAGGTGCGCATCACAAGACAAAAGGCCCGCCTAATAGCAGAGATGGCTGAAACAAAGATGGCTGCCAAAATGGCGGTCCTGGAAGCAGAGGAGCAGCACGCAGCAATGGTTCTGGAAGTTGCATCAAGGACTTTCCGACGGACTCGGGATGGTCGAGTCAATGACTGGGTGGACCAGTCGAGCCACGGATCATCGTCAGAACTTGGAGACTACGATGAGCAGTGTTTCCTAGTTCAAACGGAGCTGCAAAAGGAACGGCGGTTCTCACGACAGCCGCCTGCAAGTACTGCACATCAGCAGCCCTTGGCAGGGCAGTCTCTCCCATCACAGTTAGAGGATCGGGCAGAGCAGTATATTCCGCTGCACTTGGAACGGCGGACAGAGCATCAACAGGATCTGCTCCATGATGGGCGGTTCTCACTACAGCCGCCCGCAAGAACTTCATATCGGGAGCCCTTGGCAGGGCATACTCTCCCGTCGCAATTAGAGCCCCGGGAAGAAGAGGATCTTCCGCTACAAATAGAACAGCGGTTGGAACAGCACAGCAGTGGGCAGTACGAGCTACTCCCTCATAAAGGATCTTCACATCAACAGCCCTTGCCAGGGCGGATTCTCCCGTCGCCATCGGAACCTCGGGAAGAGCAGGTTCATCCGCTGGAATTGGAACGGCGGGTGGAGCAGCAACAGGATGGGCGGTACGAGGTACCCCCGCACAAAGGATCAACGCATCAGAAGCCCTCGATAGGGCAACCTCTCCCGCTGCAGTCGATGCAGCTTCAGCCAGCAAGAAGTAGCTGCTGGGAGCGGTCATTCAGCAAAGCAGAGAAAAGCAACGGGCAGCAGCGGCCTGCGCCACAGGGCCGATTACAGAGGCCGACATCTAAAATAATTGAAGACCATTTAGCGCAATCGATCGGTAAGGCAATGTTTTCATATGATACCAGGCCCATTGTTAGAAGTTTTTCCGCATTTAACGGCAAACCGATTGACGAATTTATGAGAATTATTATTTTGTTTGTGTTCCTATGTGAACAATTCTATTGGTTACAAGACACGGGACAAATAATCGCCATAAAAGCGATTAAAATTTTGTTTGTTTATACGAAGCATAAGCAAAAACCTGATAGGGTTTTTCTCGAGATGCGGGCCACAGACCCGTTAATTTTATCAGTGTGTCAGAAATGACGCCCCTTAGATAAAAAGGGGTACGCCGTCATTTGATCACACTTTGTAAATATGTTTTTTTTTTTAAATCAGTAGTACCTTTTAAAAATAGAAAAATCGCATTCTTTACCTTTTTAGTGAAGTAAATTCACGGGAAGGGGTATGTTTGTTCCAGAATGCGATTTATCCATTTCGCTTTAAGTAATAAAAATTAGTCGTATAATTCGTGTTATTTTAGTCATTTTACTTAAACGTATTTTCACCTTTGCAAATAAAATTCTTCCTTGGGTTTTTCAAGTAAGCTCCCAACCTTTAGAAATAAATGTATTCGGCCTGATATTATATGGGGGCATTCCTTTACCGATAAGGAACAAAGGGTTAATTTCTTAAATTGTTTATTTTTAAGTAGTTTTATATCTGTACAGTTCAAATAGAATGCATAAATATTTGTTGCAGCCGCCAAAATACAAAGGGTTTTCTGGCGGTTCTTTTATGACCCAAACTGAAGGAACTTAATCCCTTAGCTGTACCTTAGGTTTAAGTTGTAGGTACCTTTATTGATGTGCCCTTTTTGGCGAACTTTTAAAAGTAATTTTACGGTTTTATTGTGGGTTAAATTTAAGAATTTGAGATCTGGGAATTTTTAATGTTAGTTTCCCCCATTTCTCCATTTCAGTATTGTATGATGTACTTAATTTTATTGGTGGCCCTTTTTGCCGACTCTCGGGTAATTGTTTTATTGCGGGATTTTAAAATTCAGTTTAGGAGCCGCTCAAATAGTGTCCCAACATTGTTATACCTTTTTGTATTAGTGTATTTTTGCTTTAAATATGGTGAATTTTAGAACAGAGAGTTAGTCTTGCTGTGAGAGTGAAGGAGTCTTGTTATGGCGGTTGAACTGGGAGATATACGAGGTGTATCTTCAGTTGCGCAGAGGGAAGATAGGCCCTTTGCGTTAGTTTTGCTAGTAGGGTAAAACTAGAAGGTACATGCTGTGTGCCTTCAATTGTGTAATTATACTGAAGCTGGTAGGTACGAGTTATACCTACGGTTCAGTATAGGAAAACTGACAATAGAGAGATCGAAGTAGAGACTTCGATATTTGTCAGTGTGGTGTGGTCGTGGACCACCCGAGTGAGGGTAGATAGACCCTCTTGTAATACTGTATTTATTACATTAAATAAAGTGTGCTGAAGAAGAAGAAGAAAAAGAAGTGTTTTCCTGTCAACTCCATACTGTTGTGCTCTCGTACCACGATAGCAGAAACATATGGTCCTTCGAGCCGGATCGAGAATACAGACATCATGGAAACAGGACGACAATCGAAGACGACATCCATCTGCGGCAGCAAGGCGGGGTCCAACAGCAGCTGGTCGGAGGCACAACTGAAAGCAACAGCTACCAAGGTGCGCATCACAAGACAAAAGGCCCGCCTAATAGCAGAGATGGCTGAAACAAAGATGGCTGCCAAAATGGCGGTCCTGGAAGCAGAGGAGCAGCACGCAGCAATGGTTCTGGAAGTTGCATCAAGGACTTTCCGACGGACTCGGGATGGTCGAGTCAATGACTGGGTGGACCAGTCGAGCCACGGATCATCGTCAGAACTTGGAGACTACGATGAGCAGTGTTTCCTAGTTCAAACGGAGCTGCAAAAGGAACGGCGGTTCTCACGACAGCCGCCTGCAAGTACTGCACATCAGCAGCCCTTGGCAGGGCAGTCTCTCCCATCACAGTTAGAGGATCGGGCAGAGCAGTATATTCCGCTGCACTTGGAACGGCGGACAGAGCATCAACAGGATCTGCTCCATGATGGGCGGTTCTCACTACAGCCGCCCGCAAGAACTTCATATCGGGAGCCCTTGGCAGGGCATACTCTCCCGTCGCAATTAGAGCCCCGGGAAGAAGAGGATCTTCCGCTACAAATAGAACAGCGGTTGGAACAGCACAGCAGTGGGCAGTACGAGCTACTCCCTCATAAAGGATCTTCACATCAACAGCCCTTGCCAGGGCGGATTCTCCCGTCGCCATCGGAACCTCGGGAAGAGCAGGTTCATCCGCTGGAATTGGAACGGCGGGTGGAGCAGCAACAGGATGGGCGGTACGAGGTACCCCCGCACAAAGGATCAACGCATCAGAAGCCCTCGATAGGGCAACCTCTCCCGCTGCAGTCGATGCAGCTTCAGCCAGCAAGAAGTAGCTGCTGGGAGCGGTCATTCAGCAAAGCAGAGAAAAGCAACGGGCAGCAGCGGCCTGCGCCACAGGGCCGATTACAGAGGCCGACATCTAAAATAATTGAAGACCATTTAGCGCAATCGATCGGTAAGGCAATGTTTTCATATGATACCAGGCCCATTGTTAGAAGTTTTTCCGCATTTAACGGCAAACCGATTGACGAATTTATGAGAATTATTATTTTGTTTGTGTTCCTATGTGAACAATTCTATTGGTTACAAGACACGGGACAAATAATCGCCATAAAAGCGATTAAAATTTTGTTTGTTTATACGAAGCATAAGCAAAAACCTGATAGGGTTTTTCTCGAGATGCGGGCCACAGACCCGTTAATTTTATCAGTGTGTCAGAAATGACGCCCCTTAGATAAAAAGGGGTACGCCGTCATTTGATCACACTTTGTAAATATGTTTTTTTTTTTAAATCAGTAGTACCTTTTAAAAATACAAAAATCGCATTCTTTACCTTTTTAGTGAAGTAAATTCACGGGAAGGGGTATGTTTGTTCCAGAATGCGATTTATCCATTTCGCTATAAGTAGTAAAAATTAGTCGTATCATTCGTGTTATTTTTAGTAATTTTAGTTAAACGTATTTCACCTTTGCAAATAAAATTCTTCCTTGGGTTTTTCAAGTAAGCTCCCAACCTTTAGAAATAATGTATTCGGCCTGATATTGTATGGGGACATTCCTTTACCGACAAGGAACAAAGGGTTAATTTCTTAAATTGTTTATTCCTTAAATTGTTTATTTTTAAGTAGTTATGTATACCTGTACATTATTTTATGACCCAAACTAAATGAACTTAATCTCTTAGTTTTAAGTTTGTACCTAATGGTGTGCCCGATTTGGCAAACCTTTAAAAGTAATTTTACGGTTTTATTGTGGGTTAAATTTAAGAATTTGAGATCTGGGAATTTTTAATGTTAGTTTCCCCCATTTCTCCATTTCAGTATTGTATGATGTACTTAATTTTATTGGTGGCCCTTTTTGCCGACTCTCGGGTAATTGTTTTATTGCGGGATTTTAAAATTCAGTTTAGGAGCCCCTCAAATAGTGTCCCAACATTGTTATACCTTTTTGTATTAGTGTATTTTTGCTTTAAATATGGTGAATTTTAGAACAGAGAGTTAGTCTTGCTGTGAGAGTGAAGGAGTCTTGTTATGGCGGTTGAACTGGAAGATATACGAGGTGTATCTTCAGTTGCGCAGAGGGAAGATAGGCCCTTTGCGTGAGTCTCGCTAGTAGAGTGAAGCCAGAAGGTACACGCTGTGTGCCTTCAATTGTGTAATTGTACTGAAGCTGGTAGGTACGAGTTATACCTACAGTTCAGTATTGGAAAACTGACAAGACAGAGATCGAAGTAGAGACTTCGATATTTGTCAGTGTGGTGTGGTCGTGGACCCTCTTGTAATAAATATATTTGTTGCATTGAATAAATTGTGAAGAAGAAGAAAAAATAAGTGTTTTCCTGTCAACTCCATACTGTTGTGCTCTCGTACCACGATAGCAGAAATACTCATTATAATGTAAAATCCAATCCCGCAGATTCCTTTTGATCATAAATGGCAGAGGGGCACCTTCGAAGGATCCAAAAGAGGATTAAAAATCCAGGTTCGACCCGGAGTCATAGTAGTCTTGAGCTAGCGAAGTTTTCAAGACTAACCCTGATTTCAATAAATCACACTATTTTCGTAATAACTTACACAGCTACGATTTTTTTAATCCTTCAAAATTCGAGTGTACTTTGTCAGTAGGTAAAAATATTTCCGCTTTGCAATAAAATCCAAATATGTAAATGGAACATTTGTGAAAGTATCTGAAAACTAAATACTGTTTTTGAAAGGGGATGAAATACGCTTTCAAATTGTATTATTAGTAATAACTGTGTAATTTTTTAAATTCAGTGAAACCCTCTTAAGAAGTTTCGTGGTTGAAGTGTAGCAATCAGACGTGCTACTTAAACGCGTAAAGAAAAAACACTGGAATTAACTGTTGATCGTTTATTAATAAGAATTAATAATTCAAATATTACACGGAGCGTGATAGTAGTAAATAACGGTACAAGTTGTTTGGCTTGCTATTCTATCGACTAACTGGGCCAAACCATTACTCCGGCTTTTATAATGCCGCGGCGGAGGTAACGGTTTAATAATTCGGCTGGTAATATCGAGAGAATACGATACGTTTCTCGATGGTTCTGACGCCTAATGTACAGGGAATGTGAATGCTCCGGTACTTTCCATAAAGTGCGACGGGATTCCAAATATTTCAGCGCAGGTAGGTAGGTATTCTTCGTGTTCCGTTCCCAGCTGTACCATGCGGCGACATCACCATGCTGCACAGGTACATACCTTAAGTAGGTACGTACCTTAAGTAGGTACGTACCTTAAGTAGGTACGTACCTGAGTGTTGGCTTCACCACAGAAGTTTTGTTTTTTCGGTCTCTCGGCCTAAAATTGGCCCTATTTTTCCCACATGTAAGGTTTTCCTGCTTAAGAAGTTGGTTTTTTCCGGTCCCTTTGAGAACATCTTAAGAGGGTTTCAGTATAAATTTTTTAAATGCAAACCTTAAAAAGTTTTAAAAATGGTTCGCATTACGTTTTTTCTAACTAAAATTACTAATGAAAAATAATAAAAACATACACATATTTTATTAGACAAATGAATTATAAACATTATCGTCACCTCACTTTTTTGTCATTTTATGTAAAAATAATTCTCAAATTCTCATTTTTTTAAATTATTTTGTGGTTGAGTTTTAGATTTGATATAAAGCGTGTTGTTTTCTCTTTCCAATACCGTTTAAATCATACTTCACTATGATAGTTAGGGACACAACGATTTCTATGAGACCTACGTGAGCTGGAACTAGGTAATGCAATCTCGACTAGAGATCGCAAATTCGAGATCTCGCGAGATTACAAATTACAATCTTGCAAGATCTCGGAATTTTCCGGATCTAGTTAATTAAAAGAAAATATTATTTGAAAGAAAACAAAAACCTTTATTTTTCAATATTTGTTACTAAATAATTAACAGTTTTTTTTTTATTAAAATAATCAAAAGAAAAAATGTAGCTTAAGGAGATTAGAAAGTAATTACGGGTGATTTTGAAAGTAACTTCTTAAAAAACAAAGTGTATTAAGGGTGCTATCTGCTAAACGGCATCTAATGTCTGTTGCAATGCACCCAGCCGCTGAAAATGCCCCCTCCGATTCAACACTGGTTGGCAGCAACGTGACTAAGCAATTATATGCAAAAATCTCCCCCTTATTCCTCCACACTCAAATAGATCCATTTCTTTTTTTATGACAGACTCTTATTTATCTAAACTCGTGGATACACGCGAAAAAGGACTTGTAGATACTCTCAGAGTATCTTCTAATTCCTCTTGAAGTTACGTATTAGTTTGTGACGTATAAATCATAGAAAGAGGCAAGACATTTTCATGTTATGTGTTTGCCACTAATGGTATTAATAATGGTACCAGAAGTTGAGTCTGGTTGTTCACGACGTAATCGTTTGATTATATTTTTAATTTCTTTCCATACGAGATATTTGCTAGGCAATTAGAAAGTTTCATTGCATTCCCATAGCTCCAAGTCCTTTTGATAATTATTCGGATATTTATATATTCGCCCAATCCCGTCGAACTCGAACGGGATCTCGTGCTTCGGGATTGATCCCGAAAAATGTCACGAGATCGGGATTGCATTCCCTAGCTGGGACAAATATGGTTTACTGTGATTAAACGAGTTAATGAGGGAAATTTCCAAATTCGATGCTCAGAAATCTCGGAAACTGTTATATTTCAATTATTAATGCAAACGCTCAAGTAGTTAGTAAATAAAAGTATATTATGAGAATACTTACGTCATGCGTATACGCCTGTTTTTCAGCAAAACACAATGAAGTAGCTTTGATTATAAACTTCAGGTCTGCTTTGGATGGGTCAATCATATGGAGGGCGACTAGCAATTCAGCTGGAGTCACTGAAAATTTAAATACAATAAGTATTTTAGAAATTCTACGGTTGAAATATTAAAAAAATTAATTTTACATTATGCACATTATTTTTTTAATTACCTGGTAAGGGGTGGTTTTCGTCATTGTGAAGTCCTAATAGTTTATTAAACACTTCTCTGACCACAATGGGGTTTAATTTGATCAATTTTGGAAGAGCTGATAACACCTGAAACCACACAAAATGAATTTACAATTCGAGGTGATCCACTAGTCATTGAAAAATTCGAAATCGGAATCCCCGCCTCTTTTAGGGGCGGATTTAAAAATACTTGGGAGAAAACTTTTTTGGAAAGGTTGGAGAAGATACTTGAGAGTTGTTTTTTTACAGGTTGATTATTACAATAAAAAGAAATTTAAAATCGATTTCGCAGAACCAAGCCTCTAGGGACATCCATTCGCCGCCGCAGTGGGGCGTAACTAATAGTACATTCTTTATAGGTGCATAGTCTTTTTAGCGGGCGGCACAGAAAAAGTGAAAGAGGTACGCGAGAGGGAAACGCGGGACAGAGGGGAGGGGGTTCATGGAGAGTGGAAGACAGGGTAGGTGGAAGAGAAACATGGGAGGAAAAGGGGACGCGGGAGGGGAACGGGGACGGGAATGTGGACGCATGGGAAAGGACACGCAGGAAGAAACAATTTCTTTGTATGTGTGGCACTGCAATGCATGCCGGGCACTCGCTAATAAGTTAATTATGACTTATCAATTTTATTTCTTACTAATACTTTAACAAAACTTAACAATCGCTTAAATTAAATTAAAATATAAACAAAAATTAAAGTTCTGCAAAAAATTCCACATTTTTACTCATTGTGATTAATCAGTCTCTAATTTTTTTTTCAAAACCTTAATTTGGTAAGTGAATCGTCTTATTGTCAAGTTTACAAATGGGTTATTGCAATTCAGAAGCAACTTCATCACAGTTACGGCACACTATGATGAAATGAAACGTTTTCTAAAAGTTCCTAGATTGCTCGCACGGGGGACATGCGTCACCCACGGACTTTATAAACGCTTTGCGCACAAGTCCACGCACCTAGAGTGATGGCGCACTACTGACGCGTGGGATGATTCATACTTGAGGAATACCTGAGAGGGCAGCACTGAAGCGCTTTTCGTTAATTAGTTATTAAACAATATTACACCCTGGATGACATATGTCACACATGCGAGCCCTCTAGTGTTAATATTCACTACAGTCAAATGAAATGTTTAAGACATACCTCAGAACTCACTTTTTCACATAACGCTGTTTTTCCGCATAAGGGCACAATTATATTAGCCAAATATTATTACATAATGTAGTGTTATGTTTTACCTCTTGTTTAGTTAGTCCATTGATGACTGGGATCAGGAACCTGACATCGGACACTCTCTTGGCGTAGAGTTCCCGCACTTTATTTACCAAATCTTGAGTTGGAGGAGCTGAAAAAATCAATTTAGTTTTATTAAATGTATAAAAAACTACTTTTGTAGTATATAACTGTAGTACATATATATTTATGATTAAATGTTTAGTTTCAACATCCTTCAACAGATGTCGTTAGTACAGTTAGTTATACATAGTTTTATGGTGTCTCAATAGATGTCAGTTAAATAGTACTTTAGAAGAGCATGATAGAGTGAACAAGAGGAAGTTAAGAATTTCTCACCCTTGTCAGTCATCAGGTGTATGATCCTGGTGACCAGGGTCTCCGCCCCCTTGGGGCACTCCTCGATGAAGGCCAGCAGCGTGGGGTTCTCGGGGCCCAGCAGTGTGACAGGGCCCTCCAGCAGGCGCAGGACACAGCGCTTGCCCTCCGCCGAGGCCCCTGAATAAGCGCGGCACAGATCCGACAGAAGCTCTGGAAAAATGAGGTTACGTTGTATGGCGAGGGTAATCATTGACTGATGAAGGTATAGACTGTGATTACAATAGCACCAGGCAAGATATACATAAAACATGATCTAAAGGCGAGTCGTTTCACAGAATTTGAAAAATACATCAAACTTTAAAGATAAAATTCACATTCTATTCAAGTTCTGATAATATTTCATTATGAGCTGGTTGTTTCGCAGTACTTGTATGTTAACAGAACTTGAATAGGGCTTTGAAATTTTTTGGTGAATTGGTCCAATTCTGTGAAACAATCTGTCCAAAGTAATTACAAACACTGCCATAAGTGTAAAAAAAAAATTTTTTTTTTTTCAATAATATTCATACCTATATATAATTTTTTTACACTGAGATGATGAACTTTCAAGTTTTGCATCTTCACTATGTATTTACGGTTCTTTAGATTATCAAAAAATCAATCTCGCCTTGGATTTTGCCACAAAATTCATTAAAAAAAATAGATTTTCTTTTACTTACTGATTGCATTTGATCCACTTCTTGCATAGAAAGCTTTTGCAGAAAAAAATACGGGACATTTTATTTTAAGCATGAAAGCAAGCAATAAATATTAAAACGTATCTACATAAATGCTAAATATAAAGAATACAAGTCAAAAGCAGCAACTTTTCAGAAGAGCAATTTCAAATTTATGAACTTTGATTACTTTTATTGTGTGATTAAATTAGGGGGCATTTAATCTCTGTCCTAGTCGTCATAAAAAAATTTACAATTTTAAAAAAGAAACAGGTCGCTTATCCTTCGCCGATTCTTAAGTGTGTGTATTTTTAAGGTATTTAATAAAAAAACTGTAGTTAATTTGATCTAAGGGGATATTTAACTTAAAATTAATAAATCGTGGAAACTTTCGCTGAATTCTTTTGTAATTTTTATATGAATTTTATTGTGAGGTGACCAAATGACGGAATTATACTCTAATTGACTACGAACTAATGAGACAAAAAAGTGAAATAAATAACATCAATGTTATTTATTTGGATCAATCTATCTGTGGGATTCGAGATGTATTGTCATAGAGAATAATCGTGGTGTGAATGAAATAGTTGCATCTACTTCAGCTAATCTAGCTGGAGGCTAAGGGGTGGAAGCTGGAGGCTAAGGGGTGGAAGATGGAACTGTGGCAGCCCAGCGCACAGGGAATTTGAACACAGATAAACACAATGATTTATTATCATATATTATGTATTGTGATTACTTTAAAAGGCTCTAATGCAAAGTTATCAATTTGCACAACCAACATTATTTCTTTGGAGAGGGATATATTTAAGGCAAATTAATTATACCTTCATTGGACGGCAGCAAAGCGAGGTAAAGTTGCAAGCAGACTTTGTATAGTTCATCTGTCCAAATGGGACTATGTTCTGGTCTCCCATTCTCATAGTCAAAAAGGTCTTTGGGCGGTTCAGGCAATGCGATGAAACCGAGATAGAGATTGGCGTGTTTGTCTATAGCCTTCTTTACTGATTCGTTGTTTTGCTCGTACAAGAATAGCACCCTGTCTATGGCTGCCTCTCTGATTGTGATATTTGCATGAACTGAAATATTAATACATATTATTAAATAATTAACTTAGCCAGGGTCCTTAGTTAAGCAGACGAGAGTGTAGTGAATTAAAAGAGCTTCTGTCAGATGCCGACAGATGCCAGCAGGGAAAGAGCTTCTATCAGCTGCCGACAGATGCCAATAAAGGTAGCAGTGGCTGTCGAGAGGGTTCAATCGCCAGCTACCCAGCAGATTCAATTAGCAGCCAGTATAGGCAGGTCATGCGAACAGTAGTATAATAAAATAATTGTAAATAAGTAAACTCATAATAAACCAGTTTGTATCAAGGACCTTATTATTATTAAGAGTACCCCCACAGAACAAATAGTGTTTGATTGTAAATAACACAAACGTCACAATAATAATAATGATAAGTATTTTTTATCTTCGTTTTTGACAATTTTTTTGATAATCTTCGGAGATAATGATTTTAATATTTTATTATTTAATAACTAATGTGTTCAGTCCATTTTAAATTTTGATCAATTTTTGCACCTAGATACATTATATGGTCAACGTTTTCATACGAGGGACAATTACAATGCCCATTTAAGTGATGCCAGCTATGAATTTCCAAGTCCAGGTATCCTTCAGAGTTTTTTGTAGTTTTTATTTTTATTTTGAAAGTGATGAATTTGGTTTTATTAGCATTTAGTGATAGTCTAGCCTTATTACATAGTACAAGTACATAATATGTAATTAACTTGTCTATTATTTATATCAGGAAAAATCATAGATATAATCCAACCCACACACACACATCACGACCAACTGAAAAAAGATTTAAATGAAATACATCAATGGACAAACGATTGGCTTCTAAAACTCAATGTCGAAAAATGCACTGTCCTATGTACATGTTGGAAAAACTAACCCTACACCTGCATACAAACTTAATGGAACGTCACTAAAAGAAGTGTTTCACTACTAATAAAAATATAATTCTCCGTGGACGCTCAAAAAAAATTACCAAAACGCTTTTTGCATCTAATCCCAGAAAACACTTCCTTGCAAATAGAGTGGTGGAAGCTTGGAACAAACTCCCACAACATGTCACCGATGCAACTAATATAAACCAATTCAAAGCTCTATTGGATTCATATTTGGAGGAGAAGGACTAACTTAGTTAAAAATTAAAACTACTCATTTACTGTTAAACTATTGTGAAATTAGATATGAGTGCATCAACAGAATGCTGCCTGCTCATTATATAATAATAATAATAATAATCAAGACAGTGAAAATCATTACGATATCTTGTGTTAAGGTGTGTTCTAGTTCTAGTAATAGGTCCTACTCTTCATCCAATTTGCATAACAACTTGCAGGACAGCGTGTTGAATGGCCAACTAAATGATTATTATTCTGACGGCCTGACATAATAGGAAATAATAATAATTCGGTTGGCGGCTTTGCCTTCTTACGATCCAATTTGCAGAACCCTAGCATGCTATCCTGCAAGTTGTTCTGCTAATCGGAGGTGAGTAGGACCTATAAGGTTTGTGATCAAATTGAATGCACCTTAGATATTAATTTTTCAAAGCAGACAAAGATAAGAAATTAAAGAATAAAAAGAAAGAATACTCACTTGTAAGAGGTAATAGTGCATGAATGTATTTGGTTGCTTTCGGAGGTTGAAAAATAGCTAGATCTCGCAGTAAATTAAGTCCTAGCGCCGTTTTTCCTTCCGTAACGCAGGTGTGCCTCAAAAACATAATGGCGTCTTCAGTTACCAGTGGCGCTTCAAGATATATCCGCTTCAGTAATGACTCCCTCAGTATCTCTTGAGATGGGTCAACCAATTCAGACACATTAGTTATCAAAGAACAAATCAAACTGTTGTAGTTGACGCCCGATTTATCCGAGAACTTTCCCGTGTTTAACAGTGACCGGTTGAAGCCTTGAACAAAGCTGTACTCTTCGTACAACCAGGAAAGGGCCAGATCTATCCTCGTCACAATGTCTTCCAAGATAAAGTTGAGAATGGTCTCGCGGACGTGTTGCCCGTACGAAACGGCAAACGTCGTGATGACCTTTTCTCGGACGTTGATCTGACCTCCGTCCAAGGCGGCTCTTTCCGCATTCAGGATTCTCTCCACGGCTCCGATCAACAGCTTTTCCTTGACCTGCCGAGGTAAAGGTCGGGTGAGCTCGGCGAGCTTAATGGCCTTGACTCGCTGCTTCAATTTGGGTATTGAAGGGGTCATCGGATAAGTTGGCTTTTCTTTATCGACATTCTTTAATATCTCTTTATCCCTCGCAGCTGCCAGGATGACGTTCTCCTTACTTGTTTCTTCCATTAATTTTGACACGGCACTTTCCATTCGCTTTTTGGAAGCGATTTTGGCAAGGGCATTTTTGAGATTAGCCTTTTCAAGTTCCTCTTTTGGATCTGATACTATTTGAGGTTCTTCGGCTGGTCCTGTACCATCTTCCTTGATGATAGCCAACAATAACTTGGCAAGAGCGGGTTTCTGCAGAATGCTACCTGACTTTGAGATGGGTTCGTACAACTTGTTAAAATCGAGGGGCATTTCTTCCGGGAGGTGTTTCATTGTGTCCACAACTAAATTGATAACCAAACCGATGCTGTTTAGACCGTCAAGCAACTGTGTTTCTGTTATTTGAGAGACAGGTAGCGGCTCAGATCTGTTTTCAGAAATATCCATCAAAGAGGTGGTGGCGGAGAGGTCGCTCTTGTCACTGCCTTGACTTCCTTGGCTGTTACTTTGAGGGGAATCCACGCGTGCCCTTTTAGCATTGAAATCTGGGTTCTTCAGATCAAGTAACCGCTTGTTTCTCTTTTCTCTTGGGATGACTTTGGTGACTTCTTGAGGAGTCATTCCAAGGTCCAGCAACATGTGAGCCAGTTGAGGCAACATCTCCGTTGAAGAGGGATGTTTGATAAGGATGAATATTTGCATTTTGAGATGTTTCCTGACCGAGTTGACTTGTGACTGGGAAAGTGTGGGGGGCAGGGTGGTGTGGAGCTCTTCCAGAGCCTGGATAACCCGGGGCAGGAACTTGGGGCGTGTTTTAGCTACATCGCAGAGCGCAGTCATGCACGCCATCAAGTTCACTCCGGATATGTGCTGAGAATTGTGAAACTTCAACAGCAGATCGAAGATATGCCTGGAAAATAAACATGCACAAAATGGAAACCTTTTAAGGCAGATACTTTGATCCATTCCTTCAACCAGGAACGGATCAAAGTATCTGCTAAAGTTTTTTTTTTTACAATAGCTCCACACAGGAAGCCCTGAGGAAAATATTTTCCCTCGGGGTCCATGTCAACTTAGGAGATGTTGTGTGGAGGGTCTTTTAAAGGAAAGGAAGGAGAGGAAGTTCTGGTAAGGAATAAGGTTTGAGGGGTGGGTAGGAATATGGGGGTCAGTGGGTCCAGGAGTGACGGACGTATGAATCCATCCCTCTCACTGCAGTGCAAGCTGACATTCAAAAAGAGTTCTGCTTGAGAGGTCACAAGGTCTCCCTCAACTAGTCTCTCCCGATCCGGCCTGTCACAAATCCGCCGCCAACACCCGGCCAAACCTGGGTACCCCTGCTAAGTCACCAAACATAGCGAACCACTTGGGGTGACCTATGGCAGAGGTGTTGGTCATCCAATAAATGGTTCCAGGGGAGGCGGTACCCATAAACAAAGTATGGGGGCATTTTCGCCAAAGTATAATTCTTATGCTTTCCATTTTGTTACTTTTACATTTTGTTTTCACACAGTTTTCACCAATACAAGATTACTGGAAGTAGAGATTTTTTTCAGAAATTCTGGGACTAACTTTTATAAAATGTACTAATTGCCTAGAATACTAACGGAGGGTAATAATGCAGAATCTTCAGTGGACATCTTCACGTCAAGAGTCAGAATAATAAAAGTATATAAAATATATAATTTAAAATAAAACAATAACTTTGTAAACACCACTTTTATTTTTATACTTTATGCCGACCGGGTTTCGCTACAACCGTAGCTTCATCAGGGCAGTATAATTCTCTACTAACATTAGGTTACATGTGTGTTATAATATATAATGGGCCGGACTCGTCAAGTGTAGGGGGAGGAAGAAGACATAGATGGAGAATTGGGAAGGGAACGGACGTGTTCTTTATCAATAGGGAACAATCTTAGTATGGGACTTTTATTTAAATTTAGTTGATTATTAATTACCTTACTATTAGTGTTTATGGCTTTCCTAAGCTCAAGTGCCTCTAGATTATCCAACCTTACTCCGATATTGTTTTTATGAATCAGTTTGGCGCCGGCTGTTTGGTCAAATTTATGATCTTTTTCGATCAAGTGGTTGGCGAATTCTGAAAAACCCGAGCTGTGTAGACATCTGAGATGTTCTTTTACACGGGTGTGTATGTTGCGCGCTGTTTTACCAATATAAAAAACTGAGCAGTCACTGCATTGAAGCGAATAAATTCATAAATATGAACAAATAAAATATATAACGAAGGAACATTGGCGAACAGTTATGGGGCATCATTCTGCCTGCTGTGATATGGTGTAATACTGGTTACTTAGTTTCCCACTTACATGGATTCATCTTCCAAGGTCTTCCGCAGGGCAAACCTCAATGTGGACGGCACATCATCCAATGAAAAATCTCCTGCCGTTCTCTCCATATTCTCATCCGTGTAAGTTTGCAAGATGACCACGCCGGCCAAGAACTTGATGGAGTTGGTTCGAATACCCTCGTTGTCACTATCCACCATGTTCAGGATTTGCAACTAAATAGAGAGAAAAACTATGAAAATACTTCACTCTAGAAATACAAAGAGTCCAAATCAATTATTACTGCAGTATCAATGAAAAGGGGGCATAAGTGACAAGTCACCTATCCTTAGGGCTTCTAATAATTTTGCTTTAATCCCTCAGGCCTCGACCGTATTATATCAGAGGGTCAAAATATTTCTGCTTTAGAGCGTGCTCACACACAGCTAATATGGTGGGATAGCATATTTCGGCATATCGCTCGCCGTAGATTCCCGATTGGAATATATGGCAAGCGATATGCTGAAATATGCCATCCCACGCATATTATACTTTCGTTATTATACTTTCATTATTATACTTTCGACTCTAAATTAAACTTTATATCCCATATAAACTCAATCTATAATAAAGGTATCAAAATGCTTGGCTTCGTTCTTAGAAATTCCAGAGGTTTCAAGAATATTTCAACTTTAAAAATTTTGTATACATCCTTAGTACGTAGTCAAGTCGAATATAACTCCTCGATCTGGTCCCCCCATTTTAAAATACATTCAGATTCAATCGAAAAAATTCAACACAAATTCTTAAGATACATTAATTTTAACCTCGGTATTCCCATTGAAAACATAAATTATAATTACTTGATGAAAGAATTAAATTTACTAAGACTGTCAGATCGAAGAATTATATCCGACTTAATATTAATGTTCAAAATTGTAAATGGTAGAATAGACAGTCCTGATCTAACTAAGCTCATTGAATTTCATATTCCCACGAGAACCACTCGATCTAAAATCCTTTTTAAATGTAACAATAATCGGACTGAGTATACGAAACACTCACTTTTACCTAGGTTGCATGAAGTTACTAATAGATATGCAGATGTGATAGATCTTTTTAACTGCACGGAACATAGGTACAAGAAGGCTATGCTATCATATTTTTTTAATCACTATTAATTTTATTTGTATTATGGATTTTTGCATGTAAATGTATCTCTGGTGTCACTTCCCAATGTATCGTCACAATTAACTGTTATACATACACTGTTTTACCATTACTAATATTTTGAATATGAATTTGTGACATGTAATTAATGTTTATGGCATACTTATGCCGTTTGTATTAAATAAATAAATAAATAAATAAATAAATATTATAGCTGTGTGTGAACACGCTCTTACAATAAAAACCAAATAAATGGAATGAAGGTGCTCCCATAGCCGTTGTGCGCAAATGATGCATAGATGGGGCCTTAAAGAGTCGGCGACGTGTGAATGCGGTGCGGTGCAGACCACCGAACATGTGGTCAACGAATGCCCGCTCCATTCATTCCCCGGCGGGATTTATGAGGTCCACAGGGCAACGCCTGAGGCCCTAGACTGGCTCGTAGACCTAGATGTCCCCCTCTGACCCCCCACCATACGAAAGAAGAAATGGAATATTTCTGAATATTTCCGAAAACTAAAAACTGTTTGTGAAAGGTGATTAAATACGCTTTAAAATTTTATAAATCGAAATAAACATAAAATTTTTGCGGGCAAACATAAAAAAGTTTTAAAAACGGCTCACTTTACGTTTTTACGGACTAAAATTACTACTAATAATGAAAAAAAAAATAAAAACACAAATATTTTATTAGACAAATGTTTTATAAATGTCGTTCCATGTAAAAATATTTAACAAAAAAATTCCCAAGATTTCACAAATTTTATTTAAATTGCGATCCGAAACTTCGGTTCATAAAGGTGTACATTTTAGTTCTTTAGTGCAGCGTCCCCAACCTTTTTGTCGCCGCGGCCCAGTTATTGTTTGATAATTTTACTGCGGCCCACTGGGGATTATACATACGTATAGTTGAAAATATCTTCGTTACTTGGTCAGTTAGCAACAGATAATTAAAGAATTTTCTTACATTCATTAATAACCTTCACCCGAATTTTACATTTACATAAGAACAACGATAATAAAAGCTTAAATTTTTTTTTTCAAATTTTATTTTATGCAAGCCCTTGCGTGGTCCATTACCATTTGGTCCATGGCCCATTACTGGGCCGCAGCTCATAGGTTGGGGACCACTGCTTTAGTGGATAACTTTTAGATTTTAATATAAAGTGTGGTTTTTTATCTTTCTAACACCATTTATATCATATTTCTCACCATGATAGTAAGGGAGACACAACGTTTTCTATAAGACCTAAATGAGTTGTTCCCAAAACTGAAAAAATAAACTTTAAGGATTAAATAATAAGGATAGACTTAATGATTTTAAAAATCTTGAGTCTATAAATTAAAATAAACTTTAATAGGAATTTGAATTGGAGAGATCTATAATAAGAGTTGATGAAGGGAAACACATCTAGATAGTCAAGTAAATATAAATTACCTTCAGTTCATTCAGTACGTTCCATGTCATCTCCATATCTTTGTTAGCCACTGGAGAATTACAAATCCAGATAAGAGCCGTCTTGTACACGACATTGGCTGCCTGTATGACTCTCTTCTGCACAGCGATGTTTTCATCCATCAACAGCATCCGGAAATGGTTAACCATCTGTGGTAATAGCATTGGTTTGACTTTGCTGAAATCAAATCAAACAGTTACACAAACAGCAGAAACACTTTCTGGAAGCGACTAGACTCTCCAAGGATGTAGTAATATTGATGCTAAGTTGTTGTATGAATTTTGTTGACTATATTATAACAGCCACTGTAATGAAAGATTCCGCACACATCCACTGGAGCGCTTTTTGTCACAATATGGCACTATTTAAAATACCTCAGATTGCTTTGCTACCAATTTTGGCAAATTTGCAAGTAATTAAGTAGATCTTTAGGATTTTATAATATTTTTTTTTTAAATCCTACGAATATGTGATAATCAACAAAAGATAGATGAATTCATTGGCTGTATAGAACTATAATCAGTTTGTATATCTCTATAACTATAATCAGCTTGGAATCCAAGGAACAGTTAAAGAATGGTTTAAAAGTTATCTTCATAAAAGACACCAACACGTAAAAATTAACAATATATTGAGTGAACCCACCTACTCCGAATATGGAATTCCTCAAGGGACAGTTCTAGGTCCAATATTGTTTACCATTTACGTGAATGAAATGCTTTCAATACCAAAAATTGGAAAAATCATATCTTTCGCCGACGACACAGTTTTAATCATAGAAAAAAAAACTTGGGAAGAAGCCTATCGAACTGCGAATATAGAAATAAACAACCTAAAACATTGGTTAGATGATAACTACCTTTCCTTAAACTCTGACAAAACCTATTTCATGACTTTTACATTATCAGACAAAATCCATCCAACAATAAATTCCAATATTACTATTCATAACTCTTGTAATAATTATACGGACAACTGCAATTCACCTAAATGCTCAAAAATCTCAAAAAAAAATAATATAAAATATTTAGGCATAATTATAGATCAACATGTTAAATGGACCGAACATATTGCACAAACCGTAAACAGAATACGAAAACTTTATTACGTATTCCTCAAACTAAGAAATATTCTACATAAATCTATGCTACTAAAGGTTTACTATGCATTAGCCCAATCAGTTCTACAATATGGAATAATAGGCTGGGGAGGAGCGTTTAAAACCAACTTAACCCCACTTGAAATAGTTCATAGAAGACTCATCAAAATTATTCTAAAGAAAAAATTAGACTATTCAACCCAAAAATTATTCGATGAATTCAAAGTATTACCACTAAACAAAATTTATCAAAAAAATGCATTACTTCAAATCCACAAAGATAAACTAACAACAAAGTCATTTAGCACCAGGCCGAGAACCTTAGGACAAATAATAATCCCTAAACTTAATACAACAACAGCCCAACATCATTACACATACTCAGCCATAAAATGCTTTAACGAACTCCCTAAAGAAATTCAATCTGAAAGGAATTATGAAATTTTTAAACAAAAACTTAAAAAACATTTTACTATTAACTAGATTTAGGTATGTGTTACGATGTGCCAATTATATTTCCGCTATGAACAAAAAAATGCCTACTTATATTTTCTCTACGTGTAAAAAATTTTACATTATCTTTTATTATGTACAAAAAAAAAATGCCTACTTATATTTTCATTATGTATAAAAATTTTCCATTATTTACAAAAAAATGTCAACTGATTATTCATTTGTTATAAAAAAATTAGTTCTACATAATACATCCAAATTGTAACAACTGTTAAGTATGTATAGTACTGTCAATCTGATAGTGCTCCCTCTCTAAACACGAGAAATTCTCAATTAGGGAGGTATTGTTACCACTAATATTATATATTATATACATTGGTTAATTATATATTATATGTATTGGTTAAATAAAAAAAAAAAAAAAAAAAAAAAAAAAAAAAAAAAAAAAAAAAAAAATCTCCATATTAAAATTCGGAGGTTTAATGTGGGTGGAAAATATTCAAAATGAGCTCCAAAAAATCGCAAGCAATCCGAGAAAAAAGTTTTTATTTGGTCTGTCGCTCAATTGGATATTTAGCGACACCCTCCAGAACTTCACAAAATTTCTCGAATCTCTTGTTCGCACTTAACTTTACTTGACCCAAACTTTATTGGCTCTTGTTTTTTGTTGTTGTTTCACATAATAAATTTATTGTTTTATTCTTGCATATTGTGCACCTTTTTTAATTTTTTATTTTGACCCTCTGTCTATTGTGTACACCAGCATTTTTCAACCTTTTTCATGGCACGACCCCCTTAGTATGTAAAAAAAAATTTCGCGACCCCCTACCCTTCGCCTGCAATTTGACGACCTTTGACGACTATGGTTCCTAGGGGGTGGGGGGTGGCTAGAGAAATTCAGGAATCACAAATTGAATGAAATGAAAAAAGAATGACACCCAGTGTACACACACCAACAGGAGGGTGGCTAGAGAATTTCAGGTTGTGAATTTTTCAGGGCAATTTCACCTGTATAATCATGTTTTGGCATTCTATTTGATTCTGCCAGGAAATCCGTAATCCTGTGAATTCCGTTGCCCACAAAATTCTATAAATTTTTTTCTAATATTTTTCAAAATTCTCTGACAGACCGCTAAATTTTCGGACATGTCAGGGAAAATGCTGTCAAATGTCTCCAAGGAATAGTAGGTAGAGCTATCGCCCATTCGTACAACGTACAGGCCGGGCCGATGCCGACTTGCCGACTCAAGACTGAGGCGAGCGAGGCCGCGCCGTGCCGACGAATGTGGTTGAGTTAAAGAGCGAGACACAATGAGCGTTGCGGGGTTGTCGAAGGGTACAGGGGTACAGGGGTACAGAGCGACGCAGGCTATGACGGACGTCGGACGGCGGGAATAACGTGACCCTGTCAATCGGCGATTTGGTGTCATATGCGCGCATTTGTTTTATGTTGAACTCACGTGTTTGAATTTATTTAAGTAACTTGTAGTGATAATAAAAAAAATGGATAAATTTATAAAAAGATCAACACAACCGTCAACTTCTAGTTGCAGTTAGAGTACTGAAACGAAACCAAATAAAAAATGCCTGTATGACGACAACTATTTAAAATTCGGATTTACTAATATTTTACTTTGGCCCTGCGACCCCCTTGTAGAGGCTTCGCGACCCCCCAGGGGGTCGCGACCCACAGGTTGAAAAACACTGGTGTACACTATAAATAAAATATTAATTTTTGGGGATCGTTGGAAACGGTTAATACGCACTTTTTTTAAAAAATATCTTTTGATTCACCTTAATTACATTAAAAGACAACTTTTTGCATTGGGGGAAGTGGAAAATATTTCATTTTAAATTTCAATTACGTAAAATTAAAATTAGCTTTCGTCTTGTGAGATTGTACGCCATTATGGTTATTATCACTTTGGTATGTTGGTATTCCCGATACACTTGAATGTATAACGAACAGCTAGAAGATTTTGAAGGTACCACGAAATCTGGAAAGGTAAGTACTAAATTATCGGAGTTTTGGGAATAAAATGACGGAAAAAAACATGTTTTTAATTTCGGTACCTAATTATTTTTTATAAATAATACATTCACTTTTGTATCAAAAACCGTGTTACACAAACCTAGCGTAGCCGTTAAACTACTTGAAAACTGGGATGTTTTTCTTGCCTTGACGCGAGTAGGCGTTATAAAGGGGCACTTTCTTTTGAATCACAAACCATGTTATACAAACCTAGCGTAGCCGCTAAACTACTTGAAAACTGGGATGTTTTTTTGCCGTGACGCGAGTAGGCGCTACGAAGGGGGCACTTTCTTAAACCATGTTACACAAGCGTAGCCGCTAAACTACTTGAAAACTGGGATGTTTTTTTGCCGTGACGCGAGTAGGCGCTACGAAGGGGGCACTTTCTTTTCTATCACAAACCATGTTACACAAACCTAGCGTAGCCGCTAAACTACTTGAAAACTGGGATGTTTTTTTGCCGTGACGCGAGTGGGCGTTATAAAGGGGCACTTTCTTTTGTATCACAAACCATATCACATAAAATTAGCGTACGTAGCCGCTCAACATCGCAGAAATAGTTGACTTATAAAAATAAAATTTTAAAGTCAAAAAAAATTTTAACTAATAAATTTTAATCAACGCACGCAATACATGTGTATTAGGTAAGTACCTACTAATTAGGCGGAATTTCAGTTTTATAACATTAAAAAACTCCCGCGCGATTTTGTCTCTAGCCGTTGGTTTTACGAGCCGAATTCCCATGAAGTCTGCTACGATTTGCTCTAGCATCTTTTCGTACAGTAATAAGAATACCAACATCACAAAAAAATGACATTTGAAAATAATGTTTGAAAATGGACGGTCTCGTTTCACAGAATGAAAGCTAATTTTAATTTTACGTAACCGAAATTTAGAATGAAATATTTTCCACTTCCCCCAATGCAAATAGTTGTCTTTTGATGTAATTAAGGTGAATCAAAAGATATTTTCAAAAAAAAGTGCGTATTAACCGTTTCCAACGATCCCCAAAGTTTACCAAATAAAATAATTAAACTATGAATTGGGAAGGATTGGAATTACATAGGTATGCAGACTCTATTTTTTACATTAGATCCAAACAGGAGGCCCCGAGGAAGTCATCTAAGTATGTGGAGGATCTTTTTAAGAACCCGGGCAATAAGCCACCAAATGTATCAAATTACTTGGTATGACCTATGGCAGAGGTGTTGGCTATCCAATAAATGGTTCCAGAGGCGACAGTACCCATACCCGCTTTCTAAATTGAAAATTTTGTAGCATTAGCGTTGCGGCATGTAGAAATGATATGTTCCCAGTAACCGTTAGTTTGTTAACTCATTCAGTGCCAATTACTGCCAGGGGCAGACCAATCCAGTGTACTGAACAAAAACTTCTGGCAACGAATGTGTTAAATTCTTCCACAATGTTTTCTTCTTAAAATGGTTGGAGAGTTGATAGCTAGGTATATAGGGGTGTTGAGTTTCTTCAGCCATTTATTAGCATTCAGCGTTGGTCTTGCAGGTAGACACTGATAAAGTGGAGAATCTTTACTCTTTGCCAACAACTATCTTAAGATACTTTAGACAAGTTGCTCGTCAAACTGAGGATTCCAACTTAGAGAAACTCAGTCACTGGCAAAGTGGAAGGCAGAAGAAGCAGAGGAGGGTCACCAATGGGCTGGAGTAACCAAGTATCACTAGCGTACGGTACATTGGTATCCGAAGCTCTCTACGCAGTGCAGAACCGCGAGGAGTGGAGAAGCCTTGTCTACCATGGAAATTGGAGCAGGTTCCGTGGTTTAAACCTGTCCGCAGCCAGACAACCCAGAGTTGTTAAGACCCTATTTGTTCATATTGTACATACAACGGCTGTGACTGCATTGGATGCGGTTTTGGTTGGTGCCGACCGAGAGAGAAAACTCTGTCAACTCAACATAATTATCTACGTATTCTATATTGGTGTAGAAAACACAAAACAACAGCACTCTTTTTGACAGTCATAATTTGTTTTCACTATAGAAAATATAATATTGTGTAACACCAAAACAATTTATTATTTATTCTTTGAAAGCACAAATAGGTTCATAATATAACGCAGTTAGCAGCAAACTGAGGACTAAACCAGTTGAAATCTTTAAAGATGCGATAAATTTTGGAGTAACTGACCACGCTTTACGAATACAACAAGAAAAAAACATAGCTGAATAGTCAAAACCCATGAACTTTCGAAACCTTGTACTATTGTCTATACCAGTGGTCCCAGTCCATACCAAATGGTAATGGGCCGCACAAGGGCTTGCATAAAATCAAAATACTTTTGAAAAAAAAAGATTTAAGCTGTTATTATCGTTGTTCTTATGTAAATGTAAAATTCGGGTGAAGGTTATTAATGAATGTAAGAAAATTCTTTAATTATCTGTTGCTAACTGACCAAGTAACGAAGATATTTTCAACTATATAATCCCCAGTGGGCCGCGGTAAAATTATCAAACAATAACTGGGCCGCGGCGACAAAAAGGTTGGGGAGCGCTGGTCTATACTATACTCGACTACCATAATATGGGCATTTGCTTAGCTTGGCAGTCGAAAAACAATGTACATAAAACAAACCTGTAACTAACAAAATGAATAAAAAAAAATTTTAAAAAATAAATAAATAAAATTGTACCGCCCATCATAAAATTTTGCTTTTGCTTTCAAAATACGCTCAGAACATATTGTTATATATCATAGTTCCCAATTATGTCCTCTGCGGGCGAACTGTACCTAAATATCTCTAAATAAACAATAACAGTGTTAATCTCTAGTGACTTCCCAGGTAAGTATGGTCCTGTACATTTTTATGCAGCATCGCGTTCATTGGTCAAATCATTGTATCGGTGATATAATGGTTTGTCTGGTTTGTAGTTGGAAGTAAGATTGTAGAAGTGTGCAGCATGTAAAATTGTTGAATTTTAACACAAATTTTATAAATTAGTTGCATGATTGCATTATAAATTGTACAGCACCCTAGAGGTGATTTTTCAAAAAAGCGGCGCTAAACAAGTCATCCAAATATTATTATTCATAAGAATGGAAATTTAAAGCATCTTTTACCATCTCCACGGCGTTATGTAGATGTATTTTGTAGTAGAATCTAAATGTTATTTCTGGAAGAAAGCAAAGATAAGCGTATCCAGCTATCCAAGGATAAATGTAAAGATATTTACTTACCATGTTTCTTCAATAAATCCAACCAACGTTTTCCGCACTTCTTGATTCGAATCCGTAGTATAGGGTAAAACATTTTCCAAATATGTGAAGAGTAAATGCGGGCACTGGTATATCAAAAGCTCCTGGAGCTTCCTCAGAAGTAAAACTCTTTTTTGATTTTCAACAAAACCGAGCTCATTTATCAAATTGACGATCTAAATGCGGAAAAAATACGAATAATTTAAAAGGATGTTAGGAAATTGTAAAGTGCAAGCAAAATATTATTTGGATAAATTGAAAAGACAAAAACATTGATATCCACAAATGTAATGACATTTGAAACTAACCTGACTTTCTGTTTCCGGTGAAGTTTCTCCGCCAAAATCCATGTTGGACATTTTGAAAAGTTAATTCGTGATTTAGACTAGGGACTTATGTTGGGCTATCCATAAGAAGTCTACGGAGGGGTTTCTTCACTGTGTATTGCCAAACAATCGCCAACGGCATCGGTTCTTCCAAAAATAAACGATTCCCGGCTTGTCAAAAGTCAAAATTGTTAAACCACAGAAATTATAGATAATAGATTAAAAATCAGCAAGTTGCAAATCCGTCTGTGTCTAGTGTCTATGAGCTGTTACGAACGGCTAGAAAATAATGTAAGTTCTTGTAACTTCCACCTTCCACGGATGTTTTTGGTTTGACTTTTGTGATTTGTCTTTACTTTGAAAATATCGAAAATATCTGAGAACTGTCATATTTTTAAATATAATCGGCACATCAGGTAAACATGAATAACAGCTACACTGTCATATTTTATTAGACCATCGAACACAGAAATCAATTATAAATATATGGATTTATTAGTTATCATTCCAGTTATAAATATGACTAATTAAAGTTTTATATTTTGAGGTTAAATCTAACCTAACTTTAGACTAGTTTTATCATTATTTTGGTTTGTGGAAGAACAAGAAAATTTATTAGAAGTTTTTTGGGTCCTCTACTTACCATAACTTATTATTTACATCACATTGATAAAAGAGATGGTCCAAATAATATTGTTTTATTTTCCAGAAATGTATTGTATGTAATCTATGATTACTATTCTCATTTTTCTAACGCAATACTGAGGCCCATAAGGGGAGTTTTGAACTCTCTAATCCCCCTTATACACACCCTTGTGGAAGCATAATTATCACAACTTAATTTCATTGATTTTATTACAGATATGGCTTTCCCATCTCTTTTGGCCAAACTAGCGGCGCCGATTAAATGTCTTACCTCATCTTTCCACACAACGGCTATTTGCAATGAAATTCGACTGCTGGCGAGATTGAGGGTCGTCGACAACTCGGAAATTGGCAAAAGGGCCATGTCTGAGGGAAAACCACCCAAAGTCATTCATGTATACAACAAAAAAAGTAAGCTAAAAACAAAAATGGTAAATATTCGGAACAAACGTCAACGGTTCTGTAACAGAATTGTGTATGTTATCTTTACTTTAAAAAACAGCCTACGTTTTTGAATGGTTTGTCTGGCAACGCAGGGTTTGTGTAGCGGGCTTGTGTATATTATCTTAATTTTAAAAGTTTTATCAAAAAAAAGTGCGTATTAACCGTTGACGTTTGTTCCGAACTGCTAACAGAGTGATTTGACAGTGTGAAAGCAAATTTTCAATTTACGTAAATAAAATTAAAAATGTAACATTTTCAACCTCCCCGAATGCAAATAGTTGTCTTTTATGGTAATTAAGAAGAATCTAAAAGTTTTATCAAAAAAAGTGCCTATTAACCGTTGACGTTTGTTCCGAACAATTACCACAAAAATTATGCTTATGCGGAGAGATTGTTTTTTTGCAGAGTATGATTAACACTGCGAATTTCTGGGTATAGACAGAAAAGATTCATTTAGGCTTTAAAGTTTTAAGCCGGGTACAGACTTACGAAATGTAACCTGCAATGTAACACGCAATGAAAGAATTTGCCATCCACATTGTCGCAATGTAACAGAATTCCCATAGTGTGGACGTCTTGCACGCACGAACCATGAACCAACACTACAACCACGAACAGAGCATTTCAACTTGTGCGCGCCGCAATCCGCCAAGTGTCGGTTTTTTTCGTAGGGACATTTTTGTCGGAATACAAAGGGGTGCGCAGTGTGCACGGAGCGTCAGTATGGACGGGTTGTTTGTGTCTATACTGCAGAACGCGCGCGAACAATGGAGGACTTGTTCTCGGCAGACTGAGCTATGTTGACCGCGCGCATGCCGGAAACAGATGCGAGTAGGTACATACTCGGTTCGTGCGTGCGCTGCGTCCACACTTATGAAATGGTCCTTTCATGTTACGTTATAGCAGTCTGTACCCGGCTTTAGCTAATGTGGGTCTTCAAATGAAATTTTATCATGTTATAATTCTAGCAAAACTTGCCCTTCCATATCTATATAAGGGATGGTCCGATGCTCTGTAGGGAACCCACTTGCACAGCGCAGGTGTAAACTGTGTGCCCTTAAGTTTAGATGTATGGAATTCAATACTTTATTTGTGTGAAAGCACTATATAGGTCAGCAGTTAATGATTCAAATCTATCGAAATTAAAGTATTGGATATTTTTTAGAGGAAGATTATTATAGGAATCACCATTTATTTAAACCGCCGTCAATAACAAGATTTATAAAATTAAGATGACTCCATTGGGTAGGCCCTGTAGGGAAGATGGAAGATTGCCTACCATCAAAGATGCTTCTCTATAATAAGCCTGCAAAACAAAGGAGCCTTGGAAGGCCTGAGCTTTGTTGACTGGATAGAGTGGAGACCAATAAAGTAGCCTTTGGTATGAGGAACTGAATAGAAACAGTAGAAACACTTTCTGGAAACGACTACTCTTCAAGATTGTAGCGCATTGTAAGATGCTAAGTTGTTGTATGAATTTGTTGACTATATTATAACAGCCACTGCAGTGGCAAGATTCCACACACATTTAACAATATCCCCCAGAACTTTACAAAATTTCTCGAACATCTTGTTCGCACTTAACTTTACTTGACCCAAACTTTATTGGCTCTTGTTATTGTTTTTCATAATATATTTTTTATTATTTTATTCTTGCATATTTTGCACCGTTTTTTGACGGTTAGTTCTATGGGGGCATTCAAGTATTACGTAACGCAATTTTTGAAGATTTTTGACCCCCCCATGTAACGCACTGTAACGTTTTTCTTAAATTCGTTACTAAGTTTTCGGACTTTCGAATTTCTAATTATTTTGGTTATTCCCAGTAGGCTTAATTACCTCGGGTTTGTAGTTTGCTTTAATATTATTTGGGGAATACCTTACAAGTAATATGACCGACCTATATATAAATGACCTAAATTTATTGTTGTTATTATATTTATGACATGGAAATTTTGATTGATGGGTTGATTTTTGAAGGGACACATGTTTTACTTTCACACTCTTTTATAATAGTTCTTTCTTCTAACTCTTGTCACACATTCGTAACAGATATTTATAATAAACCCTTCTTTCCATCTAATTACCACCTTTATTTTAATCATTTGCTTTTAAGTACACACATATATACTTAACTTTTATTTATTTTTATTATCTTTTCAACAACCATGCTAAACAACCGACGGCTATTATATGTTTTAATTGGTTATTTAATTTTAATTTTATTCTTTCTCTTCTCCTTTTCTTTCTTTTTTTTTCTACAACACATGTATGTAGGACTATAATATGCAATGCATACAAAAGTTACCTAAATGTTTTAACCCTCTCAATTTCTATTAGTTACATACATGTACCTATTTACCTTTTCTTTTTTAAATTTATATTATTTTAATAACTATGCTAAACAAATAACAGTTACTAGGTTTTAAACTTTTTTATTTTATTTTATATTCTTTTTGTTCTTTTTATTTCATCAATTTTCTTTCTTTTTTGTACAAATACAAATCATGTTCCATTTTACCCATAATAATTCGACTGTCCTAAAACGGGAATACTCCTAGTTGGGCAGTAAAAAAAAAATAATGAATTATGTATATACATGTATAATCTTGTACTAAATAAACAAACAAATAAATAAATAAATAAATAAATTGATTATAATATTTTCCAGGGGTCGGATTTCTCGGTGATAAAGTTCTGGTGGCCATCAAGGGACAGAAGAAGAAGGGCATCCTCGTGGGGTTGAAGCAAAAGCAGATTCCGAGTGTCCCCAAGTTCGACAGTAACAACTTGGTGCTCATTGATGACAATGGCACTCCCCTAGGAACAAGAATTCACGTTCCTATACCAACCATCTTGCGAACAGTGCTGAAGGAAAAAACACAATCTAAAGGAGCCGATTATACTAAACTCTTGGCAATATCTAGTAGATTTATTTGAATTGTATTTTTCTTTTATATTTGTTATATTATGTTTAGTTAGTCTTATGTAATAAAAAGTATCAAATTTTGTTTATATTTTATTTATCTATTACTAACAGACCCGGCCACACGTTGCTGTGGCTAACGAAACACAACGCCATTTACCCAACCTTTATAAAATCCACACCATCCGCTCGCCAGCTGCCCGTTGCCTAAATTGAATATTTGAATTTCTCGGCTTTTCTCTACTATAATAAGCATTTATTATACATATAAACCTTCCTCTAAAATCACTCTATCTATTGGTGAAAACCGCATGAAAATCTGTTGCATAGTTTAAAAGATCTATGCGCACATACATTTTGAGCGACTTCATTTTATACTATGTAATGATGATGATACCTACCACAAAACTTAAATTTCTACTCATATAATTTGGCACTTACACATCTTATTAAAAAAAAACTCAATAATGCATATGCAACAAAAATGTATTTTTGACCGATTATCTCTATCTCTACATATTATAAAGTAAAGTCCCCCGCGCCGTCTGTCTGTCTGTTCGCGATAAACTCGAAAACTACTGAACGGATTTTCATGCGGTTTTCACCAATATATAGAGTATTTCGTGAGGAGGGTTTAAGTATGTAATTTGTCAATGATTTGTGTAAATTGGTTGAAACATAACGATACTTGTTAGAAGTGTCAGAAAAAAGTCCAGCCGCCTGGTAGTTTTCATCGAAAACGCTGCCTAATCCTTTTGGGATATAACAAAACAATTAATGGTGGGATATTCCTCTTTTATAGATCTACAAAAAAGTCCGTGAATGCATATATCTATCTTTTACGAATAGCTTACTATACACATTATATCTAATATGCAATTGATAAGGATAAGAAGATAGAATGCGTATAGTAAGCTATCCGTAAAAGATAGATATATGCCATCGCGGACTTTTTTGTAGATCTATAAAAGAGGAATATCTCACCATGCGTTGTTTTGTTATATCCCAAAAGGATTAGGCAGCGTTTTCGATGAAAGCTACCAGGCGACTGGAATTTTTCTGACACTTCTAACAATTATCGTTATGTTTCAACCAATTTACACAAATCCTTGACAAATTACATACGTAAACCTTCCTCACGAAACACTCTATCTATTGGTGAAAACCGCATGAAAATCCGTTCAGTAGTTTTCGAGTTTATCGCGAACAGACAGACAGAAAGACGGCGCGGGGGACTTTACTTTATAATATGTAGAGATTAATAAGGAGACATTGAGGCAAACAAAAACAAATTAAGTACATAAATAGGAATGGCATTTTGATTATTTTTCTGGAAGAAGAGGAATTACGAGAGTATTATGGAATTAATTTCATGAATTATTGAACGAAAGTGGACCGGTGTTATAAGTGTGGAGGAGCTATTCCGGGCAGCGCAAGATAGATATACATTTACCAGAGAGTTCGCCAACGTCGAGGAGACCTGGTAGGGCGCACGAAGAATTATTATTCCAGAATTATCTGCTTTTGGGCATAGTGAGTGCTGTGGGTCGTAAAAAGCTGTGCAAAGTAAGGTCAATTTTACCTTACTTTCAGGTGAATTGATGAAACATTTTCAAATATCAATATTGAAAAGAAAATCAATTTCCATTTGGCTGTCTGGGGCTAGGAGTCGAAAGGTCTTCAGTGTTCATTTACCGCTTCAGTGCCCCATACCTAGAGTGCTCCATTTATCACTTCTGAACTCATATCTGAGTGCTCCATTTAACATGTCAGCGCTCACACCTAGAGTGCTGCATTTACCACTTCAGTGCCCACAAGAGTTTCAATTTGAGAGGCGGGTATGGGTACCGCCGCCCCGGGAACCATATATTGGATAACCAACGCCTCTGCCATAAATCATCCCATGTGGTTCGCTACATTTGGCGACTTAGCAGGGGTGCCCGGGTGGGTTTTGTCCAAGTCTTGATGGCGAATGCGTCTGCCCACCTGCTGCGTGGCGGGCCGGTTCGAGAGTGGTTGAGGGAAGCCTTTTAACCTTTCCAGCCGGACTCTCTCGACCCATTGCCTTGCTCCACAGTTAGAGGGATGGATTCATACGTCTGTCACTCCTTGACACACTAACCCCCAGATTCCTACCCACCCCTCATACCTTTTCCTTGCTAGAACTTCCTATACTTCGCTTCCTTAAAAAACCCTCCACACAGCATCCCCTAAGATGACATAGGCCTGGAGGGAAATTATTTTCCTCAGGGCCACCTGTGCGGAGCTAATGTAAAAAAAAAAGAGTTCTCTATTTACACTTTAGTGCTCACATCTGGGGTGCTCCACTACCTCAATGCTCACTAGAGTTCTTTATTTTGTTTTGTTGGGTGGGAATTAACAATAAAACAGGAAGTTATTATAATTATGTAGTCATTTATTAAGATTTTTACATGCAAAAATGGAAAATTGTACAGTAGAAGATAAAATTTAATGAAATAAAGAATAATCTCTCATTAAAATCATTCTTTAAATATACATACGAAGGAAATTTACTAAATGCGCCGATGCACTTTCCTGAATGACATTATTTAAAATTATTTCTAGCTAAAACATTTCAGGAAAATGCATCCTGGCAATAAGCAGATGATATCGACACAATACAACCAAACCAGACACGGGTTAACTAAGGTTACTAAGTGACAGTAATACCAAGTTGCAAAGGAACAACGGAACAACGAACTGAAGCGCGGCGGCCGTGAAGTGTGCCGGTTGTGGCAATGGCACTGTGTCGTATCATAATAAATTGACCATTAATAAATCTTCATAGTCTCAGCTTAGAAAAATTACCAAGGGCCAATTGAACAAGAATATAATTAATTTTCCATATATTTTTGAAAATGCATTCTCGCCCCGAAATACGGAAAACAGAAAAACCGGCCTCGCACGCCATTTGCAATAATAACGCATACATTCCCAGAACGTAATTACATTAAAAGGTATTTTTGAATTGCTATTGCCACGAATTGAACTAGCCAAATGGCACGAGTTAGGATAGCTGATTACGCGTAACAAATGGTGACAGTCTTTCATAAAGTGTATATGCTTCTAGTAATAGTACAATACATATAGAACATACAATTTAACGATAACATGACAGCAGACATTGCGGGAGCTACGATTCTAACTGACCTAAGTTAAAATGATTGAGTCGTCGGAGATCCGCGGTGTCGACACCACCGACTTGAGGATATTCATTGTTTTACATTCCTCAGTTCGCAGAACACACAGCACCGTGTTGTTTTACTCTATGGGGGTCGGACTGAACTGCCACTGTTTATCAATTCCTGGTGACCTCGCAGTGGCCCGATGGCAGGTCAGGACAGGTCAACTTCCCACTGCGGTGGGACTACAGCCTACAGCGCTCCTGGCTTCAGAACTTAGGTTACCGCAACAACACATACTGACGAGAAATGTACGCAACCAATTACCAAGCATTATCCAAACATGGCAAATTATAACTTTATACTCGAGGGCATAAGGAGGAAGGCTAAGAAAGTTGCAGGTAAAGAAATATATGTTAATCTAAGCACGTGGATACAATTCTATTTAGCATGAAGTGCAATAGATTATAATATTATTTCTCTGGCATACTTGTACTTATGTAGTGAATAATCTGATAAATATTTTGCATTGTTTCAAATGACTATCCTATCTATATTAACCAAATTCCTATCTTTAATTATATCCTTGCACGGAAATCTGATATTTATCCTTTACCAAAAATTACCAATCGATTTATTCAAATAAGAAATGGGATTAACTATTTATTACTTAACTCTAGTGTGAGAATAGTTAATTGCATTTATATTTTATTTGATAAGAAATTGAAATCTGATTCAAAGTTACAACACCATCCATTAAGTTCCTTTTACCTTTGAATTAATAAACAAGCATTCATATGAGAAATATATATTCAGCTTTATTATCAGTGTAAGCAACAGGAATCCTGTATGATTTTGTGCTTGAGTCCGCCATATTCTTTCTTCAGGTAAAGCATTTCATGTACAATAATAATCAACCAGAATTACAATACACATTTCTTAAACATAATCAAAATTCGTTAAACAATAGGTACTAATTGTTTTATTAAATGGCGTTACACTTTAAAAATAAACATTAAAATCGGTAGATTATAATTCTAATCAATATTAACTAAATCAGGTCATTTTCACATGACTTTCTTTGATTTCACCGAGTTCAAATTGAAGAAATATGCAAATAATGAATTGTTAAAACCTTTGTTAGTAAGCTAAGAAAAGTTTCTTTTTTACCGATTAAACATTTGCACTTTCATACTTTACTTCAAGCGTTAGCAATAATAATAATCATGACATGATTTCATTTAGATAAATATAAAATAATATACGTGTTAGAAACTCAATTCCCTGACAAATAATTAATTAACTGATCCCCGTAGAAGCTACTTAAGTAATTTCAAGCTCAATAAATAGTTAGAAAAGAAGATGCCATTTATACAAACGTATTTACAAAAAGCTTTTGTTTTGGTAATTATACGTAGATGGTAAATTATTAACTAAAAGGTGGTTGTGGTACTTTAAAGCATAAGTCATGGCAAATTGTTCATCTAATCGCAAAAATATATCAATTATTATTATCATTCAAAACTATATAATATGCTGTCTTATTACAATATGCAACTTATATGTACAGTGTACATTTCAATATTCTTTCAATCTTCTGTAATAATTGTATCTAGTGATCTCTCAATATACATACATTACACATGTCTGTTTGTTTGTTTGTTTGTTGATCAGGTGAAATAGTTGTAGGGATTGATTGTACTGGGGACGGCCAAACAATAGCAGAAGTGGGTTCCGCAGCAGTCACAGCTGCCGGCACGTCGCGCAACCGCCGCGCTACCGAACCCAATGAGATTGTTTGTGCGTAGCATCCAAAACTATATATCCTTGAATAGCCACAACTTACTTACCTTACCATTATATTAATAAGTTTTATATATTATATACTTTGAAGCAAACACTATACATACCTTTCAAACTAAAGAGACTAAGTGATTCTTTAAAAATTGGGATATAATAAGCCAACTAACTACTGTCTTTAAGTACAATATTTTATCATTAGTTTCATTCAAAGTTTTTTTTTTTTTAATAAAGTAGACACAAAAGAGATTTAGTACAAGGGATTTAATAATAATTTAGTCCTATTAGTGGATAATAATAAATAAGGTATTCCATGATTCTTAAATTAAAGAAACAATCTCGGAGGATTGCGTAAATGTGAATCAAACAGGACGCTTGGAAAATACACCATATTAATGACTATTCAACTTAGCATTCTTCCGCTTTCGGTTTTGGCTACCAATGCGACATATTCGGCACTCAGCAAAGGACCACTGGTCACTGGTGGGCAGTGATTTACAACAATCTTTAGAAAAGGACATACACAATTTACTAAAATTTACAAGTTAGTTTTTTTTTTTCATTTAAATATTAATTAAAATGATAAAAACAATAATATACATCACATTTCATGCAACAGATCTTTGTTTTTGGTTACAATGGAACTTACTTGCACAAATAAATATTTATCAGGTTACTAGTAGACAGGTACTAATTGATTTCTTTAGTATTGCACAAGTATTTATATTACATTATAATATTATTGTGATATGTTAAGATAATATATAATACAGTGACGGTTCATTTCCAAATTTGATTTCATGTGGCCCGTAATATATTGATAAAAACAAATACATACACCGTCTTCTAATAATTTTATTGATTCCTTGCAAATTTTTATAATAAAGACCAGATGTTGATTTGTGATTACAGTGATTGAGTTATTTATTTGTTCTGTTCATTTTTAACGAATGCCAAATCTTTAAAATGGATGAGATTAGAAGAATATAAAAAGAATTTTCTATTTATTATTTTTGTACAATTTAATCTGGAGGATTGTATTTTAACATTGTTAACGGTAGAATGTTTGTGTTAACGGCATCATAATTATTGTACCAGCAATATCATGATTTCAATACAACATTAAAATGTATTGAATATTTATTAAAAGAACAATTATGCAAGTGAGTTCCACTGTAAGCCATTATTAGCCAGATGTTGGGCTAACCTCTTGGTAGGACTACTGCCGCATTACAAATAATAGTCAAGTGAAAGCTATCCGTACATCAACATGGATACAGTTTATATTATAATATTCACAAATTAACAACTTACAGCAGAAACTATACGTCAAATTGTGACTTTCTAGAAGAAATCATTGAAATTATTCTCAATGATGCAACAATGCTATCAACACTTAAGATGACAACGATTCAACACATCATTAACACCGATGTAACAATGCCATCAACACATTAGATGACAATGATGCAACAATGCCTTTTTGGAACAGCGATGAAACAATGGCATTGACATTAGATGACAATGCTGCAACAATTCAGTTATTCGACACATCATTAACAGTGCCATCAACATATTATATGACGTTGATGCAACAATGCCATTAATAGCGAAGAAACAATGGCATCAACACATTAGATGGTAATGATGCAACAATGCCATTAATAGCGAAGAAACAATGGCGTCAACACATTAGATGGCAATGATGAAACAATGCCATTAATAGCGAAGAAACAATGGCGTCAACACATTAGATGGTAATGATGCAACAACGCTATTAATAGCAATGAAACAATGGCATTGACATTAAATGGCAACGCTGCAACAATTCCATTATTCGACACATCGTTAACAGTGTTACAATAGTGCCATCAATATTAGATGACAATGATGCAACAATGCTACTAGTAACAGCGATGAAACAATGGCAATTACATTAAATGACAACACTGCAACAATTGCATTATTCAACACATCATTATTAGCGATATAACAATGCCATCAACATATTAGATGAAGATGATGTAACAATGCCATTAATAGCAATGAAACGATGGCCTTGACACATTAGTTAACTATGCTCTCATTCAACACATCATTAACAATGAAGAAGAATTCCCATGGACACATTAAATGACAACGTTGCAGCACTGCCATAATCAAAACATTAGATGAAAGAAGTATTATAATTAACACGTCATTCCTTTAAAATAGATAGTTCCTCAAAGTAAAACCTAAAATAGACTTACAGAGAGTAACACCGAGAGATAAGAAAGGCATTTGAGTTATTGGTCGATGGACAGCAAAGCTAGCTTCAACTCCGCGACAGGGAATATGAGTAGGGACAGCAATCGGAATGACTACTAAACCAACACGATGTTCGCAGATACATCTAGAGACATTCAAGAACGGCGAAACTTCACCGCTCGTACATCGTAAGGCAATTCGCCATCTCAATGCCGGGTATCGGTTAGAACAGTGACGGTGGAGGCGACAATAAACCAACGATACTGCTAAAAGCTGGTAGCCATAGTAATGGAAGAGCCACCCACTTTGTACAGATGAGACAGTATGTACAGAGGAACAAGTCTAACAAACAATGGTAGATAAGGTTTACGGGAATAGACCATTAATATTACAGTAAAGGCTAAAATGTGTTATGTAACATCTATTTAAATCTTGTCTTGCATTAAAAGAATGTTAGAGTGACATACGAGTACTCACTAAAGTAGAAAAAGTATTGCTTTATTTGCAATTATTTGTAATGTGCAGATTTTCATAATCTAAATATCTTATCGAATATTATAATATAGTAGGTACTATTCAATTTAAAAGTTATTAAAAATTTGATTTAGAAATTTGCTTGATTTATCGCAATCATGGCACAATGGACCGAACGAGGTGGATGCCCGGAGGTCACAGTTAGACAAACACAGAGAGGTGAAGTATGGATCCAACAGTTGTATCGGCCATGCTAGATAAACAGAGAGATCTTCTCACAACACTCGTCTCGTTAAGACCCAAACATTCGGCATGGCACAACAGTGGTAACATAAAGTGGTCACATAGACAGGTGAAGCAAATGATCCAACAGATCTATTGGCCATGCAGGTTAAGTAGGGACATTGGAAACCCCGGCACGACATAATGGATAACCTGAAGTGGTCACATGTGTAAGCACACAGAGAAATGAAGCAGATGATCCAACACGTCTAGTGGTCATGCGGGATAAATAGCATCCCCACACACACACTCTTATCTCATCAAATCACAATCAGCATGGCACAATGGGTCAGCCAGTTTGGTCAGAAGAGACCAACACAGATATAAAGCAAATGATCCAGGGCGTCTATTGGCCATGCAGGTTAAATAGCATCTGCACTTTCTCATCTTAAGCCGCACGTAACCAAATGGATTCAGAGTGGGCACTGTGTGGTTGGTTTCAAGTGAACACACAGAGGAGTGAAGCAAAGGATCCAGGACGTCTACTGGCAAATGCAGGATAAATAATAGCATCTGCACTCTTAATCTTAAGCAACACTCAACCAAACTGAACCAGGGTGACACTTTATGGTTGGTTTGAAGTGAACACAGAGGAGGGAAGCAAAGGATCCAGGAATCGGATTCCACTGGCAATCGCTGGATGAATAGCATCTGCACTCTCATCTTAAGCCAAGCGCAACCAAATGGATCCAGGATGGACACTGTGTTTTGAAGTGACCACACAGAGAAATGAAGCAAAAGATCCGGGACGTACATTGGCAATTGCTGGATGATTAGCATCCGCACCCTCTCATTTTAATCCACATGCAACCAAATGGACACTGTGTGGTTGCTTTGAAGTGAAGAAGTAAAGCAAACGACCCAGAATGTCTACTGGCCGTGGGGATAAACAGCATCCGCAGTCTCGCATCTCAGACCACGCGCAACCAAATAGATCCAGGTTGGACAATGTGTGGTTGGTTTCAAGTAACCACTCAGAGAAGTGAAGCGACCCAGAATGTCTATCGGCCATGCGGGATAAATATGCTATAGGATATAGCCACAAGCAACCAAATGGATTCAGGGTGGACTCAGTGCGGTGAAGCAAATGATCCAAAATGTCTATTGGACACAGCCAAATGTATAAATGGATCCAGGTTTGATGCAGATCTAGCTTGTTGGTTGGTTTGTTTGAAGTGACCAGCACAGAGAAGTGAAGAAGCAAGGACCGTTGTCCAACACGTCGATTGGCCATGCGGGATAAACAGTAACACTCATCTTCATAGCTAGGACTGCACACGAGGAACAGCCCACCTATTCCAGATTACACATAGTTATAAACAACAAAATCTATTTAAAACAAAATAAACCTATGTTAAACACTGGGATCACACAAAATAATTTAAGTAAGAGTATTGCAACGAGTCTTAAATATAACACAAAGAGATGGCATCTTTTACTGCTATTTACCCCACAGTGCCAATGACTAGATAACAATTTTATATATACTTAATAGTTAGAGATATCCTTTAAAAAATATACAAAAAAACAATTGACGAAGAGTGGTAGAATTAAACGTCCACTACCATTTTCTTATGGATATCCGTATTCCCAACCACTGAACAGAATTCGTCAAATGATATTTTGCCGTCTTCATCCTTGTCAGCAAACAATATGGTCTTGTCCACGATCTGCTGGAGCTGTGTGTCTTTCAAATTATTGCCCACCATCATTTTAAGTACCTGAAAGAAGACTTCACAAGTATTAATACACTGACGTCTGTCGTACACACTCCTCGTCATTAAGAAAGAAAAACTCAACCTAAGGGAGAAAATACCATACATAATTGTAATGTTTGGTATTATTCACATTTAAGCACTATTAGTTCTGTGGGGGTACTTCTTAATAATAATAAGGTCCTTGGTACAAACTGGTTTATCATGAGTTTACGTATTTACAATAATATTTTTTTTTTTACATGAGCACACAGGAGGCCCTGAGGAAAATAATTTCCCTCAGGGCCTATGTTATCTTTGGGTATGCTGTGTGGAGGGTTTTTTAAGGAAAGGAAGGAGAGGAGAGTTCTGGGAAGGAAAAGGGTTTAAGGGGTGGGTAGGAATCTGGGGTTCATCTGTGTCCTAGTCATCCACCTCCAAGACCTAGACAAACCTCACCCCATGAACACTCCTGCTAAATGACCAAACGGCGAATCACTTAGCTATGGCAGAGGTGTTGGTTATCCAATAAAGGTGTTGGTTATCCAATAAATTATGCTGCGAGTCACACAACCTGTCTATACTAGCTGCTAATTGAATCTGAGAGGTAGCCTGGCGAGAACCACTCTCGATCCACCGCATATCCGGGTAGAAACTCTTTGATTAGAAACCCTTTGAACACTTTCCCTGCCGGCATCTGTCGGCATCACTTGGAAGCTTTTTCAATACATTACAATAATAGAAATAATGTGAGAAATGGCATGGACTGTTACCCAGCTACAATCAAACTGCATGGACGATCAAAACGGCAGTCAAAAGGCGATGCAATTTGCAGTAGTATGGGTGTTGGCGCATACTTTCAAATTGACACACTTTAGGCGGGAAGGGTGGTTCTACCTTTTACAGTCCTATTTGATTGCCTGAAAAGGCAAGGCTGTCAAATATTTTTACACAAATATTGTACTGAAATCTCTTTGTAAGTGTCCCCAACCAGGCGCGGCTGGTGCATAAAATGTTTGGTGGTTCACCTATCAATAAATCAAATACAGTATAATATAATTTAATTGTTGGTAGGTCACGTAGGTAGCCACCATATTTATAGAGAATGAATAAATAAACTTCTTCAGTCCTTTAGCCGAGCGAAGACATTATTCAACCAATGTTTTCAGAAAGCTTCTTCCCAGTTAGTACCCGGTATATCGCATTTAAAACGCACACACATAAAAAGTCTTTTTTAACTGAAAAACTAATGTCGTTGTCAAATAGGTTCCCTAAATCCCAAGCATAACAAGACCCGTTGACTTATGGTTGAATTTTGCAAGCTAAATATTACTATCCCGTTCAAACCTATTTTGCTGGAGCCCTTCCGAATACGTCGGATGTTTTCGTAGCACCGTGCGCCGCGTTGCCAGAAGCAGATTTTTGATACATTTCGCTTTTCTGACGGTCTGGACATGTTTGTAGGAGCACCATACAAAATGACAATTCCCAAACGAGGCATTTGACTGAAACGCGCGAAATGGTATGTACCTAGGTTCCTAGTTCTTAGCCCGGCTGCAATAATTATTATCTCTGGCAAAATTCATGCATTTAAATACGTAATTAGTTTTTATTTTCAACATTGTGCGTAATTTAAATTAAAAAATATTAAGTAGAAACACGTTGAGCTGTAAAATGTTCAATTTTGTTGGCGGTTCGGCGCACTATTGAACGTTTGGGCCAGCCGCGCCTTGTCCCAACTACATGTATGTGTAAAAAACACATAAAAATAAAAATAATATAAATATATACGTATTTTATTTTATTTAGGATACCAACCAAAGATATTCAAATACAGAAGAGATATGCTATCGTGTCCGCGCAACTGTCGCCGGACTACGCGCTAATTAACATAGTTTTCATACAAAAAGAATTTGTTCATTCGTTGATTTTTTGAAAATGTGCTTTAATATTGGTTAACAATATATTTTGAATAAGGAAAGAATTCGTTCATTTAGTTTAACGTTCGTTTGGTTGATTTGTTAATTATTTGTTCTTTTAGTTCATTTGTTAATTGGTAAACAATATCGGCGACACCCGGAAGCGCAGACCCACATAGTAAAAACAGCAGATAGCACATCTACTTATATTTCAATATCTTTGATGCCAACAGTATAATATTGAAATGAAGCATGGTAATATCAAGGTTACATAAATTTTACCAATTACAGGGTTCCACATGGATTTTATAATATAGAAATGAGTTTAGTGATTTGAAAATGTCAATATTGCCCAGATCGGGTTTTGAACTCGTGACTTCTGTGTTGGAGTCAATGAGCTGACCACTCCTTCACAGATATCAAACAGATTTGTTTGCCCCGTAATCTCTGCTACCGTGTGTGCGCCACACTTATCCTCTATTAGATAAAACAGGGAAAATATTTGCATTCCGTAAAGGCGCATACCGTAAGAAAACTGAAACACTGTTTGACTAGCTCACACTCAGAGCGGCTGTAAAGCACCTTATCTTTTACGGCCTTTTGATTAAACTAACCACATACAACAGTGATATGGTTATTTACATCTAAATTGGGAATAAATTCGGTTTTTGGGGGAAATTCCTAAAAAACAAAACTAGTTATTTTTATACTAATTATGGGCCGGAAAAACCGAATCTGAAAGAATTAGGCGGCGGAAAGCAATATTAACTGAGTTACACGACTTTAAAATTTTTTATACGCGTACAGGAAAATAGCCATTTTGGAAGTATTCTGATTCCTACAAAATCAAACTAATAGTTATTTTTATACTAACTTTGGGCCGAGGAATCCGAATCTGAAAGAATTAGGCGGCGGCAAGCAATATTAACTGAATTACACGACTTTAAAATTTTCAATACACACAAACAAGAAAATATTCATTTCGGTAGCTGAATTTGACTCATTCAGTACAAAATCATAGATAAACAAGAAATCTACGAAAACATGTGTTGGCAGTGTTACCAAGTCTCAAAAAATATTTATCCCTATATTTATGAATTACAACTATCTCAACGGCCGTATTCTTAAACCAAAAGTATGAAAATTCGTAATCTTAAAAATGCGTAACCAAACCTAACCTAACGCTAGGTTTGTGTAACATGGTTTGTACCCCTTTATACCGCCTGCTCGCGTCAATTTTAAAAAACATCCCTGTTTTCAAGTAGTTTAACGGCTACGCGAGGTTTGTGTAACATGGTTTGTGCCCCTTTATACCGCCTGCTCACGTCCCTAACCTAACCTAACCTAACCTAACCTAACGCTAGGTTTGTGTAACATGGTTTGTGCCCCTTTATACCGCCTGCTCGCGTCAATTTAAAAAAACAGCCTACGTTTTCAAGTAGTTTAGCGGCTGCGCTAGGTTTGTGTAACATGGTTTGTGCCCCTTTATACCGCCTGCTCGCATCAATTTAAAAAAACAGCCTACGTTTTCAAGTAGTTTAGCGGCTACGCTAGGTTTGTGTAACATGGTTTGTGCCCCTTTATACCGCCTGCTCGCGTCACGGCATAAAAACATCCCTGTTTTCAAGTAGTTTAGCGGCTACGCTAGGTTTGTGTAACATGGTTTGTGCCCCTTTATACCGCCTGCTCGCGTCACGGCAAAAAAACATCCCTGTTTTCAAGTAGTTTAACGGCTACGCTAGGTTTGTGTAACATGGTTTGTGCCCCTTTATACCGCCTGCTCGCGTCACGGCAATAAAACATCCCTGTTTTCAAGTAGTTTAGCATCTACGCTGGGTTTATGTAACATGGTTTGTGATACAAAAGTGAGTAAAATTTATAAAGAATAAGTACTTAAAATATAAACGTGTTATTTTACGTTATTGATATTACTGGTTAATGGCAACACTTAATTTTGTGTGGTAAAAACATCTATGTTATCTTGTTTTCTATGGTCTTTGTACTACGTGTGTCAAGTCAAAATCAGCTTGCGAAATGAATATTTTCATGTGCATGTTTGGAAAATTTTAAAGTCGTGTAATTCAGTTAATATTGCTTGCCGCCGCCTAATTCTTTCAGATTCGGATTCCCCGGCCCAAAGTTAGTATAAAAATAACTATTAGTTTGATTTTGTAGGAATCAGAATGTTTCCAAAATGGCTATTTTCCTGTATGCGTATAAAAAATTTTAAAGTCGTGTAACTCAGTTAATATTGCTTTCCGCCGCCTAATTCTTTCAGATTCGGTTTTTCCGGCCCATAATTAGTATAAAAATAACTAGTTTTATTTTTTAGGAATTTCCCCCAAAAACCGAACTTTAGCCCTAAATTGTAATGGCCAATAGCCTAATTGGTGTAGCGGCATGCTGAGATTACCTTTTAGTCAAACTATTAAATTTGAAAATAAAAAACAGAGCGTGCAATTCACATGTGGTAGAAGTAAAACCTTCAGAAAACTAAAGTAGACAAGAGTGGGGAGGCCACGAAGCACCGCACAAAGAGGAGACCGATTATACTATCTCATTCTCTCGGAGACTAAAACCTATAGATGTATGAGTTTGTCTCTTTTTAGTGTAGCTATTTTTCATTTCGTCGAGTTTCAAATCACAACTGTGCTAAAGAAGTTTTCACTTAAAAAAATTGTCACCAACTTGCTTTTTATAGATAATTTGGGTACTTCGTAAACAAAAGATTACCAATGAGCTTCAGACTGCTATTATTTAAAAATACATTTAGTCATTGAATCTATTTCTTAGGGCTGGTTGTTTCACAGAATTTGAACAATTTATCATGTTTCCAACTAAATTTTCAAATTCTGTAAAAGTTCTATTCAAGTTCTGTTATTATTTCATTACGGACTAGTTGTTTAATAAAACTGAAATATTAACAGAACTTAACCCCTCCGCAACGTAAGCAAATATAAGCGTTAGAAATACGACAGCAGTCAAGTACAATAAGCGTGTTTATACGTCAGCGAGTGTGTCTCCATAGAAATTGTTCTAACTCCGTTATTGTTTTAGTTACATCCCTAAAACAAAAAGTAAAAGGTCGATAGTAGATCAAGCTGTACATCACTACCAAGTTGTCCATAGAAATACATAACAGGAATCAGCTGTCAGTCGCGTAATTGACAAAAATATTTATCCGCTCAAATTTACTGCCGGCGGCTCCACCGCGCTCCACATTTAAAATTTTTATTAAATATTTTTATATGAAATGATAAAAAAGTGAGGTGACAAAAGTGTTTACATATATACGTATTGACAGACGTATTAACAGAATAAGTATTGTTGTTTACATAATCTGTGATTTTAGTACCGTTTTCACATACAAACATCACGTGAGTCATTTTTAACCTATTTTTAATGTTTGCATTTTAATAATTTTAATATTTAAAATTGCTAATATTTATTTGTAATATAATAATTTTAAAGCTTATTTTGTAACCTTTCTAAAACAGTTTTTACTATTCGGCTACGTTCAGAAATGTTTCATTTATAGAGCTTTAATTGTGAAGCGGTAATAACAAAAAGTTTTCGTAAAACTGTCATTTCGTTAGAGACAGTTAAAGTGCTTAAATGGCGATTTTCGGAGGGGTTAAGTAGAACTTTCACAGGGCCTGAAAATTAATTTTGAAATTTGAATAAAATCATCAAATTTCACAGTTAATTTTCAAGTGCTGTGAAGGTTCCATTCAAGTTCTGTTATAATTTCAAATATTATATTTAGTGAAACAACTGGCCAATAATGATATACTAACAGAATTTGAATAGAATCTTTAAAGAACTTGAAAATTGACTTTGAAATTTGATGAATTTTGTGAAACAGAATTTGAAAAAATTGACCCTTTGGAATAACAAGGTTTCATCTGTCGTGGTAATGTCGTGCGATAATGAACTCTAAAGAAGCTTACTAAAGATCTCATTATCGCATGACATTACCGCGACAGGTTCAAAATTTCAAAGTCAATTTTCAAACCGTCGTTGATCATCATTGTAATCTTGATTATGAATCAAAAAATATTAATGTTATATCAAAATGCAATCATTTGCAATTTTAATATTAGGCAATTAAAAATAAACTTTAATTCTTCATTACACTATAACTGATGTGAAAAATTAAAGCGACCTTGAGGTGTTATTTCAGAAAAACAACACTATGAAAATTGATTGGAGAAGTACATCTTATTATTATTGATCTTCCTTATGAACAGACTACCTACCAATAACTTATAATCCAGTTCAACTTTGTTAAACCGTTTTTATAAATTTATTACAATGATCTCAAAAAAATTTGTAAAAAAAATGTGAGTTTGAATATTCTACATAAAGATTGTGATTGATTGTGTCATGTGATTCCTGACAATATTTGGAATAAAAAAATAAAATTTTGATTTCAGATGATATTGTTGATGTTTTTTTTTAACTTAAAACATAGAAAATCAGTAGGTATTGGACAGTTAGGGTGAGGGTGAGGGGATGGCCGGTTACTCGGCCGAGTGACCAGTGACGACCAGTGACGTTGTTTGGTTTTGAAGAAAAAAAAATTAAAAAAAAAAAAAACACCAAAAAAGGTCACCAGAGATCAAAAATTACATTACATTTTTTACTCCAAATGATGTCAGAAATCACTGGTTAAAGTAAGTAAAGTACGTAACTTAAACCTGTATATTGATAGACACTCATATCATATGACTAGCTGACCCGGCCACGCGTTGCTGTGGCTAATAAAACACAACGTCATCTACTGGATGGTTATCCAACCTTTATAACCACAGCCATCTTTGAGTTTATCGCGAAGAGACAGACAGATGCCGCGGAGGACTTTAATTTATAATACATAGAGATGGTGTGAAAGATTATAATAATGTGCATGAAATGCTTGGGGTAACTGACGTATTTAAGTTAATAAGGATTAATACTGTATCCGTCTAAATAACTTTTCAATTACCGTAATGTACGTGACCATTTTTTAGAAGATAGAATGGGTATAGTAAGCTATCCGTAAAAGATAGATATATGCCTTTGCAGACTTTTTTGTAGATCTATAAAAGAGGAATATCCCACCATGCATTGTTTTGTTATATCCCAAAAGGATTAGGCAGCGTTTTCGATGATAGCTACCAGACGGCTTGATTTTTTCTGACACTTCTAACAATTATCGTTATGTTTCAACCAATTTACACAAATCCTTGACAAATTACATACCTAAACCTTCCTCACGAAACACACTATCTATTGGTGAAAACCGCATGAAAATCCGTTCAGTAGTTTTCGAGTTTATCGTAAACAGACAGACGACGTGGGGGACTTTAATTTATAATATGTAGAGATAGAGATAGATAGATCATATGATAGATCAAAGTCGCCCCCCCTTGATTCAAAAGTCACCCCATTTTACGATACCAATTAATTGGCATGAAAGAAGATTTTTGGTAATCTTATCAACAACAAAAAAGAAGTTGAGTGTATCTTTCCATCGATCAAAATACAAGATTAATTTCACTAAAAGTCCATTAGGTTAAACCTAATTATTAATTATAATTTAATTTATTTATTATCATTTATGATTGATAATCTATTTGATGGACTGGAAATCAGTAGCGCAACATGATTATCTAATTGGAGTAATATTTATACTGGAAAAGATTTGTATACAATTTTATACATGTTAACCCCTCCGAAAATCGCAAATATTCACTTATAATGTCTCAAACGAAATTTGTGTTATTACCGCTTCATAATTAAGGCTCTATAAATGAAACATTTCTGAACGTAGCCGAATAGTAAAAACTGTTTTAGAAAGATTACAAAATAAGCTTTCAAATTGTTATATCGCAAATAAATATTAACATTTGTAAATATTAAAATTTAGAATGCAAACATTAAAACAATGTAAAAATGACTCGCGTGATGTGTTTATGTGAAAACGGTAATAAAATCGCAGATTATGTAAACAACAATACTTGTATAAATGTATAATAAACACTTTTGTCACTTCACTTTTTTATCAATTCATATAAAAATATTTAATAAAAATTAACAATGTCGAGCGCGGTCGAGCCGCCCGTAAGAAATTTGGCAGGTAAAAATATGTGTCAACCGCGCAATGACAGAATATTCTTGTTATGTATTTCTATGGACAACTTGATAGGGATGTACAGCTTGATCCACTATCGACCTTTTACTTTTTGTTTTAGGGATGTCACTAAAACAATAACGGAGTTAGAACGATTTCTATGGAGACACACGCGTTGACGTATAAACACGCTTATTGTACTTGACTGCTATTGTATTTTTAACGCATATATCTGTTTACGTTGCTTACCGGTTAAAAGGAAGAGAGCTGTTTACATAATATTTTTATATCTTTTAGAAAAGCGATTTCTTTTTCAGTTTTGGCAATAAAAAAGTTTCAGATGCAAAAATTAGAAAGAAACTTTTATACTTTGAAATGTATGTACACGCGTAACTTTCGAACGACTGCACCAAATTGGATAATTATTTTTTTTGTGTGTTCGTTATTGTCAGGACAAGGTTTGTATAAAACTGGTGAGCTCTGGCATTATGAAATTTGCATAAAAAAATTGCTATTGGTGGCACGCAAGCTGTTTGAAAACTGAATATATGGAATGCAGGAGGGGGGAAGGGGGAGGGGAACTCGGGGAGGGGGGAGGGGAACCAGGGAGGAGGAAGGGGAACCAGGGAGGAGGAAGGGGAACCTGGGAGGGGGGAGGAGAACCTGGGAGGGGAACCTGGGAGGGGGGAGGGGAACTCGGGAGGGGAGGTCGCGGGACAGGGGAAGGGGGGGAGTGGAGTGGGGAGAGGGAAGGTGGAGGAGACGGAGTGGGAACGCGAGAGGGGAAGGGGACGCAGGAGAAGAAGGGGAGGCGGTAGGAGAACGGGACGAATAGGAAAGGACACGCAGGGAGAATCAATTTTTTTGTTAAATGGCATAGCAACGCATGCCGGGTACCAGCTAGTTATAATTTAAACTGTTTAACTACCACAAATAAACCATGAACAAAAAGAAATAATAGGAAAACGACTTTTAAAGAATTGGCAAAACATTATAAAAGCTATGAAAATTTGATTAAAAATATGACAGTATATAAAACATCATATCTGATGCCGTTCATTTTGACTGCAGTAGAAACTGTAGGTTTTTAAATACAAAGCTGGATATTTTTACTGGCGAGATATGATTCAAGGTTGTTTACTTTCAACTTACTAAAAAAATTTCACAAATAAGAACATAGCGCACTTGAAGTGAAATAACACAAATCTGCACCGTACAAATATATATTATGTTATGAAGATTCATTTCTGTTGAACGGAACAATCTGATGTAATTGAAATGTATAACCATAAATTGTATCATATTGTGTAAATTAAAGTCACTGGATTAAGAAGAATCGGTACTTATATTGTATTAAGAAATATTTTGATTAAGTTCAAAGTTTTAGGTTTATGGTAACTGTATAATATCATTATTTCACAGATATCTCGTTTGGTTTACCGTCCTTCTTAGGATGGTCATCTTCCGTCTGCCTCGTTTCCAAAAGGAAGCTGTTTACTGCCCAAAGAAATCCAAAGACTGCGATGGGCTGGACGTGTAGAAATAATGCCAGATAGGACACCGAAAATCATGATCAACTGAACTGGTGGGGGCAGGTATTTGCCTTCACCAGTTCCCCGGAGACACATCTGTGCTGAACCAAGTGGCTCAGAACTCAGCATCCCCCTACGACTCCACCAACTACCCTTCACCATAAGAAGATGAAAATTGAGCCCAACCAAAATTTTCAAAATAATTCCTAATAATATGCATGTACGGAATGGTCCACTGGGGAAAAATGTAAGGTTTGGGGTTTTTGAGTAAGGTGAAGACATTAAAATGTAAGGTTTGGAATTTTTGAGTAAGGTGAAGACATTAAAATGTAAGTTTTATGGATTTTGAGTAAGGTGAAGACATTAAAATGTAAGGTTTGGGGATTTTGAGTAAGGTGAAGACATTAAAATGTAAGGTTTGGGGATTTTGAGTAAGGTGAAGACATTAAAATGTAAGGTTTGGGGATTTTGAGTAAGGTGAAGACTTTAAAATGTAAGGTTTGGGGATTTTGAGTAAGGTGAAGACATTAAAATGTAAGGTTTGGGGATTTTGAGTAAGATGGAGACATTAAAATGTAAGGTTTGGGGATTTTGAGTAAGATGGAGACATTAAAATGTAAGGTTTGGGGATTTTGAGTAAGGTGAAGACATTAAAATGTAAGGTTTGGGGATTTTGAGTAAGGTGAAGACATTAAAACGTAAGGTTTGGGGTTTTTTTTTGGAGTAAGGTGAAGATATTAAAATGAAAGTAACCTGAAAAAGTTCCCCGTTGCTGATGTACCCGTCGTTGTCCATATCGTAGATGCGGAAGGCGAACCTCAGCTTGGACAGCTTGTCCCCCTTGACGCTGAACTGCGACACGCCCTGGATGAACTCCTTGAAGTCCACCTCGCCGTTCCCGTCCGCGTCGAAGATGTCGATGACGCGCTGCACCAGAGGATTCTGCTGGAGCTCCGGTAGGGACATGAATTCATCGATGGACAGCGCGCCCGAGTTGTCCAGGTCCAGCTTCCTGAACCTCTTGCCCAGGCGCCGGATCTCGTCCGCATCGACTGCAGATGGATAAACACTTTTACAATGGCACAACATGCGTGTTTTTCGAAACAGTTACAAAACAGAACAGTGACAGATCATTCGAAAAATAAATTTACGCACTTAACGGTCAGCATTCAAAATTACTCCCTCTGTAAACTGTTAAGACGAGAAATACTACAAACGATTTATATTTTAATTCTAGTCTAAACAGGAATTCAGGAAAATTTTTATGATTTCCAGTGAAAAAAGTTCTTACTTTTAAATTCTACATATATCAAGAAATACACACTGAAATTTTTGGTAAAATGTTTGAAAAATGTTCAAAAGGTACAAACCTGTAAAAGATGGAGAAATTTTGGAATGTACCTTTTACATAATTCATAGAATTTAAAGATTACAGTTTGAGGATTTTGGACACGGGAAACCATTAGGCTACGTCCGCATAGGCAGGCGGCTTGCTTAGCGCCTAGATAGGTAGTAGATAGCCGATGGATAGCCGCTTAGCGTGTATCCAGGTAAACCAACGTGTTGGTTTTTTGCCACTAGGCTCTAGGCGCTAAGCCAGCCACCTGCCTGTGCGTTCGTAGCCTTATACATTTTCCTAACTTCCCATGTAGAATTTACAGATAGTATTGCTTGAGTTAGCAGACTACATAGTGATGATTTTCAGGGCCATTATTGAGTGCTGAACATTAACCTAACCTATACTGATCTAACCTATACTATTCTAACCTAACCTATACTAACCAAATATATTATTTCATCACATTCTGTTTTGCCACTACGCCGTTTTGCCACTATTCTGTTTTGTTACTTTTCTGTTTTATCCGGTTACTGTGTTTCTCCCCTCAAAGTTATCATTAGTACAATTAATTCTATTTTGATGGTTAGACTGAGTTGAAATACAATGATGTGCATACACAAGGATAACAGTACAAAACTTGGGAAACATCTCAAACAGCTTGTTGCTAACAAAAATGGTACTGCTCGTTTTCATCCCCCGACAAAATATCCCCGACAGAATATATCCTACGGACAAAACATCCTCCAACAAAATATCTACTAAAACCTAACCTAACCTAACCTTATTTTATAATTTACAATTATTTTTAAACAATAATTTATTGTCTTTACAGGATGTCTGTATTATTTTTGACCCATTTTACTATTTATGAAGAATAATTTATTGTCTTTATAGGATGTCTGTATTATTTTTGTCCCATTTTTTTGCTAGGTTAGGTTAAGTTTTAGTAGATATTTTGTTGGGGGATGTTTTGTCCGTAGGATATTTTTTCAGGGATAAGTCGTGAAAAGTCTTTGATTGAAAAGTCGTGGGACCCAAAAATAAACTATAGACTAGAACATTAAGGTGAGGGTGTTTAGAACTTCATTTGATGACCATCAAAGCGACAATCAGCATCATTTTTAATTTTTACCTAATAAGATAGTTTTACTGTACCCATGTAGTTTATAAAAATATGCAATATTTAAAAAGTTTAATGTTGGTGCCCCCAAATGATAATTAATTCATTCTTAATCTATATTAAAAGATCAGTAAATCAATGTGAATATGTTTCAAAAGAGTCCCAACAGATCCCGTCTGGAGCCAGTGATACTACAGAATCCCTAATTGGGGTATATTGTGAGGCTGAAGGCAGTAGGGAGGGGAAGGAGATGGGGAACAGGAAGGTTGGGAAGAACCTAGCTATTCAGATCTGGTAACCAAACACGGCTAAGGCCATTTCAAACAACATTTCAGTTCTGAATGGTGGTCTTACACCAGGATGATACTGAGCGTATCTTCCACTCTGGAATGTGCCGCAAATACACCATGCATTATTTTTAATTAATTAATTGTGAAATAACACAAATTACTCAAATAAAGTTTATTTGGGCACAACGGGATTTGAACCTGCGACGTTGGGATTGCAAGTCGAGAGCTTTACCCCTCGACCATGGAGGCCAAGTGTAGCTAAAATAGAATCACAATAATTAGAGATGTTGATGCTAGGAGTATCAAATTTTGGATTTTGTTAACTTCGTGCCTACGGCAAGTAAAATTTAGAACATGACATGCACGCACAGAATTATTCAACTTCACGGACAACATAATAAACTAGGTTAGGATAGCATGTGTTAGCTTAAAAAGGCGTCATTAAGTTGACTACCTGCTTATTACCTTCGAAACTCCAATTTATTGTTTTAAACCGGCGTCGATGACGCTGGGTCACAATGACCCGAGGCGATTTAAAACGGCCATATTTTTTTTACCCGTCAACCGTTCGACTTGAGCGCCTGAGTAGCTGGAGATACAACCCCCTTCTACCCGCACCGCTAGCGTGCTCAGTGCGACGCCACTTGCGGAAGGAGATACAGGAGATATATGAGGAAAACGGGTTAATATGACCAATAGTTGTAATGAAATTCTACTATTATTTTGTTGATTTCGCATGTGTTTTTTATTAAGATAATAAAAAGTTGATTTATAAAATATACTGGTATTATTAATATTTTTTTATGAGCAAAGAACCCATAAATAATAAATAATTTTCAAAATCAAGACAACCCTGTCAGTTTTGGTACATACGATAAAATTCGGGTCACGGTTACCCGGCGTCATTGACCACGTAATTACTTTCACGTCATTGACGCCGGGTTAACAACATTGCATTTCAGACTTTTGGGACTCCGGTATCCCCAATTGAGGAATGTTGGGAGACTGAACGGTGCGTGGAAAGGAAGGAGATGGGAAAGAGGAAGGCTGGCTACCCAGATCTGGTCACCAAACATGAGTGTAATTTGGAAGGCTGGTATGGGTATAATTTATTGGTAACCAACACCTCTGCCAAATGTCACCCCAAGCGGTTCGCTACACTTGGTGACTTAGTAATGGGGCCAGGGTTCATTAAGTGAGGTTTGTCCAGGTCTTGGCGGTGGATGAGTCTGCCCACCTTCTGCGTGGCGGGCCGGATCGAGAGAGACTTTTTAAAAAAAAAAAAGACTGGTTGAGGGAGGCCTTTTGACCTTTCAAACCTGACTCTTTTGACCCATCGCCTTGCACGGCAGTTGGAGGGATGGATTCATACATCCATCACACAGTGACCCCCAGATTCTTAATCACCCCTCATACAATTTTCTTTCCCAGAACAATCTTTCCCTTCCTTAAAAAGACCCTCCACGCAGCTTCCATAGATGACATAGGCCCTAAGGGAAATTATTTTCCTTAGGGCCTCCTGTGCGGAACTAATGTAAAAAAAATTACTACACCCATTTTAAGCAACATATCAATTTATTCTGAATGGTGAACTTCCACCAGGGCAATATTGAGAGTAATTTACCACTCATTATGACTGAACTGACAACTGTAATCTGGTTGAACAACGATATGAAACAGTTTAAGGAGAGAACTGGCAGTAGGGATTAAATGAGTGATTAAACGTAGGCAACACAAGGTTTGTAGAAAATGCGTTTAAAAGGGTTAACTTAAAAAACTCATCGGGCCGCTTTAGAAATTTCGAACGCGTGACGTAGCTTGAAGCTTGAAGTAAAACACTGCCACTTGTATTGCAGTAAATTCAAATCACCCAGTGGAACATGGACTGCATGCTATATCATGAATTTTTAGCCAATCACCGTTCTACCCTCTTGATGAGCTTACCTTGTTACAAGCGCATTTTCTACGAATCTTGCAAAATAGGTTTAAAAAAGAAATTTCAAAAATAAAATTCAAGATAAGTACTGTTCCAGTTTGAAATATATTCCCACATTATTATTTTTATGCTATTCACATTCTGATAAAAGAAGTACCTACAACATAAATCTTGAGTATGCTTGTGAATTAAATATAACGTGTATTTTAAATCTGAATACATAATGCTTTTACGTTATCAGAGTTGGCTTGAAAATTTCAATTTGTATTACACGAAACACATTATTATAAATTTTATACGACACGCGTGTTTCTGAACAACAATATTTCGACATCAAGCTAAAAATGTTGATTTCACGACAAAAGTGAATAAATTGTAAAAAAAACCCAAAGAAAATTCTATAAATTACTGAGTCAATCTTTTGCAAGTTATTTTTAATTAACCACATATTAATAACAAAAGTTTCCGGTTATCAGTTTAACCACAAATAATTATATCATTAATGAGAAGATATATATAAAAAAAATACCACAATATTTGGCCTACATAACTGAAAAATTTCAAAGACTGGAATACATGAAATTTATGCCTTGAATTAATTTCAAAATTAAACAAAAATCAATATTGAATGAATTGATCACTAGTTGGCTAAATTAATTTTAAATACTGATTCATTTCAATGAATTTGTAATCAAAATGGATATCTCCATTAAGCCTCTCTATTTGGGACTAAGTATAGGGGTGATTTTATAATTTATTATTATTTCAGTGGCTCGCTTCTAAAAGTGTCAATGTAAGTTTTTCAAATTATGTAGAATTTGCTCTTTTTAACAAATTTTAATTTTAAGAAAGGCTATTTTCTAGTGTAACCTCGAAAATCTAAAAATCCTTTCTCGAAATAGAAAGATTTTTTTCGAATTCGAAAGATAATCCAATTTTTAAGCAAAATGCAAAAAATAATATATACGTACACGGTGTCCGTAAACTCGCAGTACAAGTGGGAAATTGGTGAATCTACATCACCCAGAAAAACCAAAAAAAATATCGATCTCAACATTTCAACAACTTTTTTTTTTAAATGTTTTTTTTTGTATTTTTTAGCAAACAAAGGATTAAAAAACCATTGAAGCCTTCATTTTAAATTTAAAATACACTAAACAGCTGATATAAAACCCCGAGCAAATGATATTTTTCAAATTAAAATTTGTCAAAAACAGTAAATTCTGCCTAAATTCATTTAGGAAAAAAATTATACAACAAAACCTACTCCAAATGATTTTTATGTCATAAATACACCGATTTCAAGTTGCTACATGTTTTCAGACATGATATATGTATCGCACATCCCATTGAAAAGTGTCGCAAGTCAAAAAAGTAAATTTTACAGGAGAGCGAAAACAAATGATGATTGAAGAAACAAGTGGTCCCGTTGAAAAGAGACACTAGTGACATCTCGTGGAGAAAGAGTGATCTAACTTAAATACGGTTTTTGTGAGGCATAGACAATTACAATCACTTTACTATTCAGAGAAAAAAGAGAAAGATTTGACTTACGACTCTTTTGGAATGTGCGATGTATCGAAAACTGAGTTTGGTCCTTTAGAAGCAAGCCACAGATTTTGTATGTAGTTTAAATTGAAGTTACAGATATTAAATAAATCAATATCTCTTAAATGCTTACTCAAATTGGATTAATAATAATTTACTGTATACAATTCGTTCAAATGTTTAATTCTGATAGACAATTGATGTATACAATAATGACAATGAGTGTATGAGAATTGATTTTTCAATAATCTCTTTGATGTATTAGAAATATTCATGAATTTTTGATGAGTTATTTGATTACAGTGTCAGTTAATGTAGACAATGTAATATTATTATTCTAATATCGGAGCTATTCAATATATACTGAAAAATTATAGAGTAGATTTGAAAAATACACACATCTGCTGTAAAGTCGGCCTTTTGGTGTTAATGAAAAAAACTATTTCTGAAGTTTGTGAAACGATTTACACTGACTTGTTAAAAAATGCTCCAAAAGCAAAATCACTACTGAAAAATAGAATGACGAAACTTACATAATAAGCAAAATGTAAGAATATTTCCCAATAAGTGTAAAAATAAATAAAAGTTGCGCATGTCGCAAAATGCTCTGGAGTATTTTTTTAGTGGTGAAAATACACTCAGAACTAAATAGCTTCAATAATTTTTTTATTGATTACTATTAAAAATTGTGACCGTTGCGATAAATTTAAGGATCAAACCAGTTTTATGGCCTTGTCGTAATTTTTTTCTTCCACGTGATAAAATATTAATGCCACAGATAAATACCTAATGAGGAAGTTTATGAAATACTATGACCATCATTTCATTGAATTTCAAAGCACTTTTAACCCTTAATTACTCATGTGGGGTGCCAAACACCCCCGACTGTGTTAGAAACCCAATAACGTTTTCAAATTTGAATTTACCGCGCTAGTTCTCTTAGTAGCTTCGTCTAAGCAGGTGACCTCCGTAAATCAGTCGCGAGCGGTGCTCGATTGTGTGTGATTATGCTTGGAGAGCGCTTTTTTTTTTTTTTACATTAACTCCACACAGGAGGCCCCGAAGAAAATAATTTCGCTCAGGGCCTGTGTCATCTGAGATGCTGTGTGGAGGGTCTTTTTGAGGAGAGGAAGGAATGAATATTGGTCTTAAAGGGACCCATGTTGTAAGAAGGAGGAAACACAGAGACCGGAAAATCATTCCACAGCTGAGCTATTGAACAGCTAGCGAGTCGAAGAAGCGACCCGTTCTCATGTGACAAATCTCAACCATGTATACATGTTGGGCACGCGTTTGGCGTGTTATGCACCGGTGCCGAAGGGATCAATGACGCTAGTTCCTCGGAGCATCTTCCATTGAAATACCAGTAGAAGAAGAATAGCATTCCCACCCGACGCCTGTGCTCTAATGATTGCAATCCGTCTGTTAAGATGGGAGAATCTATCAAACGAACCGCCCGTTTCTGCAGAGTCGAGGGTATTTTTCAGGTATTTTGGAGCTCCAGATCAGAGGTGGCTGCCAAATTCAACCGTGGGGCGCACTTGTGATTTGTACAGCGATAGCAGTTTTTTACTATTAAAGTATCTGCGGGCCCTGTACAGTACGCCCAGTTTTTGAGAGGCTAACTTTACTCTGGCTCTTGGGGGATTTGTAACACCCCTGCGTGACTAAAACGAATTATGGCCATCATGGGATCTTCTGGAGCTATCAAACGCCATAATTCAAAAGATGCCATATATGTCAAAGAACCAAACATAGAAAAACAAAGACTACTTGCTCCAAGTGCAATGATTGTTGTCTGCCAAAATTGTGATAGAAAAATTGATTTTTTTTTTACGTAGTTTATTATTACAAATGTTATCATCACTTTACTTACTTTGAAAAAGAATTTAAACAATGTAAGTTGTAAGTTCAAAGGTATTAATTAATAAAAATCTGATTTTGCCTATACGTATTGTTTTATTACTATAAACTAAAACGGGGTTGACACCCCCATGCGATGACTTACGTAACTTTTTAGGAGCGAGTAACTAAGGGTTAAAGATAAACGTTAACCGGGAAGTTCAACAAACGTTTGCTAACAAATAATTTTCTTTGAAGAATTTCATCACATTGAAAGCAATAAATCTTGTCGGTAAAGATTTGAAAGAAGCGTGTGTAGGATTAAGTATCCAATTATAAACCTCGAAAAATAAATTGGCATACGAAAAACAACAAAAAATCCCACTGAATTGTAAATAAACGTATTGTGAAAGTTAAAAAAAAAAATACTGTTGGCTTGCTACGAAAAGTCAAACTTTAAAATAATAGATTAGAGATTTTCACGGCCTAATTATCATCATGATTTATTCTTGGGGTATTATGCCATGTTGCGCACAAGAGTCCCACCTGGAGCCAGTGACTATGTCATACCCAATCCGTATGATTGTGAAGCTGAAGTTTTTTTTTACATTAGCTCCACAAAGAAGGCCCTAATTTCTCTAAGGGCCTATGTCATCATAAGGGATGCTGTGTGGAAGGTTTTTTTTAAGGAAAGGAAGGAGAGGAAGTTCTGGGAAGGAAATAGGTATGAGGGGTGGGTAGGAATCTGGGGGTCAGTGTGTCCAAGTGTAATGGGCGTATGAATCCATCCCTCCAACCGCGGTGGGTCGAGAGGTTCCGGCTGGAGAGGTTAAAAGACCTAACCAGTCTCTCTCGATCCTGCACACCGCGCGGCAGGCAGGCAGACCCATCGGCTGCCAAGACCTGGACAAACCTCACCTCGTGAACCCGGGCACCCCTGCTAAGTCACCAAACGTAGCGAGCCACTTGGTAAAGTTAAGTGGGCAAGGAAAAGGAGTTGGGGAAGAATAAGGTGGGAAAGTACCTGGCTATTCAGATCTAGTCACCAAACATGGCTAAAGCCATTTCAAGCAATGTTTCATTTCTGAATAGTGGTCTTACACCAGGGCGATACTGGGAGTATATTCCACTCTGGCATATTATTTTTAATTATTAAATTGTGAAAACACAAATTAATCAAATAAAATTTACTTAAATATTTACACTGTCAGTATTTTATTTGATTGTAATTATTGGGTTAACAGTATCATCAAAAGTTACTGTTTGCACGGCATTTTGTAATACCACACTAACTATGGCACCCAAAACTGGGGAACTGATTTGGTAGAGGGAAAGAAAAAGTTTAGGAAGTACCTGCTATTTCAACAATGTTTCAATTCTGAATCAGTCTCTCACCAAGGCGATACTGAGAGTATCTTTATCCCAAACCTACCTTAAACTTTCCTGTGGGAGGCAACAAATTCAATAAATTCCTTCACCATACAAATTGTGTCTTCGCTTGCAAGAATTGTGCATCACAACTAAAACTCAAACAATTTGCCCACATCTAATATTTTAGCCTATGGCCTTAGTAATGTGTTGTTTACTGCTATATTTATTCATAATTACGATAGTCTCATGCACATTTAGGGACAAACCCCTCAACCTGGACAATCTAAGGAATGAATCTCAATATTGCTAGAAAAAAACATTTCAATCACCCTTTGCGCTTCTTGTTGATGACTTTAGAAAAAAAACTTACATTCAGAGAATCTTCAATGCAAGCATGAATCTCTGTATAAATAGCATTGGGAAATTCTTACAAGGGAATTCATACAATGCGGAAGGCAATTAACCAAGTTGCTCATTATTCTGCGACTACATTTTATAGCGCCATTATTGTGGTCACAAATAAGAAGAACGCGCAAATTCTACAAACAGCAGAGAATGGCAACAATGAAAGCAAGAACATCTTGGTTCTGCCACATAAAGCAGTTTGCATACTGTCCTTATTTTAACTGTTCAATAATTAAACACTGTCATTATTAATTTCGCAGCCAATTAATGGTTGACTTTTGACGCATTTCATTGAACTCTCTCTTCTTGAGCCAACGTTTTACGTCTTAAGGCTGACCAAAATGCAGGCTCAATAAAGAGGGATTCACCAAACGTAATATGCTCGCTATGATTCACATATCAATGTTCAAAATGTGCCAATCGCCGTTATTCGTACAATGTCTTTAATCTCTTTGGGAACTGTCAATTGTGAGTCTGGTAACTTTTTTTTTTTTTAATTTAGAGTTATGTTTTGAATAATGAATTTAAACACCAAGAAGCGCCAAGTAACTAATGTGAGAAATTAAGGATTCACTCCACACAACATAATCATGATCAATAAATTACGCTTGCTGATATGTTCAATAATAATAGTGACAACCGTGCATTATAAAGCAACTAATGGGGACGGATCTGATGACAAAGTGATCTGTTGAGATGGGCAAGAAGAACATGGTGACAAACATCTCTAGAATCTAGAATTCACTAAGACACCTCTAAAAGGTCTTTAGAAAACCAGAAGCTTCTTACTAATAATAATAAAATGTGCTGTGTGAATAAATTTATTTATAAATTGTTTGGCTAGTGGAATTTTGATCAGATGAGACACTATAAATAAAGAATTGTATCAACCGAGATGTTGTAACTCACAAACACATACACTATTATCTAACAGAATTGATGTGTCTATCTCCATTAGAAGATTAATACTTTTGGTATGTTGTACTCGAAAACATGTGAAAATATTACTTGCAATGAAGTGGGTGAATTTTACATTTGTGAATACTCAAGCCATAATTTACCATACAAGTATTTTTTAATGAATTTATTGATAGCTTTAAAATCTTAGAAATACCAATATGATGTAGTCCATTATTGTCATAAAAAATAGAATTAAGTATGGAAAAAACAATAAAGCAAAAACCTCTATGATTAAAACTTTTTTGTAGTTTGACTTTCAACTTTTTTAACCAACTGAAATATGTAAAGTATTGAAAATTATTGATAAATTAATGACATAATAGTTGGTTATTATTCTAATGCAATAAATTCATTTAGATTTAGTAGAATAAACACAGTTATTATCGTAACAGAATAAGGGGGAATTAAATAACACAAGTCACCTAAAGCATGGCATTTGATAACATAAGTTGCTAAAATGTGACATTTTTGGTGAAAATCACTTAAAAAAATGATACTGTTTGTCAAAATTCAAATAAAATATGAATTTTAATGTTATATTTTAGCAGAAATATGACATTTTGTGTCGAAATTCACCCAATGTGTGAGGTTTATTGGCATAAAGTATCAGAAATGTGACACTTTCCAGCGATAATCGTGCAAAAATATGAGATAAAATTTTGTTATTTCTAGTAGTAATTTTCTAATACGACACTAATTTATTTGTGGATTCAGTAAACTTGTAAAATGATTTCATGAATGTAAATATTTGTCAGTTTCAAAACTAATAAATAAAACTAGGACACAAAACTCCGCTAACATGACGATATTTTCATCTCTTTACTATATTTAACTACTTTATGGTTGCTAACTACAAATCAGTGAAAACAATAGACCCAGAGGTTTGTTATCTGATTTTACTTACAAAATTAGGTATTATTTATGCAGAAAACATTCTAAGTAGGTATACAGGTTAAACAGTATAGAAAATAAAAATCTTTTTGTTATAAAAAAGAATCTACCAAAAGGTTTGTAATGTGACTACAAAAACTTTACCATTCCAAAGATAACTATAAAAGTCGGAAGAAGAAAAATCCAATAACTGGAATAAAGCTACTTTAGTTCATAATTTACGATGGATTATCAGAAATCTAATCTGACAAATATTAGATCTGATGGATTCACAATAATCTAATCAAACAATTAAGTAAGGTGGATTTACAGTAATCCACCCTTTATAACAATTATAAAAGCTGGATCAAAAGTTATATCTAATATAATCTAACAATTATAAAAGGCGATAAGTGATATACCACCTAGATCAAAAAGTTAAAGGACCGGCCACTGTGTAGCGCTGTCAGTCATCCGATTGGAATTCTTTTTTTTTGTTAAGTTACCACATCCGTCATTAACACTTCCCTCCAAATTTCAGCATCATAGCTTGACATTTGTAAAGTTATGCTGTACTGAATGCATCTACCTTTGCGAGTGTTTACGTTTTTTTACAACTCATGGATTTTGCACCATGACAACGCACCGTCCCACAATGCGATCCTTATCCATGAGTTTTTGAACAACACAAATACTTTCCAGTAGCCTTCGAATTCACCCGATCTGGTTCCCCCCGACATTTTTCTGTTCAACCAACTAAAAACTGCTTCGCGGAGCATGTTACAGCACTCGAGAGGATGTCATGAAAAAATCTAAAATGGTTCTGATGGACATACCGAAAATTGAGAAGGGACGGTGTTTCGAGCATTAGGGCAAGCGCTGGCTTAAGTGTGTTGCAGTTGATGGGGAGTACTTTGAAAGGGACCACATCGATTTTGATGAATAAACTTGTATTTTTGATTTTATTAATAAAGTCTAAAACGTTTTGATCAAGGTAATATGTAGGTATTCTGAGAATTATTTTTATTATAACTTAAAGATCAAAAAGAAGAAATAAATTTAAAATGACACTATTCAAAACAGATAAATAATATAAAATTTATTGTTTTGCCGTTACAAATTCCATTGACTGAGATTATCATTATTTGTAGTATGAAAAACTGTAATTTTTACGCATTGAGAAAATCAATGAGAAGACCTAGACAACATAATGTCAAAGGGATTATGTCTTTAAACCAAAGACAGTGTGACACCCAACAATCACAGAGTTCTAGCCGCCATTAGAAACAAATGTTTTTAGCACACAAAACAGCAATATCTACCAATAAATCAGAACCGTGTATGAAAATTTATACAATCTTGACCTCTGAATACTGAGTTCTTTAAAAAATGTTACTAGAATTCAAACGATTGACATTAATATTTTAGAACTATCTTTCTGCTATTAGAACCATGTCGTAGTAAGTCGGTTTTTACGACAGCTCCACGACAAATCAGAACAAAAGACAATTCAGAACACGGCTAAAATGCAGATCCTGCCAATGTCTGGGAATTTAATAAAAATGCACTTTTTAGATGAGAAAAGTGTGGAGAAGATGAATAAAAAATAAATTAAGGCACGCTCGGCAAAATTGAGGGAGATACAGCCGTTCAAAGTATTTAAAATTTCACTTCGCGAACTGATATTATGACAGTCCGTTCGCCATTTTTTCACTGTTTATGTTGGTATCCCAGACCTAATACAAACCTAGATACGATTGTAGCCGACTTCGTGGGATAAATGATAAGGCGCGTAATTATGAAAAACAGAATTAATAGTATGCCAGAATCACAAACCATGTTACACAAACCCAGCGTAGCCGCTGAACTACTTGAAAACTGGGATGTTTTTCTTGCCTTGACGCGAGTAGGCGTTATAAAGGGGCACTTTCTTTTGAATCACAAACCATGTTACACAAACCTAGCGTAGCCGCTGAACTACTTGAAAACTGGGATGTTTTTCTTGCCTTGACGCGAGTGGGCGTTATAAAGGGGCACTTTCTTTAGGACGATTACGAGTGCTACCAACTTTAAAGTAGTTTTTAGTTTACAGATTTATACGTCTTTTAAAATGGCGGGCGGACTGACAGTATCGGTTCGCGAAGTGAAATTTTATTTATACCTACTTTGAACGGCTGTATCTCCCTCAATTTTGCCGAGCGCACCTTAATTTTTGTTTTATTCAGCTTCTCTACACTTTTCTCATCTAGAAAGTGCCTTTTTATTTAATTTCCAGACATTGGCAGGATCTGCATTCCTCCCCAGAACACTTTTGAAAAATGATATAGTCATTAAAAGTGATGGAAAAAAAAAACTAGCCTGAAACCTAATCTAATTAACCAATTTTTTATTTTCACTGTTGTAATTTGTCTTGTTACGGTTTATGACAAGTTAGCATTAAACAGAAAAATAACCAGGATTCACGAACGATTCACAACGCAGGTTGTCCATGAATTAAACCTTTACTCATTTCCGGCAACGCAGACGATATTTCTCAAAAAATGTCAGCACTAGGCATATAGCTCAGACTTTCCCCTCTAATATGAGCGGTGATCCGGCTTGGTAGCTGCTTCAGTGCAAACTTTGCATCCCTTTGAGATGGACGCTCCGCTGTCAAATCCTGGCGAGATGCATTCAATTATTTCTCAACCAGTCCGCCCTGCTGAAGTTCGTGAGCTCACAATTTTGTGATGAATTTCCCAGATGTCAGTAAGTCTACCATGTAAACCATTTTAAAGGAAAAATTGGCATGTGCAAAGTGCGTGATCATTGGGTGCCCAAAATGCTACAAAATCGTGTGGAAAGCGGTCGGATCTTTTTGAATTGTTTTTCCAACCAAGGCGAGACTTTTTTGGGTTGAAACATGTTCACCACCTAAACCCGAATTCAAAAAGGCAATCAATGACTTGATTTCCATAATTTTTTCGAACCAAGGCCAAGCTTTTTTAGATTGAAACTTGTTTACCACCTAACACCGAAATCAAAAAGGCAATCAATGACTTGATTTCCATCTCTTTCTTCACCTGAAACAACATTTGGCCAGAAACATTTGGCGACCAAGATGCGAAGGAAGAGGTGAGAATATTTTTGGCGGTGAAATTCTACAACAAGGGAATCAAAGACCTAGTGCCACCAGCGCCGGATCTGCCATACGTTCAAAAACGTGCAAAAACCTGGCGCCAACTCCGAAGGGGCGCCGTGAGAAAATAAATATTGTATTAAAATTTAGTTATAATATTCCCTGAATCGTTTAAAAATTACCCATAGTACGAAATAATTATTACGCTCTAGCAACACTCTCCAAAGAAACAAAATGCGCACGCATCTGGTTGGTATCAACGGCTTACGAATTTATAGTCAGTTACAGAATTTTTTTACAAATTCCATATATTTAGTTTAAACGTAAAATCTATTTTTCCATATATCTTTTACCGTCTTTCACGACGAATAGGTGCGATCCAAATTCAATAACCAATCACAGCGCGGTATTTTTGTTCGTAAGCCGTTGATACCATACGTCAGTGTTTAATGTTTGTTCGCTCAACCCAGGGGAAATGCAAGGTACAAATTTGAGGTTATATTCTTATTATCACTGCTCTCTGTCTCTCGTCGGGACTGCCTGTTGCTAGTCAGAAGCTGTAGATGCTATTCTTGTGTTGTACGTTGCCATGAGAACGAGTGTGAGAGCTACCGCCAGGTCACTTGGAAAAGTTACACCCTTTATATATCTTGATTTTATTTGATAAATTAGTGAAAAAAAAAAACAAAAAAAATAAATAAAAAAATTGGGGTGAACGAATTTTTAATCAAAATAAAAATGTAGGGGGGGGGGCGCCATCGGTACCTACTGCACAGGGCGCCAGATTTCGTAGATCCGGCCCTGAGTGCCACGGCTCACCAAGTGCATCGATCGTAACTGGGACTATGTTGTAAAATAGTGGGGATATGAACCAAAAAGTCATGCTTTTATTGTAAAAATTAAATTTTCCTAATTTTTTAAATAATAAAGGTCTTTAATTCATGGACAACCCTCGCACTTAGGTAGTTATAAGAACATATTTGATGAAACATAAAAGTTTAATAGAAATTTAAACCTGAGACCTAACAACAACAAACATTAAAAAATCTAATTTTAAACCATTTTTATGTAGGTGTAAGCTAAGCACGCATTGGAGAAAAAAGGTGTACACTGGCAATAATTTTTTATCGATATTTCCAATAATTGTAAAGTACGCATTACAAATAGGCATAAAGTCTTAATAGGTGTTACAGCGCCCTTGAGGTGATTTTTCACAGAATCGGTATTACACAAATCATACAAATACTAGCAGTTAAAAACCCGTTCTGCGAGTTTTGCTGCTAGGCTAGGCTTCGCCCAGTTTGAGTGTTAGTGACCATTTTATAAATCCGATAGGAACTGGTTCCAAAAATAACCGGTTCCTCGGATTCACTGTGATCCAGTGACAGCTAGTCACCGAGACAAAGTAACCGCGACAGGCAATCATGTCGTATGTAATATATAGACGTGAGATAGAAACCACAACTGCCAGTTACAATAATAATCATATTATCGTCAATCTCTCCATATCTGGAGATATCATGAAGTTACAAATCAAGAAGTACTTGCCAGGGGATGCTAGTCATGCGATCTGTTAATGGAAGTGGCGCCATCTGTTGGCATTGCTTTAATTCGGTTAATTACAAAAGTAGATTTGCATACAAACTCCAAGTATGAAAACGGTCATTCTAAAGCTATTATTTATATCTTTAGAGCTATTATTATTTATCGCTTTAGAAATATGCATATACATAATAACTCTACATCTTATGGGGTAGTTATAAACCCCTATTCTAAATACCAAATTTTTAACAGGTCACGCAGCACAATTATTTAATTTTTAATAAAATACAAAATATAAAAAACACATTTTCTACATACTTTCTTAGTGCATTTTAAAATAAAATAGAGTATACAAAACACCAAACCACTCGTAAGAGTCAATGTATCAACTTACAAACATCAGATTCATTTATCAAACTTTTAAAATACTTGAATAAAATACAAAATAAATCACTAAAATAATCAATTTATTTATTTTTAAATCACAACAAAATACAAAAACACTAACATGTGATTATTTATAATTAAATAAGGAAAAAATAATTTAAAAGACAGATATTTCCAAAGGCTTTTCTGGCTAACAGTCTAAGAATTATACTAAGATTGGTACTACATATTTGGAGTTGTTTTGTACCCCACTACCGTGACTTTAACGTAAATAGTATTTTATACGATTTAGGAGGGTTATGTTTATGTAATGAAATGTCTTATTGAAGAAGGCCAGAATATAAAGGTATAAATATAAAGGACTATTAGCAGGAAACAAAAGACACATGAGCTGATGGGAGTGAAAAGCACCAATGGCTGAAGGAAATGTGAAGAGCTTGAAGAAACACCAATTCGTCCATGGTGACAAGTCTCTTCATGGAAAAAGGCTTAGATATCTAGGAAGTCAAGTTGCTAAACTAGAATAAGACATTGCTAAATACCAAAAGACAACACTGCCCAACTTTATTAACCCTAGAAAGATAATCTACGTCTTAAGTACGAGACAAAAGTGTTGCTGACTTTTTTCTGTCTATCTCAGTTAGCTCAGTTGCCAAGCAGAACTTGCACGGGACGGCTGTGTCACCACGATAAGTACAATAATTACGGAGACTTACTTACACCATACATTGAAAGACGTATGATTGTCTTTTGTGTAACTTTCGCACTTCTTATAATGTTATTATTTTTAAATATAACAACTGATTAGCATTTAAACTTTCACAAAATATTAAAAAAAGATCAATTTAGACATAGTTAAAAAAAAATTTTATATAAAAAAAACTTAATCATTTAAAGTTTGATTTGTAAGAGGTTTACGGCATTTTATTTTTTTTTTTTAATTACAATAATTTTACTATACTTATGACGGTTTTATTTGAAGTACAAAACCCTAAGATAATTATTCAACTATCTTTAAACTATTTATGTGTGATAATATATCAAATATACACTTTTAAACTTCAGTGCGTCTTTAAGACTTATCATTAATTATCTTTAACGTAGGTCAAAATAAGATTATCTTTCTAGGGTTAAGGTGGGCAACCGTCAAAGGAAAAAATGTGAAAAGTTGAAGACACATCAATAATTCATCTGTGGTGACAAGTCCCTTGATGGGAAAAGACTAAGATACCTAAGTATCCACAATGTGGAACCAGGAGACTAGATACATCCATTGCTAGATACTCTGGTGGACTTCATTAAAGAGACTTGACTACGAACTAACGAAGGAATATGGTTAAACATGGGAGATGAGTGCAGGCCTGGGTGAACACAGGTGCTATGCAGATAGTCTCAATATCAATAATAATCCATATATACAGGGTGTAACAGGACGTACCCGAGGGATTTTAACCAGCAATTCCTGAGCATATTTAGAGTAAAAAATGTAGTTGTCATTTTGGTGTCCGACGATATTTTTTTTCCATTAAAAATAAAAAATATGTTTTTCAATTACACCGCGGTACTGTTACCATCGCTATGGGAATTATCCCATCCTGATGTGTGTGAGCGATACACGCTGTTTCGTGAGGTAAATATGCTGTTAGAACGAGACGCATCGCTTATTAAGTGCCCGCTAGGCTTTAAACACGCTACTTTTTAACTAGTCAGTTGCAGCGTGTGATGGAAAAATATTTTTATTGTTTTTAATAGAAAAAAAATGTCATCGGACATCAAAATGAAATGTACATTTTTTGCTCCAAATATGCTCAGGAATCGATCCTGTTACACCCTGTATATATTATAAAAGAAAGTGTACAATGTGCGTGCCGCTAAATCTCAGAAACGAGTCCCTGTACGATCAAGGGAGTCATATGGTGTGGTAGCCCTCTATCCCCATCCATGAAGAAGATTCCCGCTTTTACCTGAAGGGCATGCTTTTGAAGATATAAGGGCTGAATGTTTCGCCCTTTTGAAATTTCTAGAACATTCGAGAGCATTCCAGAACATCCTGGAACATTCTGGAATTTTTGAGAATAGTCTGAAACATTCGGGAATATCCTGGAGCATCCCAGATCATTGTGAAACATTCCAGAATATTCTCGAATGTTGTGGAATGTTCTGAAATATCGTGGACCATTAAAAGCCTTTTTTGTATGAGTGGGGCTACCTGGGTAGGGGTATATAAAGCAAGATTGTGCGTTTGAATGTCAGTTCAATCTTATATCAACTCCCAGAGCGAAGCCAGATACCCCAGCTAAAGTAAATCATAAATAAAGACAAAAAAAAAAACCTTTAGAATATGAGTAGGTAACTCTGTTTTGTATGAATTTTTGATTTGATTTTCAATTTATATTAGATTGTTAATATTATTATTACATACACAACCTAAGAGTTTATTTGCAATTCAAATATATGTATATAACCTGAACGAATTCACTTTGTAAAGGAGTGCAAGGCTGAATCTATATTCTCATCTAGGAAATAGGCCACCGTCCAAAGACAGAGTGAGGTTTGTAACTATGTCAAACTGAGGAAAATGCATTTCATTTTAATAATAGATACAAATAATTAAATTTAAATTAAGAGGAATTGCTGCAAACCTTTTTCATACTAAATTAATTGTGGATTTGAGGCCAAAATACCAAATCAAACTGAAAAATATTTTTTTTAATCAAAAGGTATTGCAAATATCTAGTACAGATATGTGCTACTTTATTTATTTTTGTTTAAATTATAAAATAAAGGTGTAACAAATCTACTTATTTTCGAGTGAATATTGAGAGTTATTCAGTCTCTAATACCTTCTCATTCCTGGATATCTTCATCCCTTACTAATTAGGAGCGAGGGATGCTATTGGTTAGAATTTTCACCCCGCCGTTCCAATATCACAGCTGGGATGATCAATGGAAGATCATGTGGTAACTCAAGTAAGTTAAGTTGCCTTCCGGTCCTACCCGCACATCTTCAAGGAAAAATCTGTGACTGCAGGACTGAAATACTTTCAGCTAACCCAGAGTGAATACTCATAAACCTTTTGCTAAAAGATTTAACGAACAATTAGGTTTCCTTAGGGTTATTTGTAAAGTACCAATAAAGTTATTTTTGAAGTGTACACTGTTTTAGTATTATTGAACTGCGTTATATTTGCAAATTGATTGTACCTACTCCAAATAAAGACTAATTGTGTTTACCGTAAAAAAATTGTGCATTTCTTCAATTACCACTGCTACATAGATAAATAAAGAAATCAATTTTTCATGATTTTTGGAGCAACTTTGGCATCTTTTTGCGAGTTAATTATAATAATTAAAAAATTATCCTATCCTACCTACCGAGTTGACATAATGAAAAATAAATTAAAAAAATTAAGCCTCATAACAAATCCATCTTTTGGTAGAAATTTTAAATTATCTATACCTACAAGATATTTGTTTTAACAATGTAAATCAGTCGTTTGTAATTTGCATTTAAGCCCATCAAAATGCTTTTTTTTAATTTTTAATTTTATATTTCATTACATTTCTATAGTAAGTAAATAAAGCAAAAATATATTTTTAAATAATTATAATTAATCACAAATAATTGCTAAAGTTGCCTCTAAAATCATGAAAAATTGATTTCATTATTTATCTATATTTTATAATTTAAACCACAATTAAATAAAATACCGCACGTCCGTACTAGATACATTCTATACCTTTGATTAAAAAAAAAACAGTTTGGTTAATTATTTTGGCCTCAAATCCAAAATTAAATTTTGTATGAAAAGGGCTGCGCAGTCGTTCCCTTAAACTAATCAAAGTAAGTTTGTTTTAATGACCGTTTATTCATATTTTTGATGCCAACCCAATTTGAATTAAGTCCAACTTTGTCAAGATTAGATAATTTAGAAGAATAGAAGTCGTAAATAGTAAAAACAAAATATGCATGAAAACTTCTTAAGGAGGAACCTTATAAAAGGGTTTCACTGTAAAAACAAAACAAAAAAATTGTATGGAATTTCCTACCACCTTATTTTTGCTTCGTTTCTTTATCTTATTATGTGAATTAAAAAATACGTACATAACTGATTTTTATAATTTTATTTAATCAATATTAAATCCTGATGAAGTTTGAATCAAAACAAAACCTGGTCAATATCAAAAATATTAATAAATAATTGTGTATAACAAATTTACTTAATTTCAGTTTTACAATGTCACACAAAAAAGTGTTTGTCTTCTACGAACATGGAAAGAAAATTTAATTTTTTTTAATTTAGTTTGTTGCCAATTACTGGAAATAATATGTAAAAATAAAATAAATTAAATAAAATGATGTACAGTTGTTTTGCTGCCACAATTCATTGCATAATATTATGGTCAATAATGTTTTTTTACAACACTATTCGACTACCATTGATAATTTTATACAGTAGTGATGTCACATAAGTGTATTGAACGACCTCTTGAGCCGCAAATGAATACTTATAATTTTTTCACTCTATTCAAATTCAATATTTTAAGCGTGCAAATGACAATGTCCTTTCATAAGACTGCGGCCTAACTATTACAGGGTTCTAAATTAATTGTTTTTATTGCATGAAACCAAAAAATATTTACACATTTAGAAGGGGTGTGCACTACAGTAGAGAATCTAAAGCTTTGCATGACTCAAAAAAGAAAGAAAAACATTTTGTTGAAATAATTTTAAAAGTTCTTTTCTTGGGACATAGACAACTTTTCTTATACTCCTGTCTGAAATTTTGCATCATTTTGATCTCTAACAATGGTGTTATCAGAATACCAATTTTTTTTCTAATTAGCGTGGAGTGATAATAGAACCACGGATATGGCAGAATCAATGTTTTACAGTTAGAACCCTGTAATAGTGGCCTTGCAAGATAATAACTTCAGCCAGCAAAACGACAATACAGACATTTTCCATTATGATAAAAAAAAAATAATCAGAATTCTTTTAAGTCGAGTTTTATTATGTTGATTGAAAAAACAAGTCCTACGATACACAAAAATGGCATTTAACTCAATTTAGAATAATTACTAACACATGCCGCATTTGTTCTTTGGAAGGTGGTGAATACGTATCTGATAAGCAAACCATTTACTACGGGCAACAAGACCACTACATAAAGTATATAATATATTAAGAAACACTTAGTATATACATAACATTTGTCAAATTATTCACAAATTGTGTGGTATCTACTGAAACAATTAAATATTATATACATCGACACACAGGAGGTGGGTTAGGTGAAACATCTAAAGTAGAGATGCATCAGTATGCAGTCTAAGGCTATGAAGGAAAAAACCATGATTTTTACACCAATATAACTTAATTCAATCTAAACCGTGCGACAATAAAATTGTGAACTTATTATTCGACACCGTTCCTTTTGCTTGAAATTGATCTATCGCGCAATTAGATGATTTACCATTTAAACTGTACAAAATCAATATTATTTACGGATTGCGTCTTTGCGTTTTGTACGATAGTGATGCAAAATCATGGTGTCTTCTCGACCAAAAGCCGTACACAACTAACATTCATGTATATTTAAATTAGAGCAGACACTGCCACTTACAGTTCTCCGCTTTCAAATCAATGCAATTCAGTCTTGCTGAAAAACAAATGACAAAGAATCCAATCACATTTGTTTTTCAGTGAAATCAATAAAAAAAACACATGATATTATTAAAAAGTCATTATTAACAGGGCAGGTTACCGACATAACACAATGTTTGTGGATTAAGAGATACAAGAGGACTGTGGAACAAGGCGGTAGATTAATCACCAAAAGAGATTTCAAGTGCAATATGTATTAGGGCAGATGCAGCACTGTGCTTTAGTCAAACAAGAGTCTAGAGGGAATAATCCATAGGGTGAGTTTCTGATTATGTTAGAAGGCCTCTGCCCTAATTTACATGATGTTTCAGTAACATGTCCAAGACCTTGAATGTCAAAGACCAAAAGGACCACAAAAAAGAGCAATTATCGTTTAAATATAATATATGAATAAGTAAAACAGTGTATACGTACAATTGGAGCACAACTCCATGGGAATTGATGTCTCATTGCCCTGAAAAAGAAAGTAGGAATCTTCGTCAGTAATGAATTACTAATGTAATAAAGGAATATTTGCTGGATGAAAGTGATTATTACTGCACGCTTGAATCCAATTTTAAAATAGACAAGCACCCTGGCAGCAACAATCATATTTACATGGCCCAGATGGGCCGTAAACTTCAAATTTGTACAAACTTTTTATATTTAAACGCCTTACAAAACACATTTAATTCAGCGATACGCTCAAAAAACATATTTACCATGTTTTATTTTTCAATGCGGGCTTTCGAAATATCACCTGGGGCAAACACTAATTTAGATCATGAATGTCAAAATAATTTTATGGGTCTTCGCCGAAATACAACTGGGTGCACTCAAAGTAATCGATAAAATATGTTGATCTGAGTTTATTGCTCAACAAAATTAAAACAATAGCGTCTTGCCAATTTTGATACACTACACTTCTAATAAATCCTCAGTTTATTTTCGTCAATACAACGAATCAACCTTTAAAATGAGAAGAAAATCATACAAATTACTAAAAGTAAATTCATTCGCAGCGATGAACATTGAAATAGCACTGGCCATATCAAAACCTGTTATCAGAAGTATGAGTTTTATCTCTTTCTTTCGCACTGCGAGCCGTATCCGAAAAAGGAGAAGGCAAGCTGTGTAGCCCCGGAATTGGGTCCAAGTACAATGCTAAAGATTTTTCATTTACACACCCAAAAATATTTGAAAGACCTACCCGCTTGATATCATTTTAGCCAAATATTATTTAAACTAGTATTAGCTGAATATAATAAAATTAGTAGCAGGTGAAAATAAAATGGCCTATTTTTTGTTAAACATTCTGTATTTCCGAATCATCTACAAATACGTTTTTTTTTTTTAATTATTTATCAAGTAGAAATTGTTGAATCTGAATGATGCAATATACAACAAGATTTCCTTATTAAATAATATATTAAATTTCCTTATTAAATCCATACTTTATTATTGATTATTATTTATTATTACTTCATTATATCTAGTTTAAAAAAAAAATAAAAGTAAGGAGGTACAAACTTTTTATCTAGTGAATAAAAACTCTTTTCCAAATAATCTTATTACATGAAAAAGGGATGTTGCTAGTATAAGTTTAGAGAATGATTTTAAAATTCAGGATGTTAAAAGTTTTAAAAAGACTTTTACTCGACTTGCTATTTTCTTCTTGGTAAGGAATTGGTGTTCTCAAAACTTTTTTGTTTTGTGCGTATTTGCGCAATTACATAATTACATATATTAGTCATGCATAATATCGTTTGATGAACCGTAATATCTAGATTCGATAAACACTATAAATGATTTTATAAACATTGTACCTACTTTATTAAGCGTGGCTCACCAGCTTAAATTATTTATGTGTTAGAATAGAGCTAAGCACAATAGTTAATAATGAAGAAAGGAGCCAACTAAATATGCTATTTTTATTATATGGATCACATCCCCGTATTTTTTTATTAAATCATAAATAATCAGTACCAACAAGTTAAAAAAATATACATTATATATATATTTTTGGTCAAAGTGAAAAACCTCTATAATATTCCATGGTTAATTTTTTTTCCACCCACTTTTTACGATAAATATGTGCAAAACAGGTGAGGTAAATTGAATGAAACTACAATTATTATACATTATTATTGATTAGTACTGCGCGATTTTCTTTACTACGTGACTAGCTAAAGTCTACGGCGTTGCCCGGGCTTTGTATAAAGTTTTTAAAAATTTCATGCAAATTTTCATCAACTTCGGAATAAGAATAAAAATTAAAGCCACTCCGCCGTCCGCGTGCCCGTCCGCCACAGACATTATTTATCATATAAATTGACTACTGTATTATTACATAAACTACACGTAGTTAATTTATTTTTGAGTTTTTTATTACCGAAAAGTATTTTGTATTCGGATATTGGTTTTTTATTACTTTGTATAAACCATCTTTCATGATGCTTTTTTTAAAACATCGATCGTGATGATGGGTGACGATCAAGGACTGTTTTTTTGTGACTCAGCTGCTTATTTTTTGCATATGGTATAGTTTTTGACATTTCTATCTCTCTTCCACGTAAAAATCCGATAATGGCGGCTGGAGTGAGTGATTTTTAATTTTTATTTTCAAGTTATCTATTTAATCAATTGTTTAGACGTTAAATTTGAGAAAGAATTTTCAAGAAAATACATTAATTTATCTAATTTCCCTTGTATTTTTCCAGACTTTATACACGTACCCGGAAAATTTCCGTGCCTACAAGGCACTGATCGCCGCACAATACGCCGGAGCCAATGTTAAAGTCCAGCCGGATTTCATCTTCGGGGAAACAAACAAGAGTCCTGCTTTCCTTAAGAAATTCCCCACTGGAAAGGTAAGAATCAAATAATGAATTGACAGCTTCCACCGAAACTAATTGCACAATTTGAACCGGTATCCTTTTTAGGTTATTTATTTTGACATCTGGAGGATATTCATGTGACGTGTGATTTATTTCAGGTTCCTGCCTTTGAGTCTGCCGATGGAAAGGTGCTATTAACGGAAAGCAATGCCATCGCCTATTACGGTTAGTAAATGTTGTTGTTTATTCTTTATTTATTATCGGCCCTGTTTGTACTTGGCACTTGAGAACTGTCAAAATTATTTTTGATCTATTTTAATCTTGGCACTTTCTAGTTTATTATTAGCAGTTGATACATTATCATTTTCTCTTAAAACTCTCGGACTATGCCTAGTGTGTCACAAATTGATTTAATTTTATTTCTAATTGATTCAAAATGGAGAACAATCAAGAAAGATAAAGGAAAATTAGTATAAAGAAACTTTTATAAATATATTTTGGCCAATTTCTATTTTCATTATTTCGTCAGGAAGTTCCACCCTTTCTGATATACTTTTAAATCGTAATGTAAGTACGATTTTTTTTTTTTTAAATTTTATAAATGAATATTTTATTAAAAAAAAAAACAATAATAATGCCCTGCCAATGTGGGCTTGTGTTATCTATTGATGTTATTTCATGCAATAAATATTATTTTATAAGTTTTAAAATTATTTTAATTCAACAAATAATATCAACTGTGCTTAAATAGGGCGCGCGTGTTTGGTGTGCTCCGACTATGCATCAGTGCTGAAGGGATCAATGACACTAGGTCCTCAGAGCATCTTCCTTTGAAATAGTGGTAGAACAACGACAGCATTCCTACCTGATTCTTTGCAGATTGCATTCTGTTTGTTGAATTAGGGGAATCTAACAAATGGGAGACAGTGGAGATAATCCACCTCTTACCCGCCCTGGTATAAGTAACTGATGGTTACTCCTTCAAGGCTCTCGCAAGATTCTAATTTTTTGATTAAACGAAGCTACATTTATTTATTTTGAACAGATCTAGACCTCCAGTGTCCATGCATTCGTTGTTAGTAAGCAGTATGCAAGTGCTTAACAGGAAAAAAAAATGCAAAAAAATAGATTAGTAAGACAAAGATAAATAAAACAGGGCAAAAGAAAAACTTATTCATGAGACTCCATGACGCGGAATTGCATCTGTAAAAAACCTGCAAGCAAATGGGAGAGTGTAACATGCTGCTACATGTGTCCTGATAGATATTTAACTTCCAGTGAGCAATGCAGCCCTCCGAGGCGCCGATGCCGTCTCCAGCTCCCAGATCCTGCAGTGGCTCGGTTGGGCCGACTCCGAGGTGCTTCCTGCCTCCTGCGCGTGGGTGTTCCCCCTGCTGGGAATCTCCCCGCCCAATAAGCAGTCCATGGAGAGGGGCAAGGAGGATATCAAGACCGCACTGAACTACCTCAACAAACACCTGCTCACCCGCACCTTCCTCGTGGGAGAGAGGATCTCCCTCGCCGACATCAGCGTGTTCTGCACGCTGCTCTTGACGTACCAGGTTAGTTACTCCCCTCATTTTCTTACCTTTACTCTATTCGTGTCTAGATTTTATCCTTCAGCAGCCTCCGTCCATCGCAGACCTGTTTGTCTGCTAGGGAACTGACAGGTGAATGAGGAAACATGGGGGATCTATAATTATCCCCCGTAGCATAAGATTTTCACAAGTACTTTTTTTTCTGGTCTCTTCGAAGCAAAATTGGGAAACCGGCTAAAGGGCGCGGACTTCGAGCATCGTCTGTGGTTGAGCCGATAGCTATACGCATTCTCATTGGGACTGCCCGGTGGTCTATGGAATACTTTCTCTGGCTTTTATTTTTATATATTTTATTTTCTTTCCGCTATTATAGTAATTACTTACATTATAACATAATCATATAACTGTTTTTTCCTCATTTCTTATTTTATTTTCGGAAGGTTTCTTCGACTGGTCATAGCCGTTATTTTTATTTTTTTTTTTTTTTTACTAACACTATTATCTCTTTTTGATGTTACCTATTTCAGAAGGATTATTCCACGGGCTGCTACTTCTATTTATCTTTTGTATAATGTTAATGTAAGTTCTTGCATACTGCTTACTAACCCGGTATGCATGGACATTCGAGGGTCTAGAGTCGTTCAAATAAATGTAGCTTCGTTCAAAAAAAAGTAGAGTCTTGACATGCTCGGTGAAGGAGGAAACCATATGTTTACTTATAACGCCGTTGGGAAAGTGGTGGGGTTCCATCCAATGTTCTCTTGGGAATCCTAAGTTGTTAATAAAGTAATGGACTGAAAAAAAAACAGGAAAATTGACTAAGGGTATTCAATTGGGTTTGTAGAAGAATATTTAAAAAAGTATATGTTACCGTATCAGCATTTAGAGAACTGTCACTCACATCTAAATGGTTTGCAAGTTCATTTAACAGCACCACTCCCCTCGTCATGCATGCTTTGCCAGGACGTCTGTTCTGCCATTCGGTACTTTGAACAAATCATGATATCGACTCCGGCTATAGTGGTCTAGGACATATAAATCATAGCATCCCAAAAGAAATGAGCTGTCTATGGTATCGTTCCAAACTTTGGAAGACATAATAGCAAGACTTGCTCTCCGCCTAGATTTTAGACTCACAGAATCAGTTTCCTCAAAGTAAGTTAATATGGTGCATGAACTTTGGATAGGTTCCATGCTTCGACATACAGACATACCTGAGGAGTTTCTTCTGGATTTGCTTCAAAATATTAATGTACTTTTGGTACGGTGTCCTAACATCGCTCGCGTACTTTAGCTTGCTTCTCAGTACGCCATCGAATAATGCTAGCGTAGCTTCTTGGTTATTAAACTGCTTACAAGCCCTGATGATGAACCCAAAAAGTTTGTAGCAAGACTGAGTGAACTGCGATATATGGCCAGAGAATATCAGTTTCAAAAGAAGGATGTAGAGCATCTTAGTGTTTCTCCTCATGAGAAATCCACAGCCTCTCAGATGTAATAATCTACTTGTAATTGCAATAACCAGCTTAATAATCATTGATCGATGACAGTTGAGAAATATCCATAACACTAAATTCGAGATTTATTTGCGAACACACTGGTCTGGTGATCTGTTTTTGATAAAGACAACAGTTCAAGTGACTCTTTTTAAATAATTGCAATGTGACCACTATGATGAGAGATTTACTGTTAATACATTTAATTACTGATTAATACTGAGAAGTACTTTCCTTCTCGCCCCTTGAAAACCTTAAAAGAGAGTTTCATTACGATGTCTGTGATTAATATCCGTTTCTTTCAGAATGTCCTCGAGCCATCCGTGAGGCAGCCCTATACTAACGTGAACCGTTGGTTCATCACCCTATTGAACCAGCCTCAATTCCGTGCCGTTGTCGGCGAAAATGTGAAGCCTTGTGAGGTTGCCGTCGTCTTCGATCCCAAGAAGGCCGCCGAACTCAAGCCCGCAGCTGCTACTGCCACCCAGGCTAAGCCCAAGAAGGTCAGTGGATATTTATTTCTCAGCGACCATACTGACACTGCTCAAATGTTCCAAAGTTGTTGATTCTCTCAATATCGCCCTGGTAAAAGACAGCCTTCTTTCAGAATCGAAACATTAATTGAATTGGTATTAGCCTTTTTGTGACCAAATCTGAGTAGCTAGGTACTTCCAAACCTTCCTCTCCACCATTTCCTTCCCCTCCCCACCCACAGGGGATGTCTTAGGCCAGGGGTCGGAAGAGCATGACTCATGAGCCGCTTGCAACTCGTTGCATAGGATATGAAAATATTCTGAAGAAACAGTTTTTTCTCAGAAATTCTCTAGCCACTCCCCCCCCCATTTAGTGACTGAAACATTTGTTATCCTTGACAACTTGGCTCTTCTCACTTGAAAGTCTGCCGACCCCTGCTTTAGGCCTACTGGCTCCAGACAGTCGGGACTCTTGTGCAATATTCACATAAACGAGTTCTAGATTCTTAATATGTTGGAATTATGATTATGAATCTGGCTCTACATAATTAAATAATATTATACAACACATATAATATATAATTATATTATAATTAATTAAGATCTGGTTAGGTCAAGCTTAGTTTAATATTAACATAATATAGCAAATTAGATATGATGGTATATAATGTATACTTGGGCTGCAATGTAAATGATAGATGGGATCCTTCGGTTGAAATCAAATGCCGCATTGAGCAAGCTCATTCACCTTTATCCGCATGAAAAAGATGTTCTGCAGTCATGATCTCAACCTTGGATTATGAATGCGAATGGTCAGATGCTACGTGTTTTCGATATTATTTTATGGAATGGAAGCATGGAAGCTTACTGAAGAACTAATTAGGCGAGTTGAGGCATTCGAGATGTGGATCTACAGAAGAATACTTAAAATAAGCTGGATGGACAGGGTTAGCATACTCCAAGGGGTTGAAAACTGCTGATCTAGAGAGTACTTGACATAGGTATTCATAGCATTCCAATAAGGAATGTTGTACCTAGTACCTAAATCAAATTACCGAGAAATGACATAGGCACTTCCGGCACTAACGGCCGCTGTTCCCAATCCTACTAATCAACTGCTAAGCCGAAACTAAATTCACAACTGCGCTCTTTCCAATACACAGGCATCACTTAAAAATCTCTTAAATCTAAGGAAGCCGGACACGTCGATTAAGTTCGACTACCTAAGCAAAACAAAGTTATAAAAAGTGTCAACGGAGTTGCGCTAACGCCACGAGGTACCGACGCGCCGGCGGCAAAGGTCAAGCTGACACATTTAAAAAAATATATATTTTATACATTTGTTTAGAAAATATAAAATGCAAGTTTATAGATAACAGTATTTAAAAGAAATTATGTGTGTTAATAATAAATACAATATTTAACTCTTTAATATTAATTTAACATATGCTGTAGAAATGAGATCCATGTGTGGTAAAACCATGTATGATCGTGTGAGAAAAGTGGAAATCCGCAAAGAATGCAAGGCTGATGTAAGCGTAATGAGTAAGATCAAGAAAGGAACGCTCCGGTGGTTTGGGCATGTAGAGCGAATGAACGAGGAAAGGAGTGTAAGGAGAATATATGACGCAAATGTGAATGGTAGAAGAAGTCGAGGACGCCCAAGAAAGACATGGCACGACCAAGTGAACCAGATTCTTGAGTCGGGCCATGTCAAGAGTCAGAATAATAGAAGAGAATGTATGAGACGTTGTATGAATGTAAACGAGGCAAGGAATGTGTGCCAAGACCGGGATGTTTGGCGGTCTGTTCTCTCTGCCTACCCCTGCGGGAAACGGCGTGATGGTTAGTTAGTTAACATCAAAAGATTTTACTTTGATGCCATTTTGGGCGGTGCCAAAGTGGGCGGGGTCACTTAAGATAATCAATGATAAAATATTTGGGAACAACGAGATACGAGAGTTACCTTTAAAATACTTACAAATCGCTTAGCTGATGGTTGTCTCCGATTGGTCGATTGAAAAGTTGGGAACAGCGGCAGTTACCCTCAGTTATGTATATATATATATATATATCACACAAAATTCTCGTTTAGGGGATGTGTACTAATCCCTTCTTGGTGGAAGGGTTAAGCTTGAAATCTTGTTATATGGGAACCTTATAAAGTGTTGATAAATAAATAAAGTTTGTGTAAATCTGTTGACAAATGTGTGTATGTTGTTTCAGGAGAAGAAGGAGAAGGCCCCCGCCAAGAAGGAGGAGCCCGAGGAGGCGGAGGCGTTGGACGCCAGTGAAGAAGCCCTCGCCGCCGAGCCCGCCACCAAGGACCCCTTCAGCCACCTGCCTAAGGGGTAATTACAATCATTCCCCTTCATGATTTCCTGTGCTTCGTCACTATTGAACCTTAAAGAAAGAGTTAAAAGTAAATAATTATTTTTCACAATTTTACCTTTATACTGCTGCATTGGTGGATTAGAAACGTTTTAATATGTTTGAACATTTTTTCGCAACCTCTCTTACTAACTGATTTTTCAAGTTTTTATTCCCTTGCGAATAATCTGACAATATTGGAAAAACTCCTTCTACCATCATTATAAGCGGAAATTTTCTTTTACAATAATGAAGGACTTATCCGGAAGAGGAATTGAATCCACTGGGTGGCAACAGCCCCGGATCTAGGGGGGGCAAACTGGGACGCCTGCCTCGGGCGGCAAATTTAGGGGGCGCCAAATTCGTAATTTATATGTTTGATTGAAAAAAAAAAACTTGATTCACAAAGCACCTGGCATCCAGCGCACGTTGTTCTATCGCTTATTCATTTGATTTTAAAGTGCCCAGTTGGTTTTTGAACACATTCTAAATTGATTTATGAACGTATCCTAAGACGATTTTGAATGCATGCATAGTGTACGTGATGTCTCTGCCAGGGAATCCCCGTCACATCTAGAAATAGGGCTACACAATCGAAGCGGTCGAACGTCAAGCGAAGTGACGATCGCTCACCTTACGAGAGGGGCGCCACTATCAAGTTTCTGCCGGGTTTGAAAAAGTCGTATATCCGGGGCTGGGTGGGAAACTCGGCTACTAACCATACTCATTTTAGCTTTGGCATAAACTAGAGCAAAAGCTAAAATGAGAGGATAGGTGTATTACTTAAGCGTCAATGACACAGAGCGAGTTTACAAGCTACTATCTGGGAAATTCACTATCTGATAGTAAACACGCTCAGTGTCATCGTGTTGACAATCTACGTAAAAATTTTAAAGGTTGTCAACTTTACTCGCTACACGCTTGCTCCGCTTGCTCATGATTGGTTTATTTATGTTTTTCAAGATGGCTGCCAATAATCATGACAATCTCACTCACCGATTTACCCGCTTTTAAACTTAGTAGACAGTAGCTTGTAAACTCGCTCTGCGTCATCGAGCCTTTAGCTAAGAATGAAAACTGGGAATCCGCCTCCTGATCAACCATTCCTGTAAATTGGTATTTCAACACAGGCACAGTGGTAGATACTTTTAGTATCACCCTGGAGAAAGTCCACTAATCAGCATCGAAACATTACTTGAAATGGCTTTAGCATGTTTGGTGACCAGATCTGAATAATCAGGTACTTACCTCACCTTTCTCTTCCACATCTCCATCCCCTATCCACTACCTCCAGCCTCACAACGTACCCCACCAATTAGGGATGTGATCGTCTCATTGGCTCCAGTCAATTAGGAGTAGGTTACCGCACAAGGAAGCTTTTTTGGTACTCGCATAAAAAAGGCATTTCACTTCTAATGAGATGGACTATATTATATCAGCACCGATTGCCCAATTTTTGAAAAATAGGTCAATATCTATTCAAGAACTAAATAATAATGTGTAATACAAGGTTCAATCTTCTGCTAGCTAAGCCTTCGAAGTAGGAAGGATTCAAATACATTTTGTCAGATTATATTCGCAACCGAGAATGTTTTTCTCTTTAAAAAAGGTAGTGTAGTAATTTATAACCCCAGGCCTATAACCCTAGGCCTATAACCCTAGGCCTCGACCGCATTGTTTCTGAGGGTCAAAATATTTTACAATAAAATCCAAAAAAATGGAATATGCGTTTCTGAGTGTATCCGATAACTAAAAACTTTTTTTTGGAAGGTGTTAAAATATGCTTTCAAATTTTATAAATCAAAATTGTAAACACATAATTTTTGAAATATAAAAATTTTGCACGCAAACATAAAAAAGTTTTAAAAATGGCTCACCTTACATTTTTTCTAACTAAATTTACTGATAATGAAAAAAAATAAAAACATATATGTACATATTTTATTGGACTGATTTATTATAAACGTTATTTTCACCTCACTTTTTTGTCGTTCCATGTAAAAATAATTCATAAAAAAATTCACGAAGTTTCATAAATTTATTTTAAAACACAATTCGAAACCTCAACTTCATAAAGGTTTACATTTTACTTCTTTTTGTATTTGAATATAAAGCGTGATCTTTTTTCTTTGTAACACCATTTATATCATATTTCTCACGATGATAGTAAGGGAGATACGATTTCTTTGAGACCTATATGAGTTTTTTCATTATTTGTTTTTGGGGTTGTGCCGTGTTACGCTACCTCCTTCTTTAGCCAATGTTTCGGACAGTGTTACAGTGTCCATCATCAGGGCAGATGTGATGATGGACACTGTAGCGCTGTCCGAAGCGTTACTAAAGAAGGAGGTAGCGCAACACGACATAACCCCCAAAAACAAATAACAAAAATACTTGAAAACCTAAACGCGTACCTCTACCAAATTCCGTACATAAAAGGGTTAAAATCACAGACAAACATATTTTTTTCGAAATTTTTTCCATGCACATACGCACCAACCGCGCGCATCCGCGTGTCTCCGGCCAATAAGAGGTTAATGGTAGGGTATTTGCTTGGTTTGCACTTACACTATCACCACCCATTATGTAGCCTGTAAAGTGCATAAATATGTCGTATTTATGGTGAAAACTTATTTTCATTTCTCTTTCCAGAACCTTTGTCTTTGATGACTTCAAGAAAGTTTACTCCAATGAGGCTGAAACAGTCTCCATCCCCTGGTTCTTCGAGAAGTTTGACGCAGAGAACTACTCCGTCTGGTTCGCAGAATACAAATACAACGATGAACTCGCCAAGGTCTTCATGAGCTGCAATCTCGTGTCAGGTAACATTAATACTTCAAAAATATGTCTCATTCAACATATAACCTTTAAAATATGTCTCCTACAATATAAAAATTTCATAAATATATCTCTTCCAACATTAAATCTTCATAAATATATTTCATCTAACATTAATCCAAAATATATTTCATCCAACATTAATCCAAAATAAATCTCATCAAACATTAAAACTTCAAAAATATGTCTCTTAGAACATAAAAACTTCAAAAATATGTCTCTTAGAACATAAAAACTTCAAAAATATGTCTCTCAGAACATAAAAACTTCAAAAATATGTCTCTTAGAACATAAAAACTTCAAAAATATGTCTCTTAGAACATAAAAACTTCAAAAATATATCGTAACTAACATTAAAACTTCCAACATAAAAACTTTAAAAATGCATATCGTCCGTAAATAAAATAGAAATACAGGCGGTGGGCCGTGAAACATTATTAGTATGAAACCACGTGCACAAGTGTCGCAAACATCATTCATCCATTCTATTGCAAATCACACATACGCACAGTCAAATGCATAACAGCTTTGATTGTCCATGCAGTTTTGTCGTAGTTTGGCAATGGTCAGCACACTTTCATGCTAATTGTCCTTTTGTTTACAGTGTTATTTATGATTTTGTCTCAAGTAACATTTTTTAATTTAATTTAACATTATTAGCTGTCTTGTATGAACACATTCCGAGAATGGAGGTTGTTCAACATCACGAAAAACTTAATAACCTTACTTAAAATTAATAAATTTAATTGAATTGGGGATGCCTTTGTTCCACTGGTTACGGGCAGTTGGGATCTTGTGCGGTATTTATCTATCTATCTATCTATCTTCTATATAAATAAAAATCAATCGCCGAAATGTATGTACGCGCATAACTTCCGAAAGACTGCACCAAATTGGATAATTCTTTTTTTTGTGTGTTCTTTATTGCCAGGAAAAGGTTTGTATAAAAGAAGCGGTGAGTTCTGGCATAATAAAATTTGTACAAAAAAATTGAAATAGGTGGTACGTGAGCTGTTTGAAAACTGAATATACTGGGACTGAATGGATGGAACTCGGGAGGGGTGAAGGGAACTCGAGAGGGGGGGTTTTGGGGAAGCGGGAGAGAGGAGTGGGGAGAGGGAAGGCGGAGTGGGAAAGGGATGCGGGAGAGGAAGGGGAGGCGGAAAGGGAACGGGATGGATGGGAAAGGACACGTAGGGAGAAACAATTTATTTATTAAATGGCATAGCAACGCATGCCGGGAACCAGCTAGTATTTAATAAAAGGTATCTAAATAACGCTTCCCATTTGAAAGTTTAATTTGTAATGTTTAATTTTTGTTGAACCTAACCTAACTTTTGTTTGTTTCCAGGAATGTTCCAACGTCTGGAGAAGCTGAACAAGAATGCCTTCGCCTCGTGCTGCATCTTCGGCGAGGACAACAACAACAGCATCTCGGGAGTGTGGGTGTTCAGGGGCCAGGACCTCGCCTTCCCCCTCAGCCCCGACTGGCAGACGGACTACGAGTCCTACGAGTGGTCCAAACTGGACTACTCCAAGCCGGAGACCAAGAAGACCATAGAGCAGTACTTCAGCTGGGTCGGCACCGACAAACAGGGAAGGAAGTTCAACCAGGGAAAAATCTTCAAGTAAACTAAATTAGCTGCGCGCATAAAACATCAACTTTTTTACCTTTGAAATTATAGAGCCATCTTTGGACGTTTAAAATGTACAATACTCATTTAAAAAATTCTTTGCAGCGTCGTGGTGATTCTGTGATGTTCTAAGATGCAAGTTTTATTTTTAATTATTAATAATAATTGATTGTTTTTTTTTTATACCCCGTCATCAATATTCTTACGATTATGATTGTTGTTCATGTGGGATGGTCTATGATTTTATTGTTTTAAAGTTTTTTTTTTATTGATAATTTCGTCGTTTTTTTTTTTACTTAAGTCCGTCTCTCACTGGTATGCTTTAAGGAAATGTTTTATTTTGTATTACTTTGAATTTTTGATTTATTCAAATAACTATTAAATAAAAATGTTTTCTTATATCTGTTTGTTTTTGTTTTGAAAATATTTACTTCCCGGAACGAGTGTTGCGTGTTGTGGGAGAGGAGAAGGAAGGATAAGGTTGGGATCTTCAAAAGAAACTATTCCAGGCATCACTTCAATTCTGAATGGTGATTCCTAATGATGGATGATCTTCGGCCCTGAGGAAAAAAATTCCCTCAGGGCGTATGTCATCTTTGGGGATGCTGTGTGGAGGGTTTTTTGAAGGGAAAGGAAGGAGAGGAAGTTCTGGGAAGGAAGAAGGTATGATGGGTAGGTAGGAATCTATAGGTCAATGTGTCCAGGCGTGAGAGACGTATGAATTCATCCCTCTCACTGCGGTGCAAGGCGATGAGACGAGAGAGTCCGGGTGGAGAGTTCAAAATGTCTCCCTCAACCAGTCTCTTCCGGTCCGGCCCGCCACGTAGTAGGTGGGCAAATGCATCCGCCGCCAAGACCTAGATAAAACTCACCCCATGTACCACGGCTCCCCTGCTAAGTCACTAAACTTAGCAAACCACTTGGTGTGACCTATGGCAGGTATGTTGGTTATCCAATAAATGGTTCCTGGGGTGGCAGTACGCATACCTGCCTCCCAAATGGTATACATATTACAAGGATATATTATATATGTATTATACCCATGTAAATTTATGTGTCTACTGTGTAATTTGTACACTGTAATTTATAAATTGTTTTGAAAAAAAATGAATACTATTATTCAAAAGTTCCTTTTATAAAATAAAATTATTATACTATGAATTGAGATAGCTGTAAAATATTAAATAGATCAGTGTTTTTCAACCTGTGGGTCGCGACCCCCCAGGGGGTCGCGAAGCCTCTACAAGGGGGTCGCAGGGGGTCCAAAGTAAAATATTAAAAAAACAATAAAGCTCAAAAATATTTTTATTATGAAAATATTAATTATGGGACATTTTGAAGTTAACATGAAATTTAAATTATAAAATTTCTATGGGTCAAAAATCTGTTAAGTCTCTTACACATTAATGTGAAGGTTGCGCCTGTTTTTCGCCAATCAATTTCTGCCATCGCGGATTTGTTTTTGCAACATTTAGAATTAAGTCGTTTTCTAAATTTAACCGATTCCTTTGTTTGTTTTTTATTTGGGCCATTGACGAAAACATCAACTCGCACAAGTAAGAGGTGGCAAATGAAATCAAGCACTTCAAAGCTTCTGTGGTCAATTCTGGGTATTCTAATTTTCTTTTTAACCAAAAGTTATCCAATTTAACAGACTTGAATTTCAAGTGCCACATTCCATCGGCAGATAATTCCAGCAGATTTTCTTTTAGGTTGGTTTCTAAACTTGCCTCATCTATAGCTGCATTCAAAAACGGGTTTATGATCCACCTTTTCCCAGCGTTCTGTGATATTTCTTGCACCGAGAAATAATGACACATTTCTTCTTTCAAATTCTGCAAGACAATTCTGCAAGAATTTTGTGGGCAACGGAATTCACAGGATTACGCATTTCCTGGCAGAATCAAGTAGAATGCCAAAACATGATTATACGGGCGAAATTGCCCTGAAAAATTCACAACCTGAAATTCTCTAGCAACCCTCATGTTGGTGTACACTGGGTGTCATTCTTTTTTCATTTCATTCAATTTGTGATTCCTGAATTTCTCTAGCCACCCCCCCCCCCTCCAGGAACCACAGTCGTCAAAGGTAAATTGCAGGCGAAGGGTAGGGGGTCGCGAAATATTTTTTACATAATAAGGGGGTCGTGCCATGAAAAAGGTTGAAAAACGCTGAAATAGACTAATTAACATGTTGGTAGACTTCGAGGTCCGGCTCCGGCTGAACCCTTGCATCCCGGTAGCCGCAACAGCACCCAGTCCACACCAAAGAACTCGGACCCGGGAACCTGCTTCTAGAAATCGAGTACTTTTACTCGGAGGCCTCCAACGAATGCAGAACTTACCCATCGATACTCCATAACAATAACAAAATACACAATATACTGGGTTTAATAACTTAACAATACATATACGGATTGGAGATATATTTTATCAAAGTGAAACTACCACGGTGGCACTGGAGATGCGCAAATCGTTCTTTTTTTTGTAATGATTTCCACCAAAGTGAAAACCAATTTTTTTGTAAAATAATAAAATTCGCATTTTTTACACATAAAATGTCACTAAATGGCCCAACACTGACTTTAACTTCTGTTTATGTAGTCCCAAGGCTTACACTCGTAATTAAAATTTACGGATTACATAAGATTTTGACAGGTCACTTACATATGCATCCGACTTGTGTCGAACTTGAATTAATGATCACTGAAGCTATTCGGAAGTTCGACCTGTGTAAATGCTCATGCGACGGTTTACATCTGTAAATTTATTTGCGGTAAGATGGCTTCCTGTTAACAACGACCTGCTACTGTCAAATTTACGCGATTTTTTCAATGAAGACGAAAAAGCCCAAATAAAATGTTGAAATAGATTTTGGCTTTAATTAAACAATTCTCCGCGCGTTAGTGCCGTCAAAGGCGGCAGTTAATTTCGTTTTATCCGAATGACAGCTACCTGACATCTGTTGAGAGCAACTGACTTTGAATTCAAAATTTCAAATACGTAAATGTTAAAAACAGAAACATTGATTGGAAAGGATTGGACTGATAATTGAATAGAAGGATGCTCATTTTTCAGAAAACTTAAATAAGTGGAAATAAATACTAGTTTTGTAGGACAAAAAATCCTGTGAAAACTATTTTCTTTTAATTTTTGACGTTTATCAACGGCGCATTTCGGAACTATTTCTTGCGGTAAGTCTCTTAGCTTATCAAACTGATTTTATAAGCTGTAAGAAGGCTGGAAATTTGCGCGGGCGCGAAAAAACCTGTGAAAAAACTTCCGAAAGAATAAGTTCTGTAACTTGCTATAAATTACGTTAAGTGACGTTTGGTGTCGTTTACATTGGTAATTTGGCCATAACAGGAAAAAACTTACGAGTCTAAACCCAGCCTAATACAAAGCAGGCTATAATTTTGGAAAATACTTGTATTGTTGGGGTGTGGTGAGTATTATAGAAAAAAAATCATTCAAATGTACTTATTATTTTCTAAGATATATTGGTTTAAAACAAATTCCACCATCTCCAACATCCTTGTTTCCACCTGTCTGAAGTGTCCCAGGAAACCAGGCGGTGTTTTGTCATTACAAAGTGGAGCCTAAATTCTCTCTGGATTTTAGCACTAGTGCAAATATTTTTTAAGATAATATAGAACTCGACCACTAAAGTGTCAGTACATTTTACTTTTTTTGATAACTTACTTTTTATAGGAGTTAGGATCCTTCAAAAATCGTTAAATTTGCCTGATTTGAATGTACAGAAATATATGTTTTTTTCTAATACAGTTGATAAATAAAATCTTAGAAATCGGTCAGGTCATTTCTGTACCCGGGAAGCATACGGCTGCAAGTCCAAAAGGTAAATGTTCGGGAGAGCCAAAAAACTTTATTTTCTGTAACAATGAGCAAATAAAACAGAATATTTTATATATAAAGCCTTTAAAAATATTGTTAAAAAATAACGCTACAAAAAAACAAGGACTTGAGTCCTTCTGCTTCAAAATGAAATGGAATATTTTGTTTTGACATGTGGTGTATTATGAAAATAAAGATCAATGTTTGAAAATTGTTTACTTCCATAAAAAGCGTAGTAATGTTAAAAGGCAGAAGGATGCAAATGGATTTTAGTCATAATACTTAAAATGCAACTAAATCATAAAGATGCAAGTCCATGTACATCTTTCTGCTTCTAAAACAGTTGTTGCATCAAAGGTAGTTGCATCGGTATACATTTTTGAAAATCCTATTTTTCTTCACGATAGGACTTGCATCTTTCTGTCACTGATAAACGTGATAATTTACTTCAAGTCTGCATCAAAAACTCATTTCAAATTTTGGACTTGCATCCATATGCTTCTCAGGTACAGATTTACATTCTCTTATAATAAAAAAAAACATGCTTGGTAGAAAAAAAAATACTCATATTTCAAGGTAATGTGAAAAATCAAAATGGAAGAAGAAATCAAAAAAAAATCAAGCTGGAAACAATATTGAAAGGGTAAAGTGAATTTACGGTAACTACATTGGAGGGAACCCCACCACTTTCCCAACGGCGTTATAAGGAAACATATGGTTTCCTCCTTCACCGAATACATCAAGACTCTATTTTTTATTGAACGAAGCTACATTTATTTGAACGATTCTAGACCCCCCAATGTCCATGCATATGGGGTTAGTAAGCAGTATGCAAGTACCTACATTAACGTAATACAAAAGAGAAATAAATGTGGCAGCCTATGGAATAATTCTTCTGAAATTTAAAGAAAAAAACATATAGGGATAAAAGTGTTAGTAAATAAAAAGAAAAATGAGAGCTGCACTCGGTTGAGTAAGGGGGCGTTCAAGTATTACGTAATGCAATTTTTGAAGATTTTTGACCCCCCCTCCCCCCCATGTAACGTGCCGTAACGTTTTTCCGTGCCCTCCCCCCACCTCCCCCCTAAACGTTACGTAACGCCCAAGTGACGATTTTTATCTGAAAGTCACAATTAAGTTGCGCAAAGTACTGGAAAGTCGCTTAAATACCTTTTTTCTTATTTTATTCGCGTTTGCGGTAATAAATAAAACTAAAGATTTCGAGAACGAAAAAGGGTTGCCAACTTGGAAGAATTTAATTCCCTAGCATTTTTTATCGAAATAAAGAAAAATATGTTACGTAACGCGTTGTTCAAACCCCCCCTCCCCCTCCCCCTCGTAACGCACAGTAACGTTTCACAAGACCCCCCCCTCCCCAATTGTGTTACGTAATACTTGAACGACCCCTAAGCCGATGGGAGAAATAACGAAAAAAAGAAAAATAACAGGAATAATATAATGCAAGTATTTACAATAATAACAGAGAAAATAAAATGCATAAAAAAATTGTCAGAGAAGGTATTCCACAAACCACCAGGCAGTCCCAATGACAATGTGCATGGCTATCGGCCCAACTGCAGACGAAACTAGATTTTAGAAGATTTAATTACAGCTCGACATGGTCAACTTTGCAATCGGCGACATTTCTAGTGTATTAAAAATCTATCATTCAAAATTTTTTTACTTACTTTGGCCACTTGCAAAATTGTCCGCGTCGAGCTGTTGAGCTCAATAAAATATGTAAATTTGATTAAGGTGACCAAAAAGTTGTTATCAAAAGTTCTAGTTGCTTCTGAACCACAATTAGTACAATCCGGGGAATAAAGTAAGCAGGTATGTGAATTTTATAAATGAAGAGAAGGAAAAGACCGGTGTCCAATTTCATACGAATCAGAGGTGAGATTTGTTTTTTGATTGCTGTGGGAATTGGTGGAGTTACGGAGGCAATTTGCATGCCCGATTTGGGGCAAAGTGGCTCCTTAGGTTTGATAAATAATATACATAAATATTTAATAAATTTTTTATTAAATTATATTAATCCATACGTAGTAGAAAGAAGGGAGATAGGCCATTATTATCGTTAGTATAAAACCGCATGCACAGAAGTGCGTCTAAAAAAGGCAATAAACATGCGTTCCTTATCGCTACGACACTGCAGCTGTTTTTACACATTAAATAATGGTGAGACAAAAGATGAGACACCCAAAATATATGTGTTTGTTTCCTCCAAAGTAATACTTTTTTCTTTTGGAGGAAACAAATATATCTTATTACAGCGATGGGACTGGCTTTTTATTTTGTTTACATGTGTGAGGGAGATGTATGATAATGATTGTATGTTTCCTTTGGGAGGGTGCAGACATAAGTTCACCGTTTGTCTCATTTTCGACTGTTGTTATTAAGTGTGTAAAAAAAGATACAGCATTATAATTTTTAACCCGGCGTCGATGAAGCTGGGTCACAATGACCCGAGGTGATTTAAAATGGCCATATTTTTTTCTTCCCATCAACCGTTCGACTTGAGCGCTTGAGTAGCTGGAGATACAACCCCCTTCAACCCGCACTGCCGGCGTACTCAGTGCGACGCCGCTTGCGGAAGGAGATATACGTGCGTCAAGTTAAAACGGGTAAATATGACATACAGTTGAAATGAAATTCTATGGTTATGTTTTCATAGTTGATTTTGTATGTGTTTCTTACTAAGATAATAAAAAAGTTGATTTATAAAATATACTAGTATTATTTATGTTTTTTTTAATGAGCAAAAAATTGCTTGTTGTCAAGTAATTGTGTCATATGTATTTCCCTTTGTTTCTATTATCTTATTGCCGACTTATGACGGCCGGTGTAGTCCAGCGGTAAGGCTCTTGACTCACACACCGAAGGTCGAGGGATCGAATCCCGGCGTGGCAAATAAATTTTATTTGATTAATTTGTGTTATTTCACAATTTATTCATTTAAAATAATATTTAATGTATTTGCGACACGTTCCAGAGTGGAAGGTATTCTCAGTATCGCCCTGGTGTAAGACCACCATTCAGAATTGAAACGTTACTTGAAATGGCATTAGCCGTGTTTGGTGACCAGATCTAAATAGCCAGGTACTTCCCCACCTTTCTCTTCCCTATCTCTTTCCCCTCCCCACTACCTTCAGCCTCACAACATACCCCAATTGGGGATGCCATAGTCTCACTGGCTTCAGACGGGTGCAGTTGGGACTCTTGTGCGGTATTCATATAAAAAAAAATAGCTGTTTTCAATTTTTTTTTTATACAAGCTCCACACAGGAGGCACAGAGGAAAATAATTTCCCTCAGGGCCTATGTCATCTTTGGGGATGCTGTGTGGAGGGTTTTTTAAGGAAAGGAAGGAGAGGAGAGTTCTGGGAAGAAAAAGGGTTTAAGGGGTGGGTAGGAATCTGGGGTTCAGTGTGTCCAGGTCATCCGCCTCCAAGACCTAGACAAACCTCAGCCAAATCAACATATGTAGTGAACCACTTGGGGTGACCTATGGCAGAGATGGTGGTTATCCAATAAAGGTTCCGGGGGGGGGGGCGGTACCCATTCCCGTCTCCCAAATTGAAGGCATAGTTGCTTTCTGAAGCCTCTGTAGCATAATTGGAAAGGCTTTTAGTTGTTGGGTGGTTACTGGGTTCGATTCCTGCTGCGGTGCAAGAAAATAATATTACATTATCATGGAGATACTACCATATTTCCAGAGAGTTAGATACAGTCAGTATAGCCCTAGTGAAATACCAACAGAATTGAAATGGTATTATCCGTGTTTTGTAACCAGATCTGAATAGCCAGGCACTACCTAACCTTCCACTTCCCTATCTCCTTCCCCTCCCCACTCCCTTCAGCTTTATAATATACATAAATTATTGGAGATGCCATAGTCCTACTGACCCTGGGTAGATGGGACTCTTGTGTGGTATGAACTTAAAGCGAATTTGAACATAATTTCAATTATAGGTCTGTCGAACCTATAATGCATTTTTTTTTTATTTTTGCATTAGCTCAATAGGACGCCGTGAGGAAAATAATTTCCCTCAGGGCCTATATCACCTTAGGGGGTGCTGCATGGAGGGTCTTTTTAAGAAAGGGAAGGATAGAAAGTTCTGAGAAGGAAAAAGGCATGAGAGTGGGTAGGAATCTGGGGGTCAGTGTTTCCTTGAGTGACCGACATATGAATCCATCCCTCCAACTGCGGTGCAAGGCGATGGGTCGAGAGAGTCCGGTTGGAAAGGTCAAAAGGCCTCCCTCAATCAGTGTCTCTCGATCCGGCCCGCCATGCAGCAGGTGGGCAGACACATCCACCGCCAAGACCTTGACAAACCTCATCCCATGAACCTTTAAATTAATGTAAAAAAACCTAAAAATTTTGAAAATTACGAAATTAAAAGAGTTAATCTAATTTTATAGGTACTTAAAGAAAATATAACCTTGAATAACCCCTACAACAACAAAAAACGTTTTATGCAGGGTTCGCGCGAATTTGACACGGTAATGTAAATATTTTAGTTCAATTAAAACAAACAAACAAAATTATATTGACCACATATAAATCTTACGGCTGAATTTACCGCTAGAAAATCAAGGGGGTGTGGGAGATTCGTCACACCAAAGTACCTACGTAGGTTCACGGAAGAAAATTTATTAAAATATCGCTTTTTTTGACGTAGGTCATTGTAAATAGGTCACCCTGTCAGCCAATAAAACGTTTTTATAAAGTACCTACTTAAGTTTTCAACGCTGCGTGCTTTTTATGCTATGTATGACTTTATGAATGTAAGATTTTTGAATAAGGAACCATTTATTAGCTTGTTTAGGAACTCTCGTTTGAATTTAGGGTTAGTTTTTAGTAGCTCTTCGTCCTGCGAGGTGGGAGGTATGTGGCTTTTGGGCTATTAGCTACTTATTATGGTATGAACTATGAGCTATGAGGCTTGTAGTATAGTGCCGTCAAGGTTCGGACCTGTAGCGCAGTGGCGTGCACGGCGCCTGTCGGCAAGGGCGGGGGCGGGGGCGGAAACACGCATGCGCCCAGGGACATTGAACTTTCACGGGCGTGGAGTGATGCCAAAAAAATATAACCTCATTTAATTTAAATAATATAATTTTATATTTGCGTTGATGACGAAATGCTGAAGATTGTTGAATCTAACTTGTATGCGTTGTGCTCGGACTTTTTTTTTTCAAAAAAAGTTAACAAATTTAAAATATTAGCCAAAATTATTCAAGTGAAAACTTCTCCATCGCCGTTGTAATTTGAAACTCGATCAAATGAAAAATAGCGACATTAAGAAGAGTCAAACACATACATCTAAGTATAGGCTGCGAGAGAATGAGATAGACTAATCTATTTCCTCTTTGTGCGGTGCTTAGTAGCCTTTCCACGTCTACTTTAGTTTTCTGAAGGTTTCACTTCCACCGCGGGTGAATTGAATTTTTTTTTACCTATATATATATGTAAGTAATACACTTTCACAAAGGTTGTAAGTATGATATTTGTTACTGAAGCTGGTTTCTCCGAGTGGAAACTTTCTGAGGTAGGTACCGTATTTGTCAAGTCATGTATTTACCTACTTACTAACTACAATACTTTTAATTTAGATAGCGGGAATGGATACCGCCGCCCCGGGAACCATTTATTGGATAACCAACAAATGTCACCCTGCCAAAGGTCACCCCAAGTGGTTCGCTACGTTTGGTGACTTAGCAAAGATGTCCGGGTTCATGAGGGTGAGGTTTATCTGGGTCTTGGCGGCCAATGCATTTGCCCACCTACTGAGACATAACCTAGACCATAATCCAGCCGGTCTCTCTTGAGCCATCGCCTTGCACCGCAGTGGGAGGGATGGATTCATACGCCAGTCACTCCTAGATACGTTGACTCCCAGATTTCTACCCACCCCTCGCCTTTTTCCTTCCCAGAACTTCCTCTGCTTCCTTTCCCTAAAAAGACCCTCCACATAGCATTCTCAATAGACATATGCCCTATAGGATTTTTTTCCTCAGGGCATCCTGTGTGAAGCCTATGTAAAAAAATCTTGCCTATCGTATCACCATTTCATACCCCCCAACTACAGCGTAGTTAATGACAAAAGTCGTGTCATTTCGTGTCAATCATGACTCATGACCAGAATCAAACTCAGACATGTAAATCCTATAAGGCCATGACCGAAAAGGCGGCGGCCCAACGAGCGTTTTGATATTATCTAAAAGCTTTCAGAACTCCACTGAAAAATGCATTAATCTCCCTCAAGCCATGGACAGCATTAGTTTCTAAGTTCCCGATGGTTATCTCCGTCACCGACAGCATTGACTGTTTTATCTCCCGGCTTGCAGAACTAACTTGCCAATGGTCAAGCCAGTCGGAAGAGCTGTCTTGTTGTTAAATAAAATCACTTCGAATATGATATCATCAATGAAGCACAATAATTCAGACTGCAAGCTTTGTTGCTGTTAGTTTAAACCTTATTATCCTTATCTGAAATATTTTCTATCTTTTAAAAACGCTTTGAAATGTTAATTATGTAATGTTTTTAAAATGAATAAATTGAATTGAAAATGGAATGGGTTTTTAATAGAAAATGGCGAAAGTAGTATATTTTTTCACAATTAGATTTCCGAAGGCGCTTAAAAATCAAGTTGCTCCACGCTCCACTTGGCTCATATCCAAGGCTGACCCGACCACAAAAGGTGCCTAAAAATCATGTTACCCTAAGCGCCACTTGGCTCAGAGCCACACTTGACCACACAATGCGCGTTAACACTATTCTGAGATCTTTTAGCATACCACAAAGAAAAACAAATAGCTTTATTCCATTCATAAAACACGTAATATTGCGCCATTATTTCATAATCCAATCTTGAAACCAGAAACCAGATTGTTAACTGGGAAATCATCAATTTCGAGCCAGAACGTTTGTTTGGCCGTTAGCGACGCAGGTATTTATACCGTAGAACAATTTCGTTCGTCATGTGATTATTACGCTCGAGTATTTCTGGCACCATTGAGGAAATCTGTTTTTATGCCAACGTAAAAGCATTTCGGATCTTGTTGTGATAAAAACCACCGTGTTTACGTTGGTCACTTCCCACCGTGTTTTAGCAACGCGAACTGGTACGTAAATAAATCGTGTATTACAATAGTATGTGGTAACACATGATGTACAAACTTTACTGTTACTTGACGACCGGCATGGTCTAGGGGTAAGGCTCTTAACTCCAAAATCCAAAGGTCGCGAGATCGAATCCCGGCGCGCGGCGTGGGCAAATAAATTTTATTGATTAATTTGTGTTATTTCACAATTAATCCATAACACGGAGAATGATGCGTTTTTAGATTTCACGGCGAAAAGCATTTTCGTTAGTTGTTTTGGGGGTGTTATGCCGTGTTGCGCTACCTCCTTCTTTAGCCAACGTTTTGGATAGCGTTGCAGTGTCCATCATCAGGGAAGATCCGGCAGATCTGCCCTGATGATGATACCGGATCTGCCGAATCTGTCCTGATGATGGACACTGTAACGCTGTCCGAAACGTTGGCTAAAGAAGAAGGTAGCGCAACACGGCATAACACCCCAAAAACAACTTACGAAAAAAACATATAGTATGTTTGCGGCACGTTCCAGATTGGGAGATACTCTCAGTATCACCCTGGTGTAAGACCACCATTCAGAATTGAAACGTTTCTTGAAATGGCTTTAGCAGTGCTTGGTGACCAGATCTGAATAGCCAGGTACTTCCCCACCTCCCTCTTCCTCATCTCCTTCCCCTCCCCACTACCTTCAGCCTCACAACATACCCCAATTGGGGATGCCATAGTCTCACTAGCTCCAGACGGGAGCAGCTGAGACTCGCGAGGTAGACTTATGAGGTATTCACATAAAAAAGGCATCTCCGTATCAACCATTTTTTTAAAGTGAAAACTTCTTTAGCACCGTTGTGATTTGAAACTGGATGAAACGGCAACGACACCAAAAAGAGACAAACACATACATCTATAGGATTTTGAGATAGGAGAATGAGATAGAATGAAACCTTACCGCATTGGCCGCTTTGATTATGAGCTAACTTTTCAAGGCTCCTATTGGTTGGAATTGTGTAGGTAGGTTAAGTTTCACTTCTACCGCGTGTGAATTGCACTCGATTTTTAGAAGTGAAACTTCTTTAGCCCGTTAGCGAATTGAAATTCGGATGAGACGGAAATGCGTCACAAAAATTTCTAATATAATGCGGTAAATTCACGACTACCCATGAGCCTCCAATAGCGACGCGGTATGAAGCGCCCGACTCTCAGCGCCCAGAGAGACATCCAGCGAACGGAGGTTCGATACCTAACAAATAAAAAAAAAAACATTTTTATTTTTGTAAAATGAATATCCAATCTTCAAACCACTTTCAAATAAACTGAAAAGAAAATGACATCTCTCTGATTTTTTAAAAACTTGTTTACTATTTTTATTTTATTTTTGTGCTTGTACTTGTTTCTTTGCTTAAAACCTGCTGTATAAATATTTGTAACTATATGGGACATGTGGGATCGCACTATCCTCCCCATATCCTGGAAAAAAGCATTATTAAAAATGTGGTTTATTAAGGTTTTTTTTTTTTAAATTAACAAGGGCATTGTTTCCGCGCATGTTTTTTTAAATTAATTTTTCCAATTTTCCGGAATTGAAGTATCCTCGGCACGCCGATGGGTTTTCCACCACCATCACGGGTCGCTCCCCGTCCTAGCGCAGGGCTGCCGCACACCTCCCCCCGCCATCTCACCCACACTCACACTTACACCCATACTCACCCACCCACCCGACTGAGCATTGCATAATTTCCATCGGCCGGTCGATCTACGCTCCGTGAGTGGTTCCGTCTCCCGCTGACTCGGATCATGTCAGAAACGGATGAAAAACCCACCGAAATGTCGCGAAAATAGTAAAAAAAAACTAACAATATGGCGTCCCTTTCATCAAATCCATAAAACTTTACCAATCTGAACGGATTCACAGTGAATAATAACATAACCACCCAAGTTCATTGCTTTCTTTCTACGTATAACACATTCTGATATTCCAGTTTCATTTATTGCGGGATTGAAGGGTGTCGCGTGGGATTTATTTGACATTTGTGACACTAAACGGTTTTAAACAGTGTTTTGACGAAAGCCCGCTGTAGAAATTAGCGTTGTGAAGAAAAAATAAAAATGGGTTATATGTTTCTGGAAGGAGTGGTTTAGTGTTTTGTTTGAGACGGTTTAGCGAGTGACTTCAATGTGCATTTGGTTCAGGTACGAAGACTTTTCTGTGAAGATATTTTGGTTATTTATTCAGTTTTCAAGCCTGCCTTTAGTTTGATAGTTTGATTGATCTTGCCTCCTTGTAACCTTTGGTTGAACGATTAAATAGTGAATGCTAGCCTGTTGTACCTACATACATCATAGTTGATTTTGATATACCCTCTTTAGGTTAAGAGTAATAATAATTAGTTTTGATTTTTTTATATTGGCTAGCTGCAGATTGCGTTTTTCATCCCTGAAAATTCATTATTTTATTTTACAGTTATTTGCATTTTGATATTTTGTGTATGTTTTTAAATGTTAAAAATTCTACTCTTGAAATGTGTTATGATTCTTATTTTTCCACAATTTATCGATGTATGAAATTTTAAAAAAATATTAAGGAATATTTTGGTGCATATTTGATTTGTGTTAGATAATGTATTTGTATCTATTGTCATATACATAAATGTTCTTAATGTTGTAAGGTGAAATATTTTCTCTCCTAACTAAGTTTAAAATAAATTATTTTTATGGAATTTCTACCATTGAAGGAAGTTCTTAATATATCTGAAAATTATAACAGTTTGTGAGATCAGACACTACCCAAATTTATAGATGGTTACGTATTTTAGATAATTTAAACTATTAGCAAAAACAAGTACTTAAATAAAAATTACGAGTAAAATTATTAAGATGAATATACACGTGAAATCCTATTTAGATACTATTTTGATTAATCTTTACGACGATCGGCTTACAGTATAAACATCAAAAAATATGCTACGGATAAATCGAAGCTTTTACTAGCTTTTCTATGTATTGGAATTACAATAAAATTATTATTTATGTAACAAAAAATATAAGCGTAAACCACCAAAAAAATGTTTTTTCATGACTTAACTATGAAGTAATACAAGAAACAATTTTTAAAAAATACCCCTTTATGGCTAAGACTATTTTTGAGGTTTTCCATGTTCTCACTTTTTTTCGTTCTTATAAAATTATGCACAAAATAAATAAAAACCACTTTTTCGCTTACTAGCCTCGTGCAAAAAGACGCTCAATTTTTAAATTTTGCAGGCTTGAGATTCGAAATATTTCTAGCGTTTATATTCCTCTTAATGGTAACAAAAATTGAACATCTACATAAATTATTAACCCTTCAGGCTAATTAGTTCGCTTTTCGGAACAACTCATATAGGTCTCATTGAAATCGTCGTGTCTCCCTTACTATAATGGCCAGACATAATATGATCTAAATGGTGTTAGAAATTAAAACACCACGGTTTTGGTTCAGTTATGAAAGTTAACCACAAAATAATTAAAATGTACACATTTATAAAACCAAAGTTACCGACCGCAATTTCATGAAACTTTGGGATTTAATTTTTTTTAATTTTTACATGAAACGACAAAAAAGTGAGTCTACGATCACGTTTATAATATATTTGTCCCATAAAATATGTGCGAGCTTTAATTTTTTTCGTTCTCAGTAATTTTAGTTCGAAAAGAGTAAGGTTAGCCACTTATAAAACTTTTTTATGTTTGCATTCAAAATTTTTATATTTCAAAAATTGTATGTTTATTTTGAATTATTAAATTTGAAAGCATAGTTCATCACCTTTCGAAAACAGTTTTTAGTTTTTCGATGCGTTCAGAAATATTTGATTTTATTGGATTTTCTTGCAGAGCGGAAATATTAAATCTTGAAATAGATTTTAAACTTTGTTTTACAAATCGCACTACCACAACCAACTGCCATAAGTTCATAAATCGGGTGTTTTGAGTTAAGCAGGTACTACGTTTTATTTAACACCCAGCAAAATTTCATTTTCTCAAGCTAACATTGTTAGTAAAAAACTTAGACGAGAAAGACCAAGGTTCGTAGAAAATGCGTTTAATATGGTTAGTTCACACGGACCTTTTTCGAAAAAAGCTTAATGAAAAATACTGCCACTTGTATTGCAGTTAATTCAAATCTTTCAGTGGAACATGGACTTCAAGCTACGTCACGATTCTTAGACAATATCACCGATCTGTCCCATAAATGAGCTAACCTTGTTCAACGCATTTTCTACAAACCTTGATCGAGAAAGACGTCTTTTTTGTTTCTTTGAATTCTGTTAAATAGTCACAAAACAAATATAGGTACTCATTTTTAGAGCTTTAAACAATAGACAATATTATTTATATTTTAAGATTGAATACAGAAACATAAATCTTGATTCAGGTTTTTGAAACGTTGTGAAAATGTGAAAATCTAAAAATTCCCTTTTCTCAGTGAGACATATTTTGACTTACGACAGTGTAGCTGTAGTTGAGAAGATTTTTTTGAAGACGTTCAACAACAGGCTTTCGGAAAACGTTTATTTTGAACAATCTGTTTCCGAAAACCTGCTGGATGACGAAAATGAAGGACACTTGAATTTATTTGATTGATAAAATTATAACCAATAACGGAAATCGCGTGACAACCATACAAATTCTAGAATATAAGCATACCTACAGAATGCTGTATTTTAACAAAAAAGTAAAAAGTGAACTGTACATCTCACTAAACACTCGCGCAGAGCGAGCTCTGTGGCTCCGAAATTTGCACAGCTTTTTCGTCTAGATTTTCCCCTTCAGTGACACGATTTACAGCTGGCAGTATCATTGTTTTCTGGAGATTGCAAAGTAAGCTGAATTTCGAAAAGATTTATAGGCGGCAGTATCATTTTCATAATGAGATTGCTGTGTAAGCTGAATTTCGAAACGATTTACAGCTGGCTGTATCATTTTCATAATGAGATTGCCGTGTAAGCTGAATTTCGAAACGATTTACAGCTGGCTGTATCATTTTCATAATGAGATTGCCGTGTAAGCTGAATTTCGAAACGATTTACAGCTGGCTGTATCATTTTCATAATGAGATTGCCGTGTAAGCTGAATTTCGAAACGATTTACAGCTGGCTGTATCATTTTCATAATGAGATTGCCGTGTAAGCTGAATTTCGAATTACATCTGGCAGTGTCATTTTCAAAATGATATTGTTATGTTAGCTGAATTTCGAAGCGATTTACAGCTGGCAGTATCATTTTCATAAAGAGATTGATATGAAAGCTGAATCTCCGAAATTTTATTGAAACTGTACAAACATTTTCAAATAGCGAAATTCTTCCTTAAACTTAAAAACCTGTTCAATTTTCATGACACCACAGCCCATAGATTTTTGCCGCTTCAGATAAACATATTTATTATATTTTAAGAAATTTTCGAAGGGCTCAACAGTCTTTATTATTAGCATCATAATCGGGGGTGTAAAAAACCGAACTCCCTACTTTTTAACTTAAAGTAAGACGGGTAAACAAAAATTATCACATTGCCAAGGCCTTTTTTTTTTTAAATTTAACAGGTCGCTTCCTTCGTAAAGACCAACCATGTGAATTCTATACAGTATACACTATAATAACATAAAATATCAATGTTATATATTATCCGTCTGAAAATTCAGGTTTGTTTTTTGTTGAAATTCACGTGCCCGTCACATCTTAGGTACTCAGTTTCTTTATCATTGCTTGAGTGGGCCTTGGGGTATCCCCCAGGGGTTTATGTCATTTGAATGAAATGAAGGAGTGAACCTGGGTTTTATATTAACTTTGTTGTAGGTGAGGTAAACACAAAAGCCGGCAAGTCATTCCACAGTCGAGATTCGTAAAAATAATACATTCTCTTGCGGAAAATGCCAACTGTGTGGTGGAAATTCACATTACCTGAGACACGCTCCTCATTTGAGATACCCCAATATCTCGTTTCTCAGCACTTCTATTTTTTTTATACATTAGCTCCACCCAGGACGCCCTGAGAAAAGTAATTCCCCTCAGGGCCTACGTCATAAGTACTGGGAAGGAAAAGGGTATTAGGGGTGGGAAGGAATCTGAGGGTCAGTGTGTCCAGGAGTGACGGACGTATAAATCCATCCCTCCCACTTCAGTGCAAGGCGATGTTCCGAAAGAATACGGCTGGTGAAGTCAAAGGGACTACCTCAACCATTCTCACCCGATCCGGCCTGCCATGCAGCCGGTGGCAGACGCAACCGCCGCCAAGGCCCGGACAAACCTTACACCATGTACCCGGGCATCCCTGCTAAGTCACCAAACGTATCGAACCATTATTTAGTTTCAAAGTTTAATATTTAGCAAGTCTTCGATCTTCCTCTTCCCACTCCCACATAGGTGTATCTTGCAGACATTATGGGCCATTCATAAATTACGTCACATCTTAAGGGGGGAAGAAGTGTGACATTGTGTGACAAGGGGATACGGGGAGAGGGGGGGAGGGTAATCAGCTCTGTGACGTCACATGTAAAAAAAAATTGAACTACTATTTTGATTACTTTTTGATGTAAAATTGCAAAATATATGAACTTACGCTAGGGGGGAGGGGTCTCACAAGCCTGACGATGTGTGACAGGGACGGGGGTGGGGGGGGGGGGGGGGGGGGGCAATTTTATTTTCGCTTTTCGGAACAACTTATATAGGTCTCATAGAAATCGGTGAGTTTTCCTTACTAGCATGGTTAGAAATATGATCTTAACGGCGTCAGACAGAGTAAACACTACGCTTAATATTAAAAACTAATAGTTAACCACAAAATAATTAAAATGTACACATTTATGAAACCAAAGTATCCGACTGCAATTTGAAAAAAATTACGAATTATTGGGAATTTTTTAATAATTATTTTTATATAAAACGACATAAAAGTTAGTTCACCATAACGTTTATAATAAATTTGCTTAATAAAATGTATGTATTTTTTTAATCAGTAATTTTGTTAGAAAAAACTTAAGGTGAGCCATTTTAGGTTTGCATTAAAAAAATTTGATTTAAAAAATTATACGTTTATTTCGAATTACAAACTTTGAAAGCGAATTTCATCCCCTTTCAAAAACAATTTTTACTTTCCTAATGCGTTCAGAAATATCACATTTATTTGAATCTTATTGCAAAGCACAAATATTTTTACCTCCAGGCAAAATAGGCCAGAGGCCTAAAGGGTTAAGAAAAGCGCAAGTACCTAACTGTCCACCCTGTAAATTGATAATTGGGTTTGGGATTCGTAAACTCGTCGAACAATGTCCTACAAACGAAGTAGGATATACATAGTATGTATATGAACAGAGGTTTCTCTTCCTGGTTCACCCAGCAGGGAAACTGGGCGACTTATAAATATAGACATGGGTTTTAATATTAAATTGGTTCTTTTTGTATTCAGGTAGGTACCGCAACTTTCATATTAATATTCGGCCATATTTCACCTGTGGGTTGGTATGCTTGTTAGATCGATTCCGCTAGTTATGGAAAATCAATGTTGCCAGTTATTTAAAATACGTCGTCCATAAAACATTGTGTCCCGGCTATCGATTCAGCATTGTTTATTCGTATTACGAATGTAAGAGATGCTGACTTGGAAAGTGTGCACGAGGCACGAGTACTTACCCACACCCAAATAGAAGTTGTTTGAGAATTTTGATGAATAATTTTGGAGAGTTTCTTGGAAGGCGGGTAGGTATTTAAAACAAAACCATGTCGAATTTTCCTAACTCGCGCCGGGATTTTAATATGTAATATTGGAATAAATTCTAATGCTTAAACATTCTTATATTAGACATCACTGTTTTATTTTATAATATTACACGTCCGTTTAATTAAAAAATATTTTAATATGTAGCATTATTATAATTATCATCACTAACTATTGTCTCAATTTGGGAGGCGGCTATGGATACCGCCGCCCTGGGAACCATTTACTGGATAACCATACCTTTGATAGGTCACTCCAGTGGTTCGCTAGAGTGGTGACTTAGCAGGGGTGCCCGGGTTCATAGGGTGAGATTTGTCTGGATCTTGACAGCAGATGCGTCTGCCCACCATCTGCGTGGCAGGCCGGATCGGAAGAGACTGGTGGAGGGAGATTTTTTTTACCTTTCTAGCCGGACTCTCGGAACGTCGTCTTGCACCGCAGTTGGAGGGATAGATTCATATTTCATCACTCTTGGACACACTGACCCCCAGATTCCTACACAACCCTCACACCTTTTTTTCTTCCTAGGATTTCCTCTCCTTCCTTTCCTAAAAAGACCCTCAAAGATGACTTAGGGGGCTTTCGAGTATTACGTAACGCATTTTTTGAAGATTTTTGACCCTCCCTCCCCCACATGTAACGCGCCGTAACGTTTTTCTGTACCCTCCCCCCCACCTATCACTGAAGTGACCATTTTTTTTTACCTAAAAGTCACAATTAGTTGCGCAAAGTACTGGAAAGTCGCTTAAAATACGTTCAATACAGTCGGGGGATTCCCCGTACAACATAAACGAAAAGGTTTGCCAACTTGGAAGATTTCAATTCCCTAGTATTTTATTTAAATAAAAAAACATGTTACGTAACGCGTTTTTCGAACCCCCCATCCCACCCCGGTAACGCACAGTAACGTTTTACATGACCCCCCCCCAAAGTGCGTTACGTAATACTTGAACGGCCCCTTAGGCCCTGAGGGAAATTATTTTCCACAGGGCCTCCAGTGTGGAGCTAATGTAAAAAAATGTCCATCCATAAAGTAATTTTTATAACCATTAAAATATAACAATACAGCATGCTGAAAGTATTTTTAGCCAGGTAGGTAACTTCCCAACCTTCCTCTTCCCCATATCCTCTTCCTCCGCACTCTCTTCATCCCCACAACATACCCCAAAAAACAATGCCATAGTCGGGGTCGGGAGGCGTCTACTAATATCTACAGGAATTCCAAATCGGACTAATATCTATGAGAACCAAAGTGTGGACGAACATCTACAGCACTGGCAGAGGTTGGGTTAGGTTAGGTTAGTTATTACGTAATTGAAGTAATTTATGCTTTTCCGTACAACCTTTTGCTCAGCTGCCCTCTGTAGATATTAGTCCAACCTACGCTCTATGGATATTAGTCACCACTGGGATCGTTATGGATATTCGTTCGACCTTAGCTCTGTAGATATTAGTCCTCACTCTCTCTGAAGTTCATAGATATTAGTCCAACATATGAGCTGTAGATATTCGTCCGACATACAGGCTGTAGACATTCGTATCTGGAGTTCATAGTCGCACTTTCTCCGTACGGTAGGAAGCAATTGGGATAGATACATAAGCGGTTTAAAAAAGCCAAGGATAAAAAGCAATCCAATAAAAATAAACGAATCGAAAAACGAGAATTCAGTAGTTTTAATCAAAATAAAAGGAAATAAAATTTTCTGCGAATTTTCTACCCCCCCCCCCCTCATCCCCATAGAGCGCTAACCTTAATTTTCCCTTTGTGTTTTCAGATAGTTTTTCTTTTAAATCGGATTATCTTAGTTGGAAACGCCAGTGTGCTTTCGGTGTGTCGTCGATAACTTGGTAGGTATTTTATATTGCTACTTCTTGTTCAAACAGGTCAAGGTTGGGACAGTTTAGTCTAAATAATCGTCGTGCAATAGTCGCGTGCAAGGGGCGTAACGCATTAGGGTTGGTGGCAAGTTCGTAAGATCTAGTATTTAGTTGAGTACTTATATTTCTACTATAATTAATCGATTTCAGGGTGGAAATAAATATTCCACATTTTAGGTTAGGTAAACTACGACTTGTCACCGTTATCTTTGCAGAGAAACTAACGACGACGTTATGTTTTTCGTTATGCTAAACTAAGCAATGACAACACTTAACCCTTTGAGAGCTTTTATTATTATTACCGTGACGATTCACGATTACGGTATCGTATCGAGGGGCGTAATAATGTTGCAGCTCTTTCAAAAGATGGGATAAACAATGTACGTAGGGCCGTTTCCTCCAAAGGAATAAAGTAATAATTTTCTTGCATGTCTCTCACACACCGCACCGTGACGTCTCCGTAGACACCTCAATAAAAAAATTAGCCGTGACGATAATTTTGAAAGTATGGAGTTACAAGGATAATATGGAAGGGTTTCGAGAAAGGACGAACTTGTAAAACTTTCTCTTAAGATGAAGTTATTACACGTGAAATCCTATTTAGATTAATCTTTACGACGAATCGGCTTACAGTATGAACATAAAAAATATGCTACGGATAATTTGAAGCTTTTACTAGATTTTCTATGTATTGGAATTACAATAAAATTATTATTTACATAACAAAAAATGTAAGCGTAAACCACTAAAAAAATGTTTTTTCATAACTTAACTATGAAGTAATACAAAAAACAATATTAAAAAAATACCCCTTTATGGCTAAAACTATTTTTAAGGTTTTCTATGTTCTAACTTTTTTCGTTCTTATAAAATTATGCACAAATTAAATAAAAACCACTTTTTCGCTTACTTGCCTCGTGCAAATAAGATACTCGATTTTAAATTTTGCAGGCATGAGATTCGTAATATTTCTAGCGTTTATATTCCTCTTAACGGCCCTCCATACTGGTTGCACTCTTGTAAAAATAATGCGTGATTTATGAAAGTTAGCTGGAAGTGGGATTATAATATCCCCATTTTAAGTCACATCATCATTACTATTGACTCTACAACCCCTGGTGGGTCTTGGCCTCCTCAAGAGTCTTCCTCCACTCATCTCGGTTTTGTGCCAGCTCCCTCCAGTTTAGAAGTTCCAAGATAGATATGTCTTTGAGGACGTTGTCGCTCCATCTTAATCTTTGTCTTCCCAGGCTCCGTCGCCCTGTTGGTCTTGAGTTCAGCAGGGACTTTGATGCTTGATGCTCGGTCATTTTCTCCACATGACCCAGCAACCGAAGTCTTCCCAGTTTTATAAATTTTGCGACGTTTAGCTCCTTAAACAAAGTATAGAGCTCATTGTTATAACGTCTGCGCCAAAATCCATTTTCTAGAACCGGTCCGAAGATGCGTCTCAAAATTTTCCTTTCAAAAACGTCCAGTACTCGCTCATTCCTCTTTGTTAGTACCCAAGTCACAACTGCGTACGTAAGTACTGGTCTGATAAGTGTTTTGTACACTAATATCTTCGTGTTTCTGGACAGCAGTCTGGTTTTTAATTGGTTTTGTAGGCGGAAATACCAGCGATTTGAGTCCACTATGCGCTTCTGGATCTCATCTGTGGTATTATTGTCGTTTGTTATCAGGGAGCCTAGGTACGTGAATCTTGGTACCGTTTCGAAATTTTGGTTTCCACGTGAGAGAGTTGGGATTTGTTGGGTGCATCCTACGGCCATGTTCACATAAGATCACTAAACCAAGCTACAGCCATTTGAAGCATATTTTTGATTCTGGTGGTCCTTCAGCATCTTTACAGTAGATTCCATTGAGACCATGCATAATGATAGAAACAAACGAAATATATGGCATGCCGCCTGTCGCCGAGGTATGACCAAAGCGGAAGGACTATCAAAGCGGCTATACAATGAAAGTCATGCGTTTGGTGTGTAGGTAGAAATATGATGTAATGAGTAGATTGAAGGTAAACGATGTTGACGAAACTTTTGAGCGTGCGGTATCATAATAATATTAGTTCATGGCACATCTCCTTGTTTTTATTTTCTGCACCACGTCATGTAAAATTCGGGATCAGGCCGCTAACAATAACGCTCCTTATGTCTTCTTCAATGGCGCTACAGCCCATTTCGAGCCTTGGCCTCCTTCAAAATAAGCCTCCACCGCCCTCTGTCCTCGGCCGTCTTCTTCCAATCTGCAACCTGGAGTAATCCTCTTGCATCCTTCCTGACATCATCCTCCCATCTCAGTCTAGGTCTGCCCGCCTTTCGTTTACCTCCCGGGTGTCCCGGGTGTCTTATGTAGATGACAATAATGTTTAAATTATCGTTCAATACCTACCGCGTGTTTTGATTTGATCAAGAAAAAAAAAATCGCCAAAAAGCATGTTTGATTTCACTTTGCGAAGCTCAGGCAGAAATATTTAAATAATTTAATTTTCCACATTAGACAATAAAATCATAACTGAAAGGGGGTTCGTAAGTAGGGGGTTTTGAATATTAAATATTATGAATGTGTTTGACGTTCGGCATATATATGCAAAAACAATCCTTACCCATCTATACACAAATATACATAAATACTATGAAAAAAGATTAAATACTCGCTGAACTTGAAAGAATGACAAAGACTTACTACAAATCCCTAAAACGCATACTACTTTTGGTCAACGAAATTTCAGATACCTTGCAACAAGACTTTACAACATTCTTCCAGATAGAATAAAAAAATGTGATTCCCAAAAAAATTTCAAAAATAACATAAAAATTTGGATCAAAAATAATGATAGGGCCTTTACCGGTGCACTCACCCAAATTCGAAATTATTAATGGTATTATACAATGGAAATATACAAGCAATGTATTGGTTGCTTTTATTTAAAATTATTATTAAAGTAACCAATCTATTATGTGATTACTTTTTTAATAAAAGTGTAGGTATGTTTGTAAGTATTATAAATTGATTTAAAAATTACTGCCTCAACACAGGCTAGCCTAGTGAGGCAGATTACTGAAAAACCAAAATTTATAACTATTTTCTATTTTTCATTTATCTACTGTTCATATTTATATTTTTTTCTGTTGATATCCTTTTGTACTTATGTAATTTTAAACCACTGTAAACATAACACTGAACATGTACTCTTTAGTTATAATCTAGCAAAATTTCGTTCAATAAAGATATATTATTATTATTATTATTAAAGCAATTTTTATAGGCCTGATTCTTTAATTAAAGTGTCTAAAATATTTCTCAGCAAACTTGTTTTCAAACCAAATCACACGATTTTGCATTACTAAGTAGTACGTCGCCTCAGTTCCGTGACAATTGATCCGTCAAAAATTGACCCCGAAGGGATGTGCAGAGAGGATGTACCGCCGAATAACAAAAGTATAAAACATATATTTTCATTCAAATGCATCAAGGAAAAATCTGCTTCACTATATACTGTGTATAAAAGCGCATAAGTATAAAAAATCGACAATGTCTATAAATTCGTTTGATATTCATACCAACTTATTATTAAGAGTATCTTTGAAGTCGATTTTACCTTTGAAATTAGTAATTACTTCACAAAAAATTATATTTTTATTGTAAATATTTTTTCGGGCCGCCAATTATCGGTGGATCAACTATCGGATCACCCATTGCCTCAACCTCCCGTGCATATCTACATGTAAATTAGATATTCGTAACTCGCCTCCCGACATAAGGGCATTGATATGTTCATATTGATTTGCGTCGAATATCCGCATCTAGGCATTTAGGTCGACATTAGCAAGCAATTCACCAGTAGGTACCCCCAGTGCTCTGATTCGACCAGAATGAACCAGGACGCTGTTCCGGTTAGTGAAAACCGTTGTTTTCCCCGTTTCTGTCAGCGACGTGATGTTTATATAAAAATTGAAACTGTTTTCGAGACGGCGTGTTTTGTGCTTCCTGGTGCCACCTATTATGATGAAAATAAACCAAGGAAAATCGGATGAGGATATCAATGGTATCATTACAATTTGGGACGCGGGTGGTAGGTACTGCTTACTGGAACCATTTATTGGATAACCAACACCTCTGCATAGTTTACCCCAAGCTGTTTGCTACGTTTGGTGACTTAAAAGGGGTGCCGGGGTTCATGGTGAGAGGTTTCTCTGAATCTTGGCGGTATAAGAGATACTGATTGAGGGAGATTTTTTGACCTCTTTGGCAGGAATCTCTCGGACATCGTCATGCACCGCGGTGGGAGGGATTCATACGTCCGTCACTCCTGGTCACACTGACCCCCAGATTCCTACCCACTCTTCATATTGTTTTTCTTCAGAGATTATACCCTCAAATACCCTCCAGCATACCTCAACACGACGTAGGCCCTATCATATTTGCAGTAAAAAATGTAGTCATCATTTCGCTGTAGATACGATGATATATATAAAAAAAAAAAAAACAGTTAAAATATTTTTCCATTCGGTAGTCGGGTATAGCCTGGCGGGCCACGTCTCATTCCAGCAGCACGGTGACACACGAAACAGAGCGCGTATCACGTAAGGGAACGTACCCATACTACGTGACATGTTTAGGGGGGGGGGGGGTCTTCAAAATGTCACGCTCCATACAAATGAGCGGCGGATTGCTTAGGATTTTGGTCACCGGGGGGGGGGGGGGGGGGGTTAAAAATTGCAAAAAGTTGGTCACGTAGTATGGGTACGTTCCCTAATCCCGTCGCGACTTATAGGAGTATGATTTTTATTTTTTTTTACTAACACCTTTATCTATATATTTTTTTTCTCTATAGATTTCAGAAGAATTATTCTACGGGCTGCCAGATTTATTATTATTTTATAAATGTTAATGTAAGTACTTGCATACTGCTTTCTAACCCCGTATGCATGGACATTGGAGGGTCTGGAGTCGTTCAAATAAATGTAGCTTCTTTCAATAAAAAAAAGTAGAGTCTTGACGTGTGCGGTGAAGGAGGAAATCATATGTTTCCTTATAACGCCGTTGGGAAAGTGGTGGGGCCCCCTCCGAAGTAGGAGTATGATCAGTGGAGATGTGCGATTGAAAAATATTTATTTGTTTTTAATAGAAAAAAGATCATCGGATGGCAAAATGACATTTGCTTATTTGTACTCCGAATATACTCAAGAATCGCGAGTTAAAATTATTCGGGTATCTGCTATTATACCCTTATTAAAGTTGTTTTAATTTATTAATTATTTATGCCCTGAGAGACTGCATGACATGTTTTGTACGCTGTACAGTTTTGCAGAAGATGTTTATAATACTTTTGATAAGGGTATGAATAACTTCCAAAAGCACTCAGGTCATATAGGTACAAGGGCGTAGCTAGGATTTTGTTAAGGGGGGGGAGGGGGGGGGGGGGGGCAGGCGTTGACAAACCAAGAATATGTCTAAGGTAAATGCTGCATGAGCAACAGAACAGGTTACGCTAAAAATGAAAAATAAAATATACATTAGTTAATTTATTTTACAAAAAAAAGTAACCGACAGGGTTCTTCACAAAACCGTTTTAACACCTCAGATTCAATTGTATCCTTAGTTTTTTGTACCATGGTTCGATGTACACTGAGCGTACATAGGGCGTTCAAACGGTTTTCAGTCATCGTTGATCTCAGCCATTTTTTTACACGAAGCAGTGTAAAAAAGGACCTCTCTATGTTACTGTAGTGCAAGGTTGTGCCAAGGAAATAAGTATTGCTTTTTTTGTTGCGGGAAAGAAAATGTTCGCCTCCCTTAACAGTAAAATCTAGTTTTTCGAGATCTTCTCTGATTCGGCTTCTTGATTAAAATTAAGTAAATCGTAGTATAGGCAACAACTTTGAGCTTTTTTCTTTGAAATCAATTAACGACACTTTCAACATTGTACTGGGATGTAACGACATTAATCCGAAAGCAGGCAAATTTTGGTCACCAAAACGCTACTCCAATCCAGATATTAGGGAATCTAAATAAGAAAGATAATCGATCGCTTCCAAAAATTGCAAGTCTCAGCAAGGTGATTGAACCGATGTTGTTGGCGAGAAACAATGCGTGGGACTATATATAGTATATCGGTTCCAAAGGCACCTGCAATTCTAATTGAAATATCTAAAATATTTTGGCTCTCTATGTCTACTTTGCTTAGATGAACATTTATAACAGTAATTATACCTTTAATATGACTCTACATGCGTACATATTGATTGTTTCCGATTGTAAAGCATTGGCAATAGGTGCCAATATGCCTGAGTACTTGGCTACCAGTTGAACACATATAATGAAAACTGATTTAATAACAGCACAATGTAACTGTAAGCACATTTTCTCAACTAAAAAGGTAATAATAAAAATTAAATTGATTCTCACGAACAATAGGTTACCAACGTATTACTTTACGGTTTGTGAGCATTCCTGCTTCTTCTAGGGGAGGGGGCAGCTGCCCCCCCCCCCTGCCCGTACCTCGCTATTTCCTTATATAGGTACCCATTAGGTAATGTGTATGTTTTGCCCTATTCCCCTGATAGTATCCCACGGTTGTCATTATTTGTTGTTTGGCCTTTATTATTACTGGTTTTACAACATGACTTTCCATAGCGAGCATTTTCCACTAAGACGGGCTAAAGTTAAGATTTCTGGGATCGATTGTATATTTACTTCTTCTAATAGTGCAAAATTATTTTGTGGTAACATTTTAAATTCAAATTAATAAATAACGTTGTATTAACCACTTAATTATTTACAAAAACCGACATGTTTCGTCAGCAAAGCTGACTTCCTCAGGGTTTTGACAGAACTGAGGAAGTCAGCTAAGTAAATAATTAAGTGGTTAATACAACGTTATTTATTAATTTGGATTGTATATTTAATTATTATTGTTGATTGAAATTTGTAATGTTGTCGCAATTCAGTTACTCATGTCTACAAAAATATTCCGTAAAAAATTATCTGAAATCTGCCCTCAATCAACTCCAACTTCTCGAAACAGCTGTGAACCATTGATGGATTGATATTATTTAAGAATAATAAAATAATTATTAACGATTAAATAGCAAGTTTAAAATACGTAACATTATGTTAACGATTGAAGTAATTTATTATGTAAGTGTTACTCTACACTTTCTACAGCGCATCTCTCTTTGGGAGGACAAACGTGTAAAAAAAATAAAAATCTTTGAATGTATGTAATTCGTATCGGCAGAACAATTTCGGCAGCAATACGAAATGCAATAATTCCGAACACAATCTCGTTCGGCGTCGAGGAGGCTTTGTGCCTAAATGCGTAGCTTTTGGCTGCCGAAAAGGTTTCGCAAATTCACTTAAGTCTAGACTAGACGATGTACCCAAGACAAAGTTTGAATTTATTGCCTCGATTTGTAAGGGGTGTACGTTTTGGTGCCACTGTAGTGTGCGGTCCAACGGATATTTTGCACGATAAAATGCCTGCTGCAACGTTACATTTATTAATTGAATTTAGTGGAACGTTCGCGCGGCAGGTTTCAGCCGTTTCATGCAAATCTTAATTTTGGATTTGAGACCAAAATACCCAACCAAACTGAAAAAATATTTTTGTAATCAAAAGTTATATCAAATGTTTAGTACGGATGTGAGATACTTTATTTATTTTTGCTTTAAATTATAAGATATGGGCCATTACAGATTTTAGTGTTTCTTTTTTTTTTGTGTGTGTTTCATTTCATTGATTTTAGAGTAAACTTAGGCAATTATTTGCGAGTAAATGAAAAAGATGAAACAAACGAGTGTGCTTTAGACCACACAACTGAAGTAAAACTTCTTTAGCTCCTTCATATAATAGGAAGAGAGAAAGAAAATGTGCGCGCGAACTGCTCTCTCTTGCTCCTACAGTTTGATACAGACAATTTGCCTGCACTGTGTCGATATACGAAACGTAACTGGCTAGGAGAGAAAGAAAGAAAATGTGTGCTCGCACTTCTCTCTCTTACTCCTACATTAAAAAATAATACGAAACGTAACTCTCTCTCTTTCTATTTTCACTAACTTATATCTCTCTCTCAACTACCGTTCGCCTCGCTCTTAGTAACGCTCTCGTCACGCATTCGCCAGCTTACTCCCCAAGGTACGCGTGCGTAAAGAAGTTTTACTTAAAAAAACCATGCTTTTTTAAAAATATAATGAATAATAAAATAAAAAATAAAACATTTTTAAAAATGCATTTTGAAGTAAAACTTCTTTAAGCACGCTTGCGAATGCGTGACGAGAGCGTTATGAAAAGTGTGATCGGGCAAGGCGAACGGTCGGGCGAGACGAACGGAAGTTGAGAGGGAGATATAAGTTAGTGAAGTTTACTTCAGTCGTGTGGTTTAAAGCACACTCGTTTTTTTTTGTTAATTTTAATTTTTCATTTTATATTTTATCATATTTTTATGATAAATACAGTAAAATTATTATTTACATGTTTTTTTAGTTTGGTTGGGTATTTTGCCAAACCAAACTAAGATATTATTTTAGTTTGGTTGGGTATTTTACTGTCAAACCCAAAATTAAAATTTATATGAAACGGGCCGTAACGGTCCGCACAAACGTTCCTCTTAAAGTAAGCACTCAAAAAGAAGAAGGGGAGATATGAAAATACGAATGTTAGAGGGAGTGCGCTAATATTAAAAACGATAATACTTAATCGAAAATTGTGAAAATGTTTATTTTATTCCGGCGTACCATTGACGGCCTCCGTGGTCGAGGGGTAAGGCTTTCGACTAGCAATCCGAAGGTCGTAAATTTTAATTTTGATTGAATTTTGTTACTTCACAAATTATTCTTTTAAAATTATACGCATAGTATATTTGCGGCACGTTCTAGAGTGGAAGACACGCTCAATATCAACAGTAACACCACCATTTATAATTGAAACGTTTCGTCAAATAGCCGTGTTTGATGACCAAATCTGAACTGCCAGATACTTCCCCAACATCCTCCTCCCCATCTCATTTCCCTCCCCACTGCATTCAGCCTCACAACATACCCCAAATGCTGTAGTCTCTCTCACTGGCTCTGAACGGGAATGGCTGGGACTCTTTTGCGGTGTTCGCAAAAAAAATATCTTTCGGTCCTATGCTTCACATGTTGCATACGCTATAAGATTTTCACGGCCAAAAGTATTTTCGTTATTTGTTTTTGGGGTGTTATGCCGTGTTGGGCTACCTCCTTCTTTAGCCAACGTTTCGGACAGCGTTGCAGTGTCCATCATCAGGGCAGATCCGGCAGATCCGGTAGATGTGTAATTTTTAGTGGTGAAATGTGTACTTATTTACTTGGAAGCGGTACCGTACAGAGAAGCAAATGCGTTTATGAGATTTGTATTCACCGCATACTTGGACAACACCTCCCATAGCTTTTTCCTGTCGACTCAGTCGTATGCTTTTTGTAGATCTACAAAGGCGCAGAAAAGTTTCTGGTTTTTCGCCAGAAACTTCTTAGTGGGCATATGCAAGGAGAAAATCTGGACCACGCATCCCCTTCCACTCATAAAGGCACCTTGCACATCCCATATTTTATCCTTTGTTTCCATTCTTACCCTTTCAATCGATATTCTTCCGTACAGCTTGCCGACTGAACTTAGCAGGCTAATAGCCCTATGATTCCCACATTCCATACGTGACCCTTTAGCTTTGTATAACGGCATGATTACAGCCCTTCTCCAATCTAATGGCGTGTAACCCTCCTCTAAACACTGGTTAAAAAGTTTGCACAACCATGTGAGAATAATATGGCTATCTCCTTTAAAGTATTCGGCATCAATATTGTCGAAACCAACGCATTCTTCATGCATTTTATCAATTTTTTTTATTTCATCCACGCTGATTTTGATAACATTCACTCCGTCATCGTTCATACCCGATTCACCGTTGGCCTCACTATCACCCGGGTTACTTTCGAAGACCTCCTCAAAATATTTCATCCATCTCTCTTTTATTTCTTCCTCATTCGTCAACATTCTTCCATCTTACGATTTTATGACTTTCTGGCTTCCGTTCTCTGAACCACTCCGGGACCTTTTGACCTCCTTCCAAAACAGTTTAACGTTTTCTTGGAAGTGTTTTGTCATTTTTATTCCCTCTTCCTCTTCCTAGCGTTTCTTTCGTTCTTTCACTCCAACACTTACTCTTTTCTTACATCCCTCGTAAACTTCCTTCGCTCTATCACTCTCTTCGCTAGAAGCAGTGCCAGCCGCTATCAGACGTAACCATGCTTTCTTCTTCTCTGAGACCAGTGCTTTGATCTCGCCATCCCACCATGCGTCACCTTTCTTCCTGCCTTGCGTACTTATTCCACATACATCTCTAGCAGATTCACAAAGACTCACCTTTATGTGGTTCCATGTTTCATCAATGCTTAGACCGTCCATTTCCTTCTAATTCAATCTCATCTCTGCACAATTCTCATACTCACTTCTGACATTAGTGTTTTGCAGTTTTTCTACTCTTGTCACAACAGGGCATAACACCCCAAAAACCAATAACGAAAAAAGCTTCGCATGTTATACGAATTCGAAATGTCATAAAGAACAATATATGTGTGTAGCTAATTCAAAACGTATTTCGGGACATTTTCCATTGACATACCGGTCGAATAAACACATTTACCAACTAACGTTCACACTTTGTGACGCATTCAATTTTACACACATTGTATACCCCGCTTTAACGACGTTGACAAAATTAAAAGTGCGGTTGACCATACACGAAATTTTCCGCAGCGATCACATCTCGTGCTTGGATGTGCTCTATTAATTTATTAGTAGCTACTGACCTTTGATGACCAATGATATTGTTGACAGAAAATAACACTCAGAGGTCACTATTTACTCCTTGGTCTTTTCTCACCGAGTAAGAATCATTAAAAAAATACAAAAAAATGACATAAAGTAATTTGCGTATTATGTAACCATTATTATTGATTTTATTTCGGTATACTGAAATAAAATGAATGAACTATGAACGAAAAATCTGTTTTTTTTATTGTGAGGTGAACTTATTTCAACAAGAATTACTTCAAGCCTCCGCTACCCGAATTTCTACCGATTTCTTACATATCTATCTCCCTTACATTTAAAGTTTTTAAGTTCGGAGAATGCTCTAGGTCCCATGGACCGACATGATCACCAACACAGAAATTCTCAGGCGGGCTAGAGCAGATAGAGAACTGCTTACATTAATAAAAATCAGGAAAATTTCATGTCTGGGTCATATACTTCGAGGAGAGAAGTATCACTTGCTCCATTTAAAATTGAAAGGCAAGATAGAGGGTCGCCGAGGGCCTGGTAGGAGACAAATGTCTTGGCTGCGAAATATACGAGAGTGGACCGGCATTAGAAGTGTGGAGGAGCTATTCCGGGCAGCGCAAGACAGAGAGACATTTTCAAGAGTGATCGCCAACGTCGGGGGGACCTGATACGGCACACAAAGAAGAAGAAGTTCGTAAAAAAATATATGTTATTTTTTAAGGTAATATCTAGACGTTCCCCATGCCGAAACGCAAATTATATGAAATTCCCTCGGTAGAAAAAAATCGCAAAGTATGCTCCAAAAATTATTACATTTCACATAATATTTTGTATGAAATCGCTATTTTAAACGAGTCGTATTTTATTAAACATTTTCTCTACAAATTAAGCATGACAATGTGGCGACCACGGACATATGAATATATCTGGACCTGCCCTAAGTGATAAAAACGTATTATTTCCCCCTCGCCATGGAACCGGCTGGAGCTCCTCCTTGGCGCCAGTTCGCCCCATGTGGAGGGGATAGAGAATCGCTTGAATCTAAAATGTGTGACGTCATCATTCTTGCCGTGGGCAGCGCGAAGCTAACATCTATACATTTAACGAAAAAATAACACGCCAAAACAGTAGCTTGTGCTATACAACATACCTACATATCAGTGTGCACATAAATGTGGGCGGTTCCTTAGTGTGCTCGTCGCTGGTTACAGGGGTAAGTAAATTATGAAACATTTGTAAAAGTGTCTTAACTAAACACGGCAAAAAAATATTGCTATGTGAAAACGGGCGAATCTTTTTGGGGTGTACATTTGGCCTACGCAAATATTTTATTATCGTGGCAAGCAATTCGCGCTCCCATGTAAAAAGGTCTATTCATTCAAAGCAGATTTTGCTTTTAAGAACTAAATGATGATATTATAATGCGAGATGCCTATATACTGTCAGATTAATTTTTCAACCAATGACAGTCATCTTCCCCTCTTCGTACCGCCATAGTTGATTTTTCCCCTCACCTGTTATTTCTGGTCTATTGAATTTGGATGTCTATGGTGGCGACATACAGATGTATTAAAATATTAAAAGTCGTACGTGTAAAGACGTTCTGTCGTGTACGTATATACCGTTCTCGAACGTGTTAACGTTTTATATAAATACGTGATGTTGTAGAAGCTGGCGGTTATTGTTTGATGGAAATATCTTCATAAAGTTCATCTTCCCGTACCATCCCCAATTTCCCATCACTCGCAAATTGAAGTTAGTGCTATAGTCTCAATGGCCCTGCATGGACAATGGTTTTCTCATATTTTCAAAAGCAACAAAAAAACTTAAGAGGCTTACGGATCGATGCGTACTTAGAATTTACAAATATGTACTGTTCAATATGATATAGCCTTTCCCGCAGCACTACGGCTTTGAGAAAATAATAAAGCCTGAGAAAATGACCTTAGCTTCAGCGCGAAAACACCTTTCTGGAATACTAAAATATCGAGCCACGAAAAATACTCAGTAAATACCGTGAAGTAGATATTTATAAAAATCAAAATATTTAATGTTTACAGAAAACGTTTTGTTTTAGCTGATAAAATTTCCGTTGAGCTTTTTTTGCTGATAAAAACGTGCTTAAAAAGTAACATTGTAACATGAATGGAAACTCAAAAGAAGGTTCATTTGAGATAAGAAAACAAGCGACCTCTTTTATAAGCTGGATTTAAACACACGAATGAAGGTTCACGCACAAATCTACTAGCTTTTCTAGAGAATGAAGGTTTTCCACATATTAAATCCAGAGCTTTTCTTCGCACTTTGTTTTGATACCGTGATACCAGAATAAGGGATGGAATTAAATTCAGCTACTTTCCTACAAGGTTTTACCAGCAAGTTTACGTAATATTTTGTCTCAGGAAAGCAATACTGCTAATACAAAAGGAAAAGGTTTTTTGAAAAGTGCTTTTTAGTTCTTTCTCTAAGGTGCTAGAATATTTTGTGCGCTCAGTTTAGAGAGTTTTATGATTTTATGTCTAAGTAAACTAAATTGTTTTTTTTTTTTAAATTTTATTTTATTGAAGAAGAAGATAATACCAATAAATCTAAATGAAACATGAAACAGTACAAGAAACAGAAAAATAAAAAAACACGGGTGTGCTTTTCACACGCTGTAGAAGTAAAATATAAATGGTAGAAGTAACAGTAAAAGTGGTTGCGATTGCGTCGACAACTGTTTTTTTTTCAGTTTCTCCATGGGCGAAGGCCCTTGGAGGTCTTGTATTTCATCGGTAGGGAAAAATTGTTACTAATTTATTGTTACTGATAAAATTGCATGTTTTCATCAACATCAGCAAACAGCATCAGCAACCGGCGGCCATACGTTTGTGTTCTGTTGGGAGTGGGAAGGAGTCGGTCATGTCCTTTTGTTTGAAATTCTTCCGCAGTCGCCTTCGGGAATAAGGGAACCTATGAAAAAATCTCAAACAGGAATATGCGGCCAACTGTCAACTTGAAACAGGGTCGGCCTTCGGTGCCATCGGTATATGATGTCGTGCATTGTTAGGAGTGTGGGTATGTATGTCTCTTTTTATGTTAATAAATACCTTATGGGAGTATAAAGAATAAACATATACCAACATGAAAGGATGACTTCAGGAACAAATCCGACCGGTTTCAATTAAATGATGGGCAATAACAATTGACAGGGCTGTGGATAACATACCATCAAAGCCAAATTTCTACGACCGATTTTCGAACCTTTTGTTTGTAGCTGCGAAGAAATTCGCCCCTAGAGGTTACAGAAAAGTGTATATCCCAACATGGAGCTCAGAAAGCAAACGCCTTCTAGCTGAATACGAGAGGAACAACGACCCAGACACTGCTTCTGATCTTCTCCAGTCTCTGGATGACGGGTATGAACAGGAGGAACGAACTAATGGAAGAAATGAGTTTCGAACACTCGAGCAGAAAAGCGTGGCAAACACTGAGGCGACTCGGAGCTGCAAATCAGCCAATTAAGACAACCCCCAAAGTGTCCCCAAATGCTGTTGCTCACCATCTATTCCACAGTTCAAAAACGATAGCAAGGTCTAACATAAGCCACCAGATCAAAAAATCTCTGAAAGCGGCGCAGCTAAAATGGCCGGTGAACCCTAACGATGTGGTCGCCGTTACAGCTGATGATATAGACATCGCCCTCACTTCAATAAAAGCTGGGAAAGCAGCTGGATGCGACAGAGATCTTCCAGACTTTCTGAAACATGTTGGGCCACGGACAAAATTATGGATCGCAAAACTGTTTACTGAAATTTTTAAAACTGGAGTAATTCCAAATATCTGGAAAAAACTCAAGTTATTGCGACCCTCAAACCCAACAAGCCACCAAAATAACAATTATCAATTAATAGGCCACATGCATGGATTTCGGAACGACTTGGAAAAAATCGTGTGTATAGATTTTTTTACTAAGATTACGAAAATGTTGGTAAATTTTTTTAGAAATGTACATTTTTTATTTTTAAATAAATAGATCCCTTAATTGGGCCCGTGACGTCACTACATGAAAATGTCCCGTCTTCGAAAATGTTCCTATTAATTTTGTAAAATTCCATCCTGATTTATTTTTTTTATATGGCAACATTTTAATTTCAGGCGAATTTTTGAATTTGACATTTAACGTTCACTAGATTTATTGTTGTTCTCTGCGAACTTATCATTTGGTAGGACTTTTTGACAGATGTTATGAAGAGAACCCCGTACATTTTAAGCTGTCTGTACGTGTTTTATCAAATTTTATAATATTCTTATTATTATTATAAGTTACAAGTACAAGTATATTACATTGGATTTAGTAATACAGACGTTGATGTAATATTTTTGGTATGCCTCGTTATTCTCCTGTGACCTTTCTTGTGGAAAACGTTCTCTTTTTAAAATGATTTTCGGCTATGTAATTATCGTTTTTCCGCACCCATAAAATTATGTCCCGTCTTTCAGGTTTATAAAAAATGGTCTGATTTTACGGATTGAAATTTTCAAAAAATCGCCAGGGTTTCAAAAATACGATTAACAAAAATAATACAGAATGTCTTAGAATATTTGCCTAAACCGGAAAAACATTAAAAAAATGTGATGCAAGTGGCCTATTACACATCTGTCCTGATGATGGACAATGTAACGCTGTCCGAAACGTTGGCTAAAAAGGAGGTAGCGCAACGTGGCATAATACCCCAAAAATAAATCACTATTATATTTTTAAAATCATATCTCTAGCTCTAGAATCTCTAGATAGTGCAGTTTGGTCGTAGCTTGGCGACAGTCAGCACGCTTCCAAGCCATATCTCAAATTGTTTCTATTAATTATGATCCTCCTTCACGTCATGTCAGTTGTAATATTTATGCAAAAAATGATACTGTTATTAAGTGCCTTACATTGTTCAGCACGTTCACATTTATGACGTTCATGTTCCTAATCGATTCATCGTACAAACTGTAACACGGTTAGATCTGTACTAGATTAGCTTTTCATAATGTAAACGTCCATTATAATGGATTATTGCAGTGCTAACCCATCGTAGGTCGGGAGCCGATATCAGTTGGTTCAACTTACCCAGTAACCATAGGAATTTACTTGCAGTCATGTGAATTATATATATATGTATATGTACTAGCTGACCCGGCCACGCGTTTCCCACGTGTAACTAAATATGACGCCATCTACTGGATGGTTATCCAGCCTTTATAACCACCGCCATCTTTGAGTTTATCGCGAAGAGACAGACAGACGCCGCGGAGGACTTTAATGTATAATACGTAGAGATGGTGCGAAAGATTATAATAATATCCTTGAATTGCGTGAGGTGACTATCGTTTTTAAGTTGATGAGGATTATTACTGTATCCGTATAAATAACTTTCTAATTACCGCATTGTACGTGACCATTTTTTAGGAGATAGAATGGGTATAGTAAGCTATCCGTAAAAGACAGATATATGCCATCATGGACTATTTTGTAGATCTATAAAAGAGGAATATCCCACAATGCATTGTTTTGTTATATCTCAAAGGGATTAGGCAGTGTTTTCGATGAAAGCTACCAGGCGGCTTGCCTTTTTCCGAGACTTCTAACAATTATCGTTATGTTTCAACCAATTTACACAAATTATATACCTAAACCTTCCTCACGAAACACTCTATCTATTGGTGAAAACCGAATGAAAATCCGTTCAGTAATTTGTGCCCACGATGGTTTTTATATATGCTGGTGAGCTCTGGCGTTATGAAATTTGTATTAAAAAATTGCAATAGGTGGCACACGAGCTGTATGAAAACTGAATGTATCGGGACTGAATATATGGAATGCGGGAGCGGGTAGGGGAACTTGGGAGGGAGGTTTGCGGGACGGGGGAAGCAGGAGGGGAGTGGGGAGAGGGAAGGCGGTGTGATGGAAGGGGACGCGGGAGAGGAAGGGGACGCGGGAGAAGAAGGGGACGCGGGAGAGGAAGGGGAACGGGACGAATTGGAAAGGACACGCAGGGAGAAACAATTTTTTTATTAAGTGGCATAGCAACGCATGCCGGGAACTCGCTAGTGTTGAATAAAACACCAACCAACTATTGTTCAGATAGGTATAGATATTGGCCGTAGGATAAATGTGACACTATAAATACCTTCGATGCAGGTTTGCTTGGTTTGTTAGACACTCATTTAGTACCTACCTTTTGACTCTCCTAACCTTAGTCTTTTTTCTAATACTCTCTCTCTCTTTCTTTATACATTTCCCATCAGATGTTGGCAATCATCATCAATGATCATCAGGGTCAACTCCCTGCAGGCTTCAGCCCGAAACAACTAGTTTATTGAAGTGATTTTACCACAAATCGGCGCTGCGTAAAGTTGACCATTATTTGTAAAAAAAAATTAAAAAAAGAATTCATGGATGCAGCGCACAAAAGTGTCAACTTGTCATTTTAAAAAGTAGATCTAATAAATTGTTTGCTAGCCCATGGAGTGACTTACAACCCCCAATCGCATTATTTCTTGCTGGGGACGACGACGTCATTTAATAAAGAGAAAATTTATCTCAACCCTGCTTTAAATTTATCTTCTCAGCATTCACGGATCGCCGCATTCTTCGTCTTCAAACACTCTTGATAAAATTCAATTCAATGGATCAGAGTGATGGGAAATACGTCGTTCAGATTTTTTTTTACATCCTGCCGAGTTTTTTCAGATACGTTAAAACACGTTCCATCGATTTTGATACGAGCGCTATGTATAACGTCCTTAGAGCTGTGAGTCTTATTTTTTGTGATCATTAAATATATTTGAAAGAAATATAGCATATGTCGTGATATAACTATTTATTCTGTGAGTAGTTAGTAGACCTCGCACCCAAAAAATATCTACTATTTCTAACTTTCTCTTATTTAATAAATAAAAACCAAAATTTCCTCTGATTGTAAATAGGTACTAAATTATAAACCATTAATATTTCATTCAAAATCATTATTTTATTAAAAAAAAATACAATTTATTCAAAGAAACGTCACTATCTCAATGACAATTCTTTTTTCAAACTTAAATTCTTTAGGTACAGGGATAAAATTGAAAAATTCTAATAAAAACGACGATTTAATTTTGAAAACGTAATCTTTGATGAACCATTAAAATGGCCACCATCTTGAAACGGAACCGGAACGCACAAAAATATTTATGGACAGACGAAATGCAACACGTTCGATTTAAAAAAGGACTTCGCTAGGCTCAATAATAATATGACGAGTTCCAGCTGTTAGGCTGTTTTTTTTTTTTTTTTAACTCCACGTTAGGCCCAGTAAAAAATAATCCCCATCAGAGCCCATATCATCTTTGGGGATGCTGTGAGGAGGGTCTTTTTAGGAAAGGAAGGAGAGGGAGTGCTGGGAAAGAAAAAGGTATGAGGAGTGGGTAGGAATCTGGTGGTCAGTTTGTCCAGTAGTGACAGATACTCGTATATGAATCTATCCTGTTTCTGTGCAAGGCGATCTTCCGCGACAGCCCTGTTCTTCTTCTTTGTGTGCCCCATCAGGTCCCCCCGACGTTGGCGATCACTCTTGAAAATCTCTCTCTGTCTTGTGCTGCCCGATATAGCTCCTCCACACTTCTAATGCCGGTCCACTCTTGTATATTTCGCAGCCAAGACATTTATCTCCTACCAGGCCCCCGGCGACCCTCTATCGTGCCTTTCAATATTAAATAGAGCAAGTGATGCTTCTCCCTTCGAAGTATATGACCCAGTTATGAAATTTTCCTGATTTTTATTAATGTAAGCAGTTCTCTATCTGCTCTAGCCCGCCTGAGAATTTCTATGTTGGTGATCATGTCGGTCCATGGGACCTTGAGCGTTCTGCGGTGAAGCCACATTTCAAAAGCCTCTAACCTAATCGTGGTATTTACTTTCAAGGTCCATGTTTAACATCCATACAGCAACACCGACCACACATATTGGACAGCCCAGATCTGGCCTGCCACGCAGTTGGTGGGCAGACGCATCTGCCGCCAAGATCCAGACAAACCTCACCCTTGAAACCCCAGTGCTCAGATTAGCATCTAAACTCTTTAAAACTTGCATCTGAATTAAAGTTACAACAATATCCAGAACAAAACATAAGTGTTTTTACTTAAACCAAATCATAACCTTTCTGTACGGAACCCCTTGGGTTTGGAAAACGAAGAAGTCTACTTCACCTGCTCAGCTTACAACTGACAGAAGACTGTCTGGAGACCAGACCCTGCGTCCGACATGACCCGGCATCCCTGTTAAATCACCAAACTTAGCGAACCACAGGGGTGACCTACGACAGAGGTGTTGGTTATACAATAAATGTTCCCATACTCACCTCCAAAGTTGCAATTGGATTGGTTAGATATTGTAATTTTTCAAGCCAAATGACATTCGATAGGTAAATTTCATCTTTTGAAAGGCAATGATCCTGAGGCAAATTTTTAAATTTTTTATGAGAAAAACTCTCTTTTTATAACTTTTGAAGGTTATTTCCATCAATGTAATATATCGTTGAAGAAGAAGAATACAATAATAAAGAGAACAAGACACTTTGACAGCCGGCGTAGTCCAGCGGTAAGGCTCTTGACTCGCACTCCGAAGGTCGTGGGATCAAATCCCGGCGTGGCAAATAAATTTTATTTTATTAATTTGTGTTATTTCACAATTTATTCATTTAAAATAATATATAGTATATTTGCGGCATGTTCCAGAGTGGAAGATACTCTCAGTATCGCCCTGGTGTAAGACCACCATTCAGAATTGAAACGTTGCTTGAAATGACTTTAGCCATGTTTGGTGACCAGATCTGAATAGCCAGGTACTTCCCCACCTTCCTCTTCTCTATATCCTTCCCCTCCCCACTACCTTCAGCCTCACAACATACCTCAATTGGGGATGCCATAGTCCCACTGGCTCCAGACGGGAGCAGTTGGGAATCTTGTGCGGAATTCATGTAAAAAAAAAAGACGCAGAAAAACGCAAAAAGACAATGGTCGCAACTGGGACTCGAACCCAGACCTCTCGTCTAACCGGGACGAGAGGTCTGGTTGTTAATGCGCACGGTGATTTTAATTATAAAATGGTGATTCTTTTAACGCTATATTTTTCAAAATTCTTGACCTAAATTCATGGAAATATAATGGTTTTGTCAGAAGGTGATCGACATTTTATGTCGTCAATGAGACTACCCATCTACTATCTCTTTTTTTCAATACACGTACACAAAATGTATTACCTACATGGGATATGGGAGAGTTTGTAGAAAACCCACCCAGAGTTCCGTTCAAACCTCTTCCTCTTTCTCACAAACAAAACATGTAATAGAAAGAGCAGTCAAAATGGGGCACATAATGGCAAGACCGCTTTAGATCGTACAATTATTACCTGTACTATTAAATTTGAATCGAAAATTGTTAAAAGTTGAATTAAATTTAAAACCTTTAAAAGGGGATAAAGTAAGGTATTTTGGGAGGCGGGTTTGGGTATCGCCGCCCCGGGAACCATTCATTGGATTACCGACACCTCTGCCTTAGGTCGCCCCAAGTGGTTCGCTACGTTTGGTGACTTGCAAGCAGGGGTGCCCGGGTTCACGGGATGAGGTTTATCCAGATCTTGGCGGCAGATGCGTCTGCCCACCAACTGCGGGGCAGGCTAGATCGGGAGAGACTGGTTGAGGAAGACTTTTTGACTTTCATAAATGCATCTCTTCTGGACAAACCGACCCCCAGATTCCTACCTACCCCTCATACCTTTTTCCTTCCCAGTACTTCCACTCCTTGCTTTCCAAAAAAGACCCTCCACACAGCATTCCCAAAGATGAAACAGGCCCTAATGGGAATTATTTTCCGCAGGGCCACCTATGTAGTACTTTGGAGGAAACAGTCACACGTATTTTATATGTCTCATCTTTTCTCTCACCATTATTTAATATGTAAGAAAGCGCTGCAGCATTATATCGATAAGGAACATATGTTTATTGCCTTTTTGCCGTCTCGGTACCGTAAACGTGGCACGATAATAATAAAAGCACCCAAAAAGGGGTAGGGTAAGGTTGGGGAATGGCGGTCACTTAAGCGAAAAACGACATAATTCTTTTATTAAAGAACTTTGTGTAAAAGTAATTTTTTTTTTTTATTTATTTATTTAATTACATATACATAAATATTACAAAACATAACAATGTGATCCTTTGTCTGCCCAACTGGGAAAAATACCCGTTTCAGGACAGCCAAATTGTATATTTAGTTCATAATATTCTTAACAAAGGAATGGTTTCGTTCAAGATATCACGGGAATTTGCTTCTGTCAAGGGGATGGATTCTTTATATTTATAAAAGAATCGCACTTTCGCAATTAAACTTTCATACAGCTAAAATAGTACACTTTATGTTTACTATGTTGTAAATAACCCAGTTTAAGTAGTTTAATTATTTTTATACATTTTTTAAACCTTTCATTGACTGGTATTGCCCGCACTTTGCGGGAAATGGCAGTCACCATTTCAAAACAAAAGAAATGTTTTCTTTGACATTCACTAAAGTTCTAAATAAGCTATCAAAAATCAAACCGGCACATCAAAGGTGATAACAAATTTGCTATAATTGGTGATAAAAGCAAATCCAGCCGTAAATAATATACTTAAGCTTACCTTTGATTGAAAATTCCAATTTTTAACAACAAAACACTCCGAAACATGAACGACGCACTGCCATACTGACGTGCGATGCAAGATGGCCGCGGCCATGTAAATTTGTTGTCCCCAGTGAAGACTAGATGGCGGTATAGGTATCATTTTTTAAATAATTCTGGAACTTGATATTCCACAGTGACCGGCATTTCCCGCTGATCGGCATTCCCCCACCTTACCCTAACAAATGTTTCTTTAGATAAGTTATTCGAATTTGAGAGATTCTTGATGTTTTAAATTACACTGGAATTTTCTCTTCTAAAGTAGGTACCTTGAATATCAAATTTTGAACATGTTGTATGCAAGCAATGATTCAGTGTAAGTACTATGCTAAACTCAACTCTAGCCATCACTCAACCATGAAAATCGATAAAAAAAAAACATTTCATTTTCTGTGTAATTTTTTTTTCGTGTCCGCCCAAAAATGTAAATTTGATAAAACCATTTATTTTTTCGAACCTTTTCCACTGAGATACCCGAATAGAAGCCTCTATCGTGATAAAAAATAATAAATTCTAAAAAGCCGCTGAAAAATATAACACGTACGAGTACGCGGGGAAGGAATGTTATTAAAAACCAATTCGAATTCCTCCTTGGTTACTGAAATACCGAAAGCAATATTCTGGATTCCCGAAGCCTGAAAGTGTACAAAACATTTGGCGGATGTAAATAAACATTTAAAAATATAAAGGATGATGAGTATGTAGGGTGAGCCAGTCCATTAAATTAGCAACCCTGAACGGTCCCCGCAATCTAATTAATTTTTATGTCATTTGTTGTTTCAAAGTATCGAAATTTTTATAAGCCATAGAATTTTCAAACCAAATCAAATGATTTTGTATAAGTTGTGCATCACCTGAAGGCGCCGCATCTGCACTCAAAAAGAAGAAGATGGAGAGATATGTAATTACTAATGTTAGAGGAGCGTGCTAATATTTAAAGCGATAAAATCGATGCGAACATTGTGCAAATGTTTAATAAAACACGAGTCGTTTAAAATAGACATATCTTGTTGAAGGCGTCTTAGGTATCATTTAAAGAAGCATTGTGATTTTTTTCACAACTATAACTTGAAAAATAACTGAAACAAACGTGTTTATAATAATTTTCGATGCATGCTTTGCGATTTTTTTCTATCGAAGGAATTTCATATAATCTGCTTTTCGGCGTGGAACGCGTCTAGATATCTTCAAAAATAACATATATTTTTGTAAGAGCTTAAAAACTTCAAATGCTTAAAGGAGATATATGTAAGAAATTGGTAGAAATTCGGGGACCGGCGCCTTAAGTATTTTTCACACAACAATTACTGACATTCAGAGAAATGATTTTTTAATCGTGCTCACCGGCTACTTTGACGCATGACAGATTAAAATGGCCACCATCTTTAACCGGAACGTAACAATCAAACTTCAGCAATACGTTAGCAAAAGAAAAAATAAAAATTAGGGATAAGTGGTAATTTTTTGGAATGGTTGATCAGCTACTTATCAGATAGATAGATTGTAAGATCAATGACTCTCTATCCAACTAATTTATTGCTACCAGCGGTGTCCCGAAAGGTTCGCACTTGGGACCTTTATTATTTATCCTATTCATCAATGATGTTACTATCACTTTCTACAGTGTCAAAGTTTTACTCTTTGCCGTCGATATAAAGCTGTATAAAGTCATTAATGATGTGTATGATTGCATAATCTCACAAGAGGACTTTTTGTTGATTCTGAGTAGTCATGGAACCGTTATTATATTTCGCTTTCTTATTCTATATTGTAACATCCTGATAACTTCTTCCGCCATAAAACCTGCTCTCCATGCAGCGAAACCCTAGTTCTGGCTAGTTATAATATATTCAGGTGTATATATATAATGTACACACAAAGCTCCTACAGTTTCCGTATTCCAGATGTTAAATTTTCCACCCTAAATACCAGAGGTAATTACTATTTGTTATAACGACAACAACTGCTCCAGTACTCTACAATATTCAAAGCCAAGACTTCCCCTTCGCCAAGACCACCTTCCTGAAATATTTAATGGAGTTGGATTGCAAAACTGAAAACGGAATGTAAGGGAGAAAAGATTTGAACAACTTTCGGACAAGTAAACCGAAGACACACAAAATTTTTTTCATTTCTTCTTTTAAATATTTTGTGAAAACTGTTTGAAAGAAGTTCGGACGATGCAATGATGAGGTATTGGATGTATCAATAAAAGAATGACTTCGTTTCAGTGGTCAAAATTTAATTTGAGCAAAAGGTAAGGGTATTTTTTTTTTTTTTTTTTACAGTGAATACCGCACAAGAATCTCAACTGCTCCCGTCTGGAGCCAGTGAGACTATGGCATCCCCAATTGGGGTATGTTGTGAGGCTGAAGGTAGTGGGGAGGGGAAGGAGGTGGGGAAGAGGAAGGTTGGGAAGTACCTGGCTATTCAGATCTGGTCACTAAACACGGCTAAAGCCATTTTCAAGCAACGTTTCAATTCTGAATGGTGGTCTTCCACCAGGGCGATACTAATAGTATCTTCCGCTCTGGAACATGCCGCAAATATACTATATATTATTTTAAATGAATTAATTGTGAAATAACACAAATTAATCAAATAAAATTTATTTGCGCATGCCGGGTTCGAACCCGCGACCTCCGGTATGTGAGTCAAGAGTCTTAGCCACTGGACTACGGAGGTCGTCAATATTACTACGTCAATATTGGTCGTCAATATTACTTATATTACTTGGGTATTTATTTTTTGTTATTTTTTTTTAATAGTCCCAGCTACTCCCGTCTGGAGCCAGTGCTACTATGGCATCCCCAAGTGGGGTGTGTTGTGAGGCTGAAGGTAGTGGGGAGGAGAAGGAGATGGGGAAGAAGAAGGTGGAGAGATACCTGGGTATTCGTATCTGGTCACCAAATACGGCTAAAGCCATTTCAAGCAACGTTTTGATTCTGAATGTTAGTCTTTCACCGAGGTGGTTCTAAATGTATCTACCACTCTTGAACGAGCCGCAAATATGCTTTATAATATTATATTAGTTGTGAATAACACAAATTATTAAATACAATTTACTTGCGCACGCTGGGATTTAAAGCCGCAATCTCCAAAGCCTTATCCGAGGATCGTACGCACTCAATCACGGAGGCCGTATCTCCACATATTCTAAATTAAAGTCTTCTGCCGCGTCTGTCCGTCTGTTCGCGATAAACTCAAAAACTTCTAAACGGATTTTCATGCAGTTTTCACCAATATATAGAGATATTCACGAGGAAGGTTTAGGTATATAATTTGTCAAGGTTTTGTGTAAATTGGTTGAAATACAATTACAGGATGTCTGCATGTGGTGGACGAGCGGGCTGGAAAGCGGGCGGTATGGATTTGATTATCATCGCCATCTTTTAATTTGTGTGCAAATTAAAAGATGGCGATGCGAGTTAATTTATCGTGGTTAGAAAGGTTGGGTACCCATCCAGTAGATGGCGTTGTGTTTCGTTAGCCACAGCAACGAGTGGCCGGGTCAGCTGGTATATGTATATTTTATGTAAATTTGCGACATCACAGCTCTCTTTCCAATCGGTAGATATGTACGAGTATCATATCATCTCTCTGAAAAAGTGACAACACGTCTGTTTGGTGTTATGGTTAACTTTTTTTGTATGTTCGTGTATATGGAATGTTTATGTGGGGGAGGGCGTCATCACTAAATAGCGAATTTAAAAAAAAATACATAAACAAAAACTTTAAATGAAAATTCGTCGGTTGTTTGTCGATTGTAAAAAAAAAATTACAATCGGACAATTAATTTTTGAACGACTGATGTATGTGAGAAATCTCGAAAACCTGATAAATATACCAATTGTTCGCTTTTATAATTACCGTGACGGCAAAAATGCAACAAAGATACGTTCCTTTCGCTATAATACTGCAGCTCTTTCTTACACATTGTGATACAAAATATGTACGACTGTATCCTCCAAAGTAGTACTTTTTCCTTGCGTTTCATTTTTTTTATACGTGTGAGGGACATATATGATATTGCTTATATATTTCCTTTGGGGGGGTTCAGACTTACGTTCACCGTTTGTCTCGATTGTTGTTATTTAGTGTGTAAGAAAGAAGTGCAGCATTATATGTACGTTTAAGTACAAAAGCAAAACCATCCGCGCATTGACATTTGATATTTTTTTTAATTTTTGGAATTCACTCACTGTAACTATATTCGATACTTTCAACATTATCGTCACGGATAGTAAGTATTGTAGTGGTCTACGGAGATGTCACGAGATGCAAGAAAATGACCACTTTTTTCCTTTGAATGAAATAGGCCTACTTACATTGTGTACCTCATCTTTAGAAAGAGCTGCAGCATTATAGCGATAAGGAGCGAATGTTTATTGCCCTTTTTGCCGCCACGGTGCCGTACCCGTGAATCGTCACGGTAATTATAAAAGCGCTCATTCGCTTCTGATGTAGGTCTATTTTACAAAAATGTACATATTATTTCAATACATAATATAATACATCTTATGAGCGTACTGAAATATTTCTGAAACTTGAATCTGCGTAAACAACGCTTGTGATGTTCGGATCTCGGGCCGCCTTAATTTCGACAGTTTCAAGTAAGATTAATTTTCTTTGGAAGAATAACTTTTTAATTGAAAATTGAAACCTCGGGAACGCAAAAGGCAAAAAAATAATGAAGGTTAAGTTATTCAACCCACCCTTAAATATTCCGTTAAAATAATTTCCTGTTGATGGGGGAAAGAATTTTCGTAAATACGTGATAAAATGGAGGGAAATTTCTGGGTTTTTAATAAATGCAAATTAGAGGTGGGTAAGTTCTGCATTTTTCCGGAAGCCTCCGAGACTTGCTTCCTTTTAAAAGTACACGAGTTCTAGGAGCAGGTCCCGGGTCCGAGTTCTTAGGTGCGGACTGGGCACTGGGTATTGGGTATTGTTGCGGCGCACCGAAACGGGACGCACGGGTTCAAAGAACTCGGAACCAGGACCTACTCGTAGAACCCACACGAGAACTCAGAACCCCGGAGTCGGACAAGACCCGTGTAGGTACATTCAATGTATCTACACTGCACGGTCTTTTATTGAGAATTTAAATAAGTAAATTAATAAGCTGTAATGCTTTACTATAAACTATTATTTTATAATGCACGTCACCCGTTGATTAACGATACCAGATAAGACGCTCGAAGCGGTCACGCACGTGTGTGTCGATCAACGAACAGCGATCGAATGACCGCCCAGCGCCCAGCTCGTGAACTCGTGACTCAAGGGGAAGTGTCATAGTTGGCCGGCCGCGGGTAGCGGGGAGTGTCGGGAACTCACCGAGACCCGCGACTCATGAGTGGAATGGTGAGTGACGCCGGACCGTGGATCGCGGAGCAAGCCGGCGGCCACGGGGTGAGTCAGGTATCGTAGTTCGCGGCGTTCGCGCGAGTCCGGGAGTGGGCGGAATGAATGGATTGTGTCGCGATTCACGTAGCTTGGAACAAGGCGCTTGGGTTTAAAGGAACCCGGGACTTGTATTCGAGTGCGGTTTTCGCGCTTCGGCGTTGAGTTGCTCGGACCGCCGGATTACCGCCGGATTTATTTGGATGCGGAGAGTACTGGGACTGGGCCGGGTTCTCTGGGAGTAGTCGATTTGAAAAAGGAATGGGAGTAGGACCCGCTTCCCGCAAAGGAGCGGATCACATGAGCCCATTCCAGCTGAACTGACACATCGCTAATGTAAATGCGATTTGGTTTTCTGAACGGCTTATTGTTACTGACCGACTGAAACTAGGTTTTCAACGGAAACCGAATTTCAGCTTGTGTTCTAGTTTCGGCCGAAAGAAACTATATTCCTCAAAATTACATGTTTTTATTAAAGCTTGTAAGAGCGTTTATCCACCGCCAGCGAGAACGAGATTACGTTGCCGAAGTAGCGATCCGTACAAATTTTTTTGGTACATTAGCTCCGCACAGGAGGCACCGAGGAAAACAATTTCCCTAGGGGCCTATGTCATTTTTGAGGATGCTGTGCGGAGGGTTTTTTAAGGGAAAGGACGGAGAAGAAGATATGGGAAAGAAAAAGGTATGAGGGGTGGTTAGGAATCTGGGGGTCAGTGTGGCCAGGAGTGACGGATGTATGAATCTATTCCTCACACTGCGGTGCAAGGCGAAGGGTCGGGAGAATCAGGCTGGAGAGATCAAAAGGACTCCCTCAATCAGTCTCCCCCGATCCAGCCCGCCACGCAGTGGTTGGGCAAACGTATCCGCCACCAAGACCTAGACAAACCTAATTCCATGAACCTCTAATTCTAAGTCACCGAACGTAGCGAACCACTTGGGGTGACCTGTGGCAGGGGTGTTGGTTGTCCAATAAATGGTTCCCGGGGCGGCGGTACGCATACCCGCGTCCCAAATTGAATATGAATTAGTGTAGCACTGCGTCCACTACCGGAAAATACCGGCGGTCGGTGCGGGCAACGGATTTTTCTATATAAAGATAAAGTAAAATCCGTTGTGTGCCGTGCGTGCGTTGCGGCCGGCAGGGACAGGTGGACGCTCACCTTTACCCGCCATAGGGGTGCCCATCGCGAGTTTGTCATCCGAGCGGCCTCATCGAGATTGTGAGTAGTTCGGAACTATCGCTAAAACTCGGCCCGAGGTTGTGACGGCCAAAATGCCGGCAATACAAAACAATTGAACTGTTTTTACTTGTCTGATTTTGTCCACTACACCCGAGATTGTCGGCGCTCGGTATTTTGTCTCGTATTGGTTATACATTGAAATTTTAATAAAAACTACGATGTTTGTAGAAGATATAATTTGTAGAAGATAAAGTATGCATTTATGCACGACAACGAGGGCAAGACTGAACCACCGAGATCAGTCGTGGTGGATATACTTAGCCTAAACATAAAAAAACACATGACATACTGTTTGCAAATAAAAAAAATGTAAGTCTTAATATAAGTCTTGATAATAACCGCCTTGAAAGGGCTGATGTTACAAAATATCTTGGCCTTTTCATTGATTCACAACTCACATGGAATCACCAATTTAAACATGTTCTATCCAAAATTACTCCTATAACTGGTGTTTTATATAGACTTCGCGGGTTACTTCCTCCCTCTCTATTAAAATCGATTTACCATGCTACGATTCACTCACATCTAATATATCTCGCCGGAATCTGGGGATTTGCTACAAAAAAATGATTTCAGAAGTCCAAGTCATCCAAAATAGAGCCCTGCGAAATATTTTCAGTTTACCTTGGGACACACATGTCAAAGACATCTACAGAAACACCCAAATACTTCCTTTTAATACCATTCCCACTTTTGAAATAACGAAAACTATATTACAAGTAATTCAACACTCGGCACATTCCAACACTACACTATATTACAATTGCGACGTACACCAACACAACACAAGAAATCACAACAAACTTCATATACCAAAATTCAAATCAACAAAATATGGACTAAGATCCCTAGAATACATAGCTCACACAAAATATAATCAACTACCCAACGAGATCAAATGTGCAAGTCAATGTAAAAAGACCCAAACTAACATGCTCAAACTTCATCTTATTAATGACTTTCTGAAATAATAATGTTGTGTATGTCCCCATCATATGTCCATTTAATACATACAGCTATATGTTTCATGTAATGCGTATCATTCCCGCAATGAGTTTATTAACTCCTGGGAATACAATGCTTTATATAATATACTATATTCTGTATTGTATACTTTTGATAAATAAAAAAATATATATATATATACGATTGCCGTCACGTCGTTTCAAACCCGGTTCGAAATAATCTCGTTTAATCTTGGTTACGGCGGCAGTCGAATAACGCCCTAAGCGTCCGTTCTCATTTGCGTTTAAAAATCGGACGTCGTTCTATTTAAAAATCGTGCGCTCTTGTAGCTAAAGAGATTATATGGAGCTGTTCACCCAAGTCCGGCACGATTAAAAAACGAGTGTGCCTTAGACCACACAACTGAAGTAAAACTTCTGCTCCATCTATATGATAGGAAGAGAGAAAGAAAATGTGCGCGCGCACTGCTCTCTCTTGCTCCTACATTGTGATACAGACAATAGGCCTGCACCGTGTCCTAGATATACGAACCGTAACTGGCTATGAGAGAAAGAGAGAAAGAAAATGTGTGCTCGCACCTCTCTCTCTTGCCCCTACAGTAATATACGAAACGTAATTCTCTCTCTTTCTATCTTCACTAACTTATATCTTCCTCTCAACTACCGTTCGCCTCGCTTTTCATAACGCTCTCGTCGTACATTCACCAGCTCAAGTGTGGTAAAGAAGTTTTACTTCAAAAACTATTTGAAAACATTGTTAAAACTCGAGCGGAAGCTAGTCAACTTTATGCTGTGTCAGATCACTATACTTTCGTGGCTTGGTATTTCAGCGTATCGGTCGCCATACGTCCCCAATGTATGATGAGCGATATGTTGAAACAGGCCAAGCTTAAACTTGTTTTCTGCTGTATAGCGTAGTCTGATAGTACCTTTAGAAACAAAACCTTCGTAGAAAATGTATTTTTAAGTAGGTGCCTACCTTTTTTTGTTTCCATGAAAAGGATGTGCAAGGAAATCGAAAAATAATAGATAGGACCTAATAGAATTATTTATTTTATTCCTTGTACTCGTATATCGAAGGACCAAAACTAGTGATGGGGATAGCGCATAACAAAATAATCGAAATTTTATTTCTTTATTAACGCTCTATCGGACTTTTATGTAACGATTAAAGTTAAATTGTAAACAACAGTATTATGTATGTAAATAAATAAAATATTAAAAAACAAAGCATAGATTACAACACATTTGTTAAGTTATTACCACATTAACTTTAAAGAACCCGCAAAATTTATATATATTTTTTTAATATCTTTATTTTTGAAACTGACAATTCATGGTGGAATTCCAATATACTAATATGAAACCGGTTACCGTTAATAAAATTAAGTGGGAAAAAGTTTTATATTTGTTTTATTATAATATATTTTTTTATGTGAATACCTTTCAGTTGCTCCCGTCTGGAGCCAGTGAGACTATGGCATCCCCAATTTGTGTTTTTTTTTTGTGAGGCTGAAGGTAGTGGGGAGGGGAAGGAGATGGGCAAGAGGAAGGTGGGGAAGTACCTGGCTATTCTGATCTAATCACCATACACGGCTAAAGCCATTTCAAGCAAAATCTGAATGGTGGTCTTACACCAGGGCTAACTGAGAGATATATTATTTTAAAAGAATTAAGTATTGTGAAATATCACAAATTAATCAAATAAAATTTAATTGCGCATGCCGGAATTCGATCCCATGACCTTCGGACCGCGAGTCAATAGCTTTACCCCACGACTTCGGAGGCAGTCAGTAATATACTAGCAAAACAATATTAAAAATTCAAAAGGATGTTGTGAAGTAGATGCGTAAACTAAATTGGCTTTTAATGTGTCAAAATTTAAATCGAAAATATCAGCGACTTCTATTTCATTATCCAGTCATCATAATATATTCACCACATGTAGTATATGTAATTATCCATATAGTGGATCATTCGGAAACGTTCGGGTTCCGCCGAACTTCGACGAACGTCTCATGGGTCAGACAGCGGTCTCGTCCGTGGGAGCTCGCCAGAACCATTTTAGCAGCCTTAGTAATCACTCGCTACGTAGACAATAATACATTACTATTGAATCCATTGTACATTGCAATAAAGACGAAAGAACTTACGTGTACATCTCTATTATTATTTGTGGGCTAGTAAGGCCACAATAAAAGAACATTACACCACATTACAGAATTTAACTTGCAGTCATTGATGTGAAATAATGTATTCCATCTAGTATGATTAGGAGATTATTTAAATAATCGAAATGTTTCAAATCCAATTAATGTATTGGTTACAATTAATTTGAACGTTTGTTTTTAATTGATTCGAAACATAAAATAAAATGAAAACTTTTTTCGAATTTCGAAATAAAATCCTTCGCTTTTGAACATCCCTAGTCTAAACGAAACGCTGCAGAGACCATAAAGCGCCCTCCTCACCACCCAACATGTAGTCACTAAATGTTGGAATGGCTGCATATTGGATGGTGAGGAGGCCCAACCGCCTGCGAATTGGAACAAATCACCAGCCGTATTATTATTTTCCTACTGCCGGGACCCCCCACTCCTTAAAATTGGGCCGAAAGGCCAGCCGTATTATTATTTATCGCCTGCGAATTCTTGTTGGGGCCAGCCGCTGAAGGAACGCCCCCGAATGGACATGTTACGACATGTGATTTATTCATTTCTCGTCAGAGAGCATTCCGAGCGGTAGTCGACAGCGACTTTTACCAGTTCAGCGATTACGATATAAATATTATTACTCCACTCTTTCATCATGCGTGAGAAAGAAAAGAAGTTTGGGTGGAGATTTTTGATTTATACAAGGACTTACGATGCTTGTGGGATATTTAAATGGTTCTAAAATCTGGCGTAAATAATCTTTTCAATGTGTGAATTAGAAATGAATAATTTTATTTCTAAATGTTTTTATTTTGATATTATTCCCATGTAAAGTAAATACACCTCTAAATTGGTTATTTTTATCACTTTGAAAAAACAAAATTTGTTCTAAAATAAAGATAAATAAACTTTCCAATGTGTATTATAGAAATAAATCATTTTATTTCTAAGTAGGTATTTACATTTTGATATTGAAGACGTAAATTGTCGCTCTTTGCCTGTAATCTCAGAATAAGGAAGAATATTTTTTTTACATCATCTTTTTTATTATTAACTAGCTGACCCGGCCACTAACTAAACACAACGCAATCTACTGGATAGTTATCCAACCTTTTAACTGACACCACCATCTGTTAATTTGCAAATTAATCAAATCGATCGGTCGCTTAATTTATATTATTATAGTGAGTTCCCGGTATGCGTTTCTATGCCACTTAATAAAGAAATTGTTTATCCCTGCGTGTTTTTTCCCACTCCATCGCCTCCACCTTCCCTCTCCCAATTTCACTCCCCCCCCTTCCCCCGTCTCGCAAATCCCCCTCCCGAGTTCCCCTCCCCCCTCCCAGGTCCCCCTCCCCCCTCCCAGGTTCCCCTCCCCCTCCCTGGTTCCCCTCCCCCATCTCTCCCTCTCTCACGCTTTCCATACATTCAGTTTTCAAACCTCGCGTGTCACCAATATCAATTTTTTTATACAAATTTCATAATGCCAGAGCTCACCTGAAGTTTTATACAAACCTTGTACTGACAATAACGAACACACAAAAAAAAGCTGGTTCCGGCATGCGTTGCTATAGAAATAGTATCTCCCTGGGTGTCCTTTCCCATTCGTCCCATTCCCCTTCCGCCTCCCCTTCTCCTGAGTCCTCTTCCCCTCTCGTGTTCCCAGTCCGTCTCCTCCACCTTCCCTCTCCCCACTCCATTCCACCCCTCCTTCCCCCGTCCCGCGAACCCCCCTCCCGAGTTCCCCTCCCCCGTCACACGTCCCCTTCCCCTCCCGCGTTCCCCTTCCACCTTCCCCGCCTTCCCTCTTCCCTTTCCCGCTCCCTCGTCCCGCCAACCCTCCTCCCGCGTTCCATATATTCAATCCCAGTACATTAAGTTTTTAAACAGCCCGCGTGCCACCTTTTACAATTTTTATTCAAATTTCCATTTTTCATGTATATTAAATTTGGTACCTAACATAGGTACCTATTTAAAATATCTAAAATTGTTGATTCGATTCAAATTATTAGGGGAGTACCTACTTTAAATAAATTTTTCAACTTTTCAAAAATAGAATCCTGATTGAACAATCATTCATTGTTTTGCAAAATGTCATTCTCTAACACGCGAACTGTCAAACGTGCGATGTTTTCTGTAATTATCTAATTTTCTGCGCAATATTCTTAATTTTTCTCTCCGTAAGACCAATCCTCGAACTTCAAGGAATATTCTAAAAAAAGAATTAGCGAAATCGGTTCAGCCGCTCTCGAGATTTGCGCTTACCAACAAATTTAGCGATTCATTTTTATATTATAGATAGAACAGCGCATGAGACGATGTATGAATGTGAACGAGGCAAGGAGTGTGTGCCGAGACCGAGTTGTTTGGCGGTCCGTCCTCTCTGCCTACCCCTGCGAGGAAACGGCGTGATGGTTAGTTAGTTAGAGTGGAAGATACTCTCAGTATCGCCCTGGTGTAAGACCACCATTCAGAATTGAAACGTTGCTTGAAATGACTTCTGCCGTGTTTGGTGACAAGATCTGAATAGCCAGGTACTTCCCCACCTTCCTCTTTCATATCTCCTTCCCATCCACACTGCCTTCAACCTCACAACATACCCCAATTGGGGATGCCATAGTCCCGCTGGCTCCAGACGGGAGCAGTTGGGACTCTTGTGCGCTATTCATGTAAAAAAAGATAGTTTTATTATTTTTGCCAGTAATTATTAGAAGAAGGAATTTTTTTTTCATCACTGTTATTATTTTTGTCTGTAATACCCAACAGGATTAATATTTTCTTAACTAAGGGAATTTTTTAATTAATTGTTTTTACATGAAACGACAAAAACGAGTAATGTTCATAATAAATTTGCCTAATAAAATATATTATGTGGGTGTTTTTATTTTTTTAGTTGTATGTAATTTTAGTTAGAAAAATACATAAGGTGGGATATTTTTAAACTTTTTATGTTTGCCTGCAAAAAAGTTATGTTTCAAAAATTATGCAGGGTGGAACAGTACGCACCCGAGAGATTTTAACCAGCGATTCCCGAGCTTAGAGTAAAAAATATTAAAGTCATTTCTCTGTCCGATGACACTTTTTATCTATTAAAACATTAAAAATATTATTCCATCACACGCCGCAACTGAGTACTCAGGAGTATAACTTGTTTACAGTGTAGCGGTCATTTGAAAAGCGATGCGTCTCGTTCTAACGGCATATCGTTCAAACGAGACAGCGCTAGTTCGCTTAAACCCATCCCGTCGTGATGGGATCAGTAGCGACATGTGATCGAAAACCTTTTTTTGTTGTTTATTAATAGAAAAAATATATCATCGGACAACAAAATGACATCTACATTTTTTATTGATCATTGTCTGTTGTCAATAAAGCCAACGCTAATCCAATACGTTGAAATTTCGAAAGTGACGGAGCCATGACACGTTTGCGCACAGCGCGAGCGCTCCGAACACGTCCGCACAGCGCAAAAGCTAAGACCTTTCTGCAAGTTGGATGGTGTGGTGGAAACCGCCAATCTGGCTGGCCAACAAGAAGTGACTAGAAGTTGGATGGTGAGGAGGGCGCTTAACCCAGAATTTATCGGAGGCCTGCAACGTACGCTTTATGCTGCTTTGGCTTCATTCCAGAAATTTCTCCATGGTGGACTTAATACACGGGATAGAGTTTCTCGATAAATTTTGCTGCCATTTCTCTTGGGTTTCTAGATAGAAACCGTGACGATACATGACAAATGGTGCTCTAGGAAAACGACATATATTATGTACTTTTATTCATACAAGGTATGGAAGTTTAATTTCATATTTAAATTACATAGGTATGTAATATGTAGGCACGTGGAGTTGGAGAAATAATGCATATCTTGGCATTAAATTAAATATAAATGCATAAAATATATATGTTTTTAAAATATTTCCGCATTGCAATAAACATCAAAATAAATGGAATATTTGTGAACATATCTAAAATCTAAAAACTATTTTCTAAAGGTGGTGATATACGCTTTTCAAATTTTATTATTAGAAATAACCGTGTAATTTCTTAAATACAATAATTTTGAAAGCAAAAATTAAAAAGTTTTAAAAATGGCTTACTTTATGTTTTTTCGGACTAAAATTATTGATAACGAAAAAAACACACATATTTAATTAGACAAATAAAAGTTATTGTCGCGTCACTTATTTGTCGTTTAATGTAAAAATAATTCTTATGAAAATCACAATGTTTCATAATTCAAATTGCGATCGGAAACTTTGGTTTCATAAATATGTACATTTTGTGATTAATTTTTAGATTTGAATATAAAGCATGTTGTTTTCTCTTTCCAATAACGTTTAGATCATACTTCTCACTTTGATAGTAACGGGGACACAACGATTTCTATGAGACTTATGTGAGCTGGGACAAATAAGGGGGCATACATTAATTACGTGAGCAGTTTTTCTTCCAATCCCCCCCGCTTGGTGAGATAAATTTGGGCAACTTCGTAAATTATTTTCAAGTAACGTGAGATTTTGCTACACAACCCCCCTTTTGAGCTCATGAAATTAATGTATGCCCCCTATGATCTCCTGTGATTAAACGGGCTAGACTGTTAAGAGAATTATAGTAGAATATAATTATAGAGCACAAAAAGCATCGCAGGTCCAATTATTGATCTCGATTTTTATCATTCTGAAATAAAGAACACACAATAAATACGTACTTTTAGTTTTAGGTTGATTTTTTCGTTCGGAAAGTTTAAAAAAAAATTGTCAAAAAACTGTTATTTTAGAATTTTAAACGGGAACATTTGCGCCGGCATCAAACATAGATTTCAACAAGAAAAGCGCAGCGCCGCGAAGGTGATTTTTTTCTTCACTTCAAGTCCGAATCACGAAACTTTTTCTAAGAATATTTTGTAAGAAAAATCTTATCATTTTAATCGGCTCATCCAACCCCTTTCTTTATACAACAGAAAGCTTTGCTTTCTTTACTGCAAACTTTTTGGTGTTTTATTGAGCCAAATGGGAAGTGGAAATGGCTCTCACATCTCACATCACTGATCTAGAATATAAAAGGTATATACATGACTATATAGTTAGGTTAGATTAGATACGTAATCACGCCGCCATTTTGGATTATTGACCTGGCGGGAAAACATAATATTAGATATTACCATTTATATTCGACATTACCTTATCAAACATGTCTGTCCTAGCATGCAAACTCTAGAATAATTCATCAATTTGATTGATCAACTGAACGGCGTTCTATATTTGAAATCGCTTTTCAGTGTTGCATGCAATGAAAAATTCCTTGTTTATTCTATGCTAAAACAAACTACCCACTCAAATGAACCCATGTAAAATGTTTTGACTCCCTTCAGCTTCCCTCTTGCGTAATTACAAAAATTTTACCCTTTACCGCGTTTTAAAGTTCATTTAACACTGCCAAAAAGCGCCAGTAGAAAACATATAATTAATTTTTATTTTTTTATATTCCATGTTTTTCCCCCGACGATTATTTTTAATTCCATATTTGATAATACTTTTTTTAATTGAACCGTGTTGTTCAAAAATGTAACCCATATTTTCAGCTTGTTCGTGAATGTTGTTTATAGTTTGTTTTCCGAGTAGCTTAGTTATGAACCTAAAACATTGTTCTGCTTGCCACATTTCCATACATAAATATTAATTTAAGTGTCTACCTTTGTAGCAAATTTACGAGAGAAAATATTTCGACTTCAGATTTGGAGCCAAAAGGTGAGAAAATGAATTTGTAAGAAGCTTTTAGCTTCCATAGTCACCTTTAGCTATCGTAATGAAATTCATACGAAAATACAAACATTTAATAAATACGAAAAAGCCTCACTTTAGTTTGGAAACTGACTTAAAAGTGAGTAATGAAATTAAAGCAACATTTCACACCGAACATAAAACTTAAAACATCTGATTTATTATAGAAATCAATTACCTATGAAACAATTAATTTCTCTTGCAATCAATTACTTTATGTTTGACTGAGCATACATCATGAAAGGTAGGGGACCTAAAATATGTGTTGTTACCTTAAAAGAAATATTATTTTAATGTCTTTTGATTTTAGTTCCACACTATACAGGGTGTTAAATTCCTTACTTGACTTACTTTGACCAGTTTCCTGTCATTATTTGGAGTAAAAAATGTAAATGAAATTTTGGTCTCCGGTGACTTTTTTGGTGATTTAGCCTGTGAGAGAATGAATTAGAATAATCGGTCTCCGCTTTGTGCGGTGCTTCATTGCCTCCCCACTCTTGTCTACTTTAGTTTTCTGAAGGTTTCACTTCTACTGCGTGTGAATTGCACACTTGTATTTTTATTTTATATTCATCTAAAAACATTACAAAAATCAGGAAGGTATTGAACATTTTCCTAACACCATATTACAATTTATTTTTAAAAAGAAAGACAAACATTTCCAGGTAACAAACAACTCGACAATATTTGAAAATCTCCTACTACCACCACAGTAAGCCGAAAATGTCGCTTGAGTCGTGATGGAGTCCTTAACCAGCCGAGGAATCGAACATGGAACGTCTGGGTGGGACCCAAACGCGATGCCCACCCAACCATTGATTGACCGATCGAATGCACTAACACAACCTCAAGCAGATCTTATTTCCAGATTCCAAAAGAATTTTGACCCTGGACAGAACAAACATTGGTTTAATCTTATCCAACACAACCTGACACAACCTTGAAAGATCTAATTTCAAATCCAAATGAAATATTTGATCCCTGGAAATATTAGACAGTGACCTAACCAAACCTAACACATTCTTTAACAGTTCTTATTTTTTGACTGCTGAAATAAACAAATTGGAAAATAATCATAGGATTTAGAATGAATGAGTGTAGAAGGTGACACCTAGATCAGCCCTGTCCACTGAACATGGCGGCGCCATTACTAGGTGGCTGTTACTGACAACTGATGTGCCGTTGCAGGTGAAGGGGCCCCCGGCCTGATGGAGGGGGACCAGGGGGCCCCCGCGCCCCCCCGGAGCCCCAGACAGACTCGGATGGGACCCGCCCCCTTCGCTTCCTTCGAAGACGTCTCGGATGAGGTGAGGGTTAAAGTATGTATCTGTATCTCTTTCTCTCTAACCTCTCAATCACGCATTTCACCGCTTGTAATGGTAATGGTTTACATATATTTTTTGCAATTATCAATAGTAGGAAGACGTCACTGACATGTTTTTTCACTAGGCATAAAACATTGTAGACAAACGCCTGTAGTAGACGGGTGTCACTTGTGCGATTTTTCACTGGGTGCAACAAACTCTTTCAATTATAGACGATTGTCACTTTTGCAATTTCTCACTAGTCGCAACAATGCCTACAGTAGTTAGAAAAGATGTCACTTCTACTCGTATAACTTCTCGCCGAGTGCAACAGATGCCTTCAAGACAAGTGTCACTTTTATAATTTCTTACTAGGCGTACCTAACAGATGCCTACAGTAGACTGGTATCATTTGGATAATTTGTCACCAGGCGCAACAATGCCTACAGTAGTTAGATGTCACTTCCACTCGTATAACTTCTCACCGAGTGTAACAGATGCCTTCAAGACAAGTGTCACTTTTATAATTTCTTACTAGGTGTACCTAACAGATGCCTATAGTAGACTGGTATCATTTGGATATTTTGTCACTAGGTGCAACAATGCCTAAAGTAGTTAGAATATATGTCACTTCTACTCTTATAACTTCTCACCGAGTGCAACAGATGCCTTCAAGACAAGTGTCACTTTTATAATTTCTTACTAGGCGTACCTAGATGCCTACAGTAGACTGGTATCATTTGGATAATTTGTCACTAGGCGCAACAACGCCTACAGTAGTTAGAATAGATGTCACTTCCACTCGTATAACTTCTCACCGAGTACAACAGATGCCTTCAAGACAAGTGTCACTTTTATAATTTCTTACTAGGTGTACCTAACAGATGCCTACAGTAGACTGGACCAGTCTGGTGTCACCAGGTGTCATTTGGATAATTTCTCACTAGGCGCAACAATGCCTAGACTGATGCCACTCTTGGCTAATTTTTCACTAGGTGCGACATACACCCACATAATTTCTCACGCCAACAGTAAACATATGTCACACGCGTGCATAATGTCGACTCACTGGGAGGTTTCAAAATTTCTCACTATAAAAGTACGTAGAAAGGTGTAGCGTTGCGTTCTCCAAGCAAACAATAAAAAAAACACTTAAACCTTTTTTGGTTTCAACGAACAAAGACTTCAATGCCTTTTTTTAGATCAACAAAATGTTCGCCATGTTGTAAACTCTTTCCTGTAATTAAAAAAGTAATTATGGGTTAAAACTTAAATTAAACTTATCTCTTCCCTGTCATTTAACATGCTTTATAAACTCAGTGTGTAATCCAGGAAATTTGTAGAAATAGGGAGAAATCTCCAAGGGTTCGTTCGCTGGATAATTAATTTAACGGCACCTCTTAAAGGACTTATTAGATCTGGGGGGCACTAATGGCTCAAAGGCAGTTTGTACGAAGCCTGGGATGGCCCACTGATGCCTTGAAAATTACCAACTCGCTGAAAGCTTGCTTCTATTTAACTTGCTTAGTAGTTTTAAATGTCCTGGAACTCGAAGTTGAAACTGGAAGGCGAAAAATTCAATTTTTATAATATTTTAGCGACAATTTTTATATATTATGAATTTTGCAATCAGTTAAAATGTTATAGGTTTTGTGCATTTTTTCTAAACGGATCTTCTTTGTATGCCGTATCAGGTCCCCTCCGACGTTGGCGATCACTGTTGAAAATGTCTTCCTGTCTTGCGCTGCCCGGAATAGCTCCTCCACACTTCTAATGCCGGTCCACTCTCGTATATTACGCAGCCAAGACATTTGTCTCCTGCCAGGCCCTCGGCGACCCTCTATCTTGCCTTTCAATATTAAATGGAGAAAGTGATACTTCTCCCCTCGAAGTATACGACCCAGATATGAAATTTCCTGATTTTTATCAATGTAAGCAGTTCTCTATCTACTCCAGCCGCCTGAGAATTTCTATGATGGTGATCATTTTGGTCCATGGGACCTTGAGCATTCTCCGGTGAAGCCACATTTCAAAAGCCTCTAACCTGTTCATGGTATTTACTTTCAAGGTCCATGTTTCACATCCATAGAGCAACACCGACCACACATAACATTTTAGCATTCTCTGCCTTAGTTTTAAGCTGATATTGTCATTGCAGAAGAGGGATTTGATTTTAATGAACGCAGTTCTTGCTGCTACGGATAATTTTATTCTAAAACAATTTTGTTATTCTTGATAATATGGGAGAAAAACATTAAAATGTCTTGTTTGATGTAGAATTTGATATAATATTGTCTTAATTGATATAATTATCATGACAATGTAATCGGGTTGAAAGCGTTGTCTAAAATTCGTGAGAAATTGTGCAGAAATTAAGAGATAGACAACAGTTTTTTTCAGAGCATTTTCTTAATGGTTTTGAGAGTTTAAAAATTCCCCCTGCTACAGTTTAAAAAAAGTTTCCAGTCATCGTGATAATCCATGTATAACCGTCAAAAAATCAACTGCCTTTCACGTAATTAATTAAAGCCTAAATTTTTAATGAGATGTAACTTAAATTTGCCAATCAAGAAAAATGGTTCGATAAAACGATTAGGTAAAATATCATCACTAGTTTTATTAATTTCAGTTAAATTTTTTTTTCCAAATTGAGCTATTCATAGATTAAAATAATATTACAGATATGTTTTGTTTTTCAAGATATATATAATATAAAAATTCATTTTTTTTTGTATAAACCACCTCGCTAGGCTGAGTCCATTCCGAGGTGGCAGAAATATATTCATCATCATCAAACAGTATTAATAGCCTAGAGGCTGTACGGTTGACATTTAAGAATCCGGTTAAAAATACAACTCTGACGCTGCGCCTTACACAAAACCGTTTTCGTACGTGGAGTTTGTAAACAAATCCACTTTTGTAATGGAACCGAATTAAAGCAATGCCAAAAAAAGGTGCCACTTACGTTAGCATCACCTGGCAGGCGTAAGTACTACTGGATTTGTAATTTCGCGAATCTCTCCGGATGTAGAGAGATTGACGATAATATGATTATAATTTTAACTGGCAGTTATGAATAATAATATCTACCATGCGTCTATATATAATAAATGTTGGCATTGCCCGTCAAGGTTACTTTGTCCCGGTGACTAGCTATCACTGGATCCCGGGGATTCGAGGAACAGGCTATTTTTGGAATCAGTTCCTATCAGATTTATAAAACGGTCACCAACACTTAAATGGGCGAAGCCGAACCAAAAGCCGCCCGCAGGGCCTAGCATCAAAAATCTAAGGAGTGGGTTCTTAACTGCTAGTCGAATTATTTTAATGGGAAATAGAAGAAAAAAGAAATTTAATGAGTCAAATATGAAAGAAATAAAAAGTAGAAAAAAACAATTAAATTAAAGAAAGTAAATTAGAAAAAAGGAAAAATTAAAGAAAGAAATGAGAAAAGAGGACGAAAGAGAAAAAATACAGGCGTAGATAGCAGATCTTTAAACTTATCTCTAAAAACTCTGTACCTACTCTCGGGGACGTGCTACATCATCATCATCACTATTGGCTCTACAACCCCTGGTGGGTCTTGGCCTCCTCAAGAGTCTTCCTCCACTCATCTCGGTTTTGTGCCAGCTCTCTCCAGTTTGGAAGCTCCAAGATAGATATGTCTTTGAGGACGTTGTCGCTCCATCTTAGTTTTGGCCTTCCCAGGCTCCTTCGCTCCTTTTCCCTTCGGGGACGTGCTACTTATAATTATTAAATAAAACATTTCTGCTTAAAATACTTTTTTTGTTCGTCAGTTCCTTTTTTGGCTATCTGCAGGAAATTGTTTGGATTTTAGGTATATATAATTAAAAAAAACCATTTTAAAGCGAATTAGGTCTGAAAATCATCTCCATCATGAAACATTTATAAGTAACGGTTGCCTGTATCAATCTGAATTTAATTTGATAATTGTTCAATCGAATTCAATCTACTTCTCTTTGCCGATCTTTTATAATTATTATTTAAAGGTCTTTTCGCTTCTGTGCTCATTACTTTAGAAACTTTAGATAATTGTATTAAATGTGTTTCTTTTGCTTCTTCTTTCATGATGTTTATCATTGCTTTATGCTCTAGCTTTTAAAATTTCTATTTTTTCAACTGTTAATTCTTGTTGGAATTCTATCGTTGTAAGTATAATGGAATCAATTTAAACTTATTTCACTTGTTTGTTATTTTTTAAGTGATGGAATTTCAGTTTACCTAAACCTCTTGTATGATATGTTTGTTCGTGTTGTCAGTATTTACTGTTACATACTCGTACATATTATTTATGATTGTATATGGTTACGTTCGTGTTATTTTTATTCTGAATTGTTTTTATGTTTGTGTTTTTTTCGAGATTGAATTAATGCTTTTCAGGGTTTGAATTAATTGATGTTGTACCAATGATTAACTTCGTTGCATGAAAAGCCAAAATAATTTATTTTTGTTTTGCCATCGTTGTTTATTTGATGTTATCGTCTTTTCTATTGGGAATGGGAATGATGTTGTTTAATTTGCTATTTTGGTACCTACATACTGTTTTTAAAATACTACCAGCGTATGATATTGTGTTTCTGTTTATATTAAATGTGAATAAACATGTTAATATAATGATTGTTTATTTGTTTTTGTTTTGATATTTTGTTATCTGGTTCATTTTCAACCAACGAGACTGTTGGAAGTTTATTAACTTACAATATTATAATTTAAAACGAATGGTAAGGAGGCATATTTTGTTTATCATCAAATTATTGTTTACAACTAGCGTTAGGTAGATACCTACTACTTGATTTTGTGTGAGATAAGAAATTAAAAAATGAAAAACCTGGATAACAGTGGTAGATTATGAAGAAAAAGACGATGCAAGCTGAAAATACTTCACCAACACAGAAAAGCCGTAAGATTTTGATGATGACTTTTTTAAAGACAAACAATTTATTGGATAACCAACACCCCTGCCATGGGTCACTACAAGTGGTTCGCTACGTTTGGTGATTTAGTAGGGTGCCCGGGTTCATGGGGTGAGATTTGGTCTTGGCGGCGGATGAGTCTGCCCACCAACTGCGTGGCAAGCCAGATCAGGAGAGACTGATTGAGGGAGATCCCTTGACTTCTCCAGCAAGACTCTCAACACCAACTTGCACCGGGAGAGATGGATTCACATGTCCGTCACCCCTGGACATAATAACTCCAAGATTCCTACCCCTCATACCTTATTCCTTCCTACAACTTTCTCTCTTAAAAAGATTCTTCATGCAGCATCATCAAAGATGTCATAGGCCCTGAGGGGAATAATTTTCCTCATATCCTCCTGTTTGGAGCTGATGTAAAATCAATAGTTTTTAGGTGGACATGCAAACCGATTTTTCATCTTATGCTTAAGATTAGTAAAAGATTCACGCTATTACTGAATAAACCCAGGCGACGCGTATTTGATTCCTCGGCTAGCTAAGCCGTCCATCACCTTACAAGCAAAAATTTTCGCTTACTGCGGTGGTAGTAGGAGATTTTCAAATATTGTCAGGTTATTCGTAACTAGGGATGCAAGGGTTTCAAAAATATCGATATAGATATATATCGAATTAAGTCGATATTGATATATCGATATGTCGGTCTAGTAGGCCGATATATCGATATTTTTTCTTTTTTAAAAGCGTATAGAAATCCGATGTAGTTTTAGTTATATCAAACGTATATCGATTATGTATGTAAATATATTTTTTTATATTTACTTATGTGAACACAAAATTAGGATAGGTATATAAAATGCGTTTTTTTATAAATTTATTTAATAAAAATTTATTCCAGTATTTTGTACCAGCTATCGGACTTAAAAATAGTAACTTTGACAGTCTGCTTCCTTGTAGCCGGTTTCTGCTTTGAGTTATAGTGGCTTTTAAAAAAAGATGTTCAGAAGGAACACTTGTTGGTACAATTGGTAAATGACTCATTGCCACTTTAAAAAGATTGGGATATACAACTTGCATCTCTTGGCATGTTTCAAGAATGTTTACTTTTAGAGTATTTACAGGAGCAGAAAGATATTGCGTAAGCTCGTCGTAATTGTCAGTTTTTTTTTCGTTTTTATTTGCATGTGAGCCAAAGATTTATGGTGCTTCCAAAAATCAAATTCACCTTCATCCGATATTTCGATACGATATATTGAGTTTTTCGATATTGATATATCGATATCGGCATATCGTCGATATCGATAAATATCGATATTTTTAGAGGTCGACATATCGATATTTATCGTTTTTCCTATATATCGTTGCATCCCTATTCGTAACCCTAGAATGTTTGTCATATCACGAAATAATCGTTAGTAATTCTGACGGTTTAAAATAATGACAACATTAAACATTTATATCTGAACACATAATCATTTAGCTACAGTAGCAGAATCTATAAATTAATAATTAATTCCACTAAGTTACCGACCGACATTAATATTAATTCTCTCGTCAATACCCGGCGCCGCTCGAGCAAGGATAATCAAATTTCAATAATAATTTCAAGTTGAAACGGGTGGGTCGATCTATAAATCTATACTATATTCGCCGATACATAATAGATGTTGCCAGGGACATCATATTATTATTAGTTAAAGACATCGAAACCATTCTATTGTTGTGTCTGTGCATCCGAGATAGGTTTAATTATATACGCTTCAGATTTTATGTCCGGGTTATATCGTTCCCGCAGAAAAAACTTAACCCTTTCACGCACTTTTCCACAAATGATCACCTAGTCAATCCACGTTATGCATTTGCACTATATAAGTGTAATAACTATAAAACAATACAAGAACAACATGTCAAAGAGACCAAATGGGAACATAATAGACTCCAGATATTTTCATATTAGAGGGTTCGGCTTGGTGGAACTCCAAATTGGACCTATAAATCCTACTGATCCCTTAATATAAATATTTTAAAAATCTTTTGTAATCCTACATGTATTTAAAATGTCTGATTTTTGCATTTTTATATATAAATTCTTTGACAAATCTAATATGCCTAAATTTTGAATGAGAGAGCTAGGTATAATGCCAGTAGCCGAAATAACAAATGGTAATATTTTTATAAGAATGCCAAATTCTTTTAACCTCATTTCCTAAATCTGTATATTTTCTTATTTTTTCAGAAACAGATTTTTGAATATTACAGGAATTTGGAATAGCGACATCAATGATACGAGTATAAGTTGTTATCCTTAGTTCTATTATTATCCATTATTTAATTAATTATTGAAGTGAAAACTTCTTTAGCACCGTTATGATTTGAAATTCGATGAAACGAAAAATAGCGACACTGAAAAAAGAGACCATCACATACATCTATAGGATTTAGCCTGCGGGAGAATGAGCTACTATAATCGATCTCGTCTTTGTGCGGTGCTTCGTAGCCTCCCCACTCTTTTCTTCTTTAGTTTTTTGAAGGATTCACTTCTACCCCGTGCGATTTGCGCACTGTGTTTTTTTAATACCAACGAGTTCCCGGCATGCGTTGCTATGCCAGTTAATAAAAAATTGGTTTATCCCTGCGTGTCCTTTCCCAATCGTCCCGTTCCCCTTCCCCTCATGCGTTCCAACTCCGCCTTCCCCGCCTTCCCTCTAGCCTTTCCCTTGTTCCACTTCCCCCACCCCGCGAACCCCCTCGAATTTTTTTATACAAATTTCATAATGCCAGAGTTCACCAGTATATATAAAAACCTTCGAGGGCGTGCTCACAACAACTTACCAAAGTCTCCTCGCAATCGGATGAACGGTTTAGGTCCTGTTAGGGCCGGTTAACGGCCTGCAAACGCAAGAATACTATGAAAATGAATTATCTGAAAATTCTATAATCAGGAAGTCAGGAAAAAAGTTCTTATACTGTATACTTTTAAGCTCTGTACGAAAATATGAAATACGTTCTGGAATTTGGGATAAAAATGAAAATCCCTTCACCGGTTTTAAAAGAACACATTTTACAAACATTTTGGCATGTAGAACATAGAACTATAAAAATATGCTTTATTATTAAGGAATTATGATTTTTCTTTCTTTGTACTGTAAAGATTTCAAGTTGAACATTTTTGTCATTGGAAACCTTTATACATTTTATCTGATTTATCCGTAAAGAATTTACAGATAAATCATTTGTAGAGTTTATTTTTGAGTGCTTTTTTATAGCTCCACGCAAGAGGTCAAGAGGAAAAAAAATCCTTCAGGGTTAATGTCATCCATGGGGATACTGTGTGGAGGGTCAAGAAAGGAAGTTCTGGGAAGGAAAAATATGTGAGAAATGCCTAGGAACCTGGAGGTCAATCAGGTCCAGGAGTGACGATTTTAATACAACCCTAGCACTACGGTGCAATGCGATGGGTCGAAAGAGTTCGGCTGGAGAAATCTAGTTAGGTCTACCTCAACCAGTCTCCCAATCCAGCCACGCAGTAGGAGAACAAAGGCATTCTCCGCAAACACCTATGCAAAATTCACCCCCCCATGAACACTTGTGACCTATGGCTAAGGTGATGGTTATCCAATAAACTGTTCACGGGACGGCGGTATCCAATCTGGCCTCTCAAATTGAAGTGATGAACCTGCAAGGTACTGTAACCTTAAACCCAAAACATCATTTTGCCGTCATTTAACAAAATACGAGATTGCCCATTTTTGCACAGCAGCTAAAAATTTTCATATATCTTCGGGCTCAAAGCCAGAATTGGCTTAAATAACTTAACAGAAGGGCGCACTTGTGATTTGTATAGGGTCAGCGGTTGTGTTATTCTATTAAGCATGTATTCCAACTTAACGAGGGTTCCTTCGACCATTTGCCTTTTAGGATAAGAAATATATTTTCCGAGCTTGTTTTTATGATTGCCAAGATTATTTCATTTTTGATTAACCGAGGTATCCTTTTACAACAGCTTATACGACTTTCATTCAGATATATAATTCAATAAATCGGTTAATTAGTCGAGCGGTCCAAAGCGTTGTGTTCCCATACGTGCGATCGGGTTCAGTCAGCTGCAATGATTGCCAAATCAACATTTTCGAAAATGTCTAATGATGGAATAAATAAAATGTCATTGAAAACAAGATAATACTAATAAATCTAAACGAAAATACGAAAAAGAACAAGATCCAGAAAAATAAAAAGGTAACGGTCGAAGCTGGGCCTCGAACCCAAGATCCTTTTTCTTATTATGGCCAAGGTCTATTCCGGTAAGACCAGAGATCTTGGATTCGAGTTCTATTTGCGACCGTTTCCTTTTTTTATTTTTCTGTGCCTTGTTATTTGTTCTTATTTTCGTTTGGATTTATTAGTATTATCTTCTTCGTCAACGATGTATTCAATATCAAACCTTTAAAAGTTTTCATTACAAGAGTTATTATAATTAAAAATTAAACGGTCTTTTTGGTTAGTTTTTGATTGGAGTCCCCGAGGAAAATTATTTCCCTCTACCTACATCATCTTAGGGAATGCTATGTGGAGGGTCTTTTTAAGGAAGAGAAGGATAGAAAGTTCTGGGAAGGAAAAAAGTATGCCATCCCTGCAACTGTGGTGCAAGGCGATGGGTCGAGGAATTCTGGCTGGAGAGGTCAAAAGACCTCCTCAACCAGTCTCTCTCGATCCGGCCAACCACGCAGCAGGTGGGCAGATGCCTTCGCCGCGAAGACCTGGACAAACCTCACCCCATGATTTAGCGTTGCAAAGTCTTGATTTCACTTGTCAGAGGGTCAAAATATTACCGCTTTGCAATATAATCCAAATAAATGGAATATTTCTGAATTTTCTTTTAATATTTCTTTTTTTTTTATTGTAAAAATTATTCATAAAAAATTCCTCTCAAAAATTTTCTTTCGAATTACAGACGGAAACTTTGGATTCTTAAAGGTGTAGATTTGAATATTTTATATTTAAATATAACGCATTTTATTTTCTCTTTCTAATACCGTTTAAATCATATTGCTAACTAGTAGACCCGGCCACACGTTGCCGTGGCTTACCCAACCTTTATAACCAACGCCATCTGTTAATTTGCACACATATCAAATTCATATCGCCCGCTTGCCAGCTGCCAGCTGCCTGAATTGAATTTTTGAATTTCTCGACTTTTCTCTACTGTAATATGTACGTATTATACATATAAACCTTCCTCTTGAATCACTCCATCTATTGGTGAAAACCGCATGAAAATCCGTTGCGTAGTTTAAAAGATCTAAGCGCTCATACAGCGGGAGCGACTTCATTTTATAGCATGTAAAGACTATGATAATAAGGGAGACAACGATTCCCAAATAAATTAACCTGAGGGAATAAGTACTTACTTCCAAATCATATAATTTAACGCGAAATTTTGTTTTTGATTTTTTGATTAAGAGAGAATTAGAAAAATCCTTCTTTGGACGCGAGGTCTACCGTTGACAGAACTATTAGTGTTAAATCTTGATAGCTTTTCTCGTTTTTAATATTAGGACTTGATATTCAGTGTTCCTCCTGACTACCATTTTCTAAGAAACTCCACCGAAAATGCTAATTAATGTTTGTACAGCCCAGGCTTTTAATTATAGGATCTCATTAATGAAAGTGAGATTGGTGTTATCCCAACACGGTACAGATATTTCTGGAAAATTGCTTGTAATAACGCTCCGTTTTATACGATACGATATTAATTGGCAAGACTTTTTTGTTGCTTAATTAATGAGAATCGCTATTATTATTATTTTAAACTAGATGGTTCCCGGCATGCGTTGCTATGCCATATAATAAAGACATTGTTTCTCCCTGCGTGTCCTTTCACATTTGTCCCGTTCCCCTTCTGCCTTCCCTTCCAACCCAACGCTGAATTTTCTTTTAGTCTTCGGGTATTTTACCCCAAATATTCAGTTAACATTCTTTGAGGCTTCACTGAGTGGTTGGCTAAGGGACACGGAAGCTAATTGTAGTTTATGATCAGACCGAAAGCCATTCACATTTTTTGTTGGTACTTGCCAATTGATTTGAGATTTATTGTATTTCTTATGTTCTCTATTTTTTGCAGGTACTTGCAGGTTTTTTACAGATGCAATGCCGCGTCATGAAGTCTCATGAATGAGTTTTTCTTTTGCCCTGTTTAATTTATCTTTGTCCTAACTTTAACCTAACCTAACCTATTTTTTTGCATTTTGTTTTTCCTGTTAAGCACTTGCATACTGCTTACTAACAACGTATGCATGGACACTTGAGGTCTAGATTCGTTCAAAATAAATAAATGTAGCTTCGTTTAATCAAAAAATTAGAATCTTGCGAGAGCCTTGAAGGAGTAACCATCAGTTACTTATACCAGGGCGGGTAAGAGGTGGATTACCTCCACTGCCTTCCCTTCCTCTCCCGCGTCCCCTTCCCCTCTTGCGTTCCCACTTCGCTTCCTCCCCCTTCCCTCTCCCTACTCCACTCCCCCCCTTCCCCCGTCCCGCGAACCCCACTCTCGAGTTCCCCTCTCCCCTCCCGAGTTCCCCTCCACCCCCCTCATTCCATACATTGTACATTCAGTTTTGAAACAACTCGCGAGCCACCTGTTGCAATTTTTTTATACAAATTTCATAATGCCAGAGCTCACCAGTAGTTTTATACAAACCTTGCCTTGACAATAATGAAAAAAAAAAAAATTATACAATATTGCAGTCGTTCGGAAGTTATGCGCGTACATACATTTCGGCGATTCATTTGTGTGTGATGTAGATATAGATATAAAGATATATAGGTAGATATATAGATTGTGTGTTTCTTGGATTTTGTTGGGTTTTCGAACAAGTTCATAGAGTTTTTATTCATTTAATTTAATAATTTAATTATTCTACTGAATTCGTGATAATAAATTAGAAGCTTAACGGAAATGACCCTGGAAAGAGCACGACAGATGAAAATCTGAAAAAAGATTTTCGGAGCTCACTTTGCGATTTTTTCTATCGAGGGAATTTCATAAAATTACTTTTTCAACTCAGCCAATGAATTAAATCGGCCGATACAAAAAAAAAATTAAGAGCTAAAAAAGTTAAATCTGTCAAAGAAATGTGTTTTTTTAATGGTTTGTTTTTCATAATCTAGGTACGGCTTTTCAGCCTTTTCAGCCCGCCACTGTGACTCATTTATTATTTCTTGAAATATTGTAAAGTTAAACCGATTAATCATTTGCCATTCTGAAGCGGGATCACCTCCGACCGTGAACTTGAACATTATTATAAACATTTTTCGTTTTCCGTCTCATCCATTTGTTGAAACATGGTTGAAACATTGGGTCGAAGTGGGCGTGGTCATACATATTTTGGCTATGCTACGTCAGGGATAAAACACAGATTTCATAGATATATGTTTATGGCTAATATCGATTATTAAACGACCTAAATGTACCATTTAAGAATTTCGTCTACGTAAATAATTACGTAGACCTCAAAAAACGTCAAGTTCTGATGTGGAAGAGATTCTTACGGTTTTAGCGATAAGATTGTAGATTTACATGTAAGTATTAGTGAGAAAAAGTAAGACCTTACTACCTCTGTAGCAGCCAGCCTCTGCTACCTCATGCTTTGGATTGTTCCGAAAAATAGCGATCTTTCCAGAAGCGTGGCCCATATTAAAATGTTTGAATGCAGAACCATCGATATTGAACCGCAGTTAACCTTGACAGTTAAACTACGTTCGTTTGGTTTTTTTCTAAGTGCCGGTAGTTGTGTAAATCTGTTTTCGCTGTCCATACCTAAATTATATTTTTAGTAGAACTCAAAAAAGATCTTCCAACACGCAACCTAAAAGTTCTACATTGGTGACCCCGACGTGATATGGATACGCAGCAACATAACATACAGCAACCGGAGTTCTATACCTCGATTTTTTTTTGGTATTTATTTAGCAGAAAATAAGAATAGAATACCGATTTGTTTCGGGCAATTTCTTCCTTGTCTCTGAAACCGATTTTGAAAAACTGGGTTTAATTATATTTACATGTGAAAGAAAATTTTCACCAGAAATACAAAATTACATTACTTTAATATTTCTGGCTACTAGCATTCTGATAAGACTTGTATTATTTAAGAATTTTAAAACTACAAGTATTAGCATAAATTTTTAAATGGGTTTATTGACCCTCCACACATAAATTAATAGACTTTACATACAGATGAGTTCATGATAGAACTAATCATCATTATGACAGTATTTATTTTCAATTTATTAAACTCATATCTATTAGGCTAGCGCAGTTGACATATCTCCAAGTTTCCATGATTGACCGCATCGCGCGGCTGCTATAAAAAAATGAACTGATCCCCCCGCCTGCCTTCCACGTTTCATCCGGGAATATAATGTATTCCACTGGCCCCGGAATGCATGAACATTGCATCTGTGAACAAGAATTGTTCAAAGCCACGCCCCCTTTAAAAAACTTTATGGTAATGTTCAAGCGAATGTTCAAGCAAATTTTCTTGTCGGAAGTCGCAGGAGACGACACTTGAGAAGCACCTAAACATCAAAATACATGTGTTCTTAATTCCGAATATATTTACTAATTTAGGTAAGAACTCCTTATTATTGAAGGTAAATACCCGTTCCTATTCAAGAACAAATATTATTGTTAAGCATCTACCCCTATTGATTATTCTGTTACCTTGAATTTATAAATTCTATTGATAAGTAGTTGGGGCATCATTAAGGGTTCCATTAATGCCACATTTTATCAATATTATAAAGCGGATTGTGTGGATATAATTTACGATACGTGTAAGAGACTGTCAGCGTTTTTTTATTTATTTAGATCTAGTACAAAAGTACGAGGGTAGGCTGAAAAATAATGCACACATGCTTGTACAGCTTGAAATGCGCCAGGTGGAATGCGGAAGTGACATTCCCCCTCTATAAGCATGCGCATTTTGAGATCATTGAATTCATCCAGTGTATTTTGAGAAGTGGAAGTATGGAGACGTGCTATAGTGCTATGTAAACTTGTGTTAAACAGCGTGCTGTCACCGAATTTTTAAATGCTGAAAAAGACTTACTCCTACTGAGATTCTTCATCGTTTAAAGTTTAAATGATGTTTTTTGGGACGATGCTGTTGATAGGTCTACTGTAAATCGATGGGTAATAAAGTTTCCGGTCGAGAGCCTGGAAAAGCCTTAATTTAAATGTGAGCCAGTTGATGAAATACGCAACGGACGTCTGATCACTGCCACAGGCGATAAACATCGCAAACTCGTCGACGATTTGATTCAAAATGACCGGCGAATCACTCAAACGCGTATACGTATCATCAACGGTGTGGAACAGAAAATTTATAGAAAATATGCTAAAACTGTTTGTAAATTTTAATTATTTGTTTATACGTTATTTCTTTATACGTCTCCAAAAGGCTTTTAACATAAAAAAATTATGATTAAAAACATAAGTATACAGTTTATACAAGATATTTTCTGTATTATAATGGAAATAATAAAAATGTAGATATATATACAAATCTAATAAAATTATGAAGTAGAAAAAAAATACGAATGCAATAAAATTAAAATATGTATTATCGTTATTGACAAAGGTTGTATCTTCTATTATATAAAAATGAATCGCTGAATGTGTTGCTAAGCGCATTACTTTCGAACGACTGCACCAAATTGGATAATTCTTTTTTTTTGTGTGTTGGTTATTGTCAGGATAAGGTTTTTAAAAAACTTCCGGTGAGCTCTGGCATTATGAAATTTGAATAAAAAAATTGCTATTGGTGGCACGCGAGTTTTGAAAACTGAATGCATGGAAAGCGGGAGGGAGGGAGGGGGAGGGGAACCTGGGAGGGGGGAGGGGAACTCGGGAGGGGGGTTCGCGGGACGGGGGGAAGGGGGGAGGGAGTGGAGTGGGGAGAGGGAAGGTGGAGGTGACGGAGTGGGAACGTGAGAGGGGAAGAGGACGCAGGACAAGAAGGGGAGGCGGAAGGGGAACGGGACGAATGGGAAAGGACACTCAGGGAGAAACAATTTATTTATTAACTGGCATAGCAACGCATGCTGGGACCAGCTAGTATTTTCATAAATATCTTATTTTAATGTTTGCAGATGATATGAAGTTGTACAAAATTATTGATAATATTGATGACAGTGTGTCCCTACAATCTAATCTAAATTGCTTTTCCGATTGGTGTTTTAAAAATAAATTAATTCTCAATGTAAAAAAATGCCAAGTTATGAGATTCCACAGGAAAAAAAAACCATTGTTGTTCACTTACTTTCTCAATAATCACACTTTATTATCTGTTGTTGAAATAAGAGACCTTGGTATTACTTTTGACACTAAATTAACTTTTATTAAACATATTAATAATATATCCGGTAAAGCTATGCAAATGTTAGGATTTATCTTACGAATTTCGAAGGATTTTAAAAATCTTAAAACTGTCAAACTACTATATACTTCTCTTGTTAGAAGTCAACTAGAATTTAATTCCACCATTTGGAATCCATATTACAGTACACATGAATATTCCCTTGAGCGTGTCCAACATAAATTCTTACGTCACATTAATTTTAAATTGGGAATATCAATTGAAAATATTAATTACTTCTCCCTGTTGCAACTACTGGGACTTGATACATTAAAAGAAAGAAGAATTTGTTCTGATTTATTTTATTTATTTAAAACTGTTAATAACTTGTTGAACTCTCCTGAACTTCTTTCGTTAATATGTTTTCATGTACCGAGTAGATCAGTTCGTCACAAATTACCTTACCATTGTAATAATACAGGATCTAATGCTGAATTATATGCCATAATAAATCGCCTGCATATACTTGGTAACAAATATGTTGTTGATGATATGATAAATATTGAAAGATTATCAACATACAAACATTATTTAATTAAAGCTGTTTGTCAGCGCTTTTCTGTTAGATTATAATCTAATATACCTACTTTGTATGTTTATATTCTTCATCAATGTTTATTTCTGGAATTTTTAAATTAATTGCTACGTACTTTACGTAGTAATTTTTTAATTCATAATATCTTATACACATTCTTGTACTTGAGGTTTTCTTTTTCTTCATGTTTGTTTTATAATAGCTTACTATTTTTGCTTTATACTGGCACTTCAATATGTGCTGTTTAATTTTTTGTTATATTATTTTTTTTTCTTCTTAACTATGTATATTGTTTCAAATTATTGTAATTCCCATGTAAAAGCCGTTAATCGGCGTTAATTCATTATAAATAAATAAATAAATAAATTAGTAAAGAAAGACTACGTCTGGATCTACTTTTAATCCTGTCTTAAATAGGGACTCATTATTTAAATTTATTTTATGTATTTTTGTATCATCCGTCAATGTCAATATCCATCCCCAACTTCTTCTCTCCACCACGTTCTCGTAAAGACATAAAATGAGCAACCACTTTATCTGGCATATAAATCCACAGAAACAGCCATAAACATTCAGGAACTCGTTTCGTAAACTTAACAAGTCCATAAAACATATTTATAATAAAATTGGGAAAAAATTTATGATGTTAGAACCGCGAGGTTACGTTACTTGGTTGCCCGAGGAAACAGTACAGAACACTTAACTAACTATATCTTACCACCTTACTTTTAACTATCTAACTCTTAACTACTTTACTATTAACTACCGTACGCTTAACAACGTTACCTACTCTTAACTAATTTACCCTTAACCACCGTACTCTTAACCACCTTAATCTGAACCACCTACTCTTAACTCCATTAATCTTAACTACCTTACTTTCAACCACCTTACTCTCAGCCACCATACTCTTAACTACCTTACTTATAAAAATCTTACTCTTTTAACTATATTAATCTCAACCACCTTACTATTCCCTACTTTACTCTTAAATATCTTAATCTTAACCCTTAAAGTCTATTTGTCACGTTTTCGGAACAACTCATAAAGGGCGCATAGAAATCGTTCTATCTCCCTTACTATCGTAGTTAGTATCGTTGAGAAATATTGTGATATAAACAGTGTTAGAACGAGAAAAGACCACGCTTTATATTTAAATACAAAAACTAACGTTTGGTCAAAGAAACTTTTGCGACAAAACTTTATAATACACTTCCACTGACCATAGCGCTACCAAAGATCAGAGAACACTCTCGTCCAGGCCGTGGCCCAGTGGCAGGGCGCGCCTCTTCACCAAACATGGAGAACTCATCTGAAGCCCCCGTAGTAGATATACAAGTACTAAATATGTGTATATATATTTCTTTTTAAATCGTTTTTATATTATTTTATTTTTTCTTTTCTATATAGTATGTAAATCCATTTTATGTAATGTATACTTTTTTTATGGCAGACAGAGTATTGCACCCACCGCTCTGTTCGGCTGAAATAAATAACTTATTATTATTATTATTATTAGACAGCACACTAATCACGTAAAATACAAATCAGATACCAAGTTTTGGATCTCTAGCAAAGACAGACCATATATTAACAATATTTTTGAACCTCCTAATGCATGCTTTCCCATTGGTACGATGCTGATTGTCCTTGTACTTTTACTTTAAATGTAAATAACATTGTTGTTGTTATCCTTATTTTTGTTTTAAACTATTTATGCCAAAATGCATCTGCTCTCAACACAGGAACTTCTAGTGAGACAGGCACAGGACAATTACCTATGTAACTTAATAAATAAAGATTGTAATAAAGATATAAGATTATAATCATAATGTAGAAAAAAAAATTAAAAATTCACAAAAGAACAAAAATGTACATCTTTATGAAACCAAAGTTTCGAATCGCATATTGAAATAAATTTATGAAACATTGGGAATTTTTTATTAATTTTATTTTTACATGGAATGACAAAAAAGTGAGGTGCCAATAACGTTTATAGTAACATATGTATGTGTTTTTATTTTTTTTTCGTTATCGGCAATTTTAGTAAGAAAACACGTAAGGTGAGCCCATTTTTAAAACTTTTTATGTCAAAATTTTTACATTTCAAAAATTTGACATTTTTTCTCTAGTGTCATGTAGTGTATCCGGGTCTCGTCCCCAGTCACAATTGAGATCAAAAATTCTTCAGCACTCGAGGTATTCGAGGGCTGCTTCAACCCGTTTTTGTTTGTGATCTTCGGTGAGCATTTTTGGACCCACCTTGGGCAGACTTTGTGGTCTCCCAAATTTTCTGTCAAAATCTTGGCAATAGTGCTCTTACTGACATCAGGGATCATATCACAGAGCTCCCGAAGTGTCACCCGTCGATCTGCAATTATTGTTTTTTCCACTTAGGCAATTTTTTCGTCTGAAACCGATGGCTGTCCGGCACGCTTTTAAATTCTCTGCACCATTTGTGCACGTTTTATTCTATCAGTACTGATAATGAAAAAAAATAAAAACACATATTTCATCAGCCAAATGCATTATAAACGTTATCGTCAACTCACTTTTTTGTCGTTTCATGCAAAAATGATTAATAAAAAAATCCTAGTTTAACATAAAGGTGTACGTATTAATTATTTTGCTGTTATCTTTTAGATTTTATAATGTATTGAAAGAGCTTCCAAGCGATGCCGACACATACCAGCAGGGAAAGTGCTTCTATCGATTGCCGATAGGGGTGCCCGGGAAAGCGGTGGCCATCGAGAGTGGTTCTCGCCAGCCTACCGCTCAGATTCAATTAGCCGCTAGTACAGATAGGTCGTGCGATTCGTGATATAATTATTTCGTGATATACCTAATTATTGTAAATAAGTCTAATAAACCAGTTTGTACCAAGGACTTATTCTTATTGAGAAGTACCCCACAGAACCAATAGTGTTTGATAGTGAAAAATACCAAACATTACAGATTTTAATATACATCGTGGTGTTTTCTCTTTCGAACACCGTTTATATCATATTTCTCACTATGATGGGAAGGGAGACATAAGGATTTCTATGACGCCTATTCAAGTTTTTCCGAAAAGCGAACAAATTAGCCTGAGGTGTTACGAATTACTTAGTAAAGGGTTACTTACAGCCATTGTTTCCAATCCTAATGATCAACTGCTGAGTCGGAATCCCAAATGCCCAAATACGTTCTTCCCAAAGCACAATGATCGCCACACCACACTCAAACGTAAGGAAGCTGACCTGGTGGATTAACTTGCCTGAGGAAAACCTAGTTATAACAACTGAAAACAATGTGAAAAAATACCGCGAAAAAGTGTTATCTGTCATCTCGCAATATTTGGCACTTGTCAGATCTGAAAACATGTTACTAGCTTATTTTTTTTCAGAAACTGCCCAATTTTGCTACGCAATCAATTGCTTGTAGCTTAACGATTCTATGCAAAAGAAATTGGAGCTAATTCTGCAGCTCACCTCTGCAATAAATAACAGCGCGGATATTCCGTCAGGCCCATAGCATGGCATAGTGCCCGCAGCATTTAACATCAAGCCCTCGTAAAACTTGGAGTACACCTCTAAGCCGGATCTTCAGCTTTTTCATATGAAAACCGCAGTGAGGAACAACCAAAGTGTCACCACCATGCCAATATACGTGGGTAACAAACACGCAAAATGCGTTAGTTCTGCCATTATGAATTTCAACGGAGTTAAACGTCAAACATCGCGCAAAGAAAAAAGAAAGTCAAGCATGACACTTTATTTTTAACATTTTTAATACGTTTATTTAAAAAATATAAAATGTCGGTTTATATATTACACTAATTTAAAGAAATTATAAATAATAAATACAATTATTAAATTGCTTCAATATTGACTTAACTTGAAAGTTTCTGTTCTGACGTCATTTTATTGTCTATGAAAACAAACGGTGCTACACACGAGGCGATGGAGGCGTCTACTAATATCTACAGGAATTCCAAAAACTGAAAAAATCGAACTAATATCTATGAGAACCAAAGTGCTGACTAATATCTACAGCACTGGCAGAGGTTGGATTCGCAATTATGTATAGCATATTGGAATAACGTAATATTTACGAATGCAGTTTAAAAAACTTAATTTATGTTAGTATGCATGTAAAAATCCCTAATATCGGACTGTTGGACACATTTAGCTGATTAGTTCAACCTACGCTCTGTAGAAATTAGTTCAACCTACGCTCGAAGATATTAGTCAACACTGGGACCGTCATACATATTCGTCCGACCTTAGCTCTGTAGATATTAGTCAACACTCTGAAGTTGGTAGATATTAGTCCAACATATGAGCTGTAGATATTCATCCGACATACAGGCTGTAGATATTAGCATCTGGAGTCGAGGCGATTCGATCAAAACGTTGAGAACAGGTAAAACGAGCGTTTCACTATGATCACTTAAGTTAGCGGCACCTCGCGGTCAGCGCCGGATCTGCCATACGTTCAAAAACGTGCAAAAACCTGGCGCCAACTCCGAAGGGGCGCCGCGGCGCCCGTGAGAAAATAAATATTGTATTAAAATTTAGTTATTATATTCCCAGAATCGTTTAAAAATTACCCATAGTACGAAATAATTATTACGCTCTAGCAACACTTTCCAAAGAAACAGAATGCGCACGCATCTGGTTGGTATCAACGGCTTAGGAATTCATAGTCAGTTACAGAATTTTTTTACAAATTCCATATATTTAGTTTAAACGTAAGATCTATTTTTCCATATATCTTTTACCGTCTTTTACGACGAATAGGTGCGATCCAAATTCAATAACCAATCACAGCGCGGTATTTTTGTTCGTAAGCCGTTGATACCATACGTCAGTGTTTAGTGTTTGTTCGCTCAACACAGGGGAAATGCAAGGCACAAATTTGAGGTTATATTCTTATTATCACTGCTCACTGTCTCTCGTCGGGACTGCCTGTCAGAAGCTAGTAGATGCTATTCTTGTGTTGTACGTTGCCATGAGAACGTATTTGTATTTGCTTTTTCTAATATTCGCGTTGGGTATATAGGTACATAAATGCAGTAAATCTCAAGAATGTCTAATGGACCTAGTTCAGCGAAACCACCCGCATTGTCTCGTAACCTATATTTTAAATCATGGTACGGGCACAAACAAACAATTCGTTGTATTATTTTAAAGCATAACTTGCAAAGAGTTTTTCCTAAAATAATTAAAATAGCATCATAATTTATGTTTACCCAAAATATTCGGAGAGTATAGGGCTCCTGGCGATCCTCTCTTTAAAAAAAAAAACGAGTGTGAGAGCTACCGCCAGGTCACTTGGAAAGTTACACCCTTTATATGTCTTGATTTTATTTGATAAATTAATGTAAAAAAAATAATAATTAAATAAAAAAAATAAAAAAATTGGGGTGAACGAATTTTTTATCAAAATAAAAATGTAGGGGGGGCGCCATCGGTACCTACTGCACAGGGCGCCAGATTTCGTAGATCCGGCCCTGCTCACGGTGTCCTCAGTAATCTGAGGATTAATCAATCGAAATGTTGGATACATCGGCTGTTAATGGAGAGTTAATAGTTAACATTATTCATCCTTTTCAGTTCTGAAGTCGTCGGAAAATCTAATTGCAGAGTTTATGGGCTGAAATAAAGCCAAGACACGCATATCGCCAGACCCGACCGGTTCAATGCCGTGGTACTCGTATAGGAAACGACCTTAGCCTAAATAACTGAGCCGAGATCGAAATACCTCGTGGTGGAATTATGTTTTGGGTTATCGAATTAAACGGTAAAGGAAAAATAAATTTGATAAGCCCTAAGTTCCCCATTAATGATTGAATAAACAAACAGGTAAATTTTGTTTTTTCACAGAATTTGAACAATCCATTAAATGCCCAGTAGTACCCACTCAAAAATAAGAAAAAGGGAGATATGTAAATAAGAATGTTAGAGGGAGCGCGCTTATATTAAAAGGCGAAAATTTTTATGGATGAATGGATGTATGTATGTTTGTTACTCTTTCACGCAAACAATACTGAATGGACTTTAAAAATTCTTTCACTAATAGAAAGCTACATTATTTGCGAGAAATATAGGCTGTATATATTGGTAAGCACTGGCGTTATGAAATTATTTATCATACGTTTTCAGTCCCTAACAAAATCGAGTTATTGCAAACGTCAGAAGAAAAGCAAAACAAATGGTTGCCGTGGAAATGATTTTGGGGTCTTAGTTAATATAAATCTCTAAAAATAAATCGCCGAAATGTGTGTGGTCGCATAACTTCCGAACGATTGCAACAAATTGGATAATTCTTTTTTTGTATAAAACTACTGGTGAGCTCTGGCATTATGAAATTTGTATAAAAAAATGCAATAGGTGGCAAGCGAGCAGTTTAATGTATGGCACGCGGGAGGGCGAAGGTGGAGGGGTGGAGGGGTGGAGGGAAGGGGGGGGGGAAGGGGAGGGGGGGAGGAGGCAGAGTGGGAACCCCCCTAATACTGGACTGAATGTATGGAATGCGGGAGGGGGGAAGGGAACTCGGGAGGGGGGTTTGCGGGACGTGGGGAGCGGGAGAGGGGAGTGAGGAGAGGGAAGGCGGAGTGGGGACGCGTGAGGGGAAGGGGACGCGGGAGAGAAAGGGGACATGCAGGGAAAAACAATTTCTTTATTAAGGTTCATAGCAACGCATGCCGAGAAATCGCTTGTAAATTATAAAACTGATCCGGTAGATGTTCACACATCTACCGGATCTGCCGGATCTGCCCTGATGATGGACACTGCAACGATGTCCGAAACGTTGGCTAAAGAAGGAGGTAGCGCAACACGGCACCTCAACACCCCAAAAACATATAACGAAAATGCTTTTGGCCGTGAAAATCTTAAAACTTATCCAAGGTTCTAGAATTCCAATTATCCCTGTAATTAGTAGCTGCAAGAGGAATAAATTGTGGTTTAGCGTCTTTTGTACAGCACTCTTGAGACGATTTTTCGCGAAAATAGCGCTATACAAGTTGTCGAAATTTATTATAATTATTAAGTACCTATCTTCTTCTTCTTCTTTCGTATGGTGGGGGGTCAGAGGGGGACATCTAGGTCTGCGAGCCAGTCTAGGGCCTCAGGCGTTGCCCTGTGGACCTCATAGCGGGCATTCGTTGACCACATGTTCGGTGGTCTGCACCGCACCGCATTCACACGTCGCCGACTCTTTAAGGCCCCATCTATGCATCATGTGGGCACAACGGCTATGGGAGCACCTTATTCTATTGATGGCAGTCCAGAGTTTGCGAGGCAATGAGAACCCAGGCTGTCTCTCAATGGGGTCTTGCACGAGATCGGCGTTTTTGACGTTAGCTGATTGCCACTCAAGCTTCCACCTATCTTCTGGGGTGAGAGGTGTTCGAAGGAGTCTTTCTCCTTCCGTCCAGAAGGGTTTTCGAGACTTTAAGCGGCATGCCGGGTGAGAAACGACATCATCGTGCAAGGGTATTTCGCTTTTTTGCAGCGCCTTCTTGTATTCCCTCAGTGTTGCAATCTCTCGCCTGATATTTGGCGGGGTTATATTTGCAAGTACGGGGAGCCAAGGAAGAGGAGTCGATTTTAAGGTTCCGCTGATGGTTCGCATTGTGGCATTAAGCTGAACGTCGACCATGGAAGTGTGGGCGCTTCTGGCCCATACTGGAGCACAGTATTCAGCTGCTGAGAAAACCAGGGCAATGGATGCCGTTCTGAGCGTGTTGGCGTCGCATCCCCAGCTAGTACCAGCCAGCTTATTGACTAAGTTTAGTCTTGTCCTGGTTTTTTT